>CAJVRI010001524.1:0-1272695 GCA_911649635.1 Poeciliopsis gracilis | reverse complement strand
AAGAGCAAATGTAAGGAGGAGGATCGTATGTAAAAAAGCAAATTTGAGTAAGTAGAAGCAATATATGCAGTAAAATTAAATACATAAGAAAATAACTAAATGTAAAAGTGAAGAGATAAAGACAAAAGAAATTAAGTATGAAAAATGTTTAAAACTAAGTAGAGTACAAATAAAAAAGGTAAAGTAGGAATGGAAAGGTACAGAAGGAACAATAATAATGAAAAGCAAAAATACATAAAAATGTTAGTAAAAGTGACTGAAAGTAAAAGTTAGAAAGAACGTCTGAGCTCTTTTTCCAGAGCTGATTATTTATATGCATAAATAATATTTATACATATACTTATATGTATAAATATAAATAATCTGAATCTAAATAAAATAAGCAAAAGTACATAAGTACAAATAAGACAGAAAGTAAAAATAATAAAGTAGATAGCAGTAAATAGGAAAGAAAATAAATAAATATAAATAAGGAAAGTAGAACACAGTAAGAAAATGTAGTTTGCTTTTAAAAATCCCACAGTACATCATAAACGTTACAAACGTTGGAGCTGTAATCCTGAAACTGTCACAAACCACAACAAGGTGGCAACAGCATCATCTCTGCAGCACAGGAAAAACTCCTGCAGAGAAAACAACAAGGGCTCTGTTACAATAACACATGAAAGAAATGCAAATTACTGAGACCTCACACAGAATAACGAAGACCACCAACACAAATTAGTCTACTGTATCAATAAAACACCAGTAGAGTGTTTTTTTTAACAGCTGCTGCAGGCTTTTTCTCCACAGGGTTTCCCATCAACTTCCTCTGGCTCACACACGGTCTCTCCAGACCACCAACACCTACTCTATGTCTCTTTAATAACTTGATTTAGACGTTTTAAACGGACTGTTTAACAGGACACATTGAAACGTTACGAGATCACAACGAACTTCACTGGAGACAGGACGGCTGCGAGAACTAATTTATTCATCTCTTACAGTTTGTTGTTTCTGAGTGAAAAAAGTTGTGCAAGAAGCAAACGTGTTGCATTTAAAAGAAAATAAAAGGCTAACTTTTCTGATAAAATTTTGATCTCTCTGAATGTAGCTTAACATTTATCTACTCTAATACAATTCTGAGTGACATTTACTTAGATAAAACAAGTTATTTCTCATTTCTTTTGTAATTTTAATTTGAAAATTTTACATTTTCTTAAGTCTAAGTTAAGTTTACAAAATGCACTTCTATTTTGTTAATAAATTTAACAACCCTAATTTTTATTAAATTCCAAAACGTCTGTAAAAAGGAATGATTGTTGTCCTGATAAATATCCATTTATGATGTTAAAGAAAAAACTAACAAAAGTATTGGAAATTTAGTTTTTGACTATTTTCTCCATACTTTGTTCCAAAAGGCATCAATTTACTATGAAGCGACACTTCATAGTAAAATTAACCAAATAAAAGTAAAAAATACTCCTAAAAGTACTTTTTCCCCAAAAAGTAGATGTATTTGAGTAAATATAAATAGTTACTGCCTAACTCTGCTTATAACTTAGCTGTTCACAAGAAAACCCATAAAACACAAGAAGGAAACATGAATCTACTAAGAAACTGAAGCATCAATGGAAAAGAGAAGAAGTGGAAACATGGCTGCTGATTTTAACAGGAGAAAACACCCAAACTAATGGGCTCACATACAGAAGTTAGTGTGCTGATAAAAAAACACGCCCCTGGATCTGTTATCGTTAAATGAAAATAGTGGAAGGAAGTACTCTGGGTGGAAAAGAGCAACTCCCTCCAGGCCAGAACGCTGATCGGTCTCTTCTGCACCAAGTTTTACAAAAGAAAAGAAAATATAGTTCATCCGTATCATCTCTGAGGACAAAAAATGATCTGTTTGTGTTTTTGTTGTTTAATATAATAATTTTTAAATAAAGCAGAGCTCCATCTTTAGAAATAATATAATTCCTTCTGGGACAATACTAATCATTTTAATTATGTGCTTAAAAGCTGTTAAACTCTATAACCATTACAGCTCGCAATAAAATCAGTGCTTATAAATACAGCTGGTATTCCAACAACCATTTGCACTGTTTGGTTGATTTTTAAATAAACTCTTGTTACACATTTGTTTTCTGCATTGCACAGATGCACTATAGAAAATAGTTCAGTGTATATTTAATGTTCAATACACATGCTCTTTATTTACTTCTTTTAAAGTAATAAACACAGTTGTACTACATCAGAGTACATTATTTCTATTCTTATGTTTCTTTTTTTACTTTTTGTGAACCTTTATTACACCTGAATTTCCCCAGTGTGGGACAATAAAGAATATTTTTGTCTAATTCTTTGTTTCCAGTAAAGAGAGTAACAAATGAGATGTTTGACCAGAATAATCTGAGGCACACAAGAAAATCTAACTCTAGATGGAAATCCTTTTTTTACTTTATTTTTTAAGCCACTCATGAGGCCTACAATCACCAGCTGTGTTTCCTTTCACCATATCATTGCACAATAAATTCACTTAATGTAACCACTGATTTTGAAAAAAACAAAAACAAACAAAAACTATTTTTTCAATAAAAGGTTTTGCCGGTATTATGAGCTGGGATTTTGGCTGTATAGAAGTTGGTTTATTTTTGCTAAACTGCAATTTTTTTGCGTCACACAAGTCACATGATCAACAAAATGTTATCATAGACACAAACCACGAAGAAGAAATCGACAGGAAGTAGATGAAGAATAATGACTCTACATGTTTTTTAATGACTTATCAAGTGTGATTTTAGCTGATATGATGCCGACTCCACCCACATGTGGACGTACAGCAATTATGAAAATAAACACAAGTGAATAAAGAAAACTATACTTAGGTATCCCCTTTGTCATAAATGTTGTTTTATCCTAAACTCTATTATACTCTGGTTAACAGCTCAATGCTAACAGTTCAAGGCTAACGGTGCAATGCTAATGGCTCAATGCTAATGGCTCAATCCTAACAGTTTAAGGCTAACATTTCATGGCTAACAGCGCAATGCTAGCAGCTCAAGGCTAATGGTTCAATGCTAACTGCTAAGCAAATAAACACAACTCTAATTGATTAAAACAAAAATGCTAAAACATAATAATTTCCAGATCAGTACATTAAGGTAGTTATGCCTGATTTTATGTGTGTAAATTCTAATGGTAGCTCTATGACAGCACGGAAAAATAAGCTGCACTAACTGCGGTTTTTACATTTAAGCACCAGTTTATGCTACTTTTTATTTTTAAACATTTTCCTGAAGGCAGATTTTCACAAGCCGGTTTTATTTTAATCACTACTCACATGTTTTATCGTGCAAAATGCGTCCAACACCAACACAGTTTTCAAGCTCACACCCAACGAGACTTTTTGCCCCTTATTCGTTTTTCCTCTTGGGCTTTATTGTTTGTTTCCCGCCAATAATCTTACAGAACCGATTCAGGACTCGATGGGAGAATTTTCTTGCCTGCCGTCTTTGCTTTATCAGGCAAAGACTTTATAAGGCTGATAAGGAAAATGACTTAAAGTTCTGGTGTGCAAAAAACTCTAAAATTTCAACAAAAATAAAGTTTTAAAGATGTTTGACCTCATCAGACACTCATTATTGGGTCTAAAACGTAATTTATTTTGTTGTTTTTACTTGACAATCTCAGACATATAATTTTTCAGAATTTATTGCGGATGAATTAAAATGCAGCCTTTGGCTCGAGGTTTGAAATAAGCAGGAATGGCAACTCCATGCCAGCCCTTATCTTCCAACATCTGCACATAACTCAGTTAATGTTCTTGTGGCTGACTGAGATTAAATCCCTCTAAAAAACATCTAGAACACTGCCTTCCAAGAGAAATGGAGACTGTAATTAACTTCATTTTGTTGGATGCTAAAATGTCAAATTTGGGCTGAAAGTTTGGGTGTTCATTTGTGTTGGCATGACTGTCATGGGCGAGGATTCAGATATAGATGACATACAGAAGACCTGACGCTTGTTAGGAGTAAAATAAAAGAGGAAAAAAATTTTGATTTCTCTTTAAATAAAACGAAAAATGCCCAGCGGGAAATAATGCTTTGTAATCAAGCAGACAGAAGGGAAATCCAGTTATTATTAGCTTTAACTGGAATTTCATTATTTATTTTAGCAGTTGTCTTCAAAGAAACTTACTGTAAATTATAGTATGCTATTTAAAGACAGCTGGGGCTGAACAAACGTGTCACAAAAGTAAAAAAAAAATAAAAGATAGTAGTTTGACAATCATTAATGACATAGTGATGACAAACTGACTCAGAAATATTTTTATTAGCAAAATACAGAACACTCAATGTATAGTCAACTGAGATAAAATGATACAGAAAGTTTTAAAAAATGAATAAATGATAAAGTTATCCTTTGTTTTTGATTTAATTTCTGTGCAGCCGAGGTGTTAAAAGGATTCACTTTGGTGGCCTTCAGATTTTCATTCACATCCTATCTGGTTCTGTCTGCTGCAGGTTGAATTTTCCAGATTAGCCACTGATTAAATTTGTATTTGAAAGTCAGAAATTACAACTTCCCAGTTGGAAAAATCAGCTGAAAAGCCCAACAAAGTCAAACTTCCCAGTGGAAAAGTGAAAGAAATTCCAATTTTAAGGCCGACTTGGGTTTCAAAATGGCCGCCTCTCACATCAGCAGCAGTAAACGATGGTTGGCATTAAGGGTGGGCATTTATTGTATTGTTTATCATTTATCGTGACAAATTTCTTATGTTGATAAGAATTGTGATTTATTGTTGTCATGATAAATACCAATTAATTATCCTTAAGAAACTGTCCGTATTGTTGGGATTGTTTGTTTTACTATTTCCTTCACTGTTTTGTAACCAGAGAGATCAACAAATATAAAGAAATTTGAAAATATACTGAAATTGCAGTTCCTGCGCACAGTCTAGTGACAGAGTTCTTTATGTGACTGGTGACAAATGGGAATGTTTTCAAGAGCAGTTTCTCTGTTTATGAGGCAGTAGTGACACACAGTCACAGTTACCTAAAACTGATGTAATTAATAGTTTTTATTGTCACTTTTATCATTATTACAATAGTCCCACAAAATATAGAGATAAACTTTAAGTCCACATTGCCCACCCTAATTGGAATTGTATTATTTTACAAGAAAAACGTAAAAGAATGCATCTAAAAATCAATGTCGCATTTAGCAAGGTAAGCTTTGCTCCTTTTTTCTTATCCTAATTAAATTACAACTCACAGCATTCATGAGATAAATCTCAGAGGAAATGTTACATATGTAAACTAAAACAGAAGCTGGTTACTGTAGAGTAGGGGTGTCCAAATTGCGGCCCGGGGACCCATTAATGGCCCTGCAAAACATTCAAGAATGTCCAGCAGAGGTGGTTGAAACAGATGCAATTTTTACATTTTTTAATCAGAGTACAGAGTATAGTTTTATTACATTGGAAAATGTTGATGTCTTTTTAAAACCAAGCTTTAATAATAAGCAGAACCACGTTGGGCCATAATTTTTTTGCTGCATTAAATCAACTTTTATTTAATTTATTAAACTTGGCAAAATATAGCATGTGTTTTGAAAGAGAATGACCAACAATGTGTTCAATCAAGCCCAAAATAATTTGAAAGCAAGATTAACTTTCTTTTAATACCAAAAATCCTCAAACCCATTTTTAAGTACAAAATTTATTTTCTACAAAAAACAAAAACAAAACTGGTGTCTTAATTTTTGACTGCAGGAAAAGTCCATTAATTAAAGGTCTAACACTGATTCATTGGGCGGCCCCTTAGGTTCTTTTGACTCCTCAGTTTTGGTCCTTTGACAAAAACTTTGGACACCCGTCACTATGGAGTAGGACTCTCAATGGTAAAACTGGTATAATATCTATTCATTTTCACTTTTTGTTTAACATATTTGACCTGATTCTGCACAGCAATTAGACCCACCATGTTACTCACCTAAGTTGCCACAACAGGAAACACACACATGCACAAAGGAAACAATATATGACTCCAGAAATTAGAGGACTTCTTGGTTTTCGCATTGGGTTGTGTCTCTCTCCAGTAGCTTACTGGCAACCATTATGTTTCCCTCCAAGTTGGATTCTGCTGCAGAAACTTGTGGGCTAGTTGTTAGTTTTTGGAAGTATGCATGAAACCAAAGAAAGTAGCAGCCAGGAACATGCAAACAATGACCTTAAAAAGCCTAAAGTAGCAGCGCACATTGAAGGTTTAACATGTGGGTTTATTTCTGCAGGAAAAGTCCATTAACTAAAGGTCTAACACTGATTCATTGGGCGGTTCTGAAGGGAATTTTGAGGTTAAAAACCCAAATCAGAGTCTGAGGGGAGGTTTCTTTAAAGGAGGAAGTATTACCGGCTATTACAGCCAGATGCCTTTTAGAGGTCAGAGGGCAAATTTAGGAAATGCACAGAAGCTGTCTTGTCCTTATAATGATGAATGGACCCTGGGGGGATTTGCGTCTTTAAAGGTGTTTGTGTCTTTGAGCTTCAGTTGGAAAAACTAATTAAAAGGTGCCAACAAGCTTAGCTATAAGGCAGACTTAACTTCTTTGCTCTTGTCTATTTTATGCAACTTATGTTTAATTATATTAATTTAATTCACAGAATGAAAATTTGTTTTCTTTTTCTGAAATGACAGCCTTAAAATATTCTAAAAATGGTCTTTATCTCTAGACTGCTATCAGTCAGAGTTATTTTATTTAAATAGAAAAATTATGATAATTGATTTTCTTTTTCTATGGTTTTATTCCCAATACAATTGCTTACATTCATATTAGAAGCTTCCTATTTAAGGATAAGTTAAAATGAAGTAGACATATGCAACATACAGAACATAAATGAAGGAAATTATGTGATGCTTTCTGCTGTTTTATCATATAAAATCCCAATAAAATCTTGAAATTTATTTTTATTTCACTGGTATTTCAATCTGTGGCTCTTTGGCTCTTGCAAAACCAAAAAGAAAATGTTTTTGATTATACAATAAATGGTCTTTTAAAAGAAAAAAGGTTTTCTGTAACTTATTTTGCAAAATCTGCTTTTAATATCTTCTAGAGATGCACCGATCCGATATTAAAATCAGTACTGGAACCAATATTTTAAGTAAGTCTAGATCAGATGTGCCCAATCAATAAGGCCCGATCAATAAGGACAGATCTACTCTGTCTAATTCTCTCTCTCTGGTACATCCATGATATCTACAAATTACTAATTATTAAGCTTTTTAAATCCTAGTTTAAAAAGTTACTTTTAAACCAGCTTTTTAAAACTAAAAGCTAGTGGAAAAGTTTCATTTAATAGCTTTTAAAATGAACCAACTTTTTAAAAGATAGTTTCTTTTAATTAGCTTATGAGCTAGTTAAAAGCTTTTAAAGCTTAAATCTTTTGAAGTAACTAGCTTTTAAAAATAACTAGCTTTTTAAAAGATAGCTACTTTTAACTAGCTTAAAAGTTAGTTAAAAGCTCTTAAAGTAAATAGCTTTTAAACTAGATAAAAGCAAGTAGTCTTTAAGCTAGTTATTTTAATTATATGGAAAATATTCACAGAATATTCACAGAAAATATTCTATGAATATTTTCCATATTCTATAGAAAAGGCTCACCTCATTCTATAACATTATATTCTTTTCATTCATTCATTTTGTTCTAAGTCTAAAAGTAGCAAAATAATTGTTTAATTTTCTTAGCTTTCATTATAAAACAATTTAAAAAATTGTTTTATGGCTCTAAGCGAGTTTTATTCTATAGCAGGTTGCTAAGCCCTGCTGTAACGTGACAAAATGTGAGAAAAAGGTCAACAGGTATAAGTTTTGTTTTTTTTTATCTTACCTTGTGATTTAGCAAACTCGTCCTTGTGACCTCCTGTGATCTTGGTGGCAACCAGGACGACAACGACAGTGCAGACCAGAGCAGTCCTCCATAGCTTTTCCATGGTTACTACAGTATTTGCTATAGTAACAGACTTCAGTGCGGTGGTCCTCGGTCCTCTGTCCCAACATGTCTCCTGCCCTGTCGGATGCCCCGTCGCCTAGCAGAGGGACAGCTCAGCGCTCGGTCGGGCCATCGCTGCAGGATGATCAGAGACTCTCTGCACCTGCAGCATGTCTGTCTGTCACTGAGCGATGGCGAAGCTCCTCATAGACCGAGAAAACACCAGACTTGACTTCTGTGATGGGTGTGAAACAGCAGCGCTGGCAGCTTTTTGGCCTCTCTCCGCGGCTCTGTGGAAGAGGAACAGTTTAGGAGGAAAGCCAGTAAAGTGAATGACAGCGAGCAGAGGGACGAATTTAGACTGAAAGAGGAGGGAGGAGCAGAGAAAACTAAACATATTCACAGACAAAGAGAGCATGAGATCCGTCTGACACAGGGCTGGACGATGCATCTGAAAAACTATATAAGCTATATGCTCACAATATAAGCATTTTATGTCAGCGGATATCAGTAATTATAGATTAGTTTTAGTTTTAAATATCTGAAATATTACCAAACTGATGGTGTGACCTTTCCTCTTTAATCAGTTTTCCCTCCACTCCATGTGTTTCTTTGTTTTTAAGCAGTTATGAGGCGCAGTGGAGAAACCTTAAATTGCTGTTGCTAGGTAACCATAGGAGTGATTGAGTTGCTAGGTAACCATAGAATGAGTGAGTTAGTTGATTCCACCAACCTTTCTTTGGCTAGTAGCTATAAGAGAGGTTGAGCGGCCAAAGCAGGGGTGTAGAAAGTATGGCCTGAAATTATTTTGTTTGGCCTATGACCACAACTCGAGTGAGAACAAATCTGGCCAACAAAACAGAAAACAAATGAAGATCCAAAACATTTAGAAATTGTCCGTTTTTCTTTAAGGCAACAGTAAGCCTTAACTACATTTTTGCTTTTTTGATTGAGTGGATTGTGAAAACGTTATCGAATGTTCTATCAAATGTATTTTCCATTAATACTGATTGTGTGTCTATCTTCTATCTATACACACACATATATATATATATTGGATATATACATCCAAAGAAGACAAGCCTCGCAAGTTTATACACTTTAAAGTGTTTAAACTTAAAATTAAAGCTAAAGTTTTAGCTTTAACACTTTATAGTTTCACACAAACAAAAAGAAAAGAACCAACAGCTCTGTCCAGGCACGTGCATCGGAAAGAGTGAATACAAAAGAAGGCCAACTCTGAATCCATAAACAGAGTTTGAAGTGGGTATTATGTTGAAGCTTCTGGGGTAAAATTAGCTAATTTGAGAGAAGCAGCAGGATGCCATCACCGCCAGGCTGGCGGCCTCTGATGTTTGGTTGTATGGCTGAGTGACTTGCTGGCAGCCGGCCCGAAACTCCTAATTGGACAGCATGTCAGGAGCTGATGGTATGTGTGCCTATATGGAGCTTATTCACGCCTCAAACACGTACTGTACTTTACTCTGATTTCTACCTTCATGGGAAAAGTCCTCTTTACATGAGTGATTCGACAGTAAAAGAAAAACAAACATTATTCGAGACTGAGTGGATTTTAAAACAACTAGAAGAAGCCATTTTCTTTATGACTTTATCAATCTCTCATATCGCTGTGAACAAAGTTTTGCTCACTCTTCTTTACCAAATGACTTCAGTTTATTAGAATTGGTGAAAATATGTTTCTCCACAGGTTTAAAACAAGTTGGGGTCTGAACTTGCCACTTTTTCAGCGTTTCTGTTGTTGATTTTCTGCTGTGCTTGGGATCAATGTCTCGATGGTGATGCAATTTGGCCTCACATTTGTCTCAAAAATATTTTAGTAAACAGGACACCTAATTTAGAGAAACTAAGTAGGCTTTTAAACTGTGGAAGGAAGTTGGAATACAAGGAGAACATGCAAATTTTCAAACCCATGACCTTCTTGATGCAAGGCAATGGTACATCATACTGGTTAGAAGAATTATATAAATATTAAAAACATACTTGTAAAACAGTGTATGAATATTTTAGAATTTGCCTCGAAAAGCTACATTGAGTCTCATTTATTAATTAATTTGATCATATTTTTAAATACATTGATTGATTTAAAAAAAATGTATTCACTTTTTTTTTCAAGCAAAAGTCCCGAACCGGAACCTTTGTGTTGTGTTTCTGGTACGCTCCTAAATCTGATGCACAAGCAAAATCTGCAAACAACAGACGACAAAGACGCATTTCTTGGCTTTGGAGTTAATTTTTACATCAATACACAACCTGATAGGACAGTAGAGTGGGAAATTTTGCTGAAAGGAATTAGTTAGCTTAATTTGAAGCGATTAGAGCCGAAAGTAGCATCTTAATGCTAAACACGTAGCAGCCAACGCAGACGCTAATGCTAATGTCAGTCTCCACATTTCTATATTAAGCATTTTTCAATTTAGATGTATGAATAACTCCTGGAACAACTAAAGGCTGAATTGGAATAAACTACATCTGTTGAGCTCATAAGAATATTTACTCTATAATTAAGAAAGAAAAAGGGGTTTTGAATTTAAAAACTTGATTTCTTTGTTGATTTTAGATTTATTAATAACAGACCTGCCAATTAACTCAATTACCGTTCATGTCCACCAGATATTTCCTCTGAATTTTTAACAAACCTTTTAAGGCCCTTCTCTCAAACTTGTTTTTAGCTGACCAGGCAATTTTTAGCCCAAAAGTTCAACTCCTGCCATCATGTGGTCTAAAAACTGCCCACCTTCCTTGCCTGCTCCCTCTGAGCAGTTTGGGGATTCAAAAGCAAGCGGAGACGCCACAGTGGCCCGGATGGCTGGCAGCTAACCAACTGCAGCCAAAGGTAATCAGAGGCAGATGGGAAACCTTTTGGTGATGATAGCAGAGGGGAACAAATTCCCTCCTGAAAAGAGGAAGGAAAAAAAATAATAATAAAAACACCTTAAACCGAAAGTTGAGGAATTGTGAGAAAAGCGTCTCCTGCTTCATGTCAGCAGTAATGTGCAGCAGATACAGTAAAAGCAGACTAATGGGTCTTTGTGCTGTTGCAGCGTCCCTCATAAGCAGAACAACTAAAAAACTCCCTCTCTCATGCCCCCTCCCTCTGGCTTTTTCCCAGTCATTTCCTGCGAAAGAGCTAAACTCCCCTCCATTTTCATTACTCCTCCTCCCTGCTTACAATTTATTGTTAACGTATTAAACTCGGCTGCTTGATATCAAATGCTTTTCATTACCACTAACTCTCCTTGTGTTTATTTAAACCCAGGAAAGAGGGAGGAGGAAAAGACCCCCAGTGCTGACCCTAAGAGCTTTTTAAAGCAAAGCCCCTCAGAAATCCCCCACAACAACAACACACACGCACTTTCCTGCGCCATTTCCACCTATGAAATATTACTCCAGATATAATTGAGAGTGGGCTGTCATGCAGAGGTGACGGTGCTGTACATCTTCCTGCGGTGTGTTGTGCAAAACCTTCCCTCTGGGCCGTATCATTTTTGCGAAACAAAAACGCATGTTTGTCAGCAGGCCAAAGCAACAAAACTCTCCACTCCATGTTTTGCTTGGATGAGCTGCGAAAAAGGAGCGTACAGCTGCGGCCGTGGCCAGCAGGGAAAGTGGTCTGGGCTGCAGACAGGCCACACAGCCTCCAACGCTATTGCAGCTTGGAGGGCAGGAAAGAAAAGGCTTGTTGTTAGAAAGACGGAGAAAAGCTGGACGTAGGTGGGCCGGACTATAAAGCAATGAAGCTAAAACATCTTCATGATCATCTTCTTGGTTGGCAGTGTGTGATGCTTTGCACACTTAAAGGTGACCTATTACGGTACCTTAAACAGGTTGCAACAGCTCTATGGGCTATTAAAAAACACTTTCATGACATTTTTTGGAGAAAATCTCTCTGGGATAATGAGATTTTAGCTTAGTTTCTCTTTTAGCTGTTTTTTCCCTCTTGTCACTTTAAATTTCTCCCAGCTCAACGTTTACGCTCGCACGTGAAAATGGACACAAACAAATGCGCTTTTACATTCTGAAAAGCACTAGTAGAGCCTCCTGCGCAACAAACAAGAATGCAGCAAGTGGTTTCTGGATGTTAAGTCAAGAGCTAAACACCAAATGTTCTGGATCTCTGGATGCAAGGTGACGGATGGAGATCCGCTGGGGTTGCTATGTAACAGCCTGGGCTTCTCTGGAGTTGCTAGGCAACGAGCCGTACCTGCTGATTTGTGACGCTACATTCAAGAAGGTTTTTGAGGGGACTCGTTTTCCAGACACCAAAAAATATAAACTTATCACTAAAAAACAGCAGAAGCAGTAGAGACCCAAAAGGAAGTACAAAAACGTACAAAATGCGAGTTTTGCATAATAGGTCCCCTTTGAAGCTTTTTCCTTTAAATTCTGGAGCTAATTATGATGTCCTTGTCTTTAGCTGCTGCCAGGGAGAGTGGAGCTATCCGATACCAAAGTACGCTAATCAAAGCCATATGACCGGCTCAAAGTAAAGTCTGTGTGGAGTGAACAGATGCTAAGTGTCCCACAGCTTAGCTCCGAGAGCAGCACTCTCCCCCAAACTGCCTCCACTTTGATCAGGGAGTAGCTCATGAATCAGTTTTAGGTTCAGTTTATTATTTCATTAAACTGGCAGTCATTTTTAATAGGACTTTGGGGTTGGGAGGGGATCAAATGGCTCGTAAGTCCAACGTCATAATTCTGCTTTTATTATAGAGATATGAAGTCTAGAATCAAGCGAATCTTCATGTTTAAAAGAAAACCCAAACAGGTGAGAGAGAAAACTACATCTCAGACTAAACTCTCTGTCTGCCACAAAGACAGAGAGAGAGAAAGAGGCCTGGCATTCCTTTGCAGATTTCCCCAAATAAACAGAGTGCAGATGAAAAGTGGGAACGTAAACAGGCGGGAGAGCCTCGGATGTGCTCCCCTCGCTCTGAAAATGTGCCTCTCGAGTCTGAAACAATATTTAGTGAGAGAGAGAGAGAGCTGACTCAACACAAAGCGAGCAAGCCAGGAGTGAAGGGAACAGAGCGCACAGATAGCAGCAGAGGGTTTTCTTACTCTGCCTTTTAAATGCTCTGAGGCAGCCATCCAAAACTGCTAATACGCACGAAGTGACTGTCACAGATAGAAGAGGAAGCTCCTCACATTTAGCATAGTTTAATCAATATCAATATACAACTGATGATCCAAGTAGGGCTGAAACAACTACTCAGAACTATTGTGATTAAGTGATTATTAAAATAATGGTAAAATAATTTAATAATTGATTAATCAAAGAAAGTCAATTTTCTGAAAGAACAACAAACTCAGATTAGTAATTAGACCAAAACTGTGCAAACAATATCTACACATTTTGCATTTAAGATAAAAAAAACTTATTTGTCTGCACTATCCATGAAATTTTTATCCATTAATGAAAGAAATTAGTCAAAGTCCTGAGCCTTTCCCATGTTGATGTTAGAAGTATTTCTTTAGCAGATCCATACTTTGCAACAATATATACTTGTATTTTATGGAACAAAGTTTTAAAAGGATTTTTTTATTTGCACCTTTAAATGTATTCCAAATATTGTGTAAAAAGGCTTAAATGAATTTAAAAATCTGTAGAATGTGCCATTTTTTTGAAAAATTAATCAATTGGGTGTCAAAATAATCAATTACTAAAATGACTGTTAGTTGCAGCCCAAGATCAAAATTGTCAGCAACTTTGAAAATAGTTTGACTCCACTTTTGTCCCGCAATGTTAATGATAAACATGGATATTTTGGATATTCTTGGAACAAAAATGCAAAAGCTTCTTAATAAATTAGAAAATCTTTCAAAAATGTAATTTAATTTTCTGATTTAATTCAAAATATAAAGGTTATATATCTGTAGGTATTAAATGCATTACCTACAGAGCGATATGTGAAACCATTATTTAAAAACTTGAACAATCAAAACCCCAAAATATTACATCAGGCCACCAAAAAGGGGATCTTTATGTAATTTTCTGTCTTAGAGAGCTGCATCTAAGCCTGTTAATGAAAAGTTGGGTGGAAGGAAAACATGTGGTAGAAAAAGCTGTATAAGGAGCAACAACAGTAGCTTTGAGGAAACTGAGAATCAAAACATTTTCAAGTGTTTGGGCAAGTTTCACACCAAGCTGTTGACGGTGCAGTAAAGCATGAAGTAGGAATGTTTAACAGAGAGAAAGCTCAGCAGAAAGTCCTTCTGCAGTGAAGTTGGGTGCCGTTGCCTTGCAGCAGGAAGAATGGAAGGTTTTTCTGCATCGAGTTCGAATGTTCTCCCTGAGGTTCTCTCACGGACTCTGTGCTCATGGTTTTTCAGTTTTTTCATTGTAAAAAATGTCCTGCTCTTAACCAAGCTGAAGCTGTAACAGAGCAGCTGTATCTGTACTGAGATTAGATTAGTCACTAAAGGTCATCAGGCAACTTCTGCAGGCAATTAGTTGAGTTCGTTTGCACACCGCACTTTTCAGGTTTTTATTTGCAAAAACTGTTTTAAATCATGTACAACTTTCATCCTGCATTTCACTTTGTGTTGATCTTTCACACTGAATTCCAGATTTTGGTAGTTACTAGTTACATTTACTCAATTACACTTACTTGAGTAACTTTTTGAAAAAAAACACTAAAGAGTATTTTCACTACGCTGTACTTTTAACTTTAACTTGAGTAACATTTCTGTATTCTCTACCTGCTGAATGAAAATTCACCAGACATTAGACACACACACCTGCAGATTTGTTAAAGTTTCATATGTTTTTTATTGAAAGAAACTGTTTTGGAATAATTTTTCTTTTGGATGATTTTGTTAGTTTTTGTTACTTATATAAATTATTGTCATCTTCGTCCTTAAATTAACAAAATTTCCACTTGATTTTATATTTTGGTCCATCTGATGATGGGTTTTAAATATTTAATGATAAGTAATCGAATTACCCGTTTTTTCTTTTTTACTCTAACTTGAGTAATTTCTTAGATGTCTTTTGCTTTTACTTGAGTAAAATATGTTGAAGTAGTGCTACTCTTACTTGAGTGTAATTTTTGGGTCTTCTGCCCACCCACTAAACTCTCATGTGACAAAATGTGGAAAAGTTTGAGCGGTGTGAATACTTTTCCGACACACTGTACATATAAAATGTATCATTAAAACCTAAATGCAATCTGCAAAAGCAGCACTGATTGAACCGAAAGAATGAGTTTGCCTTAAACTGTGTTGCACATCTGTGAGCTACCTGGGATGAAGTTACATAAGCTCTGCATGCAGAATGTAAAAGTTGGCTGTAATGACACCGACATGTCACTATTACTGGATTTAGTGCTTTTATTTTTGCAGAATTGCGAGTTGCTCCCCCAGCCGGTGAAGGAAACAATGCCAGCCTTCAGTTACCTGATGGCAGCTGACAGCCACATCATCCACTGACCGGTAAAAGACTCATAAGCCTGCCCTGTCAGGCAGGCTTATGAGGCGACCACAGCCTAAATGTACTTCTGAGGAAAAGAAGACTCGTTTAGGAAATGAAGACCGAGTCCAAAGAAAAGAACTTATGCATTTCATGAAACTGGAGAACACACAAAATCTTGATGAAAGACATGCAAAGCTTAAGCAGGAACAGTGCTGCAGGGGCAGCAGAGGTAAGAGTTGAGAACTGAGCCCTGCCAGCATCAGTCCTGCTCCCCCCACCTTGATCTGTGCATGAAAGAAGAGAAGAAAAGAAGGGAGCAGGAGCCGGACCGCCTGGTCTTACCTGCCCGTGTCCCCTTGCAGGAGAGTCTGGTGAGAGTCTGTCCTCTGTCGCCCTGCAGCCGAGCGGAGAGGAGGCGGCGCCGGCGGCGGCAGACTAAACCTCGGCTCCTTTAACTTTACAGAACCAGAGAGCAGAGAAAGTTTAGTCAAGCTGCCCCGAAGCACAAACAGGAATCGATCCCACGTCCTTTCAGAATAAACTTCTAGTTTGGCATTAGACGGTGAACCAGAAATGAGAGATAAAGTTTACTTGTGTAAAGCTGCAGTATGTAGCTTTATTTTTAAGAAATATGTTTTTAATCCTCCCTGAGCTACTACTGCATGAAGAAATGAAACCCCTCCCAACCAAAAACAACCAATCAGAAACAGGAGAAGGGTCTTGGCGCTGTCAGTCATCCTCACGTACTCGCTGCTCAGTGTGCTAACAGCAGAGAAACAACTTATTGTTACAGGAAAACCGTTTATCTGCTGTCATCAGTGGCTACGCTAACTAGCCTGGCATTCACAAAAGGCCATGTTAGCACAGCAGAGAGCAAGAAGGGGCGGCAGCGCCGCACAGTGAGTGATTGACAGTGATTACTTGATCATTATTTGGTAAAATACTTCTAAAGTACTGAGTAACTGACCAAAAAAAATCATTTAATTTTTAAAAATTGCAGATGAACCAACGATAAAGCTATGTGAAAATTCAGGTGTTTTAAGGGCAAAAATGACATCAACTCAGTTTCTTTCAATACTTGTGAGCCTGGAAATATTATTTGAAGAGGAGAGCATAAGATTAACATGGCACTGTTATAAATAGCTAAATGATGCCTGCTATGAACATGAAGGAGTCTTCATAAATAACTGTTATCGTTAAGTGCCATTTGATAAATAATGACACTTTTAGCATAAAGTTGCACTAAAAGTTGAATTAAAAGTGCATTGAAATGTCAACTTAGCATTATTTGCGACAACAGTTAGCTTGAACAAAAACTGCAGGCGTATGTCTGGTGAAGTTACTCACAGTGGATAAAGTATCCAGAAAATAAACTGAAGTAAGAGTAGTGATACTTTGTAATAAAATTACTGCAGTAAAAGTACTCCTAAAAGTATTTTTCCCAAAAAAGTTACTCAAATAAATGTAACCGAGTACATATAACCAGTTAAATCTATCGACCACCTCGTCCTTGAAGGAACATCTCATCCACTTACAATGGAAACTATGTAAGTCGGTGTCTGTGCTTTTATTTTGAAGGAACACATGTCCCCCCCCCCAAAGGTTTTAGTCTCTCTGAGTTTGACAGACTTGATTCAGTTCTGCTGCCTGGCTGCCAGACTTCAAGAAAGCAGCTGCAGCCTGAGACAGTGGAGGGGGGGTGGGTTGGCCTGTTCGTGTGTGTGTGCGCGTGTGCGCGTGTGCGTGTGCGTGTGTGTGTGTGTGTGTGTGTGTGTGTGTGTGTGTGTGTGTGTGTGTGTGTGTGTGTGTGTGTGTGTTCATAACCCCAGCCACTGGTCTGCTGGTGTGAACACTTCACAGGTGCAGCAATGGAAATCTCTACTTTGCCCTATATTAGAATCGCTGGTCACGTAGGGTTGTGAATTATCTCCAGAGATCTAAATGTCAATAATTCACATAAACATGCACAAAAACTGATTAAAGCTGACTCACATAGAAGCAGTGAAAGTTTGATTCAGTTAGTCAACAAATTTGTTGACTGACTTAATCTGCCAAACGTTCCATTGGCAGATTAATTCACTCATAACATGGGAAATAGTTTTTTTATAAGTGAAATCTGCCAATGGAACAAGTATTTTTTTTCATCGATGTTAAGGAATGAATGATTTAAAACAAGCTTCCATGTCTTGCTCCAAAGTCACTTGTAAGTTAGTTTTGTTTTGTTTCAAGCGAACTAAAATATTTGCCCAATAAACTAGACCAAAATTATGTGGTAAAACCATGTATTTTTGCAGAATATTATTTTAGTTACAGGTTATCCTGTTGTATTTACTGCTCTACCATCCAATCTTTGCACTTTATGTACTGGACTACAACAGAGTTTTAGACATTAAATAATACAATTATAAGAATAAAATAATAAAATGACAAGAATAAAGCCATAATACTATGAGAATACATTAATATTATAACTTTATTTTTTTAAATATTATGATTTTATTCTAATAATATTATGACTATCTTGTAATTTTATGGCTTTATTCTCTTAGTTTTTATTTTTTTCTTAGTATGGACCTACTTGTCTTGTTGGACTCCATCGCCTGTCCATATATGTGTTTTTTATGGCGCTGATATTTTCTTTTCAGCTCGAGAATAAATAGATTTTTTTTCCATTCTCTAGTGAGTCGTGCCATTTGTTTTCAACTGTCACATTTTACAATCAATCCTGAAGAGGATGAGACAGCCAACACCATCTGTGGTTATCAGTAAAATCTGTGATTTTTTTATGCTATAGGCACAGGAAAAGAAAAGAAAAACTTTTTAACTACAGTTCTACCTTTTTATTTGCTAACAAGATTTTTATTCCAAATCCGTTGTTTGAAAAGGAACGCAGAAAGAATCAAAAGTTACATCATGATGTGAAAAACAGCCAGTCCAAATGTCAAATTGGTAAAATGGTAATTTTACCAACTATTTTGGAAATTCACACTCAAACATTTTATGACGACTCCCTTTAAAGACCGAAGTTTAGATGTTTTGCTTGTTAATTCGTTTTCAGTATTTCCTTCACACTAATAACTGCTTTCTTCTCTAAATTTCAGCAAGAAAGCAAAAATAAAGGGTAAATCCATCAAAAACGGAACACCTCCTGCTATGCAAACCCACCCAGAGGTGGGAAATGTATTCTCACAGACACACACAAAAAAAAACAAGAACGAAGCAATCTCCCCTAATACTGAGTGATTATTGGTGAGCTGCACAGCTCAGCTCGAGCGTCACAGGTGGAAGTCAATCTAATGGCTGATCTTTGTGCATGAGTTTGCCGTTGTGTGCATGTGTGACTGGTGGTTGCTTTGGCTCTGTGCGAGTGTGTCATTTCTCTCTAACCTCCCTTTTTCTCGACACCTTGCGCTTCTCTCATATCAGCAGATGCATCTTTGTCTCAGAAGCAACAACATCAGAGCTGTGAAGCACTCAAATGTAAGTAGGCTTTGTTAGATCTGATTGTTTAAAAGAAACGTGTTTTTTTATATTAAATAGTATCACACAAATAAAAACAAAACAAAAAAAAACACTTGAAACTTATTTTATTAAGGCGTACACAAAGTGGTGCTTAAAAATGTCAAAAACAAATTAAATTTTGTACTTTTTAACATCTGAATTACATGTTTTCATCTATATTATGCTATTTTGTTCATTCTGCAATCAGAGAAATGACTCTCAATTATGCTTGAGCTATACAAAGAAAAAGAAAAAAGGTGTTCACCACATAATTTTGCCAAAGTATTGTTGCTTTGGCTCACACAAGCTGTAATTTCATGCACAGATTATAAATAGCTGCTTTCATTGTGCCTTCAGAATGGAAAACCAAAAGCTGGTAAATTTAAACACACTCCAGATTCCCATGTGTCTTTTAGAGGTTGTAACATTTTTCTAAATGAACTGGATGTATTTTAGATCGGAAGCTTGATTTTTTTATGTCATGAAGGTATTTGACTCATTAATCCTCCAAATTATAAAATCTTAATCGACATAACTGAACAGCTTGTCGTCAGTAGGTTTTATTGAGGGGGGGAAAAATCCTTAAATCTTGCTTTTGTGTGGATTTTAATCTCAAGTGTTTATGTTTCAACTGAGTCAACAGTTAATTTGAATGGCAATTGTTTCCCCTGATTTAGGATATTATGGTTCATCTTGGGTCATTTCAGCCTCTGATCTGATAAGCAGAACGGCTTCTGATCCAAAACCACCCACATAAAGTCCTTGAATGCCCTTCACCGAAATAGGAGAAAAAATCCAAAAAAAGAATCAAATGTGGGGATTGTTTGTCGCCGGAGGCCTACGCAGATTCAAAACCCGATATAAGTTTAAAGAAGAATGCTCGGGTTACATAACAGCAACCGGACTTCCTGATAATGCAGCACAAATAATCATGACCTAAAAACTTTACAGTGTCCATGTCTTCATCGGAGTTATGTAATTAAATAAAAACAAATCTTCCTTTAGCGTTCTGATGGTATTCTCATCAAAGGAGTGAGTTTAACAGAAAACATAAAGCGGTAAAACCCTTTTCCTATTACGGTGACCTCGCGTCGTGATTATCTGTTTCTCTCCAGCCAGCAGAAATACAAGAAATAACTTTTGTCTCGGCGTCTGCTTAACACCAGCACATTTCCCACCGCGGTGATTCATATATAAATGCAAGTCATAAAAGTATAAAAGTTATTGATATAAAACAGTTGAAGGTTCTCAAAATATAATTTAGCAACATTAGAATCACAACTTTTATCAACCAAACATTTGAACCTACAGAAAATTTAAGCTAGCAAACATTTGTACGTTAGCATCAAGCTCAAAGCATCAGTGTATTGTTTATAATTTTCTAAATCTATATTTGCTTGGAGTTTTATAGAATTGCTCTTTTCCCATGTTGCTTATTTTCACATGTGGCTTTTTGTTGTTGGTTCCTGTTATTGCTAGCAATATTTTGCATCATCTCTAAAGCCAATCTTAGCTTATCTTTGAATCTTTCTTGAATTTCACCTTGTTTGAAAGTTCTGCATCATTAGGAGGGATGAAATAAAACATTTAGATCATTGCCTTCAGAGTTTTTCAAAACCCGTCCAACCTGAGATTAGCGTTGTTACCAGAAATGTTAATCTACTGTAAAATATTTATCTTTCGCTGAGGGGTTTTGCCCCATTCTTCTCTGCTGTTTGCATACTCCTCTGCTTTTTGAAGACAGAGTATTCCTTCCACCGTTCGCTTAGTCACAATCAGTTTACTTTCCAACACGTCCTTTGTGAAAATATCTGATGCATATTAGAGGGATGTATGAACATTTTCCACTTTAAAATGTCTTTTCCCTCCAGACATGATGGTAGACACCACGCAAGTTTTGGGGTTCAAAGTTGTCACAGGAACTGTGTCATGCGTCGCCTCGCTTGCTTCACTTGTTTTTGCGGTTTATGGTGCAAGGCTCCAGCTTTTAAAATGATTTCTGAGCTCACACTTTGCTGCTTTTATTGTGTGGGTTGGTTTATCCTGCACCTCTTTACAAACATGTAGCGTAATTATGAAAATACGGAGGCAACATTCAAAATGC
This sequence comes from Poeciliopsis gracilis, assembly GCA_911649635.1. Taxonomy (NCBI): domain Eukaryota; kingdom Metazoa; phylum Chordata; class Actinopteri; order Cyprinodontiformes; family Poeciliidae; genus Poeciliopsis; species Poeciliopsis gracilis. The sequence continues at coordinate 1,251,692 of CAJVRI010001524.1, read as the reverse complement.
CGGTTGAGAAAGTTGGTTATTAATTTCGCTTTCTTTTTCGATTGGCTGTGTTAATGGTTGAATGATCTTTTTCCACAAACTGCAAGTTTTGTTGTTTTTTGTAGCACTGTCTGTGAATTTAATCGTTTTGCTGAAACCCCAGGACATTACTAGCGGTGAGGTTCAAGTCAAGACTAAAGTCTTTAAAGAGAAAGTATAATTTGAGTTTGAAGTCTTATTTTTGTGACTGAAGTGCAACTCAAGTCTGAAGTCACTATTTCTGGTTCAGGGTTCAATGCAACGCTGGTTTTCATCCCCACAAAGCACTTTGCATGCACACTGGTAAAGGGGCAGAATCACTGTTTATCTTATATAACTATTAAAAATTATGATACATTTTTTGGTCCTTTTACTTAATAGAAAAAAAAAGAAAGTCTGGAATGAATTCAACTCTACTGGACGGTGAGCATTGCACACATATCAGAATAAGCACAAAACAACATTTCTCCAAAGTATGATGATTTATTAATAAAAATGTGATTAACCTTTACAGTCAAAACAGTCAGTCAATAACTATGCTGGTTATCTGCTGCAATAAATAATCAAGAAATAAAAGAACGAGGTTGGAATTCTGAAATATATAACTAATGGACTAATAAAGAACATAAATGGCAATGGAACAGATGTTTACGATAGCACCACCACTCAGAATAACATGAGGATGGAGATGATGAGAAAAGAAAGGTGGAGGTGAAGATGCCTGGACAAAATGGCACCAAATTCCTACAAAAGGCAACAAAATCTTGGACACTTCAGTGCCAGAGAAAACGTTTATATTGACGTTTGCTCAATATAGTGAACATATATACTTATATACATACACTTACAGCTCTGGAAAAAATTAAGAAACCACCTAATATGATCATTTTCTCTGATTTTACTTTTTACAGGGATGTTTGAGTAAAATGAACATTGTTCTTTTATTCTATGAACTTTTGACAACATGTCTGAAATTCCAAGCAAAGGTTTAGTATTTATTTGGAGAAAATGAGAAATTGTCAAAATAATGAAAAAGATGCAAATAATGCAAAAGAAAACATGTTCAATTTAGAAACAAGAATACTAATGTTAGCTCAGGAAGAGTTCAGACATCAATATTTGGTGGAATAACCAGGTTTTCACCGGGGTTCAGTGCAGCGGACGCTTAGTTTTTTCCAGAGGTGTATGTACATCCATCGATTATTTATATTTATATTTATAAATGGGTTGCCTATGTGCCTATTACAAATTTTGATTCTTAAAATAGCAATTTATGATTAAAGAACTAAACTTTTAATCTAAAATTACTTTTCTTATTCTGTTAGTTTTTAACTGAATGTTGTTCAGAGTGAAGAAAAAAAATAAATGAAGCTTAAGAGTTGCTTAAGCACAGATTTGATAACAAATACAAACCATTAGAGGCAAACAGCATTTCCTTTTTCAGGGTTTAGGTGAAGGTTACCGTCATATGTAGCAGCGAGACTAATCCCCAAAGCTCTTAAAGAAGCAGCTGATTTGTGTATTTTTTTCTTTGGGTTGTTTTCTGGTGCAGCATCCAGGCTCACACTCGGTGTTTGTGTCCGCACTGCAGCATCTGGCTGTCTTTGTTGTGGCGAGTTGGGAGGTCAAGCCACAGTGGAGTCTCGCTTCATGTGGCAGCTGTGCCGTTAGGTTTGGTTGTCCACTGTGGATGTGGGTACTAACTCAGATGTAAAACTCGGAAACTGTGGTCAAACACCTTGTGTTTTTAGCATTTTCTTATCTTTTCAAAATTTTAGCTTTCTTGTTCGAGTGCTAAAAGTGTTTCCTTTTAAACTGAAAATGGAAATTGTGATGTGGATGGCATTGATTCAAAGATATGAGTGAGCAAAACTTTCCAAAACAATACTTTAAAAAGAAAAGAAAAAAAGCCCAACTGGTTTTGATGCTTTTAAAGATACCAAACCTCGAACAAAGAGCCCATTGGTTGTTTTTTGGTTTAAAGGTTTGAGTCGATTAATAATAAATCTCAATTTCGATTTTTATCTTCGTTTGCCTTTCTCAAGACTTCCTCTGTGTATTTTTAAGCTTCTGAATCTGCTTTGTGATCATTTCTGGCTGAAACCAGCAGGTTCGTTCTATCACGGAAATTTTCCAGACTGCATGATTTTAATCTTTTCTGTGTCGTCATGTTGGACGACACCAAGTTTACCTCAAATTCCCAAGTCAATACGCACAAAAACGGTTTAGAAGTATTTAGGTTTAATTTATCCCTAGACAGTGAATTACTTTCTGCTGAAAGGGATTTAATTTTTATAAACATTGAACCCTCTGAAGCAGAGGGAATCATCTAGAACCAAAGAGCACCTGTTCAACGGAAGAGCGACTTGCTGGAGAAAAGAGGCTGTGAGGGCGGACTGCAGTTTCCTGTTGTGGCTTTGTCACCAGTTTGTTAATCTGCAAACTATATGCAATCTTAAAGTGTGGGTGTTTAAAGCTGAATGTCTCATCCAGACGTATAATTCCCCTCCTAGCTCCTCGCTGCTGAGCTAAAACTCCCGAAAGACACGATTCGACTTAGAGCGGCCGTCTGACCTGGAGCCCAACAACAAACCGGAATAAAAAGAGGTGAGGGTGTTGTTTTAGATTTACATCCACTTGAGTAACTTTTGGGGGAAAAAAATACTTTGTGGTTTTTAATTTTACTTGAGTAATTTTACGATGAAGTATTTCTACTCTTACTTGAGTAAAATTTCTAGATTTTCTGCCCACTGATTGAAGAACAAACATGTTTTAACCAAAAATTCACCAAAGATACACACATGCTGGTTTTGTTAAAACTTTCTTAAGTTTTGTATTGAAAAAATTTGACTTGGAAAATTTTTTTCTTTTGCCTGATTTCATTATTTTTTGTTACTTATATGAATTATTGTCATTTGGTCCATCTGATGATGTAATTTTTAAATATTGAATGAGTAATGATTTGATCAGTTACTCAGTACTTGAGTACTTTTCAAATACTTTTTGGCAGCTTGTTTAAGTCATTAGTTTATTAATATTGACAAAAAAACACTTGTTCCATTGGCATATTATTTCATGGGGAAAATACCTTATTATAAGTGAAATAATCTGCCAATTGAACTTGTACTTTTTCATCAATGTTGAAGAATTATTGACTTGAAACAAGCTGTTATTCCTTGCTGAAAAGTTACTTGTAAGTTAGTTTTGTCTCATTTCAGGTGAACTCAGAAGATATTTGCATTATAAACTAGACCCAAATAACTTGGTGAAATTATGTTGAAGTAGTACTACTCTTACTTGAGTACAACTTTTGGGGATTATGTCCGCGTTTCGTTCTTAAACATTTTTTTTTTGTTTTGTAAATGAACTTAAACGGATGAGTAGGGCAGATAGAGGAAGATAAGAAGTGACACAAAGTGGATTTAAATTCCAAAATTCTTTTTTTCTTTTTGTCTTTCTATCCAGATTTCTTCACCAATATTTGTCCAGAGCTTCAAGACCAGGTTCAGATTGACTCCACCCAGGGCTCAACATGTCCGTTGACCCCGCGGTTGAGCTGCCCTTCTTCTACGGCAGCATCAGTCGCTTGGATGCCGAGCAGCACCTGAAGCTGGCCGGCATGTCGGACGGCCTCTTCCTGCTGAGACAGTGCCTCCGCAGCCTTGGAGGCTATGTCCTGTCTGTGGTCTGGAACCTGGAGTTTCACCACTACTCGATAGAGAAACAAATGAACGGGACTTACTGCATCCCCGGAGGGAAGCCTCACTGCGGCCCTGGGGAGCTCTGCGAGTTTTACAGCAAGGACCCCGACGGGCTGGTGTGTCTCCTGAAGAAGCCATGTCTGCGTCCTCCGGAGATGCCCATAAAGATCGGCGTTTTCGACAAAATGAGGGAGAACATGCTGAGGGAGTACGTCAAACAGACCTGGAACCTGGAGGTGAGGCACAAAATTCACTCATTCTGTTTAAGATGTCCAAATTCCTCGTTTTTTTTAAAGGCTTTTATTTGTACTACACTGGAGTTCTTAGGACTGAGTTTAAGGAAGACTTGGGTAGTAACTAGTTACATTTACTCAATTACTTTTACTTGAGTAGCTTTTTGAAAAAAAAATATTTTAGGAGTATTTTTACCACCCTGTAGTTTTTACTTCTACTTGAGTAAATTTACTATGCATCTCTTCTCTGACTTGACTGAAATTTACGGATTTTCTACCCACTGGATGAAAAATTGTTTCAACAAAAATCAGACACACACCTGCAAGTTTTGTTTTGTAGGTTTTTTTATTGAAAGAAACTGATTTGGAAAATGTTTATTTTGCCTGATTTTGTTATTTTTGTGACTTACATTAATTACTGTCATTTTGATCCTTAAGAGGAAAGTTTAATTTCCACTTTACTTTATATTTTGGGCAGTCTTATTATGTAACTTTTAAATATGAAAAGATTGATCATTTGTACTTGCGTAGACTTCCTACCAAGTACTTTTCCACTCTTACTTGAGTAATTTCTTGGATGGCTACATTTTTCTTTACAAATTGAAATATATAGAAGTAGTGCTACTCTTAATATAGTACAGTTTTTGGGTACTTTACTCACCTCTGGTTTAAGGATACTTAATTTAATGTGAAGCAAAAATATTTTCATTTATTTTCTAATCCAGTAAATTAAGACAACTCTATTAATACACTGCAAAACGTAAGATCTCACCAACTGATGTTTTCTATTGTTGTCTCTATTGCCAATATGTTACTACACTAGAAATAAAACAAAACTAACTTATAAGTAAACTTTTCAGCAAGATGTAGAAGCTTGCTTTAACTCAATAATTCCTTAATAGTGACTAAAAAAATACTTGTTCCATTGGCATATTATTTTACTTATTACAAGGCATTTTTTCTATAATATTTGCACAAGAAACTAGACCAAAAATGCTTGGTAAGAATTTGTGGTTTTGCAGTGTACAGCACCCTAAAAGATCTACACTGAATTAATCCGCAGCCGATTAAATTCACCAAGAAATTTAGATAATTTAAAACTTTAATTTGAGTAAATTTACTTAATGGAACAAAAATGGAATGTGTTTGACTTATAACAAGTGCATGAAAAAGTGCTAAGTTCTGCCAGTTGAGGGTTAGGGTCAGACATTTTGGTTTTTAAGTGGGGAAAACATTGGCAGATCAGGCAAATTAAATTATATCTCCAAGAGAAACATTTTCCAGAAGTTTTACCCTTGATCAGATTGAAAAAAAAAAAACAATGTTAATATGACAATTTCATTTAAATATTATTGCACCAAAACTTTGCATCTGTTTGCAGCCATTTTCACATGCGGGTGTAAACGTTGAGTTGAGGGCCACTTTTAATATTCCCGCTGCTTTTGTTCAGGGAGAAGCCATGGAGCAGGCTGTCATCAGTCAGGCTCCTCAGCTTGAGAAGCTGATCGCCACCACCGCCCATGAGCAGATGCCCTGGTATCACGGAAAAATAACTCGACAAGAAGGGGAGAGGAGGCTTTACTCGGGAGCACAGCCAGACGGCAAGTTTCTGTAAGCCTCTCACTGTCACTGCTCTGCCTCTCTGTGTTGTCACTTGATGTTTTGAGTTGTCAACATTTTAGATCTTTATGCAATTTTATTGTTTTTGTGTTTGTTAGTGTCAGAGACAGAGAGCAGGCTAATTCGTTTGCTCTTTCTCTGACGTACGGGAAAACGGCTTACCACTATCAGATCCAGCAGGACAAATCAGGGAAGTTGGCAATGCCAGAGGGAACAAAGTTTGACACGTTGTGGCAGGTAGAGCCTACATGTTCTTTTTTTTTTTTTTAGTTTTACCTTTAATTTCTGCAGAAGCTCAAGACCTTTAAATGACTGTAACTTTCTCTGCCTGCTCAGCTGGTCGAGTATCTGAAGATGAAGCCTGATGGTCTGGTAACTGTCCTGGGGGAGGCCTGCGTCAACGGCAAAACTGTAGAACGTAATAAAACATGTTGTACTTGTTCAGTTATAAATAGCAAAATTATTCACATCCCACATATTTTTCCACATTTTGTCATAGTACAACCTCCAACTTAAATGCATTTTATTGGGATTTTATCAGAGACAAAAAGAGGATCCGTGTTGTTCACTTTAACTAGAAATACATCTGGACGTTTTTAGGGTATTTAACAGAGCAACTGAAATTGTTTTCCAAAGTCGTTTTTTTTCACCCTGTTTATTCGTGGCTTTTACTGGCTCCAGTCAAGTGAATTGGTCCTCGAACGTAACACACCTGGTTGCGGCTCCTAGTCGGCGGTATTTACGGAAGTTGGAAACAGCTAGCTTAGAAACCAACCCATGCATCCGCCGTTTTTCCTGACGTGTTGATCAAATTACCGACTTTACCTGAATTCACACCACATGATTTATATCGCTATGTCATAAATAGCGTTTCCCTTTACACCGGATCAGCATGAAAAACGTACAAAAAACGAGATGCTAATGCATGCTAGGCCACATGACGATGCGGCACTGTCTCCATGGTTACCAACCATTAGATGCGTAACTTTTTCAAAATGACATTTGATATCTTTCTAGTTATAAAAATAAATGAACGTTGATCTTCTTACCTTGTAAGAAGTGTTCGCTGCAAATCCGTGATTACACCGAGGGTCGTTATGATTAACGGCTGACGGTTATTATTATTATTATTATTATTATTATTATTATTATTATTATTATTATTATTATTATTATAATTATTATTATTATTAAACGGCTGCGATCCGTCGCCATTTTATCTTTCCTCATTAAAAGTTATACAGTAAAATGACAACTTTGATTTTCCACACTTGTCTGTTTCTGCAGCTGATCGCGTAGCACCCTACGACAGTTTTTTTTTTTTTTTTTTTTTAAAGAGAAACCAACTAAAAAGAAGAAACATTAGGTTACAGATGTCTGTTTTTATGCTAGCCTGAAGAAGCGAATTGGTTGTTATAACATCCGTCATGGCGGAGTGGGCGGAGCTCTGGAGACCATGACGTCACGTTCAAAGGGTCAATATCTACCCGGGATGTTTAGCGTGAAATGGATATTTCCATTACACAGAGGTAGCATTTAAATAAAGTTCAAATTTTTAGGGTTGGGTACCTTTGACCACAATGTTTGTTTGTTTGTTTGTTTGTTTGTCTCCTGCATGACTTGTGTCGTTCTTTGAACAATATCTTTACTCCTCAGTGGAGTAAGCTCATAATACAAACTTGCACCACACTTTTCAGTTATAAAAACGTTTGAAAACTATGCATAGTTTTCCTTTTAATTCACATTTATGTCATGTCTTTGTGGCAGATTATCCCATAAAATCTCAATGAAATACACTGGTGTTTGTGGTTGTGGTATGTCAAAATGTGAAAACGTTCAAAACGCATTGATACGTTCTTATTTGTCTCTCTTTCAATGTTTCAGAGAAACCCAGTGTTCCTTCAGAAGTAAGTATTCGCATCCATCTCTTTTAAAATTCAGCATTTTTTTCAACCCATGAGATTTATCTGGATGTTTTCCTTTCAGAGGAAAGCTAGAGGTCGACTGAATCCATACACACCACCACCTGGAGGTCAGTTATTTATTTACATTGTAACACCATGATTTTCTTACCAAAAACTATGGAGAGCAATTTCATCAAAACTGAATGAATCTGCTCAATTATTTTATGAACAAAATGCATTTTGTTATTATGAAATATTCCCTTGAAATAAAATATTGCTATTGTCAATCATATATGTATATATATATAAAACCCTAATGTCTAGGGGTTCAGAGACATGTCCAGGGAAAGAAGTGGAATTTAAAATGGTTTATTTTAAAAAAGGTAGTTTCACAAACAAAACACAGTACAACTTAACCCAATTAACAAAATAAAGAGTGAACCTCCTAAAACAAGTTAGCCTAAAATAAATTCAAAACAACCCAAAAGAAAAAGGAATACTAATGAAGCACCTCCCCAAGCCTCCCAAACACAAGCTAAAGGGGCAATATATGCCCAGAAAACAAATAATACTGACCCTTTCATACAGTTTTCTTCTATTTTTATTTATTTTTTATTTCTTAAATAGAACATACTCTGTTCCCAGTATATTTTTGCACATGAAAATAAAAATAGAATTAGAACTTGGAGCTTATTTTTATAAACACACTGAACAGATCTCATTCCCCTATCAGCTGCTGCGATGGCCTCGAAGTCAGCTTCTTCTATGCCTAAAGAGCGCGACCTTCTGCCCATGGATTGTGATGGATTTAACCCATATCACAACCCGAATGAGATCAAGAAATTCAACATCCAGCGGGACCAGCTGATTATGGACGAGGTGGAGCTCGGCTCAGGAAACTTTGGCTGTGTCAAGAAGGGAGTCCTCAGGACAGAATCGTGAGATTAGCACTATTTATTGCAAAACCAGCAATAATATTCCACATGATTCATAACAGCTTAATAACAATATTTGACTCTGTAACCTCAGAGGCCAGGTAGACGTGGCCATCAAGGTGCTGAAGAGTGAAAATGAAAAGCTGGTGAAGGAAGAGATGATGAGGGAGGCAGAGATCATGCACCAGCTGGACAACCCGTTCATCGTCCGCATGCTGGGTCTGTGCAACGCGGAGCACCTGATGCTCGTCATGGAGATGGCTGCAGCCGGTCCCCTCAACAAGTTCCTCTCCACCAAAAAGTGAGTACATAACGGAGAAAATAAATAAATGTTTTTTAAAAATTACTTGGAATGGAAACAAATTATGTGTTTGCAGTTTTTATAACAAAAAATGGGAAAGAATTGCACACAACAATTAAAATGTGATTTCTGTATCTCTTTGTGTGAAATTAAAACTGATTTTAGATGCATTACTGCTCCAACACACCTGATTCACATGAATAACTCATACCTTTTACCAAATATTGAAGAGATAATTTAATGATCTGATTCAGCTGGGTGGGAGCAGAGAGGCATCTAAAACCTGCAGGACAGTAAAATCTCCAGGACTGCAGTTGGAGATCACTCAATTAAAAGATATATTTGTACACTAGTACGAAAAGAAGTCACATGTGGGATACCACAAAGAAGCAATGAACATAGTAAGTAAGCATAAGATCTGAGAAGTAAAAATACTGGAGAATGAGCAAATATACTGGGAAGAATGGTAGCATTTAGCGGATTAGAAATATGAAACAAAAAATGAACAAAGAGCTGACACACATGAAGGAACCTGAGGACATCTAGTGGAGACAGCAGGAATAACAAGTCCAAGCCATCAAACTAGAGCAATATTTGAAGAAGTACTGCAATATAACAAAAGCAAACCAAGATAAACAGAAAATAAAAAGCATAAAATCAAAAATTCTCCATTCAAGACAAACCGTCGTTATTGCTCAGACTCATCTTGTTTGTGTCCGTCTCAGGGAAATTGTATCTGTGGAGGACATTGTCAACCTGATGCACCAGGTATCGATGGGGATGAAGTATTTGGAGGAGAAGAACTTTGTGCACAGAGATCTGGCAGCTCGCAACGTCCTGCTGGTCAACCAGCAGTTCGCCAAAATCAGTGACTTTGGGCTTTCCAAGGCACTGGGAGCAGATGACAACTACTACAAAGTACGCAGCCGCTTTTCTTTCAGGATGATAGACAATAATCATGACCTAATATTCAGTACTAAATGGAATAGGAAGTCTTTACAAGGAAAATTGTTTGTTGTGTTTGCTTACTGTCAATTAATGATGTTTCCAGGCTCGTACAGCAGGTAAATGGCCACTGAAATGGTACGCTCCAGAATGTATAAACTTCCACAAATTCTCCAGTAAAAGTGACGTGTGGAGCTTTGGCGTCACCATGTGGGAGGCGTTCTCCTATGGAGGAAAACCCTACAAGGTAACGGCAACGTGCGAGAGTGAATTCATGAAAGATTCTCACCAGGATTTGAAGAACTCTTACACGTCATGCTACAAATTCTACCTCTCTGATTTTTCTCCAGAAAATGAAAGGTCAGGAGGTCACGGCCTTCATTAACAGCGGGGGCCGCATGGAGCGTCCGCCAGCGTGTCCAGAGAGGATGTACACACTGATGAAAGAGTGCTGGACAGAGTCGTAAGAAACTAAATCTCCGTCATCTCACAACTGACATACAGAACCTTGCAAAGTATTTATACCCATTTAAAGTTTAATGCACGGGCGTCTAAAGTGCCCTTGATCACATTTCAAGAATATCCTAAAATCGGTTTGCTGCTTCAGCCAGTTGATGCAGCTCTACATTTTAAACTATTCAAATGGAAAATGTGTAACACAAAGTATTCATCCAGGTTTTTGCTTTTCATTTAATTTATTAGTAATATTGATCAAAAACATCCAGTGGCTTTTACTAAAAGGCAGACTTGGGAACGTCCGTTTAATGAACTTGAAAAAATAAAGCAATAAACTTTTCTTGTTATCCAGTAAACGATGAAAAAATACAGAATAGGATTCGCTGTTTTTTGTCTTAATCTGGCAAATCTGCAAGACTCTTTTTTTTTAATCTACAAAGAAGTGGTTGCTTATTTCAATAAAATATTGTGTATTTAGTTTGTTTATTTATCAAGTAAAAATAAAAATAAAGTTTTTGCAATTATAATTAAAGTCCTAAAAATAGTTGCAAGTTGGCATTTGTCCCTCCATGCGTAAAAGTTTGGGCACCACTGGTTTAGTGTATTTTATCTGGATTTTATGAGAAAAGACCAAAGGTTGTGAAAAAGAGGAAATAATTCAATGGATTTTTACAAATAAAAATCTGAATCACATGGATTGGATTAGTTGTCAGTCCCTTTCATTTGGGAAAAAAACTAAACCCAGTGCAACCAACTACCTCAGTAATTGATGTTGTACTTGGAACTGGGAAATTCTGACTTTCCAGGTGGAAAAAAATCAAATGGAGCGCCATCAGAATTAATGGGAAGGTAGAAGGAGATAAATACATCCTAGAAAACTTGTTTCAGCCTACAGAAGATTTGAGACCGGGGAGGCAGGGAGGCATGTGTCCGTCTGTCACGTAAACCTCAAGAAAATACACTAAACAGAAACTTTACAATCAAAAAGGAAAAGAAAAAACAGAAAAGTTCAATGGGTCTGAATATTTTTTACCAGGCTTAGTGATATAAACTAAAAATCTGTAAAATAAAGAAACAAATGATTACTTTATTCCATCCTTAGACAAGTAGAAACAAGAAAAAGTCCAAATAAAAAAGAAAGTCTAGACAACATTTCTAGTTTGCATAATTTTTATTTGATTGCTGCAAAGTTCCAAAAATTGAGTCAGATTTGTTTTCAAACATGCAGCAAGTCTTGAGTTGACATAAATGCTGCTGTACGAGCCTTGTGTTATCAGATTGATAATAATTAAGGTTTTATTTATCACTTTCAGCATGCTAAACCAAGATCTCTCTCTCTCTCTTTCCAGCCTCAATGATCGCCCCGACTTCAAGAAGGTCGAGGAGTCCATGAGGACTTATCATTACTCCATATCCAGCAAGGCCAAGCTTGATGGAGCCGGAGCTGCTGCCATGCTTAGCAAGTAGACAGGAAGACAGGCGCATTCTGTCCCACTGCTGCACAAAGCATCCTTTCAACCAAGCGTTAAACTACTAAAACAAAGGGCATTTCATGAGCGGTGCATAATGATGAGCTTTGAATGCCGAGCAGATACAGCTAAATGGGCCTCATTGACAATAAATGTGCATTTGTAAATTGTTCCTGGGTGTTTCAGCTGTTTGAGGAGGGTTGCTGTAGGTTTGTGTGTCTGTCATGGTCTGAATGTTAAGAGTCTTTTCATCGATGACAAAACTAATTCTGTATTCTGGTATTTCTAGACTGTAATGGGACTCTGTGGCACATGAAGAAGTTTTTTTTTTTCTTAAGCAGTTTGTCTGTTTTTATGCCAAATAAAGTAAAACTAACAAAAAATAGATCATTTGAGTCAGAATGTTATGTTAAGTGATTCATATATTGACAATGGACACCATAGAAAATACAAAAATATGTGAGTTTACAGGGGTTTAACTGTGTAACAATTTTTATCTTCCATGTTTTATTTTAAAGCCATCTTGGCTGTGTGGAATGAATGTGCAATGTATTTACTTAAAAAAACAACTCTTTGTCATTCTATTACAAACTCAAAGAAGCAAAGAGACATCTGTTTATTTCTTAGGGCTAAGATTTACTCACCGTCTTTATCCTTCAGCCAATAGAAAATCCATTGGGAGTGAGTAATTACTTCAATAACAAAAGAAAAATAAGCAAAGTGAGCAACACCACAAACTATAAGAGGAAGTTTCTGGCTGGGGAACTGAACAATGCTAATTTAAATTATAAAAAAAATCTCTTGGGACTTTAGAGAACAGAACATGCAGATGCAGCCTACTTTGGAGTTCTACGAAACAGTCATTAATTTTATTATTAATGTATTTATATATTCCCAATGCAGATACTGGACAAAATAAAACTTCAACAGACAATATATTCAGCTTATTAACATTTATATAAAATAAAAATAAAAAAAGTCCAAGTGAAAAAAAAAAGTCAAAAAAAGTCCAAGTGAATGGACTAAAATCAAAGGAATTAATGTTAAATTAACATTGAAAAGGCAACTGTAAGCAGGTGGGTCATTAGCCTTGATTTAGTAACTCATTGTTTCAGCTGTTTTGCATCAAATATCACATTTTGCACACTTTTGTACTTTCATTTGGGACTCAACTGCTTCTAAAAAATAAAATAAAAAACACCCAGCCGTTTTATGGCAATAAGTTAATGTCAGAATGTGTTTGCTGGGAGCACGGATCTTGGTGAATGTTCTCTATTGAAAAAAACTGAAAACTTACAAAAATCAGGGAACCAGAGTGAAACAAAAACAGGAACAAAAAGCAAGCAGAATATTGATAGTAACCAGGATGTGCTGGGATTTAGCAGGAATTAACAGGAGAAACCAGCAGAGAGCGTGAGCAGGAGAAGGGTTTTTAATACAGTGAGGGTGGATGTTGGAACAAAAGAACTGGGATGATTAGCTAACGGATTGCAGGTGTGAAGGGTTGCAGCCTGAAGTGACCTAAATCACATTTTCCCCCTTCCTTTTGCCTTAATGCCTTCTGTATCTGATCTGTTCATGACAGTCTGAAAATTACAGATCGAATTTCTGTTAAAGTTACCCAGGCCTCTTAGATATGTGGTCCAAAATCCGATATGTAGCTGATCTTTCCAAATGTGACCTGAGTCTGAACGGCCAGATGGCATTCATCCGACCTGAACGTCATTGATGCTCAACAAACGTCACTATTCTGCGTCCTGGTAAGTGCAACCGGGAAGAACAAAAACAATAAAGAGGATTAAGTTTTTAATGAACTGGCTCCGGTTGGATAACAACTTTACAATCGTAAACTATGCTCCACCATTACTATCCACATTTACACTGAGATCACATAAAAGTCGCATATATTTGGAATAGTGAAGGACCACAATTCCAAAAAAATTTGAAATAAATAAATAAATCAGAGTTCACACAAACAAAAAAAATAAAATAGAATTTAGCACATGTGAATGTACCTTAGAGTAACCTTTGACTAGACACAAGGAACAGATTAACAAACCGGAATCACTGAGAAAGGACTGAACTGAACAAGGCTGATTCAATCAAAACAAGAAAATGAGAAAACATTGCAATAATGGAACCAGGACGAAATGATCAAGACAACCCAAACGTTTTTCAGCTCTGGGAAACGAGCGGATATTTCAATGTTGAGTCACAGTGGAAGGATACTGCTCCGTTACCTAGCAACCCCAGCAAGTCCAGCCCATCACCTAGCAACGCAAGCGGAGCTCCAGCCCATTTGGTCCGCTGGGTTCAGCGTTGTATGCACTGTACAGTAGCTACTGGGAGCTACAGGGGTTTTGGTGCTGGCTTTGTTGTTCCCAACTATCGCATTTTAATGTTAATTAATCTAGGATTGTTTTGAAATAGTTCTGAAATCTTAAATTACTAAATTAAGATTATTGAAACTAAATTTTGAGATGGAAAGTGTCCAGACGGCTTCAGGACATTCTAAGATCCTGAAGGATTCAGTTTTTCAAGATTTAAGGATGCCATTACAGTGGCATAAATGGTTGTTATTGTCAAAATTTTGGCCCACCAAGGGGATTTTGAGGGGATTTTGTGAAAAGCAGTTCTTCTGGTTTGCTTGCCTGCACAGAAACCATCTCATTATCTTCATAGTTCATAAGTGGGGGTTGAATGGAACAGGAAGTAAATAGGCAGACTGGGGAACTATCTGCAATTATGTGCATAGTGTACCAGCCTGCTGAGGAGAAAAGAGATGTGAGCCGCAAGGTAAAACTCTGACTTTCTCCATTAAATTATAGGGAGAACCTGTAAAAAACATGGAAAAAAACTCCAGACTGGGATTAAAACCCAGGGCTTTCTTCCTGCATGGAAACAGTGCTTTGAATTAATGTTTTACTTTTCATTAAGATATAAAACTTTCCTACATTAGTTTACGTGTTTCGTTTTTGTGCATCTCCTCTGTCTTCTCAAACTCCCACCTGGTCACTCGTACTGAGATCTGCTGGAGGTTTCTCCATGTTTAAGGGGAAGTTTTTCCTCCCCACTGTCCCCACAACATCAAGTTACAGTATGAAGGATTCTTATAAAGTCAACAACACAATACACACGATTGTTTACTGTTTACTGAATACTGCAAGTCATTCATTTCATAAATCTAATTTCATTAGATAGAAAATGTTTGAACTAATTTTAATGGTGAACACAACTTAATGCCCTCTTTGATAACCAGGATCAACAGGAATGTGGGTAAGATTAATTGGAAATTATGTATTTTGTGAGTGAATTATTCATTATTGATTAACTGAATTTAACTGAAACTGAACGTTGACAGGGAAGTGGGGGGAAATTTCAACGTAGACCACAAATTTCCTTGAGGAACTATCCATCCATCCATCCATTTTCCGGTCACCCTTCTCCCTAACGGGGTCGGGAGTTGCTGGTGCCGATCTCTAGTTGCGTTCCGGGCGAGAGGTGGGGTACACCCTGGACAGGTCGCCAGTCTGTCGCAGGGTAACACAAAGACAAACACGACAAAAAACCATGCACACACACCTAGGGAGAGTTTGGGAAGGCCAATTAACCTGACAGTCATGTTTTTGGACTGTGGCAGGAAGCCGGAGAACCCAGAGAGAACCCACGCATGCACAGGGAGAACATGCAAACTCCGTGCAGAAAGACCCCGGGCCGGGAATCGAACCCAGGACCTTCTTGCTGCAAGGCAACAGCGCTACCCACTGAACAATAATAGTTCCTCTTTGAGGAACTATTATTTCTGAAATGGGAATGCTTCATTTACACAGAGATTAGTTATAAAGGACTTCAGGACTTCATTTCTACTTTCTTACTTTTTAGTCCTGGACCAGTTACCTTTGCAACCCGACCTCAACTGCGGATGAATGGGTAAAAATACCATCAAGTCATTTAGGGTGATTTTTATTGCATTTGATTATCTGATCCCTACATGTAAAAATGCATGTTTTGTGAGTATTTTAATAGATTTATGAGCAATAAAAAGTTATCCAGAGCTGTTTATTTATTTGTGGTTTAAACATGACATACTGTGGTTTACTTAGTCTGCGTTATGAAATAAATTAGGTTAGTCTGACAGGCTCTGTAACACATTGTGTCAGAGGAAGTGCCTCTGTCTTGCCAGGCAACGCTGAACGAGACCGGAAGTTGAAAGATAGGTTTTCAAAATAAGATTTTCTCGTTGTACGTACCACGGATTTATCCCTAAAATATGTGCTGCTTTACATAAATAATAAGCGATTCAAATCATAAGTCTTGGTAGTTTTTTTTTTTTTTTTTTAAAGAGAAAATGTAAATCAATCTGCATGAGCTTTATGAATTTTCATATTAAAATGACATTGACAACTTGATTTAAAAGTTTAAAACAAGATTATAACAATTTACTTTGAAAAAATATATTAATTAATCAAATTGCAAATATATATATATTTGGTATATATATATATATATATATATATATATATATATATATATATATATATATATATATATATATCCATCCATCCATCCATCCATTTTCCGTCACCCTTCTCCCTAACGGGGTCGGGAGTCGCCGGTGCCTATCTCCAGCTGCGTTCCGGGCGAGAGGCGGGGTACACCCTGGACAGGTCGCCAGTCTGTCGCATATATATATATATATATATATATATATATATATATATATCGAATAGACATATGATACATTTTGAAATACCAAAACAAGAAGCAGCAGTAGAAGAAGAATATAATTTTAGTCCTCGCTACATTTCTATTTTCTATTTTATGTTTTAAATAAACAACAAGCCAGCTATTAGAGCAGATTAGAGTAGATTGGTTGGTTGCAACATTTTTAAAGACATGTGTAGATCCCTAATCTCTTATCTAATCTGTAATCTGTGTACAAATGCCTGACTGCTGAGAATGTGCGAAACACTTTCTATCCATCTCTAATTCCATAATAACATATTTCCCAAAGTTTTATTCATGAATGTCTAACCTGGGTACGATTCATAATGTAATATTCAAGCAACAATATTTTATAATTTTATTACGATCCAGTGGAAAAAAATTCAAGTCGATTATTTTGAAGGTCTCAACCGGAAGTCGCTGGTGTTACCGCTAACTTTGCGGTGGTATACTTTTCGCATCGCAGGGAGGAGTCAGACGTTAGTTTCTTCATTAAAGTGGCATATTTATTGATTTATCGCCGTCGTTACAGCATGTTTAGCTGCCTGAATCCATAATGTAGGTCGCGCATATCACTGACTAACAGCTATCGACGAGTAATCGCGTAATCTTTGGGCAGAAGACCGAAGGAAACAGGAAGGCGGAACAAGTAAGTTCGGGAAAGTGCCTTTCAACTGTGCGGTTTCGTCACCGTCTGATCAGACCGTCTCAGATAACTGATGTTGTTTCTGGTTGATTTTGTCGATAACTGTAACTGCGGGTAAATAAGCTTTCTTGTGTATGATTTATTATTTCTTTATTTTTTCCGTTGTTGTGTTTTTGAGCAACAAGTCGGAGCGCGCGCGCTGCGGAGCGTCAAGAACAAACTTCGGCAGCAGTCGTCATGTGCTCCGCTGCTTTAATCTCCGGGGCTTTCATCCTGGAAAATGAGCTAAAAACGACACAAATCCGCATTGTTATGAGGGGGGTGGCGCTCATTCTTCAGACAGGGGCCTAAATAACAGCGCTCATGTGAAGTTAAAGGCGGGTTCCGTCGTTGTTGTGCATCGTAAGCTTTCAGGGCTCTGAAGTAGGAAATGACTCACGCAGACTCCATGTTTCATCTTTAATGTGGAAGTTTCACCTCAATTATTGGCTTAATTTAACTGGTTTTGAATGCATTTTAAATTAGTGGCATCATTTTGTGGCAGATAAAGTTAAAGTTCAGTTTAAGCAATTCACATTTTGAGGGAAGGAGGGGATTCCTTCATTTTGTGCCCCACCTGTATTGATTAGGGACGCAAAACTTGCCATAAATATAATATATTATAGTATATTTTCAAACATTATAACAAATATTCATGTTAATTCTGCATTTTAAACCCATTTAGTGGCCATTTTAGTAGTTTATGTCTATTTTTGCTTCTTTAAAACACAAAAAGTGGATTTTTCCTTCCCATATATGCACACTTTAATTTCTCAATGGGTATAATGCAAACCGTGAAGTCTCAAAAAATAACAGCAACCCTGATTCTGATCTATTTCTGGGATTTCTTTTTTAGTGCAAAGAGATAAATGATTTGCTCCATCAATATCCACGGACACATTCCTTTACAGATTGTCATTTTTACAGCATGGAAATATTCCTGAAATCAAAAATAAACTCTGGTCGTTGAGACACGTCTCCTGACATCTGATGAAAACTGATTTTAAACTATATGAACAGTAGTTCTGGGGTCATTTAGCAAAATCTGGGAAAAAACTGTGACCCAAAATCATGCTTAATTAAAATATATATATTTAGATGTGATAAAAATGTTAAACGAAAATCCTTTCGTGAAAAATTGTCAGAATATTTCAGTTAATTGATCAACTAAAAGATCAAATTTATGATGTTTGAGCTTTAAAAACTGCGACAGAATATAATTAAATCCCAAATCAACAAGAACAGAAGTTTGAAACGACTCAGATTTGAACCAGACGAGTTTTCAAGCAGCTTTTTATTTGTTTCTGTGCCAAACACAACGGGTTTGGACTGTGGACCTTAGAGAGCCTGCAGCTTTGTACAGTCGCCTCAGAAACAGGCAACTGAAGCCAATATTCAGATTTGGGTGTGAAATTTGAACTTTAGGGTTTTTTCTCTTAATGAGCCAGTTTGGGGAATTTAAAACACCCAGTGCTGTTCAGCAGTGCTAATTCACTGATCTGCTATGATTGACGTTTGTCACAAAAATAACTACTTTTTTCTCTTAATAATTAAATAGATGAATGCAACCCATCAAAGAACCTCAAGTCATTTTTTTAGTTTTTTGGGAGTAAAATAATTGGCAGCAAACCTCAAAGAATGGCAAAAATTGGCCTAGCACCACATTTGTGACCTTACATTTTGATACTTTAATATCTAATCTGATTCCTGTTTCTTCTGCATGCAGCTTAAGAAGCAGAAGCCAAAAAACACTGAGGTCTGCACAGGTTGTCTGCGCAACCTTTTGACTGCGTCCTCCTCCACAGTAAATAATTCACCAGAGGGATCCGTCGTAGGCGACCATGTCAATGGCTTTGAAGCAAGTCTTCAACAAAGACAGAACGTTCCGGCCCAAGCGCAAGTTCGAGCCCGGCACGCAACGCTTCGAGCTGCACAAGAAGGCACAGGCGTCTCTAAACGCGGGCCTGGACCTGAAGCAGGCCGTGCAGCTGCCGCACGGCGAGGACCTCAACGACTGGGTGGCCGTCCACGTGGTCGACTTCTTCAACCGCATCAACCTCATCTATGGCACCATCAGCGACTCCTGCACCGACCAGACCTGCCCCGTCATGTCCGGCGGGCCCAAGTACGAATACCGCTGGCAGGACGAGCACAAGTACAAGAGGCCGACCGCGCTGTCCGCGCCCAAGTACATGAGTCTGCTCATGGACTGGATCGAGGTACAGATCAACAACGAGAACATCTTCCCCACCAACGTCGGTGAGTCTTTGTTTTTTTGGAGTTTCAGCAATTTATTTTATTCACTAATTATTTATATTCGCAGACCACCAAATTAGTGCTAAATAACCGGATCAGAGAGCAAATAACCTCAACAGAAAATGAATCTTTATGTCTGGAGGATCCTCCACCTTGAGGTTCCAGAGGCACCAGCAGCTTCAAATAACTGTTTGCTCCTTTTTAATAGCTGCTCTCTTAATCAGATGAATTTGTCTGACAGAAACCTTCCTTGTTATGCCTTTGTCTGTATAAACCCATCTTTGTTCTGAATCAGCCACAAATCTCTTCACAGTACGATGATAACGCTTCAGTTTTTGTTAAATATCTAATGTTTTCATACCTTGTCATAAGGCACTACACTATCTGATGATGTTCGTCAGCAGAGAGATTCTTTCTCTTTCCCATGTTGCTTGAAACCTGTGGCCTGCTTAATAATGTGGAACATCCTTCTGAAGTAGATTTTCTTTAAATGAGCTGCAGACAAATTAATCAACCAGCTCTCTGAAATTAATTAAAGTGATTCAAAGAGCCCTGACACATAATACCACCTTTAAGTTTAACAGCACAACAAAAAAATTATTTTTATGACACTTAAATCCAATTTGCTTAATAATTTGGAACACAGTGTTTAGTGAAGATTAATTTTGCCTAAAAATGCAGATTTGATTTTAAATATATGGATAAATGATGCATGCATATTTTAGTTTTATTATTCTCAACAATAAATATTAGCATCTAATTCGTACTTCATTATTATATGCAAAAATATTTCTGAATCTGTGTACAGTGAACTGGTTTAATTTAGGTATTCACAGTTAAGTTGCATAAATCTAGATGAATCAAATTTGTTTTGGTATTCTGCAGTAAAATCTTCATCTTAACCATTTCATAAAACTCATATTCAACAGAAAATGAAACAAAGTTCATTCCGCAGCGTAAATCAACCCACTGTGTCTTATCTGCTCATCAGCAGCGCCTGCTCTTCACATGTGGGGTTTGAGTTTCTGTGGTTCCCATCAGTCCGAACTCTCCGTTTATTGTCACTAAACTTGAAGTTGTTGAAGAAGACCACTTCCTCCTCTGCAGCCCTACAGTCAACATTTGTCACCAGTTTCTTTTGATGCTTTTTCCACCGTGAAACTTCCTGAGACGTAGCCAAACAAGCTCAAGTATGGAGGCAAACGGGTTTTGCAGCGTCAATAGAAATGTTTTTACAGAGGGTGTCTTTGATTGCAGCCTAGATAAGAGGTAAATCATTTTTGCCGCAGTCGCTTCTAATAGCAAAAATATAATTTAGAAAGCTTGAAACACTAAAGCAAATAATGCAGCGGGAAAATTAAACACAATCTCAAAGACAGTCAATAATCAAAAGGAACAATCGCTTCAGATAATATGACAAATTATGCTTGAGCAGATGGTTGAGTCGCGATAATTTGCAGATTGTTTGTAGAGACAACATGAGAGTTATTAATAGACATTCAGCAAAGACAAAACGCTGCAGTGGGTAAGTATGAGGTTATGGTTTAATGTTGTTTAAACAGAAAACTCTGCATGTTGATTACTGGCGCCTAGTTTTACTCTCCCTCAGTTACTGTGCAGAGAAATTGACCAATAATTACATTACAGCCATTAATTAAACAGCAAAAAAAGACAAACATTAAACACTTCAAGCTACTTTATAATGACATGGTCTAAACTAAACATGAGAAATTCACAATATATTGTGTTATTATAGCATTATTGGCATCAATATTATCATAATTACTGTTGTTAATACTGGGATCCACTTTTTTCACCTCGATACCAATACAGATATCCAAGGTTTAGTATCGGCCGATGCACAAAAACAGCTGAACGGATTAAAATGTTTATAATATATAAATAAATACACTCATAAATCTGAACCTTAAGTGCACTTAAATACACCAAAAGCTTCACATCTTGGTCAAACATGTAAAAATAACTTTAATTTGTTCAATTAGGAGCAAAACAGCAAATGTAAAATAAATGATAAAGAAATTGACAATAACAATAGGGTGACTAATTGGTTAAACATAAAAATAAACAACAAGTCTTTCAAATGGTTCAGAAAGTGAAATTAGGATTTCTAAATGTGATGTAAAAATAATAATAATAAAGCATGACATCACTTAGAGTACAAAACATAGAATTATAATGAATAGATTGGGGACATCATCACCGATACAAAGTCTCGAATTTTCTCAGTGTTTGGACCAATGCAGATACTGATATCGGATCAAACATTAAACAATTAAAGCTACTTTGTAGTTAACACTATTACATATATATTAATAATGTAATTCATTGAATTAACTGTGTTCATAATAAATCTAAGAGTAAATGAAGGTATAACTCTACAGTAGTAATTGAGTTCATACTTTACGCCTTCAAATGTTTATCACTTATTATTTTGTTGTCATTTTATTTATTTATAATTAGGCCTGTTGTGATAATACATTTTTCTGGACGATGAATTGTCCCAGAAGTTTTTAACGATAATATTGTTTTTTAGAGACCATGCATAATATTAGGTTTTCAAAGATCAATAAACTTTAAATTATAACAAACATTTAACGCTGGAAAGTAAACAAAACGGTTCATAAAATTAATTATAAAGTCTCAAAAAAGGGCTGAAAATGTTTGTCATCCGGTTTTTGGTAGAAAGACAAAAAAGTTAAAGCATGCAAATGGAAATTATTGAGCTTGATACAATTAATTAATTAATTAGAATTTTTGCTTATTGCAACAGGCCTATTTATAATGTTAGATAAACATCAAAATACAATGAAATAATCATCTTTAATCCAACCTCTGGTGCAAAAAGCAACTTTTAAGAACAACCTGTAAAATAAAAAAAAAAATGAAATGGTTTCACAACCCAGAATATGAAGTGTTTGTGTTGCATTTATTAGATTACCTTCTGCGTTTCACATCGCAGACGTTGAGGATTCGGTAAATCCGTGGCAGTGGCGTTCTCGCCTGGACGTTATTATCTCTGGATGTATGCATGGCCTCTGCTCCGGCTCAGCAGCTGACTTTACAACAGAAACATCCAGGCAGTGGATTAAAAAAATGGGTCACACCGTGCCCAGCGCACTATGAATAGAAACCAGTGCTGATGTGAACTACTTCCTGCTAATTTCGTCAAAGCAAACTGCAGTCAGACGATCAGAAAATGTAATTTTTTATGAAATAGTTTGTTGTGATTGGGTTTTTTGTTTGGTGCAGACAGTAAGAGAGTCTCTCCATCTGCTGCTCCCACAGGTACTCCCTTCCCTAAGAGCTTCATGCAGGTGGCTAAGAAGATTTTGTCTCGTCTGTTCCGGGTGTTTGTCCACGTCTACATCCACCACTTCGACCGGGTCTCCCAGATGGGGGCCGAGGCGCACGTCAACACCTGCTACAAGCACTTCTATTACTTCGTCACTGAGTTCAACCTGACGGACCACAAAGAACTGGAACCCCTGGTGAGTCAAGCACACCTGGACCTGAGCAAACTAAACACCAGAGAGGCTTTGAATGGGGGGCAAATCAGAAAGCAAACAACCTGATAAGTAATAATTACAGATCCTTGTTTTAATTTGTTCAATTGACTAAATAATATTAAAATTTATAAATGAAGACAAGATTATTTTCTAAAGAAACTTTCATTTTAACATTAACTTAAAAATCTGTATGTTTCTGGTAAAATATTAAAAGTCTTGTGTGGAAGGAATTTAGAAAAAACAAATAATTAAAATCAAAGCTTTAGCGCCCCTAGCGGTGAAACAGTGTAAAAGCACCGCCATTTCACAACATGCCTGAACATTTGATTCTTTTAGTGCATCTTGGTAATTATACTACTCATATATTAATAATAATATAATAATACAGTATTAATTTCCCTTTGTATTAACAAAGTATTTTTTTTAACTTGAATGATCTATTATTACCCAAATATTTAGATATTTATCAATTCTGTTAGCACATTTATATACAGGTGTATCAATAAGTTAAAATGTTATAGAAACGTTTATTTTATTTGAGTAATATTAAATTATTTTTTTTACTTTTAAAGATTCATTAAACTTGGGGATATATGTCCATCCATCCATCCATTTTCCGTCACCCTTCTCCCTAACGGGGTCGGGAGTTGCCGGTGCCTATCTCCAGCTGCGTTCCGGGCGAGAGGCGGGGTACACCCTGGACAGGTCGCCAGTCTGTCGCAGGGCAACACTAAGAGACAAACAGGACAAACAACCATGCACACACACACTCACACCTAGGGAGAATCTGGAAAGCCCAATTAACCTGACAGTCATGTTTTTGGACTGTGGGAGGAAGCCGGAGTACCCGGAGAGAACCCACGCATGCACAGGGAGAACATGCAAACTCCGTGCAGAAAGACCCCGGGCCGGGAATCGAACCCAGGACCTTCTTGCTGCAAGGCAACAGCGCTACCCACTGCGCCACTGTGCAGCCCGGGGATATATGTTTAAATATTTATTATTTTATTACATGTCAAAATAAACAAAACTTGCTTTTCTTATTTGTATTACTGCTACTTTTTCCCTCATCAGAGCTCTTTATATTAGAATGCAGCAAAATAGTACAGAAAAAAATATATATATTATTTTTTTATTATTATTTTTCAAGTAGGCAAATTGACCTGAAAACATTTTTTAATAAAATGGAGTAGATGCAAGAAAATTTTTTTTCATATATTCTACTCCTTCTCCCAAAAGTTACATTTGGTACTATGCTTCAATATTTTTAAACAAAACAGTGTAGAGAACTAGAATAACCTTTCAATTATTCAGTCATGTAATTTATCTGTTTATTTAGTTTGGCTTCCATCTGGTACAAACCTCTGAAGTTTCAAATAAAATTTTAATATTATATAATTCAGATTTTTTGGGGGGAGAAAACTTTCATATTCTGGTCGACATAATCATGGGGGAAATATTGTCAACAAGAGTCATTGTTAAAGAAGCTGGCTGTTCAAAGAGAGCTATTTTTGGAAAGTTGAGTGGAAGGAAAAGCTTTTAGACATAGGTTTGTAAGTACCTGGGAAAACCACAGTCAAAGTGTCCTGAACTGTGGATAAAGAGGACTGGACTCTTGCTCATGTGCATTCAAATCAGGCTTTTAATTTGAAAATCAAGGTCGTAGAAAAATTGGAAAGGCACACTCTGGCTTGAGTTTCGCTGAACTTTCAGAATGATGATTTTGGGCGAAATCATCTGCTGGTTTAACACATCCAAAGTCAGTGAAGTCGGTTCCTTCTGAAGATGATTTTTATGGCGATAAAAGTACCGATACGTAGATTAATGACCATGATAGAACTGGAGTGGCAGGAGGGCCAACCTGGAACTGCTCAAATGATTGATAGTAGGCTTAATTGGATAAACCAAGTTCATTAAGTTTGTTTATGATATGCTGATTTATTGAGATACACCTGTTCTGTCTTAGTGAGTGATAAAAATGAACTCCTTGCTGTGACAAAATTTGAATCATGCAAAATGCTCTGTGCCGCCAAACGCAAAAGCATGGAAATTTCCACCCATGAACGTAAACACAGCAGCTCTGCAGACTGGCTTGCTTTCAGATAAGTTATGAAAACAAATGTCGGAGCATTTTATTTGGTTTTAAACTAAAGTTTTCTCTAAGACGGTGCAGTCTTACTGGGCATGAGCATGAGTGTATGGGTTTAAAGCAACATGTTTTGAAAAGTAGATCTCCCTGATCAGATGCCTGAACTGTAAACTCAGAGCTTTGACCTTTAACCTGTTTTCTGTTTTTGAACCATCTACATCTTGTCATGTGATCAAGCTCTGGATAAACGCTGCTGCTTCAAAATCAGGACTTTAAATGAATTTATGCCTTGAAAATGAAAGGATTTTTTTTTTTTATCCTAGTAGAGCTTTATTAATTATTTATTAGTTTATTTTTACTAGTGCAGCTCAATAAATCAGAAGATCATTGAAAAGTTAATTTATTTCAGAGTCAGCCATTAACACTGATTATATTTAGTGTTTTTTTTCATCGTCTTCTAATAATTGATTCGCTGTTGATGTCCACAGAAAGAGATGACTGCTCGAATGTGCCACTGAGGGACCTGAGGACACGTCCGTCCGTCCGTCCGTCCATCTCCATGACTGAATCAGAGAGAGAAATGGGAGCAAAGAAATCCAGAGTCTATTTTTATATTTAAGTACTGTAATCTATTTTATCCACATTCTTTAAGTTTTCAGCAAAAACATTCTCGTGAGGCAAACTATTCCTTTAAAAAATATGAAACAAAAGATGAAAAAAGTCTTGCAGGCATGTAACAGAGCACAGTATTAAGAGGTGTATGTTTGTGTTCATGTTTTTCTATTTTATTTCAATCATTCCACCTTGCTATCTCCTTCCTCTGGGTCTAAAATGATCTGAAATTAGATTTTTATTTCTGACTGTAAGTCTTAAAAATCACTATGTTGTTACATTAAAGTGATTTCTAATCTGTTTTAAGTGGAATTGGTCTGTTTGTGTTCACATCAACACTGACTGGACTCCAGCAAAGTTATGACAGTCAAACTAAAACTGACTGAAGAACAAAAGCTGAAACTGGGAAAACATTTTCTTTAACTGAAAAAAATCATACAAATTGAAATGATTGAGTTTGTTTTCATTTATTTGATATATTTGTTGATTATTATGGCACGGCTACCTGCTATATAGTAGCATGTTAATTCATTTATAATTTGTTGAATCATTTAAATCACAACTGTCAAACTCGAGGCCCAGGGGCCAAATCTGGCCCGCTGTAGCATTTTTTGTGGCCCTCTAAACTCTAAATCGCATCAATAAGTCTCTCCAGTTTTTCACAAATCTGTAAAATTTAAAAAAAAATCAACAGATCCTCACAATTTTTTCTGATTTTACAGCAAAATTTTCTCAAAATCGGTCTAAACATTGGGTTTACGTGACTACTATCTCAGCCTTATCTGTCTATTTATAAGTAATAAAAAAATCACATTTAACATCATACATTATCACAAATATTTTACAATTTTCTTACAAATATTTGTAATTTAGTGCCACAAAATCTATGATTTTGATTGCAAAACACCACAAAAGCAAACACAAAATCTTTTTTGTGATTGTGTGAAAAGATATTTTATTTAATTGTATAAAAAACTTGTTTAATGTTGTTTAACAGTTTATCTATACATTCTGGCGCAATATATTTATTAATAACATTACGAATTTTGATTTGGTCCAGAATGAAAATGACTTTGACCCCCTGGTTTCAGTGGAACCAGTAAAGGTCCGCCGGCGGCCCAAATGCTACTGGAGCCGGGTTCTGCTTCCCTCCGGTTCTGCAGCCACCCGGCTGCTACTCAGATGTCCAACCCGCTGATACGCTTAGGAGACGAAGGTCACACGAGACCTGAGCCTCACGTGACGTGACGAGCGCCACACGTCCTTAAAATAAAAAATAAAATCCACATCCTCAAGCCGCCACTAGGGGGCTCCAGACACCAACACCTGCCTGCATCCGGGGAAACCCAGTTACCCTTCTGCGGCTGCAGCGCTTACAAAATCCGCCCATTGCGCCTGTAATAGGCATGAAGCGCAGACCTGATCTGGATTAAGCTGCTTATGTAAGAAACAGGGCAGAGTGTACTGTGATGGAAACAGAGGACAGTTTGTTGTGAATGAACTCCGCCTGACGTGACCGGGTCAACCGCAATGAGAGCAACAAAACATCCAGTTGGATGGACGTGGAGGCACTTTTCTGTTTTAATTAAGCAAGTTGCATAAATAAGAAGCAGTAAGTTTGAAAACAAATCATCAGGGACGCAGCTAGTAATCATTTTTGACCTAGCTGGTTGCTCTGACCATTGATTAGATTTTTATTGAAAATGGCACATTCTGCAGATTTTTCATTGCAATTTTAATGAAAAAGATGCAAATAAACAATTCAGTTGCTTTTATTAACAAGAAAATAAACATTTTATAGCCTAAAACGCAAAATCATAGCATTCCCTTCCTATATGATCATTTGTAGATAAATTGATTCATTTTGCACTAACCAGTTGCTAATTGGTTAGTGCAAAATAGGACAATTGGAACCAAAAATATCACTTGAGATTTAGGTAGAACATATTTACAGATAAAGATTTTTTTTAAATTATCTTAAATACAAGATAGATCTTTTTTTTTACAGTTTGGCTTAATTGCTGCTCTGAATAAGCTGCAGAAATTGTACTGTTTTTGAGTTTGCATATTGCAGTTAACAATTAATCAGTGGCTAAATTAATTGACGATTAATCTAATTAAAACATGCATCATAAAATAGTGCTACATTTTGCAGAAAATTAAACTTGTTTCTGCTGAAGAAGGACAAGAAACTCACACTTCAGTGAAACCAAATTTAAGATAGACCTGAGAACAATCAGCATTAAACATGTTCTAAACACACAAAGTCAAACATTATTCAAGGGTCTTTCTTTATTATTCTTTGGCTATTGTTACATTTTTGGGTAAGTTAATTTAGTCTTCTCAGTGCTCCTTCAGTCTAATTAAGCAATTTAATTTTATATTTTGCTTATTTCACGTTGAATTAGACCTTTTCTCTTTTTTCTATTGAATGTAATTTAGAGCAATTTAATAAAATAAAAGTCAATAGACAGAAATGTGTTCATTTAGTGAACATGTTTTAGCTTCTGAAGACTTTAAATATGATAAAAGGGGCTCAACTTGATACGATTCCATTTGCTAGAGAATAAAAGATATTATTCTTAGAGTGTTGTTTATATGGATGATAGTAATAGTAAAAACTGTAAGCTAATGAAGCCAACAAATTGCAGCCAAGTTGCATCAGAAACCGATTTAGCGCAGACGGTCATCCTGGGAGATTCCCGGAAACCAAACCCTACAGGCGCAAAAGTCCAGGTGTGAGTCACAATCACACCACTCATCCATTATCTGTCTTTTTGTTTGTTTTGTTCTTTTTGCCTTTAAACATCTGCAGGATCTTCTTTAAGGTTGTCTGGAATGTGTTTCTTAAAATTCTATGTATGTCTGAGCCGTTTGGAATAACAGCAAACCTGAAGCAGATCGAAAGTAAAATTAAAACCTGGAGCTGGTTTAACTGGTGAACGCGATGTTATGTTTGTATGCTAACACTGTGAGAAAGACAAAAACAAACAAACACTGTATCATATGGTGTTTATGGAACTTTTACGGTTTAGGACGTATGTTAAGTTTTTACGATTGTTGTTCTGTGGCTGAATAAAAAACCCCGACATCAGTATCAGGTGTGGGTTATTGAAACCA
Source organism: Poeciliopsis gracilis (assembly GCA_911649635.1). Lineage (NCBI taxonomy): Eukaryota > Metazoa > Chordata > Actinopteri > Cyprinodontiformes > Poeciliidae > Poeciliopsis > Poeciliopsis gracilis. The sequence goes on along the minus strand of CAJVRI010001524.1, from coordinate 1,223,096 downwards.
TTGCAGATGCTTGGTTTCAATAACCATGATGATTTCTCTCTGATTTCACTTTTGGGTGAAATAACTCTGAGACCTTGTTGCACTATATCAGGATCAATCTCACCTTCCAAAAATTCAGAGAATCTCACCGCTTGTGCAGACTCAAAAAATCCTAACAATGCACAACCTTGGTGGGGTGTTTGCTCAAAAATGCTGATTTAAAGTTAGTAAAATGCCAAAAAATGAACTTACACCAGATCTGTCAGAACAAAACTACAAAAAATTATCTTCAGGACAGCCAACAGAGCTTAATTTGACATTGCTAACTACATTTAGGCTGCATGTGTAAACTAATCCCTGCAAATGATTTCATTATTTATCAACCTCACTGCAAAAACAACAAACCTTACTAAATAATTTAGTCTAGCTTCAAGTTCAAGCTTGAAATAAGGCAAAACTAACATACAAGTAACTTTTAAGCAAGACATAAGAACTCATTTTAAATAAATAATTTCTTTATATTGATAAAATATTTCTTAATATTGATTAAAAATGGTCCTAGTTCCACTGGCAGATTATTTCAGAAGACATTTAATCTGCACTTCTTCATCAGTATTCTGGATTATTTACTTCTATTTGTTATTTTAAGATATTTTGGATTTGAAATTAGACCAAAAATACTTTAGAAGAAGTTTAGAAAAAAAAAAGCTGAGGCATGCAGTTGAACAGTAGACGTGTTTTTATAATTTCAGGTACAAAGAAAGGAAAAGAGCCAGAGTTAATGATGTTTCCAGAGAGGAATAAAGCTGCCAAATCTCCCCCCACTGCCAATGCTTCGAGGAATCCTAACACTAAAATATCTGTGAGGCTGCTTGGCTGGGATGAACCCACTGACACGAACGTGACCCGCCTGCAGTCACGTTTCAACTGGAGAAAACAAGAAACATTATCACTGGTTATTAAATCGGATTATCTGGTACTTAATGAAAACATTTATTGTTAAAATATTCATTTTGTCCTTAATTTGAGCAGATCCCGTCATGCTGGGGTTATATTTGAATGAATTTCTCCATGTTTGAAGTCAGCCCACCTGAAAGTAGATGTAGTGTTCCCACAGGAAATCCCCCGTCCAGAAATAACAACACACTCACCACGTACTGGAGTATAGGCACACTATAAAACTGTACTTGTTAAGTTAACATTTAACAAGTTGGAGAAACAAGTCTACTGACCTATTTTAACATTTTTTATTATGAAAAATCTTGTAACTTCATCTGAGTTGGACCAACATAAAAGTGCTAAGAGTATTTGTCTTGTTCAGTAAATAAATTTAATTGAATATGATAAAAATTATAATGGTTCAATCAACAGATAATTTAAAATTATTCTTAAATACTCAAATCAAGAACCAAAATAGTGAACTCAATGCTATTTATTAGTGAGATGCAATAGCGTCAACTTTATTTGACTGGTCTTCTTAGAATTGATCAACTTTCTTTACACGTGTTATTTTCTCGTAATTGACTCGGCTTTTGGTGAAAAAGTTTCAGAAAGAAACGTCGGAGAGATTCCATATAAACTTTAATATTTTAGTTAAACTATTTTAGATGTGAGTTTGTTTATATATTCTAGGCACAATCAAGGGACTAAGTTATGTTCAGTTGTTAAAAAATGGTCAATTTTATCAAACATGACTTAATAGATGCCTTGAGATTGGCCTCTGTCTCTTTAAGAAGCTCCTGCTCTTTCTGAAACTCCATCTTCACAACATTTCAATAACACTAAGCCGTTGACCATCGTTCCATCTTTGGTGGCTAACATTAAGGCTATGGATTTGATCTAAGCCTTACTCTGTTTAAAATATATATGGAGTATGTTATAAAATCCAAATTTGTAACAGGAAATAAACCAATTTAGAGAAAACTGACCATTTCAGTAAAAGAAGAGTGGTAAAATATCCAGCTAGTTATACACAAAGCAAAAAGTAAGTGGTTGGTGTGCAACTTGTTGAGGAACATTTAATCAGATATCAATGGAGGTAAAGTTATATATATAATGTTTTTATGAAAATAAATCACAATTATTATTATTCCATCATTCCTTCTAGATCTTTTGGCAAAAAAGAGGTGCTGAGTTTTTATTTTTTCCAAAATCACTGTTGGTGAAAAACAACTTAGGCCGTTACGTCACTCAATTTCAGAAAATGACTATGAAATTCAGGGTATGTAAACTTCTGACTGGTATTTTACCTATATGGTTTTTTTTCGTTAGTAATAGCTCTTCAGTCAATAAGAAAAACTCAATATATCTTTGTAAAATGTGAACATATTTCTATTTAAGTTTCAGCTTTAGTGTTATTTCTACAAGGATCTTCACATTGGATACACATTCGACGTTTCTCCTCCTTCAGTCAGGCTCGGGCGGGATGGAAAAAGTAGGTTTTGACATACAAATATATATTTTAAAGAAGCCACATGATGTAACGTTGTGCTCCAGTAACATCACCCACTGAAATGACCTCATAGCCTCCTGCAGCCCTATCCTTTTACAGGATTGTCCCTTCTCTCCCTCCCTTGTTCCCTGGCAGCGTGTGCTTTGCTTGTTACGTGTGAGGTGAACCAAACCCAACCCTGCCTTTTGCTCGTCCCTGCCCCCACCCTTCTGTGTTTTTCCCCTGCTGGAATGTACCAGACAGCCTCGGAGAGAAACGCTGCAGCAGCTCCAAGACGGGAAAAAGAGAAACAAGGGAGGAATTCATGGCGGCCTGCGGCCAATGAAAACTGACGCTCCTCCAGTTTTGATTTTACACGCCACTGGCACAGGGTGTTGTTTTCCTGGTACAGTGTGGCCAGTTTTACAGTCGGAAGAAGGTTTGGGACATTTTGTGACTCAGCACACACCCAAACGACTCTGTGGGGTGTGAGTCATGCATCTGGTGGCGAAGCTTCTGCAAAACCCAGGAATCAGGGACGTGATTAAAAGGAGGCTATTCCTCTTTTGAGAGGATACAAAAACAAAAACAAGCTGCTGCACTGAAAAAACACAAAATCTCACAAAGTAGTCGAGTGCAAATGAGTTGACTTGAAACTAACTTGCAAGTAGCCATTCAGCAAGATAAAGTACATAATTGCTCAATATTGATGAAAACATTCTGGTTTCAATGGCAGATCATTTCACTTATGACATGGGAAAATGTCTTGTTACAAGAAAGAAATAAACCCTGCCACTTGAGGTAGTACCTTTCCCTCGATATTAAGCAATAAGTTACTCTAGTTACTTGTAGGTTAGTTTTGCCTTATTTCATCTGCACTAAGACTATAAGTTATAAGTAACCTTTCAGCAAAGTACAGGAGCTCATTTTCAGTCAATAAATTCTAAAAAGTACCAGCTACAAGTGAAATAATCTGCCAGTGGAACAATACATTTTTCCCATATTATAATCCATAACAAATGTTTGAATGCATTTATCAAAATATTAAATTTAATGTCATCCATTCATGATGAGAGTATTGGAATATTTGATCAATAGTGCTGCAGTGAATTATTGACATTGTTTAAATCTAAATGAGCCTCAATAAATTAAAAATAATGTTCTTTGTTCTTTCAGATGAACAAACAGCTCAGCTTTATTACTCCACAAAAAGAAGAAGCAATCCATCGGAAGGCTGATTCCTCAAACTGAAATGAAAAACAAAAAAACCCCAGTAATACCCGAAAGGTTTGTTATGAGTGGTTATGTAACAAGATTGCAGAGTGACTTCAACACAAAGCGTTTCCTGAATCTAAATGGGAACAATCCTGCTGCAGAGATCTGCTCCAACTCTGAGTCAAAGCGGATTCCTGGAATGTTCCAGATTCAGAAGGCTGCAGCAATGCTCCTTTAAAGCCAAAAGCTCATCTACTGCAAACAGAGCCTATGTTTATGTGTCTTCTCCTCTGGAAGCCGCTTCCTTTTTGGTATCATGTTGATAAACAGGAGGAGTAGGCACACTGGACACTCTGGGTCGCTATGACCATCCAACTTGAGAACAGTATGCAGATTATTGCAACAGAGTAAGGCTTCTGGCTGCATGCAGGTCACTGATCTCATTGGCCTTTCAGTGTGTTTTGTACGTGCCTGAAATGAATCCTATGAATGTATTTGCACATATGAGAGTTGTGAACAGCTTCACTGATGCGTGTATGTGCTGAACTGTTTGTACTGGAGGAATATTTTTGCAACAAACAGGTTGTACGAATCCTGCAGCCGTGGCTGAAATCATCTAACAATCTGAAATCTAAACAGTTTGACTTTCATTGTTGTAATGTCCTGATTGCTGCACACTTTGGATGCCAGAGTCTGGAAAATGAGCTGTGTAGATGTTTTAAACCTGAGAAATGTTTATCAATCTATCAACGTAGATCATGGTTTTTAAACGTTATGGTTTCAAAACCACGAAAATGTGTCATGATTTGATTACAGTTTAAAGTTTGCTATCTAAAGCAACATAACAACGCCTCTCCTACACCCACTGTTAACTTCATTTTTCCTCATTTGCAACAAAGTCAAATTGTTCAAAGTAATCAAGCCTTTACCAAGATGTCTGTAAAGCAGCAGGCTGCAGGCTAGCTATCTCAGCTAAAGTAAAGAGAATAACAGCAAACATGCATGATATTCTGTGCAATAAGTACTTATAAACTATCAGATGATGTAATGCCTTAAATCTGCATTTTTGCTTAGGTTTGCATCAAAACAACGTAGCAAGCATTCGACTTCTCCTCACCACAAATATGGAGCAAACTAACAGAAAACTATAAAACGGCTGAAACACTGAGTTCCGTTAAATTGAGACTAAAAAGCCACATGTTTAGAGTTCCTTTTCATCAGTAGTAAATGGAACATTGACCAACATAATTGATGTGTATTAATAATTTTGATGGTGGTGCTCATCAAAAAATAATGTTTTTTACTGGTTTGGTGAACCAGTAAAAAACTGGAATTGTTGACTGTCTGGTGGTTTTTTATGACTTTGTATTTTTGTGTTTTTATGATGTAAAAGAACTTTGAACTGCTTTGTTGCTGAATTTTGCTATACAAATAAACTTGATTGACTGATTGAAATATGTTACAGAGAGCATTAAAATTGTTTATTTAAAACAGATATGCTGCATACTCATTAAAAAATAGTATTTGTAAAGACATCAGCCTGTAGTCCAAAGCTAATTTTCATCTTCTCATTCCTCGATTTATTGGTTTTAACACACATCAAATAACAAATAGTTACAGATATTCTATTTTAACTCTTTTCTTTTCTACAATTTTTGGCGTTTGAAATCAAACCCAAGTGTTTTTATTACAGCACCATCGCATAAATATATAAATATATATTTCTTTACAGCCTTTTTTTGAACAAAATATTACTTTTAAAAATTGCATTTTGCAGTTTAAGAGCAAGAAAAACAGCAATACACATGCACCACATCTCTCTAATCTGTCCAAGCTTGGTTCTCTGAAAAGAAGACCCCTGCCTTTCATGTCAGAAGCAGAATCGTAGCCATCTGAAGGTATTCATGTGTCAGCCCATTCCTTGACCTGCAATAACTCAGACTACGTCCCCACCCACTTCCAAGTGGGATCTTGTTTGTCTAAAAGCTTCGACTACACGATGTGCTCTTGGCTACAGAGAGTGAGCTGAAAGCTTGCGTAATGTTTTCTACTTTCAGGTTTATGTTTGCGGGGCAGAAGGTGAGAGGAGGAGGAAGAGGAGAATGTGGAGTGGAGAGCCTTCAGTCACAAGACTATTGGTAGCTAACAGCAAGCTGCACAAGATTTGACTAAGACGCCATTGATGTTACACAGAACTGGACTGAGCTGCAACAATAGGAACCACATGGAGTCAGATACAGCCTATGGACTCAGCATGTGATCTGATGAGACAGACTAGTTGACAAAAATGTAACATGTTCTCAGAAGGGTTTAGACTATATAAACAATGAATTTATATGGAGACCGTTTACTCACAGTAAATCCAAAAACCAATGTGATATTATAGAAATACTGCATTAGCATGCCAACCGTATGGTGATACTGCAGTTATTACCATACGATTGTTAGCAGGATCATCCCTGCAAATTCAGACTTCTTGAATTTCTTCCAGTGTCACAACCATGACACTTTGTCACCATCATCGTCAGAACAAGAGCTTCATCTGACTACAAAACATCAAAACATGCACGTTTGCGTCACTGTCTATCACAGCGGGCTTATCTGCAGCTACTTGTTTGGAAACCTCACTCTTGCACAATGTCATTTGCATACTCACAAATCACGTACTCCAGATGATGCACACATGTATGACAACTTTATTGCAGCATATAATGAAGCAGAAAATATATTTATTATTGCATTATGTTATGGTTTAAACTAAAAATTTAACACATAAAAACCACATTTCCAGGTGCATTCCAATGGAGCTATTTCAATATCACAATATTGTATAGAGTCATAACACACATTTAAATTGTCTGTTATGTAAAGAATTTTAATAATGACCGATGAAACCACATATTTGTGTACACTGCGTAATACACAAAGTGCTTTTTCTAATCCTAAATGTTATAAAACAAAGCACAATTTACAAAAAATGTATTGTGTCAACTCAAACAAGCTTTAAAGTATGTGTAACTCTGACACCACAATCTCATCACATTATTAAATCAAAAATCAAAATGCACGTATTGAACACAATCTCTTCATATCATTGCACAAAGGAACGGATGTCTGCAATGAGGTGTGTGCATTGAGTCAGACAGGGATTTTTAGCGACATCATAGATGCAACTGAACATAAAAGTGAAAGACGTTTTATGCATATGCATATTCCGAAGAAAATAAACAAGGTGGGTACATTTATAAAACTAATCACGTGTGTTTTGTGTTTTGTGTGATCTGATCCGTGTCGCGTCTGTCTCGATTGAAGAGTCCTCACGAGAACAGTTGTACTGTGCCGACGCGCACGTACTCACCATTTCCTTCCTCCACACACATCCCCTCTTAATGTAATGTAAAACAAAACAGAGCTCAATGGCGAGCAATGCTGCCCCGTTATCTACGCTTTTCTTTCAACACTCCCAGAAACGCATCCAAAGATATTAAATGTTCAATCTCCATCCTTGTCAAGCAACGAAAAAAACATTCTTTCTTCGGTTCAATGAGAATGTTATGAATATTAAAAATAAAGCGAAATGGAACCTTGCCAAGCACGTCCTTTTCTAGAAAGCACGTGACCCTTCTCGTCCGTTGGAGTGGGAAGGAGGGAGGAGCCAACGGGAGGTTATAAAAGCACCCACGCTGTAGTTTTCCAGCCACCTTCCACGCACAAATTATCCGGCTAATATCCCCTTTGACTGCCCTCAGCGGCCGTTGGAGCAGTGGGTCAAACAACGACGCTAACACTGGAGCTATAAACATTAACAACGGGGTGAGTAAACCACACTTCGCTTTATGTTGTTTTTTGTTGCAAATGGCGACTTTAGTGTTCTGCTGGCCGACCGTTACAGCGCTACGTTTTAACGGTTACGGTCGCGTGCGCTGCACCACCAACCCACAGCAGAAGTATGGGTTAGTTTTAACGGTTGTTAGCATCTCCCTGCCTTTGGCATTTAGCTCAAATTGTATTTGTCTACTTTTGCTGGCTAGCCCGTGTTACAGGTTTTCTGAATTGGATTCGTTGTACACACAGAACAAAAAGCGAGACCATGTTGGAGCTTGCGGTGTTTTTGTTTCAAATGTTCCTTAATGTGGGTGTGTTTGCCTGGTCCACGCAGGGCTCCCGTTTAACAACGCCACAGCAAGCGTACCAGCCAGCGCAGTGTCATCACTTGTGACTCTCTCTGAAACGACTCGTTTTCGGAGAAGTGCAAATTGATACACCGCTAAATAAAACCACTGCCGCCGCACATCCTTCAGCGAAGAAAATCCCAAATCAAAGCAAAAATGGTGCAAAATAAGATTACCGAAGTCACTGGATTCCACCGCTCTTTCAAGGTGAGCCTTCTTTATAGCTTTGTTGTGGAAGACTTCAGTTTTTAATCAGAGGACGTCTATCGGCTTGTGTTAAAGGGGTGATCGGCTTGTGTTAAAGGGGTGATCGGCTTGTGTTAAAGGGGTGATCGGCTTGTGTTAAAGGGGTGATCGGCTTGTTGAAAGCCCTCTTCTTATTTCGGACAACTCATACTTGTGCAGGTTGCTTAAAGGTGCTTCAGCAACACATACTAACAATGGGAATATCTACTTTGATCCCTAGCAAGGATTTCTGATTGTACTTTGACTTTATAGTTTGCCATATCAGTGATGAGTTACTGCTAATCTATATTTAGAAATTAATCAAGGCAGTTTCCAATAACAAGTATGTTTATGACTTCTCAGGGCCAAAATCCATTCGAATTGGAAGACTTCACCAAGAATGGGTCCCATCACCTTGATTCTTCCTTTAATTTTGGTTCTGCCCCAAGACATGGTGAGTGTGCTCTGCTGAGGTTCTGAAAACCACTTTTAAATATGCACAAATCATAACAAACCTTTTGATCAATTGGCGAGGAAACTTTCTTTCTATAACTGTCTGCATCACATGCTCTAGATTTTATTCTCGTTTGTCTTGTCGTCCTTGTTTACTCACGTGCTTAAAAAATCTGTTTGGTTAGACATGCCTTCAAGCCAGCCTATTGACATTCCTGACGCCAAGAAGAGAAACAAGAAGAAAAAGCGTTGCCGAGCAACGGACAGTTTCTCTGGACGATTCGAGGGTAAAAATATTTCCTGTCTATATATACATTATAGTGTTGTTTAGAGGCATTCTGTACATCGGTATCAGTCAAAGTTGACCTTTTTTGAAGTAGCAGTCGTATAAGTAAAACTGGGCTGATATTGTATACGTCTCAGGAAGGAATTGGCCATGTGGTATTTATTTGTGCATATGACAGTGATTAGGAGGTGTTTAACTGAAGCAGAGATGCAATGTCAGCAGTGTGGTTGTTTTGTTTTTCACAGTTTAGCGCAATACAAACAATGAATAATATCAGGCATTGTAGCAATATTTATAACTCTATTTCCAAATCTTATATTTCTAGTGAATATAGTGTCATAATTTCTCTCTGCTGTTTGGTCCACAGATGTCTACAGACTCCAAAAAGAAGTACTAGGAGAGGGAGCGTATGCCAGAGTGCAGGCATGCATCAGCCTGATCACCAACAAAGAATATGCTGTCAAGGTGAGGCATTGCTTCACATGACGTATAACTGGGATGATTTGAAAACAATTATAATGTTGCTTTTAGACTTCTTTGTGATCAGTAGATATGATTATCTGAAAATGCAATGTTTCTTTGCTGCTTGCAAAAAGATTTGTGGTAAACCGCTGGAGAGAATTTGGAGATTTTAACAGTGTGGTATCTGTACTACTTGTTTTTTTGTTTAGTTTGATTTTGAAGAAATTCCCACCCTGTTGCATGTTCTCGTTTAGCTTGAGATCAGACCTCTGCTGTGGATGTTTGCAGAGGTTTGTCTGTGCTGCCTCTGCACTGTTTTCAACTTGCAACATTAGCTGCTGTTATCGGATACTTCCTCTCCCAGTTCTAGTTTGAGCCTATTGGAGTGCATGGCGGGATATACCCACCCCTTTTTATTTTGCTCTTTTTGCCTACAGAGGACGCTCATAGCGAGAACATTATGTGCTATGAACTGTTCCAAAACAAAACCCAAAGAGGAAGGAGGGGGTGGTGGGTGAGGGTTGTGACCCAGTGTGTTTGCACTGCTTTGTTTTCTAACTCTGCAAAGCTTTTACTTTTTCTCTCATGGTCTTCCAAAGACAAAGTGAACTTTTTGTTAAACTTTTTCTAACTTGCTGGAACTTTCTACTTTTCTTCTTACTTGTAGATGTTTTTTGGGGAGTGGGGTTGAACACTAAATAGCTGCTCTTTAACTTCCTTGTCATTGTCATAAACACTAAAGTGGTCATGCACACCATGCGTAGTTACTGTCCTTGTTAAGTACAGGGTGGGTTGCTCTGTGCTGTGGGTGGGTGGCAGTTATGGAGGGAGGAGGAGGCATGAAGGTTGGTGGTTATTGGCGGTCTTCTGAGAATGGAGGGGGTTCGGACCGCTCCTGCCAGATGTCCCGTCTCTCCCCTCCCCCTCCAGGCAGTGGCTGTATGGGGCTGGTTGTATGTGGGTTTGTTGCAGGCGTCTGTGCAGCGTGTCTGGCTATTGGCTCAGGACAAAGGCTTTATATTGAAGTTACAATAGATGATGGTCTTGACTTGGTGAAGACTTTTTAAACAGATTATTTTTATGAACTACAATCAGTTTAGCATTAATATTGATGTTTTGTTAATATTTAATTTTAGTTTAAATGCTTTTTTTTTTTGTTCTTTCAGGAGAGCATAGTTGTGTTTTTGCTGCTGACTCGGACAGAATCAGTGAACAGGCACTGGTCTGCTCGTGAGCCTCCTGTCTGTGCATTAATCCTTAACACACACTGCAGCTCTGGGCCCCTCTGGCCTTCAATACAATCAGTAATCCAGCTACCAGGAAGAGAGGCATGCGCAGCCTCCAAATCGGACAATAACCAAACGGGGCTGGAAATTTCAGGCCTTTTGCTCCGTCAGCAGTCTGTCTCTCCTGGGAGGGCGCTGTGCAGCTGTTGGCCTCACTGTGGTTTTTCCAGACAGTTATTTTTAGAGTGCGTTCTGTTATTGTAAACAGTTTGGGATTAGAATCTGAGATCTTAGGAAAACTGCTGTGGCCATTGAAGAACAGAGGTGATTCACAGGGGAGTGTGTGGTTGTGAAAGTTGTTCAATCCCAACCAACAAAGTAGGATCAAATGTCATTGCAAGAGTGCAAGAAGTAGGATAAAAGTTAGACAGGACTCTAAGTAGTGTTCTCAAATATATGGTTGGTGAAATTAGTCTAATTTGCACCAAATCAGTATTCTTGTTTGGAAATACAGAAGTTCCTGAATCATTTTTGTTGATATTTTTGTATTTAAACCACGTTTTCTTCTGTTTCAGATGATTGAAAAAGGACCAGGTCATAGCCGCAGTCGTGTCTTCCGTGAGGTTGAGATGCTTTACCAGTGCCAGGGTCACAGGTATATTTTCATAATGTGTTGTTCCAAAATGCATATTAGATAGTCACACCCCACCACAGGATACTTTATGTTCATATAACTGGATAACTGAGGTCATTTAAACATTTATTTTCATCATTCTGCAGGAATATTCTGGAACTGGTGGAGTTCTTTGAAGAGGAAGACAAATTCTACCTGGTGTTTGAAAAGCTTAGAGGAGGTATGTTCTCTTTTCCGCCGATAGTTTTGCTCTGTTATCTTTTCCACAAGGCTAAACTATAATCTTTACCCTCATATTAGGGTCAGTCTTGGAGCAAATTCACAAGAGGCAGCGCTTCAGCGAGCAGGAAGCCAGTGTTATTGTCCATGACATTGCTAGTGCTCTAGATTTCCTCCATAACAAAGGTAGGTCTACATGCATACAGCAGTTTCTTCTGACAGACAGATGAAACAGTCGGTTTAATAAAAAGTCTCATTTATTTAAATGTCTTTCAGGAATGGCCCACCGAGATCTGAAACCTGAAAACATTCTCTGTGAGAGTGCAGACAAGGTGACTTATCTGTCCACTTGGCTCAAAGGCCACACGTGTGGCTGATAAATATAATTTATGATAACACTTCTTGTTTTTAACTATAGCAGAATGACGCAAACTGAAAAATGTTTTTTTGTTTTGCTAGATTTCTCCAGTCAAGATCTGTGATTTTGACTTGGGCAGTGGGATCAAACTGAACAGTGACAGCTCGCCCATCTCTACTCCCGAACTCCTCACCCCTGTAAGTCCAGATTTTATAAAAAAAAAAAGGTGTGATTTTTATCTCCTTGTTAGGGATGGGGAAGTTATTTCCAGACTGTAAAATGATATCTTTATCAATCCAGCTGACCGATTAGTGGTTGAGCAATTCTCTGTGCAGAGCAGTTCGTAGATTGGGACTAGAGCCGCGGTATGTGAGGTTATGATCGTACAGAGCAATGCTGTTTTCCTGGCAAGGCCTTGGATTGACTCCCAAATCCCCTTTTTATGAACTGCACTTTTCCAAAGTACAATGACTGCTAAAAGAAAGGCCCTCTGCTTGATGTATGTGTCCTCTAGCTTATCAGTGGTAAATATTTAGCCCCATGATTTCAGAGGTTATGAGTGTTTAACCCCCATGTTGTTCTAGCAGGAAGCATCTTCTCTGAACTGTATCCAGAAACGTGTATCTCTTGTCCCTGGAATCAGAAAAGTTGAACTGGAAAGCTTTCCTCTGCTGTCAACATGCAATGTGTTGGTGGGCTGAATAGACTGAACAGAGCAGGTGAAGGATATCATTCAGGCCTACAGGAATGTGTTGAGGAGAGAGAGGGGCTTTCTACACGTGTAACTGTAGCTTCTTTGCACTGACCTGACCTGTGTCATACTCTTTAAACTCCCCGATGAACTCTGTGTTGTATTTTGAGGCTCTGAGTGGATTTGAAATGATGTTTTGGATTGTAGAATTTCTTTTACTGACGAGTTGATCCCAAGGTTGGAACACTGTGTAATATCCTTGAGGATTTAACGCCACAAAAAAAGCAATATAACTTTTACAAGGCTGTGTCCTGAAGCATGGATATGGAAAATACAAGCTCTCATTTCCTTTCCTTCCTTCCTTCATGTGAGGAAGGACAAAATCATGCCTCTTCTGCACAAGTCTCCGCCCAGAAGCCCCAGCCGCATTCTGCCTTTTGTTTTTAATACAAAGGTTGTTCATAAAGCTTATTCTAGAAATTTTGGTCCTCCCCCCCACCACCCAGCAACTGAGCAGTGATTGGCTGTAGCAGTGAGCAAAGGGGAGGGACAAATCCCCAGTCTGGTCATGCGCTGAAGCTTGTTTTTGTTGCCTTGATCACTGGAACAATGTTATCTGATTGTCACTTCATTATTAGTTCTTGCACCCTGCCCCCTTTTAGTCACATTCCTACAGCTGCTGTTGGACAATAAGTGATCATAGATTTATTGCTGCTCCTGGTTGTTCCCAAAGCCTTTTAAATTCAGATCATGCTGACTGCAGTTCCACTGAACCTTATAAATGAAATGATTCTGGTCAGGGGAGAGAACATGAAGCTTCCTCTGGTTTCATTTAAAAAGAATCCTGGTTTTGCTTAACATATTTTCAGTTAAAGAGAAGAACTGGAACAAAATGGCTGAAAAAGCTCTTTTAATTCAAGGAACTGCTTTTGTTCCTTGTTGCAGGTGCGCCTGCATGACCGGACATGTTCTCAGCCAGTAAACCTCTTCAAGATAATCCTGTAGTTTACTAACAGCAGAGGTGTGTCCTCAGTGCTGCCAACATTGCCTGACTAGTCACATGGCTGGTGGAAAGCCCCAGGTTGCACTGCCTCCAAATGTAGCCGCAGAGTAGAAGATAACTGCAGCTTACAGGAAGGTTTTGAGGGCGTTACTGTAAGTGAACAAGGTGATTGCAACAGATGTGCAGGAAGAGCAAACATGTCCCAAAAAGAAACTTTCTATCACACGTTTTGTTTGCTGATGTCTATAGATCTTGTCAGACATATTGACCAGCCTGTTAAAGAGCTGACTTCTTTCCACTGATGGCTTAAGTATGTAGGAGCTAAAGCATCATTGTAGGGGTTTAACGGCATTTTGGCTCAAATCCAGTGTGCTTGTCTGGGTAACGAGTCTCCCCAGACATGGTGGTGAAAAGGAGGGGGAGGGGATTTTGTGACAGAAGCAGCTTTGTTTGAGTTGAGGTTCCTGCGCAGTGAATTTTATTGCATAAGGAAGCTGGGGGTGTTAGCGACAGCTGGTGTATGGTACTGGAATACAATGAACGCCTGCTCAGTGTATGTAAACGCTGTTTGTCGTTAACAGGAAGGATATGTGGTATTTCTATAAGAAATGCAATGTTTTCTTTATTCATTTTAAATGATGTGAAGTCATCCTTAGACGTATATTCTTAATCCCCAACAATAAGCTTTAAAGCTTCGTCCTGGTGAACCAACGACCTGCTTCTCATCTCCCCAAAACCACTTAAACATTTGGCTTTTGTGTTGCAAGGTTATGTAACTAACCAGAGCTCAGGCTTGGCCCCAGCTGTACAGAACAGCCAATCCTCTTCCACCGCTTTGCTGTTTGGCCTAATTTCTACCCCAGTTACACAGCGAGGAAGAAATTTGGTTGTGTAAAGCTTTATGGTTGACGTAAAGCTCCCCACATTTGTTTCATAATTCTGATTCAGTTTAAAATGATTAAACTAAATCAGAATTTTAAAATTTGATCAACATGACTGTCACGCTCTGTAAAAAGTGAGACGCAATTAGTGATCATAGATTTATGGCTGCTCTGCCTTAACTCTTGTAGCTTTGAGGTGTCTGCAAACGCATCTCCGTTTCTGTTGGTTGTGATTTTCCGATGCCTATAAACGTTGTTTTTCTCCCTCAGTGTGGCTCAGCAGAGTACATGGCACCTGAAGTAGTGGAGGCCTTCAGTGAAGAGGCTACAATATACGACAAGCGCTGCGACCTTTGGAGCCTCGGGGTTATCCTCTACATCATGCTGAGCGGTTATCCGCCCTTCGTGGGCCGATGTGGCGGTGACTGCGGATGGGAACTGGGAGAACCCTGTCACACCTGCCAGGTTATACTTTAACGCTTTAATTCTTGCACAATGTGAGACGAGTGAAAGCAAAGATGGCTGACAGTGAATCTCTCCACCTGCAGAACACTTTGTTTGAAAGTATCCAGGAAGGAAAATACGAATTCCCAGAGAAGGACTGGGCTCACATCTCCTCAAGTGCCAAAGACCTGATATCCAAACTTCTGGTTCGGGATGCCAAAAAACGTCTGAGTGCCAGCCAGGTGCTGCAGCACCCCTGGGTGCAAGGGGTAAGCTCAGGCTGCATGTCTGCAAATGCATGGAAAGTTTGACCTTTGAACTTTATCACTAATGTAGTACTGTTGCCTTTATAGGGAGCATCTGACATTTTATCAACATCCATCATCCATCAGAGGTAAGACAACTTTAAAACTCCAGCATGAGGGCTGAAATGATTAATGGGTTTAATTGATTATTGTAATCAACTAATATAATAATCAATTAAGTTTATTTGTGTGGCACATTTCAGCAATAACGTTGTTCAAAGTATACTGGAGAACAGACTCACAAAAGGCATCTTGCTGGGGGGAAAAAGCAACATATTCAGAGCAATAAATTAGCAAAACTGTAAAATATATATATACATTTTGCATTTAAGATAAAAAAGAGCTTTGTCTGTAAATGTGTTTTAGCTAAAACGTGGCCATTTTAGTGTCAAATTCATTAAAGGCCTCATATATTGTTGCAGTTTAGGCAATACAATTTTTCTTATTCAATTTTTTTTATTTGCAACTTTAAATGTCTTAAAAGGCTTTCGTAGTTGAATGACAAATCTGCAGTGACAATTTTTTTGATTAATCATCAGAATAATTGATAACTAAAATAATCGTTACAGCCCTATCAACGCCTGCTTTGAAACTTATTTGTCCTTTTTGCTTATTTGTTGTTTGTTTTTTCTTCTGATTTATTTCCTCCAGGAACAGCAGCGCCGTGGATTTAACATTCTTTGCCGACAAGGCCATGGCTGTAAACCGGCAGCTGGCCGAACAGGACGGCATGGAGGAGCAGCAGCAGCAGGAAGTCCCGCTGGTCGTAGCTGCTAGCGGCTCCTCCATGCGCCTGTCGCCTCCATCCAACTCCAAGCTGGCCCGGCGCAGGCAGCGCAGCAGCCAGCGAAAGGGCGGCCCCGTCTCCGCCGCGGAGCTCTGCCAGCTCCTGGCTCCTCTTGTCATCGTGGGAGACTGCGCTTGAACTGTTTCATCCTGGAGTTCCTGAAACCTCATTTACAAGGACTTTCCAGGCTGGACTGCTCCGATTCCCCCACCCATCCTCCCCAGTTTTGGCTCTTCCCTCTTTTTCCTCTCAATCCGGCTTTGGTCCCGACCTGTGAAGACGGACGGCGCTTCCAGCCATCCCTCTAAATAATGCCTTCTACCTTTATGCAGCACTTCTGAAGCACAACTACACAGGGCCTGCATAATAGCACATTCAGGTTGGGGAGGAGGGCTAGTTCATGTTTTGGGATAGTATATATTTTTTTTTCCTCCTTCATATGACTCAGTTTATAAGTCAGAACTTTAAGCTCAGACACCAAAGGACAACCTGTTGTGCTGCTCCCATGTTACAACTGGATCCACTGTGAATTAAGTTATCTGGAATGTTCTCTTTGCCTGTATGTACACGCATGAGTGGCCCATCTGCTGAAACATACAAGTTTATGCAATATGCCAATATGAAGGCTGTTCTGTCTGAAAAGGATTTTGTATCGGAGAGGCTGAACGGGCTGGAAGCCACTTCCTGTCTGTGCCTGGTGCAGCCCGTTCTGTGGCTAGAGACTGCTCAGATTTATGTTTTTTCCTCCCCTCCATTCTCTCATTTGAGCTTCTGGAGCTTGCACTCATCAGCCTGGTGGCCATGCACTTAATGCTTTAAGAGCAAAGAATGTTAATCAGTCCCTTTTCTGTCCATAATCCATAATGTGATCTGACCATACATGCCAAATTATCAGCAGCACTTGTTTTTGGAGACATTCAGACCAGGTCTGATGGTATAAAAGTTGATGGCTTGCAAGTGTCTGGCCACCCAGTACAGACTTTTAGCTTGTATTACTGGTATGTTGGTTCAGGCTAATTTCAGATTCTCTTAAATGGCTTAGCAAGTGAACTGGGTCAGTGTTACTTTCAGTGTAAGAAATCCACAACGTGTCCCTTTTTTTTTATTTTTATTTTTTTTGTTCTACAAGCAGATTTTGTATATATATTTTTTTTCTGATGAAATTGTGCATTTGATATTTAACCTTAAATATTTTGCAAGTAAAGGTTAGAACTCCTTTAAGGGGTTTGAAAAAGCACATGGCCACTGTGAGCAGACTATCTTTTTGTTGTTTTTGTTTTACCCCCATCGGACGCATCTAAAATTTCAACCATTTTTTTTTTTTCACTTTTTTGGGACATACACCCTTCCCGGAACAACAAAACTGCTTTTCAAATAAAAAGCTGGTAATATTTTTCAGGAAAAATGTTTTTTAAAAGGAAAAACATTCCACAAAAAAACATTTGAAATTAGCTGTATTATGAGCTTATATTTTATCTTCTGACAACTCCACATTAATGTGCCACATTTTCATCTATTAGATGAGTGTATTGTCTTTTTTTTTTAAATCCTGGTGCTGTTCAGGTTATTTTTTTTTTTTTTTTTTTTTTTTTTAAGTTGAGAGTGCTGTATGAGGTGAAATACACAAAGCTTGTTTAGTTGATCTGGAGCATTTACGTCCAGTGAAGGCAAGTTTTCTTTCTTTCTTTCTTTCTTTCTTTTTTTAAACTTTTGTACGTGTGAAAGTTGGTAATAATTGTTCCGATTACGTGAAAGGTAATGGACTGGTGACGTCGTCTCAGCGCTGAAGCCATTTCACCAAAGAACGTGCAAGTTGTGACGATGAACATGTAATCCATCATGTAGCATTGAGGAGACTGCTATGTGTCCATGTCCTGTTAGCAGCGCAGTGGCGGTACTCTTTAAATGGTCTCAAAAAGGCCCCTTTATGCTGATAATAGGACACTGTAATAGTTCTAAATACCTTTCTACAGACGCATCATAACGGGGTTTTATGTCTTATAATAAGACTTACTTGAAGTTTATATATGCAGCTGTTTCTTCTCCAGTGTTGGAAACTACTTTGCTATCAATCTTAAAGCATTAAGCTGACGATCCAGGCAATCTTTAGGGGTTTTGAAGATACCAATACATTTCAGTATTTTTTTTTTTTTTGCTTCTTTTCTTCCTTTTGTAAGCTTCATCCAAGTTGTTCCCTATTTTCTGACAGGGCTGGAAACTTGTTAACGCACACACTTTGGCCACACTCTAATATCCTCACAGGTATCATTAAGAGTTTAATTGGTCACGACCATTTCTAACATCTGTCCGGTGGCAGTTTTTGTTCTGGTCTGCCTTCTTGTTTGCAGGGAAAAAAAGAAAAGAGGGTGAATTAAAAGCCTCTGTTTTTTTTTTTTTTTTTTTTGTATTGTTTGTCAAAAGAAAAAAAAAGTGTTAAAATACAGTCATTCAAATGGACAGTATCACAAGCCTCCCCAGTTTGAATGTAGCCCACAGGCCAGGCGTCTAAAAATCCAACAACGTGAATCACGTGTTATAAACGGCTCCTCTCATTGACGTGAGCATAGTCTGTTTATACTGATACAGTCCTCAAGCATTTTAGTCAACTGATGCCTAATTTTAACACTGAACAGCCCCAGGCCTATTGTGCTCAGGGGAAGAAATTAAAATATAAAAGTCCTTTAAGTACAAAACATTTGATTTAAAAGAAGCACTTTACTGTACCATGTGAATGATTGCAGTTCACTCAAGGCAACATTTGACTGTTGCAACAGATTTTGTATTGTTTTTCTAAAAAAAAAAAAAGAAAAATGCAATAAAATGCTTTGAACTACATTCCGATCTTGTGTGCTTATAACCTCGTCATTCTCTTCTTATGCAACTCCACTCAATAGTTCGGCTTCCCGGACAGTTGGGTCTTTCTCCCTTTGACTGCGATTCTCTCCAGTCGGTTTTTGACCGGGCCAATCAGCGAACAGAAAGAGACGCCGTGAACGATGACGTCGATTTTCTGCGCTGTTTCAGAACTACAGTCTGCCTGGGAGTTCAGTCCTCGTTTCGAAATAATTATTTTATTGATTATTATTTAATATCAACAGCCGCTTCATTCAGATCGGCACTTCTATCTTCACAATGGCGGACAGGTAACGTGGAACTGGCCCATTACATGTCAGGGGCAAACATAACCGAAATGTCCATAGTTCTGATGTGAGGTATATTGGCAGGGACTTGCTATGACAACAATAGACCAGTCACAACCAGCTCTTACTTGATACAGTTTTTTTTTTTTTTTGAGTACCCAGCTCTGTTTAATACTAAATATTGGTTACTTGCTGCCGATCAGGCAAAATTAGCTTAGCTAATGTAGCCTGGTGGTGCAGTGAAGCTCCTCCATGTTGTCGCTCTCTGCTTGTTCACTGCTGTAGCATGAGATCAGAGGCAGCTTGGCCACATCTGGCATATTTTCCTTCTCCGAATGATAGGGGTCGATTCCAACACCAGCTATTTTTCCAAATATTTTCTTTTTGTTGGTCTCGAGGCCATGCGTCAGTTATGCTTTACGCACGAACTTCCCAACTAAGATGGCGTGGATCACTTTTGGTTCAGACTTGTGGGACCTACAGATCTATTTGGGTAAAACTTAGAACCCAGAGCCTCTGTATGAAGCAAAGGTTGGTCTGCTTCCTGCAGCCTGTCTTTACACCCCTGATGGGAAACACCTGAACTATAACTTTAATATTAACAGCCTTATCTCTTGGCCAAGGCTGAGGCCGTTTCATCCGGATCTGAAAACACTCCCTGATTCCGACACAGACTGACTCACATGTGACCTTGGCTGTGGGTAAATATGAGCTCACTTGTTTCCAACCTGCTTAAAATGTGACTAGTTTCACCTTTCAGCAGCAGCTGTAGGGGGCGCTCTAAGCAGAAACCCGGGTGGCATCATCTGACAGGACTGATGCAACCTCCTGCAAGAGCTGTGGATTGAAAATACCTTCTGCTGAGTAAAACAAATGCCAGTTGTTTCACCTCGGGGTTACAGTTTGCATCAGATAAAATATCACCTCACTTGAAACGAGCCAAATTAAGCATCACTATTAATTTGACAGTCATTTTATTTCACATTCAGTGTTCCCCTATGTTATAAATATTGGGTCTTTCAGTGTATTTTTGCTTTGTTTAAAGGACACGCGGATCTGAAATATCAAATATCAACCTGTTTGTTACATAACCTCATTTTCTGCACTGCAGACGTCATAGATGGGACATTAAATGATGCAGCGCCAAGCTGTTTTTTGGACAGGGGGGAATGTTTGTGCATCTTCATCTGACCCAGAATGGGTATCGAGCGCCACCTGCTGGACAACTCTGATTCTCACGTTTTGTTTTATCGCGTTACTTTTTATCACGTGGCTCAAAATATCCAATCAAAAGCAACACGAGCTGACAAAAAGAGTGGACTGGAGATCTTTTATAACCACCTGCTCTACAATAACAATAAACTAAGCGTGCATGTGGTCTGATATGTCTGTTGGAAATTGAAGCATGTATAGACCCAAAACTCAAAACACAGCTCTGCACATTTAACTCATTAAAATTAAGGCATAAAGTTTGCAGATTATTGCAGATTTGATTAGAAAAAGTACAATATGTTGTTTTCTCTCTTTCTCTACAAACTGCTGCTATAACCAATAATATGTAAAAATCTGCTTTTCAGCAAAAGTCACAGAATAAACATGATTATATTTGCTATCAAATTTAAGAAAAAAAGTGTGAACTTTTTTATTAAAAGATGAATACTTATGTTTTATCCCTAACAGGGTTCAGAGTAGAAACATTTTGAGCTTTGTTGCCCTAATTCAAAATAAAAGTCTCCATCTGCATTACATATTTTTGCGTCATCATTCTTGAAGTACAGCCTCACAAATTCAGTTCAGGCCCATTTTGGACTCCTTTTATTACTGCCACCAAATGTTAAGAAGTGTGGATCAGACAGAACTCTAAAAAATAATACTGAATAAAAAAAATAAAGTAAAAACAATAATTAAATCCTACCAAATAAACTAGTACACAGAAGTAGCTGCAATATGAATGGCTGGCATTTCTTTTTGCCCCAACACTTCTAATAATTTATTAGTTTGAATCTTTTCAAGGTTTCGGTCAGATAAGAATATACTTTTCCTTATCATATTTATTATAAAGTAGCATAACAAGCTCTGATTACAAAAGCAATTTCCTGTTATTTTCCCCTATTTTAAAGAGTGTGCTGTTCAATCCAGAATGTCAAAATCTGAGTCTTTAAATTATTATATCTTCTCTCCTGCTTTTCCCCTCCACCTCTCGTATCTCTTGCTTTCCTTTGTACTGTTGTGCAGCTTTATAACTTGAGAAAAAACCCAACTGACCTCAAGGTGTGAACCTGCTGATAGGCAGCCAATTATTACCTCACGTGTCACCTGTCCCTGCACACCTGGGAATAATAGCAGGTGTCCAGGAGCTGATAAAAAGCCTGCACAGGAACCTGGCTGAACTTTGACAGTGGCTGTGCAGGTAGGTGTCATTTAAGAAGCTAATGGCTAAAATATGCATTAATGTTTGATATTTTTGCTAGTTTGAAAGCTGAAATGAGAAAATTATCTATTTACTGAAATTCACTGTGATCATTCAGAGACAAACTTCTGTCAAAAACTGCATCAGTTTTTGACATTATTTGTAACATTTGTATACATTTTAATTTAAATTTTAATGGACTGTTTGTATTAATAGATGAGTAAACTTTGAACATTTTATTTCTTTGCACTTGCAGACCAAGTCTCCCATTTGGTTAAAGTAATTCACTTAATCCTAGCATAAAATGTACTTAAAAATGTTGATCTGACCCTTGGTACATTTGAAATTCCTTTGCGTGTCATTTATCATCTGTTTTATATTTCTTTAAAGGTTTATTGGAATAGGTCTTCTAATTTGAGCTTCAAGTTGATAGAGGAGAAAACTGGAGTAACCTCCAAGCGTGGAGCTGAATGTTGGAGAGTTTTGGAGGAATCTACAAAATCCAGACTTTAAATGTCTATCCAGACATCATCCATCCATCCATCCATGCGGGAGGAACTGTCTTTTGAGGGGGATCCCTTATGCACAACCTCATGCTAGAAAAATTAAATCTAGCTGCTGCACATAAAGGGAAAGTTGCAAACATAACCATAAAAAAGTTATCTTTTGCTTCTTAAATGAACTGAACTCTGTATTTGTGAAACTGTCTGACATGCTGAGGTATAATCAGCTTTTATCATGTTTGCGTCTCAGCTTAAGGTGGTTGTCTTATTTTTGACATCACTAAAACAATAAAGCTGTAGAGGAATATTTTAAAATAATAAATTGGCAATTTTCAACGTTTACAACAAGCTGATGACCTCCCACAAAAGTATAGGTTTTTGTGGAGTTTATCCAGTGGGAAAACGAGGACGTTGCACTAAAAGCTTGATTACATGTAACTTAATCGGTGTTAATAAACTTTTAGAACCCTCGCCTCTTTGATTTCATGTATGATCATACAATTAAAAACCAAAGTAGCTTTATTAGTGGGCATCGTGTTGAGACAAACTATAAACCGATAATAAGCTGAACCTGTGATTAAAAATAAGGCTTTCATTAGAGATAAAGCCATGTTCCTAACTGCTTTAACGGTCACGGTGTTTCGAGTCTTCTGGACCCCGGTTTCGTTTCCGCCATCCCT
The DNA here is from genome assembly GCA_911649635.1 of Poeciliopsis gracilis. Classification (NCBI taxonomy): domain Eukaryota; kingdom Metazoa; phylum Chordata; class Actinopteri; order Cyprinodontiformes; family Poeciliidae; genus Poeciliopsis; species Poeciliopsis gracilis. The sequence continues at coordinate 1,200,592 of CAJVRI010001524.1, read as the reverse complement.
CTGACGTGATCGAACGGCAACCTCACGCGAGACTTTTGCTCTTCTCATCCTGTCTGTCATGGCGCCTTAGGGACCCTGTTATTGTTCCAGTTTGCTGGTTGTTTGAGAAACCCGACGCGGAAAACCAAGCCCGTGGCGGACGTGCGGGCATGAGACGACAATCCGGAGATAATGTTAAGGTCCACCGGCTTCTTCCGAGGGATTGACTGTCCGTTTTACGCGGACTGCAACGACGCCAGAGGCAGTAGAAATGGGTGTAACAGACCGTACTGTCACTTCAGACACAGCCGGCAGAGTCGGCCGTCGTACGGAGACGTTAAAAAGCTGCAGTCTGGACAAAAAGGTGCTAATTTGGTTGACTGTTCACTTCATTTGTCTTCTGTTGCGACAAAGTAGAACAAATGTAATTATTAGACCGTCTGTGCCCCGTTTTGCTGTTACTGGTGATGCCCTCATCATTTTGTGACGACTGCAAGCTGGGAGACAGTTTAAAGCTATTTGGATGTAAATTTATACCACAGACAGAGAATTACAAAGTCAATTGTGTTGCCTTTTGCTCCAAACACGGCTTAGAAGTACCTCTTAAAACATTTAACCTCAGTTAAATTAGCCTTAAAATGTTAGTTAAATTGCGAAATTACTTTTTGACATTTAAAATGTCAGCGTAATAAAGTTTGAGGATGTATCATGAGAAGATAAATGTTTCTGCAAAAATATATGAACTACATCTCTTAACCATACTCCAGTATTTGAAAAAATATATATAAATAAAGATACTTCTTTAAAAAATCAGTTCACATGTCATATAAAGATACCTGTATTTCATGGTATCTACATAATTTTGCTTTCACTCCTAAATATACTACGTTGGGAATTATTACAGGACAGGCATTTAATAATAAATCAGACAAGACTGCTGAGATAAAATAAAAAAGTAAGCACAGGTATCCTCGAATAGAGTGCCAGTAGCAATATTTTTCACTCCTCCTGTAGTTGTTATTTTGTTTCTTTGGAATTTGGTTTTTGCAACATGAAGCAAATCTTGAAACTTCTCTCTTTAAAGAGGCCACCACAATTTAAATCCACAATTTGGATTTAAAAATAGCAATTTGCAAGAGTTTTTGATTCTTGTTTCTTTGAGATAAAGTAATTCCAATATATATATATATATTACAATATGAATATCTCTCCCCTTAATTTCATTTAAAAGCCTTTTCGTCCAAGATTGTTCCGTCTTTTTCTATCTGGAAATTTTTCCACATGTTCAAACCTTTATTCTCCTGTTTCTTTTTCATCCGATTTGTACGTTATCTAATGAATAATTTGGGCTGCACAGTGAAGTTGAAAGCTGAAATTAATATTGCTGTTAGGGAAGATGACCAATATTTACTGCTATTGCATATTTTTTTTCCCCTACCTATTCAACACTGTGAAAAAAAAAACAATAACACTCTCATTTGCTTCAATTAAACACCCAGCAATCCATCACTTTGGTTGTCACATGACCAAACAAAAACCACATGACTCCTGAAACGCACGCACACGAGCCAAATCTTCACGAGGAAAGTTGCGCTGCAAAAACACAAAATCTTACCAAGTATTTATTTTTTTGTCTAGACTCTACTGGAAATATTCCAGCAAGCTTGAAATAAGATACAAGAAACTTACAAAGTACCAATAATATAGTAGGTTGTTTTAGGTAATTAAATCCTTAATATTGATAAAAATGTGCTCGTCCCATTGGAATGTTATTTCACCTACAAGACATTTTCCCCTGCAATAATTTAAATAATCTGCCATCGATCAGTTGATATCAGTTGAAATGGATGATTATTTTGTTGCTGTGTTTCTTGCAGACCAGGGTTACGATCCCTTCAAGCCAGAAGTAGAGAGACCTCAGGAGCAGCAGAATGGGCAGCCTGCTCCTTCTGGGGACCTCAGCGGTGTCTTGGAGATGGTCAACAGAGCCATCGAGGAAGTCCGTGGCGAGGTGGAGCGAGAACAGCGGAAGCTTTCTCGCATCGGAGACGAACCTTACAGTCCCACTGAGAAGACTGCTTTGTCTTCATCCGACGTCGCTAAAAGCCAAGCAGCGGCCTCCCACCCGGCTTACGACCCTGGGAGCTATCAGATCACATCCGGAGGATACGATCCCACCCCGAGCTGCAGCAAGTACACCTTGGATTCAGAGAGTCAGAGGAGCAGCAGCTCTATGGAATATGTTCCCACTTCCCTGAAAAAGCCTCAGTCTCGGACACAAGTGCCCTGTCCTCCCCAGAGCCCCAAGTATCTTAACACTGCATCCTCTGAAAAGTGCAAATACACTCTGGACAACTCTAAGCCGTCTACAGACATGGAGTATGACCCCCTGTCCAACTACTCTGCAGGGATCGCAGTGAAAAATAAGAGAGACGAGGGTTCACATCCAGTTAAGACTGACTATAAGAAGGCATATCGGCTGGATGCTTCAGATAAGGAGGGTGATACAGCTGGGAAAAAGCCACAGCGGGAGAGTATAGACTTAACAAAGTACACCATCTCCGACTCTGATGGGGAGAGCTCTGGAACAGAGTACCGACCCACATCGCTTAGCAATCTCCAGCAAAGAAAGGCCAACATTGTGTCGGCCAGAGACGCTTTGAGGAAAGATACAAAAGACAGGAGTAAAAGTATAAAGGGCGCTCTAACACAGAGGAACAAGGAGGAGCTTGCACAGGACTTGGACTCACAGGAAAATACCAAACAAAACAAGAACTTGGAGAAAAAGAAGCTGGCAGATCAAAGTAGTCATGGTAAAATTAGCAAACCGGAGAAAACGCAAAATATTGATAAAGAAGTAAAGAAATCATCTGGTGTAAAAAGTAGCAGTGGTAGCAGCAGTAGCGCAAAAGACAAATTATCATGTAAGAACTTTAAGCAAGACTCTGCAAAGAAGGAGAACAAAAATCAGAAAGATGACAGTAAAAACACGCTAAAGATGAAGGATAAAGTTCAAAGAGAAGGCAGGGATGAGAAGAGACGTGAGAGTAGGAGCAAGATGGTGGAGAAACTTAAGAGAGCCTTAAGTGTACAAGACAAAGATGCACGAGAAAGCAAAAAACTGAAACCATCGGAGCGTGAGAAAGACCAAAGCAAGAATAAAGACAGCCAGCACAGAAATGGTAAACTGGACAGCAGTAGAAGAGAAAAGGACGTTAAGAAAAGCAAAAGCAGCTCCAGCAGCTGGAAGGGAAGCTCGGCTAAAGCGAAGCAAAGCGCCAGCTCCTCAAAAAAGAAACTCGAAGACAAGAGTCTGAGTCTGAGCCACGCAGATCTGTTTGGAGACGAGAGCCCAGAGGAGGCCGACCCGATGGAGGCGGACTACGACGACGAGCCGGAGGAAGTCCTGGTCAGGAAATCAGCCGACGCGTTAAAGAGGGGACTTCTGAGCAAGAGGAAGGCTTCAGAGAGGACGCCATCTTCCTCTGAGGACGAGGGCGACGGGGAACCGGAACGCAGCAGGTCGAGCTGGGAGGAGCCTGACGACGTCCGAGTCGACTTCTCCATGTTTCAGGATGATCTGGACTTTGACTCGGATCCCATGGAGGAGTGTTTGCGGATCTTCAACGAATCCAACGATGTGAAGAAGGAGGACAAGGGACGGCAAGCAAAGCAGGTGCTGCTGTCTTTCGTCTACTTCTCTTTAACTTTTCATTCATATCATAACATCCAGGGGTGTTCGAATTTATCGATCACTGATTTATTAATTTTCTTGGGAGATCTGATCGGCCGACACTCGCATGTGAAGCCGGCCCACCAGGTTATGTCTGCATGTTTACAGTTAATAATTAACCACTTTTACCAACTCAGTGACTTTCTTCCCATATTTAGCAACATTTCAGACAAAAAAATTGGTAGCGGCCAAAATCAGAATTGGGCTTTTTAAAGATTGGTAATTGGCAATTGGTCAGAAAACTGCAATCAGTGCATTAAAGATGCTGGTTTTGAGTCAATATTGATAAAAAATGACTAGTTCCACTAACAGATTATTTCATATTTCAAACTATTAGTTACCGTAATATTTTGTTATTTTGCAGTTCAAGTGTGGTAGTTATATTTTCTTCTTTTCCTCTTTCAGGCTTCCAGGGATTCAGAGGAGGAGAGAAGCACAGATAGCACTTTAACCACACTCTTACCCGGCCAAAAGAAGAGAGTGTCCCATTTCGTTGCCAAAGGAGATGTAAGTGAGACTCTTTTGAGTCAGTTTAATAGTATGGTACATTTTATTTTATGTGCAAACACTTGCTACAAATTCAGTCACTTATACAGAGGTAATCTTTGCAAACAATGATGGTATTTTGTAAAAACATCATTGAGCTTTGTGTTAGTAGGAAGAAGAACAGGAACATCTGAAATATCAACTAAATCAGAGGGAGTTTCTTGTTTACCTTTTGAAGTCTGACTTTTATGTGAAGAGTGGAAAAAATCCCCTGTAGTGTGATGTTTACTTCACACCATTTGTGATGTTTTTATTTCTAAACTGAGGTGGAGCTTCAGGTGGTGGCGACAGAAATAAGGAAGTAAAAACAGGATATAAAACCTTTAAATCGCAACTCAGGGGTTTTCCTGATATGATTTAACTGAAATATTCCAGAGAGATGCTCTGATCAGGTTTCTGACAAGTTTCTGTGTCATAAAAATCTGTCATATGGAGGCCTTATCCTCGACGTGGCTGTCGCAGGTTTGATTCCCGGCCTGGTGACCTTTGCCGCATGGCTTCCCCCTTCTCTCATTACTCACTTTCCTGTCAATTCACTGTCATATAAGAGCCACTAAAGCCTTTATACATATAAAATCATTTAAATCTAACCATAAATATATAAAAACGCACGACAAATTCCTCCCATGTTATTATTTATCACCGGTAAACAAATATATATAGATATAGGAGCTCATTGATTCTTTAATATTGATTTTTTAAAAAAAGTTTTAGTTCCACTGGCAGATTAATTCACTTATAACAAAACATTTTGCCATGTTGTAAGTGAAGAAATCTGCCAGTGGAACGAGAACTGGGTTGCTAGGTGACAGGCTGGGCTGGGCTAGGGTTGCTAGGTAACCGCATTGTGCCCCTTAATTTTGAAATAAGTGAAATGAAATCTGTCAGTGGAACTACTCCTTCTTTTTAATCAGTATTAAGGAATTATTAACTGAAAACAAACTTCTATGTCTTCCTGAAAAGTTACTTTTAAGTTGTCTTACTTCAAGTTTACTAAGATGTTTTCACCAGAAACTACACAAAAATACTGTAAATGTAGTGTTTTTCAGTGATGTGTTCACATACGTTCATAACACCAATATTTTTGCTGTTACCTTCCAGGCCGATGCACCTTCGAAGACATTGGTCCGACCGTACAAGCGGCCCACTCCGCAGGAGGTCTGCTTCCGGCGAATGCAGCTGGCGCAGCAGCAAGCCGCCCAGCTTTCAGCGTCAGTCAAAGCCGCCTCACAGAGCTCGACCTCCAGCTTTGCCGGAGAGAAGAAGAGAATCGCTCACCGGCCCAATCCTCAGATAACCTCGACCAAGACGAGTAGGGCGCCTCCCGGCTCCGGTTGAAAGTTTGTTCTTGGCTCTATAATTAGTCAAATGTGAATGTTTGTCCCAGCAGGTCCAGTACATGGAAAACCAGCTGCCAGTGAGACTCCCCAGGGGGTGAAGAGCCAAACCACAGCTGGCATTCTGTCCAAAACCTCGACTACAGTGGCGCAGAAGAGGACGGCACACACACCCACCATGAAGGTGATTTTTAACTATTCATGTCAGGCATTATTTGATAAGCTTATAGATATCTAGTTTCTCTTTATGCATGTTTTTTTTTATTTCTGCACAATGCTGGAAATCTCTAGAAGTCCAGTAGACTGATTGGGGACCAAAGATGCAACATTCGTTAGATTTTCAGCTGGTACAGTTTGCTTTCACACTGCTCTGTGTCAAACAAACAAACAATTTCAAAAACCTGTTCACTCCCTCACCTGTGGTGGCGCTGTAGCAAGAACTAATGAAGGAAACGACACAAAAACTTCTGAACAAGAAACTGAGCACAACTTTCTTTTCAAAAACACAAAATCTTCACTAGTATTTTGCTGTAGTTTCTTAGTTCTCTTGAAATAAGACTAAACTGACTTATAAGTAACTTTTCAGCAAGAAATAGGAGGGTTTTTAATTCAATTATTCCTTAATATTGATTGAAAAAGTACTTGTGTCACTGATGTGTAATTTCACTTCTAACATGGGGAAAATGTCTTGATTTAAGTGAAATCATCTACCAGTGGAACAAGTACGTTCTCATCAAAATTAAGGAATTATTTACTTAAATCAAGCTCCTATTTCTTGTTGAGAAGTTACTTGTAAGCTAGTTTGTCTTATTTGAAGTGTAATAAGATATTTGTGTGAGAAACTAGAGCAAAATACTTGGTAAGATTTTGTGTTTTTGCAGCACAGGCAGTGAGATGGTTCATGTCAGATTTCGTTGGCGCATACACACCTCCTAAAGCTAACCACACTTTATAGGTGAACATACTAGAGTTGGATTAAAGCAGAGCTGGTGTAAATTTTCCTTAAAGTCTTGTGAAGGCTTTAAGGATCGATGTGTAAATGTTGTTTTCTTTAAGTGACTCCCTTCTCTGCATGTTTGTCTTTTTTTCCCCAGAGCTCCTCCATGAGGCGTCCGGTCATCCCCACTGAGTTCGGGGCGAAAGTTCCCACCAACATCCGCCAGCGCTACCTCAACACGTTCATAGACGAGTGTGTCAAGTTTTGCCCATCGGAGGATGTTGCATTTCAGACGGTGTGAACATTATCTCTTCTTTCTGCTCTACTAGAGTTGGTTTCTGTTGTTTAGTAACAGAGCCGCTTGTTTGACTGATTGTGGTCAAACAAGCGATTTGACCACAAGCTTTTGGTTCGAATTTCACTTAAAGATGGTTGTGACGGTTGTTTCAGGCCCTTGATGAGGAGAAGCTGGTGTACGAGCGCAGCAGCAGTAAAAACATCTACCTCAACGTTGCCGTCAACACGCTGAAGAAGCTTCGGGGCAAAAGCAGCTCGTGTTCGTCACCTGTCAAAAGTATGTCGTCTCAACTCCCATCTATAAAGTTTAAATCCTGCTATGTTGTTAAAAAAACAGGCTATAATTGAAATTTCTGTTTTCCACTTTTATTTTGACATATGCTTTATAATAAATCTAAGAATCAACTTGAAAACAACTTAACTTGTTGTGTTAAGTTGTTGCTACAAAAGCGGCAAATAGAAGTTCTTACATTAAAACTCAATTAAATACATTGAAATTGAGTACTTTCTGCATTATATTTAATGATGAGGATTTTATTTGTACTCTTCCCCTGACTGATACCTTTTAAGCCTGTCAGGAAACTATGGCTTTGTATGAAAGATGCTAAGCAGCAAATGTCAGATTTGAATTAATCAGATTGACTATAATAGAAGTTACGTTTGAACTAGGCGTGGCTAATAAATCATTTTTGTTTTTTGAAAATGTAATTTCTCGATAATTTGCATTTTTTTCACCAGTGCAACCGTTGGGTTTCCATAGTTCAGAGTGATGTCAGCACAGAGCGGCCATCTTGTTTGACAAGAGAGTTTTACAGCTTCAAATTATTTGGACTTTGAACTCAGGTCAACTCTACGACAAACTATTAATTAAAATGTTAAAATAACAGTCAAAATGATGTGAGAATAAAGTCAGAATATTACCAGAATAAAGTCGTACTACTCGGAGAATGAAATACTAATTTTATGAGAAATTTGACATGAAAAATAGCGAAACATTAAAGTGAGGAATGTTGAGCAACTTGTGAAGTTATACTTTGTTACAAGATCTACAGATAAGGAAATATTTTATCAAGACTTTGAAATGATTGAGGAAACAAATGTGTCTGTTTTACAGGAAGAACCACACAAATCACAAAGCTTTTTTTCCTCATAAAAACAACTTTTTTTCTTATAATTTTAAGACTTTCTTCTGGTGAAATTGCATCTTTATTTTGCTAATATTATGACTGCATTTTCATAAACAAATATTCTTGTAGCTTTGGCCTTAACACTCTTTTATACAACTAACAAAAGGAAAGACTTAAATAAAGTCACTTGTAATTTCTATTTTAGAAAACAAAAAAACTCCCCAACTATTTAAATCCGGTAAGAGATTTTATTTTTAAGCCAAATCGACCAGTCATAGTTTGAACTTAAATGGACTAAATTCTGAAATAAAAAATGTGAATTTCCATTATTGTTTGATTTATCTAAGTTTTTAAATTATTTATGTTCATCGGGGTTGTTTGTAAATAAAATTTTATTTGCATAGCACATTTCAGCAACAAGGCGGCTCAAAGAGCTTCAGGCCACAAAAAACAAAAATCAACAATTGAAACATTACAGTCGTACAATTGTAAATATATTTTCAGATTTTTTACGATGGATGAGGAAAACATTTTATCTAAATTTGTTACATCAAATACGAGGGAGTGAATAATTGTTTGTTTTCAGTTTTGTACAGCTCATCTGTTTTACCATTAATGAAATGACAGCCAGTGGATCTGCTTTTGCATTTTCTGCAGAGGATTCTGGGCTTGCAGCTAAGCGAAAGGCGCAGTCCCATGAGGAGGTTCTGGGAGGTCGTCTTGCAGCCACAACCAGCTTCACTGTCAACCGGTCGGGCAAACAGCAGGAGGAGAAACTCGCCGGTAAAAAACACGGCCTCAGATGACACACGTGCTCATTTCTCTCTTCTTGTTTTTCTGGATTCAGCTCTTTATGCGTCACTTGATCACATGCTTGGCAGCAGAAAACGCAGATTATATCTCTAAAAAACAAAAAGTAAAACCATTTTTCCCTGTGAGGTGCTGCTTACAGTCTGGAATCAGTTTCACAGTGGAAGGTCTGTTCAAGCTGCCATGTGACAACCTGAGGGTCACCAACCCATGACCCCTCGTCAGAGGGGACATGCTAACGGCACTCCAGCTAAATAACAAGAGAATTACAAAATTAAACCTTTTCTCATCCCCAAGTTTCCTTTTTGGAAACCCAATAAGTTTGTTTCCTTTTTGCTTTTGTTTCACACGCTTTTTATTGAAATTTGGAAACATTTTCTGTTCCATGATTTCATAATTTTTTGTTACTTATACCAATATGTGGTAAAATGATAATTTTATCTGTTACTCAGAACTTGAGTGAACTTATTACCAAATGCTTTTTTACTGCTAGTTGTAGTAATTTCTTGGTTGGCTACTTTTTACAAAGAAAGTAAGAGTAGCACTAGTTCAACATATTTTTACTCAAGTAAAAGTAAAAAATAGCCATTGAAGAAATTTATTAAGAGTAAAAAAGTATTTGAGTCTACTCAAATACTGAGTAACTGATCAAATCATCAAACATTTAAAATATAAAACTTACATCATAAGAGCGACAAAAATATTAAATTAAGTGGAAATTTTGGTATTTTAAAGACGGAATTGACTATAATTCAGATAACAAAATCAGGCAAAAGAAAATGTTTCCAAATCTTTTTCTTTCATTTAAAAAACTTATGAAAGTTTAACAAAAGCTGCAGGTGTGTGTCTGTGGATTTCTGGTTAAAATATGCTTGTTCTTCATTCAGTGGGTAGAAAATCCAGAAATTTTACCCATTAAGAGCAGAAATATTTTGTAATAAAATTACTGAAGTAAAAGTAAAAAGTACAGCGTATTTAAAAAAAAAAAAAAAAACTCTTTAAGAAAAAAAAAAAGTTACTCAAGTAAATGTAACTAATTACTAACAAACTGGATATTTCTGGATATTTGTCACATATGGAAAAAGTCAGATTTGTGTCTCATTTTGTTTTAGGAGTTTGTGGTAGATTTAGTTGTTGCTCTGTTGTTTGTAGGCGCCAGCCTGTACAGGAAGCTGCAGGCGTACCTGATGACAGAGGAGCAGCTGCAGGAGCACGGATACCCGCGGCTAAACCCCGAGGCCTCGGGCAAGGCCATCATCCACAACCAGCCGGAGAGAAAGATCTGCCCAGACCGTGAGGAAATGCGCAGCCGTCCGTCTCAAACCAACACCACGCTTTCAGCTAAAAGGTTTCTGCTTGTCTTCCTGCAGCGTTGGGCAGGATATGCTGCCGCTGCGGCGCCGAGTATAAGGTCAACGTCAATGGCAGCTGCGTCCGCAGAGAGGAGTGCAGCTATCACTGGGGGCGTTTACGCAGGCACAGAGGTAAACGCTCTGAGTTGTCTTTCCTCCTGAGTCGGTCGTCTCCTCAACGTGTTTTCTTCTCCTCTCAGTCGCCGGTGGCTGGGAGACGACGTACAGCTGCTGCTCGGCTGCCGTCGGAGCGCCTGGGTGTCAGATAGCAAAGGTATCGCAACAAAACCATAATCATACATGTTAGAAAGACATGGACTCAGAGATTATTCTAGGAGTAATAAAACCCTCAGATAAACATTGACATGTTACGTTTATTAGCTGGATAAGCAATAAAATTAATCATCCAAACATTTAATTGCTTAGAAAGAAGTCATTAAGTTAATTATTTTTTAAGATTGTATTTGATGTTTCATTCTTTTAGTGCTATGTTAGTTGTATTATAATGGTGTTAACTTATTTTAGTTAGAGATGCCAAAACTTAAAGCTGTGTGGTTATTTAGTTGTATTTATTTAATTACAGTTTATTTATTTATGAGTTTATTTTGTATTATATCTTTTATTTAATATTTTTTATTTATGTATTAGTGTTTTTTATTTTAAAATAACTTAATAACTTAAGTTATTTTATTTGATTATAAATATTTAAATCTAGGCATTTGTTTATAATTTAACTCTAAGTATTTAGCAGTTTATTTGTTTATTTATTAACTACAACAAACTAATTTATTGAGCTAACTATACTCACTTGTTAATTTTTATTTATAGCTAAAGTTGTTTATCTTTGTAGCTGTTCTTGTTTGATCTATTTAATCATAGTTATTTATTATTTTATTTTTATTTATTTATTATAGTTATTTAACCATCTTTTATTGCTAAATAAATTAGGTTAGTCAAGATATTGCTTTGGATTTTTAGGAAAACCTTTTAAATCTTCATTAAATGATCAAAGATAAATATTAGAAAATTAAGTCTAATATTCATCTCTGATCGTTTAATTTTCTCCATTGCTCTGCGTTTCCGTAGCAACACGTGCAGGACGGCCGTAAAGAGTCTCTGGACGGCTTCGTGTCGACGTTCAGCAAACCGCTGCCACCAGACGGAAACGGCGGCGTGTTCGCTTTGGATTGTGAGATGGTGAGTTGGAGCGAAACAGGAAGAAGAATCACCTCGAGTCGCTCCGTAAACCACGGCTGGGCAGCATGGCTTAATCAGAAATATTAATTGATTTATTTTATTTTATTTTTTTGCCTGCTTTCTTTTCTAAAAAGACGTTGCCAAAATATTTTAAAAAAAAAAGGCTTTTAATTCAGTCATCTGTTCTATCAGAGTGTTCGGGACAGGATGCCAGAATGTTTGTTTAATTAGGAGAATATTAGCAGAAAATAGGTTATTTCACTAGAAAAAAACAAATTTAAAACTGCACAAAAAAGTTTTTTAGTAAGAAATTATTCAGTGATCAGGATCTCATCAGTCAGAAATCTGAGGTTAAAGTCTGAATTCAGAGAAAAAAAATAAAGTCAGAATTTTTTTTCCATCGTTCCTAAACTTCTTCCACAGACATTTGATATTTATTTTGGTTAAAACAAAATCTTGGCCTGATTCATTGTGCCGTAGAGTTGACCTAAATTCAAAGTCCAAATTAATAACAGTTGTAAAAACAACAAGATGGTGGAGAAAATAAATCCTGATTTTCCAAAAATGAAATCCCTCAAAAACAAACAAGCAAAAATAAATGAATAATAAATATGGTAAACATTAGCGTAGCTCAGCTTTAATTGGTTGTTTTCCTGTCTGTGTGATCAGTGCTACACTAAGCAGGGCCTGGAGCTGACCAGGGTCACCGTCATCGACTCCGAGATGAAGGTCATCTACGACACGTTTGTGAAGCCCGACAGCAAAGTGGTCGACTACAACACACGGTGAGACGACAGGAAGCGACTCCCGCCGCCATCTTGGATGGCTGCAGGTGTGAACGCGCCTTGAGTTGAGTGTGACGAAGCTGCGTGTCTCTCACAGATTCTCCGGCGTCACCGAGGAAGACTTGGTGAACGCCACCATCACCCTGAGAGACGTTCAGGCGGTTCTGCTCAGCATGTTCAGGGCGGAGTCCGTCCTCATTGGACACAGTCTGGAGAGCGACTTGCTTGCGCTCAAGGTGACCTTCATCATCCTCTTCATCTTCTCCAGGCGCTTGTTGTTTTAGCTGCAGGAGCACAAGATTTGTTAAGAAACACAAAATTTTACCATTTATTTTTAGTCTAGTTTTTACCGCAAATATCTCTGTACACTTGAAATAAGACTGAATTAACAGCAAGATAAAGGAGCTTGATTTAAGTCAATAATTCCTTAATATTGAAGAAAAAGTACTTATAAATTCATTTATAACAAGATATATTTCCCATCTTTTAACTAGAACTTTTTCATTCATATTTATATTGACTTAAAATGAGATCCTATGTCTTCCTGAAAAGTTACTTATAAGTTAGTTTAAAAATGGGTAACTTACTTTGTGAGGAGGTAAAAAAAAATTATATTCTATTTCATGTTAAATAATCTAGAATTTTATTAAATTGATTACAAAAAATAGTCTTATTTTCATCACACGTCATTGGTAATGCATTTAAGGTGTTTATTTCAGTCGTTTTGATTATTTTTCTTTTGAAAAAGAATAAATAAATATTCTCCGAAAGTTATAATTGTATGCAACACAAAATAACACAAAATAAAAAAAATGTTTTTGTTCCAGAAATGTTTTATTGTTTACACACTCATGAAAAGAAAAACTGCAGCCTCATGATTTCATGCAGATTTTAAATGGTCAAAGTTAATTTTTCAAGATTTATCCAGTTTAATTTATATTTTTTGGGGGGTTGTTTGTTCTCTTTGCTTATCTAATTGCTTATTTTGTAGATCAGTCTTGCTACTTTGTAATATTTGTTTTGTTTTGCGGTTCACTAGGTGAACTAAATAATAATAATAATATCGCCCTTCTCAAACTGAAATCCATAAATGTAACTAATTGAGGACAAAAACAGTTGCTCTAACAAAAATCTGCAACTTGTTGCACAAATTTAACATCTGACAGAGCAATTTAGTCCCTCTCTGTGATAAAAATGTTTTTCTTTCCAGTAAATAAATCAACTAAAAACAATGATATTTTTAAAGAGTAAGATTTATTTTATTTCCTGTTTCCAGCTCATCCACAGCTCAGTCGTAGACACGGCCATCGTTTTTCCTCACCGCCTCGGTCTGCCCTACAAACGTGCCTTGAAGAACCTGATGGCCGATTACCTCAAACGCATCATCCAGGACAACGGTGAGAAAATCTACCAGACAAACTCTAGATACGTTTTTGCTTTTTTAAGCTGTGCAGTTAGAACAGCTTATTCTTTTTCCAACAATTATTTATTTTATCTAATTAAACTACTGTATGTCTCAGTAAATCTGACTTCGTTGAAAAATACGTCGGCTTTCCAACACTTTACTGCCAAGTAGCAACAAACAAAAGTCAACCAAACAAACAAACCAGATTGTTAAGAGTTCAACAAAACTAAAATCCAACAAAGTTGTAAATAAAAACATATACAAATTGTAGACTAATTAATTAAATTGCTGCTCTGAGTTCAGTCTGGTAAATGTTTGAATCTGCTCCAGATGAATCTTTCATTTCTTGGGTTAGTTTGTGTAATACACCCAAATCACCAGCAGATGTCGCTGTTGCTGCTGTGGAAGCTTTTACTTCTTTATTTATAGAATGGTGCAACAAATCATAATATTTCTATTAAAAAGATAAAAATGTTCCCTTTGCCTCATTTGTCCAATTTGTTGGATGATTATTGTTGTCGATGCAGCTTTGTGATGACAAATATGGCAAAGTCTGTCACTGTTTTCAGTGACCTCACCTGCAAAATTTGTTGCGTTGATAATGAGAAATTATCAAAAATGGTGTAGGTGTATATCCGTTTAAATACTTAATCAATTTTAAAAGATTATAATTTATAAAATTAGGAAAGTCCAAAATGCCAAATTTAGCCAAAATATGACAATGATGGAATCTGATTGGCTTTTGATTTAAAACCTTTAAAATCCGATTACACAGACTTGCTAATGGTTTCACAATAAAATCTTCTTTCATTATCTTATTTTATTGTCTTAGATTCTCGCTTTGTGAATCTAATTTAGATCCATACAATTTATTATATAAAGCAAATTAAATATCTATTTATATTCTAAAAACTCTCAAATTCAATGTTGTTTTTAATAAATAAAAGTCTGACCACTTCGCCCATGAGGTTCCTACCTTCACAAACGTCATTAATTTCCTCCTCACCGTTTGGTCACATGATCAGTGTTTCCTACTGTTTCCTAGCAACAAGGGACGGCTGACTTTGCGCTTGTGTTCACAGTGGAGGGCCACGACTCCAGTGAGGACGCGTCGGCCTGCATGGAGCTGATGATATGGAAGATTAAAGAGGACTCAAAGATCAAGAGATGACCCCTGACCCTGCCACTCTGCGTCCACTGCAATGACCTGCGGCCTTCAGCTCTCGACAGGTGAGGGAGGATAAACCCAGCAGAGTCTTTGGTCGTAGGAGAGGAGAAACTCACAACCAGTAAAGCAATAGGAACCTTAGTTAATGAACGCTGTTTTCTTTCTGTTGTTGCTACTTTAGATTTAAATTATGTTCGCTGGAAAGTATTTTTATTTGAGCAGTGTTTCTTTCAGGCCTCAAACTTGATGATCGTAAACTTTCTATGGAAGAACTTGAAAAGCAGGGGCATTGTCTCAACTGTACTGATTAACAAATACATATATATATATACCTATATATATATAATAATAATATTCATGCTGGGCTGTCTCCAGCATACATTGCACTATAATATAAATGCTCTTGTTGTACAGGGCCAAAGTCCAAGAACCTCGTATGTGCTGTGATGTTTTCACTTCTAATAAGAAAAACCAGTTACTTCTTAGTTACACTTAAGTGCATTAATGTCTTAGTCTGTCGATGGTTTCTATAAATAAACGCTCTTGTTTTTTCACACACCGCCTAGTTTTCTACCACATGCTTATTAATGTCATCAGTTTTTTAAGGCGGCTTCAGCAGCTTCTAGTTACTGGGTTTAGTAGGTTGATGAAATGTGTCGAATAAAACACATTAAAATCACTGATATGTCAATCTCTGCATGACGAAAACCACACGAATCTCTGAGGATCTATGAGGCGAAACTCGATCTCCATCATGACATGGAAAAGTCCAATTCAGTTATTAGTTATTTTCACTGACAGTGACTTAAAATATACAGTAGAGCTGTAAATGTGCTGTAAAGAGTTTACTTTGTATTTGTTAAACCTTTGATTGTTTATCTTTTTCTATTAAAAGGTCTTTGTTAAAAGAAACAGTTTGTCTTTCATTCTTCATGCCTCCTTCAAACTCTTAACTCCATTTGGGCAGAAACGATTAATCAGATTAATTGTGGTTATTGAAATAATTAACTAATTTAGTAACCAATTAATCATTAACCAGCGAATACAGACTCTAAGAAAGGACATTTGCCTTAAAAACACACAGCAATTAAGACAAAATTACAAAAAAAATTTACAATTTGCATCTAAGATAAAAATGAAAACATATATATAAGTAAATTTTGCCATCCAGTTCATAATGCTAAATTAATTAATTTATCTGCAACTGATCAATCATACCTTAAAGGAATTATTGTTATTGCATTTTAGGTAATGAAAAGATTTTTTATTTCACAATGGAACTGAATTATTAATTATTTTACCTCTTTTTATGTATTAATAATTTGGATTGATTGAAATAATAGAAAAATATTGGCTTGATATAAATACTTATAGCCTACAATATTTCTAATATAATATATATATAGTATTTATATTTTGTATGTATATTTATAGAATTTTATAAATTAAGTTTGATTAAATAGTACTCAGTACTTATTACAGAATATACAGAATATTTTTTTAACTCGTACTGGAAAAAATAGTAGTTTCGCTGGCAGACTTTTCCACTTATGGGAAAAATGTCTTGTTATAAGTGAAACTCGGACTTTTTTTAACAGTATCAAGGAGTTATGTTATTACTGAGAAGTTAGTTTTATGTTTTTCAAGTATGCAAAGACATTTGCACTATAAATATTTTTGAGTTTTTGCAGTGCATCATCACTCTCCTGAAGCTTCTGGTTGCATTTTCAGCATTGGAAATTAATAAAACTGTTCTTCACTAGAAGTCTGAGCACAACTGAAAAGGAAAAGTTGTAAAAGTAGTAACAAAAAAATTTTTTTAGGCTGTTGTGCTTTTGCTCAAAGTTTGTGTCTGAACTTGACCTTCTACTTATTTGTGCAGCTTTCTGCGATGCCGCTTCCAGTCCATATCTGAGAATTCCTCCTCCTGCACTGCAGCACAAATAGTTTGTGACAGTGCGACAGCTGCCTCCTACAGTGTCTCCTCAACAGCAGGTGCAGCGACTTTAAACTCTCCTTCAGCAGATGCGGAAATTGACAAAAAAAAAAACCACAAGAAAGAAAGAGAGAAATGCTAAACTGGAGAGGCCCATCTTTTCTTTGGCCTGTTTGCCTGTTAAGCCGGTCCAGTCACATGTCAGGATGCATTTCCCCCAGCCGGGCCGCAGACCCCAGGTATTAACAGAGCTGGTTAGCTGGGATCAATACCTACACAATGTTGCAGTGACAGGGAGGGGGCCTTCCTAGTGTTCGCCAGAGATTTCAAACATGTGGAGCAAAGCGGCTTAGAGGGTCGTCTTCATTATCAAATTCGATCAGTTGCCTCTCTCTGTGTCTCCCTATGATCACCTTTAACAAGTGGAGCTTACAGGGGGGGCGCAGGGTCCTGAAATGACCCCATGCTAGCAGATGAAGAGCCAAAGAAGGAAAACACTTCATCTCCTGGAGAGCAAGTGCAGGACTGATTCAGTGTTTCCCAACCCTGATCCTCAAGGCACGCTGTCCTTCATGCTTTAGGGATTTCCCTGCTTTAATGTGCCTGATTCAACTGATTACAGTTCAACAAACGCTGTTTATCAGTCATCAATTGAAATCAGCTGGAGTGAAGCAAGGGAATACCTAAAACCTGCAGGCCAGTGTCCATTGAGGGCCAGGGTTGGGAAACACTGCTTGTATTGACACTTTGCAACTGCGTCACTTAATCATTTGAGGCGCCATGATGGACGTAGGAGGTGAGAGACAGAGCTACTGAAATTGTTTTCCAAAGTTGTTTTTTCCAGTTTACTAATGGCTTTTACTGACTCCAGTCAAGCTAATTTTTCTGTGAACGTAACGCACCCGGTTGGGGCGCACAGTCGGCAGTATTTACAGAAGTTGGAAACTGTTAGCTTAGAAAGCTACATATACCTCCTGACGTGTTGATCAAATTACCGACTTTACCTAAATTCACATGATTAATGTCGCCACCTCATAAACAGCGTTTTCCGTTTAAAAAACAGGAAACGCTGTTCCATAAACAAAGGACGTTTTTAATCGTCTTTTCTACGATTAAAACGTAGCCAGTTTTTTCATACATGCTAGGCTACATGACACCGCGGCGTTATTGTCTCCATGGTTACCAACCGTTAGACGTCTAACGGTTATGAAATATGAAAATATTTTTTCATATTTTTCATCCATGATATCTTTCTAATCCTGCTAACTTCAAAAGTTTATAAACGTTAATCTTCCTGGCTTGTAAAAAGTGTTGTCTGCAATCCGCGGTTACACCGAGGGCCGACGGTTATTAGGATTGACTGCTGCTGTCCGTCGCCGCCATCTTTCCTCATTAAAAGTTATAAAATGTAAAAAAATGACTCGGAAGTTCTAAAACAAAATGACGCGTTTGGTTTGCATCCTTTTCTGTTTGTGCAGCACCCTGTGAGCATTTTAAAGAGGAATAAACTAAACAGACCCGATGTTAGGTTACAGATGTCTGTTCTGGATTCAGTAAAGTCACGTCCAAAGGGTTTACACTTTACAGAAATATTTAAACATGCTAAGTATGTTGTACTTTTCCTATTGACTAAAGAAAAACCCTCACAATTACTTAAAAAAATGTATCTTTTTAAAAAAAATATTTTTCATCCATAACGGTCACCATTTTTCACCTGCTGGGTTGATGATGACGCAGTTTGGAAATAACACAGAAAGGCTAATTTTACCTCAGTTGTTATCATATTGGGCTTGTACGACTGATGTAAAAGTAAAATAAACAATTTTGAGATGAAGATCAGAAATTTTCTAGAAAAGACATGGAATGAAAAAAATGAAAACCAAAAAATAAAATGAAAAGAATATTTCAAGCCTTGAAAAGGCTTTTTATTCCTCTGTATTTACACCTGCACCCCAGCATATTGGGGGCTCTTGACCCCTGGGTCGCCCACTGCTGTCTGACCTTCTCCATCCATCTTTAATCCCTCGTTCTCTCTTCCAATTAAGAGTCTAATCTTTACTGGTATTGATCCTCCGGTGTTGCCGAAAAAGAGATCATAGGAGGATAATTGGTCTGTAAGGAGTTAAAACTGCCTTCTCCAGATTTAAATCCAGCTAATTGATTGGAAGTTTAAAACTTTTTCCTTTTGGTGTCATAGCTGCTCCATCCAAACCGGAGTCGCCCTCTTTGTGTAATTTTGAGCTTTGTTGTGTTTGCAGTCGGGTCATTCTAAGCCCAGAGTGTCAAGGCTTCACAGCGTGATCCAAGTCCAACTGCTGCCGCCATCCCCCGTCTCCCTCAGGTCAAAGGCCAGCGGTTCCCATCGATCCCCCTAAAGATCCGCTGTCTGTTCGTCCACATCCGCGTGTAAAAATCCTCCCAATTGTCCTGTGCGTGCCGATCGATCCAGTCGGTGTCCGAGAGGGAATTCCCTTTGAGATAACTGACAACTACAAAGGTCCCGTTCTGACAGGCTCTTGTCAATACAAATTTCCACTATTGATAAGTAATTTAGGAATGACTGGTGAGCTTTATAAAACATCTGTTAAACAGGAGAGTTGAACAATAGTTACAAAAAAGAGGGAGAAAGAGAAGAAAGGAAGAAGATTTACTGATTCTCTGCCCTCATTTAGTCCAGCTGGCTCCACGTTTCCCTCAGTAAACGGGGGAAAAAATAAAGAGCAAAATGGGGCGTTAAAATTAATAGGTAATTTATAAAGAAATTACCTTTTAATAGGTAATTACATTTATTAAATTACATTTTAATAGGTAATTTATAAAGAAATACAGCAAAATGTCATGAACAAAGACTTCTAATTTACACGCAAAGTGGATTTTTCTTTTAGGTGATGCTGAAACTGATAAATGTGCAGAGATGGAAAGACATTACACAATTAATCCTTAGGTATTAATTGCTTATGTATAAAATGTAAGCTCTAAAAACAAACTTCTAATTTGAAGCCTTTCTGCTTTCCATTGCTCTAAATGACAAGAAACAAAAAGGCCTCAATATTTAGAGTGAAGTTGGGCAAATCAATCGAAAATATCAATAACATCGATATCGATAGTGTCGGATCAATACTAGTGAGATTAAACTGATGCTTGACAGGAATGAAGAGAACACTGCACACACTATGGAGCATGGTGGAGGTAGTATAATGCTGAGGGGGTATTCCACAGCTAGCAAAAATGGCGCACAACAGGAGGGTAATGAATAGGACTACAGAAAACCTTTTTCAGTTTCAAAAAAAATTCCGAAAACTTTTTTCATTTTTTTTTTTTTTTTCAAAATAATGTTTCAGTTTCAAATTAATTGTCCTGCTTAAGTTATTTTCTTTGGTTTTGAACTTTTTTCAGTTTCAAATCTTTTCTGTCTTTTTTTTTTACCAAGCTTATGGCCCAAATGTAGCTCCATAAACATCCAGGTATTGAAACACTCAGAATATGCTTCTTTTTTTTTACGTCAGACTCTATTAAAATTGGAGCTTTAGCAGCTCTTTAGAGAGACTTGTAATCAACTTAAACTCGACGTTTCTCATCCCTGTGAAAGAGCAGAACCGTTGTTTCCTTACATTGGGCTGAGCAGTAATTCCCTCTGCTATGCGACAACAGTCACTAAACCTGCATAACACCTGCTCAGCGGTGAGACCGTTGTCAGCGCTGTGACTCGGCCTTTTGTCTTTTGTTCACTGTAATCCCTGCATGTGTAAGTGGATCCTCCAAGAACAGGATAACCACATTTAAGCAGTTTCAGACACTACAGCAGGGGCACAAATCCACCAACTTCTCCTTTCGAATGCAGTTGATAAGTATTAAAACTTACTGACCTGGTGGATTCGCAAACAGTGTGCTGCACAAAATCAACAGTTACCAGAAAATAGTCATATTTGTTGCTATAAATGTGATGTTTTAATAAGTTTGTGATGTTTTGTAAACTTCCTAAGTACTAAAATAAATATATATGATTTAATAATGCAAGACAGTTGGAGCTTCTTGCTTTGAATTCAGGTAAAGATGAGCAGAGTGGAGTAGTAACTAGTTATTTACTCAATTACATTTACTTGAGTAACTTTTTTGAAACAGTTTACTATTAGGAGTATTTTTATTATGTTGTACTTTTTACTTGAATAATTTTACTGTGAACTATCTACTGTTATTTCAGGGAAAATTCTGGATTTTCTAAAAACTGAATGAAAAACAAACACGTTTTAACCAAAATTTCAGGGTTAGGGGTTAGGGACACACCTGCAGTTTTTGTTAAAGTTTTATAAGTTTTTTATTGAAAGAAACTAATTTGGGAAAATTATCTTTTTCCCTGATTTTGTTATTTTGACCTTCAATCACCAAAATTTCTAATCAACTTTATATTTTGGTCTGTCTGATTCCGTAATTTTTAAATGTTAAATGATCGATAATTTGATCAATTATTCAGTACTTGAGTAGATCTTTCACCAAATACTTTTTACCCCTACTTAGACGGTTACTTTTTACTTTTAAGTAAGATCAATCCAAGAAATTACTCAAGTAAGAATGAAAAACTATTTGGTTAAAGGTCTGCTCAAGTACTGAGTAACAGTTCAAATGATCAATCATTTAATATTTAAAAATTACATCACCAGATGGACCAAAATATAAAATGAAGTGGAAAATTTTGTAGGACCAAAAACACAAAAAATAACAATCAGGCAAAGTAACATTTTTACAAATCAGCTTTTTCAATAAAACATTTATGAAACTTCAATAAAATCAGCAGGTGTGTGTCTAAAAGCAAAGGCGAAATATTTATTTGATTAACGTTGTCTTACTGATTATCTTTTATGGGCTGTCTATGTGGTGTGCTGACATATTTGCCTTCTGTCAATTGCATCCTCTCTCCTATCAGTTTGTCCAAAAATGCATCATCAATACCAACATGTTTTTGGTTAAAACATGTTTTTCATCCAGTGGGCAGAAAATACAGAAATTTTAATCAACTAAGAGTAGAAATACTCAAGTACTGTCAAGTACAGCATAGTAAAAATACATAGTAAAAATACTCCTAATAGTGTTTTTTTGTTGTTGTGTTTTTCAGAAACGTTCCTCAAATAAATCTAATTAAGTAAATTTAACTAGTTACTCCCCAACTCTGGAAAAAATATGTCTCAGTGGTTCTGCTCTTGAGTTTTTATCTACTCTCCATCTCAGAAGACGAGACATTTTTAGAGTAAAGGTGGAGGGGAACCTGGAGGAGGGGAACCCTGGAGGAGAGGATCCTGGAGGAGAGGATCCTGGAGAAGAGGATCCTGGAGGAGAGGATCCTGGAGGAGGGGAACCTGGATGAGAGGTACCTGGATGAGAGGAACCTGGATGAGAGGAACCTGGATGAGAGGAACCTGGATGAGAGGTACCTGGATGAGAGGAACCTGGAGGACGTTCCTCTCCTGGAGGAGGGGAACCGATCCGAGGAAAGGAGAGCCATTCGGCGGTGGCAGCTCGGGGACAGGGAGGGTCACACACAAGCACACTCTTTGTGCGCCTCTAATCCCCCCAGCCAACACAGCTTTGGCCAGGTTTCATCATGAAAGTGCCATGAAATAACTACTTTTTTTCTCTCCTCAGAGTAAATCTCCCCTAATCCTGGGGACTGCGGAGACAAAGGCCCCGGGGACCTAATCCTGGAGCTTTTAGCGGGGCGGAGGGGCCGGCCGGCCGAGCCTCTTCTAAATGACTTATTTCTATCGGACACTAATACAGCTTGACAGCCGGGAACGGTGAAAGGACGAGGAAAAGGGCTGGGGGGAGGAAACGGCACCAAACATTTTCACATATCTTGGGCTGAGTGGTTGTAATGGTGGAGCTGAGCCGGCCCACAGCTTCATCTGGGAATAAAACCATGAGATTTCCTCTGAGGGTCCGGCTGCACGGACATACCTGTTGCATTTGATACCAACGCTCACTGAAGTACCTCAGTAGTATTAATATTTTACATCTAGCAGCGCTCACCTTGTTCAGATAAAGTGTTTTTCAAATTAAAGCTGCAGTATGCAATTTTAATAAAAATGTGTTTTATTACATATTACTCTATGTAAAATAGCCATAATAAGTTATTCCACAAAGAATAACATGTAAAATAGCAATAAATTACCTATTAATGCTATTCTATAGCAATATTTTATAAAACAATTTTGTTACATATTATTTACAGTAAAATAGCAATAAAATACTATGTGAAATATTTTATTGCTCTTTTATAGGAAATACCTAAAATAGTAATATTCTACATATAGTTATATGTAAAATAGCAATATTTTACATATTATTGCTATTTTATATATCATTACTGTGTAAGATTACAATAATGACATTTTACATAGAATAATGATCATCTTGCTGAGTCAAAGGGTCAAAAGGTCAATTCTGACTAGCTGTTTGGTGGCTTGAGTTTTTCAAATTAAAGCTACAGTATATAACATTTATAAAAAATATATCCTACGTTATGGCTTTATGGTTTGAGACAGATTATCTGTAAAAATTCAAGGTCCTGTGTCTTTGCCCTGCTAACCAGAAACAACCAATCAAAAGTAGGAGGCAGGTCTTAGCGCTGTCAATCACCACTCCATGCTGCAGAGAGCTGCACAGCCTGTCATGGACACTCAGGCTAGTTAGCATAGCCACAATAAACAGTTTCCTGTTGTTTCTCCACCATTATTGCATTTACCAAAGAGTACATGCTGTTGATTGACAGCACTAAGACCCTCCTCCTGTCTCTGATTGGTTGTTTGTGCTTATTTAAAGAACGGATTTCTTATTTTTTGCCCTTAGAGGTCTTTATCGGCATCACCTCTCAGCAAGTCTCACCTCTTGGTAAGAATGTTGTTAAAGGGTTAATAGAGGAGCTATGTTGTGACGACTTCCTGAAAGTGGAGTGTTGGAAAGAACAGGATCTTCTTAAAGAGACAGGGACCCAATTTCAGGGTGTTAAATTACAAGTAAAATTACTTTTGATGTATAGCATTTTCATAACATCTGGAGTTAATAGTAATAATGATAGTTTTTTTTTTTTTTTTTTTTGTAACATCATTGAATTTTTGTCCACTTTGCAGAATAGCTGACGTTCAGTCAGAACTGAAGTCTTTCTACAGATTCTCATTGTTGTTTAGGTCTGGACTTTGACTAAGCCATTCTAAGACATAAATATGATTTGATGTAAACCAGTTATCCTGCTTGAAGGTTACATCTGTAGTTTTTCACGTGTTCAGCTAATGGGTGTCTTGCTGACAGATCCCTGCAGAGTCTCTTTGGTTAAAGCAGCCATGTCCTGGTGGGTTTCTGTTAACACTCTCTTTCCATTTTCACAGGATAGTGAAATATTGTTTGACAACTTAACTCGCCTTTAAATGTCTGCATAGGTTTCCCTGATCTTCCTGCTGTGTCCTTTGGTCTTCAGGATGCTGTTTGCCCATAAATACTCTCTAAAACCCCCTGAGCCTTTCACAGAACAGCTGTATTCATACTCAGATTAAATTACAAGCAGGTGGACTTCATTGGGTTAAGAGGCCTTTTTAATTCAACTGATTGCATTGAATATTGATTAAAGGTAAAAGGGGAAAACAAAAACAGTCCGTACTTTCAGATTTGTACTTATAACAAAATTAGAGGAAAAGTGAAAGACATTGATTACATTTTTTTAAGAAACACCATTGCAGCAGCTGTACAAAACTTTAGAAGTACCATGTTGAAAAATAAGTTACTTTTATGCTGCAGATCAAGTTTTTGTCAGATGCGAAACTTTTTATGCTACAAACAACTTTGTATGCAAGTCCAAAAGTTAGAATTTTCTATGTATTTTGATGAAATGTTGCAGGAAATATTGTGTTTGGGGTTTGCTTGCATTACAACTGCAGCTGTAGACGATTTTAGAAAGAAGTGCTACATAGAAAAATGTTAAGCATTTTACTTTCTGAATAATTCATTCTACAAATAAAATATTCTGACACATAAAACTGAAATCCCTCCAAATTAACATGATATGCACAAAGAAAAACTATGATTCTTTCGATTTCTTGTATAATCTGGAGTATTTCCTGCAGGATTTTGAGGAATTGCTCTCTTTGGCTCAGATTAACTTCTCATTGTGACAGTTCATCAGGAAAAACTGGTGGCTGTTAGCAAAACAAACCCCCCATCAGGGAGGCGCAGTGGCTGGGGGGCTGTCAGCAGCAGCGCTATGGGAGAACGGAGAGGACAATCAAAGGCTGTTATTTTAATCTGTCCTGCCTCGGAGATTAGCCCTCCACATTGTCTCAATTGTTTTAACTGGGGAGGGAATGAAACGCTCCCTTATTGGGCGATCCTTGGCATAAATCTCTCAAGTTCAATAGTTTCAAAAAACTTGAGCTCCCAGCTGCCCCCCTCTCTTCCCTCATCCCACCTAATCCCAGCTAATACCTTCCTTTCCATTGGCTAATGGCTGAGGGGAGCCTGGGTGAAGACGTCTTAAATAGTCAGGGGTGAGAATGGTTTCAGGGAAGGAGATTCATGAAGCTGCAGGGAAAGGAGCTGCTGCTGCTGCCTGAGGATTTATTTGGGCCTGAATTGGACAGGAGGCTGACTTCTGACTGGAGGAACTCGGCTGATCTCAACGCAGCCTGGATCTCAGGTAATCTGGTGCTGACTGGTGGGTCAGTAATCCAGCTAAATCTGATGTAATCATCATTGAAAACACATTTTTTTTCACATTTATGTTTATTTATTTATAAATTGTACATTTCATTACCCTTTTAAGAGGAGAGATGCATGAGACCAGGTTAAGGCAAAATATGCTAATTTCTACAGATTGGTGTCATCAAGTGTGATTTAATAGTTTATGACCTAAAGAAAAAAGTAAAGTGAAAATGAGTTTGGAAAAATGTTTGAACAAGTTAAACCTTTCTAAAAACTATTACTGCTACGATAATGATATTAATAATGATGCTGTAGTTACATTTTGATTTTGAAAGACCAGTAGGGCTTGTTGTTAACGTGTTTAACCTATTTATCATATTTTATTTTATTAGTTTTATGTATTACACGTCATAAGCATTTTAACCATTTATCAGTTCAAATATCTTAATACCAAAATAATTAATGCAGGGCACATCAAACATATTTTTATATGTCTTTATCTATTACAATATTGCACAAACAAATATTGAGATGACAAATGTTATTTCATACTTTCTGTAGCTCTAACGTATATACAGTGTATATATATATATATATATATATATATATATATATATATATATATATATATATATATATATATATATATATATATATATATATATATATATTGCGAGAGCAAGTTATTATTCTTGGTTTTATCATAAATCTTTGTGGTCCTCTGTGTTTATTTGTCATGTTTCTGCCATTAATTACTCATTTACTCACTAACATCTGTTCAAATTAGAAAGAAAGAAATCCAGCAAAATGATCCAGATTTGTTTTTACATTCTTGCCAAATTATTAAAATATTTCAGTATTTTAATAATGTGCTTCACTAGTAAAAATAAAGTTGCAGAGTAACTTCCTGTGTTGCTGCAGAGTCGCGATGAACTCCCTGAGTTTCTACGGAACCGCGGGCAGCGGCGTGTATCCCGTCCACGGAGCGAACTCGGTGCTGTTCGACCTCCGCCACCAGGTGGCGCAGCAGTACCAGGCTTACCCCGCTGCTGCAGCGCCCGCGGCGCACACCTTCTCTGTGGCGGAGAGGCTCGCAGGTGGGTCATCAGGTCCGAAATAAACAAACATTTCAGGGAAAAGTTCACTGAAGGTTTCAGATCATCATCACTGATACATATACAGAAAAAAACAAACAGACTTTAAATGTTAATCCTGTTGAGACCTCTGTTAAAATGAGGATTCAGCCTCAATTGAGTATTATTAATAATAGCTAATCTAAAGCAGCAAAGAAGAGAAAATTACTGTAAAGATATGGATGTAGGTAGAATAGCCAAAACTACGAGACTTTAACTTATTTTTATAGAAGTTAAAATAAAAAGTAACCATCCAAGAAATGACTGAAGAGTAATGAGTAAGTGATCAAAACATAATTTAATATACAAAACGTGCATCATCAGACAGATCAAAATATAAGGTTATGTGGAAATGCAGGTATTTTAAAGATAAAAAATAAGTTGCAAAATTAAACATTTTCCCAGATCTTTCAATATGAACTTACAGAAGTTTGACAAAATCTTCAGGTGTGTCTGGTGATATTTTAGGTTAGAAATGTTTGTCATTCAGTGAAGTTGTTCACAGTAAATAGAATATCCAGAAATGTTATAGCAATACTTTATGATAGTGAAAGTAAAAAGTAGAGATCCAAGACATGAGAGAAATGAGAGTACAAGAGTTGGGTGAAAAGGCTACTCAACTGATCAAAACATTGATCATCTCATATTGAACATCACTTCATTAGACAGACCAAAATATAAAGTTATCCGAAAATGTTGGCAGAGTAAAGATCTAATGTAATAAAAAAGCTACTCGAGTCGCAAAAGTAACTGAACTCATGAGGCCGGTTTGTGTTTCGTCCTGCCAGAGCTGATCCTGGAGGCTCGCTATGGCAACCAGCAGAAGCAGCGACGCAGCCGCACCGCGTTCACTGTGCCGCAGCTGCAGGCTCTGGAGGAGGCCTTCCAGCAGACGCAGTACCCAGACGTCACTATGAGGGAGAGGCTGGCCATGTGCATCAACCTTCCTGAGGCGCGCATTCAGGTGGCACCACCCTTAACGTGACTCATGCGTTTTCTGACAACTCTCTGGGTCTAATCAATTCTCAAAGCTTTCTGGAAATCCTTCTGTTTTATGTTTAACACCTGAAAAATATAAGAATGTTTTGATTTTGATGTTTGAGTTCTTAACTCTGACATATGAATCATTAACATATAAAAGTCTGACATACTCAAAATGAAAATCAGATAGGTAGGTAGGTAGGTATTGTTAAACAGTCCATGCTTAACATGTCTTTCATATTTAATATAAAGTTAACTGAAACAAAAATCAGTCAATGGAATAAATGTTAATACTTTATAATTTCTTAAAATATCCTAAACCTTTTGTTGAACTTAAAACAGAGTTATTTCTGCAAAAATAAATTTCTGAGTTACTTCAATTGATGGGAATGAGTTATCACAATATTTTCATTGGTTTAAGTTCTTTCAACTTATTTCTGTTACACTGTAAAACTAACATAACATAAAACTAAGCAAATAAACAGATTTAAATGACTTACATGGACAATTACAAGCAGACTCAGGGCTGGCCAATAAATCAATAATAACCTATAACAATATAGATGCATGATCAATACCAATAGATAATAAGTCTCTCTAGAATATTCAATCATTTCAGTGAAAAAGCTTTAACTGCTCAATTTCTCTCAGCTCGCTAAGCTAGGTTGCGGTCAACTAATTCACTGCTCTCTGGTTACCTAGCAACTCACTCATTCTATGGTTACCTAGCAACAACTTGTTAGGAAACTTGCACAGCATAAGTCCAACATTCCCCCATTGTGCCAAATAACTGCTTAAAAATAAATAAATAAATAAACAACAGTGTGAAGTGAAAATGTGGCTAAAATGTTACCTGTTTGGAAGAGTTTCAGATATTTAAAACAAAAAAAAGGTCAAAGTGATCAATATTGACTGACATGAAGCACTTTTTGTGATATTTTTTCCAGCCACATCGTCCAGACTCAAAACTAAATTGGACTGCTGACGTTTTAATCACTAATTCTGCCCTCAGTGTAACGATTCTCTCTCTCTCTGCTGGTTTTTTGTGCAGGTGTGGTTCAAAAACAGGAGGGCAAAGTACCGTAAAGGCCAGAGAAGCTCCTCTCTTCTACGGGATTCCTGTCAGGACGAAACTCTGCAGAGCACCAAAAAGTCACCGGAGGAAGTGAAGACAGAAGACCAACAGGACGTCATCACATCACACGCTGAAAGCCAGGCCTCTTCGCGTTTCTGTCCTCCGTTCTCTGTGGATGAAAACCAGGACGCTAACTCTGACGTGTCGCGGTTTGCTCCTTCGCTGCAGTCGGCGCCGCTTCTCTCCTTCTCGGCTTCAGAGCGTTTCTGTCGCCCGCCTCAGCAGCCACTTCTGTCCGCTGAGTTTCCACTTCCTCCGTTGTTCTGGCCACTCATACAGCAGCACTTCTCCACCTCAGGGAATCCTTCATCTGCTACCAAAAATGGCAGCTTCGCTCTCCAGACTAATTGCTCCACTAAAGTGTTGGGCCACCCTGACCTGTAGCATTCACACCCTCTGAACTCGTCTTGAATTTGATCCATTTCACCTTGAAATTACCATCCAGTCTTCACTCAGATTGGATTAACATCTGTGAATATAATCTTTTATGTCTTGCAACAGATTCTCATTTGGATTTAAGTCTGGACTTTGACTAGAACAGGGGTGTCCAAACTTTTTACACTGAGGACCAAACTCCCCAAGCTGAAAATTTTATTTTATTTTACTTCCACAATTAAAAACGCAAAAATTTTATTGTGAATGCTTTCTCTTTTACCTGCACAACAATAAATAAAACATGTAATATTTCACATTCACCTCAATGTTTACAGTTATTTAAAATATTGGACGTATTACTTTCCATTTTTTAAGACAATAAAATGTTTTTAGTTTATTCCCAGAGACGAAAGTAAGAATTTTCTTGTATTTAGGCTAATGTAACGGAATAGGTGTGCCAAAGTCTGATTTTGAATAAAAACATCCTGGAGATATTAATAATATTGTCAACGCAACAAAAATTCTTTGTTGTACTTAATATTTTCTGTTTAAGAAGATATAAACTTGCCGCAGAAAATCTCATCCTAAAAAACTTACAAAAAGTTTTGAATAGCCATATTTGTGCTTGTCTTGAACTGCAGTATGGGGCCACACAAAATTAATCCAAGGGCCACAAATGGCCCATGGGCCACACTTTGGACACCCCTGGACCAGACCATTGGAACAAATGCATCCACTTTGACTTGAATGATTTTTACTCTGGTTGTATTTTTAGACCAGCTGTCTGTAACCTGAGTCTCCAGAGACACAAGTAGCTATTTGGCTCTTTGCTAACTGAAGTGTTTAAATATAAATATAAATACAACTGCAGGTTTTAGCATATTTTTATGAAATTATTTTATTGCATTTCTACAACAGAATGGTACTGAAAGTACCAGAAATATATTTTTCTTGTGGTCAGATTAGAAACTATTTGATTTTTTTGTTTTTTATATTCAGTTTTTATGTTTTCACACAGGAAATCACTTTGAACTGCCTTGTTGTTGAAATGTGCTATAAAAATAAACTTAACTGACTGATTTTCCCCAAATACCAATTGTATCCATACTCATTCAAAACTTTTGCGTTCTCTGTTTAAAATCTGAAAAAAGAAGTACGATCTTAGTTACTCAAAAATTTTAAATTTCCTAAGTCAAAAATCAGAAGTATTGTTTTTTTAAAGATCATGTTTGGCTCTAGTAAAATGTATTTAGCTGGTTTGAAGCCAGAATGTCTCTTTGGGTCGTAATGGTTGCAGATCTCTATTGATTTCATTTTTGGGTGTCAGAGTGAAAACTAGCTTGGTGTCACTTCTCTTTGTGGCAGTAAAGATTAAATATATATATTTTTTTTTACGAATTTTACTCACTGTGCTTTTGTCTAATGGTATAAGTCAAGATAAACTTGATGTAATTTTCTTATACCTACACGTTTTAACTCGGGACTCTTGTTTTCTGTTTATTTTAGCCAACAGCTAGAAATATTTCAGTGGTGTAACACGGTTTCAAATGTAGATGTGAAAATGTTTTAGAAAGGCTTACTTTTAAGTGACTCAGCGCTGCAACATGAAGGCGTAAAATTAAACAAATCCGCCTCCTTTCTGTTTTTTTAATCTTTCTGAGCCTCAGCAGTACTGATAGTAAAACTGGTTTCAGCATGCTAAGAAAACCTCTGCAGTTTGTTTTGACAAGCTCAACTAACAGCTGCCCTGTGAGAAAATCTATTTCTGAAAAATATTACTTTAAAATGTAAGATTAGCCTGATCATTCTCACAATAATAATCCAAGATAATGTCATAAATGATCACGATATGCCAGGATTTCTTATTTTGATAAATAAGAAACAGGGTTCGTTAAAAAAATTAAAAAATGTAAATGAAGAAAATATGCATGCATGTTTAAAAAACAAGATGGAAAAATTATTCAAGGGACGAACAAACTTATTGTTTAGATTAAAACACTAAAAACACATTTTCTGCTTTCTGCTCCACATTTCTTTTGTATAAAAGTGTGAAATGTGCATCACAAAAATAACTTTTTAATTTTTTGTCTAAATATACACTATTTAAATTAAACTCTAGTATTATCACGATAGTTTATTATTATTATTATTTCATGTTTCCATTCATTCGTATTCCTTTGATACGTGGCATTAAAAGCACATATATGCCAACTAAATCCAACCAGTTTAGAGCAGCTCCTGCGTATTCCTGATGTTTTGTCGTATTCTCCAAACCAGTTGAGTTAGTTTGTTTGCGTAACGTCGTGCAGAGAGAATAAGCGTGACGCTGCGCAGCTGACGGAGGCTTAAAAAGTACTTGCAGTGAAATCATCCGACGCGAAGTTGGCGTCCGATTTGAAGCTTCCGACTCAGCACTTGAGTAAAGGGAGATTTCGCCTTTTAAATAGCCAAGCTCAAAATCTACACTATTTAAGATGGTAAGACTTGAACTGAGTCGTTTTACAGTAAAACAATGTTTGTGGTTCTTTAAACTACTGTTCTAGTTGGAAGTCAAAAATATTTATTACTTTTTGGTGTTTTTGAATTAAACCCTGCTTGAATTATCTGCTTAGAGACACGTCAAAGCTTCACAGCACAGAGATGATGTCGGAGACTGTACATTTACTCCTTTGATTCCTTAATAAATCAAACTGTGTTATTAAAGTATTTCTGTTGGGATTGTTTTAGGTGTAAAATATTGCTCTAATTTTCTGAGAAATGAATTTTGACTTTTCAGTAAGCCAAAACAAAGCAATTATGTTTAAACCAAACAGAGATAAAAGCCTGAAATACGCCAATCTGTGTGAAAACGTTTGTTTTTCAGTTTGAAGTAAATTACTAATATAAACTACGTTTTCTAATTTGCAGTGATGCACCCATAGAGCTTTGTATTCTAATCTAATTCAAAAATACTTTCTTTGGATACATAAAGTATCCAAAAGAGAAATTAAATTTTGCCATAACTAATCTCATCTACATCTTTTCAAAAGGTCATTGTGGATGTTGATGCTGTGACCTGGAAGCATCTCCAGTAGCAGTCAGTCTTACAGTGATTCTGAAGAGGTCTCTGACTAAAGACTGTCACTGTGACAGTCTTAAAACATGCTAACAGCTCAAAATCAGGCAGCAGCAATGATATTTCACAGCAACATGTCCTGGACACCATCAGTTGTTGCTAAGAATTGCTAATCCACCTCATTTGCTTTTGCTAGTCCTCTTTAAATCTCTGTGTTGTCTTAAGGTTAGAAAGCTGGGGTTGGTGGAATGATCCTCACCCATTGCGACCAATGGAAGAGATGTATTGGGTTTTGGGTGGTAGTTCAGCAATTATTTGAGCTTTGTAGATGCTAATTAGGTTGTAAAATCAATATTGTTACCATTGATTTATTTTTGACAACTATCCAAAAGTTAAGAAGTAACAGAAAAAAAAAACGTTCTAGTTGGACTGGAGCTAAAATCAGAGGGAATAAATGTCCAAACATTCAAGACCTCAACCAAACCAAATCATGAAGAAAAATGTACAAAACAACAAGTCAGATCTAACAGAGCTAGCTTATGAAAATTATGATGTTTATAAAATACATTTAAAGTTGTAGTTGTACCGAATACAAGTAAATATATTTTGGGGAATTTGACTATCCAAATGAAGTTATAAAAATAGAAATTATACTTCTATTTTAAGTCCTCTGCTCCATTGTCTCATGCCTTATGTGATGTCATCAGAGGCGTGTTTTTGCAAGGCTATATTGAACAGTGAATTAGAAATTATGTACAAAAAATAGCAAAACCATTTTTAAAAAACTGCCACGGCATGTTCTATTCCAGCTAAATTTAATTTGAGTTGGGGGTATTTTGTAGAAAATCTTGTCTGGTTAGCTTTAAATCGTGTGGAATAGTCCTTTACCAAATAGGAAACTAAAAACCACACACCAACTTCATTGCTGTGAAATCATAGCAACTTGGGGACAAGAGGAGCTAACCGGGAAAGAAGCCAACGATCGAACAACCATGACTTCGACCGGGTTTCGATAGCTGAAAATTACAAGGTAACACGCTGTATTTTGACGACTAAAGTTGTTTTATGGAGGGCGAGTGTTCTGTGACCCAGTATCTCGGTTTGTGAGCGGTCCGGTTCGGCGTTCCGTGAGCTAGTTTGCTAAAATGTCTCTGAGATCCAGGCTGCGCCGCTCGGTGAGCAGTTTCGGCTGGGAGGATTAAGGAGTTGCCCGGTAGTGCTGTGTGTAAGATCCGTGGCCGAAGTTTGAACCGTGAGACTACATTTTCAGGTGAATAAATAGTTTTTTTTTAGTTTCTTAACGTTTCCACTGTATTTATCTTGTCGTATTTCTCGCGACGTCGTTTGGGACGTTGTTATTTTTCAGTTATAAAGCATTAACTAACTAGCTCGGTAGCATTGGGTATGTCAGTCAATGAATATTTTATGCCCCCTCTTGCTTCTACTTGCTCAGTTTGGTCACTAACATTTAGATAAGCTGTGTCGGTTTCCTAAGTTGTTATCGGCGTAGCTAACGTAAGAAGGTTAGCTGTTTTCTATTTTTTTTAACAAACGTTGGGCCAAAATTGACGGTGTTTTTGTGGTTGCTAGCTCTTCTTAGCCCTTTTCATGTGTTAAAAATCACGTAAAGATTGAAAATAAACGACATTACCACCATAACAAAGAATTGCTGCTGAAATTATATGTCGTAGACTACAGTTTCGTAGTAAGAAATTGAGCGATTTGAAGCTAACCAGTTAGCATCGTACTATCTGGCCTGTCCGTGGTTAACGCTAGGTTTCTGTATCGCTGAAGCCTCAAATGTTGTTTTTGAGATATTTTTAGAGTACACTTTTCAGTTATTATTGAGTTTCTAAAGGTGGTGTCGAGAATAAAGTCGAGCATTTGGGATTACTTGAAGCTAAAGCTAAATGACAGCTGTTAGACGCGCTTCGGAAGCTTGTTAGCCATTAGCTTCCCTCTACATACGCTAAAAGGCCAGTTAGTAAAAATGTTAGCAAAATGTTCAAAATATATGTCAAAACCGTTTCATATGAGATGTTATTATTAGAATAACTTCTCTTGATCCCAAGCGCTTGCATGTAGGAGAAAAAGGGGAATGTTAGGATAAGAAATAATCTTGTTTTATACAAAACACTTGAGATTCAAATGAATGTTCATCACATAATTTGTGTCATTTTATTTCATCATTTTCTTTTTTGACCGTAGAAGTAAAATTTTCAGCAAATGTTAATTGAGTTTTATACATTCTAGTGGTTTGAATACATATTAACTGTGTTATTATCTAGATCTACAGCAGTGTGAAGTTGCATTTAAAAACTTTAAGTCTTTCTCCCCAAACATCCATCAGTCCAATGGACTTGACATTTTTCCATACATCCATCATTTATGTTTTCCTTCCTTCCTGGTTTTTGCAAGTTCCTCATTGAAAACAGATGTTAGCCTCTGCAGTAGTGCTAAGTCTATTTCCAATTTGAGTATTGATTCATATTGAGGCATGTTTGGTGTTCTAGCTATTAAAATGTACAAATATTTAAGGTTGGCTTAAATATTTGTACATTTTAGTTATTTTTGGGCAAACATATTGTTATGTTTGAGCTATTGTTTACCCAGGTCATCTCATACGTTTTGAATAAATTGAATTTAGTTTTGTTTGTGCTTAAGTAGGTACCCTCAAACATTTTCTGACCTATGATTTGATTGAAAAAGCAAATCCTATTTATTTCAATTCATCTTTTCTTTTGTGTTAAACTTGAGCAGCTTGAGTTTTGAGTGTTGACTTTATGCTTTCGACAGGGATTCTGAAAATGCTAAGCCACAATAGAAAGCATTTTTGGAGATGTGGGCACAGTAGTCACTATTGGAAGTCGAGGAACTGGAATCACAACAGTTGCTGCAAACATAATACCATCGTCATGCAAAAGAAACTCCTGGTGTTTCGTACCGACTGGATCCTCTTTGTTTACATTAGTAGTACATTGCTAGCATAATTCTCAAGAGTTACGTCAAAACAATTAATTCACCCTGAGGGATCTATTAAAAAACATTAAAATAATAAAAATATTGTGCATTGACTAAAAAATAAGCCAAAGCATTTCAAAATGAATAAAAATCCCACTCCCTCAAAACTTTCTGAAAATATACCAATAATCAGCATGATTTGATGTACTTTAAATTTGTATTAAATTCATAATCATAAGATGCAGAAATGGGAATAATATTGAATTTTTTTTTTCACTTTAATCTTTTATTGTATGTTGGGATCAAAACAGCCACCTCTATCAGGAAACATGTAGCAGATTATAGTTTTTAGAAGAGCAACTTGTCTCACCAGGTCAGACCTCAAAGAAAGTATCATTCATTATCAGCCAAGAGAAACTTGTTTTTTTTTGTTTGTTTTTTTTTTGGATATATTTGTAATAAAAAATGTAACTCACTAAAAGATGGCTAGTAATATGTAAAATAACAATATATCACAATCAAAGCTGTGCGGTTCATATTCTGCAATAAACAGAAGTAATGAGTCTGACACATTTTACACGTGACAAGTTATTACAGTCTTTGCAGCTTTGCCAATAATCTCTAAATATTTCCTAAAGTATGATTTAAAAAAAACCTGTTATTCATCAAATTCTTTACAGATATAAACAGCGTTACCAGCAGTTTCCTTTTTGACTCAAAGTGTCTATGCTGATTATAAACTGTCTTTATCTTACCATGTGGCTTTTTTATGTGTTTTTTTTTTTTAGATGAGATCTGCAAGACTAGATCTAAAACCAAGAATAATTTCATCCAATGTGTCGTGTTCAGTCTGTACCATTTGAACAAAAACTCCCGGTGAAAAATAAACAGTTTCTGAAATTAGCCTTGATTTAAGTGGTGCACAAATTAGGTGATTTAAAGCCTCTTTTTGTGACCAATTGTTAGATGAGGAGTTTATATTTTCTGCATTCCTACATCAATACATTTACTTTATGGCATTTCTGCTAAAACGCTAGTTTGTTCATTTTTATGTTAAACTGTAAACCAGTAGCTGTGCCTCTGATTAGAAGAAAACTCGAGATATTAGATTAAAACCAGTAAATTTGTCTAATTTTCCATTCAGTAATTCACATTGAAAATGTTTATTATAACCCTTCTGACACTTTTGTACTTATGGAGTAATGTTAAGAAGAAAAATGTTTTATTTTAGTGAGAATATATTAGCACTAAATTGTTTCTAAAAGCAATTCTTCTGCTAACCTAGAAAGCTTCTCTACCGTTTGCTCCTCTGTGTCATTTTTATTGTCACTTTACTAAATCAGATTAGTTGAACATTTTATTACTCTATTTTTCATTTCACATAAATTTAATTGCTTTCATTAAATCACATTATTCATTCATTTTTAGCATCCCCCCAATCCATTCGATATCTTATTTTGAAATGATAAACAGTGATTATTTTATTGCAGTGATGTAAAATAATCATCAGCATAATAATCATCTTTGTATCATCTGGTTTAATTTGCTTTTGAACGAGCTCTTTTTCATTTTTTTTTCATTCCTCTTATCAATCGATCATGTGACCAGATCACATATTTTCATCTTAGTTCCTTCTGCAAGTGTCAGTCGTTTGTTACGCAACAAGGAAGACATGGCAGAGTAATGACTGGTAGCACGCAGGGCTGCCAGTCCTTTCTGTTCCCCAGGTGTGAAAACGGCAGCAATAAAGAACTGTTGACCTTCACAGGTTTGCTGTGGACGTTTCTGCGAATCCTTAAAACATTTCAGGCTTCAGTAATTGGACTAATTACAACAAAGCAAGGTGCCATATTTGATTTGGAGTTTGACAAAATGTGGCGTTGTTTACTGGAGGGCTTACTTTTCGCCTCCCAGATGTAACTGAGTTATCCGTAGGCTAGACGGTATCCGAATGCATCAAATTGGACGCTTTCCTGTGATGCAAATTATGTAAAGAAATGAGGCCTTACATCAGCCATTGATCCATGTAAGTGCCTTTCCATAGAGAAGCCGTAGCTTTTGCGAGCATTACCTGCGCTCCTGATCAGCAGAAGCATCTCGAATCATAGACACAGTGGAGCTAGTGATGTGATCCGAATACTGTTACCTACAGAAATCTGGAAAAAGATGGTTGAGATTAATATTGCAACTTCCTACTATAACTCCATTTAAAAATGTTTGCACTTTTTAGTAATGTTCAATGCAAATTTGTATTTTTATTTCCATGATTTGGACTCCAATGCTCATTTTGAATAACTTAGAAAGTCACCTGACAGTGAAAATGTTTCTTAGTCGTCAAAATGAAAGTATATCTGTTTTTATGAGTTGCGCACGTTATATGAAATTTTACTGAATAGAGTTTAATTGCATAAAAAAATCTGTCTGATGTTCTGTGGAATATTTCAGCTTGTATTGATTGCTTTATTGAATTTGCTTTGCACCAGTAAGCACTAAGCTCTTATTTCAGCAGTAGTACGAAGCAGCCACAGTCAGCATAATTTGATATTGAAGTAAAAAGTTTTTGTTTTTTTTCAATTATTATTCCTGAAAAAAATGACCTGAATGACTTAAGATCCGGTCATGGTTAACCAGATTTTGTCGTAATTTATAGTTTGTGTTTTAGGTTAAACATTTTTTCCCTACTTCTTATTTTAAAGTTATGCAATTTAATAAAATGTGCTTATGCTGAATGAATCAATACATCAAAATGGATTTCTATAGCACCTGTCATTAGAACGTGGTGAAAGGTGAAAAGCTTTAAAGGTGAAAAGCACAAGCAATTTCCCTGCAAATGGCAAACAAAGTAGACATGGGCTCTTTAGATTTTCACCTTAAGTAAGAATTTTACCACTTCACATTTGTATGTTAGTAAGAGAATAATTTAACCTCAATGATTTTAGTTAAAAATCACATGCCCAACCACCTCTGGGTTCAGAAGCAGAAGTTTCTGTACAGCTTCACCTTAATGTAAGTGATTTATGTTGGTCTCTTAGTATCCAGATATAGACTATGCATACATTTTATGCATACATTTTATTTCTTAAAGTAAGTTTTAAGAGGTAGTAGGTTTATAGGAAAACATGACCCGTATCCCCAACCTGAAGGTGAAAAATCCATAGTTTGTGTCCAGGATGTGTGGGGTTTGCAGAGGACAAGATGACAAGTATGAAGGAGCATTTTTAGCAACTTTTAAACTTAATTCTAAAAAAAATTTCAATGTATATGCAGGTGTACTGAATTTTATTTTATTTTATTTTTAAGATTTTTAGGAATCAGTGAAAATTTGTAAAATTAAATGAAAATAATTTTTTTTTTCACAATGCGTTTATGTCATGTATTTCTTAATTAAAAAAATTCACAAGCATGATGTTGGGAACCTACTCTCATCCAAAGTGTTCAACTTTAGTGAATGTAAATGTAACAATTAGTGATATAATATTTATAATACAAGTGTAAAATTAGAGGTAATTTAAATATAAAATAAATAAAAAGAGCAAGCAAATATAGTATATCGTGGTGATCCAAAGCCTAAAAACTCGCCTCAAATATAAATGTACATAAAAAAAAAAAAAAAAACTCAATAAAAATATTTCCTTAATTCCAAAATAAATGGTATTGTAAATTTACCAAAAGAATAATATCCTTCAATGTTTAAAAGATGTGTCTTTGGTTAATATATTTAAAAACTGGAGCAGTTTCAGCCTCCCTCTGGGACGTGAGGAACCCTCGGAGGCTGGGCTGCCATACGCATTAGTGACAGCTGACGTACCGGGAACCGGTTTCATGTAGACCTTATTCACCAGAACTTGAATGCCCCAGGAATGTAGGCATGTTTGCATGGCTCACTGAAAATTTGCCTCACAAACTAAACGGTGGGGATTTTTCTTTTCTTCATCTCACTGAAAGTTATGCATCAACCTGCTGATGGGGGAAATGCAAATGCTCATACTGTCCAGTTTCATGTAATCAGTGAAGAGTTGTATCGGAGCAATGGATTATTTATTTATTTATTTCATTTTTTAAAGGAAGATTAATAACTGTGAGTTAAGATAACCTTTTCGTTTTAGCCACTTATAATGACGTGGGCTGTTGCAAGCTCTTAAAAACATTTTCTCAATCTATAAACTGATTAGTCTGTGTTTTGTTTTTCAGACAGGCTAACGTCAGTCCCAGCTGTTCCCGGTTTTGCTGTTCCTCGGACCTTTGGGTTGAGTCCAGTCGTAGCCATGCAACATGGAGCGTCTCCCCTGCGTGAATGAAGGCTGACCAGAAGGAAGGCAGCGCTCCAAATGACGTTCCCAAGTGGCCTTGTGGAAGCAGTAGCTGCGCGTTGGAGTGCTTTTTCATGATTACCGTTGTATGTGTGTCAGTGGGAACAGCTTAGTGAAACCCGCCGTTTTCATCGGGCCGGGGAATGAGACCGGAGTCAAGACATCCACAAGAAGCTCCTGTTTATAACCAACATTCTCGAAAAGCTGTATGATCGACACACAGGCCACTTCAACTGCTGTGTTGGCTCGTCTAAGTGTGCGCGGGATTTTTTAACAGCAACGCCTCTCCTCTGTTCTGTGATATCAGCCTCCCTCTTTAAAGTGCCCTCCATTACTGTTGTTGGAGTTTCTATGGTTTGCATGGCTGGAGAATAACCGTGGAGAGGCCAGGGTATCACAAGCTTATGGATTTTGATAAGAGAGGGGGCAAAGGAGAGACAGAGGAAGGCAAAAAGATGTCTAAGTCGACGGCCAACAGGACTGGCGGCAGGGGTACTGGGACCAATTCTGGAGTTCTAATGGTTGGCCCGAACTTTCGTGTGGGCAAAAAAATCGGCTGCGGTAACTTTGGAGAGCTGAGGTTGGGCAAAAACCTCTACACTAATGAATATGTGGCCATCAAATTGGTAAGTGCTCATCTTTTGAAACTTTCCAATGAATTGCTGTTACTCTGTCTGCATAGTTGCATCCCATGTTACAAATGCTTCTTTGCTAATTTTATTAGCCTGAAAGTGTTTTTGATTTTAAAAAGCAGCCGTTTTTAAGTGACTCAGAGAAACAGGAAGTGCATAGAGTCCGTCTTTTTCCCACATCTGGACCTCATGAGCGTTTCTGCCTCTGTTACGGCAAAGAAGAGGGCAAAAAACCTCACAGTACACCATCTAAATCCAACAACATATAAAGTTAATTTCAGATTAAACTGTTTTGATAAATGCATTCTTATACATTCTTGTCCAGACCTCATAAAACTACATTTCCATACTTTGGGACACATTTGAAGGACCTTGTTTTAGAAATGTAGACTTTTCTTAAACAACTGTTCAGTATCGGTGATGTTTATTTCGGTGAAACCACATGAAATGTCGAGGCTTGTTTGCTTTCTGATTGCCCAACAGTTTCCTCTGAACTCCTACTTCTCTTAACATCATTTCTGTTGCCACTTGTACAGTTGTGATTGCTCTCTGATCAGTCATACGTTCTTCCCCAGAAACACTTTGATGTCAGAAACATAAAACTGAAATTCTGGTTTAGTGTCTAGTGTCCATACTCTTGGTGTGCTCGTCTTTATCCCTACAGCTACTTCCATGTATGTTTCCTCATCCGTCATGACTCTTTCTCATGTGGATGCCAGGATGTGTGCGTGGGCATTCAAAAGCTCTGCGGTTGGCACAAAGCCATAATTGCACTTCTGCTCTCCTGAAATCTTTAATTGCACTCTCTGTCTTTGCCCCTTTAGCTTGAGAACCTCCCATCTGTTGGGTATTTTTACCTCTGTAGTGTCCAGCTGTATCTGGAACAAGCAGCAGTGCCATCTTCATCTGCCGCCAGGACCTTGTAGTCCCACTAGCATCTATCT
The DNA here is from genome assembly GCA_911649635.1 of Poeciliopsis gracilis. Lineage (NCBI taxonomy): Eukaryota > Metazoa > Chordata > Actinopteri > Cyprinodontiformes > Poeciliidae > Poeciliopsis > Poeciliopsis gracilis. The sequence goes on along the minus strand of CAJVRI010001524.1, from coordinate 1,159,775 downwards.
GGATGAATCATAGAGGATGAAGTGCTGGACTCTAGGAAGACCCACTGAAAGCAGGGTCGCATTTGTATTTTTGCAAGTTATTTTTAAGTTCTTAGGAAGAAAACAGGCTTTTTTTGCTGTGAATTTCCGTCTTCAAACTTGATTTTAACTTGCGTCGTTCAGATGTATTTCAATTTAGTAAAAAAAAACTGAATTAATCCACAGAGGAAAATTAAAATAACATTTGTTTTTAGGGGGTGCCTTATGGAACACAACAAAAAATGAACATGCACTTAGCATCACACTGTGACCTTTTCTGTTTGTCACCTCAATTATGTGTCAAATCTAAAATAATGCTTACAGAGTCTTGGCGTCATAAAAGGGAATTTGATGATGCAAGTCTTCTGACTAATGTTTTGCTCTGGGTTTTAAGTAAGTTGCAACATTTGGATGCACCCTGACTGTTTACCGTTCCTTTATCACTTCGTCTACTAAGTTACTGGATGTCTTGAAGAGTCACATTTTTGTCATTTTACTTTGGGATTAACAATTCAATGCACTTTAGAGACGTAGAGATAGTTCTGAAATCTACATAAATTATTTTATTGATTTTTTTAAAAATATTTTTATCAGCAAACACAAATGACATCTGTTTTAAATCTTAAACAGGTCAGTGTAGAAAGGACAATAGTTGGCTGTATAAAAAAAAAAGCTTAAATGAAAATTTAAATTATAATGGCATTATCTGGCCAGAACGTGACATTTTTACTGTTAGGGGGGAAAAAATGAATTCTGCTTCTGCTTCAAATTAAATGAACAAGCATCGTATGTGTTGTCTTTGTGCAGCGTGTTGCTCATGACTCACTCACTATCAATTTGTTAAAGATAAATGACATTTCTTAATGTCGCTTTTATTTATTAAAATGACAACTAAAGATTAGAAGATCGTGCAGTGGTGATAATATTGGTAAATACTGAAGTAGATACTTCCTTTCTTCTCTTTTTACTTTAGCATCTTGAACATCTACTGCCATAAAATTCAATTCAGTAGAAAATTAGTGTTAGTCACAGTAACAATACAATTACTGCATTCCAGTCCTCTGAGATATTAACATTATGCACACTGGTAATGCTATGGTGATATGTTGAGCTTCCCAGAACAAGTATGTTGTGAATTTATGATGTCTGCAGCACAAACATACAGTCCAGGCATCGTTAAGATCCTGGTTTTTACAAGCAGAGAAGATCCTCTAAGCTTCTTTAATGGTCTTCAGATGTGACATTTGAAGTTGAGTGAACATCTGAGGCTCTTCTTGGGGATTTTTAAGGAAGTTGCATCATTGGTGTTTCGACCTCCATCTGTCCAGTCATTGTTTCTTCCCATTTATTGTTAGGGCTGTATCCTTCTCATTGGGTGGGAGGCTCGTATATCCTGTAAAGGTCGCCAGTTCATCCTATGGAAAACGGATGCTCAGTACATGTAATCCTGTTCACACATGCAATTTAGAGAAGTCAATTCACCTTCTAGTCAGCAGGACTGCAGGAGGAAACCAGAGTACCCAGAGAGAACCCACAACTTCACAGGGAGAACATGTGAGGGGCCATCATGGAGATTCCCAATTTTCATCATGTTAATGTTTTTGACTAAACACCAACGGTTTGCTCACTTCCACTGATGTGCTAATAGCAGAGCAAATATTTTGTTTAATGCTTTAGCTGACTTTGAAAACATTTAGCGCCCTTAGCGTCTCCTAAATTAATTTTTCCATCTAAAATAGAAAACACTAATTTACTGTTTTGTAAACTTTCATTAGAATAAATTTTGACATCTTTAAAATTTTGGATGTCAACTTTTAAGATTTCTTCATGTAGTCGTTTATATTCATGCTCTTATTTTGAAGTGTGAGAAGACCACTTTGTTGTTAAATAAAATGACAGGTTTTTCCTCACTGTAACTTCAACATACAGGAACAAAATAAAACAGACAGTAGATAACAAGATATAAAAATGCATACAATATCTGAGCGCATCATAGAACATGCAAATTATGTCAGAATTACATTGGTACTTGAGGGTTGTAGTCTTTTGAGGGCAGATGTAATTTGGATTGATCTCTTTAGCATTAGCGTTTGCTAAATACTTTATTGGTGTAGTTCTTTAATGTTAGCAGGGCTAATGTTTATAATATATATAACTTGCTTTTTAGTTTAGTCCACGACTGGAGAAAACAAAGACTCCTTGGACCACTGCTGACATAAAGCCGCTATAATATTTTAGGAGTTATATCCTCGACAACAATATGGGTACTCCATTAAATCTGAGAAGCTGGTACTTAATTCAACAGACAAACCAGTTCAGATTGGGAGGCCTTAATGGTGCCTGACTCGGCTCCAGGCAGAGTAGGGTTTGGTGACATGTTGACGCTGAGCACTGAACTTGTCTAGTTGTCTTTTATTTATGCAACTTGAACAGAAAGGAAAAAAATATTCATGACTGCTCAAATGTTTACTGCGGCAGTGCAGCCAGGGAAAAAGAAAAGTCGACAGAGTTTGTGGTTGCGTTCTGGAGCCCTTCGCAGTCGGGCAATTATTTATCCATTAATTTACAAGTTGTTTTAGTTCATGAGACCAACATCTGTTTTCCCCAGAGTCAATCGATCAGTTGGCCTCGTGCTGCATTTTTTTTGGTCTACGCAGAAAAAAAATGGTAATCTTAACACATTGATTACGTAAAATCTTAATGACTTGTCTTCACGGTAAGAATGTAATAATATAATTTATTACTTTGCCTGAATAAAGGTTGATGATTTACCACACAGCCAGGAAAGTGACTTTGTTTATTACTCTGATATGGCTGCCTGATTTTAATCTCTTTGTTCTTGTTTGTGATAGATTGTAAACGGCAATTTATGGGGGAGTATTTGGCGTTTAGTTGAGACCTTTTTATCGTCTGTTTTTCTTGTGTAGTTGCTTTGCCCTGTGAGGCACACCTTCCTGCAGCTGGGATGAAGGGGAATGCCACTGTGAGCACATGATCGGACAGATGTGTTGCACGCCTGTCCTCCTTTCAGCTGCTGTAAACGTAGTGGCAAAGGCAAGAGAGAAGGGAGAAACAGAGTGCTGAAAGGTTGCCTTTGTTGGAAGGCCCTGTCGACACGACCGTCGGTCCAGCTGCGTGTTTTCTCTAACTGACAGACCGTTATATGACTGAGGGTACACTGGGCGTTTTAGGGGAGATCCAGGGCTCTCAAAGGGAAAAAAACAGTTTGAATATTTAAATTAGCCAGCCTACATTTCTCCATCTGTCTTCAGTTTATCTTAAAAATACTATTGATCTCTTCCAGCTTTGGATTTTAGCCTCTTTTCCTCTCCTGTTTCACAGTGAGACAGGAGGACGAGGTGGACTTCTCTCACTCACTTCTGATATCATCAGTTTATGAGTGATAATTAGCTGTAGAATCCTCTCTGCAGCGATTACTCCCTTTGGCCACGATGGGCGGCTGTAATATTTCTGGGAAGCTTGTGGGACAGCAATAAGTGAATGCTGTAGTGTTGACACTTATTGTACAGTGCAGGGTGTTTCTGTCAGAGGCTGTTATTGGAGTGACTGTCTGAACAGAGCCTCACTGTGCATTGTGTGTCAGCCATGTCCAAACACTGCAGCGTTTTACAGGGACTCAGAGTAATGAATTTATAGTCTGTCTGGTTACCAAAAAAAAAAAACAGATCGTAAAACTAATATTTGTTGATGTAAAGATGTGAAAATGTGAATCTTTAGTTTATTTTCTGTAACAGATGGATATGAAGGAGACTTGCATTGTGTGTTAAATATCAGTTAATTAAGGATGACAAAAAGACAACTTTTGTCTTTAATTTTACTCATTTATTATACATTTAGATAACAATATACAGTTACACAAAAACAAATGTACTATTGAAAATTCATAGAATAAAAAAAATAATAAATGGTTATACAACTATTGCTGTCAATTTTAACATGACAAATGTGTTACTAGACAGGTTTGTTTCTCCATTAAAATCAAATAATGTAAAATATACCCCCAAATTTTCAGAAACTGAACCTTTGGTTTGGTTGTCTTAAACCAAAATTTTATCATTTGAACTACAGAAATCATGTCTTTGTGTTTTACCCCCAAAATGTAAGATGTGTTTTGGCTGATATGTTTGTCTTTGTCAAATTCAATAACAGCATAACAAAATACTTCAACATGAAACAGCACAATCACTTTATTTAAGGTAGCAGTGGTGGACTTATGCAAAATAATAAAATTTTTGTTTTTATCATTTCTGTCAACAGAATGAAAACTTTAAATCTATATTGGCCATTCCTGAAAACGTTATACCTTCAGCCACTAAAAGTGTTTTTCTAGACTTCTGTTGACATTTGATAGAAAATAGTTTTCTTTTTAAGTTTTTTGTTTTAATTTCTTTTTCAACAATTCTAATATTAGCCATGCTAAGCTGTTTTTTTCATTGTGACAGAAGATTTCTGGTCCAGTTTAAATATTTTCCTGTCTGATTATTGACATTTTTATTTTTTCAATCATGAATGCTTCAGTCACTGCCTGAACAAACTCATCTATGCGTTTGTTCAGCTTTAGCAACATTTTAATGTTTTCTTTCCTTCCATTGACCATGCAGGCTGGCTAATGGTTAAATACAGCTCTGAAAAAACTGAACCCCATCAAAAACCTCCTGGTTATTCCACCAAATATTGACGTCTGAACTCTTCCTGATTAAAATGTTAGTATTGTTGTTTCTAAATGAATATGAACTTGTTTTCTTTACATTATTTGGGGTGTGAAAACACTGCGTCTTATTTTGACAATTTTTTATTTTCTGCAAATAAATACAACATTTTTGCTTACAATGTCGCAGACATTGTTATTAGTCCATAGAATAAAAGAACAATGTTCATTTCACTCAAAGATACACATACAAAAAGTAAAATCAGAGAAACTGATATGTTTAAGTGGTCTTTTATTTTTTTTCAGAGCTATATGTAACATTTTTAGTTTGGGACTGACCCACAGACACAAACATGATCGTCTGTTACCATCAACCAGATTCCCATTCATCTTTTAATATCAGAAAATCTTTCATTAAAGCTGCTTTCTCAGAAATGTGCAAAGGTTACGTTTCTGTTGGTAATTGTTTGCAGTGTATATTGAACAGTAATGATGAATACCTCCTGCACCTGTTTTTATGTAATGGCTGAGTCACTAATGCAGAGGCATTTAAGCGAGATGGTCTCTCTGAGTGGAGTCGCTCTCGGTGCCGGTCAGTCGTGATATTGGGATGGAAATCTGAGGTGTTGTGTCCAGCTCTCCTGTCTGCCTCCCACTGAAGCATGATAAGCAGCTCTGGTTGCAGTCTAGCTCAGCAGCTTACACAAGCTGGGCATGAGGCAGTTGTCGGAGAACTGTGAGGCCACAAAAGCCTTATCAGCATGTTTTTCTGGAATTAAAGTGACATTTTGACGATTTAAGGTCCTCCCTTACCCCTCACAGGCCTTTGGGAGTGCATGCTGGGCAGACTGAATAAATCCTGGGATGTCAACAGCATGTAAAAAGCCTACCTTCAGTCAACTAGCTAATCCCCTAATTAATCAGTAGCCAGAAGCAACCCTGTTTGTTCACACAAACACACATTGTTTCTTTGAGAAGATTTGGTTGTAAACCCTTCACCGGGGGTCTTGCTTGCAAAATCGTTGGAGCAGATAAATTGTGCCGCATCAAGCATGATGATGCAGTTTTGGTCAGAAATGCTTTAGTGTAAATTGTAACCTTACAAAATAAATGGGTTGGAAAATGGAGTAGGGTGTGTGCCTCCGAAGCACTGTGTGCTGTGTAATTGCACCTTCAAGGGTAACATCCTGCATGGATCACGGTGAAGCACTGTTCACTTTTTCCATTTGAACCTTTCCTGTCGGAGTCACACTGACATTGTTCATTATTTTAATTTAATATAAGAAACTATAGGTCCATCTATTTTTTTTAGATCTAGCTGACGGAATGAGTTTCCACTTATGGCTCTGTCTTCGAACTGTGTCTAAAGCATTTTAATTGAGGACGTAAACTGGAACCAAAATAACCGAGACAGAATTGGATGATTATAATTTGGCAGAGGAGGAAAAAAAAAGACCAGAACCACACCTCGGGCTATTTTTAACAGTTTTGAGATTTACATGTTTAGAAGGAGATTTATAGATGTTAAGACTTTAAATGCTCTGTCACCAAACAGGATAAATGCATATTTCCTCTACAGGAACAATTAGTTTATAGAGAATTTTTTTTGATGGATTTTGTTGAGGCGGAATGATGAGCATACAAATGTTTTTTTTTTTTTCTTTTAATTCGAGAACTTGTTCTTGCATTATTATGCCACTCCCATTATATTATTTAAAAATGATCACAAAACAACAATATATCTGGGACAATTAATCATCCAGCAAAATTGATCGTGACAGGAGAAAGGTGTGGTTCACTTTCACACTGCTCTGTCAAACCAACCAAGCCCTTTGAAAAGCCAGTTCCCCTGCTCGCCTGTGGTGGCGCTGCACAAAGAACCACTGAAAGAAATATTATGAAAACTTCAGAAGAAAAGAGTGCAACTTCCTTTGTCACAAAATGTAAACAAAATGGATTTTTGTGGTTTTAGGATTTCTGTTTTGTCTTTGGTGAAACACTATGAGCCATTTCTCTTGCTAGCGCATTTCATTTGGTTATATTTACCCAGAATTTCCTGCACTATAGTTAACTTCCTGTTTTTAGAGCGGTCTCTGGTCTGCTTGGAATACACATAGGGATTTGAACCGCACCAGAGTTCAGTTCAAATGAATCAAGACCAAGGTTTTTAGCTGGACCAGAGTTTTCATTTTGGGTTCACATCGGAGTTCGATTTTGCGTTCACACCTCTCCAAAATGAACCAAACGGACTAAAGTTTGATTAAAGCAGACTGAACAGGGCTGGTGTGAATGCATCCTATGAAAAAAGGTGTTGCTGCTTTTGTTTACAGATAACTCTCCTTTGGGACACTTCGACTTATTCAGTGATGATGAATGTCATGGGTGTTCTCTGACTTTGAGGTGGTTATATTTCAGGTTCACTTGGTGAATGCTGTAAAATGACAAGTATGTGTCTAGAATACCAGGTTTTAATCCTGACTTCAAATATCTGGATGGAACAATGTATGTAAGGGAAATTGTTTTTTGTTGTTTTTATTCACTCTGAAGCTACTCTGTATTAGACATAAAGTATAGCTGCTGTGTCTGAGTCAAAGTCTCAATGGCTGAAAATCATAATATTTTTATTTTCACACTGATGGTGATACACGTGTGCAGTGGCAGGAGTTACCACTCAGTGTTTGCTGGTGAAATTGCCTTGTTTTGTTTGGTACGCCCAGTCTTTGAGGGTAAATAAAAATTCAAGGGAAAAAATTTAAGAGGAAAACAAAATATTTTTGGGCCTCAAAGTCGAATAGCAACATACCAGAGAAACTAATACCGTAGCCAGCTTGACGAGCACTAATTTCTGGTTCAATTTTAAATCTAATACAAATACTCTTATTACAGTGCATTGTAATAAGAAAGTCAACAACATAAATTTGTATCTACTGTTGCTTGAGTGAGCTGTGTCATTACCAGCCTTTTTAGGACCTACTAAATTGGTATTTATCAAGTTGAGACTTAACGAGAACGCAACAGCATTTTTTTTTTCATGCCACGCCTTGCTTCTCTGTTACTGGACAAAGGAGACGTGCCTCTTGGCGTCATGTGAGTGAAACTTCCCATGAGTTTGTGTGGATGCCCAGGTACGGTTTATGTACGTTTTGCTTTCGTCTTACAGTAGCCTTTCACTTCTGCATATTCTTATTGAAGTACTTGTGCTTTCTCAATATATGTTGACAGATTTGTTGCACTAAAGTGTTTTTTATATATATATATACACACACTTCCTGGGCATAAACCATCTTTCACTGTATGAGAACTTGAAGACAAAACAAGGAAATGCAGATTTTTTTTTTTTTTTTTTTTTTGTTTAAAAAACTTCTTTTGAAATCCATAACACGCATTCAGAGTAGGTGATCTTCATTCATCTAGCTTTTACGCTTTTTAAACAACTAGTACAGCTGCCTGTCTTTAGATGGTATGTTTTCAAACAGCAATAATCATTCCATTAAAATCATTTTTTGACTGAAGAAGATTTTCACTAATAAAGCTGATGAATATTAAAAGGAACCATTTTATTTTTACCTGGTTCATCCCTCATGCTTCACCCAGCACTAAGTTCGTTCCAGCAGCATATATATATAAAAAACAAAACAAAAAAAAACAACTACTTTTTGTAATTTGTCAATAAGATTATTCAGTCTGTAGCTTGAACACAGAGTGCATAGGGCATTCATATAGGTGTGCTTTTATGAGTGGAGATGATATCTAAGTGGTTCCAGAAAGCTTAAAAATTTTTATTTCAAGTTAAAAGTGGATAATATTTTCCTTACAGGCTTTTTTTTATGACTGGTTGAATCAGTTGCTGGGTCGGTACATCTGCTTTATTAATGCTAATTATTATTTTTGGCAGAATAAAAAGCATCTAATGAAGAAATTGAGCAAGTTTGATCCACCAAAGAGACAAACTGGATCATTCTGAAGTTTGTGTATGTCCAGCTAAAACTCACCTTACTTAAATACTGCTAAGTTAAACACTTGTTTTTCTTTGGTGGCTCCGATCAGAGCTAATCAAGGAAAAATAACAACATGATTCAAATCTTTGGCTGATTGATAAGTACATCTCTAGGAATATAACGAATATTATCATGGTAACTAGGAATGTAACAAAACCTCCAGCTCCTAAAACAAGAAACAATGGCTTCCCAAAAAATTCACAAGACTTTTGATCATGGCTGCCAAACCAAAAACTCCTAAATTGGTGCATACAATTCACAAATCTAGCACTTACATTCATTTTACCAGATGTGCTATAATGACAGCAAATGGATGTCACGTCATTGCAATTAGAAATGTTGTTACCTTTTCGTTCATGGAGTGTAATTTTAATGTAGATTTTGCTTTATAAATATGTGCCATTGAGTCTGGTGGTGATAATAAAACCCTCCATTAAAATGTGGGGCTATGCAAGAACTACAAAAGTCCAGTTCTGTGCAATCCCTGCAGTCCAAGATAATCACATTGGAGTTTGTTAGGCAGCTAATGGCTCCATCTCAGTATGTTAAATCTGAAACTGGAGATGTGCTGCACAGCAGCCAGCTGTTGCTCTCTGAAAACGTTTTCTCATTTATACCACAGACCCCTCTGATCTTACAGACGGCGTCAATAAAGATCCCTGCTGCCATTTTCAGTTGTCTGGGATCATTCAGCAAAACTCTGCACGCTGAAATAAGAGCTAATTAGCACAAGAATAAATTAATCACACTGCAGGTTGTGAAATGGTTCAGTGTGAGCGAGCAAAGGTCAGCAGCTATTTTGGGCCATATGCATAATGCTGGGTCTGTTCTACTGGACGCAGCATACATGCACACACCGTGTCACAAGTCACACCGGGTTCATAGATGATAAACAACACAGATATTTATTTATACATTGCATTAGATCATCCCAGCTGTCCATCTTGCTCATACTGTCAAACAGCATTCACTTTCTTTCCTCACCATGCCCTCATGTGTTACAAGTTTTCATCTAAACATATTGAATGAATCATTTTAAATCAAAAATACAGATTGAAAACTCTTCATGGAGGACAGAGCGTTATAGCCAGACTTACAGACTTTGTTTTTGAAATGACCAGAATATAGTCGTAATTTTATGTACACTCCTACATGAAAAAGCTTGTTATTGCTATGTTAAGTTACACTTTTGCATATAAGAAAATGCAAAATCTTTAAGCATGTATGCATCATATTATCAGTAGCAGGACTTTGAAACATTTGTGCAAACAACTGTATTTTGAAGAAAGTATGACGCGGATTGAACTGCTCATGTCAAATGTTGATAACTCAGCTTTCTTCCTTCTTAAAACAACCTTTTCAATAATTTTGAGGAAGTTTATCGTTGCGTTTATTGTTCTTATCCCTATTCAAGACTGTTCAGGTATGCACTAAAGAAGGTAAAGCTATAAATGATTTGTACCAGAGACTCAGAAAACTCTTAGTGATGAAAAGTCCTGCCTCATCAGACTCTTGCAGCTCGGCCCTGGTCATTTACACAGCTACAGCTTAGCCCATCTGCTGGGAATAAAGATGACTCCTAAGTACATGAAGCTGCCATAAGCCTGTGTTTCCCATTGTAAGCTGTTTTAAAGGGTCCTGCAGCTTGCTGCCATCTGTTTTATTTTTTTACCTCCTCGTTATTTATATATTTAGTATTTTGTGTCCCTGTGCTCTCTGCCATGGCCTGACTTGTGTGAGACACACTCGTCTGTGTTCATGTGGGAGGTGGATGACGCTGCAGCAGTTCCCCACTCCACCTCCCAAACCAGTCACGTGTTTCACTCCCACAGGCCTCCACTCCTCTCTATTGCCTCTTGTCTTCCACTCAGTTTCGTCTTTGTTGCGTGCATAGTTGCATTTATTCTCGCCGTGATGTCTCCTGCACTGACCAGATGATCAGATAATAGAGAAATAATCCAATGTCTTTATTTTTTTGTATTTTTTGTAGTGTAAATATAGTTTTTGTGGAATCAACCTGGATTATCAGGAGAAATATGTGGAAGGCATTTTAGTTTTCTTTTTTAAAGACAAACATTTCCATTGAGGTTTTCTTCTAACACCATTTTCTGGTCCTGTTTAGCCGATTTTGACAGATTTTGATTTGTTCCAAATAAAATAAAAAGATGATTTCTGAGTGCAGCAGAAAGTGAAAGAGTTTCATTATTCATATTTTTGCATTGACATTTTTTTTTTTTATCAATTTAAGCTAAAAAAGTGCATCAAATAACATGTTAACTGGCAAAAATATTGAAAGTTTTTAATTCTCCTTCATCTGATGAATAAAGAACCAAAAAGTGTTTCTTTTTCAGTATTTTGTTTACTGGTTTGTATTTTTAAAGTTGATGATGTCTCCAGTTTTTAGATAGTTTTATCTAAAAACAAGTTTAAAACTTGATTAATATTTAACATTTTAATTACACATGTATCTCTGATCTCTTAATGGATACAACTGGTCATTTATCAGACTCTCCTTATTCTCTCCTTGCTGTGTCTCTATTTCATGCCATTTTGCCTTTTACTCGTCTTCATTTGAATTTATGAGAAACCTTTTCTCATATTTTGTATTATGGTGCTTTGCTTAATGACTAAAAGTCCAAACTCCATCTTTTCTGCCCTTTGTGTTATTTTTCCCCCTCAGTGTCTTCCTGCAACGTGATTAAAAAAGGTTTAATCATCAGTTGACCTCGGCTGATGTGTGATGAACCGGAGTAAAAATAGAACAAAATTGTTCCGAGTGGCTTTATTTAAAACAATTATATCTCACTGCTAATACTCCCTTAAAAATATAACATTGTAAATAATATGATCCCTGTTTTATTTTCTTTGTCTGGTCTTTATAGAGCAACACAAAGTGTCAATAGGCTGATATTAGCAGATGGCTGGCTGCTTGTGTTTTCCACACCATGATTTTCTGTTTTTCACAACCAGAAATATCTTGAAGAATTTGTGTCAAAGAAAACCATTTTTTCACCTAGCTGGCTGGCAGTGTGCAGCTAGAAAAGCAGGAGATTTTTTTCCTGACTTAATCAACTGGTATTGATGTTGTGGAGTCAAACATATGTTACATGTTGACATAATAATTTCATGGTATGTTGAACGACATTTCAAGCATAAACGCTGTATGCTGCTCTAACCGGACTGTCGAATCAATCAAGTTGAATATTAAAGATTAAGGCAGATTAAGGGCAAGGAATTAAGTTGATTGTGTTGGTTCTAACCTCGCTACGTTTGTCTGAAATGCCCTTGTCATCACCAAAGTGGGGTTAATCAGATTACATTTTAGGTTGTGAGGCTTCAGCTGGCAATATAATGAACAGTAGGACCTGGTGGCTTGAATATCAGCCATGTCATCACAAAAGCTGCTGTGCAGCAGCTTAAAACACTTTGTATCCAACCTCGTCCCTCACAGTCAACTTAAGCAAAAGAGTGTTCAATCATCCCTTTCCAAGAGCATCACTTTGGTTAACAAGTATATAATAATGAAATTAATTAAATAAAATGGACATTTTTAAGTTGACAGATTTATTATCTGCTGTGTATTTATAATTTCTTTGCCTTTTTTCCATTCAGGAACCCATAAAGTCCAGGGCGCCACAGCTCCATTTGGAGTACAGATTTTACAAACAGTTGGGAAATTCAGGTAAGAGAAACTCAGCCTCACAACAACAGATCAATGTCTAATCAAATACTTTAACTGTTGACTCCTTTGTAGACTACAGAGTATGGAAAACACACACACAACTCCAATTATCTGTTATACATTTGTCTTATGAACAGCGTACATTTCTACTAACAGCACAGAATAATTATATTGCATATAATATTTTAGGGTAATTCCTCCAGTGCCCAGTTTGTGCAGTCACTTATAGTTTCTGTCATTACATTTTTGGCAATAAACATTATTATTTTTGTCCAATATGTGAACTTATACAATTCTGTTTTTATTTTATTTTTTATAAATAAAACTTTAGAAATACATTTTTAAAATATTTTGATTCATTAAAAATATTTATATATTTCTAAATATATTTTTATTATGGTGTTTTTTATTTAAAATATCTTCCAGTTCCAGTGTTTCTTATTTGTCTTTGAGAGGGCAAACTTGAATTATTATCCGATTATCAATATAATGGGATACTGTTTTGAAAATGGTCTCAAAACAGTAATATTATTGTTTATTAATTATTTAGAAAAATTTGGTGGTTTAAGTTTTTGTAAACAGTGTCATTTCACTGGGTTAGTTATATAATTAGTGGCAATTTATTGTCTAATATGTACCTTTAAAGATGATTCATATTATTTAGCTTTCTCTCTCTCAATAAACCAACTTGCTGACAGGCATAAGTTAAATTATATCACAGGTGTTTGATAAAACACTTATCTAATCTGTATTGTTGTTCCTTTATATCAAAGTAGTTTTTTCTATTAGAATTATATTGGAGTTTAGCTTATAAATGTTGGAATTAAAGCTGTATGGGTTTAAAAACTCATGCTGAGAGCTTGTAAGAGCACGGTTTTATGAGTGTGCAGAGGTTTATCTTCTAAGTGATTCTCCCACATCAAGTGTGTGTCCTGTGGTCAAATTTAGTGCCACGTGCGACAGCCTTGGCTCCTTGCACCAAAGCAAAAGCCCTCCAGTGTTGATAAGGAGTTGGGGCATTAGGGTAGTCCTTGACTATTTATAGCTGGGCCTCTACAAGCATTCAAGCCATTATGGAGTCTACTTGGATAGCTTCCCCAGTCTCAGTATCCTCTGCCTCAGTGATTAACTATGTCCTGCCTGCAAACACTCACCGCGGTTCTTTTTCTACGGCTTCATCTTTCATTCTGACGTGTCAGCTAATCTTAATCTGTGTTTACCAATGAATAAACAACACAGTCACTCTGCTCGTCATGTTCAGCGTCTTTACCATGGATGTGGGTTTCTGTTTTCCTCTGGTTTGCTAATCACAAACCGACAGAGCTGAAACAATTAATCTGATAAATTTAGACGAATCAATTAGTGAAATAATCGTCAAATCATTTTGGAACCGAATCGACTCTAAAACATCACACTTTCTGAAAGAACACACTCGAAGGAGTAATTAAGCCAAGTCTGTACAAAAATTATATTTTATATATATTTTGCATTTAATATACAAAAAATACCGTGTTCATCTGTAAATACAATAAATTTTTGCTGTGCAAAAATTCTATTAAGCACTTTTGCCATTCAATTACTAATCAAAACAAAAATCAACAGATCAGCTCTTTGTTGATGTTTAGCCAAACAGAAAGGGCTGATCTTTTCACATGTTGATATCAGAAGTAACTTAACTGTAAATTACTACTTTTCTTTGCATATTTAATCTATTTCTAATATTGCACAAAAAAGATTTAAGTGAAAGCACTTGAACTCATCTGGTTTTGCCATTGCTGCATCAATGTGCCATTTTATTTTAATTGATTTATTGTCAGATTGATTGATAGATTAATCAGTTACTAAATAGTTAATTGCAGCCCTGCAAACCGAGGATTTCAATTTGTTTGGAATTTTATGTAGAATAAGACAAAATCTGTAAAAACAGAAAGAAAGCTGGAAACAGACATGTATGTACATATATATATATATATATATATATATATATATATATATATATATATATATATATATATATATATATATATATATATATATATTCTTACCTTAACTACAAAAAAGATAGCTTTTTATTCATATTTCTGGATGTATTTTATCAATCAGCCTCCTGAATTTTAAATTGGATCCTGGGCTTGTTTTGAAAAATAAATCTAGCTTCACCTCGTTTCATGTCCCTATGAGGTCACGGGGTCAGCGGTGCATATTAAACCTGCTAAAAGGTGTTGCTCCTCTCTGGCCGTCTTCACCTGCATTAGCGCTACGTTCACACAGCAGGGCTTTGCGCTCAGTTCCAATATTTATATTTATTTTGTGTGGTAGGAGGAAGTGTAGCTTGACTGTGTAGCATGGCAGCAATCTAGGCGATAAATCTACTTATGTTGTCAACTTGGCTAAATGGGGACATGTGACCCTGCTCGTCCTGCCCAGGCCGAGAGCCTCAGATATGTCATGGTGTGGACTACTCAGCTCTTAATGCCAACAGGGGCTTATCTGCACACTCTTAATTCTGCCTTGCTCTAAACACAACCCAGCTGTTGAGTCTGCCTTGGCATGTTTGTGACTAAACTAACACTGAAGCCTGAATCTTTCTTTTAAAATTGGCTGTTTTTATTTGTAACTTTTATTTGGACATGGAAACTGCATCTGTGCTGTGTAGTGGTTGATTAGACTTTTACAGTTACATATCTGTGGTTATATATGTTTGATTGATGTCAAATATGGGAAGGTTTATTATTCAGTGGTGGGTTTCAGCTTTTAATGGACCCAGTAAGACTAGAAGGATAATGTGGTAGTTAACTGAAACAGGATCTGCTCTGAATGAAAGTTTCAGGACTTATTCATGGTATTTGGACACTACTGTTATCTCATAATTTAGGTCATATCTCTATTGTAGAACGTTTTGCTTCATTTGAATTATTTTTATGTGTGTGCCTTTTTGTGTTCTCTTTGCCTGTGATTTTACTGCTCCCTCTCAGGCTCAAATTACTTGCAAAGACTAGCTAAGTAGCATTTAGCTGTTGCAAATCTGCAACATCTGCCTGGAGAGGGTTTTAAACTGCCTCTGCTTGTTCATAAATCACAAATTATGGCAGTCGTGTTCCATGTTTTTCATTTTGACCACCAACGAATCCACAGCTGCAGAAACCTCAGTGATTGATTCGGTCTCAGAGCTCTTAAGTGAGCCCTGTTGAAGCAAATTGATGTCATGTCTTAGTAGAGTGAAGGCATGTTCAACCTGAAGTCATCTGGTTTTGCCATGGCTGCATCAAACTCTGCACACAACCCGACCTTCTTATTGTATTCATATTGGAGTAAGAGTGGTGAGTCATCTTCAACCCCCTTAATCCTATCAGAAGTCTGAGCTAAAAGCTATTGTATTTATCTATTTATTGGGTTGTTTGTCTCCAGTGGTCTGTTATTGGACAGTAATTTGACAGGAAGAAGGCTGGAGAGAGAAGGGGAAGATGTGCAGCGAACAGCATGTGATGAGATGCTGCTTAATCCCATCGCAATAAGCAATAAATCAGTTACATGCATGATCAATTAAAATTGGCTCAATAATTTTCACTTTTGTGATTTATTTTATTTATTTTCTCCTCTAATCTCTTTCTACCAAAGACTGGATGATTAAAAGCTTCAGTCTGGTTCATTGGTTTCATCCAGCGTCTCTTTATTATTCGTTTCAGTTGTTTTTGTCTATTTATTTAGGAGTTTAGATCGATGTGAATGTGTTTTATTTAAAGTACAGTTGTTTTGACCATTTTTAATTTGTGAAAGCACTCTTAAACTCTGGTAGAAAACCTGCAAATAACAAAGCAGAATTAATTAATAGATAATCAATATTTACATTTATTTAAATAGCAAGAAAACCAGGCATATATTGAAAAGTGCAGGTGAAAGGATATGCTTTTCATTCCTTCACATTTTATACATATTCTAGAACAAAATCTCAAAAGAGATTGGGAGTCTGTAGACAAACACCTGAAAGGAAAATATTTAGATTTAATTGTGATAATTGCATCTTTTTTGACTAGTTTTCAGCTCCACATCTTTTTTTCTTTTTTAGTTGTAGTTGTCTCTAGCGTTTCCTGCTCCATTCTCAGTATGTACCAGCATAAATGCTGATCAAATTTCAACCTTGTGAGAACATCTTCACAGCATTAGACCTAATGGACATCACCTCTCCTCTTCAGCCTTCTCTTTCTTCCGTCCATAAATCTTCTGTATGCTCTCTCCCTCTCTTATTCCACCCTCCTCTCCTCCTCTTTCCTCATTGGTTCCCATCATTGTGGAGCAACATTGTCTTCTGCCACCATGATGCAGTCTTGCCTGTGACCGTCGCCTGAGAAGACCCGCCTGCAGAAACAATGGGCTGGATTGTCTCAAATTGTCAAGACAGCAGGGGTCAGAGTGTCACTGGCGCTGAGAACATTTCCCACAATGCTGAACAAATGTAGTGTATATGATGGTCTGGAACTGAATTATAGGGATTATACAAATACAGATACGTGTAATTTTACTGTTGATGGTGTTTTTTGGTTTCATTTCTTTGTACCTTCTATTGGCAACATAAAGGTGGATTTGTGAATAACAAACTTACGTTGCGCAGCGTTTAGCGACTGTAAATTTCTGACTGCGAGCCCCAGCGTCAGAAGAAGATTATAGTGCACGCCATGCTCTTCTGCGGTGATGACTGTGTTTTGAATGCCCTCTAGATTTGGGCCAGGCTTTGATGAGTCAGCGTCCCTGTGATCTCTTGTCACAGTCTCATCTGTCGTGGACATTATAATCAGGAAAATCCTAGAGGCTAGAGTGCAGACAGGTGTGCGTCCATGCAAGGATAGATAAGGGAGTGTTTGTGTCATTTTTCATCCATGCATGCAAAGTGGAGCTGCTGTTGTTGAGGAATTCAGAGGTCAATCTGACGACAAAAAGCTGGACAGAAACGCCGCTCAATGCCTGTCGCAGTCATTTATCATTCATTTGGAAAATTGAATGATAAATCGATGTCTCTGGATGTTATTTATTTTGTTGTAGCAGCGTCAGTTAAGGTTTTCCTGATCAATGTTTTTGTTTTAGTTTTAACTTGCCGAGTCTAATTTTGATAAAAAATATGTTTGTACTCTGAGTGAAAGAGTTGAACTAAACTTGATAATCAATGCATTTAGTAGCTGATGCCAACAAAAAATAAACTTAGACTTTTTTGATTCTTGTCAAGATACAAATGTGTACCAAGTTGATAATTTAAAAAATCTACCTGGATTTCTTTCATTAGTCTTATGTAAAAGCAGATGATGCTGGAAGATGCGTTTATAGATTGAAAATTGTGGAAATTCTTAGTTTTGATGCATTTAATTAGTAGAAAACATAAACCATCTGATGTTGTTTTTTTTTTAATTACTTGATTCTGTGGACTAAAAAAAATTGTCTTATTCTAATCTTTGGCTGATTGGTTGGTTCATCTCTGGTACCAATCTATCACCTCTGCTAATTGGCGCTTATTGTTAAAGGGTTAAAGGGCTATGGTTATGTATTTTCCAGACATTTAATAGCATAGTCAAGTAACTGTTTCCTTTAGTTGTTCTAAAAATGCTGTATAAAAAAGAAAAATCTACTTAAAAGAAATGTAACTTCACATTACAGTCATCTCTGACACCTTGAAAATTAGCCTCTGTCCCTTTAAGAACCTCTTTTTGACACATCTCAACTGTTTTTTTTGTGCTGTAGTTTGTATGATTTGCTCAGCAGTTCCAACCGGTGTTTGCTAATGGTTGCTGCCGCCAGTCTGGAGGAGCTGAGTGGGGGAGCGGTGCTCCTACAAGGCTGTTTACTGAAGCTCCAAGGCAGAGCTTTGGGTAAATAAACGGTGAGCAAGCCGTTTATTTACCCAAACCACTTAGGCATCCTTAAGTGGTTGCCAGAGAGATTGAAGGATTTATCAAACTTGCATGAATGAGTCAAAGCAACATTGTAGGTATGTTTTTACTGAAGGAAAAACTTTATGACATAACATAAAGTTCAAAAAGCTCAATTTTGCATGATGCCCCTTCGACTAATAACTCTATTCAGGAAGTAAAGTTTATTTATGAGGCACTTTTCAGAGAAACATAAGTCACAAAGTGCTGTGCAACATAAATCACAGTTAGCTTGGCAAGAAGAAGGGTAGAGGACATGCAGTAAAGGAACCGGGAATCGAACCTGGGGCTGTGACGTCGAGGTCTGAAGGCTGTTTATGGCTCACTTCCTCTACCACTCATCCACTTGGTGCCTCAATTACATTTAAATCATCCAAAATGTAAAAAGCACAATAAAATCATGCTATGAAAGCCTGGACGAACAAAGCGCTTTTTGTTTGGTTTTTAAAAAATGCTGCAGTGTCAGCAAAACGAAGCTGCATCGGCAAACTGACCCACAGCTTTAGAAATGAAACATACAGCTCCCAAAGACAATAAAACAAAATTGGAGATATCTCTTTTGAAATAAATGCTCCATTGTTATATATTTGTGTCTAATTGGCACTGTACTTTCCAAGTCTTTGACAACAGAGAAATGTTTATTGGTGTTAAAATGTTTATTGGCCTAGCGAGTGGAACCCGGCGGTGTCACTTTTACAAAGTTTTTTCCACCATCTGATAGTGGATTGTGTAAAATGTCTGTATTTCTTGCTTTTCTTGCCCACTGTGTCTTTCTTGAGTGCTTGTGAAATAAGACTGTTATTCTTCACAGATTTCTGCACGTTGTGTTGTTGTTGAAACCAGTAGATGGTGGGAACTAGTTGTAGATCATGCATAACAGACTCCTTTTTTTCTCTCTTCTTTCCACACCACATATGTTTCCATGTACATCTTGTTCTCTCATAAGAGCGCCCTGTAGAGTTTTGCCGCACCTGAGTTTTCAATTAGATGTGCTGTTGTTTGGTCCGTCCACATTCCTCAGAGGTTTTGTACACGACCAGGTGTGGCTTTTCTACGTGACACCATGCTTCTTACGTTTCTTGTTGCTTTTGAAGTCATATTTCCCATTATCCTGCTTCTTGGGAAAAGCTACATCTGCTTTGGACAAACCAGTTGAAGAGTGAGCGTGCGTTTTGTAGGTTCAGCGAGTCCAGCCTCTCTTGTCAACACTCCAGAGCTATAAATCACCTTCCTCATACTTTGCTTTGTGTTGCATTATTGTGAACAACATGGTAATGTTTTGAGAATAGGAAGTTTTTATGCTCTTAAATGGAAGTGGCAGTGAGTTGACATTTGCTGCAGTTTTGGTTTGTCTGGTTCAGCATAGAAAGTAGAAAAATGTTACTACTCAAAGGTCAACTCACTTTAGTAATTTACTTATATTTACACATGAGTTTTGCTGTAAAAATGGCAAGTTTTGTATTGTTCATAGCTGATACTATCATTTTATTTTTCTGTAAACTGACCTCCACATCTCAAACACACACTGATTTATCTTTTACAAGAAATTAAAAAAATAAAATTTCTTATATCTAGTCTGCTTCATTTCTTGAACCTGTTTGTGTCTCCACAGAGGGAATTCCTCAGGTGTACTACTTTGGCCCATGCGGGAAATACAACGCCATGGTTCTGGAGCTGCTCGGGCCCAGTTTAGAGGATTTGTTTGACCTGTGCGACCGCACCTTCTCCCTCAAGACCGTCCTCATGATAGCCATACAGCTGGTAAGACCTGAGCGAGAACAGTCCTGGAGACTGGGTTTGATCGGGGACTGAAATCACAACATTTGTTAAATTTTCAGCTGGTGCGGTGCGCTTTCACACTGCAATACGTCAAATTAACCAAACCAATTGAAAAACCTGTTCCCCCACTTGCCTGTGGGTGTGCTGCACCAAGAACCACTGAAGAAACAACATCAAAATCTCTGAAGAAAACATGGAGCGCAACTTTCTTCTTAACAAAATATAAAGAAATGGAATGGTGACATATTTTAGGGGTTGTAGGATTTCTCTTTTGTTTTTGGAAAAAGACCATGAGCCATTTCTCCCGCTAGCAGGACTTGCCTGTTGATTTTGGATACATTTACCCAGAATGCCCTGCGCTGTAGTCCGCTTCCTGCTTTTTGAGTGATCTCTGGTTCTCTTGGCATCCCACATGCATGCTAAAAGCGCCAAAGTTCATTTAAACCAAACTCAGATCGAGGTTTTTAGGTGGACCAGAGTTTGCTTTTGTGGTCCGATTTTATTTCTTTTAGAGTACGTACGCATTCACACCTTCTTCTAGACAAACGAAATAGTTTGATTAAAGTGGACTAATGATGTCGTGATTTCAGATTAATCATCTTCTAACACTGCTTCTCTTGTGTAAAAAATAAAAATCATTTGTGATAAAAACATGAAATAATGAAAAACTTAATCGATTTCAGCTTGCCATAAATTCATTCGACATGGTAATATATTTAAAGTGTTTTATTTATTAGGATAATGGTTTGGAATTCAGTTTTAATGAAAGCACATTGTCTCAGAACATCAAGATTACACAATAAAATAAAAATACATATCATCATCTACGCAAACATCAAGCAGGTTCCTGACTTGAAATTTAATAACTTTCACAAAAAGGGTAAAGCAGAAAAGGTTATTGTTAAAGAAGATGGAAGTTCACAGGGTTGTATTCCTGCATATCAATGGAAAGTTGAGTGGAAGGGAAACGTGTGGCAGAAAGCAATATCGAAGCAGCAGGAATAGGCATTTAGCAGGGATTACTGAACCAACGGGGCATGACAATAGTGCACAGGACTCACTATTGTCCTGTGCAATCTGCGGAATATATCGCAGGGAGTTTTCTGAAAATCTCCCTATGAATAAAGCCAAGTCTGTTTCTTTATCTCTGTTTTCTACCACATCACCGCCGCATGAATTCCTCAGGCCTGTTTTACTCCATTACATTTCATTGTGGTTGCAGGTTTACAGCTGCACAATGTTGCACAGTTATTGCAATATCACTGAATGCAATAAGCATTTTGTGAAGATCCTATTGGACGTCACATAATTATTTAAGTGCCATAAATTCAGGTTTTTGATGTCTGTAACATATTTGTCTTACATGCAGTATAAAAAGGTTTTAGATTGTAAAAAAAGTAAGAAACTACAAATCCGTCTTCAGTGCCAAAACAGCAGAAACTTTCTCAGTAAATCATTGTTATTGTGACACAGTTTTTTTTATAAATAGCGTATTTATTGCAAGTTATATCGTTATCACAGCATTCAACAATGTTATTGCATGTTTTGCTAATATCATGCAGCCCTAATCAGGTGACCCTCTGGTCAACAATCTGTGACTGTTTCAGTTAACTGCGAACAATAAAGATCTAAAAGGAGAATGGAGGTGAACTAACGCGCGCACACACACACACACACACACACACACACACACACACACACACCCACACACACACACACACACACACACACACACACACACACACACACACACACACACACCTACAGATGACCCAATAATGCAGACGAGCTGTTAAAGCAACCTGGTCTTACTTAACACTTTAGCAGAGCCACAGGCTGATGGTCTTCATGCTACGTTGCATTGATGCAGTAAGTCATGCAAATGAAGCCATGACCAAGTATTCAGTGCAGATTCTTTACCCTGCATGAATATATTTATCAGTATTTGGGGGTATTTCTGTATTAAAAACACGTATTTTAATGATTTTAATGATTTTATGCGACATTTAGATTTTCTAAGGAACTAATCTGTGAGTTTTTATGTGCTGAATGCCATATTTATCAAAATTAACTGGAAATAAAACTTTAAATTATAGTCGAACCTATAAGCTTTACTTTTTGAAACTGAAAGAGGGCATTCAGTTTCAGTCCTATTAATTTTTTTAAAGAAACACCTGCCTGAAACAAAAAAAGTTACGTCTAGTTAATGAATTAAAATAGTTAGGAGTGCATTTCTAAAAGTCACATTGTTTCTTTTTTTTATTATTATTATTTTGTTCAGGAGATCCTGAAATATTCATGTGCAACAACACACCTTTTAGCTTATTGAATGTACACAAATAGCTGTGGACTTGTGGTTCCAGTGCATACACACCACTCATTCATCATTTACTAGACCTCAGTTACCTTAATGGATGTTAAAGTGCAAAAGACAATATGATGAAATATTTAGTATATTTATTCAGCTGTAACCTGCCAGGACAAGCGCCAAATGCTGAGGACAATATAGATTAAAAGGATAAGTGGATTTCACTTATAAAATTGGACTTTGAGTCCAACCCAATAGAGCGGATCTTCATGATTCGTAGTTTGTTTGAGGTGAAACTAAAATGCTGTTACAGTTTGTCCTTACAACTCTCAGGAATTACTCTTTTTAGTTACATTTCTGGTTTACGCTGTTAGATTTATACTGGTCAATGAAATGTTGTGAAAACATTAGGATATTAATTTGCTTAACATTTAAAAATCTGGTTTTATATTTTTGCTTTGTCGTATTTGTTGCTGTGGGTAGAACAAACACGATGAACAAAAACCAAACTAGTTAAAACTCCTTAATGCTACTTGTTTTGAAACTGGCCGGAATCCAGAGGCTAATTTTTCCCGCCGATTTCCTTGACTAGATAACGCGAATGGAGTACGTGCACACCAAGAGTCTGATCTACAGAGATGTGAAGCCCGAGAATTTCCTCGTCGGGAGGCCCGGAAGCAAGAGGCAGCACACCATCCACATCATCGACTTTGGTCTGGCCAAAGAGTATATCGACCCCGAGACCAAAAAACACATCCCCTACCGGGAGCACAAGAGTCTGACAGGGACGGCGCGCTACATGAGCATCAACACACACCTGGGAAAAGGTAAGCCTCCTTAAATAAACTCCAGCTCAATAAAAACACAAATAAATAAAATATTGAATGCGGTTTGTTTTGCTTCTGTTCTAGAGCAAAGCAGAAGAGATGATTTAGAGGCTCTGGGCCACATGTTTATGTACTTCCTCCGAGGTAGCCTTCCGTGGCAGGGCCTGAAGGTAAAGAATCATGAAATTTCACCTAAATTATTAAACTGAGTCACTTAGTAGACAGATGCTACTAAAATTGGACTTTGAGTCCAACCTAATGGAAAAAAAACTGCTTCCTGGGATATTCATCAAACAAACTAATCTGGGCTCTTTAAGATAACTAATTCAGTTTCTTTTGTTGAATAAGAAAAATATTTTATTGACTAAAATGCAGTAATTCCTTCAGAGTATGGTTCATCATAATTGGAGAAAATTGGCATCAGAAGGTCAAATGTTTACAGTAAATATCGATTGGAAATCCTGATTTAGTTTGAGTTCTCATCCAGGCACCGCTACTAGTTTTAATTCACAAACAGAACATTTTCTACATTGTCTAATTTTAAATTGTGATGTTTTGTAATTTAAAAAAAAGTCAAAGTAATTATCAATATTACACTTTTATGTTAATTTTAAGATACATTGAGAAAAATTATTTTAATCTTTTGTCTTTTACTGAATTGTTAAGACAAAAGTCTTAAATTAAATTAAAAAGCAAAAACAATTTCTACATTGTTTTATATTTAAATTGCAATGATAAGTTTCTCTAAAAACATAATTCAGTATATTTTAGATTTTTAGCAATTATTTAGATCCCAATAAATGCAGGTAAATATTTACTGTGTAAAACTCAAAACGACCCACATGTTGAATTTATAAAGTCCGATACGGCAGGATTTCTCTGTTTAATTTCCCTTTTTTCTCAAATGAGCAGAAAATCACAACCGGAGCTCAGATAAAAAGCTGCTGAAACACTTCAGGAACAGTTAAAACACCAATATTGATGCTCTCTAAAGATAGACCCACCAATCTCCTTGGTACAGACGGAAACGATAAAACATTTCCTCAAAATGTTTGAATATTGTTGGCAGAGCTGGTCTGAACCATTGCAATCTTCACAGGTTGATTCTTTCTTTCCCCCCACAGTCATGATTCATCTAATTTTGTTTTGTTGCATAATCACACACAAACTTCCCCACTTGATATATGCTTTAATCGCTAAAAGAGCCTCAGGCGCCTGGAAGGGGCAGCAACAGAAGCGCCTCAGCAGCAGGTTCTAGCAGGCGGTAGACATGCTCTGCTTTCTGAAGGCATCAGTATCAAAGAATGGCGGAGAAGAAAAGACGTGAACAGTTGCTGTGTGGGTGGGAGTTCTTGGTGGATGAATGTGAGGGATGTAGTGTGGGGGATGTCGCATGGCTCAGGCCAGAACAATCCTCTGCTGTTTGAAGATTCAGACGTGATGGAAATGAAGCCACTCGATTCCTGACACTGAGAGTTCCTACAGCCGGGAATGTCCGGGAATGTCCGGGAATGTCCGAGGTTTACAGGGCCGAGCAACGGGAACGATACAGATTTATACTTAAATACATCCGTCCACCAGCTGCTCATCCATCCATCTATCAGTCTGACAAACCCTCTGACTATTTTTCCCGTCTATCCACTCACATTTTGGCTTTATGCTTTATTTGTCCATTTATTCTTTTATTCAACCTTTTTCCTTCCCATCCTCCTTTGGTTCTTCCTTGCATCCACCTGTTAATCCATCCATCTGTCATAATTCAACCCATTTTTTCACCCTCTCCTTCCCTTCTTCACTTCACAGTCTCCAGGTGTTGGAGGCTCTATGTTACAATTGAATATAAAATGTTCCCTCAAGTATAAAGTATTAAATAAGAAAATAAATGTTGGAGAAATATTTAATTATATCTTTGTGTATTTTGAAATCACCACTGCTGGAAGCGAAACTGTTTCAGTGACGTATTAAGAAATCGTTTCTAAATCTAAAGTGCCGAGTCAGATTTATGCAAACGAGGCTTAAGTGCTATAAATACCAGAGGAGTTTTCATCAGCCATGAAGCCGAGAGCCCAGGATTAAACAAATCATCGTATCTGTTTATTTTTAAACCACACAACTTCTTCATATCTTTCAGTTTTTGTGGTTTAAATAATAAAATTAAAACTTCTCTTTACTCAAGGCTGACACTTTGAAGGAGCGATACCAGAAGATCGGAGACACCAAACGAGCAACTCCAATCGAAGTGCTATGTGAGAGCTTCCCTGGTCAGTCGGAGCACCCTGCATCTCACTCACTAAACACTTCCTGTTCTGCTGCATTCTCATTGGCTGCTGCTTTGTGTTTTGTAACAGAAGAGATGGCCACCTACCTGCGCTATGTGAGGAGGCTGGACTTCTTTGAGAAGCCAGATTACGATTACCTACGGAAGCTCTTCACCGATCTGTTCGACAGGAACGGCTACGTCTTCGACTACGAGTACGACTGGGTCGGCAAATCTCTCGTGAGTGCCGCTCATCTCCCCGCTTTCTGTCCCTCTGCCATCAGAGCAGAAGAACAGCCTGGATTTGATCCCTGACGTGCCTGTTCTGTTCCCTGCAGCCCACACCAATCGGCCCTATACCCAGTGACACACCGCTGCCGCCCAGCAGCAGAGACAAAGCACAACAGCAGACCAAAAACCAGGTGAGACCCTCAGCTTCCAGCTCCTCATCCAGCCCACCTCGCTGAATGGTTCTCATTCCACGCTGGATCACTTCTGTAGTGCGATTAAACAAGCAGCTTCCTGGACAACAAGGCTGGGTTTGATTGGTTTTCAGAGTTCTTATCAGACAGAAAGAAATAAGATAACTAAATGCTAAAGTGGAAAAAATGTAGATATGCCCAGTCATGAGGGAAAGAAAGCATCATTTATGGCTTCCCATGCGGCGCCTTGCAGAAGTATTTATATCTCCTGAACCTTTCCATGATTTGTCAGGTCACAGCCTCAGCGTTATGTGGTAAAACTGCGTGGATGCACTAATTACAGCTTTCGGGTGTCTTTTCTCACATTGCTCATCTAAAGGATCTAAATTTTGGCTCCTCCAAAAAGGATGGATGGTGTAGGTGATTCAACAGTTTCTCAGTTGGATGAAGGCCCAGACTTTCACTAAGCAACTCAAATATGAAGGTTCCTGCTCCTTTAGTGCTTCAAAACACCTGAGTCAAATGAAGCTGAAGCTGCAGATTATTCCATAGATTATTCTGACAATTAACTGATTGTTTTGGCGATTAATTGATTGTTCTGGTGATTAATTTATTATTCTGATGATTTATTTGACGATTAATCAATTAATCAGTTGAAAAAAGTGGCACATTAAGAATATTTCTCATTTAACCACTTAAGCTTTTTTATGCCATAATAAAAGATACATAACAAATGAAAATAAACATAAGATTAACATTTTATTGCCTAAAATGCTGTGACATCATTCCTTTAGTGAACAATTGGTCATTTGGAGCAAAGGATGCATCTACAGCTAAAAAACACATCAATGTAAAAAAAATTACTGTAGCGAAGGCGTAATCTGATTATTTTTTTAGATTAACTGATTAATAATTGGATATGAAAAGATGTTAATTGCAGCCCAAATTTTAAACACCTTTTTAATTGTTTGAGCCCTAGAATCAAATAATTAGATCATCTGCAGGACTGTGGAGAACATGACTGCATGCAGTTGAGCTCATTTAGCCCATTTAGCCTTTGGATTCGGGTTTCAGGGTTTGAAGTTGCAGGACTTCTCAGCCCTCCAGGCCTGGATGTGACACCCTGGATTAAACCACTCCTTTTGTAACTCCAGCTGCATCTTTAGAGTTTATATTCTGCTAGAACGGTGAAGCTTCACTCCAGATTAAAGTCTTTTTCTGGCTCCAAGCTAAAAGGTAAAAACATTTATATTCGTCTGGAGAATCTCCCAAGACGTTCAAGTCGCTTTTTTTCCATCAGTGGCTTTTTTTCTTGACAATTTTTCCATAGAGGCCAAGTTTGTAGATTATCGTCCAGCTGAGCTGTGGATCTCTGTAGCTCCTCCAGAGTCACCATGAGCCTGTTGGTTTCTCTCTGTCTGGCCTGTTAGCTGAGCTAGACAGCCGTACTTAATCTATGGGCGTCCAAACCTTTTGCAATGTGGGCCAAAACTCACATTGAGAGTAAAATTTAGATTTTTTTTTTTCTTTTTCATGAATATTTTATTTTTATCTGTACTAATAAAATTAAGTCAAATTTCTGTACAAAAGGGAGCTGTAGGTTATGGCAGATATAAAACAAAATCTAGCAACTTTGTCTCTTTTAAAAGAGACACAAGGAACGCTGCCAGGTATGATTCCAATCTGTTCATTTCTGACATGTTTGGATTCTTTGTCTTTATTTAAAGCACCACTAATTGCTTTGTTTAACTCAGTTTACCACCAAAATATTCATCATTATCCTATTTATTATTAACTTGAAGTAAAAAGTCATGATTTATAAAAGGGTGCTTCCAGTTCTAAAAAACTTAACTTTATCTTTTTTTGTCAATCAATC
Source organism: Poeciliopsis gracilis (assembly GCA_911649635.1). Taxonomy (NCBI): domain Eukaryota; kingdom Metazoa; phylum Chordata; class Actinopteri; order Cyprinodontiformes; family Poeciliidae; genus Poeciliopsis; species Poeciliopsis gracilis. The sequence goes on along the minus strand of CAJVRI010001524.1, from coordinate 1,132,024 downwards.
TCCAACCTCTGCTTAGAAAATCATCACATTGAAGGCCACAAATAGGGGTCAGGGGTCAAAGTCTTCTCTACTTTCTGAGGCGGCTGAGGTCATTCAGTATCTCCCGGACTTTGCTCAGGACGTTTTACGACTCTGTGGTTGCCAGTGCTGTCATGTATGCAGTGCCGGGGCAGCAGGCTGAAGGTGGAGGATCTGGAAGGCCAGTAACGTTGTTGGAGTGGAGCTGGACTCTGACAGAAGGATCCTGTCCAAGGTGCAGAACATCTTGGACATCGAGTCTCATCAACTCCATGACGTTCTGGCTGGATGCAGGAGCACCTTCAGCCAGAGACTCATTTTGCCAAAGTGCATCACAGAAAGTCACTTCTGCCTGCTGCCATCAGGCTTTACAATGCCCAAGTCTGTGCTAATTGATCAAAAAAATTCTGTCCTCATTTATAGGTTATTTATTGATTAATATATTGCTTGTTATTTATTTATTTATTTGTTGATATATAGTCATTTTGAACTATTCACTCTGAGGTGTATATATATATTTTACAAACTTTGTATTTATCTAAGATAGAGTGGCTTTCAACAAATAAGCAATTTCTCCTTGGGGATCAATCAGGTGTATTTTATTCCATTCTAAATAGCCCAAGCGCCAGACTTTGGACCCCCTTCCTCACAAACCAAGCATTGTTTTCTTTCCACTTCCTTTCTTCTGGTCCATCACATAAAGTTTGTGGTTGTAATGGAATAAAACGTGGAAGAGTTCAGGGTGTGAATACTTTGTTCAGGCCTCCTTCCTCTCTAAGCAGCAGTCATTATTGCATGCATGAGTTGAAAATGCAAACTGCATTGTTCATACCAGTGATGACTAATTACATGCTTAGCGGGTGACAGCGTTTCTAAGTTAGCATGCAATCTGAGCCTCTTTTTTTTATTTTTAATACGCAGGCGAGGAATGATTTGTGAGATTTATTATGCACAAAACATCCATAAATGATGGCTGATTGTCATAAATAATGGTGCAGATAAGGTTGCTGTGCTTGTTGAGTCATCGTTAACCATGGCGCTGTTGAGGAGTTCATTTCATTTTATGACTGACTTATTACAGCGGACTCTAGCTTCTCCCTCCTTTTTACTGCTGTTGGTTTAATGTGATTGGCTTGGAAACAACGTGCCATTTCTTAACCCTGGCAAAGCGCCTCCCACTGCACTGTGCACGTTGACCATGACTCAGAAGATTTTACGTCTGTAGTAAATAGTTCTGATTAAAAGTTTAAATAAGTTTTCAGCTGCAGCAAAACTAGTCCTGCAATGAAATCACCTGAGAAGATTGATTGCTGTCTTTTTTTTATGGAAAATCAAGTTTGAGGCTGTTCTCTTTACCTCTGCATGAGTTTATTTGTATGCTTCAAATAAATTTTTGCTTCCCTTTACTCCTCTATTAACATAGTTTGTCTTAACAAGCCTGCTTATGCTTGGGAGATGTCGTCTTTAATTTTACTTTTCTTTTTTTGTTTTTTTTTTCCATTTACTCCCCTTTCCTCCGTGTTACTCCCCCCACACCTGATCCCTCACATGGCCTCCTCCTCACCTCTGACCCCTCCCTTTATTCTCACCACTTCCTGCCTCAACCCTTTCTGCTTTGTATCAAGTCACCTGAGCCCAAAGGAAGTGAGTCTCAGCCCACCCCCGTGACCAATAAGGAGACTCTGGGGTCGCACCTCACAGCTGAGCGGCTGGGGGGCTCTGTTCAGGTACCGCTGCTGCTGCTCTGATGGCTAATGCATGAGTGCATGTAATTCTGTGTCAGACTTTCCCCCCGCTTCCCACCAAACCCACATCGCCTGCCTGCTCGCCTGCCTGCCTGCCTGCCTGCCGGTAGTCGTGCTCTTTGTTGCTCGTGTTTTTCAATCGGACTCTTTGAATCTCGGTGTGCTCTGCATGTTGCTGAATAAAAGCTCCCCAGCTTCTAGACGGCTTGCAGCAAAAAGCCATGCAAAGAGGACGTCCGCTGATGTCCCAACCTCATGATGCCCCAACCTCATGATGCCCCAACCTCTTGATACGCAGGTGCATCTCGTAAAATGTTACCTAGAGTCAGAATTATTTTATTGTCACTGTGGACGAAGAAAGCACAACAAAATTAAAATATAGCAACTCTCAAAGACATGTCAAATAGTTAATAATAAACAAGTATATCAGTAAATCTAAAAATATATATCGGGAACACAGAATAACTGGGATATTAAGGAAAAATAAATGAATAAGTGATGATCAGGCTTTTGATGGATTATCTGTGTTCAGGGAAGCAACAGCAACAGTTTGTGCCTGACTTAATTGACCCAAAACTAATATTACAGTAACTCGTATCGATAGCAGGAATATATCCTCCCAGAAAATAATCTATTATCGTATCGTTTGTTATTTATCATAATAAGAATTTGGATTTATCTGCACAATAAATTCCAGGTAATTATGTTTAGTCTTTCCTGCATTTAACCTTTGAGTTCTGGATCTGATTTCCAGCAGCGCAGAAATCTGCCACACGCAACAGCGTGGTTACACAAAAATAAAAAACAAAACGAAACATATGCACAAGTACTGAGCATATGTACTGTACAGTAGGCTGACATTTCTGACTAAAAATATATTTATTTAGTTAAAAAAACAGCAACTGTACTCTGCAATAGTTAAGTTTTAACTGAATTTTCATCAACTCTCATCCAAATCATTACAGACACTGGAATAAATGCACGAAAATGTTAAAACTCTGTGTAATGAGTTTCACTTTTTGAATTCAGTTACTAAGATAAACTCATGATATTCTAATTTATTGAGATGCACCTGATGAAATTATCTTCATGATTAAAAAAAATCTCAAAATTGAAACTCGTTAAGCAGAAGATTAATTTTGTGTAATTTTCTCTTATAAGTGAACAAAAAAGAAAACTGTCTGAAACACTGAAGTACTTTTGCTGTCCAAACATGGACATTAATCCATAATTTCCATCCCATTGTGTTTTTCCCAGAAGTCCCAAGTCTCCACTGTTGAGGTGGGACAAATACGCCACCTAGTGTTGCTTAGTAGAGCTGCAGGTTTTATCAGTGTTTGTCTTCACATGCAGAGTCCAAACAGGTAGATCTTGTTCTTCCTCTCTTTCATTCCAGCTCCGTTTCTAAAGCAGATCAGGTGACGGCTGTGACACCTGCGCCATTCTGATTGGTTTTAAATGAAGCCGTCATTCGTGGAAAGCACTAATCTGTTGAACACAAAGGAAAGAGGAATTATCTCCTTTTTGCTGTAGAGTTTCTCTCTGGAGAGGATGAACAGGAGGAATATGAACCGGCTTTAATTTTTAGTCTGTAATGTTGCTTTAGCGCTTCAGTCCAGATTAGACGGTCCTTATCTGACCGCGTCCACGACTCCAGCTGCGTAACGTCATTGTAATGTTCATCCCTGTCTTCCAGTTGTCTGCGTTTGAGAAGTCTGATTTCTCTTCTTGTTTTTTGAAATGCTGCAGGTGATGAGCTCAACGAACGGCGAGCTGAACACGGACGACCCGACGGCCGGACACTCCAACGCTCCCATCACTGCTCCCACTGAGGTTGACGTGGTTGACGAAACCAAGTATGAAAAAAAATCTAGTGAAATTATCACCAATGCGTCTGATCCTCTCTCCATTAGATCAGAGGTTGTAGCTCTTAGTTGTGTCAAACTCATCTTCATTTTGGGCCAGAAAAAATTGTTAAAACAAATTAAACAGTTGAAATATCAATAGACGGCTGCTCCGCCAGGAGTTTGAGTGTTTTAGTGGTTTTTCCATTTTAAATTACAAATTTTGTGGTGATAATTCAGAAATGTTTGCTGGGAATTTTTACAATTTTTGCGCTAATGTATGATGCTAAATGTGACTTTTTAATACTCACAATGTAACTTCACATCATAAGACTGAGGCAGCAGTCGCATAAACTCAATGTTTTTTACCAATTTTGAGAAAATTTGCAGTGAAAATCAGATGAAAATGTTGAGATTTGTTGATTTTGTGTGAATTTTGCAAATTTGTGAAAAACTGGAGGGACTTATTGATGTAATCTGGAGTCTAGAGGGCCACATATACAGCCACGGCGGGCCAGATTTGGCCCGTGGGCCTTGAGTTTGACACGTGCTCTTAGTGGATCTCTATATTATTTCTGCTTGACACCGGTCTGTGTTGTCATAGCAACAGTCTGACAGCAGCGCCACAATGTAATGGGATTTGACACCAGAAAACCAGTAAAAATTACCTTCACAAAGAACAGGACACTCAGTTCGTTATGGTTTTATGATTTCAGGCTTGATGTTTTACTTTGCGATCTCTGGTAATTGATCGTCTGAACATCAGTGGTGGTTTATTAGCCATTTTATTTTCCTGCAGCACAGGAACCCTGATAGTCAATAACTGTGAGCAACTTGTCTGTAGAGAACCTGGTTGCCGACATGTTAGTGTGAGGGAATATGAACTGGAGATGATCAAATGCAGCCCAGACTCAGTTAAAGCTGTGAAATGGTCCTTTAGCTAATTCAGGATGCTAACTGCAGAGATCCTGTTTGTCTAATTATAACCGTTTCCCTGCAGATGCTGTTGTTTCTTCAAAAGGAGAAAGAGGAAAGCTCTCCAGAGGCACAAGTGAAGGAAGAGGATGGAGGCAACTTGAAACATTGTGGTCACTGTCAAGTTTTAAATGGAAGCAACTACACAAAAAGGCCCCGCCCCCTTCGTCCCTGCTCATCCTCCCATCCCGGCCGCCTCCATGTACCGACTTCCTTCACGCTCCCTCTTTCTCTCTCTTTCTCTCCCTCCCTCGCTCTCTCTCTCCCTCTCTTTCTCTCTCTCTCCCTCCCTCTCTCTCTCTGCCTCTTTCTATCTCTCTCTCTCTCTCGTTCTCGGCGCTCCCCACGGCTCCCGCCGAGTTGAAGGAATGTTGCAGTCCTACTGACTCCACAAGAGACTTCTGATTCTTTTACAGACTAATTCTAAGCGTACCTGCATTACAACTGGGAGCTCGAGGAGAAGCGTGTAAAAGCTGTAACAATGAAACTCAAATACAGTGGCGTGAATTTAAAAAAGAAAAAAAAAAGATGCTGTTTGAAGCAGTTGTTGTATTCTAGATTCCATGCAGAACGTTTGGATCAGCTGTCGATCAGGGGAAACTATTCAGGTGGTTCAAGTGAAAGAAATCTGCTCCGTAGGAATTAAATTTTCTTTTTTTTTATCCCTTTTTTTTCTCGGTGTGTATTTTGGGATCAAGGTGAAAGGTGAACAATGCTGATGTTCAATCTGAGAGACACAGGAAGCATTTCATCTTTAAAAGTGAATCTGATTTTTATGTATTTTTCTTTTGTTGTTTTGTAAGTTAATCCTCGGTTTTCAGACTCGAACCCTGCATTCAACGCTTCTCTTCAGGTCGTAGTTTTCTGGAGTTTCCTGTCTTTCCTCGCGTTCTTCATCGTGGTCTTTGTAGCACAGTCACTGGCCTCAGGTACTGTGGAAGAAAGAGCGAAAGCAGATACTAAGCTCTCATTTTTATTGCACTTTTGGGAAAGAAAACAATTACAGCTGAAAATCTTTAGGCTTAAAATTAAAAGTCAAGACTGATCTAGAATGATTATCTCTATGCTCATGGCTTAGAAAGGAAACGAAGATGTTTTGATTTCTTGTTTTGTTTGTTTTACATCCAAATAATTTACCAGAAAATTGTAGTTTGTGCCTTTTTTTAAGTAAAATGTTTAAAGCTCAAGTGAGTGTCCCACAGTGAAATTTTATCTAATCTGACCCAAATGCTCGGTGGATTAATGTTCATGCTCGTGTGTTTGGGAGGGAGCACACTGGCGACCGCTAATCCGGAAGTTCTTGTAAGCAAATCTGTGAAATGAGCGCGTGCATCCCTGCAGCCCGCAGCAGAACGGCCAAACATGGCCGGTGTTGTGATATTTCATCTGGATAAGCAGGAAAGAGACAAAAAGCTCAGTTCGTTTAAAGTCTCTCTGGAATCCCGTTTCTGATCAAACGGATCAGTAAAACTCATGCTGTGGTTTCACGTACCTCACGTTGCGTCGTCTCGTTTTCCTCCAACATGTCTGACAAACTTTGAATCCCGTCACCTCCAGCGCACAGCCGGCTTTTGTTTGTCGTAAGAAGCATTTGAGTTAAGATTTTTGTTTTCATGTGTACATTTTAATGAAAAAGGAAACATCTGAGCCCGTTTATGTTTGAGACCATGGACTGATTACTAGTTATGCACCAATCATTGATTTCTGCTGTTCTGTGAGGTCTGACCTGCCGATTTCAACTTTCACTGCTTCCCATGTTGTTTTTTCTTTCTCCTGAGCATTACTGAATTAATGGAAAATTTAAGATTTACAAGGTTCTTCCTGTTTTATGCATCAAAGCATACATTTCTAACCATAAGTTATGTTTGGTTTTTTTAGGGATTCAACTCATAATCAATAATGCATCATTAGAATCAATTCTGATTTTTTTTTTTTCAGCTTCTGAACTGATCAAGAGAAAATTGGCCAATTCCTAACCGATAGTCTGCAGCACACCAGGAATTCACATGATTCATAAATGTCCCAAATCATAAGAATAAAATGGCACATAATAATCAGAGCCAATAATCCGCCCGTAACATCTCTTCCAGAACCAGTTAAAGCATATAAACACATCTTTAAAACCAATTAAACTGAACTTTGAGAACAATTTCATCCCTGCAGGATTCACAAAAACCATTTTGATAAAGATTATTTCAAACCTCGTCTGGTTTTCACACGTTAGCGCCCTATTTTTCTTTTTTTAGATTAATTTTACGTTCACGTATGAATCCAGCTGTTTTTTAAGAGAGCAGCTCATTTGTTCCTCTAAGCAGGTTTTAGAGGATTGAGGAAGCAGCTGTGTAACCCCACAAAGCTCCTGGATGCCTGTCATACCCATGACTTAATTTAGACATGCAGTGTAAGGAAACTGCAGAGTTGTACGTTTGCTGCTGTATATTAATCCAAGCGCATATCCAAATGTTCAGATTATGGCAAGCCAATAGCACCAAATGTTTTTTTTTATACATGTCTGGTTAAGAAATGATGTTAAAATCACCTTGGGTTGATGAAAGCTCTTCCAGATTTTAAGCCTATGGGTGGATTTTCAAGGCCACCTGAGCAGCAGAAAGAAAGGGGAAAACCTTTACCCAGTTAATGAATGTTGCGCAATTTGTCATTTTTAAACAAGCCTTTAATATTGAAAAGCTGGACCTCCACCCACTGCCACTCAGGAGCCCTTCAAAACGCATTCTTGATGGGGATCTGGTGACTACCCAACGTGATTTAACACGATTTGTTTGGGAAACGGGTTGAAAAGAAACATCACTGATTTTCGTCGCTATTGGCTTCCCATAAGAGATGACTCTACACCGTTACATGTGGATCCGTTAACAGCAGGGAGCACTTGTTAGCTCATCAAAGTATTCCACTGAAAACTAGATTGGTTCTTGTGACCAGTAGGGAGCTCCAGCTTGTTATAATCCATTACTCTGCGTTTATTATGTGATTTCTAATTGGGGGAGAGAGTTTCTGGAGATGCTCAGACCAGTGTTGAACTGTGCTTCTGCTCTACGTCTCTTGGTGTAACTATTTGCAACTGTATTTGTAAATATGACAACGACAGATCTCTAATTGTGAATAAAGGAAGTTTTATCACAGGAGTCAGTCATGGAGCAGTTTTTTCCCTGCCGGTTGCTCTTCAGTCCGCAGATCTATGCTGTCTACATCTACGTCACCTGGCTGATCATTGGTCGTCTCATCTGGCAAGTGGCAGATGAAAGTTGAGGTACTGTTAAAGGCTCTTCTGCTTTCTCAACCAATCAGAGAGAGAAGGAGGGACTTAGCGCTGTCAATCACATTTCCATGTCATTGACAGCTAGCACAGCCTGTTGTTATTGCTACGCTAGCTAGCTTAGCCACTGATGATGGCAGGTAAAAGATTTTTCTCTAATGCTAAGTTGCTCTGCTTTTAGTACATTTAGCTATGAGTACATTAGGATGATTGACAGCACTCAGACCTTCCTCCTGGCTGAGATTGGTTGTTTTTGGTCTGGAGCGGTGCATTTCTTCAGACTGGAATCATTTCTCAGGGAGGAGGTGGAGGAGAAACATCGTCCCACAAATGATCAGTCTCATAACTTACTGTCATGACATGGTAACAATTTTAACAGTTATGTAAAAAAAGATTTTTTTTAATGAAATGTTGTATACTGATATACATTGATTGTAAAAAAAAAAAGATTTTTACATGGAAATTCAGTTAAAACTTTACATAACATTTTTGTCTTGAAAGTAAGATGTCAAATCAATTAAAAAAAATTATACCATGTTAACTCATTAAAAGAAAAGAGAAAAGGACATGTTTGAAATCATTTAATCTCCCATGGCAACCATTCTGGGTGTAGAAAACGAGACATATCACCGAGGATGACCTTATGATACTCGGAAATCAGGTTAAAGTTAAGAGGTTGTTAAACCTGCAGTTTTCCATATTGGACAAAATTTTTTTTTTTTTTTTTTTTTTTTTTTTTTTTTTTTTTTTTTTTTTTTTTTTTTTTTTTTTTTTTTTTTTTTTTTTTTTTTTTTTTTTTTTTGATATGTTTTGTGTGAGAGTCAGCAAAAGCTTACAGCACCTGGTATTCCCAGGCGGTCTCCCATCCAAGTACTGACCAGGCCCGACCCTGCTTAGCTTCCGAGATCAGACGAGATCGGGCGTGTTCAGGGTGGTATGGCCGTAAGCGAGGAACCCTCAGCGACACAGACCTTTTATCCGGCAACAAGCAGAAAGCTTACGTGGCGTCTCACTTTCATTTTCTCCAGTTTCCTGTCCGTCTTCCTCACCCGAAACCACATGTTTTCTCATCACTACGTTTTGAAAATGAGTGGGTATCACCGAGTGCGACCTCGTGAACAAAGCTCACAACTTCATACTCTGCGGTGTCCAAGCTGTGCTTGCCATAACTCCTGGAGACTAGCAGCAGCAATGAGCAAAATGCTGCTGGAAGGTTGAGTCTTGTGACCTCAAAAGCTATCTGAGGGAGACGCTGTAAAAATGTTGAAAGAGTAGGAGGTTGTTAAAGCTGCACTTCTCCATATTGGACAAAAGATATGTTTTGTGTGAGAGTCTGCAAAAGCTTACAGCACCTGGTATTCCCAGGCGGTCTCCCATCCAAGTACTGACCAGGCCCGACCCTGCTTAGCTTCCGAGATCAGACGAGATCGGGCGTGTTCAGGGTGGTATGGCCGTAAGCGAGGAACCCTCAGCGACACAGACCTTTTATCCGGCAACAAGCGGAAACTTACAAGGCGTCTCACTTTCATTTTCTCCAGTTTCCTGTCCGTCTTCCTCGCCGAAACCACATGTTTTCTCATCACTACGTTTTGAAAATGAGTGGTATCACCGAGTGCGACCTCGTGAACAAAGCTCACAACTTCATACTCTGCGGTGTCAAGCTGTGCTTGCCATAACTCCTGGAGACTAGCAGCAGCAATGAGCAAAAATGCTGCTGGAAGGTTGAGTCTTGTGACCTCAAAAGCTATTCTGAGGGAGACGCTGTAAAAAATGTTGAAAGAGTAGGAGGTTGTTAAAGCTGCACTTCTCCATATTGGACAAAAGATATGTTTTGTGTGAGAGTCAGCAAAAGCTTACAGCACCTGGTATTCCCAGGCGGTCTCCCATCCAAGTACTGACCAGGCCCGACCCTGCTTAGCTTCCGAGATCAGACGAGATCGGGCGTGTTCAGGGTGGTATGGCCGTAAGCGAGGAACCCTCTGCGACACAGACCTTTTATCCGGCAACAAGCAGAAGCTTACGTGGCGTCTCACTTTCATTTTCTCCAGTTTCCTGTCCGTCTTCCTCACCGAAACCACATGTTTTCTCATCACTACGTTTTGAAAATGAGTGGTATCACCGAGTGCGACCTCGTGAACAAAGCTCACAACTTCATACTCTGCGGTGTCCAAGCTGTGCTTGCCATAACTCCTGGAGACTAGCAGCAGCAATGAGCAAAATGCTGCTGGAAGTCTGAGTCTTGTGACCTCAAAAGCTACTCTGAGGGAGACGCTGTAAAAATGATGAAAGAGTAGGAGATTGTTAAAGCTGCACTTCTCCATATTGGACAAAAGATATGTTTCGTGTGAGAGTCTGCAAAAGCTTACAGCACCTGGTATTCCCAGGCGGTCTCCCATCCAAGTACTGACCAGGCCCGACCCTGCTTAGCTTCCGAGATCAGACGAGATCGGGCGTGTTCAGGGTGGTATGGCCGTAAGCGAGGAACCCTCAGCGACACAGACCTTTTATCCGGCAACAAGCAGAAACTTACGCGGCGTCTCACTTTCATTTTCCCCAGTTTCCTGTCCGTCTTCCTCGCCGAAACCACGTGTTTTCTCATCACTACGTTTTGAAAATGAGTGGTATCACCGAGTGGGACCTCGTGAACAAATCTCACAACTTCATACTCTGCGGTGTCCAAGCTGTGCTTGCCATAACTCCTGGAGACTAGCAGCAGCAATGAGCAAAATGCTGCTGGAAGTCTGAGTCTTGTGACCTCAAAAGCTACTCTGAGGGAGACGCTGTAAAAAATCTTGAAAGAGTAGGAGGTTGTTAAAGCTGCACTTCTCCATATTGGACAAAAGATATGTTTTGTGTGAGAGTCTGCAAAAGCTTACAGCACCTGGTATTCCCAGGCGGTCTCCCATCCAAGTACTGACCAGGCCCGACCCTGCTTAGCTTCCGAGATCAGACGAGATCGGGCGTGTTCAGGGTGGTATGGCCGTAAGCGAGGAACCCTCTGCGACACAGACCTTTTATCCGGCAACAAGCAGAAGCTTACGCGGCGTCTCACTTTCATTTTCTCCAGTTTCCTGTCCGTCTTCCTCGCCGAAACCACATGTTTTCTCATCACTACGTTTTGAAAATGAGTGGTATCACCGAGTGGGACCTCGTGAACAAAGCTCACAACTTCATACTCTGCGGTGTCCAAGCTGTGCTTGCCATAACTCCTGGAGACTAGCAGCAGCAATGAGCAAAATGCTGCTGGAAGTCTGAGTCTTGTGACCTCAAAAGCTATTCTGAGGGAGACGCTGTAAAAATGTTGAAAGAGTAGGAGGTTGTTAAAGCTGCACTTCTCCATATTGGACAAAAGATATGTTTTGTGTGAGAGTCAGCAAAAGCTTACAGCACCTGGTATTCCCAGGCGGTCTCCCATCCAAGTACTGACCAGGCCCGACCCTGCTTAGCTTCCGAGATCAGACGAGATCGGGCGTGTTCAGGAGTGGTATGGCCGTAAGCGAGGAACCCTCAGCGACACAGACCTTTTATCCGGCAACAAGCAGAAAGCTTACGCGGCGTCTCACTTTCATTTTCTCCAGTTTCCTGTCCGTCTTCCTCGCCGAAACCACGTGTTTTCTCATCACTACGTTTTGAAAATGAGTGGTATCACCGAGTGGGACCTCGTGAACAAAGCTCACAACTTCATACTCTGCGGTGTCCAAGCTGTGCTTGCCATAACTCCTGGAGACTAGCAGCAGCAATGAGCAAAATGCTGCTGGAAGGTCTGAGTCTTGTGACCTCAAAAGCTACTCTGAGGGAGACGCTGTAAAAAATGATGAAAGAGTAGGAGGTTGTTAAAGCTGCACTTCTCCATATTGGACAAAAGATATGTTTTGTGTGAGAGTCTGCAAAAGCTTACAGCACCTGGTATTCCCAGGCGGTCTCCCATCCAAGTACTGACCAGGCCCGACCCTGCTTAGCTTCCGAGATCAGACGAGATCGGGCGTGTTCAGGGTGGTATGGCCGTAAGCGAGGAACCCTCAGCGACACAGACCTTTTATCCGGCAACAAGCAGAAGCTTACGCGGCGTCTCACTTTCATTTTCTCCAGTTTCCTGTCCGTCTTCCTCGCCGAAACCACATGTTTTCTCATCACTACGTTTTGAAAATGAGTGGGTATCACCGAGTGGGACCTCGTGAACAAAGCTCACAACTTCATACTCTGCGGTGTCCAAGCTGTGCTTGCCATAACTCCTGGAGACTAGCAGCAGCAATGAGCAAAATGCTGCTGGAAGGTTGAGTCTTGTGACCTCAAAAGCTACTCTGAGGGAGACGCTGTAAAAATGATGAAAGAGTAGGAGGTTGTTAAAGCTGCACTTCTCCATATTGGACAAAAGATATGTTTTGTGTGAGAGTCAGCAAAAGCTTACAGCACCTGGTATTCCCAGGCGGTCTCCCATCCAAGTACTGACCAGGCCCGACCCTGCTTAGCTTCCGAGATCAGACGAGATCGGGCGTGTTCAGGGTGGTATGGCCGTAAGCGAGGAACCCTCAGCGACACAGACCTTTTATCCGGCAACAAGCAGAAACTTACGCGGCGTCTCACTTTCATTTTCTCCAGTTTCCTGTCCGTCTTCCTCACCGAAACCACATGTTTTCTCATCACTACGTTTTGAAAATGAGTGGTATCACCGAGTGCGACCTCGTGAACAAAGCTCACAACTTCATACTCTGCGGTGTCCAAGCTGTGCTTGCCATAACTCCTGGAGACTAGCAGCAGCAATGAGCAAAATGCTGCTGGAAGGTTGAGTCTTGTGACCTCAAAAGCTATTCTGAGGGAGACGCTGTAAAAAATGTAGAAAGATTAGGAGGTTGTTAAAGCTGCACTTCTCCATATTGGACAAAAGATATGTTTTGTGTGAGAGTCAGCAAAAGCTTACAGCACCTGGTATTCCCAGGCGGTCTCCCATCCAAGTACTGACCAGGCCCGACCCTGCTTAGCTTCCGAGATCAGACGAGATCGGGCGTGTTCAGGGTGGTATGGCCGTAAGCGAGGAACCCTCAGCGACACAGACCTTTTATCCGGCAACAAGCAGAAACTTACGCGGCGTCTCACTTTCATTTTCCCCAGTTTCCTGTCCGTCTTCCTCGCCGAAACCACGTGTTTTCTCATCACTACGTTTTGAAAATGAGTGGTATCACCGAGTGGGACCTCGTGAACAAATCTCACAACTTCATACTCTGCGGTGTCCAAGCTGTGCTCGCCATAACTCCCTGGAGACTAGCAGCAGCAATGAGCAAAATGCTGCTGGAAGTCTGAGTCTTGTGACCTCAAAAGCTACTCTGAGGGAGACGCTGTAAAAAATCTTGAAAGAGTAGGAGGTTGTTAAAGCTGCACTTCTCCATATTGGACAAAAGATATGTTTTCGTGTGAGAGTCTGCAAAAGCTTACAGCACCTGGTATTCCCAGGCGGTCTCCCATCCAAGTACTGACCAGGCCCGACCCTGCTTAGCTTCCGAGATCAGACGAGATCGGGCGTGTTCAGGAGTGGTATGGCCGTAAGCGAGGAACCCTCAGCGACACAGACCTTTTATCCGGCAACAAGCAGAAACTTACGCGGCGTCTCACTTTCATTTTCTCCCAGTTTCCTGTCCGTCTTCCTCGCCCTGAAACCACATGTTTTCTCATCACTACGTTTTGAAAATGAGTGGTATCACCGAGTGGGACCTCGTGAACAAAGCTCACAACTTCATACTCTGCGGTGTCCAAGCTGTGCTTGCCATAACTCCTGGAGACTAGCAGCAGCAATGAGCAAAATGCTGCTGGAAGGTCTGAGTCTTGTGACCTCAAAAGCTACTCTGAGGGAGACGCTGTAAAAAATGATGAAAGAGTAGGAGGTTGTTAAAGCTGCACTTCTCCATATTGGACAAAAGATATGTTTTGTGTGAGAGTCTGCAAAAGCTTACAGCACCTGGTATTCCCAGGCGGTCTCCCATCCAAGTACTGACCAGGCCCGACCCTGCTTAGCTTCCGAGATCAGACGAGATCGGGCGTGTTCAGGGTGGTATGGCCGTAAGCGAGGAACCCTCAGCGACACAGACCTTTTATCCGGCAACAAGCAGAAGCTTACGCGGCTTCTCACTTTCATTTTCTCCAGTTTCCTGTCCGTCTTCCTCGCCGAAACCACATGTTTTCTCATCACTACGTTTTGAAAATGAGTGGTATCACCGAGTGCGACCTCGTGAACAAAGCTCACAACTTCATACTCTGCGGTGTCCAAGCTGTGCTTGCCATAACTCCTGGAGACTAGCAGCAGCAATGAGCAAAATGCTGCTGGAAGTCTGAGTCTTGTGACCTCAAAAGCTATTCTGAGGGAGACGCTGTAAAAATGTTGAAAGAGTAGGAGGTTGTTAAAGCTGCACTTCTCCATATTGGACAAAAGATATGTTTTGTGTGAGAGTCAGCAAAAGCTTACAGCACCTGGTATTCCCAGGCGGTCTCCCATCCAAGTACTGACCAGGCCCGACCCTGCTTAGCTTCCGAGATCAGACGAGATCGGGCGTGTTCAGGGTGGTATGGCCGTAAGCGAGGAACCCTCAGCGACACAGACCTTTTATCCGGCAACAAGCGGAAACTTACAAGGCGTCTCACTTTCATTTTCTCCAGTTTCCTGTCCGTCTTCCTCGCCGAAACCACATGTTTTCTCATCACTACGTTTTGAAAATGAGTGGTATCACCGAGTGGGACCTCGTGAACAAAGCTCACAACTTCATACTCTGCGGTGTCCAAGCTGTGCTTGCCATAACTCCTGGAGACTAGCAGCAGCAATGAGCAAAATGCTGCTGGAAGGTTGAGTCTTGTGACCTCAAAAGCTACTCTGAGGGAGACGCTGTAAAAATGATGAAAGAGTAGGAGGTTGTTAAAGCTGCACTTCTCCATATTGGACAAAAGATATGTTTTGTGTGAGAGTCTGCAAAAGCTTACAGCACCTGGTATTCCCAGGCGGTCTCCCATCCAAGTACTGACCAGGCCCGACCCTGCTTAGCTTCCGAGATCAGACGAGATCGGGCGTGTTCAGGGTGGTATGGCCGTAAGCGAGGAACCCTCAGCGACACAGACCTTTTATCCGGCAACAAGCAGAAACTTACGCGGCGTCTCACTTTCATTTTCTCCAGTTTCCTGTCCGTCTTCCTCGCCGAAACCACATGTTTTCTCATCACT
Source organism: Poeciliopsis gracilis (assembly GCA_911649635.1). NCBI lineage: Eukaryota > Metazoa > Chordata > Actinopteri > Cyprinodontiformes > Poeciliidae > Poeciliopsis > Poeciliopsis gracilis. Next base: position 1,116,968 of record CAJVRI010001524.1, on the reverse strand, counting down.
ACGTTTTGAAAATGAGTGGTATCACCGAGTGGGACCTCGTGAACAAATCTCACAACTTCATACTCTGCGGTGTCCAAGCTGTGCTTGCCATAACTCCTGGAGACTAGCAGCAGCAATGAGCAAAATGCTGCTGGAAGTCTGAGTCTTGTGACCTCAAAAGCTACTCTGAGGGAGACGCTGTAAAAAATCTTGAAAGAGTAGGAGGTTGTTAAAGCTGCACTTCTCCATATTGGACAAAAGATATGTTTTGTGTGAGAGTCAGCAAAAGCTTACAGCACCTGGTATTCCCAGGCGGTCTCCCATCCAAGTACTGACCAGGCCCGACCCTGCTTAGCTTCCGAGATCAGACGAGATCGGGCGTGTTCAGGGTGGTATGGCCGTAAGCGAGGAACCCTCAGCGACACAGACCTTTTATCCGGCAACAAGCAGAAACTTACGGGCGTCTCACTTTCATTTTCTCCAGTTTCCTGTCCGTCTTCCTCGCCGAAACCACATGTTTTCTCATCACTACGTTTTGAAAATGAGTGGTATCACCGAGTGGGACCTCGTGAACAAAGCTCACAACTTCATACTCTGCGGTGTCCAAGCTGTGCTTGCCATAACTCCTGGAGACTAGCAGCAGCAATGAGCAAAATGCTGCTGGAAGGTTGAGTCTTGTGACCTCAAAAGCTATACTGAGGGAGACGCTGTAAAAATGTTGAAAGAGTAGGAGGTTGTTAAAGCTGCACTTCTCCATATTGGACAAAAGATATGTTTTGTGTGAGAGTCAGCAAAAGCTTACAGCACCTGGTATTCCCAGGCGGTCTCCCATCCAAGTACTGACCAGGCCCGACCCTGCTTAGCTTCCGAGATCAGACGAGATCGGGCGTGTTCAGGGTGGTATGGCCGTAAGCGAGGAACCCTCTGCGACACAGACCTTTTATCCGGCAACAAGCAGAAGCTTACGCGGCGTCTCACTTTCATTTTCTCCAGTTTCCTGTCCGTCTTCCTCGCCGAAACCACATGTTTTCTCATCACTACGTTTTGAAAATGAGTGGTATCACCGAGTGCGACCTCGTGAACAAAGCTCACAACTTCATACTCTGCGGTGTCCAAGCTGTGCTTGCCATAACTCCTGGAGACTAGCAGCAGCAATGAGCAAAATGCTGCTGGAAGGTTGAGTCTTGTGACCTCAAAAGCTATTCTGAGGGAGACGCTGTAAAAATGTTGAAAGAGTAGGAGGTTGTTAAAGCTGCACTTCTCCATATTGGACAAAAGATATGTTTTGTGTGAGAGTCAGCAAAAGCTTACAGCACCTGGTATTCCCAGGCGGTCTCCCATCCAAGTACTGACCAGGCCCGACCCTGCTTAGCTTCCGAGATCAGACGAGATCGGGCGTGTTCAGGGTGGTATGGCCGTAAGCGAGGAACCCTCAGCGACACAGACCTTTTATCCGGCAACAAGCGGAAACTTACGCGGCGTCTCACTTTCATTTTCTCCAGTTTCCTGTCCGTCTTCCTCACCGAAACCACATGTTTTCTCATCACTACGTTTTGAAAATGAGTGGTATCACCGAGTGCGACCTCGTGAACAAAGCTCACAACTTCATACTCTGCGGTGTCCAAGCTGTGCTTGCCATAACTCCTGGAGACTAGCAGCAGCAATGAGCAAAATGCTGCTGGAAGGTTGAGTCTTGTGACCTCAAAAGCTACTCTGAGGGAGACGCTGTAAAAATGATGAAAGAGTAGGAGGTTGTTAAAGCTGCACTTCTCCATATTGGACAAAAGATATGTTTTGTGTGAGAGTCTGCAAAAGCTTACAGCACCTGGTATTCCCAGGCGGTCTCCCATCCAAGTACTAACCAGGCCCGACCCTGCTTAGCTTCCGAGATCAGACGAGATCGGGCGTGTTCAGGGTGGTATGGCCGTAAGCGAGGAACCCTCAGCGACACAGACCTTTTATCCGGCAACAAGCAGAAACTTACGCGGCGTCTCACTTTCATTTTCTCCAGTTTCCTGTCCGTCTTCCTCGCCGAAACCACATGTTTTCTCATCACTACGTTTTGAAAATGAGTGGTATCACCGAGTGGGACCTCGTGAACAAAGCTCACAACTTCATACTCTGCGGTGTCCAAGCTGTGCTTGCCATAACTCCTGGAGACTAGCAGCAGCAATGAGCAAAATGCTGCTGGAAGGTCTGAGTCTTGTGACCTCAAAAGCTACTCTGAGGGAGACGCTGTAAAAAATGATGAAAGAGTAGGAGGTTGTTAAAGCTGCACTTCTCCATATTGGACAAAAGATATGTTTCGTGTGAGAGTCTGCAAAAGCTTACAGCACCTGGTATTCCCAGGCGGTCTCCCATCCAAGTACTGACCAGGCCCGACCCTGCTTAGCTTCCGAGATCAGACGAGATCGGGCGTGTTCAGGAGTGGTATGGCCGTAAAGCGAGGAACCCATCGGCGACACAGACCTTTTATCCGGCAACAAGCAGAAAGCTTACGCGGCTTCTCACTTTCATTTTCTCCAGTTTCCTGTCCGTCTTCCTCACCGAAACCAGATGTTTTCTCATCACTACGTTTTGAAAATGAGTGGTATCACCGAGTGCGACCTCGTGAACAAAGCTCACAACTTCATACTCTGCGGTGTCCAAGCTGTGCTTGCCATAACTCCTGGAGACTAGCAGCAGCAATGAGCAAAATGCTGCTGGAAGTCTGAGTCTTGTGACCTCAAAAGCTATCTGAGGGAGACGCTGTAAAAATGTTGAAAGAGTAGGAGGTTGTTAAAGCTGCACTTCTCCATATTGGACAAAAGATATGTTTCGTGTGAGAGTCTGCAAAAGCTTACAGCACCTGGTATTCCCAGGCGGTCTCCCATCCAAGTACTGACCAGGCCCGACCCTGCTTAGCTTCCGAGATCAGACGAGATCGGGCGTGTTCAGGGTGGTATGGCCGTAAGCGAGGAACCCTCAGCGACACAGACCTTTTATCCGGCAACAAGCAGAAACTTACGCGGCGTCTCACTTTCATTTTCCCCAGTTTCCTGTCCGTCTTCCTCGCCGAAACCACGTGTTTTCTCATCACTACGTTTTGAAAATGAGTGGTATCACCGAGTGCGACCTCGTGAACAAAGCTCACAACTTCATACTCTGCGGTGTCCAAGCTGTGCTTGCCATAACTCCTGGAGACTAGCAGCAGCAATGAGCAAAATGCTGCTGGAAGTCTGAGTCTTGTGACCTCAAAAGCTACTCTGAGGGAGACGCTGTAAAAATGATGAAAGAGTAGGAGATTGTTAAAGCTGCACTTCTCCATATTGGACAAAAGATATGTTTCGTGTGAGAGTCTGCAAAAGCTTACAGCACCTGGTATTCCCAGGCGGTCTCCCATCCAAGTACTGACCAGGCCCGACCCTGCTTAGCTTCCGAGATCAGACGAGATCGGGCGTGTTCAGGGTGGTATGGCCGTAAGCGAGGAACCCTCAGCGACACAGACCTTTTATCCGGCAACAAGCAGAAACTTACGCGGCGTCTCACTTTCATTTTCCCCAGTTTCCTGTCCGTCTTCCTCGCCGAAACCACGTGTTTTCTCATCACTACGTTTTGAAAATGAGTGGTATCACCGAGTGGGACCTCGTGAACAAATCTCACAACTTCATACTCTGCGGTGTCCAAGCTGTGCTTGCCATAACTCCCTGGAGACTAGCAGCAGCAATGAGCAAAATGCTGCTGGAAGTCTGAGTCTTGTGACCTCAAAAGCTACTCTGAGGGAGACGCTGTAAAAAATCTTGAAAGAGTAGGAGGTTGTTAAAGCTGCACTTCTCCATATTGGACAAAAGATATGTTTTGTGTGAGAGTCTGCAAAAGCTTACAGCACCTGGTATTCCCAGGCGGTCTACCATCCAAGTACTGACCAGGCCCGACCCTGCTTAGCTTCCGAGATCAGACGAGATCGGGCGTGTTCAGGAGTGGTATGGCCGTAAGCGAGGAACCCTCAGCGACACAGACCTTTTATCCGGCAACAAGCAGAAGCTTACGCGGCGTCTCACTTTCATTTTCTCCAGTTTCCTGTCCGTCTTCCTCGCCGAAACCACGTGTTTTCTCATCACTACGTTTTGAAAATGAGTGGTATCACCGAGTGGGACCTCGTGAACAAAGCTCACAACTTCATACTCTGCGGTGTCCAAGCTGTGCTTGCCATAACTCCTGGAGACTAGCAGCAGCAATGAGCAAAATGCTGCTGGAAGTCTGAGTCTTGTGACCTCAAAAGCTACTCTGAGGGAGACGCTGTAAAAAATCTTGAAAGAGTAGGAGGTTGTTAAAGCTGCACTTCTCCATATTGGACAAAAGATATGTTTTGTGTGAGAGTCAGCAAAAGCTTACAGCACCTGGTATTCCCAGGCGGTCTCCCATCCAAGTACTGACCAGGCCCGACCCTGCTTAGCTTCCGAGATCAGACGAGATCGGGCGTGTTCAGGGTGGTATGGCCGTAAGCGAGGAACCCTCAGCGACACAGACCTTTTATCCGGCAACAAGCAGAAGCTTACGCGGCGTCTCACTTTCATTTTCTCCAGTTTCCTGTCCGTCTTCCTCGCCGAAACCACATGTTTTCTCATCACTACGTTTTGAAAATGAGTGGTATCACCGAGTGGGACCTCGTGAACAAAGCTCACAACTTCATACTCTGCGGTGTCCAAGCTGTGCTTGCCATAACTCCTGGAGACTAGCAGCAGCAATGAGCAAAATGCTGCTGGAAGGTTGAGTCTTGTGACCTCAAAAGCTACTCTGAGGGAGACGCTGTAAAAAATGTTGAAAGAGTAGGAGGTTGTTAAAGCTGCACTTCTCCATATTGGACAAAAGATATGTTTTGTGTGAGAGTCTGCAAAAGCTTACAGCACCTGGTATTCCCAGGCGGTCTCCCATCCAAGTACTGACCAGGCCCGACCCTGCTTAGCTTCCGAGATCAGACGAGATCGGGCGTGTTCAGGGTGGTATGGCCGTAAGCGAGGAACCCTCAGCGACACAGACCTTTTATCCGGCAACAAGCAGAAGCTTACGCGGCGTCTCACTTTCATTTTCTCCAGTTTCCTGTCCGTCTTCCTCGCCGAAACCACATGTTTTCTCATCACTACGTTTTGAAAATGAGTGGTATCACCGAGTGGGACCTCGTGAACAAAGCTCACAACTTCATACTCTGCGGTGTCCAAGCTGTGCTTGCCATAACTCCTGGAGACTAGCAGCAGCAATGAGCAAAATGCTGCTGGAAGGTTGAGTCTTGTGACCTCAAAAGCTACTCTGAGGGAGACGCTGTAAAAATGATGAAAGAGTAGGAGGTTGTTAAAGCTGCACTTCTCCATATTGGACAAAAGATATGTTTCGTGTGAGAGTCTGCAAAAGCTTACAGCACCTGGTATTCCCAGGCGGTCTCCCATCCAAGTACTGACCAGGCCCGACCCTGCTTAGCTTCCGAGATCAGGCGTGTTCAGGGTGGTATGGCCGTAAGCGAGGAACCCTCAGCGACACAGACCTTTTATCCGGCAACAAGCGGAAACTTACGCGGCGTCTCACTTTCATTTTCCCCAGTTTCCTTTCCGTCTTCCTCGCCGAAACCACATGTTTTCTCATCACTACGTTTTGAAAATGAGTGGTATCACCGAGTGCGACCTCGTGAACAAATCTCACAACTTCATTCTCTGCGGTGTCCAAGCTCTGCTTGCCATAACTCCTGGAGACTAGCAGCAGCAATGAGCAAAATGCTGCTGGAAGGTTGAGTCTTGTGACCTCAAAAGCTATTCTGAGGGAGACGCTGTAAAAAATGTAGAAAGATTAGGAGGTTGTTAAAGCTGCACTTCTCCATATTGGACAAAAGATATGTTTTGTGTGAGAGTCTGCAAAAGCTTACAGCACCTGGTATTCCCAGGCGGTCTCCCATCCAAGTACTGACCAGGCCCGACCCTGCTTAGCTTCCGAGATCAGACGAGATCGGGCGTGTTCAGGGTGGTATGGCCGTAAGCGAGGAACCCTCAGCGACACAGACCTTTTATCCGGCAACAAGCAGAAGCTTACGCGGCTTCTCACTTTCATTTTCTCCAGTTTCCTGTCCGTCTTCCTCACCGAAACCACATGTTTTCTCATCACTACGTTTTGAAAATGAGTGGTATCACCGAGTGCGACCTCGTGAACAAAGCTCACAACTTCATACTCTGCGGTGTCCAAGCTGTGCTTGCCATAACTCCTGGAGACTAGCAGCAGCAATGAGCAAAATGCTGCTGGAAGTCTGAGTCTTGTGACCTCAAAAGCTACTCTGAGGGAGACGCTGTAAAAATGATGAAAGAGTAGGAGATTGTTAAAGCTGCACTTCTCCATATTGGACAAAAGATATGTTTCGTGTGAGAGTCTGCAAAAGCTTACAGCACCTGGTATTCCCAGGCGGTCTCCCATCCAAGTACTGACCAGGCCCGACCCTGCTTAGCTTCCGAGATCAGACGAGATCGGGCGTGTTCAGGGTGGTATGGCCGTAAGCGAGGAACCCTCAGCGACACAGACCTTTTATCCGGCAACAAGCAGCCACGACAATGCGCATCAACTTTATTATAATTGTATAAGAACTAGAAAACATAACAGTGTCACTAACATAAATAATTCCCTCCAGTTTTTCACAAATTTACAAGATTCACACAAAATCAAGAAAATCTTTCCTTAAATTGGTCGAAAAGATTCAATAATGAAAAGTTACATTTAACATCGTAAAATTTCCTAATTTCCTATAATACTTTCAAAGGATTACCTCTTCAGTTTTAAGGTAATGCTGCCCTCTAGCGGTTTCCAGGTTGAAGTATAGCGGACTACATAATGCAAAAATCAACTTTACAAATTTAATTATAAGTTTGTATTTAGATCTAGATGTTATGGAAATCATCCATGAACATTAAAAGGCCTGAAGTTTCGAAATAGTTCCTATTTTTAACAATATATTCAGTACTGATGTGGGAAGGATGAGATAACGTTCAGATTCCTTTATACTCTGAAGGAAGTCAGAGATAATGGAGAACTAGATGAACCTTGATCTGAAAAATAGCACATTGATAAGTTTATATTGTTATTAATGTTTCAATTCGTTGAAACTATAGCTTGAGAAAGTAGATCACTCACTTGCTATCGAAAAATAATAAAAAATGGTTCCATTAACTGAAGTTTATGTGACAATCTCATTTTATGTTTATTGATCATTTCTGCCCACTCGACTAGTATGACAAGCATACAACTGTTTAAAATATTTATTGTTTTTAAATATAGATACAGGGTTATTAAGGATATTTCTATTCTATAACAAATGGATAATTTTGCCCTTTTTTTACTTGTTATTCAAGAATTATGTTGTCCGGTGGAAGACGATGATTTAGTATCTCTCTAAGATTAATTAGTTTATTTTTAGAAATGACATTTTGTTGTATCATCCATTATTTCGCGTGGATTTAAAGTCTCGCTTCTTGTCAGTGTTGATGCTGTCGGAGGCAGAAAGCCTGACCTCTAGCGGATGAAACGCGGAGGTGTCGAGTTGTTGTGCGGCGGGGCGCATCACCGCGGAGAGGCGGGACAAAAAGCAGACCACTTGTTCTGAGGCTGCATCAGGAGAATCGTTCAGTTTTATCAGGACTGACGCTACAAACGGAGAAAAAAACGGCACTTTGGCACAAAAAGAGTGCGAGTAGCACTGATTTTAAAACAAGTCAACGTGCAGAAAGTCTAATAAATTACCTAAACTGAGACGAAACTTTGGGCGGAAGGTGGGATTTTTAACTGGAAAAAGGGAACGGACGCTTCTGACCGAGCTTTCTCCTCTTCAGGTAAGACCAAAAAGTAGATAAAAAATGATTATAACTGGCTATTTCATTTTATATTTCTGGACAGTGTTCTTTTATAATTAATCACACTAGATATAATAACGTTTTACGGGCTTTCTCACACCGTTTAGCCACTTTAACGGTATTTCAACGGTCATTTGGTGATTTGGACAGGTGGGTCGGTTAGCTAGGAGACATTTTTCAGCCAAGCCAAGGGTTTAAAATATAAAGGGATAAAAAAAGGATCTGGGTAAATTTAAACAGAAATATATAAAAAAAATCAGGATTAAATCAACGATACATGGCAAAATGAAGAGAAAAATTAGTTCTATGTTGTTTTAGTTGGGGATTAAAGCTGAAACTGACTTTTATCATGTGGACTAATGAGAATAAATAATTTGAATGTAATTTGGCAAAAAAATTTTAAACTGTACTTTTGAATCTGATGCTGGAATGATCACTTAATACCTACTTTAGTACCAGTTTACTGGTAACACCTGGCTAACATAGGTATTATTAAAACTTTTGTACTAACGCTAATTATGTACTGCCTACTAATCATGTACTTTTTATTTATAGACCTGTTTTCATACACAATGAGGGCAACGCAGAATGCTGAAAATATAAAATAATCTCACCTAACCAAGGCTAATTATGACGAAAACAGAAATATGTAGGTTTGAAGGACTGAGGAAATGCAATCGTCTGATTATGTAATAATCAGACATAAAAGAGTAGACATATATATATATATATATATATATATATATATATATATATATATATATATATATATATATATATATATATATATATATATATATATATATATATATATATATATATCCTCTTAAAAAAATGTTAAGACTAGGATCTCAAATATATGTATAAAAAGGAAAAAAATAATTGCACTGGACTTGGATATACTTTAAATTTAAAATACTTGTGTAAATACTGTGAAACTCTTATTTTTTAAATACCATGAAATAATGTTATGAGGCATTAACTCATAATGGTAAATGCCTGAGATATTTGATTTGTTTCAATTTTACCTGCTGTTATTCCAGTTTTATCAGTTTCTTCTTCAGTTACCTCATTAATTAACCAAGCAAATCTCTTTGCTTTGGTCTTCAGCCCTTTTGGTTTGGATTTGTTTGCGATGCTGATCGACTCAGGAGGTTCTAATTTGCAGAAGAGAAGGGTGTTCCTTAAACATACACCACAGGAATTTATACCATTTTGTTTTTCATTTTTCTGTCAGCTGTGGTTATGTTTTGGTACCTCAGGAGGTTTTGACAGTGTGGTGTTGTTTTGGACTCGTGCTGGAAGCCTTGGCTGACTGCTGGGTGTGCGTCAGTGGGACCCTGCCTACATTTGTCTGTAGCCTAATTATTTTTGACTGCTGTGCAGCATGTGACTCTATAACTGGAATTCCTTTATCAGCGGCAGATGATAGAGTCTCTGTGTTTCCGTGGAGTTCAGGCTGGTGGGTGTCTGACCTGACCCATGACCGTCGTCCAAACTCACAGTTTTTTTTCACAGAACAACAAAACATGGAAGCCTACTGTAGACAAATGCTTCTTCCATACTGTGACGCAAATACTTTAAGAAATACTTAAACCAATAGGTCAATAGGTTTTGGTAATATTTATGAGAGTACTAGTTCAACTCTCAACTAAAGACAGCTTTCATTTATGATCAATACATTTATGATTAATTAAAGGTGTTCTGGGGTGCACTGATTACAATTTTCTGGCCAATTGCCAATTACCAATCATTAAAAAGCCTGACCTGCAAATTCTAATTTTGCCCAATGCTGCTTTTTTTTTTGTCTGAAATGTTGGTAAATTTGGTAAGAAAGTTGCTGAGTTGGCAACAGAGGGGTGACTATTGTTAACTGCAATCGTCAAACTTCTCTCACAGCAGAATAGCGCATGACAGCGGCTGATTTTAGATCTGTGCTGAGGTAGATCAGAGGATGTAAGTCGTGTAAACATAAGCCGATAACGGATCTCCTAAAAATAAGGAATTCGCAGCTGATAAATAGAAACTCTAAGTCAAGGATGATTCCCTAGAAAAAGGTCTGAAATTATTTCCTGCCAGTTATCTACAATCAAAGTGCCATGCAGGAAGTAAACTGGAGGACACTCATGCAAGATGGCCTGCGGATCAATAATAAAAGTTACCTGACACCCATCCACCTGTCCTCTGCTCAGTGTCTCACCTCACCCCCCCTCGGGAGCTGCACAAAGGAGCCCTTGTTTGATCCCTGGACATGCCCCAATTTTCTTTTTTTAAAACTCTGAATCCATGGCAACGCTGTTCGTGTGACGAGCAGCCTTGACTTCTGGCCCTTCTGCTCCCGAAACAAAAAGCTAAGAAGTTGTGCTGGGAGGGAGAGGGGCGCTGAAGGACAGAGGATGAAGGAACGGCGGGGTGGGGGCTTTGAGGCAAAACCTCCTGTGTCCCCACGACCTATAAAGAAGGAGAGTTACGAAGTGTGAACGGTGCCAGCGGCTGTTTGTCTGTCTCTGTGTCAGAACCTCTGAATGGACCGCTGTCTTGCTCCTGGCTTCCTTCACTGTTCTGCAGAAACCAGAATGTGAACAAAAATGTGTTTGGAGTTTTTCTGATGAGGCTCATTTGTCACATTGAAAGCAGCTGGTATTATGCATACCTTTAATTAAACTTTCTCTATTATATAGTGTTTTTATTGATCTGGTGTAATATTCTAATTTTAAATGCCTTATTTTTATTAACTAAGTGGAAAATTGTCATAATTAACACAAAACTGTGTAATTCATTTAATATGTTTTACTTGGTGACAAAGATTCTGAAATTAAATGACTTTTCAATAATATTCTTATCAATTGAATGGCTCTGTATTAGTTCTGAGAACATTTGACATTTCAATCAACTTAGTTATATAGTTAAACCTTTTTTCAGCAGGAAAATTCATGGAGAAAATTATTTTATTCAAAATGTCAGCCTCAAAGTGCTAAAATCACTACACCTCCACCACCGTGCTTGACAGTTGGCTTGATGTTTTTGTGCCGACAGGTTAAATTATGAACCAGTAAAGTTCTAATACCATCTTAAAATAGACACAGAGCTTTGGTGCTGTCTCTTTTCTCATGGTTTAAAAGACAAAATTAATTTAACAACTTTGGATCAGCTGGTCCAGTTCAAATTTCTGACAAGAAATTATTGATTTAAGTACTTAATTATTAATCAATAACATGTCAATGGTCTGTCCTAAGAACTTAAACTAGAGGTGACCAATATGTGAATGAAAATGTCAAAATTGTTCATATATCACTGTTAAAAAGAATGAAAATTAGGACTTTTCTTTCCCGTCTTTTATCTGGATATCAGCTGAATGCCTGACTGATGTGCTATCAGTCAAATAAGATAAATATTTTTAACTTGTAACCTTGGGCTTTGGGAGTATCTGCTGGAATTTTTTTACCACTGATATTTTATCTATTTATTTAGCTACAGACAAAAATGAAATATGTGTTTCTAGAGTCTCATGAGTAGCAGAAAATGGATACAAGTGGAAGTTTTTCCTTTCATGGTTCATTAGTCCTGCTGTCCGCATGGTTTCCCAGTCATACGTGTTTCCTGCCCACTCCCTTTAGGGCTCTGCAGAAGAATGGACATTGTTAAATTATATACACAGTGGCCTTGCATATCTCTGCACGTTTGTAGCAGAAAACATTTTAGCTGCTTGGGTGAATTTGAAATCTTTAAAATGTTTTTCACAGTGTGGGCTGACCGATAGATTCCTGCAGCCAGAAGAGACAGAAAGGAGAGGATTGTTGTTGTTCTGTTTCTGCCCTGGTACCAACATCTCCACTGCGTTCTGCCACTCAGCTGCTTCAGAGACTTCAGTCTAAACCTGCCGCTGCACTTCTTTCTAATGAAGGCAATCACACGGTTTAAAAAATTGAAGTGATTTGCAAAGGGTTAAAACAGCTGGTCCAGCTCAAATTTACAGTCATGATACAACCAGAAACCTGATTATATTTGTTAGGATTTTTGTCAAAAGCAAGCATCGTCATGATAACCACTGTGAGCTAATAATGAAGGAAATGATGCATGGATTTTAAAGTCTGGGTTGCACGGTGGAGCAGTTAGTAGCAATTGCTTTACTACAAGAAGGTCTTGGGTTCAAATCCCAGCCTGGGGTCTTTCTGTATGTTCTCCCTGTGCATTGTGGGTTATTTCAGGGTATACTGGCTTCCTCCCTCAGTCCAGAAACACAACTGTTAGGTTAACTGGTCTGCGAGTGTGTTTGTGCATTGTTGGTTGTCCTGTGTGTCAGAATTTATTTCAGCTTTGACTGCGATTCTTGGTAAAATTTAGATCTGGACTTTGACTGGGCCAATCTAACACATAAATATGCTTTGATTAAAGCACTTTCATTGTTAGTTTGGGTTGTTTTGAGCTGTGCAGCTGATAGGTGAACCTTTGCCCTCGTTGTAGGTCTTTAACCTCTAAAGTGTTTTCTACCACAGTCGCTCTGATTATCAGACTTTTTCGAAACCGCTCTGACCAACATCTTTGTCCTGCTGAAGTAAAGCACACCACAGAATAATACAGCCACTGCTGTGCCTCTTGTAAGGGAAAATGTGTGCAGGGAGTTCTTGACTACATCCAGCATATTGCATGTTGTCAAAAAGTCAGATTTTAGTTTAATTTAAGACAGGCATCTGAATATTGGTATGCTAAAGGTCACATGTTGACCAGAGAGCTATACTTTGTAGCTCTCTGGTCAACACAACAAAGAAGAGAAACAAAATCAAGAAGTACATTTCATAATTGTCCTTTTACTGTTTCACTGATAACTGCTCTCTTTCTATTTTTGTCAATCTAACTCTGCTTTAAACCTTTCTATAAATTTTTCTCTGATTTGTTTGGGGGCTTTCTTTGTGGACCATCAGACTGAACAAAGAAAACCCCAGATAGTCTCCTGAAGGCAGCTATTGGAACTGGACTTTTCAGACTTCGTTTTCTAAAACATTGAAAACCATGCATCATTTTCCTTCCATGTAATTATACCATTACTGTTTATTTTGTGTTGCTCTGTCCCATAAGAACATAATAATACTCTGACATGTATCATTGTGATGTCACAAAATGTGAAAACATTGAGGGTTTGAATGTTTTTGTAAGGCACTGTATTTTGAAAAACAGAACAAAGTTTTCACCCCCACCGGTCACACCTGCCTTCAGATGGTAAAACATTTACACTGCTCTGTTTCTAAGCCTCATTACCCGTGGAGGACACGCCTCACTAACCCTTATCATTCCACCCAGCATTATTCATATCAGTTTTGCTGAGAAACTGAGTCACACTGCTCTTCCTGGGTTTGGTTTTGACCACTCTCTGATTCTTCATTTCTGTTTCCAGTTCTGGACTCCTCCAGCAATGTTTGACAAGCAACATTACGAGAGTCCACCAGTCTACAGCCCACCCTACAGCCCGCCGTCCAACAATGGCTTCGGTCCTGCCGGCAGCTTCCATGGCCCTCAGAGTGACTACAACGCATACCCACCTCCGCCGGGATCTTACTACATGGAAGACCGGCCGCAACACTTCTACAAATGGCGGTCACCTCCTGGGATCATCAAGGCTATGATGGCTACAGTGATAGTGTTGTGCCTGGCCATATTCGCCTGCGTTGCTTCGACTCTAATGTGGGAGTACTCATATGGCGGCGGCTACTACGGCTCTGGTCTGGGCTATGGCAGTGGCTATTCTGGAGGCAGCTACGGCTCGTCCTACGGAGGCCTTGGAGGTTATGGAGGTTATGGAGGTTATGGAGGCTACGGGAATTATTACGGCTCCTATGTGTCTCCTTACTCGGCCAAAACTGCCATGATTGCCATGGCGGCTATCAACTTTATCGGCTGTATGTCATTCTTCATCGCCAGCTTCTCTAAGTCCAATGTCGTCCGTGGCCGAAAATACTTCCTGGCCGTCCTTATAGCCAGCGTTCTCATGGGGATCTTGCAGGTAACACTAAATATTTTCCATTATTTATAATACCTACACTGTATGGTATCTTTTGTGATGTCTGCTTATAAAAGTTTTATGATTGCAGAAAACACAGTTTTACAGAGGGTCAGGCAACATGTGGGGCTTACTTGTTGATCATTTAAATCAACAAGATTTCTACTTTTAAAACATCATTAATGTAGAAATTATTTACAATATGTTGTTTTTCATTCATCCAGTGTTTGAGTTAAACAATTTTTAAAGTTGACAGGAAATTTCAAAATGCCATTTGATAATTATGCATTATTGAAATATTGGAAGATTAATACCTGAAAATCAACTTTAAAGTCTTAAACTTAAATAAATAAGCATTGCTAAGTCTGAGGTTACAAGCACAGCCTGGTGGCCTTCCAGGCTTATAATGCACTGACAGAAACTCTGATATATGAAAATGTTTTTGTCTTGAGATATTTTTTGTAAAGTAAGCAATAACATCTTTAAAATACAGGATGGTAATGCAGAGCGATCTTTTCGAATATTTGGGGATCTACAAATTCAGTAAAATCCTGCTGGCTGTGGGATGAAGGTCTGTGTGCAAAAACACTAAAAGGAATTAGATTGTGTTGTCTTATTCTATTAAATGAGAGGTTTTAACTCACCAAGGTATTTTTTCCAGTGCACCTCAAAATGAATAGCATTAGTTTTGTCCAACATAGAGAGACTTCAAAAAAGAAACGTTAGATTTTATCTACCACTCTTTGAGAAGGCTTTCTGTGATCGGTCATTAATAATTAATCGCGTTTGTCTTGATTTGACTTCTGATTTGAGAAATAATCCCAGTTCACTTTGTGTGAAATGGGAACTGAACACTGGATCTTTTTTGAAGGGTGTTATCCATCCATCCATCCATCCATCCATCCATCCATCCATCCATCCATCCATCCATCCATCCATCCATCCATCCATCCATCCATCCATCCATCCATCCATCCATCCATCCATCCATCCATCCATACGTTAAGATACATTGATAAAATGCAGCATTGCAGAAAGTTATGTCAGTTTTGTTCCTTTTAACCTGTAGTAGCTCAGCAGATAATTATCTGGTTTAGTCATTCACGTACTCTACCCTTCGTTCCTGCCATATGTTCAGTTCAGTGATGTGACGAACAGATAACTCAGGAGTGCCTCTGTGTCAGTATGACTAAATATCTACACTTTTTTCTACTTTTCAGGGCATCATGACCATTGTCTACATTGTCGGAGTAAATCCCATGGCCCAGAGTTCTTCCAACATTATGTATAATCCGATGCTCATGATGTGTCAGAGCCTCTATCAGACCAGCTACTCACAGATGGGAGGACTGGGAGGTTTTCCTGTATACAACCAGTACCTATACCACTACTGTTTTGTGGATCCCCAGGAGGTCTGTGGCTTTTTCTGTTGATACTAATTAGTCAACTTCCAGAAATATTTATATACAAAAATGCATTTTAATCTGTGCCTAAATGAAGATGATTTGTAAGGCACTTAGTCTGTAAATAAGGCAAAATATTTTAAGATTAAAGTATTATTAATTTGTCTTTAAAAATGTTTTTATCAACTGCGAATACAAAACAAAACTGATTAAAAAGTATAAACAGTCCAGGAAGCCAATAAAGCGCAAGAAAACTTCAGTATCTCTGCTTATCTGATTACGTTTATTACACTTTTTATTAAAGACTGTTCTTTGTTGGTAGAAAGTGCTTGTGTATCTCTGTTCATTCCGTACCAGGATAAATTAACTTTATGGCTCAGCTTATCTCTGAGAAGTTTCTGGATCTGATCATCGTGTTCTTGCTTTCTTAGGCGGTTGCCATGGTGTGCGGATTCCTGGTGGTCATCGCTTTGGGCGTCGCTGCTTTCTTTGCTCAGAAAACAAGAGGGAAGATCTGGCGCTACGGAAAACCAAATATCTACTGGCAGGAGCCTCTGGTTGGTGGGAAAGCATCAGAAGGCAGAGATGTGGAGGAATGGGTAAGACATATAGCTGTCTGACAGACACAGTTTACGAGGGATTTAAGCTGAAGGAAAGAAAAAGACTCAAACTGACCTGAGGCCGTGCACGCACAGCTTCCAGTCAGAAAACAAGGTCACTCAGTGTTTAAATCCTGGAATACAACATTCACGGACAGATTTGATTAGATTAGAAAACGCTGAACCGCTGTTGGTCAGGTCAAAGATTCAGCCACAAAAAGTGACCTATTCTTTTAATCTCTGTCAAACTGTGTACCCTTTTATGGCAAATTGTTTTCCATCAGCTTTGTTTTTCTTTACGGAGTTAAGTAGGTGACTGAGTAGGTCTTCAGCAAGGCAGTCATTGCACGGCGCAGGTAGTCATCAGGTGTAAAAACAGAAGGTGATTCAGGTGCTGTAAATAACCTCACTGAGGTTTACCTTTACCTGAAGCTGCTCTACAGTTTACAGCCCTCATCTGTTTCATTGCTTTTTTTAAAGTTTAAAGGTCAAAATGAGCTCCTCGTGAGATCCAGGGAGGAAGCAGTCAGTCCTTGGCGACTGTGTTTCCTATAACAGAGTCACTTTGTTCAGGGTCAGAGCTGATAGCAGCCGGTGATTGTATTCTCCTGGTTTGTAACTGGGTTTCACTCTGTGTAACCATTAACTACCCGAGAAGATACAGAGAGGCTTGCCAGTTTCTCTCTGCTTTGTTTGCTTTGCATTTTTAAGCGTCAACAGCACTCTAGTTAAATCGCACCGATATGCGAAATATGGGTTAATGATTCACTTGTCATGTTTCAAATATTGTTTTTTGAGAAAGAGTATTTTACTAAAGCAAAAACATGTGGAGCAAGGAGTGGAGTGTGGTTCAGCAGATTATTTCTCTTTCATATGCCTAAGAACGTAGTGACAGTAAGGATGAATGAATATTGTCCACATCGATTGTTTGCAACAAGCCACAGAGGGATGAAAAACAACATAAGCAGGAAGAAAGTGTATGATGTTTACATTCAAGTAAATTAAAATATAAAATAAATGACAACTGAAAACAAAGATTGTTTAAAATGGTCAAACTATTAATGATTCAGAACAAAATACTGCAGGCATTTTTACCTGGAGAATCAGGTAGAAGAAGCCTGTGCCATTTATTAATGATGCTTAATGATTTCTCTAAATGAACACACACATCTATTTCTTCTTCTGCTTTTGTTCCACTCCTCTAAAGTCAGCTGGAGGGAATAATCTGCTTCCTGTATCATTCTCTGTTTTCAGCATCAGCTGGTAATGAGGCACACATGAGGATGCTCCTGCATCAAAACAGTTTGATTTCAAAGTGTGCCTCCTGAATGGACAGCTTTGCCAAAACAGAACATCACTTTCAAAGTAAAAGCCTTTCAAAAGCTCTAAAAACAGCATATTTGGATTTAAAGTGTTAAATTAATTTCTGACTCTGTTTTGACCTTTGAGGCCTGGATGCATGTGATCTGAGGGCTGTAAAATACTCACCTCCACCCTATTTTAGGTCCGTTCTCCAGCTGTGAAAATATATATTCTGGTCTTTTTTTTTGCCTCTCTGTCGGACCTTGGCCTGTACGCACCTACAAAAAACCAGGAGTGAACTCTTCTATATGAGCAGTAGTTGTAGAAGTGCTCACTGATTTTGAATTATGAATGCTGCAAGTGAGAAACATTGACTTCTTTTCTTACTGTGATATATCAATGAATTAAAAATATATTAGTTTCTGTGTGATTAGATCAGGTCAGGTGAGGTTACAGTTCCCATCCATCTGAAAAACAAATAGAGCATGAACTTTTAGTTGAGGTAAATTAAGTTATTTCACAATATGTTGAAAGAAAGAAAAATACCACAACTACAAACACCATGACTATAAATCCAGGAAAGGTAATGTTAAGGTTTGGGTTTTAGCCATTAATGCTTAAAGGAAAGCAGTGACAGAAATTGAAACTGTGCAAAAATTGTGACCCACAGAATAAAGTTGTGGGTTTGTTTGGTTGAGAAAATAATGACTAGAAAACATCTGAGAAAAAAAAACTTAAAAAGAACATCAGTCAATAAATATTTTATTTATTTTTCACTTTCCTTCTCCGAAGCTTTGAGGTTTGCTCCAGCTGATATTTGGTTATTTTTTAAGACAGTGTTGGATGTTTTTCACTGCTTTAAACATTGACTGCTTATCAGCACTTCACACAAACCCAGTGAAAAACAAAAATAAATTTAAATATCCTTTTAACTTCAATATCATTTTAACTTCACCTATTTTCACAGCTGTCCATTATATTTATAGAGCATGAAAACAACTAACATTCATTACTTTCACTCAGTTCTTATTGTTTATATGGAATTTGTGAAAATAATTTTTCTTTTACACTATTGATGCAGTGAGCCAGCCTTATGGTTTTGTATCATGTCTGGGGAAGCTTATTATTTAAATTCATGAGTCAATCAAAGACCCAGAGCTCAGTCTGCCTCCTGCAAAGCCTGCTTGCAGAAGGAGCTTTACACACATGTGTGGTTATATTGGATTATATAGAGCCGTTTGTTTTGGAGATGGGGTGTCATTGCCTCATGAACGGCATCGTGCGCTGAGAGGTGGCTCCTGTGCCTAGCAGAGTAAATCCTCTGACTAGCACTTGTGTCTAATAATGGAGCGGTTCTCAGTGATGTCATCCTCATCTTATTGTTGCTTTAGTCATGTTGCGCCACCAGTCCGTTTGAGAACTTCAGCGTTTTTCGAGGAAATGATGAGAAGGAGGTATGGATAAGGATTAGAAAGGCTTAGGAGAAGGCACAAGAATTTTGATAAAATGCGAGCTCTGGAAAATGTGATGTTGCTAACGGATTATTATTTATTCAAAGATTAAAAAACGGCACCCATTTGGGTTGGGTAACCTACTTTTTCTGTGCCTTAAGACTGTGGTGTCTTCTGAATCCTTTATACGCTTCAGCCAACACATTCAAGTTATATTTAAATTTCTTATCTTCCACTCCGCACTTCAAGCAAATCCACATGGCTGTTGGACTTCTGTTACCCTCTGCCAGGGACAGCTTAAGACTGTGGTCAGTCTACGGACTTTTCTGTGTGGTGGGCACTGGGGAGGCCCGGTTCCCCTGATGACCTCACACACAGGCTTTATTCGGCTCGGCCGGGGGGGGTGCATTGTGTCTGCAGCGTGAAGTCATCAGAGTCAGTCGTAGAAGGGCTGCTTGTGTGCTTCAGATGGAGGGAGGCAGCACTCTGTGTTGGTGATGGATAAAAACATCCAGAGGATGAATAGTGGGAGAGTTTCCTAAAGACGATGTGCTGCTTCACAAAAACAGCATCAGTTCATTTCATTGGGGTTTTCTGTGTTAGTCCCACACAGTAGTTCATCATTTGAAGTGAGATGAAAATAATGCAGAATTTCTAATGTTTTTATTTTGCAGATGAAGATCTGAAAAGGGTGGCATGCATAAGCCTGTAGCATGCAGATACAGATGTAACAGGAGTCCACATGTGTGTGATTTAATACCAGTCAACTCTTTGGCCCAAATAAACCCTGTGCACCATCCTGAATACACAAACCACGCTGAGAATGGTGTTGGCAGCATCATCCTGTGGGCATGTTTTTCTTCAGCTTTTCTTATTAGAAGCTGCTTTCTCCTTCTGTTTTGTTTATTTCCTCTAAACTTATGTCACTTTCCGTCTGGGTCTTTGGTACTTTTATTTGCTCAAAGATTTTGTTTTTGTTTCCATACTCCATCCTTCTTTCCTTCCTCGGGTTCTGCTCGGACGTCTCACTCTGAACGCATCCTGTGCTCACAGTTCACTGGTTTTTGTGTTGCACTCTGGGAAAACATTGTTGAGATTCTTACATGAACTCCTCTCCAAACAGGATTCACCTGCAGCTACATGAAAGGGAAAACTCAGCCTGCTCCACCCACCATGATTATTGTTTCTGGAGGGTTGGGTGTTATTTTTAATGGTTTATACATTTTAGTTCTTTCTTATCCTAATAAAATGCTTTACTACAAGATTTTGTGAAGATATTACAAAGAAAATGCAGAATACTAACATTTTTTATTTATCGCCATCAATGTATTTGCTGGGATTGATCAGCCATAGTCTTTGACTATAACTGTATTTTAATTTTGGCAGAGAATCATCTGTATGGTTTCTGTAATCGTCTATGTATCCAGAAATTACGTAATAGTCCCGGTTTCAGCCTATAATCTGACAAAAATATTCTAAATAGCTGATTATCTTAAGTTCACACTGAGTATTCCAGGAGAACATTTCACAACTATTAAACTCAGGTCCTATTCAAAGCCCGTCCAACTTCATACTTAAAGTACTTTTTTTATGCTTTCGATTTTGCATTAAGGGCTTTATTTTTATGAGGCTTATGAGTCTATTAAAGGCAAAGGACAGAAACCCTTTAGGATTATATTTTTCTTGCATCATAATATCTCTGGAAATCCTACACAGGAGTAAGCTTCTCACTGTTGTAGTCTTCTGTAATCTCTGTTTTTTACATGTTTTAATACAGTCTGTGTGCAAGAGTCTCAGTTGTTTGAACAACTGATTTCCAACATAAATGTCTAAATGTTGCTTCTCAAACTCTGAGATTGAAGTGGATTAAAATGAACATTTGTAATTGCATGTAAAACCATGTAACAGCAAAAAGGACAAAAACATTGAAAACATGTAGATTAGTTTTAGTTAGTTATTAAATTATCCACGCAGGCCAAGCCCATTCATTCTGTCGGTGATACAGCAGAGGATGATCAATATTTGTTCAAGTGTTTAAGATAAACGAACTGAACTGAACCAACCCTGAATCTTTCTTTGTGAAGCTTTCTGACCTCACAGAAAGGACCTGATGATTGTTTTTACACTTTTGTTTACTTTAAAAAGGAGGAAGAGAAAATCTGTTCCATGTGATGAAAACAAAAGGCAAGAGAAAACAAAATAGTTTTTAGGTTTTTGCTTTTGCTTCTGGTTTCAGTTGCTTCTTTTTAGTTGTTTTTCAAACATTGGTAATTGCTTAGCTTCGCCATTAGGAGATTGCTGCTCAGCGTTGGGGATTATAATCTGGCACAAACAAAAGGTTTCCAGAATTTAATAGACATTTAAACAAATTCATGTCTAATAAGTTACCTAAATAATAAAAATACTATAATAAAGTAAAGTAGCAAAAAGATTTCCAGGAGGAATTGTTAATTTTTCAGATGTCGCCTTGTATTGTTTAAAAACTGTAGAGCAAACATTGACTGTAGATGATATAGGGGCTAATGAAAATGTCACAATATGAGAAAAACAGAAGCAGACGTGTTTATTTATGTGGGAAGTGAGTCAGAGAGCTCGTGCTTTGGCCCCGACTCTTTGTGAGTAACACAGATGTTTGTTTTTGTTTGCTCAGCCTTTTTTCTTTAACTTTCTTCCGGCTCGCTTTAGGTGAACAATGTGGAGGAAAGCCGCAGCGTTCAGGATGCGCCGACTCTGCTGGTGTCCGAGAAGGGAGGCGGATTGCTCAACGCCTCAGCTAACATCGTCAGCTCCTTCCCCCCCGCCAAGGTGGACAGCTCCTCCTACAACGAGGACGATAACCAGTAGGCGACCCATAATGTTCTCCCTTCTCTTTCTTTTGTGCTGTTTCAGTTTTAGCAGATTTGGAGATTTGGAGAAGGAAACATTAAGTAACAATGAACAACTTTAAGATGTTTTCAACTTCTCTACAGGTTTTTGTATATAAATAATAAAATTTAGTTAAAGTTAAGCTATTTTTTTCTTTTAAATTGCTTAGATGTGCAAATCAGTCAGATCCACCGTGCTAGCTGATGCATGGATAATTTTTGAAAGGAGCGCACCAGATTTTCTTAATTTTGGCAAAACAGTGATCCACTGATCTTATCTACCTCAGAAAAGGTCTAAAATCAAAATGTCCTGCTGTGAGAGAGGTTTGACTGGCAGACCGTCCCACCAGGTCATGTTTGCACATTTGCAGTTAACAATAATCACCCCACTGTTGCCAACTCAATGACTTTCTCGCTGTATTTAGCAGAATTTCAAATAAAAAGATCAGTGCCAGCCAAAGCTGGAATTGGCAGGTAAGGCTTTTTAAAGATCGGCTAGAAAACTGCAATTGTTGCACCCTTAATCTTTAACCCGTGTGGGTTGGATAAATCCATTTAAATATGCCCCCAGTTCTTGGTCATTCATGTCTATCAAGCATGGAAACTGTCCTACAGACTAAAATAAACTTTTTCAGATAAATGTCTCTGAACTCACTGATATCCTCATTCAGAAGTAAATAAACTATAAATCTCTAAGTACTTTTTTCTCCACATACTTATCCACATAACCAGCAGGAGGAAGTGCAGGATTACTGCATGTAGCATATTTTTGTCTCACTTCCAGATGATCCTGTTTTTACATGTAAACTCCATTATATGAAACTCAGTTTTTCTATAATGAAGCAGCAGGAAAACAGTGGCGGCCGCACAGGAGTCCATGCAGCACAAAACCTTTTCCCACAATGAGTGAATTTCTAAACATGTGACTCAGAAGCAGCTCTAATCACTACGCTGCTTTAAAGCCCATAAAAACATATTGCCCTGCCCACATGGAGAGCTGTTTGTGACCTTTGAGCCTTTGTTGGATTAACTCTCTCTCTCTTTTCCCCTCTTGGTCATTGGATTGTCTGAAGCAGAGCACAATAGGCTGGATATTTATGAATAAGTGCGCTGGCTGGTCATCAGCGTACAGAAGGACTTCTTAAGCACCTGATTTTTTTTAGTTTCATCATGGAAGAAATATGTAAGGATTGTCTAGACTCTGCACAAAAACACAGGCCTGAGTCTGATTGAGTCAAAGTAGAAAATAATGTAATGATTTCCTCTCCTGCAAAGTAAACAGAGCTGGTTTCATAAGCAGAAGAATGCTGGCCTGCGGACTCACAGTGTACTCTGCTGCTGACATAATTCACTATGTAGTAATAACCCTTAATATCTCTGCTGTTGGATTTGGATTTCTCCACAAATCCCTACAAACCTACGAAATTGAATGGGCTTCATCATCCACAGCTTATTACAGAGGCGTACCTGCCTCCTGTTCACTGAGGATCTCCATATGCTGCTGTTCTCAGAGTGATTGGCGGCAGCGGCAGTGACCGTGTAAAGGCTTTCCTTCCTCTGTTTGGATGTTATCAGTAAATACACTGCTGTCTTCTTGGAAGTGCATTTCTTTCTTAGAAAGCTTTTCTACCTCACAGCAAGTAAAGAAGAAAAATAACCTCAGAATTGTTCAACTTTATTAAAAAGACTAACTGTGTTTCAATCTGCCATGATACTGTGCAATGAAAATAAATTAGATTAATAGAAATATGGCAGTTTAGAAGTAAACTCAAGTTTTTCTGTAAAAGGTTCTTATCCAGGAAGAGGTGTTGTTTTTTTCAGCTGTATAGAAATTAGTGTGTTTTGCAAAAGGAAACATTTTTCTGCATCACAAGAGTCACATGATCAACAACCGGATGTTGCTACTGACGGAAGACGTCAGGAGGATGATGGGGCAGCATGATTTTAATGACTTATTCACATGTCATTTTAATTTAACACCATAATTGCACAGTTGTGGGTTTCTTTTCAACATTAGCGGAAAATCGACAAAGATTTACTCACATTTCTAATGGAAGTGCAGCTGGTTTAAACACTGACTCCGTATTAATTTCATATAAATAGCTTGTTTCAAAATGTTCTTCTTGGACCTTAAATTTGAACCAAATTTATATCCAATTCCAATGGATATAAATTATAACATGTCTTGAAAAGATAAATAAACTTAGTAGAACTTGAACTGAAACCAGGGTTAAAAGTGTCATGACATATTGAAGATGATCTGATCTGTAGCTGGATCTAAAATGCTTCAAATTTAGTTTAAGCGATGCAAAAACACTCAGCAGATTACACACAACAACCGCTCAGGTCGTGTGTAACAACAAATTTGACCCTGGTTGACTTTAGGGTGTTAGCATTAGCTTCTGCTAAATACTATGCTGGAATTACTTTATATGATTACCTCCACAGCTTTTTAGTCCAATGACTAAGTAATTCTTTGTATGTTCTTTTTTCTGACGTTTCCACATTTCTTGTCTGGTAGCTTAACCTGTCAGACCCAGCATTATGATGTAATCGTTTTCCTGCAGATACTCTGAAAAAATGACGAGTCGACCATTAGAGGGGTATTCCCACGGCGGCAGGACGAGCTCCAGCCCCTCGGAGGAGACGGGAGGCCGCCGGCCGTCCGCCAACAGGGGCAAGAGGCGCAGACGCAACCCCGACATGGACGAGTCCCAGTACGAAACCGAGTACACAACAGGAGGAGAAACGGGAAACGAACTGGATGAAGAGGAATGGGAGAGGTGAGAACTAAGTTTGTGTAACAGAGGTACCTCTGGGCTTCTGACTCACTGCCTGGATTAGAGATGAAAACGTCATTAAGAACCAAACATGTAGATGACAGTGAAGCTCTGTTTCTCCCTCAGGACCAGACCCACATTTTCTGATATAAATCACAAGCTTTGGGAAACAAGCTTATGTGACAATAGTGTGATGCAGCCATGTTTTAAAAATGTTCTTTAAGTGTTGCGTGGACCAAAAAGATGGCGAATGCCTTCAGAACCTGACTGGAAGAAGTTAGAGTGTGTATTCCTGGGTTAATCCTCTGAGGCACGCCGTTCACATGCTTGTGTTCAGTCAGAGAGAAGTAGGACAAAGGTAAAATGTTGAGATATACCGGCCGATCTAAAATATCTTTATCTGAAAACTGCAAAAGAACGAAAGCAGTACTATTCTTTTTTTTTTTTTTTTTAAATCCAACCCTAAATAAAGGAATTAAAAGATTATCCACATTTATGCATCAAAGAAAACATCCCTGACCTTTATGTGACTCAGAGCAAATTGAAGTTCAGTTCAGTTGTTTGATAGATTGTCGAGACTTCTTTGAAAAAAATCTGTGTGCAAAACCAGAAACTAAACAAATATTTCAGAAAAGCATTTACGTTTGAATATTGGCTTTACCGAATATCATGATTGTAGATTTCTCAGATTGAAGAGTGAAATTTTTAAGTCTGATCTTGTTTTTCTCTGCGTTTGTCTGCCTAACAGTGTGTACCCGACAATAACTTCAGATTCTCAGAGGCACGAATACAAGAGAGAGTTTGATGCAGACCTGCGGGAATACAAGCGCCTGTGTGCAGAGATGGACGACATCAACGACCGGCTGAACAAACTCAGCCGGCAACTGGACACACTCGATGAGACGTCAGCCAAATACCAGGTTTGATAATGTCTTATAACCATATTAGGCTGAATGTTTTTATTAACTGGAGATGGACGTGTTGTTTGTCTGCTGGATTCTTTAGTGCAGATTCTTCCCTTATTTTACAAAATAAAGTTCAAGAGTCAGGAATGAAGTTTAGAGGCAAACCTTCAATTTTTCAGCTGAAAAATGATAAAATTAGATTTTTTCTGGCATTTAGTAAGAATGAACTGGAATAAAGTTGCTACAGTTGTGACCTCAGCTTAACAAAAACATTCAAATGTTTCATATTTGCACAATTTTATCTGCCTTAGCAATTTTAAAGACAGATAATGAGATTTATTGTTTTCAAGATTAAAACACAATAATCCTTCATCTTTGCTGGATTGTATGTACATACATTACAATTTCAATGTATGTAATGTTTTCGCATTTCGTCAGGTAAAGATCTTCAGTGTTTTTTGGGGACTTTGTGTTATAGATCAACATAAAGTGCATTACTGCACTGTCGAACGTTTAAATCAAAGAATATTCAGTTAGAAAAGTTCACACTTTAACACTGATGTTCTCAGATTCTGTCTTTTCCAAAGAAGAATGCTCAAAAGGTTTAATGTAAGTGTGAAAAAGCTGTTAAAAACATGTCCTGTAAACACAAAGAATGTTGAGTAATTGATTCTGATTGGTCGAATTCTCATACATTCCACAGTTTTCAACTATTTGTGTTAAAAAAAATTTAAATTGTAAACTTGTCTCTTTTAATTTTCACAAGTATGTGATATTTTGTGCTGTTTTATCAAAAATCTCTCATTGAAATAAAATGTGCCTCATTTGATCTGATAACCTAGTACTTTAGGGTGTTGCCGAATTATATTGGCTCTTCATTTCTTCTTTGCTGCTAGAGGATTTTTCTATTAGAGAAGAAGAGACTAGAATCTGTAGATAACACATAATGACCCATTTGTTATTGTCTCCCAGGTTGTTGCAGAGGAATATAATCAGCTGAAGGATCTGAAGCAGGTGAGCTGAATTGGTTTCCATAAACTGCAGTGGGAAGAAGTTTTCTGTAGATTCCAGGTTGATTTTTTTTATTCGGCTAATTGAGCAAACATCTCTGCAGACCTCAGAGTACCAGTCTAAGAAGAGGGAGTGCCGCAGGCTGAGGCACAAACTGTTCCACCTCAAGCGAATGGTGAAGGACTACGACAAGAACCACTGAAGGGTCTGCTCTGTTCCAACTCTCCGCTCGGTGGGCCGCACTGCAAAAACCACTCAGCCATCGCTACATCGAGCTACACTCCCTAATACTTCAGAGACTGCAGCATGCTGAGGCCAAAGTTACAGCACACACACACACACACAGACTCACACTGCACTCAGTACAAAGTACAGAGAGCTTACCCGGGAAAATAATGATTAAGAGTTGTGTTTACTTTCATTTTCTGATCACTAACCGTCATTCGTCTGTTTATTGGAGCAAAATGAAGCCGTGTTGACAGTGAAAGCCTCTCCTGATAGAACAGAGGAGAGAGCATTCGTTTGAAACTGATCTTCAGTCAGCTGAGGTAACACCAAGCTGCGGACACAGGCAGAGGTTGAACTGCTAACAGGGATTGTTTGGCAGCAAATATGCAGCTCTGTTAATCTTTGGTGTAGTCTTTGTTGCAGACGTGCTTCACTTGAGCTTTTTTCACGTAAGTGTCAGTATTTGCAGCGACCTTAACCATCAGAGAACTGCCAACCTGTGGGAACGTTGCACTGTCTATGTTTTTTTTTATTAACTCATAACTGTGATAAGACCAAAAAGTGGATAAAAGAGCATTGTGATATACTATGTTGTACTGTACATACTTTAAAGGAATTCATTTCATACTACATATCAAGAACAAACAGAAATTATGTCTGCTATATCAGATTGTAGAGATTATTATTATTATGTACTGAAGACTTTTAAATCAGTGTCATTTAAAATCTGGTTAGCAAAATTAATCAAACTGGTTTTATGTTCTCTATCATAAGCACTCCACTGTAAACCATGTTCTTCATTTCAATCTGCTGTAATATTCCAATTTTTCTGTCAAATACAAAAAAAAAATCTTCTGTCAATTTTAAAATTGCCTTTAATTTGTTTTGCATTTTAATTTTTATGAATATTTTAATTGTCTTTTTAAAAACCCGTTTTTGAGCCATTTATTTTTGTAAGACATTTATTTTCATTGTTGCATCATAAAATACTGGGGGGTTTTGTTGTTCTTTTTTTAAGTGTACACCTATATAAATGATGTTGTCTACAAAGTGTTAATTCAGCACCTAATAAACATCTAATTCTCAACAACATGCGAGTTTCTGCTGCTCTGTTGGTTCAGTGAAACCGGCCGCTGTTCAGTGAACGGCCAGCAGGGGGCGCAGAATGACTGGATCAACGATCCAGCGAACAAGTCCGGTGAGTCTAATGCTGACTGCTGCTGCCCTCTAGTGACGAACCAGTGAAATGATTCCAGTTATTTATGTCACTTCTAACTGCGCAGGATTAGCGTCGTAAAAACTTAATCTGATGCCATAATCTGTGCTATTCTCATACGTTTGTGTCAATCTCTAATAAAAAAGCATATTTTCTTCTTTAGGTGTCAAAATGGATGATTTGAGATGAAGCTGACTGATGAGGACTTGGAGGCATTAATCTTTGATGTAAGTTAAATTTTTTATTTTATTTTATCATATTAGTTTTTTTCATAAGTAAGTGCACAGTTAAAACCAGAAGTTTACATGCAGTGAATTAAAGTTACATCCATCCATCCATAATTAATATTTATATTGTAATTTATTTTCCCTCCCTGTCGGAATTTAAATTAGATCAAATGTATTTTGTTTTAGGTCAGTTAGAATTAGCAAAATTATTTCAATTTGCTAAATACCACATTAATGAGAGAAAGAATATGTAAGAGTTATTATTGTGTCATTAAAAACAGAAATTTACATTACTTCCTGGAGTTGTGGCAGAGTGAGATGGTTTTAAGCAAAACTAAGGCACAAAAATAACAAAATTTACACTGAAACATAAATATAAAACTCGAAATGAGCAATTTTGACAATTTATCACAGAAAAAAAATTCATAAATTTTTATTGTATCCACTTTAACTATTTGCTTAGGGTTATTGTTCATTTGGAAGAACAATCTGTCCCTAAGCTTTAAATGTTTAATGTGAGGGTTTTAATTCATCGGAAGGAGATCCCACTTTAAGAAATAATTGCTTTTATTACAATTACTTGTGTTGAATTTATTAGCACCTTCAACAATTACTGTCACATAAATGAAATTGAACCATTTTCTTTAGAATGGACTCAAATTTTCTAAATTAAGTGGCACGTCGGGAAACTTTTTGTTCACATTCGGTAACATTTTATAAAGGTCCATTCCTCTCCAAAAAAAGAAAGAAAAGGGAACAAAGGCTGAGGAGGTTGAAGATGGAAGAAAAATTAGAAATAACTGGTAGATAAATAGTGTTAAAGCCCACAGCTATGTTAATCATAGAAACATACTACATCTATTTACTGTGATGCAACAAATAACGAGCCAGGCAGACAAAGGTCTTTAGCAGTTTTTAGTTTTGGCATGAAACATGATTCTTTTACATGTAAATCTACTGCCACAGTTCAATCACTAAAGTCAAAATACTAACAAATAAACACAAACTGATGCACCAGGGATCATGGCTCTTACTGCCTTTTTTAAAATCTTATAGCAGGAAAAATAAGTCACACCAAGACATGTTTCATCAATTATCAGTTTGGCAAAAATAAAGAGTTTCTGTTCACTGAGCTGCGGTTCATAGCCTCAAAGAACTATGAAGTACCTGGATCCTAAAGTCACGCCTAAACATCAACGTACCGTTCATCATCATAATAATTGTCTGGAGACGACTCGTCTCTTTAAGGGGGAGTGAAGTGGGGAAACAAATAAATCATCAACACTTATAAAAGCAAAGGAAACAGCGTCCAGGTAGCAAAGAGTCGCCATAAAAGATTCACTCGAGTCGGCCATCTTGTTTCATCCCAGGTGAGGCTTAAAAGATCCTCAAAGTTGCTTCAGGTGAAGTCTGATGCCGCGGTTGATCCCTTTATCATGAACACATCGGTAAGTTCACCACACAATCTGTCTGTGGTGAAGAAAACATGAGGTAATAAAAGTATCCACAGGGATGTGACTGTCTGAACAACCAGGCTGTGTTTTAACGTTCAATACATTCGAATCATTGCGGAGAAACACGACAGGTCCCCGTCTTAAAAAGAAAATAAAAATGCTAAGATATTTGCGAAAAAAAAGTTGAGCTAACACTTTTTATTTCTGTACAGTGCTGTGAACAAAATCCCCTCCTTACAGATGATTTTTTTCCTCTTCATTTTCACAAGAAGCAAGTTTTAATTTCAGATACGTAGCTGTCCATGGAACCTGGGCAAACGGAGACGCAACACGTTGAATCATGATTTAACTAGAAAGCTGAGCTCAGACCCAAAGAGTCAAAAAGTAGTGAAACAGAACATGTCTGGCAACTTAAAGACGTCTGAAAGCTACACATCAAGCCCCAGTCGAATGAAATTATCTATGAGAACAAAGCCTGGCATCTGTCAGTGTGGAAAGAGTTACGAAGCTGTTCTCAGGCTTTTGAACCCCAGAAACCCAGAATGTGAGACATTGACCACAAATGAAGAAAACATGGAACGGTGGTGAACCTTCCTAGCAATGACAGTCCAGAGAAGGACTTCAAAAAGTCTCCCAGGACGTCACAAAGCAACATCTAAAGACACCATGTTTCTCAGTTAAGAGCCGCTTTAATTGTTCTACATCTTTGGAGGTTTAGAGAAAGTAAACACTGCAAAAACACAAAACCTTAACACATACTTCAGTTTCTATTGCTAATACTTGGTGCACTTGAACTAAGACGAAGCTAACTTAACCCTTTTAGACCCAAGTTTCAAATCTCTGTCAGAATATTTTTGCTTCTTTTAATTATTATTCTAATTGTTCTTTAAATGTCCTGTGAGTAAATATATTTGCCCATTTATCCACAACAACTGGAACTTTCAATATCGCGCAAGTTATTTTAGAAATTTACTGTCTATTTAAAGATTAACTTCACTCTCTGCTGCAGCAGGAGTGAAATTACCGTAATAACCCCATATTGGCTGGAAAGCGCAACATCTCCTCTTTCAGAAACCGCTGGAGTTTTTCAGATAGTGCAAAGTGAATTACAGTCTGTAAAATTGGCTGCATCGTTGCCGGACCTTTTAGTCTAGAAGAGTTAAAAGTAACTTCAACCTTTTTATTAATCCGATATTAATAAAAAGGACTGGTTGCACTGGATTATTTCACATGTAAATGGAAAATTTATAAATGAAATAATCTGCCAGTGGAACTTGTACTTTTTATTAATAAATATTCACTAAAACCAAGCAGAAAAATCATTTGTAAGTCACTTTTGTCTTATTTCTAATAGTATATGCAATAGACACTAGACCAAAGATATTTGGTTATATTTAGTTTTTTTGCAGTGAACAATTGAGCTTTTCAAAACCAGAACAGTCTGTAAGGGGGCGAATAGTTTTGCCACAGCACTGTAAGAGACTCGTATTTACATCTCCTGGGTTTGTGATCCCTACAAAACGTCCCAGCCCTGATCTGGCTGCTATGGCTTAATTTAGACTGGACGACAGAGACAGGAGGGCACACAGCGCCGGGTTCAGCTGGAGTCACATTGGGGGTCATATGGGAGGAGGTAGAGGAGGCACATGGCCTCATGTGAGAGAGCAGTTTAATGGAGGCCCTGTTCGCTGAGAGGGAGACGAAGCCAGAGGAGGGAACGCCACTGACAGCGCTGCAGACTTCAGCAATGCGCCGCCGTTTCCTTACTGCCATATCGACAAAATCAGGATCTGAAAACCAGAGTAGGGCTGGGCGATAAAACCATTTTTCAACATGTAATATTTGGAAAACCTTTTTTGTTTTTTCAACATTTCACTTCTTTAGTTCAACTCATTTTCATTTTGGGTCTCAAAATCACCAACGTCCTCAAAGAGCCGGTTGTGGCAGAATGTACTAATAAAACGACCCATTAACAAACTGTAAAAGTACTAATAAAAAGCTGGAAGATGAAATTAAATAATACTGAACATGTAATTTGGCAGCATACAGATAACAACGCCTTTTGTTTCACTATTAAAATTATAAGTAAGAGTCTACAGGGCCACAAAAAATACTTCTGGTGGGCCGGATTTGGCCCCCGGGCCGTCAGTTGGACACACGTGGTTCAGAGTGATGTAATCTCACCAAGAGCCGCCATCTTGTTTGACAAACATGTTTTACAGCTTCTGTTTGTTTGGACCATAAATTCAGGTCAACTTTAAAATGGGTCAGGCTAAGATGTTTTTCTGTTCTCATTACGAGAATAAAATCAGAATATTAGGAGGATAAAGTATTTATTTTATGAGAACTACAACGCAAAAAAAATATCCAAGCCTTCTTATTAAAATGACTTTTTTTCCTCAAAAGTGTTTCTATTAAAGTTGCGTCTTTATGACCATGTTCCTGTAAATAAACTGGCCCTAATATTCTGCCGTACAACTAACAGAACAAATGATTAAAATAAAAGCCGCTTTTTGAAAATGTTTTTTTTGTTTTTGTTTTTTTTTTTAAGAAAAAAAATTAAATCGGAAATCGGATCTGGTATGAAAAAAATGGTAGGTTTAATTTTAAGCCCCGCCGCCCAGCCCTAGCTCGCCTCCATGGCGACGCCTCCTTACAGTCTGACCTCAGCCCGTCTCTCTCCGACCCGGCGGGCCGTTCACTGTCCCGCCGCGTACGGCCAGCTGATGGAGCTCCCTGACAGCTGCATGTCTCGGATCAGCGTCTCGATGGGCGTCTTGCCCACCAGCCTCATGAAGAAGAGCTGAGAGATGAGGTTGGCCGGCACGGCGCGCAGAGCCGGCAGGCGCAGCAGCAAGCGTCCGAAGCGCTGAGGCTGGCTGGGATACGTCAGCCGCTCGTACTCGGTCAGGGCGACCTGCGCCTTCTCCTGCAGCGACTCCACATGGGCCGTGTCGGACAGGCCGCACGCATCTGCCAGGGGGGAAACAGAAACCACCTGAAGGACTGTTCTGCTGGAAACGGTTTGGTTCAAATAAAAACACAAAATCTCACCAAGTATTTCTAGATTTTACTTAAAATGTCTTATTCCAAGTGAAATAAGACAAAACTAACACACTTCCTCTAAACTAGTGTTACAATATTCTGCTTTATTATTTCTGTTTCACGTCTTCCTCACATCATGCAGCCATAATGAACAAAATCTGAAAATAATTTCTCCGAGAAAATGGAAACAGAATCTTAGAGATCCCACTTAAGTTTTTACTTATTTTTAAATTATTTTGTTGATGCTAAAATAAAATAATGTTCTTCACTTAAAACAGTTTCTCATTTCTCCCACGGCCTGCTGGGAACAAAACGCCTGCAGGCTTACAAAATGCTTCTCTCTACGTTTGTTATGTCGACACAACCGGTTCTTTTTTTAAGTTAAAAGTGCATTTTAAAGCCTGAGTGACTCAAAGGTCAGAGTTCAGCATTTTGGAAACTAAATACTTTCACCTGTAGAGGATCACTTACTGGGATGTGAATGAATAAAGAAGCAGCTCAAGTCAAAATAGAGACCTTCAGATGAGCAATATACAATGAAGAAAAGCAATAACTGAATATGTTTGCACATCTAAAATAATGTTTTACATATCAAGAGGAAATAACGGCACTTTTATGTCTGTAAGAGGAATATTTTCTAACCGCCTGCATAAGCTGGCAGAAGAGTTTAACAAACTGAAGCAACTCATCCATCAGCTTAAAATAAAGTCATTCATTTCAAGGTAAAAAACCTTCAACAAAACATTTTATGGCTGATTTTTAAACACCTGGTTTTGAAGAGCTTCACAGCTCTTGATTTTTATTTCTCCCATTTGATAAAAATGCAAAAGAAAAGCATTAACATGTTTCTCTAACCTTGTTTGAGCAGTTATTACATTTATATCAGAAAACTATTTGAGTTTGTGCTTCATATGTGAGAGAGCAGTTTCTGTGAAACAGATTTACTGTGTGAACCTTTCACTGGTTTTTCATAGAACATATTTAATATATTCAAAAGGAAATGCAGTTTGTTCATTTTTAATGGTTTTAGTATTTTTTTATTAGCAATTTCTGCAGTAAGTTTTAATCAAAGTGCATCAGCATGTAAATACTCTCATTTTTTCTTCATAAAAACTTAGCAATTTATAGTGTTTCCAGACTTTTTTGATTTTTCTGACTCTTTTTGTTCTAAACAAGCTGAAAATCAGTTGCTTTACTGTAGTTTTAAACAGTAAATATGTATTAAAATGTATTTTATGTATTAAAATGTATTTTATGTATTTAAGGTGGTAAAAGTTTTCCTCTCATTTCAGCCTTTGTGATGAGCAAATGACGTGTTTTTGTTGTTTCTCATCTACCTAATAGCTTGTTGACACACATGTCAGACTACTGCTTTAAAGGAGTTTTTCCATTGTTTCTCCCTATTCATTAGGGTCAAAGGTCAAACCCCAAACCAACAGCGCCCCTGCAGCTGGCGGTGTTTTGTTTCTGTGACATCTGAACCCGACTCCAAACATCAAATGGGCTGATTTGCTTTGGTTTCCCCTGAAGGAGCCCAGAGTCAGATCGCAGCGTTCGGACGTACCGGGGGAGAAGAGGGCGATGGCTTTGAGGCAGCTGTACTCGGCGGAGTCCACCTGCAGCCGGTTCAGCTTGTCCACCTGGTCCTGGAAGACCCTGACCTGGTCCATGAAGGACACCACGCGCTCCGCGGACATGGGGGACGAGTGGAAGCCGGCGGCGGCCAGCAGGGGCGCCATGTGCAGCGGCAGGGCGGACTGCGCCGCGTTCAGGATGAACAGCTCGCTCCAGCTCAGCCTCAGCAGCGCCACCTGCAGGCCGACATGCACAGAGTTGCAGGGACAAACAACAATTTTGCTTTATTCACAAACTGTATTTTATTCATTTGTACTGAAGAAATTACTGCAGAGTTTTAGACCGTAACATTTTAATTTATTAAATTAATCTGCTGTTAGCTGATGTTAGTTACTAAAAATGTTGCCAGCTTAGCTTAAGCCGTTCAGAGACCCATAAACCCAGATTTAAGAATAAATTAAATTAATTAAAATGGCACTACAACTTCAAAACAAAGTGATCATTTTTTGAAGCTTTCTGTTTCACACCAACTCATTGACTCACACCTTAAAGCACCAGGATTATGTGTTCAGTTATAAATGCTGTATATATCAGATATGACCTAAAAGAAAATTGATTTTGTCTTTATCTCTTTAAGAAGCTGGTGCTCTTTCTGAAACTCTGCCTCCCTGAAGTCATCACAACATGGCTCCCCTTTCACAAAGTTTTTACCAGCGTTGCACTGAGAAGGAGCTCCTATAATGAGCAGTTTCACCAGATGCTTGCTAATTGCTGCTGGCTAGTCTGAAGGAGCCGACTGAGGGATTCTCGGGAAAGAGCTGGTCTGAGGCCGAAACTCGGAAACTGCAGCTCTGAAGGCGTTTAGCGCAGCGTGGTTGCCATGGAGATGAAGAAATTTCTCAAACATGCATGAGAAAGCATGTTTATGATGATGGAATAGCAATAAAATATAACATAGTGTTATGTTAAAAATGTCTTTTTAACATAACACTACCCCCTTTTGAATCCAAACAAGCTGTTGCTCGTCAACTCAACGTTTACAAGGGAAAACAGCTGAAAACAGATGAGCAACTATACAACCGTACATCTTTGAAAAGCAGAAGTGGCGCCTTCTGCACCACCAGCAGCAAGTGGTTTCTGGACAGTAAGTCAACAACCAACAACTTTTTGCTAAGTGATGGGCCGGGTTTCACTGCGGTTGCTAGGCAACGCCTGGTGATTTGCAAAGGTTTTTGATTGGCTCATTTTAAGCAAGGTAAGGTAAAGGTGAAGGTCATTTTATTTGTATAGCACATTTTCAGCATCAAGGCAATACAAAGTGCTTTACAGGAATTAAAAGGAAAAACAAACAAAATAGCAAACCAAAGGCAAAAGCAAAAATAATCCAATAATGTTGATCCAAAGTAAATAAAGTAGATACTCCTAATTGGGAGTTCTCATCCCTGTTCTGGGTTGCTAAATAAGTGTAAGTAAGTATCCTCTGGACTTATGAGATGCTAGATATGTATCAGTATTCTCTGGACTTTCTAATCGTGCTCTAAATTTGTAAAAGTCCTGAGTAAGCCACAGTTTCTGAGTGATAACAAAAACTAAATGTTCCTGTTCTGGAAGAATTTTTCTGGATTCTAAGTTTGTTATAATTCCTTTTCTGGGTTGTTTTTAGAAACAAAAACTATGCCAAATGTGAATTTAACACGACAGGTTTAAAATGTCGGACTGACCTGCTCTGAGACGGGGAGTTCTGGAAAGTACGGGATGTTTCTGGCCCACTCGATGGTGCTGAAGAGGAGGCGGGCGGCCAGCTCACAGATGCTGTCGATGCCCATGACGGACGCGCCGCTCGCCGACGCCTGTATCTGCGCCTGCGTGTAGGGGGCGCCGTAGCGGCTGTTGCTGTACGGCTCGGCCCGAAGCAGCTGGGAGATGAGCTCCGACACCGGCTGCCCGTTGAAGTAGTCGGCCCCGATGTGACCCGGACCCCCAGGTCCTCCAGACAGGGAGTTTGGACTGATACCTGAGTGAGACGGAGGGATTCGACCCCGCTGGACAGCTGCAGGGGAGCAGAAGAACTCAAATGTTAATAAAAACATGAATCATTGCCTTAGGTTAAAGAAGAATCCACAAAAAGTTTATATTTTATGCTCTTTATATGCCATATGATGTTAAATTATTTATATATCACGTAAATGTCATTTTCAAACACTTTTTGTGTTGAAATACCAATAAACTTCATAGCAAACATTTGCTTTAAAAGTTGACTGCTTGTTTTTGCAGCAAACATTATTTTACAGTGAATTAATGCAGATGGTTTTATTTCCTCCAGGAAAATTCTTACTTTTGTACCAAATGTCAACAAAGTGAATCTAAGTTTTTTCTTCCTGGTTGTATTCCTGGCCTAAAATTATATAACAGTTCTGGCTGAAATTTCACATCAGTCGATAATTATTGATTAGCTTTATGTTTTAAATATCTGAAATACAGCTAAACTGGTGGTGTGACCATTCCCTGGTTTATCCACAGTTTTTACTCCACTTCCTTATTTTTTTGAGCAAACCTTAAACTGCTGCTGCTCCAGTGACTCGGTAGGTTATTGCTAGGCAACCAATGAGCGCGAGTTAGCTGAAGCTTGCTTAGTCGACCTTGAGAGGTTGAGGAGGAAAAGCCTTTCCTCTGCCTACATCTCCCAGAATGCTGTGCGGGTCTGACTCAGTGAATATTCGAAATATTGAATATTCTATTAGACGTATTTTCTATTAATATTGAGCTTATGTTTATCCTCCATTATTATCAGTCGTTGAGGCACAAGAGCAAACAAAAGAGCCCAAATTTTCCTGCATCTATAAATTCTCTGTAAATTTAGTAAAATATTGTAAATATTTGTTAGCTATAAAGAGCAGAAACTGCATATAAGCTGAATATTTGTTGTATAAACCAAGAGGTTTTGAATTATTTTTACTTTGTTTTGAAGTGGAAGTGCTGATTGACTGTAACAACTATTTTGTCTGATTGTTTTTTTAGATTCAATTGGTGACAAACGGAAACTTTGGGTGGTGAATCACCGTCATTGATGCGCAGTCACATGGTAAGAATGGCCTAATCCAAGTCTTAACCATTACTGAATTGAGAGATTAGGACAAATGCTTTCCAGTGAATTTGAACTTCTTTTTGAAAAATAATATAACTGAATTTCAGACTGTAGATTTGAAAAGTAGCTGGAAACAAACCTCTGATTTGCAGATTGAACCAACATGGTTCTGCAAAGTTCTGGTTTTAAAAAGGAAATAAAAAAATCTGACTTTTCTGATGTCTATTTTAATAGATGATGTAGTAAAATTAATCTGTGTAACTTTCTCAAATGGTAAAGTCCAGAAAAATAGTTGAAGTTTTGTAAAGTCACAAAATGTGAGGAAGATCAGCACCATTAAAAAACCAAACCGGTTGATATTGAAACAAAAAGAAATGCATTTAATTTATTACAAATTGTAGCTTATAGTCTGAATAATGTTGCAATGTTGAGTGTTTTTGTTTTACGAGTGGAGATGAAAACAAACTGCACTGTTAAAATATTGTCATGCAGCAGCAGGAGCGAGAGAGAGAGAGAGAGAGAGAGAGAGAGCAAGAGAGAGAGAGAGAGAGAGAGAGAGAGAAGAGAGAGAGAGAGAGAGAGAGAGAGAGAGAGAGAGAGAGAGAGAGAGAGAGAGAGAGAGAGAGAGAGAGAGAGAGAGAGAGAGATTTCCTCTCTTCTGAACCGCAGCTCCGATGGAAGAATCTTTCAGGAAGCGGTCAGCTGACTGGGTCAGAGGTGAAGCGGACGCTTCCAGGTAATGTGGAAACAGTTGGACCTTCGTCACGCCTCCAGTTCATTAATAACTGTGGCACGCTGCCACCCACTGTGGGCTGTGTGTGGCAGGGCACCACAAACTGGACTTAGATTGCAATAAGAGCTCATAAATCCCAGGTCCAGCTGGAGGTTCAGACTTTAATCTGACTGTGTGACGCAGTTTCTAATATATAAATCACAGTTTTTGTGATCACACGCCTCACTCTGAGGTGTTAATAGCTCGTTTGTGGGATAAATCTGTGGAAACAGTGTGACACACAGCTCGTAAAGACGAATGCGTT
Source organism: Poeciliopsis gracilis (assembly GCA_911649635.1). Taxonomy (NCBI): domain Eukaryota; kingdom Metazoa; phylum Chordata; class Actinopteri; order Cyprinodontiformes; family Poeciliidae; genus Poeciliopsis; species Poeciliopsis gracilis. The sequence goes on along the minus strand of CAJVRI010001524.1, from coordinate 1,078,953 downwards.
CAGTGTAATCATTACCTTTCTTGTTTTTTACTCCTCTGAGGATTAAATGCAGCTGCCTGCAGCAGCGGTGCTGCAGGGAATCCAGCTGCAGAGCGAAAACATGCTCAGGTTGACAGTATAAACACTGTCCTCAGGTCACATGGCCGGGCGCGGCACCATTTTACTGGACCATAAATTGTCCCAGGAGTTATTATGATAAACGGTAATATTGTTGTTTTGAGACCATTTCCAAGTAGAGTTGTAGTGATGGCACCAAAATGCAAGAACACATTCTGAAAGATACATAAACTTTAAAGTATAATGGAACTGGAAGACACTTTAAATGTCCAACATAAATAAACTAAATGACAGAAACGACAAATTAAGTGAAATATGAAGCTTCTGGAAACAAATTTGTCCTTCAAACAAAAAAAAAAAGGACTGTTGAGCCCAAAACATCCGACTGAAAACTTTTATCATCCAGTTTTCAGTAGAAAGAGACAAATTATTGAGCTTTTCTTCATTTATTATGCAATTATCTGATTTATTGCTTATTACAACAAGTCTAGAGCAAAATTCTGTCTAAATTATTAGCACTAGTTTGACTTTACCTGGATTTAAATCAATTTTAAGTTTCTCTGAACTTTAAACTGTATATTAAACACAAAATAGAAACGACTCAGCTGTTAAGGACATTTAAAATGTCGTCATTTAAATGTTCCCCCCATTAATGAAGCTGAAGAGCTGCAGAGACAGACTGATGCATCCTTGATGCACAAAGTAGCTTCACAGCAGATCCTTCCTCCCTGCAGCTGCTCGACTCCTTTGCCATCACTGCATCCCTGCTGCTATTTGCACATTCCTGTTTGCTTCTTAAAATACAAATATTTGTTGTCTTTTATGCACACACATATAAATGCACCTGTGTATGTTTTCCTTTCTCTAAATGAAATTATTTACTGAATGATTTCCACCAAATTAAAGACAAACAACAGAGAATTGTTCAGAGAAACCTCAATCCTGTATTTCTTCAACAAACTCTTGTATGTTTGAACAAAATCACAGGAAGTTTCGGGTTTCAAACACGTTGAAGTTTGTTGCAATGTGACAAAATGTGTAAAAACCGAAGCCGTGAGAATATTTTTGTGTACGTCTGGAAGAGAAACCAGCTTTACGCTGCGGTGTGAGAAGCTTTGATACCTTCCTTCCGCATCCCGACGCGGAAACACTTCTTCAGACGGCAGTATTGGCACTGGTTACGGTGATGCTGGTCAATTTGGCATTCTCTGTTCGATCTACAGAAAAAAAAAAAAAATACTTTCACCTTTTTTTTTCGTGACATAGTGAGGAAACACAGGTTGAAATGAAAGCCTGCCTCCTCCTGTTGTGAGTGAACTACATGAACTGGCTGCAGAGCTACACAGACTGTGACCTTTGTAAATCATCAGCGTTACACACCCTCGTGTTGCTTTTTACAGCAGGTTGAGCTCTGCCAACGTTTTACAGGGAGCCCTTTTCAAACCCAGATGCAAGAAGAAGAAGAAGAAGAAGAAAAAAACCCATTTGGAGTTAATGCACTTTTTTTCAGAGGAATAAACAACTGAATTTGGCAGCTGGGAGAGAAGTTGGTATGAGCAGAGGGCTGAGCTGCGGCGCTGAGCTGCGGCGCTGATGTAGCTGCGGTGAAGAATAATGGGAATGTTGACCTTCTGAGGCGATCCATCCTCACATGACAAACCTTCAGGGCTTCATTTGTGCTCCTTTTGTTGCCTTGTCTCAAGGCTGTTTGTGGGATGAAGCTCGGATTTAAAGATATTGTTTTCTCCCGACTACATTACAGATAGGATCATAAAAAACCTTCCTGTTTACTGTTCTGGTTTAAAACACAAAATCAAAGTAAGTTTCAGAGAGCTGCTTCTTCAAAGGAAGTATTGTGAGTTGAAGTTTAATGAATTAGGGCTGCAACTGAAGATTATTGTAGTTGTTGGCTTTAACTAATTTTATAATATTTTAGTGCCTAAAATGCAATGAGGTAACATTCCTTTAGTTTATGTTTGATTATTTGCAGATAAATTGATCATTTTTGCATTAACTGATTATTAATTTGATAGTAAAAGTTGCTTATATGATGTGGACTTAAAGTTAACACTATTGTGATAATATTTAAATGACAATAAGAGCTATTTACATTTGTTTTTTAGGCATCTGTTTGGTTGTGACTGCATGGCACAACAATTATAGCTCCACAAACACAAACACAAAAACATTTATAATGCTTCTTTGGGTCACCAATCACATAAAAATGTTTGCTTTACATCACTAAACTGCACTCATATTTTCATATTTATTGATACTTTAATTGAACAAAGTGGGGAAAAAAAGAATACAATTAACAATCCCAACAATATGAACAAATTTGGGGGAGTTATAAGAAATTTATCACAATGCAATAAATAATTTGAACTGGGTGAAGCTAAAAGTTGCTTAAGGAGTTCTGGGTAGAGCATACAATTTGCCAATAGAACCAGCACTTTTTAAAATCAATATTTAGTGGTTATTGACGTAAAACAAGCTCTTATATCTTGCTGAAAAGTTACCTATAAGTTAGTTTTGTCTTATTTCAACAAGTGTACTAAGAAATCTGCACGATAAACTGGTCAAAAATATTTTATAAGATTTTGCTGTAGATTTACAGACAAATATTTTTTATTATCTTAAATATAAAAGATCTAAATCACATAATTACTGCTCTGAGGGTGTTGTTCTTTCAGCAAGTGGCCTTTTTCACAGTCTTTATACTCCAGTTGACGATTAATCGATTGCGAAATCAGTCCAGGTTAATCACGATTAATCGTGATCAACTGATTTGGTGCTATTGAACGGTGGATTGTCCAGCAGCTCCTACCTGCAGGAGTAGTTCAGGTTCCTCCTGATGCTCCTCTTGAAGAAGCTCTTGCACCCCTCGCAGGTGAACACGCCGTAGTGCTTCCCGCTGGACTTGTCCCCGCACACCACGCAGTCCACCACGCAGGTCTTGTCCTCGTCGCCCACGTCCACGTCGCTGCTGCCGGCCTGCGGCGAGTCGTTGTCCTCCTCCCTCCTCAGGTACGCCTTGTCTCCCAGCCCGTTGGTGTCCCCGTTGGGGTTGCCCCATCCCCCGCTCACCATGGCCATATTCTCAAAGACGCGCCACCCCGTGAGAGGATCATACACCGACCCTTCGCCGTCTCGGCCGGGTTTCACGTTGACCCCCTTTCAGTGTTTGAAGAACTGCTTTCAGACTCCGAGGTTGGGACGCCTGGTTTGGATTTGAGCAACTTTGTCCTGCAAGAACTGAAAACAGGAGACGAAGTTGTCCCGATTCGCCTGCGATGACCTTTATCCCCTTCGCCGTCTGGCAGTCCTGACCCGGAGGTCCTTCCTCTGCGATATTTTTCCTCTCCCTTCTTTAATCCCTCTGCTCTCTCTCTCTCTCTCGCCTCTTGTTCAGCCCTGACCTCTGATCAATGGCTCTTGAGCTTGGAGAGAAACTTCAGACGCGCATTAAGTGGTTCAGAGTTCAGGAGGAGTAAAGGGTGCAGCCCTGCTCTTTTCACAGGAAACAATAAATTACTTTTTGACTCTTTCTTCTTCCCTCTCACCCGCTTTCTCTGACCCCGGCTGTGAAAGGAAGAAGAAAATACCTCACCTACGATAAAGCATGATGAAAAGGGACGCAGACGTTGGAAAAAATCTGCCTCCTCTCTTCTGTCTCAGGGCAGCACTTTCCCTCAAAGCGTCCAGCAGGTGATAGAAAAATAAAACCCAGTCAGTTCTCCTTCAGGCAGGGTTAAACTGCCCTGCCCTTTCCTCTAACTTATAAACTCGTCCAACCAGTTCCTGCCGTGCTGAGGTGCTATCTTCTGATCTGAGCTCTTCCAGTCCAGACGCACGCTTAACTTGTTGAGGCTTTTTCCAGAAATGCACAGATGGCTAAAAGAAATAAAAGTGTTTTATTCTTTTGCTTTTCTGTTTTTGGAAACTATCTTTTTCTTCTGACTCAGCTGGTTTCTGGAGCAGCAAAGTTCACCAAAGACGTCCTCCTGCTCTGCCCTCTGTGACGAAACTCTGTTTTCTTCTGCTCCTTCAAAGCCAATGGGGTCAGAGGATCAAATGTCAGAGAAAAAACAAGCCAAAACAAAGGCTGAGTTGAGAAATCTCCTCCGTCACAGTCTGTTCCCCTTTCCCAAAGTCATGTCTCTGTTGTCTTGTTTTCTCAGAGCTTGTCCATCCTGCAGTAACATCTAGAGGCCAGAACGACCCCGCTTCAGCTGTCACAGACTCAGGGTTTTACTGCTGCGCTCCTCGCTCCTCTGATCGTCCTTTTCCCCGTTTTTTTTTCCAGCCGGCTTTGGCAGGAATAAATTAGCGAAAACACAGAGCGCTCCTCTTCTGTTCGAGCCACGGCAGAGATAGCCTCCTCTTCCTCTGCTTCGCTCCCTCCTTTAGGGAGAGTGAGCGTGTGTCTGTGTGCTGAGGGATTTGACACTGCTATTCAAGCCCTGCAGTTGCCATGGCTCTGGATGCCTTATAAGGCCAGCGGAGTCAAAGAGCACCGAGTGGGCTGCGGCCAAACCCACACACACATTGAGAAAGAATGCCGGGCCGCCTGACTGGCTGCCTGCGTTCCCCCGCTGACCCCCGGGCCAGCCTGGGAGCACAGGGAGGGAGGCGGGGCGCCGTACAACCGCGGCTTCATGTTCTCCCCGCCGCTCCGTTCCCAAAGACCTCCTCCGGCTCTGTTGACCCAATAATAACAAGGAGGCCCTGTTGTTGTTGAGCAACTTGTCAAAAGGTTATATGATACACTGCTGGCTGCTTTTCACACCTTCCGCTCGCACTCACAGGTCCATGTGAAGGATGTCGCCGATCGGATGGCGTTCGTTTTTAAATACAAGCTGGACGAGTCGTTTTGATACCTCCATCGATCGTTTCATAAAGGCTTCATGTCGCGATGGTGGGCATTAGTCGTATTAGTTATCATGATAAAATTTTGATTGATCATTGTCCCAATAAACTCCAATTCAGGGTTTTATAAGCCTGGCGGGCCACCAGGCTTTGCTTGAACCCCCGCCAGGCTAACAATAGTTTTTTTGTACACCAGTAACTCTGGAACCACCTTTACTGGTCTACACGCTAACAACTCCAGCAAATAAAGCGACAAGTCACAGATCAACAAATTTTATACACTTTAATTAGGACGAAACGACAGAAACAACTTTTTGGTTTGCCTTTTTTAAGATTTGCAGTTGGTATTTAGCTATTACTAATAATGTCTAACACCTGATGACCTACCTTTAAACATTTTTTATCTCAAAACAAAGCCTAACGCTGGGCTTTGCAAGTTTTTTGCGTGAAACTCTAAAATTACGTGAAAGTGTATTTTTCTCCCCGTTTGTTCAATGAAAGTATCGATAGATGCCACTAAATCTGAAAACATGATTAAACGCAGTCGTTACTGTCTAGTTTGGTGAAACAACTTTGTATTGGGTTTAAAAATGTTTGCAGAATTTTTCAAAATGCATTCAGTGCATTAATTGATTCACTGTTTATTGTGACAGGCTAAGGTAGTGGTTCCCAAAGTGTGGGGCGCGCCCCCTAGGGGGCTGCAGTGTCATTGCAGGAGGGGCGCAGGAAGCAGTATGGATGAATGAAAAAACAAAAAACAGTTACACAAAAGTGTTTCACTGTAAAGATGGTTTGTAGTTTGTTTTGTTGTAGGTGTATGTCTGGTTGAACAATGTGTGCACCCAGTTGGTTTTTTTGTAATCCATGGGGGCCTAGAATAAAATCTTTTGGAACCACTTGGCTAAGGAATAAAGCGATGAAAACAAGGTGCACCGCTCAGATGAAACTACATGCAAACTGTGTGGAAAGAAACTAACACTGAACATACCAGCAGTGGTAGCAACATCATGTTGCAGGAATGCTTTTCTGGTCAGAGTCGATGAAAAATGGATGGAAGCAAAAGCAGGAAAATCCTTGACTGAGACAGAAGCTCACATTCCTGCACAGCAACAACCAATAACAAAGATTCAGAGCTGTAATGGAAATCAGACCTTTATATTAAAACATTTGTTTAAGCTTCTGTTATTCTGCAAAGTAAAATGCACAAAGTTTGTAGTTTGTTCCCTGAAATTCTACTCAGAATTCTGCATTTTAATTAGCATTTTTTTTTTTTTTAATTATGCATATAAATTGTTTAAGAAAAGACTGCAGAGTCACACACACACTTATTTTGCACGGTACATTTATAATAGTTGAGTAGTAAAAACTTAAACTGCAGCAGCGAATCCAAAATAAAGTGATCAAGCAGTATCTTCACACTGAAGAGTGCAAGGTCTGGATCTGCTGACGCCCTCTGACCTCTAAACCCAGACTTGTGGGCAGGAAGATGAGGCACGTGCTTCTGCAGTCCAATAAAAGTCATGTGCCGGTCATGAAGCCATTTAACCTGGCAACTGCAAAGCATAAAGAAAAAAAAGGAGAGTGTGAGTCATTTAGTGTTGTATTTATTAGACCAATGGGCTTGTTTCTCATGACCACTAGGACTGCTTAAACTAAAAGTTATCTTTATTACTATTTGTTTCTTACTCAGTCATAAAGTTCCCACTGACAACATTATTTTAATGCTTAATTCAAAGTTTACAGCGTTTTGTTGGGTAATAAAATGTTTTAAATTGTCAAAGTCGTTTGACTGTTTTGGTTTGATTAAACCAAACATAGAAAGTTTTGCCTAAGAATTGTTGTCAAAGTCAACAATTGATTAATAACACAAGTTATTAATCACATGCAAAAACACTGATATATGGCGAATATTATTAGTGTATTAATTATCAGATTTTCATTAAAGAAGCTAAAGTATCATAACTCAATGATAAATTTCCCGCTGTAAAAAATATCCACTTCAAATTCACAGTAAACTTCAGTTATAAAATCTAATTTAAACTTTGAAAATATGTAGACAACTCAACCAGATTTTTAAAATACACAATATTGAAAGTGACATATATTATTTCAGCAGCAACAGTACAGATTATTGTTGCTTCAATATTCTAAATAAAACCCAAGTGGATCATGTTACAGTGGACCTCCGGTATTTATTGGGGTTAAAGGTCAGCTACCCGTAAATAGATGAAATCCGCAAATACTTGAGTCCCTCTCTAAAAGCAACTGCCTACTTTAATAGTTCAAGCACAGAATATATCTTAATCAGTCCCTTCAGTGTTTCTCTCTTTTTGCAATCAAAATCACAGATTTTATGATCCAACTTTTGAAACATTTGTCCTGAATATCTTTTACCTTTTCAACTCAACTTAATTATATATTTGAGACACTTAAAAAAAAATAATCACAATAAATGTTTTTATTTATTGCCCATATGTGACGGTAAATGTGATTTTTTTTTTTTGGTTTCTCTCCATGTTAATAACAGACTGACTTGGTATTAAGTAAAATAATGCTTTAAGCATTAATTTTTATAAAACGGGGTTTTAATACAGTTCTCTTTCAAACCTCTCCTGCTCTGTATCCCACTTTCAGGTGTGGCCCAAGTCACTGGTTGTTCCCATAGGGAGGTTAACTCACCAGTAGAGCACACAACCAGTTCCCGTCCAAAAGCTGGTGGCAGCAGTGATAATATTAATATACTCCCATATTTATTAATATAGCCAGGTATTTATTTATTCACAGAATATAATGTCTTTAGTTATTGGCTACCACTGATGCGATCAATGGCCTCAGTCTGGTCACCCTGTGAAAATGTTATTTCTCTGCTACGGCCTTCTGTTTGGCCCACAATGAATCAGAAAAACAAGATGGGGTGCAAAGAATGCACCACATCCTTCCTACATATCCACTGAAAGAAGGAAGCATTTGAAGAAGCTGTTGAATTTGGAAAGCCTTTGTTGCCTCGTTTTGATGTAATCGGCCTTCAATGGATGCAACTAAACTAAATCTGTACCATTTTCCATGAAAAACATCTGGGAATAGACGGATTTTCCTCAAATAATTTAGAGCTACGATGCTCAGAAAAATATGCAAATACTGAATCGTGAATTGGTGGGTTGTTTTGTCAATCTCCGTTAGTTCCCATTGCACATTATTACTGATGTTCCTGACGGTATTGCTTTCATATTGAAACCAATATCTAGATTAATCAAGCTTTATTCCTTCATTAATCCATGAGGAAAAGTTTATCAGAAAAGTGTAAAACTGTTAAGATATGGATAATTGCATATTAGGCTAGATTTCTGCTTCAGCGAACAATGTCACAACAATAAAATAAATATGATATGTAAAATTCATATTTTACATATATGAACAATAAAACTATGCTTTATTTTTTCCATCTATCATGTTGGGAAAAAAATAAAGCATTGTGCTGCTGACTCACAGGTTTAACTGTAATTTGCCATCGTCTTGGCGGTCTGCAGAGCTGCTGCTCTGTTTTCTCTGCCGAACCTGCAGCTTTGTCATGTGAAGGTCTCCGTGAAAAGAGGAGGTCAGAATAAACAATCAGAGCCTCCGTCCAAGGTTTAAAAATAACAGCCTCCAAAGCTGGAGAAGGAGGAGAAAAATCCCAGACAATCTGAGTTATTCACTGCTGCTTCCAAGCTGGTTTAAAGAGCCTCTGTGTTCACCAAAAAGTGTTTGCTCATCACATGTTTTTACAGGAACCCCCCAACCTGAATGACAAAAAAAACGAGTCCCTGTGGGCTTTAAAGAACTAGTTTTCTCTCACAAAAGCCAAATAACCAGAGAGTTGGACGTTGATTAAAAAGCTGGCAGGAAAGGAAAATATTTCAGTCTTTTTGTTGTTGTTGATTTTCTTCTTTTCTTCCACCTTGTAATGTGAGCATTTGGAAACTTTAACCCACATCCTTCACAGCAGGACCCTTTGAGCATTGTTAGACCTTTTGTTTGACTAAGAGGTTAACAGGGAACCCTGCTAAGCTGCTGTAAGTTGAATTAGTGTTTTCCCTCAAGCTTCTCTCTGTACGTGTTTTACCAGAAGTCTGACCTTTGTGCTGCTCTTATTTCATAGATGAGGTTGTAGATCGAAACTGAACTGCACAGTGGAAGTGGTGGCTGTGTGTCAAGTCACTTGTGGAAAAAATGCAGATTCAATGCAAAGCAGAAGCACAAAACCTAATAAGCTGTGCAAGAAAAAATAAAAAGTAAAGAAAAAATACAATCATAACGCTCAATGAGGAATGCAAAGTTTAATTTCCAGTCACTTTAAGTCATGATGTCAAAGGCCTGTAATTTAAATTATACTTATGTCATCAAGAATATTCAAGTTGCACAAAAATCATAGTTCATTTTGTTTTTGTTTAGCTTAAATCAAGAAAAAGAAATAAAAAAGTGCTCAGTATAAAACTGACAAGCGGTTTGGATAGATTTTTTTAAGTTAATAAGACTGTGCAGACGTTGGAGAGCAAAAAAGGTCTCTTTAGAGTTGTTTTGATAATTAAACATTGCAGCGTACGAGATGTACTTGAATGCACCATTTAAAGCACAGCTGTTGAGAAATCCCTGATCACCTGTGCAGCATTTTTGCACTGGTTGAACGTTTCAGGCAGCTGAATCTGGATTTTAACTTGAGATTGTTTCAATTAAGTCCAGAATGGATGTTAAAAAAATGGTTGCTGCATGAGAAAACCTTAATATCTCCAAATATTTGAATTTGAACTATATTCTGTAGTTGCTCCACAGAATGTTGCATCTTGCCGTTTGGGTGAAGTTGTGCCAGAAATGTTTTGGATTCCTTCATCTATTTTGCTGAATTAAAACATTTCTGCAGAGAAGAAGGGACCAAAACCCCTCCATTGTGATGCAGGTAACCCAGTTAATGCAATTGCTTGATAGATTTAAGAGGAAATAACTTTTCACATAGGTAGGCTTGGTTTTGGATATTTTTTCCTCTTTTAATTTGATAAATAATAATTTTTTATATTTATTTTTTCGAGTTATTTTTGAATGATATGAATTCTGTTGTGATTTGATCTGAAACATCAACATTACGACAAAAATGATTAGAAATCTGTAAGAAAATACATTTTTAGTACAAATTCTGTGCTGTAGTTTCCAAACTAAATCCCCACTGTGGTTTTATTCATTGTTTGTAAGACTGAGCATTATTTATCAGCAATTAAAAGCAACTAGTGACTAAAAATAAATCTGGTACTTGTGACGCATTAAAATGAAACTAAAAATGTCACAAAGACATTTTGTGACAGCTTGTAACAGCTTGATTAATTCTTTGACATTCTTGGTGCTCAATACTTTGACGAGAATTCACACAGAAGCGTACAACTTTATTTATGGATTTCTCTTTCTAAAGTTAATCTAAACTTACGTATACAAAGACTAAACAAGCACAAGTGAGATCAAGTTATTCCTTCTGCGTCTGAGTCTTTTATGTTGACAGGAATCTGAACGAGAAACTCAAAGGTCAGATCTTTGACTTCTGAGTCGTCATGTGGTTTTGTCATCTGGCTTGTTTGCTGTGTGAGGTTAAAGCAGGAGAGTTTTAGCACATTCTTGCCTATGTAACAGCAGAACATGTGCAGCTTACATATCTGTAGGTCTCTTTGTGTGTGTGTGGGTGTGTGTGTGAGTGTGTGTGTGTTTGCTCTTTGAACTGCAGGTCAGGAATGCAGCTGCTCTCAGCGGGAAGTCGACTGTGGTGGGGTCTGTATATTCTCTGCGCTCTCGACAGTGAAGCAGAGTAACCTTCTGTATGTTAATCTGAACAAAGCGTTGCATTCGTGCGCAAACATTTAAATTATCTCAAACTTATCTCTGAACATCTCCTTCATCTTGTAGCACTTCACAATATGGAGAAAATACAAGATATTTAACACATAATCATCGTAAGTGATAATCTGCATCGTTGTTGGTGTGAACTACAGCCTTCATAAACCAGGTGGAAAACGACAACAATAAAAGGTCAACATACTTAAGGGTGACATATGAAAAACATTACCCTGGCCCTGAGGTTTTATTGGACTGCTTCCCAGTTAATAAAGCAAAAATGCAGGAACTTTCAGCAACTGCAGAATCAGGATGAGGTGCAACAGAAAATGGCCAAATAAAATAAATATCTGTCATTAAAATAACAATAACAAAATAACATCCAGGCTGCTGTATGTACAACTTTACTAATGCACAACTTTTGTCTGAATTAGTAAGTAGTCTGTCCTTTAAAGCATTCATTATTTATTCTTCTGAACTGGAGTCATTTCTAATAACTGTTATATATATATAATTTTGCCCTTACAATGCAGGATTTTTACTCTTTATTCTGTCTACATATAAATTATCTCTATCTTGCTGTCATTGCTTGTCTCTTTGTTTCTATCTTCATTGCCTGACTGTGAAGGATCTTTCTATTCTATGTCTTATAGATAATTAGTTGCAAAAAGTAGAAAAGCGAGAAAAGCATTAAAGTTCTGCAAAATGTTTTAAGGTAATAAATGAGAAAATAAAAAAGCTAATATTAACTCCACTATGTAATAGTTAGCATAGCCAACAATGGCGGCTGATAAACGGTTTTCCTGAAGCTTTAAACCGTTTCTATACCATTAACACAAAGGGCAGTGCATACATGAGGATGATTGACAACGCTCAGACCCTCAACCTGGCTCTGATTGGTTGTTTTTGACTGGAAGCTACATTTCCTCAGGCTGCAACAGTAGCTGGATGTATTTTAGAGTCATACGGAAAGGAGATGAAAAGTGAATAGTTTTTGAAGGCGTTAATAGAAGGTGATCAATGAATCTGCTGAACAGATTTTTGATGGCTTTTTCTGAGCCCAATTGGTTCTTTAGACATGGAAGCTGTGAGAGTGATTGGACTCATGTCTCCATACACAACCAGCCCGACCACTTTCTCTTTGACTCCCTAAATCAAAGCTGCATATTTGTTGTTGTTGTTTTTTGTGTGTCAGATGGACGTGACTTTACTTTGAGCTTACCTTAGAGGTTATGCTGGGAGCTGCTTGTTTGCAGGTCTCATCTCTCACCAAATGTTAGCTAAGGGTTGCACACCACCGAGGCTCATAGAAACCTGTACAAATATCAGATTTACCGACTTCGCCAGAAAAAATGTTCAGTTCTTTTGCACAAGTATCTAAGAGCAAAAAAAATGCCTTGCTGCATTTTCTTTTATTAAAGTTGTTGAGACAAAAACTCTTTCATCATATGTACAAATTCCTGCAGGTAGTGTTTGTATTATTAGCTGAGCTATGTATAACCCAGAGGGAGAAAGATTTTATGTTTATTCGCCATACAGAGAGAGAGAGAGAGAGAGAGAGGTGTAACGAGCGTTTCTGAAACACTTCCTCTGACAATGGATGAACTGCATTAGTTAAAATGCACAAGAATTTAAAAGTGGGGTTAAAATTTAACTCTGAGGAGTAACTCTGGGTGAACAACCAACAGCACATGACTTTGTGCTCCTTCCTCATTAGCCCCCATGCCCTTTGACCCCAAGGCCAGAAGAGAAATCATCTCTCGTCTCTCTTCCCCCTCACAACACCCGGCACATCCTCAGGCCCTTTGACCTCCAGCGAATGGCGGAGCAATCTAAAATAAACAAGGCGGTGGATTCGGGCAAGAAAAAACATCTGCTGGGGTGACTCCACAGCAACACGTGATGTCCAATCAATATTTGCCCTTCTCTAATACTCAGACCCGCAGGACGTTGGTGGGAAACTTCCCTTTCCGTTGTCATTCAAATGAGATATCTTGTCTCCGCTGTTTGCCGAGGAGTCAATTGAGTTGTTTACAATAGCAGGAGAACTTTTCCTGGATGTCTGTGATTGAAAATAGTTGTGAAGGTATTAACATCCCTGAATTTATTAAACGTTACATCACATTATGCGCACAAATACAAATTGAAGGCGTTTTATTAGGATTTACAAGCCAGACCAACATACAGAACTGTTAAATGGAGGGATAAAGGTTTTCTGTTTTTTATTACAAATAAAGAAAAACCTGGAAAGTGTAGCATGAATGTCCTCAGACTCATTCTCTCTGATACCCCTCAGTCAGCGGTCTCCAAAGTGTGGTTTGTGGGTTATTCGTGGCCCTCTGGATGACTTTGGACGGCCCCTGAACCTCAACAAACCTGTCCTGCAAACATAAATGGATTCCCATTTATTAACAAAGGTTTAGCATTCATCGTAACTTTTGGAACTAAGATTACTGCAGAGCCCCATCTACTTGTGTTTTCTACGGACCAAATTTTCTCCATAAAAGGACAATAAAGACTATTTGTATTCCTGACATCTTGATTGTAGTTTATGCAACGTCTGAAGAATAGATGTGTGTTCATCTATTATTGTTTCTTTCTTCCATTGCTGACATGTTACAGTAAAGCTCAGAATATCAAAGACTCAGTGTGATCGGACTGATTTAAGGTTTTTTTTTTATGTTTGTGTGCGATTGCGTAGGAGCATCTCTCATTTTAGGCTTTGTGCTCATGTCATCATGTAACCCCTGAAACAATATATCAAAGCTGTCATTAACTCAGCAAAACAGATGGAAACGGATTTAAAAATAAAATTCCTATTTACGTGGGTCGTTTTCACTGGAAGTCAAACAGATTTATGTTCCAAAAAACCCGCTACTTAGAAAGTAATTTGCTGGCGGGTTCATCAGAGTCGTTGAAACAGTTCCTAATCACAAGTTTCCAGTGTTTCCAGTTGAAGGTAAACCTTTCTCCCACTGACATTTTCAGACAAGGGCTTAACTGTCTGCACCGCCCAAACGGTTTCCCTCTGTTCCAAATCAGCCTCTCTCTTCTCTCCTGTAAATCTGCATCCAATCTGTTGCTCCCAGTGTGTGGCCTTTGTTACACCAGACATTGCCTCTAGGTCACATAAGGTGCTTAGGATGACAGAAAATTAACCTAATCAGCTCAGTGAACAAGACTCAAATGCTTTAACAGAATTAGGTCGAGGCCCCTCCTCCCGCCGTCTTTTCCCGTACTGAACACCTCCTATCTGTAATCTTCTGCTCTCATACAGAGATGAGTGACCTCATTAGGGCTTCCTCTCTACGGTTGTTGGGATCTTCTGCAAGTTTATCTCCCTAACCTGCAAACAGAAGCGTGGCTTTGCTATCACAGGAGAACCCGGTCAGGAGGTTATTAAACTTCAGCAGCGTTTGAATTTAGGTCAAACGGTGTAAAACCACTGAGAACACATTATGCAAAGAACGAGGGAATCTGTTGTTGTTATGATCTGGGTGTCAGAGTTGGGTAGTAACACGTTACTAGGAACTATTATTACTAACTTGAAACAGTTTAAAATAATGTATAAACAGCTGGCTTTAGATTAGTATAGGAATGAGGATTAGAATTGAGTGTTAAATAGAATTACTACTGTTATGGAATTAATTGGTTGTTAATTGTTATTGTTTTAACTGGCATTTTGTTTGAGTAGATGAAAGAGTTTCAAAGGGAAAAAGGGTCAGGATTTTATAAAAGTTTACCTCTTTCCATTTCAGATGAGGAACTGATGAATAACGGACGCAGGGTTTGTTAATTAGTTATTTATTTAGTTCATCCTGCTTCGCTGTATTTCCATTTGCTTCTTTTGTTACCACAAAGGTCTGAAATAATCTAGTAATAATAAACATTTATTCAATTACATTCACTTTTTGGAAAAAAAAGTGTTTATACTGCATCATACTCTGTACTTTTAATTGAGTAACTTTATTACAAAGTGCTGTTTTGTTTTTGTAATTTCCTCACTTATATTAATTATTTTCATTTTGGTCCTTAAAATACCAAAATTTCCACATAAGTTTATACTTTGATCCATCTGATTGTATAATTTTTAAATCTTAAACATTGTTTTGACCAGTTACTCAGTACTTCAGTAGATATTTTACTTTTTTACACTTGACTAATTTATTGGATGGCTACCATTTACTTTGGACAAATTGCTACTTTTACTTGAATACCCAATTTCTGGATATTGTATTTATTTATTTAAGTTCGTTTGATAGACAAACTGAATCAAACAGCAGCCCCATGCTTGCATCAGTGCAATAGCAATAACTAATTCACAGCACTTGTCCTTTCTATCACCTCTACTGGTGAACAAACAGTCAACTGGACTGAACTCATAACACTGATTCTCTTTACAGGAAAGGTCAGAGCAGACTTGACCTTGGAGTACTTTGGACGCTTCTGAAGGCATCAGCCATCTTTTTCTTTGGTGTTTTCTGTTGGAGATAAGCTGCTGTAGAGCAGCTTATCTACAGCTGAAAGGAAGCAGTTAGGTAAGTTAATCAGAAAGTCCAGCTCTGTTGGAGGATTCCCCCGAACCCAGTACAGGTGGGTAAAGACAGAAGAACTCTGGATAAAATGACATCCCTGATGGACAACGTTTCCCACTTGTTAACTTGTTTACTGTAAATTTAGGGTTATTCCAGCTGTTCAAATATTTCAAATAAAACGGCAAACTTAAATACCACTTTGCATTTCACAATCCAATTTTCGTTCTTTTTTTTTTTTATTGAGTATGCTCCACCAGTGAGATGCAAGCTAATTACAACTAAAGACAGTTGACCTGTTTCACTCATAGGGACGTTGGACTCTAAATGAAAATCTGCTTAGAACCCCAAAAAGGGTTGGACCGGCCCTGCCTTAATGTAAGAGGTCCAAACTATTTTTGAAAGAAAGCAATGAAATGTACCGTTTACTGTTTAAAATCAAATATTCAAGCGTTTTGCCAACATGAAAAATTTGAGTATTTGTGGAAAACTACCACCCTAAACACACCATCCTCACAGTGAAACATAGGGGTGGCAGTATTATGCTCTGTGGGGGATTTTCTAATTTAATTTCCCACTTTTTTTCATTTTTACCAATATTTTAATCCAATTCCCCCTTCTACTCTTAGAGGACTTTAAACGGTGTTTTCTCCCTAATCCTGGATGTGAAGCGAGCTCCAACCTGCTCAGGACTTTATTTAATCTAATATTGAAACATGATCTAATGTCAAAAACTATTTTATTCCCAGCACAGACATTTTTTCAAGCATCTGTGTTGGCTTGTTGCCGAGCTGCTTTGCTGATTGTCACTTTTCTAGATTAAAAAACGTTTTTTTCCTCCCTCTCGCTCAGTCTTTCATCAAGCTGATGAGTTTTGGTCATCAAGCAACTTTCTCAGTCAGATGTCACGCACACATAGCATCCTGCAGCAAGCATGGAAATCACCTTACATGGACTTACATGCAACATGGTTTTACTCTTTATCCTGAGCTGTTTGCTCTCATTATCTGAGTGGGCGAGAGCACAAAGCGGATGTGCCCGGCCATTTGATTGAGGTCAAAGCCTTTTTTGTGGTGTGTATGTGTGCTTTTTTTTTTTTTGTTTTTCTGCCTCTTGCACCCCTCTCCACCCTCCTGACCTCTGCTTGGGTTGACTTGTGTCGGAAAGCTCCAGAGAGCGGGGCGATCGGGTCATGGCGGCAGCGCCGAGTGGATGGATAAAGAGCAGAGGAGGGGATGAGCAGGGATATAGAGTGGCTGTGACAGGTGAGCTAATGGCTTGGAGAGAGGACGCTTTCAGGCGGTGATCTCTTGATACAGCTTACAGCGGGACGACTTATTAAAATAATGGATAAATGCAGAGAGCAAATGAGTTGACCTGAAACCGAAAGGTCACTCCCTTCGACTCACCTCCTCCTCCTTGGTGTGTTCGTGTCTGCAGGCGTCCACCCCCACACTGATTGACAGCCACTGCCGTTATCTAATAATGGTGTGGGTATTTTTCCCAGGCTTTATGAAACTCTGCTGTCCTGTGAGGGGGAGCAAAAAATATCCTGAAATATGGAGCTCAAAAGAAAACAGCAGATTCTTATAGACGCTTGTTTACTAAAATAAAGACTTTTTTGTTAGACCAATGTCTTTCAGTCTGTGGCCTTCATTCAGGTCTTTACAGAACACCAGACACTTCAAATAAAAAGAAACTTATTTTTAAATGCAACAACTGCAACCCAAACCTTCAAGGAGAAATTCAAGCTGAGGCTGAAATTATTTCTACCTTTTTCTCTTGATTTAGGAATTCACTGTGATTCCTGTGTGCTGGCTTTAAATATAAATCATAAAAAGCAACTTTTTATGCTGAACTAGCATAAAATAGAAACAACTTTTACTGTCAAAGTAGAAAATTCAGGTGTGACAGCAGCAACAGGTGTAAAGGCTCACATACCTTTACAGCTGGTATAAAGTGTTAAACAGTATGTAAAAAACAAGGTTAGCAATAACAACAGTGGTAATGATGATAATGATGATGATAATAATATACTGCACAAAACCATGACAAAAAATACAGTGTGAGTCGGATCAGTTTTTCAACTGAAATCCATTATTTGATCATTTCTTTAATTTTGTTTTTCACATGTTGATTTTAACATGTTTTGAATGTGAGAGTTGGAAAAAAAAAAATCTTTTCAACTGCGATTATCCTTGATGTGTCTTCATGATGTGTGCTTTGTCTCTATGATGCTGCGTCTTCTTTAATGCTCTCTAATCAAATTCTTTCTCTCAGTTTTTATTTTAAAAATGATGTAATTTTTTAAAAACTCTCATTTATACGTGGCAGGGTTTTTATTTCAGTGATATTACAGATGTGGATTTTGTCCCAGTTTGTTCATGTATTCTTATTTTGTTAGGTCAAGAAGTTGTTCCTCCAGTTGGTGCTTCAACTTCTGCTCTGTTGCTCTTGACAGTTGGTGGTTACCACAGCAACCAGCCACTGACAGCTCCTCCCCCCTTTTTCTGTTGCTGTCGGTAACCGCGGGGCAGAAGCTGCTTCACTGACAACAAACACCAACCTGATTTTCTCTCTTATTAAAATAATAACAGTGACCCAGAGTGTATCTGTCGAGAAACCAACGAACGTATTAGTTACATAATATACGTTTATACATGATATTTGTTTTGATCTCATAAAATTTAAACAATACAGTGAAGCTGAAGGATGTCATGAACATGACAAAATGTGGGAATACCTTTACACAGTACTTTAAGTAAAAGAAAAAAAAGACATTTATGAACATTTAAGGTTATTTTGCATCTCTGGCTTTAATATAAACAATCCTTCAATGATCTGATAAAACAGAAAACATGTTTTTAATTCTAAAAATATATTTTTATAGTAACTTAATCTAATTATTTGGGTAGAGTGAAAATTTTCCTTGCGCCTCTTATGACGTGATACTTCAGTTTTCCTTGACTTCTCACTTGAAGCTTGTAAAATGCTTCCCTTAAAGGGCTATTTTTGTCGTTATTGTTTCGGCTTTGACTGCAGAGTCACCCAGAGGCTACAACAGCCATGTTTTCACCAACCTTTGATGAACTAAAGAGCTTAACATAGATCTTGGAGAGTGGCAACATAAAATTGAATGATAATTGCATTATGCGCTCTAATGGCAGCTATTACAACAATAGCGTTGGTGACCTGGAGGTTTGGGATGAGAGGGAGGGAAGGCCCTCTGCGCTGACCTCCGCTCAGGAAAGGGCAAGCTCAGGCAACAGTCGGGGCGTCAGAGGCCCCGCCGCCTCGTCTGCCACTCCGAAGCTTCAATTCAGTGGCTGACACAACAGCCAAGCATCGCTGTGACCCGGTGGGTGTGACACTCAACCTTTGCCTTAACCTCCTGACCGCCGGTCACAGCTGCAGCGCGAAGGTCAGGGTGCAGGGTCGGCCAAGGGGGGGTTTGATGGGTGAGAGATGAGCTGGGAGAATATGGAGGGGCAGGAAATTCAGAAAAAACACTGGAAAATGGACAATTGAGTGAGAGGCAAAGAGTTGGTGACAGAAGAGAGGAAGATGTGCTTCACTTGCAAAAGATTAGAGAAATTCAGTCAATTGGTTGAATCTAAAGAAAGCAAAAATATTTTCACATTTATTTATAATTCCTACTGTCTGAAATACTAAAGGTCATGGATTTACCTTTAACGTTTTTTAAAATGACTTTACATTTTTTCTTTGTACCCAAGTAAATGTTTAACTGTAATCTGCAGTGGGAAAAAGTTCTTTCTCTTTTTTTTCCAGTTTGGTTGAGTTGACCTTTTAACTGAACTGTCAAGCGTGAAAGGCGAAGAACGTGAGACCACGAAGGTGCAAAGGAGGCAAATGGGCTTGGCGTAACATTTCGTGTGAAGATCAGCCATTGTTGCGGGCCCCTCCCCCCAGGCGCCGTTGGAAGGAAGGTTTTTATGGGAAAACGAACATGTCCGCTGTCACCTGCCTCAAATCATCTGACGGTTCATTCTTTATTTAAACTGCATGACAGTTTTATTTAAAAAGAGGATTATGTCTTATGTTTGAGTTTTGCTGTTTCTAACGGTCAGCTCTCTTTGTTTTATTTTCTACATGGGCTCAAAAAGGCAGATGGTACAACTGCTACTGGTTAGAAAAGATCAGAAAAAGCAAAATTCTTCTTTTATGGCAGTAGTGCAGTTGCAGCTGAATTAATTAAAATACAATCTCTAATTTGACCACTTTTCTAGTAAAACCTTTCTTAAATCAATGAATCAAAATAATCAGCAGCATGGCTTTTTTGTTTAAGGACATTTTACTTTGTTACATTAAATTAAGTGACTACATCTCTCTTTGGGATATTTATGTTTTTAAAGAGAAACTCAGTTTTTAACACTGCAAAATAGGAAAGTCAAGAAAAGAGGCCATTCAAATAGCTTTTGATATGTGTTATTCTTCAGGTCGAGTGATAGCAATGCATACGTATCTGTCTGCAATAATTAAGCAGTTTAGCAGTTTAGTATTGAATATATAGATGGTATTGTGTGTCAGGGCTCTTTGAATCACTATAATTAATTTCAGAGAACTGGCTCGATTAATTTGTCTGCAGCTCAATTAAAGTAAATCTACTTCAGAAGGATGTTCCACATTATTAAGCAGGCCACAGGTTTCAAGCAATACGGGAAAGAGAAAGAATCTCTCTGCTGACAAAAATGATCAGATAGTGTAGTGTCGCATGACAAGGTATGAAAACATTAAATATTTAACAAAAACTGAAGCGTTATCATCGCACTGTGAAGAGATTTGTGGCTGATTCAGAACAAAGATGGGTTTATACAGATAAAGGCATAATGAGGAAGGTTTATGTCAGACAAATTCATTGGATTAAGAGAGCAGCTGTTAAAATACCTTTACAAAGACGTTTTTTCATTCTTGTTTATTTTCTTCATGTATAATAGATAATGTACATACACATACATATGAATAGTGCTCCTTTTATTCTTTATTAAAGCATACATATTTAAATTTAATGTCTGCAAACTGTGAGCACTTGAAACTAAAATGAAATTTGTTTGTGCAAAACATTTTGGCCATTTCCTGTCTACCATCCTGAACATAAACATGTAGCGTTCTTAAGCATTTGAAACTAGTGTTATGCAGAAAAATATTGGATATAATATGCATGGTGGAAGCTGTATAGTGCTGTGGGTCAGGTTCTCCACCAAATGGCTTGGCTTGAAGTTTTTATCTGAAAATCGGTTGTGATTTGGTCCTTTTAGCAAAATGGTTGGAAAATCACCACAGAAATGGTTCATTAGACACAAGGCCATCACAGCGAGTTTAATGCCACTGATTTGTAATAAATATTTGCAATAAATGATTAATTTATTTGAAAGTTGCCTTCCTGTAGTTTTACCAGTAATAATAGAAGTGCTACAAGTATTTACATATGCAGAATAGAAGAATAAGTGTTTTTAAAAAACATAATTTATACATCAGATTTGCACATGTAACTTATGTGAACAGCTTGTAGCTGCGACGGATCTGTCTGTGTTTTATAAAATCGTCTCTTCCTTCCTCCACTCTGCTCCTTCCTCTGCAGCTTTGGCTGCTTCACTCTGGCTGTGTTGACTCTCCATCATGGCGGCAACCTTCTGCTCCAGCCGCCACACCTGCTCCCGATACTTCCTGCGAATCTGCCTGTAGGAACTCAAGGCTTTACTGGAATAAAACCATCAAAATCTAGATTAGTTCATTCATTTCATTAAATTTGTACTTATAATAACAACCTGATAGGGAAGGGCAACACATAGGGAGGGGAAACGGCAATATTATGTAGTTTCACAGTCAATAATTTAACCCTTCTTATGCCTTGAACAGTAAGCAACACTAAAAGTATTAAATATTAACACCTAGTAGGGTTAGATAATACTCTTACCTCATTAAAACATTTTCATTCTTAAACTGAGATGCCCTTAAAACAAATTAACTGTAACATGTAGACGTATCTGATAATTATTTCTTTACAATGTCTTTAAAATGACCTATATGAAAGTACACAATAAGAAATATTTATATAATCAAACTCTGGCATAATGATCATCTATAAAGGGTTTTCCTATCAGAACTAATAAGAGATGATCACCAGCGTTGGGTAGTAACTAGCTACATTTACTCAATTACATTTACTTTTTACTACACTGTTCTCTTACCTCAACTTCAGTATTTTAAAATAAAGTATCTCTTTTCTTACTTGAGTAAAATTTCTGGATTTTCTACCCACTGAATAAAAAACAAGCACGTTTAAATCAAAATTTCACCAGGCACAGAAACACACCTCCAGTTTATGATACAGCTTCATAAGTTTTCAATAAAAGAAACTGATAACTTTATATTTTGTTCCATCCGATTATGTAATTTTTTAATTTGAAATGGTTGATAAATTGATCAGTTACTTTTCTACTGTTACTTGACTCATTTTTTGGATGCTTTTTACTTGTGCATGTTGACGTAAAAATATGTTGACATTGTGCTATTTTTACTCTAATATAATTTTGTCTCCTCTGCCCACCTCTGATGATGATACAGGATGTTGAGTTTAAGTCGTGAAAAACTCAGATAATTGTCACGCCAAATTCCCAGACATTCATATCCAATCATTTGCTGAATTACTCCACCATCCCGGCTTGTAATGTTTGGGCGAAACGGTGATTGTATGTAAGCAGTTTGCTTAAAGTGAGCTTTGAAGCAGTGCGTGTGCTGTCCATGTTTACCTGTGTGCCTGTGTGAGGCGAGCGATCTGCTCTGCGTTGTCCTTCCTGTGGGGGGCGCCGTCTGCGAGAGCCGAGTTCAGCGAGTCATGGACCATGGCCAGCCTCCTCTTCAGGGCTTGTTCCCTGGCAGATAAAGAAAACAAGTGGCTCAGAAGGTAACTCAGTTAACAAAAGATGTTTGCAAAGAAAACAAAAGAGTTGTTTTCTTTTCTTCATCCTTGGCCTGACAAGGAGTGTAATTTAAAATAAAGTGTTTATCTCTCAGGGTTAGAAGAGAAAGAGGAAGGTCTCTGCAGTATGCTTTATGTTAAAGTCTGTTACCTAGCAACAGAACAAAACCCAGCATCACTGCATGTCACCTTTTTTATTCTGGGAACATCACTCCAAACAATCGTTTCCTTAAACAACAAAAACTGCTTTGGAGAGATTTCACTTCGGTGTATTTCATTGGGATTTCATGTGATAGACCAAACAAAGCAGTGAATAATCTCCAAGTGAAAAATATTACAAAGTTTCCAAATTTGTTCACGAACGAAATGCTGAAAAGTGTGGTGTGAACTAGATTATTTATAATCCTTACTGTCTAAAACCTGTGACCTTTATAGGTCTTCTGCAGGGGTGTCCAAATTTCTGTCATTCTTAAAAAACTAAATTCACAAAACGTTTTATTGAGAATCTCTTTTTTGCAGCTCAATACTAAACTAAAAAAGAAATATTTTAAACAAAGAACATAGATTTTTTTTTGCAATAAAGGAAAATGTAAAGTGTTGTAGATCCAAAATTTAAAAAAATGATTTTGCATGTTGCTGACAGACAGGCAACCACTTTGCTAATTTAGTTTGGGGTCAACAGACGAAAACTAAAAAAAGATTTAGTTCATTCTCAGCAATAAAAACATGATTTAGGGCTTTCTTTATTGAAAAACTGTCAAGAATGTAATTAAAAGCAGATTTGGGTGAGGTCCGGTCTTACCTCTGTAGGACCGCCTGCAGCTCTTTCAGGATGGGTCGGGTCAGAGAACTCGTGATTTCACCGTCACTAACAGCTTTGGTCGCGTTCTCACCAAACCTCTGAAACATAAACATGATAAACATGATAATGAGCAGAAAAAACATCTAAAAACATCAGAAATAACAATTCCTGTCAACAAATCATTCCAGATTCAGAGCAGAAATCTGGTTCCAAACCCATTTGATGCATCCGTCTGTCCGACAGTTTAAAATATTTGTATGTAAAATTTAGAGGGAATGGATAATTTCACATAATTTGTAATAAAGCTGAAACATTCTGTGAATTATTTTTGAGTTGCTGTATCTAATTCATAACTTGTCTTCAATGTCAGTCACTCATGCTGGTTTTTTGTGTCTTCTGACAGACGGAGGTGAGAGGTGCGGCGTGACTTCCTGCTGCAGGGACAGGACGGCCGAGCAGAAGACCTTGAGGAACTAAAATATCTGACTCGGCCTGGAGGGATTCTGCTTTGGAAGACGTGATTTCCCAGGTGGGAGAGCTGGATTTGAATTGGATCTCTCTCATGAACCCCTACTCCCTCTCGGTCCTTTCACCTTGACTTTGTATTATTTGCTCTTTTTTTTTTTTTTTTTTTTAAATGAAGTCATCGTCGCAGCAGTTGGAGGCCTTCATACCTGTTCGGTCTTACGATCTTCAGCCTCGTCTCTGAGGTTTTCTAGGATGAAAACTCCAGCTGCTTCCTGCGACTTCTGTCCCATTAAGCCCCATTCGAGACATCGCAGCTCCTTCTCCTTCAGACGGATTAAAGCTCGAAGATCTGACATCTCCTCCTGGACAAAGGCAGTCAAACCACAATCTAAGATAAACAAGCACAATTCATGGCAGCATAGCTTGTGTTAAGTGGCACAACTAAAAACTTTCATAGTTAAAGGAAGCCAGAAAGTAAAAATCAAATGTTATTTTTGACTTGGACAGTTGTAGAACGGTAATTTGTAGCTTTTATGGCTGCTTGCAGCTCCATTTAGTTTATAAATATAAGTGTTTCAATTGGTTGTGAACAACCAAAAATATTGTTAAATATAGTTAATACTAGGATTCCTGTCTTTTAGTATTCATTAAACTGGTGTTGTTGCTAAAGTGCTGTTGTAAAAGTGTTTTAGTGTTGAATATGTAATAAAAACTGCTGATTTAGAGGAGAAACTGAGCGTATTTTCACAATAATCAGGCTGTAGACCAGGTTTTTTTCCTTTTCCTAACTGTTGGTATTTAGTAATCAAAAGATTAGACTGCTACTTGTAAATGTGTTCATTTAAAAAAATGTTAAAAGTTTTGATAAGATGCAGCAGTAAATGAGCTTTTCACAGCTTTTTGTCACTGTTTTGATCAATTTGCGTATTTTTGTGCTAAGTAGGCTGCCAGAACTGATACTAAACAGGCTAACAATAGCATATTTCTTACCAGTGTATACATTTAACCACTGAGCAAACAAAAACAGGGTTTGCAGTTCTGCTCATTCTGTGTTTTTAATTAAATAAAAACCGTTAGCTGTTGCTAAAAAGCCTCATTTATTGCAAAAACTGGACTCTAGAGATCCCTGGATCTCTAGAGTCCACTATTCTGTAGAGCCTACAGAATAGTGGTTTCCAGGTGAATTTTGTTGATTTTTTCCAATTTTGACTTTGGAATCTCTTAGTAAGAATTTTAACAAACCTATTAAGAGAAAATAATTGAATTGGATAAATATAGTGGGTTCGTTTTGCCTTGAAAGTTGGAGCACAAATATTGAAATTGTGCCTCAGTTAAATGTGCTGCTGTGTAAAGTCTGCTGCTAACAATTATTAGTAATAACAGCTTAAAGAATGTATTTATCTACACTGAAAGACAAACCAAATTGTCAGAGGGGCTAATAAAAAGTTTTTACCAGCAATGTTCACTTTGTTTTCAACACACTGCAGTCATGTTGGAATTCAAACGCTCAGAAAAGTTCTAATTTGCAGGTTTGAGTTCTGTCTTTTGGGGAAGTTTTCAAAGTTTTAATAAAAAAAAAAAAACTGTATTTGGCAGTTAGACTATAATACAGTCAGATTATGAGAATATTGGCACTACAAGGTTGACACAAGCTATGTAAATGCGACTTGTTACTCTTCCTTGCAGTCTGAACTCAACGTAACGCATAATTATAGAACCATAAATCTTTGAAAAGCAGAAGTAGAACCTCCTGCACAACCAACAAAAATGCAGCAAGTGGTTTCTGGATGTTATGTAAGTCAATAAAAGAAACTGTTGTCTTTTCCAGCAGCCATTGTACAGCACATATAGCGGTAAACCCAGCTGAACAAACTGGAGCTCTGCTTGGGTTCTGGGGTTTCTACAGGTAATGGGTCGCGCTTGCTCATTTGTGATGTTCCATTGAAAAGGTTTTTGAAACGACTCATTTTTCTTGACACCAAACACATTAACTTATTGCATTAACTTATAGCCAAAAGATGGCTGAGCAGTTTTATTAAGCGCTTGGGTTGTTTTTACAAGACAAAAAGCGACTGGAAAAACAAAAATCTTGCAAAATGTGAATTTAGTATAATAGTGCTAAAAACTAAGCACTGGGTTTTGAAACTCAAGGCTAAAATTTGTTCTATGTTGTGTAGGAAAGTATTTGTTTATTTTTGCAGTAATAAAGAAAACTGACTTTTGTTAAAAAAAACAAAAACAAATCTCCTACCCTGACTGAGATCAGCTCATAAAACAGTGATGCTTTCTCCCTCTTGCTCTCCGGAGGTTTGGTGTTGTCCTTCATCATGTGGCCCCATCTGGTACCGACCGGTTGACCGGTTTCTGAGCTCACTCTGACCTCGGCTCCTGTACCTGACTTTGCTGGGCAAATGGCTGCCCGTTCCCTTTTCAGTCGCTCGATTTGTTGCCGGAGAATTGCTTCCCGGTCTGCTGGATCTGGAGTTCTGTGGGGTAACAGTGTTTATATATATATATATATATATATATATATATATATATATACATATCATGTCTGTATTTCTGCATCCTGACAAACGTCACCTGTGCCTCGTGTGACTCTGGGTTTCCTCTGTGACTCCAGCTGTGCAGAAGGAGGTGGATAACTCCTCAGTTCCCATCTCCGGGTTCTGAGCTGATTGCTGCATGTCACACACCGGCTCTGGTTGGAGGAAAACGCGTGATTCAGAGTCAAAGTTGTTTTGGTTTTGCATAAAACTTGATGATCACCTGCTGAGTGTATCTGCAGAGAGGGACTTTGCTGCAGCTTTGCTTCATAAAGAAACAGCAGCTCGCCGTAGGCCTCCTCACACTCATTGCTGTCGGACAACAAACAGGACAGAATCTCTGCTCAGAATATTTGTGCTGGCAAGTTTAAATGTTAATGTATCAGGTGTGGATGATAAATACGAGTATCTTAGAGCCATCTGCAGGGCAGAGCAGTCAGACTCCAGTCGGCACAGTTTCATACTGATCTGCTCCGAATCCACCTTCCTTCGCTCCAGAGCCGCAGTCAGACGCTCGTTTCTCGCCTTCAGCCTCTCAATGCATCTGAGACAACAAGAGGCTGGATTTAAAGCTTTTAACTGGGTATGGATGACATATCAGCATTAACATCGGTATTAGTGATGATAGTGACATCAGTATCAGTAAAACTAGGCTAATATTAACAACTAAGTGATGCAACTCAGGATTTTGGGAGTTTAAAGCAGAGAAGAAACATCAGCAGATGTTTTTTCACAGTGTCAACAGGGAAATATAGACAGCGCTGGAAAATATGAAGAACTGAACCCCACTGAAAACCTGCTGGTTCTTCCACCAAATATTTATTTCTGAACTCTTCCTGAGTTAAAACATTAATATTGTTGTTTTCTTTCCATTATTTGAGCTCTGAAATCACTGCATCTTTTTTGTTATTTTGATCATTTCACATTTCTTCCAAATAAATACAACATTTTTGCTTGGAATTTCAGAGACATGTTGTCAGTCGTTCATAAAATAAAAGAACAATGCTCATTTTACTCAAACATATACCTATAAATAGTAAAATCAGAGAAACTGATCATTTTAAGTGGCCTCCTAATTTCTTCCTGAGCTGTAGATACATATATGACATACAAAACCCAAAGGGAAGTACCAAAACTTGCAAAATTTCAATTTAAAATGATCAGTTTCTCTGATTTTACTTTTTAAAGGTTTATGTTTTGAACATAAATGAACATTGTTCTTTTATTCTGATACTCCAAGCAAAAATGTTGTATTTATTTGCAGAAAATGAGAAATGGTCAAAATAATAAAAAAGAAACAGTGCTATCGAACCTCAAACGATGCAAAGAAAACAACAACATTAATGTTGTAACTCTGGGAGAGTTCAGGAATCAAGTATTTGGTGGAATAATCAGGAGGTTGTCAATGGGGTTCAGTGCAGTGAACTCCTCATTTTTTCCAGAGCTGCATGTCATGCATTAACCTGACATACAGCTCATCAGTGGAGGTCTATTATATGCAAGATTTCCCCAACTGTTTCACATGTCAATACACGTCATAATTCCTACATGTAGAACACGTGTTCACGTGTTTCTACAGGACCAACCAAGCTGTGTTTCAGTGGCAGTTTACAGCTGTTCTGTGTTTTGCTCTGGCTTGTTTCTGGCAAGTCTTGGTCTCACCTGTTCAGTCTGTCGGTCTCTGATTCCAGGCTGATGGGGCTGGGGCAGGGACTGCTCGGGGTTACGCAGCCCAGCGGAGTCCCGTCCCCACCCAAAGACAGAGGAGTCGCAGCTCTGGACGTTCTTCTGTGGAGCAAAGGTGAACCGGGGTAGGAAGGAGGCGGTCGGTCGGGACTGAGAGCTCCTGAAGGAGGCCGGTACGAAGGCGAAAACCTGTCAGACCTCCAGGCCTTGTGGAGACCAGCCAGGTGGAGCACCTAAAAGACCCCAACTCAATTTATCCGGATTCTAAAAACTTTAAAGCAATAAAATAAAACATTTTCCCCACCTTGTTTTTCTCATCTTCCAGTGAGTAAATGTTACTTGGAGCTCTCTGCAGCTCTTCATCGTGACTCGGCATGTTGTTCCTGAGAACAGACTCCTGTTTTTCCAGGTCCAACAAGCCGTCCAGGTTCTGGTCCTTCGGCATTCCCGCAGAACATGAGATCCCAAAGTCTCTCTCCATCTCCTCCAGCATCTGCAACCAGCAGAATATATTTACAAAACTCACCGGTATTTGTTTAAATTCACGGCTGTAATAAATATTTCAACCAGAGGTGGGTAAAAAAAACAAGAAATGCACTCAAGGAAAAGGAAATTATTTGGTAAAAAGGTTACACAAGTAACTAACCAAAGCATCAATCAGTTAATATTTAAAAATGACCATCATCAGACGGATCAAAATAGAACGTTTTTGGTATTTTATATCAAAATGAAAATAATTTATTTTAATAACACAATTACAAAATAAGGCAAAAACAACATTTCTTTAAAAATGAGACTTAAATAAAAGCTGCAGGTGTGTCTGGTGAAGTTTTGGTTCAAACAACATTCAGTGAAGTCACTCACAGAATATATATTTTAAAAAAAGTGAAATATCCAAAATATTTTACTCAAGTAAGAGCAGCTATGTTTCATAATAATGTTACTAAAGTAAAAGTAAAAAGGCAATCGCAGTAAAAACAACAAAAAAAACAATACTCCACATTTCTTTCAAAACTTTACTCAACTAAATGTAACTGAGTAACTGTAACTAGTTACTACCCAACTCTGATGCCAGGTCAAATGTCAGAAATGTTTCCCTGCAGCTCGTCACCTGCGTGGCTTTGGTCCAGTTCTCCTGAGCAGCTCTCAGGTGCTCCGTGTCCTTGTTCTGGTCGGAGGCTGTGATTGGAGCGGCCCACGTCCTTCTGAAGCTGATCGAGTCCTCCACTGACGACAAAACCTCCTGCAGCTGTGTCCAGACGACACCGCCGCCCCCTAGCGGGTAAACAGCAGAGGTGCAGTGACGTTTAAAAGCTCTCAGCTCAACTTTAGCTCAAATTTAGGGGCTTTGGTAGTAATAACCTTTTCATCAGAAAGAATATGGGAATGTTTTTATGTAGTAGAGGCAAAACTAATGAGGCACAGATAGAATTTAATATTCTTATTTTTAGCCGTTTAGGGTTTGCTTTGTTTTTGTGTTCAAGCCCCTTAAAAATAGAAATAAACTTAATTCTAGTGCTTAATTTCAAGTTTAAAAAAAATTATAGAGTACTTTATAGATACATTATAGTATTTTATTAGGGTAACTGTATGGAACCATTTTCGCTCAAACAACTCTCTCTGTAAGAGGATCCACAATTTGGATCCCTGTTAATTTAAAATCTGTAACCAGCTTCAATATGTTAAAAAAAAAAAAATAAAAAAATTTATGAAAGAAAAACAGAGTGTTATCCATATCTAATGTTTATTTTTTATTGTCATGTTTTTAATTCCTTCATACTGATAAAAACCCCCCAGCAGATTAGCAGATTATTCCACTTATTACAACACATTTTCACCACATTATAAGTGAACCTATCTGTTAGTGGAGCTGATGCTTTCTAAATCAATGTTAAGGATTTAAAACACCCTCCTGTATGTTGCTGAAATTAACTTATGTTAATTTTGTCTTATTTAAAATATAATAAGATACTTGCACTACAAACTAAATCAGAACTACTTGGTAAAATGTTGTGTTTTTGCAGCAAGAAGGTCTTGAGTTCAAATTCTGACTGACCTTTTCTGCCTTCATCCTCCCACAGACCAACATCATGTCTGTTAACTGGTCTCTTTACATTTCATTTGGGTACAACGTGACTGATGTATGATTGTTGTGTCTATACAGTACTGGGTCATAAACAGGCAAAAATGTCTGATGTGTAAAAAGTAAATTTTTTTTGAAAACTAACTTCAAACTGACTCAACAGCATTGCATTGCTTTCAGTTCCTGAAATTCAAATCTGTTGTGTTGTTCCTCATTTACATTTCAATGCATTTTACTTCACAAAGCTGGACAGCGTAACACATTTCTTCCTAATGCAGTACGAAGAGCAGTTCCTCATGCCTACCTTGGTTGGTGGTTGGCTGTTTGGATGCGGCGGCAGAAGCAGAGCTGCTCTCTGGGCTGCTTCTGAGCAGCCGGTGAGACAGAAGGTCCGGAGGAACCAGAGGTCTGGACGAACGCGGCGGTCTCGTGTCTCCTGGATCACTGGAAGAGTTGACCACTCATACGAGTCATACTCTGAATCATGCGTTATCTCTGGAAGAGTCGTTTATTCAGGAACTTTACTCACCTCGGAGCCTTTAGCGAGCCCATCTTCTTGTTTAGATCAGCGATGATGCTGAGCAGGGTGCTTACTTCTGCCTCACACTGAGCCACCTCTGCTGGTGTGGGCTCATGGCCAATCAGAGGCTCAGAGGCTTCAAGGTCAAAGGTCACAAAGTCACCATGGCTCAGCACGTCCTTGTTAAACAGGGAGCTGGTATCAAGGCTGTTACATCTGCTTCTTTTGGAATCCTATAGAGACCCAGTCAAAAAGTAACCTTAAATAATTCAACAGTTTGTGGCTAAATTATGACTTTTTAAGACTCGGTCTACAGGATTTGCTGATGCTATTTGCTTTGGATTAAAAGTCTGTCATGAAGCTGGCATCAAACTGTTAAGCCATTGTTCAAGGCGGAAAAGGAGGAAACCAAAAACATCCTGAAATCCAACTTCCTGCCCAACAAACATTTGCAGATCACACCATCTATTGTTTTCACCAAGATTTTCAGATAAATTCACACAGCGCAAAACAACTCATTGCAAACTGCAAATAAAAAACAACTTGGAGTATATCTAGATTTCCCACATGCATATTTTAATTGCTTGAATTCCAACATGTTTTTCTGCTGACCAGAGAGGACAGCATGTTTCACATTCCTGATCCCTCATCAATGTCCGAGGATATCACTGCATCTCATTTCTTTTGCCAATTAAGTGGTGACATGGTTCTTTAGCTCACACTGACATGAGTGTGGAAAGTAGCAGAGGAAAATATTTACTGTCTCCTCAGTTCCACAATAATTATCTTTCAAACGTCCTGCCAAGAAGTTAGTTCTTAAAACAGCTGGAAACATTTAGCCAGGCGTTTATTAAAGTGGAATTTGGTTACTTTACTGTACTGGCAGTGTAACAGATTTCATCTAACACCAAACAAACATTTCAGAAGGACTCACTCACCTCCATCTTTCTTGTTTTTGATGTCTCCAGAGTATAACAATTCTTAACATTTGGAAAAAGTGGAGATTTTCTTCTTGGCCCTGCTGTTTTGTGCAGTAAGAGGCCAGAGGTCAGTCCCTGAGCGAAGGCAGCAGATTGCTGTCCTGCTGCATGTCTGTCTAACTCTGTTAACTGTGATGAATGAAGTCAGTGGGAAACACTCAGAGAGACATCCACACCCATTCCCCTTCACTTTGTGTCCTTTCCTGTTTTGGTCGCAGTTAGTTTCCATGCAGTGTCTGCTCCTGTCTGGGTCTTTGGAAACGTGTTTTATACTTAAAAAATGGTTGTTAAAGGGGCAAAATTAAGCTTTCACCAGCCACATATTCCCATTTTACATCACAGTCAAGAAACTTTGTTACCTTCAGTTGTAATAAAAATTTTATAAAAATGAGACTGTGAGCTTTTGCACTGCAAAAATGTGAGTGAATCCTGAGAAAGGAATAATATTTGGAAAAGTACCTCAATCCCACTTTTTTGTATGATGTGGAATCTGTGATTGTGTGAGTATTTTTCTTCCACAAGTTGTGGGAACCTTATAAGAGAAAATTGCATTCTGATCTCTTAAAGTAGCATAATATAAATGACTGCAGTCCAGGTAAAGGCTGAAATTCTTTTACTGCAGTAAAAGACTTTATGGCTTTTATGTAACTTTGCTATGGGAAACGAAAAGTGTGGCTCAAGTATAAACAAATGGGTTAAATGTGATGCAACGGAAGTTTAGTTAACAAGAGAGACACAGTACAGTTAGGAGCATTGAACTTGAACATTACAATGAGTTTACAAAAAAGGCAAACATTGCTATAAAATTAGAGAAAAAGTAAAAGTAGTCGGAAAATACGCACATTGATAGAACATTGCAAAAGGTAATAATTTTTTATTCAAAACAGAATATTCTTGTTTTGTAGAGTTCTTTCATATTTACAGGCAGAGAACAAAAAATACTCTAATATTTGTTTTAACTGCACCACTAAGCTTTCACTCTATTATTCATAATAAATTATTATTGTCGTTATCACTGATGTTGTTGAAGATTATTTCATCGGGCTGTTGGTGGTCTACAAAACGGAAAAACTTAAATCAACCCAAAAACTTCATTACCCACAATGCTGGGCGGGCCGGAAGTTCCGGCTGTGTTGATTCCGAACAGGAAGTTACCCGTTCAAAACAAACGTTAGCTCAGCTTGTGATTTTTTTTCAGCACTATATATGACAGTTTGTTGCACATATAACAAAGACGCTTCTTATTTCTTAATAACGTAAGTAGTATTTTTCCATTTTATATATAGTGGTTATATACTGAGCTGCTGGTTAATTTTAGAGAAGCTAACTAATGCTAACAGCTAAACCTGTTTTCATGTTATCAAGATTCATTCTGTACAACGTAACTTTTCAGTACAAAGTGTTTGTTCAACTCCTAAGATCGTTGTGGAAATTTAAAGATAAAGCTAATTACATGTTCACTTAGAGGAAAAAAAAAATTGGAACAACTGCAGAAATTGTGCAGTGATTTGGTAAAATAAGCCATAATTTAAGCTTCAGGATTAATAAGGTCCATCTGAAAGGTAGAGATGTTGTATTAAAAAACAAAATACAAGATAAGTCTGGATTTTGAATATAAATATGTCACATTAATTGAGTTTTCAACTGTGGATTTATGCTAACTGTATTGTGATAACCATCAAAACTAAAACAACTAAATGCTTCAAATAAATCAAATCTTGTGGAATTTAATTGGTGAAATAAACATGTTTTGCAGTCATTTTACATTAATTCATTCTTAAATCCTTTTATTGATTTAAGCGTTGTTTTTAGTTTGTTCTTCAGTTTTAAATGCTCCATCTACAGCAGACTGGACTCATCACCTCCACTTTGTTTGCATCCAGTGTTTCCATGGAGACTCCAGAGCCAGGTCCAGCTGATGGAGAGGAACGTCCAGTGGAGCTGCGACCCCGAACGCGCTCCAACCCCGAAGGTGCCGAGGACCGTCGCAGCAGCACTGGCAGCCTCGGAGGCAACGGGAACCCGACCATACCTCAGCCGGCAGTGGGGAACCGCGTGGAGGGCGAAGGCGAAGCCTCGACCACCGACAGCCCTCTGAGCTCTATCACAACAACGATTTCGGCCACTACATCTCAGGCTGTGGTTTCCCCTGTGGCCGTTTCCGTGGCAGCTGGTTCTGGAACAGCAGCTGGCACCACGGCCCAGCTGTCCACTGCAGCTGTGACGGTCAAAGAACGGCCGAAGGCCCCTCAACAGCAGCCGGTTCTCAGTACGTCCATTCCTCCACCAGCAGAATACCAGCTCCGAGTTCCCAGAGTCAATTGTCCAGAGAAAGTGGTAGGTCCACCGTAAACAGAAATACTTTCTTAATCAGGAAGTTAAAGTGATCAAGAAAGCAAATTCTCAAGGTTCTGTGTCTATGAAAAAAACAACTAGTTTTTACCTGGTTTTATTAAATTAAATAATTAGGATGTTTAAATGTAACCTCAAAAGTATAAAGGTTTAATGTTTATTAACACAATATGTTGAGCTGTATGAACCTTTCTGGATACTGCATTAATCTTGGTGCAAATTTGAGGTCTTCCATCTATGGATGTGCATTTATCGTATTGTTCTTTTATTGTAAAAATTTTCATTTTGATTTATTGTTGCCTCAATAAATTTCCATTAATGATGTTAAACAAACAAAAACCAGAACTAATATAGTATTTTTTTTTACTATTTTCTGCACTGTTTGTTCCACAAGAACATAAATAAATATCAGTAAATTTGAAAATGTGATCAAATGCAGTTAATATGTGCAGTTTAGTGATATAAAACATATTTCTATAAGTAAGTGGCCCCCTAAAATGGTAAGAGCAGTATTTGTTTGTGTATGCCATTCAAGCCATACAGTTAGCTTAATAAAAACTCATAATAAATAATTCATAATTTTTATTGTTATCACAGTAGTAGCACAAAATATGCAAATAAAACTTCCATCTGAATCTTTGATGTTTTATTTAATGTAAATGACTAGATAATGAAAGTAGCTGATTTTTATTACACCCGGAGAGAAGCTATAGAATTGAAAAAGGCCGTACTTTCATTTTACTGTGATGTTGATTTACATATGACTTCATTTTAATGTTTTCAGACTTTCCTGCCTTGTTTCCCTCTGTGCAGATAATCTGTCTAGATCTTTCTGAAGAAATGTCTTTACCTAAGCTGGAGTCTTTCAACGGGTGTGTAAAAACACGGTAGACTGCTTCACTGTTTCATGGCTTTAGAGCGTAACATTGCGTCATTTCATGGTCTCTCTGTTTAGATCTAAAACAAACGCCTTGAACATATCCCAGAAGATGATCGAGATGTTTGTGAGAACAAAACACAAGATCGACAAACGACACGAGTTTGCTCTGGTTGTCATCAACGATGATGCTCTGTGGGTCGGTACACGAGACTTTTTATAACGTAACGTTTTATAATTTTTCATCTCTGGTTACTCAGCAAAAACAAACCTGAACTTATAAATATGATCTAGTATTTAAATTCAGAAATCCAATCATTTTTCTTACTTGTGTAGTTCTGTTCTAAAAACAAATTAGGAAAGATGTACTCTTCAAAACATCTCAACTACTTCTGCTTTTTGTGTTTTTATTTTATTTTATGAACTTTGTGGAAATTTCCCTTTATAATTGTTCTGTTTTTTTGCCCCAGCTGTCTGGCTTCACATCTGACCCCAGAGAGCTGTGCAGCTGTCTGTATGACCTGGAAACCAATGTGTGCGAGTCCTTCAGTATCCTTCCATCAAACATTCACCAAAATAGCTTTAATAGTGAAGTCAGATTACCCTTAACCTCTACATCTAGACCTGGAAGATCTCCTTAACGTCATGTAAGCTATGTTTATGTTTTTCTAATTTTCTCAAATTTAATTGCAAAAATAAAAACTAAAGTAGAAATGTTAAAATCTTGTGTCTCTTGCAGTCGTCAGAAGATTGAGTTGCCGTCGATGGAGAACGTTCAGACCATCCCGCCTCCCTACGTGGTCCGAACCGTTCTCATCTACAGCCGCCACGCTGGGCCCATGCAGTTCAACCCTTCAGAAGCTCTCAGTGTGAGTCACTGCTCTGTCTGTGGTGTCGTCAAAGCATCTATCTGTTTTATCTTGTGGTGATCAAGTTTTTTATTCCTGTTTCAGAAAATGCTGCAATCTCCATATTTCTTCTTTGATGTTGTTTATTTGCAC
The DNA here is from genome assembly GCA_911649635.1 of Poeciliopsis gracilis. Lineage (NCBI taxonomy): Eukaryota > Metazoa > Chordata > Actinopteri > Cyprinodontiformes > Poeciliidae > Poeciliopsis > Poeciliopsis gracilis. The sequence continues at coordinate 1,043,390 of CAJVRI010001524.1, read as the reverse complement.
AACGGGATGGAGGACCAAGGAGATGAGACCAGCTGGAGGGTGAGTGTTTCCTTTAGTGTATTTTAAAGGCAGTATTACATTTTTTTACTTTCTAGATGTATGTCTAAATGTTTACTGTGAAATCAATGAGCTCAGAATTTACATACAAAACTTGCAGAATGGATGGACAGTGAATAAACACCCAGAATAAATTGTTCCTTCATTGTCATCCAAATATGAAAACCAGACTCCGTTGAAAATTGAGTTTTTCATATTTTTCTTCTCAAGTTGCATTTTTACGGCCTGTTTGTTGTTAAAGCTTTAAAGTTAGAGGTTATTTCTCTGTTCCTGTGTGGTTACTTAAAATAAACATATTGCAGAAGCTCATCAGTGTTTGGGAAGTTTGAAATCAGTTTACATATACAGCGCATCACTTATTCTGCTTTTTGATATGTTACAGTCTTACTCCAAATTGCATTATGTCAGTTATCATTATTATCATAAAAAGTACTAGTTTCACTGGCACTCATGTAAAAAATGTCTTATTATAAGTTAAACAATCTGCTTGTGGGACTAGTACTTCTAAAAAAAATTCAATCTTAAGGAATTACAAACTTCAATATACAAGCTTCAAGCTTCTCGATCAGAAGTTCTTTGACCATCTTTAAAGTGTTTGGTTTCCCAGGAGACCTACACTTCGTTCTGTACCCTGGACTCCAAAGGCATGTGTTACCGCTTCGAGGTTTCCCTGAGTGGACCCGCCATCGAGCTGCACAACTGCATGGCCAAACTGCTGGCTCATCCTCTGCAGAGACCATTCCAGAGCCACGCGTCCTACAGCCTGCTGGAGGGGGACGACACCCCGGACACGGAGGCGACAGTGTAAAACGGACAAATTAAAACCGCCTCGCTTATCTGTGAAATCCACACATGCTGCAGACTCAGCAGAACTTTTTATTTTACTTTATTTTTTATGTGAAGGCACAATGTTACTGTTATTTTTTTCTTTGGTTTTGAACAAACGCTGCGAGAATATCTGGGAAATGAGGGTTTTAAGAAGTCACTGATTGCAACCAAATTGTTCTGTTATGTGGTGAAAATGTCCTGGTAATGAGGGAGTAGATGATGAGAGTTCAAATAAATAAAAAATAACCTAATAAAGAGTGGAAGTTGCAATGTTTGAATCTTCAGGTTTTGCAAAGATCTCTTTCATATTTGTGGTTTTGCTTCTGAATGTAATGAATTTGAAAGTTTGACTATTTATAAACAAAACAACATCCTGACTGGCTATTTAATTTTGAGAGACAGAATAAAAAAATTATGTATCTTGTCAACAAAAGATACATTAAATAAAAGTTACAGATTAATTTGTATGTCAGGGTTTGATCACCCAGAACCGTGTGACTTACAAATTATGAGAGGGACTGAGGGAGAAGGCTCTGAATAAACTTGAAACAATCAAAATTATATATTAGTGGTGGTTATGGAACAACAAAAGGCCACAGGCTAATTTCTCTAGTCAAACAACTAACCTGTTTAGCTTAGCATAGCTTAGGTGTATAAAACTTATTTTTTTTGTGTCATAATGCAAACTGTATTCAACTTATGTATCATCTTAAAGTCATATTTGAAAAAATAAACAAAAAATATTAATGGCAGTTGAAAAGTATCAAAAGGGCAGAAGCTTTTATGGAAAGCCATTTTTAATCCTATTGATCGTGTTTTACCGGTTTGGCCAGTAGATGGCAGCAGATTGACATACATCCAGCTCAGACAGAAAGCCCCAGCATGTCCTGCTGTCTGAGCAGAACTTAGTTCATATTTTCTAAATCCAACATATGATAACCTGAACACACATTTTCCTATGTTGTGTCAAAAACTCTGGAAAAGCCTGAGAATTTTTTTTTTTTTTTTCCTTTGGATTTCCATATGTTTTTTTTTTTATCTTGTTATAAAACACAAAAATCTTGAGTTTTCTAGAAAATGCAAACCAATTTTCAATAATTACTCATATTTAGGTAACCAGTTTTAAAGTTTCAAGCCAAAAGATAAATACAGAAATGACTTTTTCAGGGATTTTTATGGCCAGATAATTCACTGATTATCTCTCATCCTGTCACAACATAGTGATAGTTTTAACAAATACACTTGCTTGATTTTATTTTATGTTTCTGTCATTTTGTTGGGCCTCAAGCTCTTCAGTCTGAACAATTTTGAATACCTCTCCACCAGATAGTCTAAATGTGCCACTTATGCATCTATTGCCTGAACAATTCTGCAGTGCTTGAGATATATCTTCCTGTCCGGTTGGCCGGTTGTCTCAAAAGGTGTCAGTCTCCAACCGTTTGACTTCCTGCCTTTGTTCAGAGGTCATCAGCCTGCGCTGCTGCTCTATCTTCATAAATTAGTCTTTTTCCATTTGAAGGAAGGCTGTCAGACATATGTGGGTGAGCAGGAAAAGGTGACCTGGCGCTTGGAGAACCTTTGGCCCGTCACACTCTTCCGAACAGCCTGTTGTGTTCCTCACGTCGTCGGCGCTGATAACAGCTTGGCTGGGATGGAGAGCGCCCAGAGGGAGTCTTTGTTATTCCCTCAGCTCTGTAGAGTGACAGCTACCTATTGTTTCTGTTCTCTCAGTCCTCCTCTGCCATGACTCCTTTCCGCGCAGGCTCAGGACAGGATGTGGTGGAAATTTTTTCTGTATTTGTTTGGCTTTTTCTGCTTTACTCCTTATACATTGTTCGTCCTTCACCAGGGAATAGGATGAGGAATTCTGCTCCTGCTATATTTAAAAGTGGCACGGATAGGTAATGCTTCCTGCTTTCTTGAGGCACACAAGTGGAAGTTCACTAAATATATCCACATTATTTACCAAAAACATGTTCTACACAGTTCTACAAATACAAATTTTGATCTACTGTTTGTAATTTACATACACAGCATGCTTTAGAGCTGAAATGATGAATCGATTATTTAAATAGTTTGTCATCTTTTCTGGTGATTGATTAATTGTTAACTGGAGTATACAGACCCAAAAAAGGCCATTTGCTGAAACAGCAGTTAATGAAGCAAGAAATGTACAAAAACACATTTCACATTTATATTAAAGAAAAAAACAAAACAAAACAATAGTAAATCAATCTGCCTGGTTGATCAGGCCTTTGATCACCATAGAAAATTTTTTTTGTCGATGCAGGGCTGGACAATAAATCAATAACAAAATACATATTACAATAGAAACACAATATCAATAGATGATGCATCAGGTAGAACATTCAATATTTCGAATATTCACTGAACTCCGCACAGCATTCTGGGAAATGTAGGCAGAGGAAAGGCTTAAGCTAAGCATAGTGGTGGAATCAACTGACTCTTTAACTCTTTGGTTACCTAGCAACTCACTGTTCCATGGTTACCTAGCAACAACCTAGGCAAACGAATTTCTTGAAATCTTTTCAGTTCTCTGCTCCATCCTCTTTGAACCAAATCCAAAAATACATCAACTTAAAGTTGCTGGTCATTACATGTTTTTAAGGCTGTTGTTTTGGGAAGGAATCATCGATCTGCGAATGTTTTAACTCAATAATTCATATATCTATGACATTATTTACTTTTTCTGTGCTATTCGTCTGTGAATGTTGTGTAACCTCATTATACTTTAGCCAGTCTTTGCTAGGATCCTCTTCCAAAAGAGGTTTTTAATCTCTAATGTCGAATAAAGGTTAAATAAAAAAAAATAAAAAGAATATAAAATCTGTTTAAACCTTTGAGGTCATAAAAACATTGATATTTTGAAGACTCACAAACAGCTGTCTGTGTGACATAATAAGATTTTAAGACATTTATCACAAAAGGCCATTGTGGATAATTGAAAGTAACCTCAGAGAGGACAGCAAAATGGGGTGAAAGGTCACCCCTGACCTTTCACAATAAAACCAAACTGCAGTCAAACAGTTCATGACTGCATGCTGATAAAATAGCTTTTGTCCAGTTATTTGCTGATAAAAAGTGAAAAAAAAATCCTGAAAATGCATAATTTAGGTCAGATTTTTAATAAACAGCTCCAGAAAAACATGTGACTTTTCTACAGATAATAGTCACATAAACTGTCTTGAAAATCTGTATTTTACTCATAGTTGATGTCAAACATCAGTGGGGGGGAATATACAGTAAAATCATTCTGTCTTAAAACTTGTGGAGTTTTTTTCATTATTATTTGAGTTTCTGTGACAACAAAGTGTCTTCTGTTGCATGAAAAGTTTCTGAGCATCGATGCCGGTCGGTCATTCAGGAAGTAGAGAGGAGGGGCGTCCAGGACGAACCCTTTATTAACCTGTTCCCTTCACACTCATTAGGCTCCCTGTTCACCACATCTCTGCCTGATCATTTCAGCATCTTAAAAACCAAGGATTAAAAAAATCTAAAACTCAGCTTCTACTTGGTAAACATCTGCTTTTTCTCTGCAGAGAAGATCAAGACTGAAGAATTTTGAAAAACACTTTCTTTGTTATCAAATAATTTCTGTTAATATTATCACAAAAACCAGCTGCGACCATTTCACCACCGGCAGCCATGTACAGCTCCAGCTGCTCCCGGGTCAAGGTCGGCCCAGAGGCCCGGCAGCCGCTGTACAGAAACAAAGGAAAGAGCTGCGGCTACTACATGAGGATCGTTTTCTTCTTTTCATCCCTCATCCAGTCGCTCATCATCGTCAGCCTGGTGCTGCTGCTCATCTACGGACAGCCAGAAAAGTCTGCAGAGGAGGAGCGGGTCAAGGTCAGTGATTTCCTTTACATGCTCATCAAGTCACTTTTACCAGAGAGTCTGATGAGAAAAAAATCTTACAAAAGCATGATTTTAAAGGACTATGCCACATTTTTCAGTTAAAGAAAACACAAACATTGAACAAGATGAGGGCAAAGTACCCAAAAGTTGTACTCAAGTGAGAGTAGCACTACTTCAACATATTTTACTCATGTAAAAGTAAAAAGAAATGACTCAACTAACAGTGAAAAAGTCTCTGGTAAAAAGGCTACTCAAGGTTGATCAAAACATCAATTATTTATCAGACTGACAAAATATACATATATATTTTGTAACGTTTGGTATTTCATATGTAATTATTCACATAATTACAAAATAAGGAAAAATATGATCAATTAAATTTATTCCAACATAAAACTTCAATAAAAACTGGTTAAAGTTTTGTGTCTGTGGTGAATTTTTGGTTCTTCATTCAGTAAAGTTACTTACAGTGGAGAAGAGTATCCAGACGTTTTACAGTACTTCATAAAAATCATCTCAAGTCAAACTAAAAAGTGCATGCTTTATTATTATTTTATTTAATCTTTGCTTAACAATGAATGATCTGTTCAGAAAGCATTAAAACACCCTACAGTTTAATAAAAATACCCCTAAAAGTTCATTTTTCCCATGAAGTTTCTCAGGTAAATGTGAATATCTGACTCTGCATTGAACTATTGCCGATTCTTCATGTATTGTGCAGAAGCTGGACCTGGAATTTACCAAGCTGAGCACAGACAACATGAAACTGACAAAGGAGAAAGTCGAGCTTGGGAAAACGCTTGCAACTTGTTTGGTTGAGAAAATGGCTCTGCAGAAAGAGATAGCGAAGCAGCAAGCTGAGGCCAACTCCACAAGATCCAGATTCAACCTTGTAAGTACAGAGAATAAACAAGAGGAAGCTGCAAGTTGCAGAACTTCATAACCCGAGATCATCTCATCATTCCCATCCTCACTTTCATTTCTGTTCTTAATGGCACTTCTGTGGAAAAGGATTAGAGACACTCAAAAAATGAATTCTGGCCTTTTTTCCTCTCAATTTTTTGACTTAATCTCAGAAGATGAAATTCAGAAATCTGAAAAATAAAGTAAAAAAATCAGTCAAATTCTTTTCTTGTTTTATATTCAGTGGCTGAAACACTTTTCTGTACATTTCTCTGTTGATCATCTTTGTAATAATGGAAATGAAAACCTGTTCATCATCTAATTCATCTTCTTTATGTCGTTTTTTTTTAATGGGCAAACCTTGAAAAACAGAAAAGCATCACTCCTATGCGCTGTCCTCCATGTCTTCCACCACCTACATATATCCGTAAGTTCAACACTGCATAAACATCTCAGAGAAACCAACAACTTTAGCTGTGACTGAAACATGAAGGGTTCATGAGCAGTCCAAAGATGCTTGTAAGAGTTTAACTTTTGAAGTTTTCCAGGACTGAATAAGAATGTAATATGGATTCATTGCAAGTGATTGTCCTGCAGATCTAACTAATGTCTACTAAACTGAGTAAAGGAAGTAGAAATGATCAAGTTGTTAGATTAGATTTTCTTGTGACACAAACATTCCATCTGAATCCTGCAGAAAAAACAAAGTGTCAGGAACACATCCACAACGCGACAGCATTTGTTGCATCAAACGTTCAGAATTTGTTGTCCGAGAAGGACAATGCCATCAGAGATCGAGACAACGCCATCAGAGACCGAGACAACGCCATGAGAGCTCGAGACGGCCTTCTCATGGACGCCAGGAAACTGCATGAAGTCACGAGTCTCCTGGAGGAGAAACTCGCCACCTACAGAAGGTGCCGTCCTCTTGTCTGTCTGTCCAGATGGTGCATTTGTCCTAAAATGTAAAGAACAATCTAATAACGGCTTCTTTTTTTTTTTTTTTTTTCAAATCAGGAAGTGTAAAGAAGACTTTGTTCAATCTCTGAGTGGGATCCAGACAGTGACCACCAAGTTTTTGAATAAGATCGACAACCTGTTCCCTCACTCGCTGACGTTCCACCTCACCTGCAAGAGCCAGAGAGAGCAGCTGGAGACGATAAAAAGCAACTGCACCAACCTGTCCAGGGATGTGGAGAACAAGTTCCAGCCGTATCTGGACCATGTGGGCGAGAAGGTGCGTGAATGCAGACTGGTTCAGCCCCAAAGCATAAAGAGATCGAAAAGAAACAACATATCAGGCTTAAAAGCATCCAACGCTGCAGCAATGCGACAATTTCTACTGGTTTTGGTGAAAGTTAAATTTTTTCTGTAGTTTAGTAAATCAGAGTGAGTTTTGCATCAAGTTTGGCTGCCAATGTTGGTCTATTTAAAAATCTAAATAGAGACAGAAAATCATGTCATAATAGAATTAGAATAAACAATTTCACCAAAACGTTAATACCTTCGGGAATCATATTATCTGCAGAGCATTAAACCTCACAGGTAATAACCTCGGCCAAATCAACCCTGGAACTTTCCCTCAACACATTTCTTCCTAAAATCCCCTGCAAAAAACAAGCTGAGCAGGAAACCTGTTTCTCCAGGGAGGAAGTTTACTCACGGCATCATTCCTGATAAATCCAGCTAAAGAGACAGATGTCCTGTGAGGCAAACCTGAGGTCAATGCCGAGGTGAAGCTGTCCGCCCTGCTGATGCAGCAGGACAAAAGACTAAACTTATCTTAAGCAACAGCAGTGTTGTTAATCTTTAAAAAGCTCCAAAGGACAACCAGAAAGATTCTCCTTTATAGGATTTATTTCTTCACCTGATAAACTTTAGCTTTTCCTTTCAGAGTTCAGTTAAACTGGCCTGTGCGCCCCATCCCAGATAAACTAAGGAAGGAAATGAAATATCCATGAAATGTTTTGTTTTTTTAAAGAGAAAATATGATTTTATCCTGCAGATGACTGAGATTCAATTGCGGTCCAGTGAGCTTGAGGTGCAAAACTCGGATCTGACCTCCAAACTGCAGCAGTGTGAAGACAAATACAAGACGGCGGTCGCTAAAGCTACCTCGGATTTAAACGAGCAGCAAAAGCTTCATGATCATCAGGTAGGTTCTGGAGCAAAGCTCTGAGAAAAGCCGTTTTCTTCAGTTTAAAGCTGCAGTGACTTTTACAAAAATATGATTTTTACATGATTGTTAAAACTAGTAGGAGACATATTTTCCCAGATAATCTTCTACTATTATCGTCTGAAGAAATGCACTGCTATTGGTCAAAAACAACCAATTAGTCAGGAGGAGGGGCTTAGGTGGAGAAACAAACGTTACAGAAAAACGTCGTCGGTAGTCATGCTAACCAGCCTGAGCTGATGGGGAGAAGCAGAGCAGAGGGGCTGTGAGCAGCGCGTACACAAGAGTGATTGACACTATTCTGTCATGGTGTAATGATAACTTCAATAAACAGATTTAAAAAAAAAAACATGTTTTATGAAAGTTACAAACTGTAGCTTTAATGAATAATTTAAAATGCATTTTTGTTTTAAATGGGTGCATCTTTTGTTTTAGTTAACGACATTACTGAAAGATAAAATGGTGCAGGAGCAACAACTGACCCAGAAAGACACAGAGATTCAGGCGCTGCGTCAAATGCTGCCCAGCAAGGTAAGATACAGAGGAGCAATCTCTATGTGAATATGAACAATTGATTCACATATTATCTGTAGAGCTGTTCACATTTAAGAATTTTGGTGAGGCAAAAACGGTAAAACTTCACTGTGAGAAAGTAAATGCTCGATCTGTGGTTAAACAATAAGGAAATCATTCAATCTTTTCACAGGTTGTCCCACCAAACGCTGGTTTCCTGCAGCCTGTGCAGGGGAGGTAGGCTGCGACCCACATGTCTGGCGCTGTCAGCTGCAGCAGAGCAGAAGTGGTGAGTTCCCTCTCTGGAAACTCACCACCTTGAGTCAAACCTTGAGTCAATCTTTTCCTGTTTCCATTTTGCTTGAGAGGGAGAGATGAAACTGACTCGTCATTTTGCTTCATTAATCCTCTAACGAGCAGGAGTTTGTGTGAAGCTGCTCATAATTAAACTTGTTTTACTGCATCAATATTGCAATTAATCCCATTTTTCAGCAGCGACAAACAGAGTCGCTGCTCATTGTTTACAGTAAAACTGGAGTTTAGACAATAATATTGGAAATCAAGTCTATATTTTTTCTGCTCTTGCATGTGAAGTCATTAGTTGAACATGTGTTAATAAATGTTTTTTTTTTTAAATATTTTTCAGGTTGATTGATATGAGTTGTGAATCCATCTATTACCTGTAGCATCGATTTCCAAAGCACAGAAAACTCAACGCAACTTCGACTGTGAACTTTCAATCGACGCGTTTATGTTGCTTTTGTTAAGCAATTTGACAAAATCTGTAGATATCATTAGCATAACAAAATTACACCTTTCCACATTTTCAGTACGTTACAGAACATACTAAACACAACCTGATCTTAAATTATTTTAGTCTAACCTTAAATGTAGATGAAAGTGAAACAATTTTCTGGTTAAACAGAAGCAAGCAGAAATGTTATTCCATGAGATGTAAGACTGAGTTAGCACCAAGCTACTGCTAATTAAAGGAGCAGTATTGTGTATTTTTCAATTTAGAGCAGAATCAATCAATCTTCAGTCGTTTCAAAAAGCTGTTTATATCAAAATATCTTAAAAAAAAAATTTGACTTCGCAATTCAACACTTTGAAATTGGGCCTCTGTCTCTTTAAGAACCTTCTGCTCTTTCTGACTCTCCGCATATCAACCGTTTTCAAGAGCGTTGCAATGAGAAATAGTTTTAAAATGAGCTTAGCAGACTCACAGTTTCAACAAGTGTTAGCTAATCGGTGCTGCTGCTAGTCTGAAGGAGCAGCGTGAGGGAGACGCTAACCCTTTTGATGGGGGAATAACATGATAGCATGAAATAAATGTCAGAAACTACATTTTACATAAAAGTAACTGATTAATTCATCATCAGTAAGAGGGATTGGTTTTTTAAAGACAGGACTTCAGCCAAGTTCCTGGTCCAGTTTGTAAACATGATGTAAAAAAAACAGAGAGGAATACAGGTGTAAATATTTTACTTGTGCTTCACTCATAAACTAAATATGGACTCTGACTGACTCCAAAGCAGGTTTTCCCTCTTATTGTCTCAGCGGTCGTAAAACTGCAACAAAGACTCGAGACGAGGACAAGTAGAGTCGCTGTTTTGTCTGCTACAAGCTAAAATAGCAGCATTTATGTTTCCTCGTGATTCATGAGCAGTTTGCACGAAAACACATCATCGAGACTGGAGGTAGCGGCTCTATTTCAAGTTTTGTGTTTATGGCAAGCTTAAAAATAGGTCAAATCTATTAGCTGTGTGTTTTACGGCTTATTTTATAGTTCTTGCAACTATTATAGGAACTGTTCTTTAGCTTTACAGCTTCCTTTTCCTCCCAGAAGTTAGTAGCACAAAGGTTTCTGTTGCTGGAAATAGATGCTGGTCCCTTTTTTACGATTATTAGAGGTCCATTTTGGTACACATGAACAAGAAAAGGAAAAAAACTGAAACATTGTAAAAGGAAAATTTGCTCATCAAGTTCAGGATCAGGTTGAATTCTCCTTAAAGTTTGTGTAAATATTGTACAGATTATTCATGCTGTGATTAAAATTATACTTTATTATAGTGATGGGGAGATTACATTAAAATATTTTTCTTTTACTAACATATCTATGCAAATATACACATTCTCCTCAACTTTGAGGCACCTATAATAATCTGACTTAAATTTATCTTTGAAATGTATGATTTATTTTGAACTCTGAGTTTAAGCAACCTGATTGCTCTGAAATATGTGAATAAATTGTGTTATTATATTACATATGGTTTGTTGAAGTTAAATAAGCTTGTTGCATCAGAAGTGAAAGTTTTTCTTCTGCCACCAAATGATAAAGCTGCAAGTTAATTTGTTTCTGAGTGAAGGAAAATGAACCACTGATGTTTTGTTGAGCTGTAAATAAAAACAGTTTTGACTTGAATATCCTGCGTTTGTGTGTAACTTTAGGTAAAAAAGTCTCTTTCAGCAAACATCACTCAATGGAAAAGGAGTATTAGTTGTGAAATACACATTTTTCAGCTTTTATTCATATGATTTGTTTTAGGTTATGAGCTCCAAGTCCTTGTTGCCATCAGCAGAATTAGAAATATGTGGTAAAATTAAATTATGGAACAATAATTATTCAAGAAGAAGAAAAATATTGTTGAAGGAAAGTTAAAAGTTTGCTTGGAAGAAAACGATTTGGTCCAAAAAGACCAAGATTGTAACTTTTTGGTTGCAAAAGGAAACAAAGAATATTCCTCAGTTTCATCAGATTCAGCTGAAGAATCAGCAGAAATGAGTAAATCTGGTAGAAACATCCCAGAAAACATGCAGCAGTGATTTGGTGGCTAGAGAAAGTATTGAATCATGACAGCTGATTACAAATGCACTCCACACTTTGCAGATTTTTAATTGGAATTTATGTTGGAAACTGTGCGTTGAAGTCTCTACTTCACATCCATTCATGTTTTTACATGTTTTTTTTTCTTATGGATGTGACTTATTTTTATTATAAATGTTTATCGTAAATTACTCTTCTTTTAGATTTCAGTGCAGCTGTTGTAATTTTTTAATCCCTTACATCAACTTGCTAGGAGACGACAGATGAGAATTAGCCTTTGGCTAAATCTGCTATATTTACATGATGTAGTCATACTGATTAATATGCGTTCTCCTCTTTATAAAAATAAAATTAATTTGAAATTTATTACAAGAAATTTCCAACGAAAGAAATATTTTGGAAATAAGTATAATCCCTTAATCCCAACTTCTTTTTTTCTTTTTTAAATATTGTATAATTAGATTAATCAGAAATCAGCATGTTATTTGTACAATACATTAAAAAGTCAGTTTATTTTGTTATTCAAGTGGTTGGTGGTAGAGATTCTTAGATATTTCTAATTTCTGTAGTCACAACTTGTTACCAGAAAAGAAGCCAGAGAGACAGGAAGAGAAAAACGTTTTCTGCTTTCCATATTTCACAAGAAAACAATCAGTCACTTTTCTGATTAATGTGAAATCTACAGGTGAGTCTGTCTACTTTCTGCTGGCAGGAAATCCTTTGTTTAACATAAAGTGTTTGTGATTCCATGTATAGTCCCGGATGCTCTCATGCACACTGATTCACATGGATGCAGGGCGGACCGGGCTGCATCCAGCTACGTCAACACTCACATCGCAGGACGGTGACCATTCAAAACCACAGGAAGCTGACAGAGTCCCTGCGATGAGTCAAAGTCAAAATGTTGGGCATCAGTCAGAAACCATGTGAAACTGTGTAAGAAATATTTACCTGTTATGAATCCTTATTTATCTATTGGGCATTTTTGTCAATCAGAATCAAATTTTATATAAAAAAAATTGGAAATAACAGTTTAAAAAGATGAACATTTCTAAGCTTTTTCAACCAGACGTTCTACTTTTCAAACTCAGAAAGTCCCAAGTTTTTTCTATAAAAAAGGGCCTAATATGCCATCATGCAAACATCAGCCAGTTTGGACAAAAATCCTTTATTACTTTGCAAGAAAGATGAATACATTTTTTCTGGGTCACTTTTGGTTGAAGCATCCAAATCAACAAAATAACGACTTTCTCGGAAAAACATGAAAATTTAGAAATTTCTAGCCAGAGCTAAATGTGTGTAGATATTTCCAAAAAGCCAATAACAAAGAGTTGTGTTACCTTCACAACAAACATTTACATCCAAAGTATTTAAAGACAAAGCTCCAAAATTTCTAACCACAAATCACAATGACAGCGAATCCCACTTTTAGCTCAAACTCGCCCAGCTTTGCCATCAATCAGAGAAAACATGAAAGAGAATCAGAGAGTTGACAGAGCAAAGCGGCAAGAGGAAGAGTCGCCAGCTCAGACTGAGTCAAACAAATGTAGAAACATCAGTTACGCCGGTCTGCAGCGGGCCAAATGTCGTCAGAGACAGGGAGGGAAAAAAAGGGTGAGGAGTTCAACAAGGAAACATAAATATTTGATCAAGGGCAGATTGACAGGCGAACAAAGGGTGCAAAGATTATCGCCTCCAAAAACGCCCTTTTCCCACTGAAGGGAGAAGTGCTGCCCCTTGCTACCTGCGTCTCCATTACAAATGTGCCCAAAACTTTATTGCTATAGCGCTAATGTTGAAGAAACACAACTCCGCAATAGTGGTGCTTGTATTAAATAAGAAAACGCAAATGAAACCACAAGTTAATATTGTTTGTTTAAAAGATAAGGTGGATGTCAGCATCCCACTTTCACTCTCTCTCGTCTTTTCCATCTTCTGTAACATCAAAAAGTGTTTCTGTTGCAGTTTTGAGAAATACAGTAATTTTGATACATCATAAACCAATATTTTTGAAATTGGTCTGTTTCCATTAAACACAAATATTGTCCCTCTTCCAGAACTGGAGTAGAAACTGAGTAAAGTGAAGTAAAAAAACAAAACGATATCCTAAATGTAATCTTACATTTCAATTAAAAACTCAGTTCAAAAATTATTTATTAATCCAATAAGAAAATTAAATGTTGTAACTCGTTTTACCTTTCTCCCCTTAAAAGTAATGTAGTATTGAGAAGATAAAATGCTTGATTTTTATCAATAAACAACAAACAAATGTTATTGTCTGCAGTACTACAATCACAAATTAATGCTTGGATTCAAGATTTGGTACAAATTATTACAATTGAGATATTTTTCTGTTTCTGTCTGTAAATACAGAGAGAGAACTAAGCCTGAATATGACAGGAAGGAAAATACTTCAGTTACTTCAAATAAATACAAAATATATATATAACAAATAATTTACTCCTCTACCTAATTCAACCAAGATAAAATGTTTCTCTTAAACATTTGCTCCTTTAAAAGAGTCTTTCTGTTTTGCTTATTTGTTGAGTTGAAATGTTGCAAATCACGAAACAAATAACATAATCTGAGTTTCAAATCATGATTTCAGTTTTTATTGCAAAAAGGTTTGCCCAAATCAACTTAGTCCTATTTAAGTTATTTTCTATTCGTTTGGCAGCAACAAATTAATTTATTCAAACTCACGGTGAATTATTTTCATCGATGCGTATAAATTCAGTCACACTGGAGGGTTTCCAAGCGTGTTAAGTTCACGCCATGGCCTCTCAATTAGTCCAAACTTTGACTAGACAACCCTATAACCTGTAGAGAGGATAGCCAGATATTTTCTGCATTTGTTTTAACATGTGGACCTTCCCTTATAGTTGAAACAGAGAAACATTTACGAATAAACAAGAAAAATATAAATTTCAATGATAAAAGTAGACATCCACATGCTCTGCTGACCTTGTCGAGGGCACAGCTGATTTTGTTTTGTTTGTGCTGCTGCCCTGAAGGACAATATTTAGCCTTGGAAAAGTTTTTCAGACGATGACTGAGTCGGTGCCAAACACTTGTTCAGTATATTGGGCCCCTGAGACGTTGTCATCATCCTAAAACTATTTCAGCTGCTTTTATAAAAAAAAATAAAAAAAAAATGCCACCAGAAAAAATGTTTTTGTCCTGGGAACGGAGGTACGTCAGCAGCCAAGAACACAGAGCCGGCTATTTGGACCCTGAAGCATGGCACGTAGCCCGGGCTGTTCCACTCACTAAACGGTTCTGTGGGAAAACAGCCTTCCTCCCTGAGTGGGCCGTGATCACCTGTGTTCTGCGTTTTCACTCTCGCTCCTTTATTTCCCGATGCAGAAGTCTTTGAAGATAATATCCAGGATCTCCTCTGCCCCGACTCGTCCTGTGATCCTCCCCAGGCTGGTGAGCGCTAACCGGACGCCCTCGGCTGCCAGAGCCAGGTCAGAGTCACGGTACCGCCGATACTGAGCCAGCGCCGCCGCACACTGCTGCAGGTGGGCCCTGTGGCGGGCCTGGGTCAGCGTGGGCGCTCCGGAGAGAGGGTCGCCACACCTAGAGAGGAAGTCAGGAGAACAAAACGAACGAGAGCAATAAAACGATCATTACTTTTTGTGCTTCGGCTTGTAGAAGAAAATCAGACCAAGAATAACAAAGACGAGGTTGAAGTCATAAAAGCTCATCAGCAGCAGAAAACAAACACGATTTTACTGAACATGAGAGACACACAAAGAAAAAACAAGTGAAAAGTTCACCAAAAACAAGACATGTATGGAGGTCTGTCACAATAACAAATTTTGATGGACGGAAAACTAGTAATTAGGTTATTAGATTACTAATAATCTCAGTAATTACTGTACTAGTAATTATTGAAACAAACAATAATATTGTTCTTTTGAGACTGTTTTCATGCATAATAATGCAAGTTCCCTCCCTAATTTAGTAAATAACACTTAATACTGGAGCTGAAATACATTTAAATATTCAAAATCAAACAACCAAAAAAACAATAAAAAAAAACAGAAATAAAAAGAGTAAACAACAGAAACTATAAATAAAATTGATAATCAAATCTCTGTAAACAAAATTGCCATTCAAAAATAGAGCATCAGAATTAAAATTTACATTTTAATTTATCACACAATTAACTGACTAATCCCTTATTAATCAGTTAATTAATAATCTAAGCGACAGGCTTAGATGTACGTAAAAGTCCAATAATCATTTTGTTGTTAAACTTTTTAATAGAGATTTGGGCCGATATCGATATACGATATTGTCTGTTATGGTCGATAAACAATATTTACCAGTATTATATATATTTCACAACCGTTTCAACACCTTTGGGGAAAAAAACACCAGAAATAGAAATAAATGTCAGTTGTTCATATTGGCCCGGTTTTATTTATCCGACTGATTTCAATACGTTACAAAATTGACGATCCTGATATTGATGGTGATATATCGCGCATCTCCTCTAACACTAACACTGATTTGAGGTGATGAAATAAAAAACATACATTGTTTTGACGCTGCTTTGCAGCACAGTGAGGAAATCCTTCAGTCCTTCGTTGGTTTGACAGGAAATCAGGCAGACAGGTGGGAGTCCAGAGACTCTTCTCAGCCCCAGATTCAGCTTCTCTCTGTGAGCCTCAGGTAGCAGATCAGTTTTATTCAGCACCAGGACACACCTGCCTGCAGAACCAACACAAACGTATCAGTAGTGTAGTGAGATTTTAAGTGATAGACTATGGATTAGTCCCTCTGAAAAAAAAAAAAAGAAGGATTTTTGCTTCCACAAATTAAGTCATGGTTCAGCATTCAACATTTCACTAAAGATACACAAACACCTTGATGATGTCATCATGACGTACCTGCTCCAGGCTGGTCCTGGGAGGACAGGACGCTCCTCAGGTGCTCCAGCAGGAGCGCTGCAGCTTCCTGCTCCTCCGAGGGGAGGATGGTGGAGTCAACGACCAGCAGAGTCAGATCGGCCTGCTGCACCCTGCAGAAAACACCAACAACATTCGGGTTTGTCCTGGATGGAACGTTTGTGGAGACGGAGACGTTTTCTTTTAAAATTCTCAGTATTGGCTAAATCCCTGTAAATAGAAAATGTTTTAACTACTTTAGCCGACTGTCACAGCGGTGTTTATGATCTGGTCATTTAAAAACCAAAATATTTTAAAGATAGTCCACTGAACCCACAGTGATAAATAATAATAATGAACATTGATGATTTCTATTCTCACTCCTCGTAATGCAATTCTAGTATATTATTTTTTACTTTCTTTGGTTGTTTAATTTACAAAATAATTTGTTATTCATCAGATAAAGGAGCCTTAAAACCAACACTAAATAAAAAATAATTAAAGTTTTACATCATTTCAGAGTCTTATGTTTAATAGGTTTGAATTACACAGTTTTATTTGCGTTGAATGTTTCAATGTTTTGAATTTAATAATATAAATCACCTATTTCCCTTCTATGATTTAATGTAATTGACTGATCTTTTTGTTTCTATTCATCTAAAAAAGATGGTCAACAAATGACAATTTTTAGTGTCAGTAGTTACAGCTGTCATCTTAATCGTTTTGTTTAATTTAGGAAAGGAGGAGCTGCTGACTGAATGTCAGTCATTTCTGACATATTCAGAGTTTGTCAGAAATGTTTTTCCAGTGGGATTTTCTGAAAAGATCTGGCATTTTAAGTCTGGGAGTGTATACATTATTATTATTATTATTAAATTTATCACTGTGAAAGGAATCGACGTGAAATAACGCTGCCTTGCATCCATCCAAGCGTAAGGTAGCAGCAGGAGTGGCAGCGGATGCTTGTATTCACCACGTCCTTCCTGTAGTGACCCGGGTCACGAGCTCCAATCCTGCTCCCTGCAAACCGACAAAGTGTCCACCCTTCCTATAGAGCCACCTAACTGGAGCAAAATTATTCTGACATCTCTGTGTTTTTATCTTGATCTAAATTTGTTCATCAAACAAAATGCAAGAAATGGAGAAATTTGTTTTTTAAAATGACTTTTTGTCGTACTCTATACATTTCCCCCATTTATTTCTAAAGTTTTAGTAACATATATTATACTTAGGGGAAAAATGTGGAAAAAAATATTCTGGCCTCTTTTCAAGATGTGCTTTCAGAGCCTCACCAAACCCATTTTAAACCAACAACACACACTTCCACAAAAACAAACATTATAAGGTTTTTCACTTTTGATTTTCTAGTTTCTTTTTATCACATTTTATTTGACTGTTAAAGCACCGCAATGACTAATGTTTTGTTTTAAAAGAGCCGTTAAAATATATGTGGCATCAAAAGCTATCGCCAAAACAGAAGCCCTGCAGCACTCTCTAAATCTTTTTTATTGCTTTCTTTGCACTGATGCAGACTGCCTGCCAAAAGCACAAGTAGTTTGGGAAACACTTGACATTCATTTTCTAGGGGAAGAAAATAATGATTTAAACAGAATATGTTGAAAATAGAGCCACAACTTGATTTTGATAACAAGATCAGCTTATTTATGTCCAACTAATTGTTTTAACTTGTTTATATTTTTCACTTGAGTGTCTGTTCTGTAAAGCAGTGATGACAAATGCACCAAGTATTCTTCGCTGATGTAAATACTGGATGCCTCTAAGAGTGAACCATTACAAACATATATCATAACACTTGAAAAACTCACAATGAGGAACGGTCGCTCGTCATTGCATAACCTCCTGGGTGTGTTTGTCCCATGTATTTATAACCGTGGCTCAGCAGTAGTATAAACTGAGGCAGCTACACAGACATTACAGAAAAGACTTATTTCTTCCTTTCTTTGTTTTCTAGAACATCCTTCTTTGGTCTCCAGTCATTTGTTCTGCTAAATTATACACGTGAACACTTGCTGAGGCAGCACTCAGCACACATCGTTACGTAGAGCGATCCTGTTTAACCAGCATCGAATTTCTCTCTGGTTGTGAGGATTTAAATTTAAATCTTAACTTTATTGTTAAGAAGTTGTTTTGGTTCGTACCTCTCCCTGGCCCGACGGACCCCCTCCTGCTCCACCAGGTCTGTGCTGTCTCTGAGGCCCGCCGTGTCGCTCAGCAGGACAGGGAAGCCCCCGATGTCCAGCGCCGACTCCACGACGTCTCTGGTGGTCCCAGCAATGGGAGAAACAATGGCTGCAGGTCTCTGGCCTGGGATAAATAATAACAAAAAATGTTAAAATACAGTTGGAAAAAAAACCCACACAAATACATCTTTTTCTTTTTCTTGATTTTGCTCAGTTAAAATGATCTAAATTATTTCTATTTGCTAAATGCCAGAAAAGTTGGCGAGACAATTTAAAATACAGTTAACAAAAATACTGACCAAATAAATCTAAACTTCTGAATTAGAGGAAAGTTGCAGAAGTAGTTTTATGAGTAGTGATGAGATGTGCATTTCAACCAGGTGTTTGTTAATTGCTGTTGCCTCTAGTCTGGAGGAGCTGAGTGGAGAAGGCTTTGATAGAGCAAGCGTTTATGCACCCCAAATGGCTGCAATGGGAGATCAAAGAGTCATTTCAACGCTCCAGGAATGTTTCTGATGAGGGAATGACATCATAAAATGACTTAACGTTGCAAAAAAACTCAATTTTACATAATATTCCCTCTTCAAGCAGGTCAAACAATATGAAGGGTTATTCAGTCCATCGTAGGAAAGTAAAACAAGTAAACATATCAAAACTTGTCAACACATCTAAACTGACACACAAATGACTCGAACCACATGGCAAACAGAACAACACATCATCCTGACCCCCAAATTCTCAAACTTTCACCTCATTGTTTTTCTGAGGGATGAGCAGGAAACACAAGTGTGACCCCCTTTTAGACCGTCATGACCTGAAGAATCTCCTGGAAACAGCCTGGTGCCTGATAACACAAAATACCTTCCAGAGGTCCTGAAGGGTTTAGGGCAGAACGAGTCAAAGCTGCTTATGTGGCATGAATGGGGACAAGTTTTCAGATTATGTTTGCTTTTCATACAGATCTAAACGTAAAGACGTCAAACAACAGCTCTGGAAAAAATGACGAGACCACTGCACTGAACCCCACTGAAAACCTCCTGGAGGTTTTCCACCAAAATGTTGATGTCTGAACTCTTTCTGAGTTAAAACATCAGCATTGTTGTTTCTAAATGAATGTGAACTTGTTTTCTTTGCATTATTTGAGGTCTGAAAGAACTATATCCTTTTCTTAGTTTGACCATTTCTTATTTTCTGCAAATAAAGACAAAATTTTTGCTTGGAATTTCAAAGACATGTTGTCAGAAGTTCATAGAATAAAAGAACAATGTTAATTTTACTCAAACATAATACCTGTAGAAAGTAAAATCAGAGAGACTGGTCATTTTAATGATCTCTTATCTTTCCCAGAGCTGTATGACATAATTTCTGTCCACCTCCACTGGACATGGATCAATCACTTCTACTAAAACTAAAGACGATGACTCTCAATGTGCTGCCACAATAAGATGCCATCTGTCCCATAACGCCAATCAAGAAATTTACTTCCTATTAAATATCCCACAGTCAGCTGCTGTAAAAGGAAATTTATTATGCAAAATTCACATTTTTCTTTTTTTTTTTTGTGCTTCCATTTGGGTCTCAATTGATTCTAAAAACAAAGAAACCTGTAAAAACCAACCAAGTTAATGTTTTATTTTGGTGTCTGGAAAATTAGCTGTTATGAAAACCTTCTGAATGCAACGTCACAAATCAGCAGCGTTACACCGTTAGGGTCTACAGAGGAAACCAGAAGTTTCACAAACTATGTAAAAAGTGTCTGGCATGAAATCAGAAAACAGTTTTTCTGCTTTAGTCAATGAAAATTACTAACATGTTTCCATTTGATAAATGCCAGAATAATGAGAGCAAGAATTTTTAAAGGAAATGTTTTATTACTTTCTTTAGAGGCAAAAGTTTAAAGTCACAAAAATTTGGGACATTCTTTGTAAGCTCCTGGTAGCTTTTATTGAAAAATGCATATGTATCTGTTTGTACGTAAACTCTTGGTTTCAACTGTATTTCGGAAACAATTGTGACATTTTTTATTCAATCACAAACTGCAATACAGGTATAGGCAATAATTACACTCTGATATTTGCTTTTTACACATTTTAATTAGGATTTCTTATTTAATTATCTGTTTATTTCATATTTTGTATTAGACTGTGGCATTTTTCTACTTGACAGATAGAAAATGGATTTGTCAACAGAAAAAGAAAACCCCGTTTTGATCATTTCAGATTAAATCAAAATGGGCAATAATATGTAAACTAATCCTATAAGAGTCTCTCTCTTATGTAATCTTTATTACAAAACTCGTTTTTGCAGGTTGGATGTGAAACCAAAGAGACAACGGATCAGAACTGGACAGGATAACCGGATTATTATTCTAATAGCGAATCTCTGCCAAATTCCTGTTCCGGATTGGTTTATATAAACTATTCCTAAATGACTCCAGGAAACTAATGTAATATTAAAACAAACATCTCATGTTGACACCATGTTGTTTACACAAGTGGAAACAGGAGTAAGGGTGATTCAGTGGAAGAAAAGCCGACCGTTTGCTGCACAACTCATGATAATTATTGACACAATAAGCCAGAAACTCAAATATATTTTAGTTGAACAGAAATGTATAAGTGACCATAAACAGGCATTTTAACACGACTTACATTTCTGAGAACTAATTAGTGAAAATGACAGGAGACGGTTTTATCAGCGGTTTTTGATAAGAGTAGCACAGATTGTCTCCTTCCACAGAGTGATACTTCAGACGTTTTATTTAATCTGTAAAGGAAGCATGTTTGTTTGTTTCTTTATATGGATCCCTCTAGTGACTCAAACATCTGAGTCCGTGCTAGGATGATGAATTTTGCTTTTTCCCCCCTAATAAATCAAGTGTGATTTAACAATAAGTCTGTGTTTATGTTTCAGCAGACTCATTTAAAGCTAATCCATCATGTGTGCTCATGCGTTCTGCTTTTCTTGGCTCTTACAGAGTGTGTTGAGGAGGCTGCTTTTCCCTGCGTTGGTGGCACCAGCGATCACCACATGGACCCCGCTGCGAAGCCTCTCTCCTCGCCGCTCATCCTTCAGATGCTGCTCGATCTCTGCTTGCAGATCACACACCGAGACGTCCACTAATGGAGGAGGAAAAAAGTCACTGCACAGAACAGCAAACGATGGAGGGTTTAGAGTCACTTTCAGGCTTTAAAGTTGCTGTTCTTCAGAGCCTGTTAAGTTTTGAGTTGCACAAACTCTTATAAAAAGAGTGAATTATACAGTTGATTCAGGCAATTATGGCACATTCTTCAAACTTGTATATTAAACCTTCTTCACTCAGGGACAGATAAATAAAATCCAGTGGATCAAGCCGCCTGTGTGTGATTTACAATATAAAAAAAGATCAAAGGGTGTTTCCTTAGACATGACATTTTTTACTAATTCACAAAGGAAACTTTCCCCGACTGTATTGAATTAGAACTGGATTTAACTGGGGAATATATAAATTGGATCTTGCAGAGTTTCTTGAGGCAACAGTTGTTGTGAATTTAGTTGAATCCTGGAATAAACCCTGACAAAACCTCTTCAGACCAGGACATATTCCAGCAGGATAACAGCAATAAACATACAAATTCAAATGTAGAATTGCCTAGTTATCCCACACCGACAAGACTTAACATTTGATGCCGAAAGTGCAGGAAAAGGCTTTTCTGCAAAATATTCACTCAATGGGTTGAACTGAATTAATTGTTCTTCAAAATCTAAGTTATAAAGAGTCTGGGTTTTTGGCCTCAAAGTGAATCTGCTGCAGGATCCACTCCGGCTGTCATTCATACACACCTTGGTCTAAAACTCCTTCCTCGATGAGCTCATCCTCGCTGAAGTCTATGAAGGCTTCGACATGGGCTAAAGTCTGAAAAGAGGCAGAAACAGTCTGAGTACAGCATGCAAGGACAGGCTGTTTTACCCAAATTAACAAAAAAAGACATCATGATATTCGCACAAACAGTCTTATGTCTAGTTATACATCATTAATGTCAGAAAACAGAGAAAAGATGTGAGCAGAACTGATTAGATTTTAAAGTGCAATAATTTCAAAATTATTCAAACCTCTTTTCACTTTTCTTGGGTTTTAATCACCAACTTCAATACATTTAAATTAGAAGTTAATAGGTTGCACTAGATTTGTAGGTAATAGAGCAAAAGGGGATATTACCCTTATGAAGATGTTTTATTTGCAAAACAGTTGCAATAATTTACTAATTTCTGCCAGTTTTGTTCATTAAATCCATTAAATCCAGTGAAATACATTAAAATACGCACTTGCAATACTGCAAAGGTTTAAGGTGGATGAATACTTCTGCATGTTCTCACTGGGGATCCATTTTATTTACTTAAAAATAAAATTTAAATAATTTAGAAACAAATTATTTAACTAATAAATTGAATCACAGGAATTGTTTCTTATTTGCACGTGTAATGATTTAATTGACTTAACCATCCAGTAATAATTTGAAAGTAAAAACAATTGCCTTTTCAACAGAAGACAAAAAAAACAGCCGGTTTCTTTCAGGTCTAAATGAGATATTTAAGTTAAAATGCATGTTTACTTCATACACTGAGTTTAATTCACCAAAACTAGCTGAAGTTCAAGATGCAATGTGTTAAAAACAAGTCCAACTCCGAGTCAGCCGCTTGCAGAAACATGTGCAGATGTAATAACTTGGAGTAATTGTCCTTTTAATGACGAGGCTAATATCCTTACAGTAGCCTTATTGTCTGACATGTTTCTGTGGAGGAAATGTGGCTATTAATGTTGTTCCAGGTAAGTCATTTATGTCCAGCCAAAAGATTTTAATCAGATAAGTTCGATGCCTTGTTTCTTTTCTTTGTCAACCACTCTGGTTTTTTAGTTCATGTTCAACAGAATTAACACGTTTTTGACAATATAACATTTGAAATGGAAATATTTTGGCAGGCAGAGGACTTCATGGTCAACTATATGACAGTGTGGCTTTGAGCTGAATATCTAATTAAACTCTTAAAGTGTTTTATGTCTTTAATCAGCTGTGATTCCGCCCTAAACAGTGACTTTAAAAAGTGAAATGGGTCTTTATCTTGTGCTTGCAGATAATTTAATGTGCAGAAAAGAAGGAAATAAAGAGCTGTACAAAATTATTTGCTCCCTTACAGACTTATAAAGCGTTTGGTTTCAAAGATTAGACCAAATTAAACAGAATAAATAAAAAAATTCAGCTTTAAAATGTTTTTTGGACTGAAATTCATCGACAAGTGGTGAAAAACATCCAGTGTTTCCTCAAAATGGCACACGAAGGAAGAAAGAGAAAAAGAAATGGGAGTGGGCCTATTATTGAACCTCGTGGTTCCCCATGAAAAGGAAGCACAAAGAAGGAGATAAAATCATAAATGCCAACTCAAATATGTCTCACTGCCAAACAGGAACAAAACAAGCCCCACAAAACTGAAGATCTGAAACAAGGAGGAGTCAAATCTCACAGCAAAGAGTACAACAGCGTTAGAATCACGATTGATTTAAGGAGTTTTATTTCAGTGCTGCTTGTGACACCTTTTAAAACCCAAACTAAAACTTTTAAAGCAAATGACTCCTCACTAAAAACACACGTACCGACATGACAAAGTCAAAATTTAAATGTATTTTTAGAGAGGAATGTTGACAGTGATTCAATTTCTACTCAAATTCTTGACGAGTTTTTCCCTCGGTGCTACATGGTTTTTTTTATCTTAATATAAAGTACATAAGGAAAAATGCTTTGATATTTCCACCCCAACAAGATCGGCATCTTGATAAACATTAAGGAACATACACACAATAGTAGAGTAGCGGCAGAAAAACAGGAAGCATCGGACTCCAGCACTTTGCCCCGTTCAGTTACATGGAAAGCCATTAAAAACGTAGCATTGTTTAGGTGTCGGATAAAGACTTGACCCCTGTCATCATACAGATTGTATACTGCTGATTAGCTGTGTTCTCAGAAATCTGAGTGCAGAACAACAGACCGAACATCCAGCTTCAAGAAACCAAAGCTGCTGACAAGCAGATGAAACAAAGCTTCCCAGGGGAGAACACCTGGATCGGCCGGTGGGGTCTGCTGCCAAAACCGTTTACAGTGGAACAAGTTCTGGCCAACTTCCACTGGCATGAAACCATTCACCTGCGGTCACTGACCTTCTGTGCTAAGCTGCTTTCACAGGATATGTGAGAGAAACTCAACTTTTGTAACTGTTAAATCTAAATGAGAAACATCCGATGACTCCTTTTAAAAAGACGTCATCGGTACTCACTAGTGCATTTGGACCTGTTCATGTTCCTGTTACAGAAGTGCAAATTATAAGGTTATTTCAGAATTTCTTACTCGACACTCAGCAGATCCAGATTTCTTTCTTTCTAGTTGACCTTAAAAATTATAAGAAAATTTATTTTTTTCAAATTACAAGAATCAAACCATAAAGAGAATAAAACTGTATGACAATAAAGCCATAATACTAAAAGAAAAAAGTTGTAATGAGTATATAGTTCTGATTTTACTAGAATAAAGTTGTGATAATGCGAGAAGAATAATGAAATCATATTAAAGTATGAGAAGAATAAAGTAGAAATTTTATGAGAATTCTGACACAAAAAGTCAAATCTCTGCATTAAAATGAAAAATGTTGAGAATCTTGTGAAGTTATACTTATATTGGTATTAGAAGTATGAAAATAGTTTATCTTTCAACATATCAACATAAAATTATTACCAGTAGCAGTACCAGATTGTCTATTTTTAAGAAAGAAACACAGTCGCCAAGCTGGTCATGGTCACATCAAATGCTGATAAATATAGTAATAAAACTATTTTTTCTTGTAATTTTATTACTTTCTCAACGTATCAGAATAAAATTGATACTTCATAGAATAAAGATCCTTGCAAAAGTATTAAACCTCTAAATTTTTTGTTATGTTACATCTACAAACAGCAAATCAAATATTATGACGAATACAAAGTGCATAACCGAGACGTTAAAGGACAAATTTTAAGATCTATACAATTTTTACAAATTATATAAAAGTGTAATATGACGGTTGTGTAATAAGCAAACAGAGTTCACTTGTGTTTAATTGAATGTCAGTAAAAATCCCACTAATCTTGGAGAATGTTTTATAATGATGAGAAATTAAAAAGCTTTATCTTATAAAGTGACCAGTGGGGGAAGGAGAGGTTTCGTCACTGAGTCAGTAAGGACTCAGTGACTCTGGAGGAGATGCAGAGATTTACAGCTCAGATGGGCGAATCTGTTGACAAGAATGAATGCAGCTGGAAGGCAGTATTCATATAAAATAAATCATGTTATGCAGTAGAAAACAACATTTTAGTTTTTTTAGTGAAGGTAAAATTCAGTGCTGCATAGAAGTTATCAAATGTTGCACTTTAACTGCAGGTTTCCTTGATAATTTAACGGTCACTTACAGTATCAGCATCAGAACCAGAAGTCTTGTTTTCAGCATAAAGTAACAGGATAAGAAATGGCAAAATGATTGCATGTTTATCGATTAGTTTTTTGACTGTTGGCATTAGAAACACATGTACTACACGTCCTACAGCGACATGAAAACAGGAAGTCTCTGACTCTTTTCAGAGCAGCTGTAGAGATAAAAACAAGAACAACAAAAGCTTTGTGTGGGAGTGAAACCACTGAGGTCTGACCTGCAGCTTGACACGGACAGCTTCTTCCCAAACTCTCTTCAAAACAATAAAAAAATCAGAGCTTAGCTCCAGACACTTAAACAACTTTAATAATCTCCATTTTTATACAACAATTTTGACATCAACGTGTTTTTATAGTAAGCTCCTACATGGAAAAGCTCAAGTTGTTTTTTTTTTCTGAAAGATGCTTCAAGTTTTACAATAGTACGTCTCTGTTAGGTGAGGAAAGTGTAACACATACAACATCGTAAATACAGCTACATTTAAATCTAATATCACACTAAATTTGGATTCCACAAAGTTTCTAATGCAACATCAAAGTGATCGAGCATGACAATATTAATCACCTTTACCTAATCCCACCATGGGACCACTTGCGTTTTGTCATTTTAATAGAGGATTAAATTAGATTTAGTGATTTCTTATACGTTTTATAAGAATTGAATGGTTTTCTTTGTTTTGTATTTATTGTTTCGAATTTACTGTATTTATTGGCAGAATTTCTACTGCTAAGTTTAACCTTTTGTTTGTTTTTAGCAAGACAAATTTTTCAACAAAGGAAAAGAGAAAAAATAGCCAATTTGGTGATTCTGGTGCATTTACATAAACATTTATTAATGCGTGTTGTCGCCACAAACAAATGAAAACATTTCAAATTATTTTGTGATTCAGCTCAGCAACTGTAAATCTAATTTTACTTTTATTGTTTCAAAAGAAAAAACACTACAGCAGACATAAATGCGGTGCTTTATAGTAACAATAAAGAGAGTAGAAAGACTTTATTCAGTTCGCAGAAGGACTGACTCCTAATTTTCACACATCCTTCCTTCGCTCTATCAGAAGGTCTACCTCAGGAGAGTCCAAAGTGTGGCTCAGGGGCCATTTGTGGCCCCTGAAATTGTTTGGTTCGGCCCCTGACCATAAGTAAAGAAAAGTAAAACATTTGGCCAACAAAATAGAAAACAACTGATGACCCAAAATATTTGGAAATTGTTTGTTTTTCTTTTAATAAGGCAACAGTTCAAAGTACTTTTATGTTTTGGATCTTTTATGATTTACAGATTTCTTCAATATAAAGTACTTTATTGTTGAGGAGATAAAACTAAAGTTAAAAAAAATCTTATTTTTGCATTTTTAAATGAATAAATTCTGTGGCCCACCAGGAGTTTTAATTTGCCAGTTTGGGCTCTTTGGCTCCCTGACTTACCCGTTTCAGCCTGTGGCTCCAGTCCTGATAGAGGCGACCCAGTTCTCCTGACATCTGTCTGAGAGCTTGTCTCCGCTGAGCCTCTGTCTCTGCATGGATCAGATCCCCGAGGCCTTCCACCTTCAAACAGTTACCCAGAATTACAAATCTGCATGTTTTTATTACAAAACATCTGCATTTATCTACATTTGTTTATGCAGTATAGTCCATTTAAGCAGGACTGAAAAAATGTCCTCTCTTAATGTACCTCATGAGTTCTCTATTAAATACAGCTAAGTTTATGAAAAAAAATCTTAACGCGAATTATAGCAAACAAACCTTTTTGCAGTGAATATAATATGTGGTATCTTAGCAACTGTATGCGCCTATCTGTAGGAAATGCTACAAAAATCTAAATATTTAAAAAAGATGATAGTATATACTTAAGTGGATATTGTTATAAAAGGATTAGAATATGACATAAGATTGAATTGATATGATATGAAAGTGTCTATTTTTATCTGGGAAACCTTTTTGTACATAGCTGTTTATTTTCTAAGGAAAGTAAACTTTCATAAACCTTCAAAGCTGCGGATTTCAGTACATCACCTTTAATCTATAAATGCCCAATACCTGCATTTATGCATGAGCCTATCACAGCCCCGTGAAATAAACACCAGTGGGTAAATTTTCTGTTAACATTTCATACATTGGAATCAGCTTCATTAGATTTGACTCTTCACCCCCAATGACAAACAAAACCTAAACACAGGGTCAGAATGCTTTTACGCTCTCCTCTGACTTACCTCCGTTAAATCGAGCTTCCCTGCGTGGAAAGCCCTCCGCGTGAACTCCCCAGCGTCAGCAGGCCTCATGCCAGGCACGCTTCCTGAAAAACACACACACACACACACTAACAAAAATGAAGAAACGGCATGATGTATGCATGCATCATTCACACAAAACACGCACACACAACCACAGGACAATCAAATAAAGGCCATCAGGGCATCACGACAGGCAGATCTGCAGGTTAACAAAGGTTGCGTGTGCATTGTTCACTCAGTAGGTTTTCAAATCTCTTCATGAGACCAAAGGGAAGACAAAACTATGCATGACAGATTTGTCATGCATGGTACACAGTAGAGAAAATATGTTAGATTATTGGAAAGAGTTATTAAGATTCTTTCCACAGTACAAAAACATGACTGTTAGATTAATTTAGTTTAATTTAAGTGGCTCTTAGCTATCACTGAGTGCAGTCATGGTTTATGTTGCCCTGTGACAGACTGGCGACCTGTCCAGGGTGTAACCTGCTTCTCGTACAATGACTGCTGGAGAAAAGCACCAGCCTCGCTCCTCCCGCAAGGATAAGTGCGTATAGACAAGGGAAGGATGGATAAATATCACAGCATTTATTATACCATATAAATATTCCTGAATGATAAAAATCCCACAGATTATGAACTAGCAGCTCTCCACTTTGCCTTGAGCAACACTGCCCTCTATGGAGTCCACAGAGAAAATGCTGAAAAGCGTTCTCTGAAAAATCACAATAGGCCTGGTCATGCCTGCCAGTGCAAATATTTTAAGTACCTAAGAAACGTTGATGCTGGTGTCAGTTTTCCTTTTTAAGTCCAAGAAATGACTCTGAAGCGTAGAGAGTTTATAATCACACTGAAAGCTCAGTGCTTGAGAAAGGGAGGCTATAAATACCCGCAGACGGAGCCACTGGCACTCTGAAACCAGCGTTACTTAACAGTTTATAATCCTGGGCCGTTTGTGATACATAGAGATGCAGGAGGAAGAATGTTCACCTAGAGCTTGTAAGACAGCAGTAATGACAGCAGGACCGCCATGGATGTGAAACTCCACACTGTCTTCTCCAGTGAAACTATGAGGAGCTGGTAACAGAAAAACAAAATTATCATCATTAGTAAACCAACAAAAATCCCCTCTTAAAACTTTTAGTCAAGATCTTCTCAACATCAAGAAAACTTCCAACAAAATCCAAATAAATGTTTTTTTGTAACAGAATTAAGCTACAAAATAACAAAACATGTAATCCTGCAGAAATCCTGAAGCGAGGAGGGCGTAAGAGAGAGAATGATTTAGAGAAAAGTGGTAAAAAAATAATTCTCTCTTTGTGTGATCAAACCTAAAAAATGTTACAAGAAAAAACTGTCACTAAAAGGAGGTTGTAAAATCTATTGAGATTCCTTAATGTGGAATTTTTTTACCTTCTAAATAAAAGTACACATTTCACCTGAGTTGATGCTGCTGCAAAAAACTTTCAATTCATTTTAAGGCTTTTTCTCATCTGTACCAAAACAATTTTTCCATAATTTGAAACCATTTCCTTAGTTATCCCAGAAAAGAGCATTGCGTCAGTAACTTGAAGTATTATGTCACAGCCAGAATGATACCAAACAAACAAGATCTGACGAGTGTGGGAGTCTAACCTGGGAACCAGAGGACCAATCCGCGGTCCAGTACTTCTTTAGTGCGGGGGTCTGTGATGCTACGTAACAGCGCAGTTCGTGGAGGAGGCAGCTGATTTCCGAGCCCAACCATACATCTTAATGCTGTGGCTGCAGCAGAACCACTGATGCGGACCACTGCTACCCCACACCTGCCATGACCTGATGACAAGGCGAAGATGGTGTCAGCGTCCGCAAGTCCAGCCAGAACTCTGCCTCCAGAGGACAGACGGCGATACGGAGTGATGTCTCTGCAGGAGGAAAGGTAAATGTAACCTGCACTTTTATTTGGACTCTTTAGTAATGTCAGGCCACAAGATGTTAGCAAACATATAGTACATTTTACTGTTAAATAATTTTATGTGACATTTGGCATTTGCTTTACTTGTTACATGTTATCTAACTTACAAATATTTTTGAGTGAGAAAATATTTTTTGATTATTTGTTAAGGGCTAATCGACCTGAAACCTGATGTATAAATTAATTTACGCTCAATTAGACTAATTTTACAGGATTTTTTTAGTGTTTGAATAGTGATTAGAGCAAAAACAAATTCTTAACATCATGATATGAAATATCTTTAAACAAATGTGATAGTAAACATTTTCATTATGTTGGATCCCAACTTTTTAATTAAATATATTTTAGATTTTAAGATATTTTCATTTACAAAAAACCCTCCAGGGTTTCTTCTTCAGTTGCTGCCTTGTGTGTTTAGCCTATAAAACTGATCTGAATGTAATTTGATTATTTTCTCTAACTATATTAAATCATTTGTTTTGAATTTCAACTCTTTTGAAAATGTAATTGATAGAGGTAAATATTTCTTTGAAATAAAGTTATTTTATCACTGTGCTGTGTCCCTGGAGTTTTTAAAGGAATAAGCCAAAGAAACTGGGACATATTGAATCTCTGCACCAAACTGTAGGTTATTTTTAATAGTTTGTGATGTGCAGACACAACATTGAATCATCTCTTGCACTGTAACGTCTTATTAACTAAAAAATGTCACATATTGGCTTGAAATAACTGACAAAGCGGGCAAAACAAACAGCTTACGGTTCTTGAACAGCATTAATAATTTTCTATCATTTTAAACAGCACAACGCTCCTGCATACATTTAGTTTGAGTTACACAAATAAAGCATAAACAAGAAACAAACCTTGTAAGTGTGCGGATCGCAGCTCTGTATATTCCTCCACAAACAGCTGAAACTGGCAGCATTGTTGCAGAATAATACATTTAAACTTAAATTTATTGCCATTTTATTAGGTAATCTGAGATCTACTGCACCGTCGGTACATTTCAACCTGTTAACTGAAAACAAGTGATAATAAGAGAGAAATGTTTGCTAACATACGGACAGGTGATCTTCAGTAACGAGCAGATCCATGCTGTCGGCGTCTTCTTCCTGTTTCTGTGTGTGTTTTTTTTCTCCAGGATGTCTGCGATTGGTCAACACTTTTTTACGCAGATGTGATCGCTATTTCTATTCGTCTAATCAACAGAGTCCCGCCCCTTGTGCATCGGAAAATCAGGTCCGTAAATACTGTTCTCCTCAAACGTTCCGCCCCATTCCCTGACTGTTCGCCGAGACAGTTGACTACAGAAGTGGAAGGGAGACGCTCTTTTCTGCTCAATTTATGATGTCAAACACTAAAAATATTCACTAAATATTTACAAAACAGTGGAAAGAATCTTCACAGTTTTACTCCAACAGTGAATTAAGATGTTGCACTTTTAGCTTCAGCCACATTGAGGTAGGATCACAATTTTCATCCTCTAGATTAGAGATCTGCAACCTGGAGCATCTGTCTGAGTATATTTTAAATAATTTGCATGCTAACAAATCAAATCTTATGTCAACAGGACAAGTTAATAATGTATTGCCAAAATGGCCAAAAGCCACCTTTTGATTTAGTTTGGTAAAATAGTTAAAACAGATCATAAATGATACAATAAACAATAAAAAAACAAGGCTAGGTTTTCCTTAATTAACCTTAGTGATGGATTTATGGTGCAGTTCAACACAGGAACCATGAAAAACACAAATATATAAGAGGTGCCCATGACAAAGTAGATAAGGAGTTCAGTCATTATAACAATTCCAAATCTAAATTGGAAGCAGTGACTGTGTTTGTATTCTCTTTTCTTAGACTTCAATATAATCAAAATAATTTAAAGCTAAATCCTTTGTTTTGTGTTGCTTACATAGATATTTATGGTTTAGGCTTGCGTCATTCTATCTGTATTATTCACAGTGTTTTATTTATTGCTTAAACACACAACAATCGTGCACGCCGCACAATAAAGTCACAGCGTCCAGACTTCATGTGCACTGATGTGAGTTTGTGGCCCACTGCAGAGTCTTGCTGCTGTCAACCCTCTGAGCTGTTGAGTAAGCAGAAATTCTGCTCCAACTGGACTCGCCTCTGAGTTGTGAACCATGATACCAAGGGGAGGGCCATCAACCTGACGGAGTGGCTGCAAGGAGAAGCACATTGGAAGAGATTCCTGTTTGTGTCCACATTGAACAGGTACAGCCTGAGGCTTGGGATAATTTTTTTAACCTTCATTTATAATTTATAGCATGCTCCATGTGAGCAAAAGGCACAAAGCAGCTGCGACCTCACAGCTCCTGAGTTCTGTATAAACACTTTGAAATGACACAATGGGTATCATCACTAATGACAAAATTTTCCTTGTAAAGAATAATTACATATATTTATGCAAACCTGAGATGCAGTTTACCAGCTCCATCAGTGGTTTTGCAGATCCATACATAAATAATATGATATGCACCATAAATATTTGTTTTGATGTATATGTATATAATGCATAAAGCACTATTGTCTTATGACAGACCACAGTCTACAAATTGAGTTATATCTGTCAACAAACATGACACAATCTTCTGCAATGATACAATTTATATTTTTCCTGAGACATGTTAATGAGACACATTAAGTTTAGAAACAATCTGCACGCTGCCATTCTCGGTGAAGTGCAAGGTGACGTACTTTTACCTTTACCTGAACACTGATGAATATTTAATCAACAGCTATATTTCTGCATTATTAAATAAATCATATAGCCTATTTAGTTTTCCAGGAAAGGGTGAGAGAGTTAAAGTGATAGAGACTAGAAGACTCCACTACTCTGCCAAAGAGGACTATTTTTATTCTCTAATTTTAAATCAAATCTATGTAGATGTAATTGTTTGTTTTTTTTGTTCTTATTCACAACTTCTTGAACAACTGTGGAATCTGGAGATTATGTTGCAAAGAAGAATATTTCACAAAATCAAGAAAATCATGCACCGTCTTGTTCATGAGCCTGTCATACAAAAACCAATGAGTGTCTTCAGTCAGAGGCTTCTTCAGACTCGCAGTAACACAGACTGCCACAGGAAATCCTTCTGGCTCACAGCAATCTGCATCTAAAACTCTGAACAAAACTTGAATATGACTTACAACATTTAGCTTCCCTTTGGGATCAATAAAGTATTTTTGAATTGGGTTGAAGTAAATTTAACTACTTTTTGTCCTTTTCAATCACATCCTTATGAGACAAAATAAATCTTGTTGTTGTTATAAAACCAAATGGTAAGTTTGCCTGCAACACCTTTGCAGTAAACAGCAAAATGCGCACTTCTCTGACTTCTTGCAGCCAGGTAAAGAAACAATGCACATTTTTGCTCAGTTAACAATGTGAGCCATGCAGCAAACAATCACTCTGTATTTCTATTTCTGGCTTACTTACAGAGTTCACTGTGTGGTGATATTATTACATGTCTGAGGGGGATGGAAAATCAAGGTCATGCCTGTTTTAAAATGACTATTAGGAGTCAGTTTGCAGCTTCCATGCGGTTTAATTCAGCATGAGATGACTTTTGAGTAACACCTGCAGGTCCACTGTAATGATCTAGGACAATAGTCAATTATCAGGGTGAACCGCTGTAAGGTGAAATGAGTGTGTCATCCAGTCCCCTCCCCCGCCCTCCCTGTCTTTGTCCCTCCTCCAGTCATCATCGGAGCAGCTCTCTCCATCTAGCCGCGCATCCAGCTCCAGAGCCCCGCCAGGATGATCCGCCGCCGCACCGACAACCTTCACTTCACTTTCACTCCTGTCCTCTAATAGAGCCCCTTCCTTCACCCATTCACCCATGCGCTGCCTCCCTCCTGAGATGCGACACCGCTGCCTAGTTTCCCGGACGATACCTTCATCTTGCGTCGCTCCTCGCTGATAGAGAGCATGCCCGACGCGGGGACGGGAGGCGCTGCGGCCGCCGGGGGTGCGACCACCTCCGGCGACGGCTCCGAGAGCTCCCGCCACCGACACCGAGCGCAGCAGGGGGACTCGGAGAGGCCGGAGCCGGGTTCTGCCCCGCAACAGAGCTCCTCGGGAGTCCTGGGTGAGTCGCTTCGCTTCGGACGGTGAGGCTTGGAGTCGGAGGAGAGGACAGGTGAAACAGCAGCACCATTCCTCCTCCTCCTCCTTTGTCTCCCCAAAACGATCACATCATGTCACTTCAGGCCTGTAATTCATGGTCTTACCTGCACTTCTTGCTCGGAATATGTCTGTTTTTGCCTCTGCTGAGGGAGATGGCTTCATTATGCACATCTAGAGCTAGTTTGACCTTATTGTTGAGTAATGAGGTGCTTATTACGACCTCCTGTCCCAGCATTATTATTACTACACCGTTCCTCTGAGCTCCTTTTCTGCTGCATAATGTCTGTTAGGCCTGCAGTTGTTCACTCTTCTTTGTAAACAAATATTTTCGTCACCCAGGGATTTTTGATGCCCTGCAAAAGTATTTCACTTTTATTTTCACGTTACAACTAGAAATCTGTGGAGAGCACACACGTCCAGGCCCCTTTCCACCCTGTTACCCCTAAGTAAAATTCAGAACAACTAAATCTGTAGCCACCGTCTGGGGAAACTGTGTGTAATTTAATACAAAATCCAGTGATCACGAATAAACATTAGGTTCAGTTCAGAGCACAACAACCTACCAAAACGTCCACCTTAATTTGCAGGTTATTGGAAATGATCAAAATAGCAGACTGGTGTTAACTCCGGAGGAGCTGCAGAGATTCACAGCTCAGGTGGGAGAATCTGTCACCTGAAAGCATGAATCAAAGAAAAGTAGTTTAAATTAAAAAGACTATAATTGCTAATGTGTACTATGCTAAAACAACCAAAGACAGAGGACAAATAAAGACAAATTAAATCAAAATACCCTAAATGTCATAGAAGTATATTTTGAAATAGGACTGAACAATAAATCAATAACAATACATTTTGGAATTGACACATGATTAATAGTACGGGAGAGGGCAAGACGTTGTTAATAGAAAGCTACAAGAAACCTTGTGTGCACTTTGTAAGAAAACGTGTAGGATGTTTCTTTCTTCAGAAAAGAAAGGAAAACTAGTCAGGACAGTCCTGGACAAAACCCGGTTAGAGGTTCTCAAAGCCTTGAGGCTCAAGCCCAAACAGTGTTGTCATGGTATTATTTAGAACCAATGTTCAGACCTAAAACTAATGGGGAATGTGTGGAAAGACTTTTCTCTTGTTTTTCACAGACACAAACTGCATTTCCATTACTAATGTCTGCAAAACTTTGTGAATATTCTGCCAATTTTGAAAAAATACAATTTCGTAGTTGTGGTTTTTCCGTTTAAAGTCACACATAAATAAGTTTGTTAACAACATAAGTAGTTAAAAAACATGCTGCGCCATCCTCCTCTTGTTACTTCCTGTTGTCTTTTCTGCCAGTCGCAACATTAAGTTTTTGATTACATATCTTGTGCGACGCAATAAAAAGTGTTCCTAATTTCAAAGAAGCACCTCATCCTGGTGCAAAACCCTGTGTATAAAAACACGTTTTCTTCAAAAATTGACGCGTTTCCATTAAGCAAATTTGTGAAATTTTAGGTTCAATAGAAACGCAGCAAGTGTGACTCAATTTATTGAAACAAATTTCTGTCTTTCGATAAACAAAGTTGGTAGAAACTTTCCCCAAAAAGCTCACGGCTGCTAACCTCGTCCCGTTTTTTGTATTTCTCAATTATCACATAAAATCCTAAAAAGAAAATAGAAGTTAATGTTGTAATGTGACAAAATGTGGAAAGGATTAAGTAGTATGATTTACTAGGAAGTCGCTGTAGATTGCAGGCGGTTTTTTCACCGTCTGGCCATAAGTACCAGCTTATTGTGCAGCATAAGAGGTTGGATTACTGATTGTGTCTTGTTTGTGGTGCTGTTCATTCTTCAGACTCTCCTAACGTGATGATGATCATGTTTTTGTGCGATTCAGCTGCCTGGGTAGAGTGCTATGGTTTTGATATTTCTGGATCAGACCTCATCGTTAGGAGAAGCCTCGTTTTCCTGCATGCAGGGTGCAGAGACGGCCTCTGTGCTCGATGCCAGCACTGCTGCAGAGTGATGCAGTGGAGCTGTCAGCAGCACATGAGAACTCCTTTCCACTGTCGGTGGAGGTAACCTGAGCAGGCAGCAGCTGACTGGACGAGCACGCTGATGTCATCCTCCTAAGAGGGTGGCACCACCGGGTGTTTGAATGGGTCATGAACACTCTGGAGGGTCAGTGGAGCACAGATTAGTTCAAAGGCTTCATTTGTTGGAGACGGTAGAGGAAGAAAGGGAAGGACGGAGTCTGAGACGTTTAAGAAAGAATACAATGAAAGAATCGTAACTTTTGAGATAATGTGTTGATGTTTCTTGAATACTATTGTATTGTGTTTATACCAAATCAACTATTAGGTGTTAAAATAGGGCTGCATGATATTGGATATCCTGTGATATTGGAACATAAAAACAGATGACTTTAAGTTATGCTGCACTCCTGCCATTTTGTTGACAATTTGCACTGATCTGATCTCTTATTGTGAAAATTACAAGTATGACTTTTGTGATATTTATGCTTGTTAGGCTCTAAAATATTAGACATTTTTGCGATGATAATATTTGATCTGTTGCCTGTTTTATTTATCTCTCTCTTTCTCATCTGTGCTTCCATCTCTCTGTGACCTTTAGCATTTTTGGTAATGTCATTAGCGTCTGGTGCGAGACTGTCCAGCTGGCTAAATATGACATTAGCATGAATAATGCTGGAATATGTTAGCCGACAGTTATTGCTCTCCAAACATTGCGTTGATGACATTATCGCAATTCTCTACTGAAAAACCTTAAAAGTTTTACATTAATAAGACAAAAATGAGGGAACAGAAACACATGAATCCAGAGAAAAACAACAAATCCATTTTTTATTAAAAATGTATCATTTCTTTTGAAAGATGTCTTGAATATTTTGTCCTGTTTTGATCAAAACTTGTTCAATTGCTGTGATTTTTTTTTATTGAGAGTCAAACACTCATAGAAAGGCAGACGTAGCGTTTAGTCACTCTCAATCAGTTTAATCTTTCAGGTAAAGTCACAGTGATCATACAGAAAACCAATGAAATTAAGACAGTTTAAATGTATTCTTTCTTGATTTAAACAGGTTTTATATAAAAAACACACACTCTTTCAATTCCAGGTAGTTAGTGAGCATGTTAGAGTTAAAACTGCGTAACAGGAAAGTTAGGAAGTATCTCAACAAGCATGTCTTGTTTGGCAGCTTTGTTATAAGAAAGCTTCTTTTTAAAAACAGTATAGCAGCAAAATATTGATTTGTTAAGTAGGAACTCAGTGAACCACTAAAGAGTCCTTTATAAAATCATCCTAACCAAACTGGGTCATCAGGACAATGACCCCAAACACAGCAGCAAATTTACAACAAAACGAGTGGAAAAAGAATCAAATTAAGGTCGTGCAATGGCCCTGTTAAAGTCCAGACATCGCTCTGGATGACGAGCTTAATGGGGAACTGAGGAGAATAACAGCAGACCTCACTGAATGCTGTGTGTTTTTCTACATTTGAAGTTTCAATTAAATGATAGAACTAATTAAATATTAATAATTTGATTTGTTAAACCCGAGAACTGGAAGGAGGTGCGCTTTCTTTTCACCAGGACCGAATATATGAGTCCAGGTTTTGCCCGTAGGGAGCTTTGTTGCTGGAATGCATGCTAAATGTGGTTTGTCTTTCTTAATCAAGGTATGGGGCTGAATACCATGATATCACATGACCACCCTCACATGTGTCGCTGTCAGTCAGCTAACGCGGCGGCAGGAGCGCCGACTTCTTCATTCAGTGGAGACTTGGAAGGATTTTCTTCTCTGGAGTCTCAGATTGTCCCCATCCGTCTTCCATGTTTTCCTAATCCCGCCACAGTAGACCTCAGTGACTTTGATCCTTGATGCCACCATCCTTTGTAGCTCAAACACTCGTTTCAATGATTAATTAATCTCTCGTCATTAGAAAACGCAACATAAAAGTCACAGCAATTAGACCGTGTTCCCTGTGAGGCTGGCGCTGATAAGGTTCGGTGTTGTGGAAATTAGGTCATGTATTTTCTGGCTGTCCAATCAGCTGCCAGGGATATGAGAAACATACGCTTATTTTCAATCTTGGTTAGGAAAAAGATATAATGTCCAAAGGTTGGAGGCAGAAATTTGAAGACTTCGCTGACATTTTGACAGATATAAATTAATTCCAACAAACTTTATTGTAACAATGAGTTAAATTTAAGTGAACACAGCGTTTCCCCAGGTTCTATGACATACATAGCATCTGGTCACCCCTGCAAATCATTAAGTGTATAAAATCCAGCTCTGTCAGGTATTTTTTTGTCAGAGTCTTTCTTTTTTCTGAGCACTTCGGTGAATTTCAGTGCGGTACCACGATAGTTTGCTGCCTGTGCAATAGATCGACTCATGAAATTTACTTGCGACTAAATATTCCCACTATCAGCAAAATGGGAACAACAGCAACTCAGCCAAGAAGTAAATTCACAGAGTGGGGTCAGCAGATGTTGAGGCGCAAAGTGACCAGAGGTCACCGGCTTTCTGCAGAGTCAATAATAAAGGCTCTCTTTTGTTTGTCATATGAGAATTAAAATTTCTTTAAGGAGGAAAACAATTTTGGTGTCAAACTTTCTTCATTTACTCTCTAAAATATTTACAAGTATCCCATAGAAAATACAGAAAAATACATCCTAGTGAAGCAATCTACCACGGGCTATTTTATTGAAATCAATTTTTCCTACAAATGTGTCATTGTTGGATGAGATTTAATTCAAATTCACTTGTTCATTGCTAATTAAATAAAACCCTTAGCCAAGTTACAGCTGTAGTTTTAGATGCTCTTAACTACAATGCAGTCACATTTTGCGTTCATGTTTTCATCTGCACTCTGGACCAATTCCTGCATTTTCCTTTTGTTCCAATTTATATAATGCTTCATAAAGTGTTGAAGAAGGTTTTGTATTTATGTTATGATCTGTTTGCTTCTTTGTAAACGTACTTATTAACTCCACACTTGATGCTTGCCATTAATAACTGCTCTCTATAATCAGGGAAATGCTTGGAGAGAAGGTCTTAAGTGGAAATCTGCACTTTGGCTGCGGTCCAGCCACTTAGATAAAGTAGAATACTTCAGCTTTACCTCTAACAAGTTCTATGTCACGGGTGTCTCTGAATCCAATGGCACTGAAAAGGAAGAAAGCAAACCTCTGAAGTGTTGAAAGGAAAAGCTGTTTTCGCAGCAGCAGACAGTTTGAGTCGCTGGTTTTTGCCCTCCCACAGCTTCATAAGTGAAGGGGCTGAGGAATGCTGTTCTGTATGATAAAACACCAGCAGTACGTTCATCTGATGACTCCCAGCTTAATGCGTTTCTCTGCTGCATCTGCTTCTGAGCCTACACTGGTTAACTGATGGGTTTTCTGTGTTCCTGCTCTTCTTCTGTGGTGAATATTAGCTGCACTTTGGATGGCCTTGCTGCTGTTGAGATTTTGTCTTTATTAACCTGAGCTGAAGGGTCAAGCACACAACTGGGGTATTACTTTAGGAAAGAAACAACAAAGTAACCATCATAATAAAATCACAGTGCCACAGTGGTGTTATAGTAATTAGCAGCAGTCAGGGCTCATCCTGTCTATCTGGGCTCTGTCCTTTAAAAACGGACGTTTTATGTTGCTGCAAATATAAACTATATATTTATATTTTCCTCAGAGCAGCAGTGATTCATCTAATTGCTACTGATGCTGATCTGACCGTATCATGTTCTGGCTTCACATTAATTGCTGCCTGTCAAAATATAATGTTTCAGTCATAATTTACATTTGCACTGTCTCAACTGTGTTACTTTAATTTTCTGTGCCATGAAAATCTTGACTTCTTCAGATGGAGTAAATGTTTCGTTGGAATAAATGAGTCAGCTGAATCCATTTCCCTTCAATCACTTCTGACAATTATGTAGTTTTGCTCATTATGCACTGATTAAAGTGATGGATGAATATTATTGCCTGAAAATGTTAGAAATAGTTAGAAATATTAAAAGATTTTGATTCTGTTTTGCTGTAAAAGTTGATGTGCATAACGAGACATAAAAATAGTTTTTTAGAAATACACGTCCCTTCAACTTTTATCGTCAAAAATGGTAAATGTGTGCAATGAATTGTTGCTGTGGAGCCCAGTCTGTTTCAAATATGATGGTGTTGCAAAGAGTTCCTGATGCTATTCTTTCTAACAAAGTCGAGAGGAGAAACAGGCCCAAAGCAGCACAGACCCTCCACCATGCTTACGTATGAAACATGACATATGTGACCTCTGACAGCTGGAATGGCTGGAAATATTTGACCTGTTGAAAAAAGTTTGTGGCAGGATGGATGTTGGAGGGTTCATGCATAGGGGAGGGAAACATTTTTAAAGTTGCACATTTTTCTACACCATTAAATTCAGATGTAGTACTTATAGATGAGGAAAAGCAAAGCATTATTCTTTCAGGAAGCTGTTCTGCAGTGCACAGCAACAACTGGTGAGATTTCTGGACGTTGCCTCACTTTATTTAAAAATAACAGTGCCTTAATATCTGGTCTATGCTTTAATACATTTTGAAAGTTGTTAAATTTAGATGGTAGAGTATTAACTCAAGATTTCAATTTGAGTTAATTCTGAGTTTCCTGAGTTTCATTATTATTTACAAGTCATCACATTCATTGTCTTGTTTTTGACTTCCTTGTCATTCAGTCCCTTTTATGGTATCATATATCTTTGTATCTAAACTTCCTCATACTGTAAAGTACCTTTAAGGAAATATTATCTTTACTTAAACTGGTTAATCAGGCAGGTGTAGATGTTTGGTTTTCACCCTTGCCTGTTCTCTGAATAACCTTTGAAGAACTGCTTTCTTTTTCTTTCTGCAGCTCTGTAGTTGGCCAAACCTGGAGCTTTTAGAAGTGGAGAGATGTTTCAGGAAGCTGCAGACAATTTTCCTAAGTTGTGATAAAAAAATTTGCCTTGCAAGTAATGGTTTGCTCGCTTTAAATTCTCATGTTTTTAATGTCTTTATCTGTTCCCACATAATGCATCTTTGCCTCCAGAGTCGCACCACCAACTTCTGATTCCCTATTTATGCCGTCTTGATGTTCACACTTTTCCATTTATAGCCATGAAGATTATCAAACCTTGTGCAGAAAAATGGTAATGCACACCCGAGAGCTTAAAATACTTTAAAGTGCAGACAGAATAGCTGCTGGTGTTGCCCATTCTGTGCTTTCTAAGATGTGTAGCAGAGATTTTACCGCTGAGTTTAGGCTCTGATCAAAGCAGTGTGTGACCGGGCTTCTTATACTGCGAGGAAGAAGTGGGATTAAACGGAGCTTGGTGACCCTGCCCTTCATTTTCTCTAACTTCACTAAGCTTTGGTTTGATTTGCCTTTTTCTTAGCTGCTAAGCACACCCTGCAGACAAACAATGACCGTGGTGAAGAATGCTGCTCTTAGGCTTGGTGGCAGAGAATTGCTCCACATTCGTTCCGTTCCCCATCCTCTACAACTGGAGGGCTGGGAAAGTGCAAAGAGGATTGTTCTGTCTTCCACAGCTCATAAATGGACGTATTATCCATGTCTGCGTCTGCACAGAGGCGCTCAATGTGAAGCTGGGGAGTTTTAAGCCACTTTATTGCACATCTTGTTCCTCTGCCGTTCTTGTTTATCTGATAACACCCTCCTGTGACTCATTTGGTTTGGCCACTCGTTTTGATTTGTTTGGTAGAGGTGCAATCAATTCTCATCCTCACGTCCTTATTAGCCTCTTCAGGAGGCTATATTTCAGAGCTAAACCTCTGCATAAGGCAGAATTATCTGTTTGTTTGCAGACATCCTGCTGCACGTTTTAGGACTGTTTTATTGCTTTTTTCTCTACCAGTTTTTATGTAATGAATGAAAGTTGAATGAAGTTCACTGCAGCTTTTGCAATGAAATAAGAATTTATTGCTATCCTGTCTGAAAGTACATCTTTCATCTTTGATGGCAACAAATCATTTTCTCCTTTTTTGTCAGTCGCAGAAGCTGGCTGCTGTAGAGGACAGTAAAGCTTTTAAATTTGAATAAATTGCAGGCGGTGATGTCTCTTATGGTATTTATTTCTTATCTTTCCTGAATCCGTCCTCAGTCACTGGGGCGCTGAATTAATTTAATGGCTCTGTCCTTCTGTGTCTTCATGATGCCGGTACATTTAACCTTCAAAGCCCATCCACTGAGAAGAGGCTCGACCACATCACTGCGGAAAGAAAGCACATTCAGGATGCTTCACTGATTAGATCAGAAAACAAAGAAGCTAAAATCTAAAAAGTCCCAAAACAAATGCAAACAAACATCATCTGAATCCGTTTACATTCTGTGTTTTATGTAGCTGTGCTGATGTCGTGAAAGACTTTATATAATAAGCTAAATGTTTGATGTGTTGATAAATTTTAGCAGCATACATGGAGTTAAATAAAACGTAGCAGTCTTTTAATTTAATTTAATCATTATACAATGTTGTGAAAACATAAGTTTGTGTACATCCTATTGACATACTGACAGCAGGATGTAAATGCAGTTTGATTTTGCTTATTTGTCACACAGACGTCATAATCCGTAAGTAATGTTTCTGTTTTAATCTTTTTCTTTATTCTCTAACTTATATCTTCCCTTCTTTCTTTCCTCTGATTGTTTACTTCTTGGTTTTCTCTTTTAGATTTGTGTTTCTTTTATTAGTATTTCTTGTAGTAACTGTTTATGTTCATATTTAGTTTTGCTAGTTTGATAGTGTCGAGGTTTTTCCCTTCATTTAATTGTCTCTTCCTCATGCTCTGCTTCTGTTTCTCTTCTCAGCAGCGTGTTTCTCATCACATCGAAACACGCTGCGGTGAAGAGGAATCAGGTTTTTATCTCCTCATTCCTCTTCTGTTTTTGTTTTCCCTCCAGCTGTTCCTCATTCCCTTAATTACACCTGCTTACATACTCTTCTGCTCCTCTTTGTCTTTGTCGGATTCTTTCTCATGTTATTCCTCTGCTCTGCGACAACAAGTCTTTTTAAAGTGTATTTTTAAACTCTTTATTAAATTGTTTTTTTAATAAAACTTACACCTTCCTTTCTGCTTTTTGTCTGTCATACATTACAACAAAATAACCAGAATAAGCACTAAATTAAGTTTTTAAATGATGTTTTAAGTAATCAAAGCACCTTTCTCATGTTGAAGTAATTTCACTTAGATTGATCACTTGATTCGTTTAATTTCCCCTTAAACGAAAAACTGGAGTCTTCCTCTGTGCCTTCAATCTATAATGTACAATCACTGTGAAGAAAACTTGGCTTGTTCTTTTTTTTTTTAGCTAAATTTTGTTATATAGGGTCTTCAAGTGTTATTTTTGTCCTAAAAAAATGTCAACTTCTAGATATACATATTATTCCACATGTTTATATATTTTATTGCTGATTGCCAAGAATAAATGTTAAGTGGAAGAATGTGAAGTCGCTAACTGTAACTGTGTGGAAACAGAGAGTAAAGAAGATGAACGATAGAAAAAGTAAAGATCTTTTCAACGAGAAGTAGAACAAGGAAACCAAAGTGCATAAAAATAAAAGATTAAAAGCACTAAAAAGATCACAGAACACACAACGCAAAAAGTAAAAGCCTTTTGGTGACGTCGCAAAGATCCGAAGGAAACTGGTTTGGTTCTCAGTCATCGCAGCGTTCAAACTTAGCCTTTGGAAAGCCCCAATGTAAGCTGAATGAAAAACTCAAAGGACTTGCAAATGCCTGTAAATAAATGTCAATAAATTCTAAAACAATCAGGAATCCATTGTAAAGAATATAAAATAACCTCCGTGTTTAAGGACGTTCTGAATGTGGCATTTAGTTTATTGCCCTGGAGATTGTAGGTTGTATGTTTCATGGTGAGGCTGCTTTGGCTGCAGCGAGGCAACGAGGCAGGATTGCCGCATGGCAGCAATGAATAAATTACTAGAACTTACTTGAAGTGCTGCCAGTCCAGCGTGGCTCTTATTGGTGTGACTCCAGTGTGACTATAAATCCTCTGATGACCAAGCAGCACAAGTGCAGGTTAAGAGCAGAAGTGACTTTATGAGAGCAAAAATGCTGGGAGTTTGAGAGACGTTCAGTAGAATCTCAATACGACTCAGACCGAGATCTAGTAATGCTCTGTTATGGAAATGGATCCTCTAATGCTCATTTTCTTTTGTCTAAATGCGAACAAATAAA
This sequence comes from Poeciliopsis gracilis, assembly GCA_911649635.1. NCBI lineage: Eukaryota > Metazoa > Chordata > Actinopteri > Cyprinodontiformes > Poeciliidae > Poeciliopsis > Poeciliopsis gracilis. Next base: position 999,058 of record CAJVRI010001524.1, on the reverse strand, counting down.
TCGAGATTTACTGTTGCATATATTTTCCTTACCAAAGGCTTAGAGAATCAGTGCTGACTAAGTTATTAGTAATATCTTCGTCTGCTTCTTGCTGAGCAGGAAAGGAAACAGGAGGGGTTTTGTAGTAATCTACAATAATCGCTGATTCCTGGTATTGATCGGACTCTGAGGCTTCTGGATCTTTATTGTCCAGAAATAGATCATACAGATCAGCTATTCAAGATGTTCGTCTGACTCACTGCTGCCGGTTCTGTAAAATTCAGGATGATTTCTGAAAGATGTTGGATATAAAACAAAATTTACTCAGTAATTACTGGGTTGCACTGGAAGCTCTGGTTATCTTGCTGGTATCATAATTAGAACGATTTCCTGAGATAGAAACACAAACTGAATTTCCTTTATTTTAATGCCAACCAGTCATCCATTACTCTTATTAAGTCAATTAACCTTCATAAAATGGCTTGTTATATAACGTCACTATTGAGACACAGGCTGACATCAAGCAGGGTTACATTAAACTCTGAGTTAAAGGTTCTGTAGTTTTTCTGGACAATCCTGAACTCTTTGGTGTTGTTTAAAGCAAAGGATAAATGGAGATGAATGGAAAGGAAAGGAAGGATTCAAAATGTAGAAGTGATTAGATTATTACAAACTGAGGTGTGGTTTTGAACTGGGAGAGATTTCCCAAAATGTAAATATTTTGTTATCCATCTGTTTCTATCTTTAGACTCCCTTTTTTGTTTTGTGCCATATTTGTGTTATTTTGTTTCTGCTTATGTTTTTACTGATTTCTGTACTTTTTCATTCTTTGATTGACACAGCATTATGCACAGCTTTATCTCTTGGCATCAACTAAGTCATTGTTTGGTTACCTAGCAACAACCTGTTGAGTAACATGTGGGTACTTGGCAACAACCTGTTGAGTAACTAGCGCAGCAGCAATTTTAATGTTTAATGTTTTGCCTCATAACTGCTTAAAAATAAAAAACAATGTCGTGGAGTGAAAACTCAATAAAACAGAAACATGTTACCAGTTTGGCTGTATTTCAGATATTTAAAACCAAAACAAATGAATAATTATTGATATCAACTGATATGAAACACTTAGATCGTGATATGTTTTTCAGCCATATCACCAGCATTACGTTATGAAGGAACAACTTGTATCAAGGATCTGGTTCAGTCAGAAATGAACGGTTCCTCGTGACTTCAGGTCATGAATCCAAAGCTTTAACCTTTAACCTTTAGATCTTTCTGTCTTTCTTCACCTTGAAGGTTCCAACATCATCCAATCCGTCTGCCCTGTCAGAAATGATACACTGACAAGATTGAGGAATGTTTTCTCAACCTGTGTTTTTTAAAGTATCCTGCAGCCAAATCTTTTATTGAGTGAGAAATGTCCAGTACTGCAGTGAGTCTTAGGGCTGTTCGGGACAACATAGAAAGATCCCTTTCATGTATTAACATTGCTTAGGAGTCTAATCCATGTTCTTTTGTTTTCTGTTCTTCTGAAAAGCCTTCTTCAACACTCGCGGTTGTTCCCAGCTCAACAAGGACGTCTCTTTGCTCCACAAAGGCCTCTATTCATCACTTTATATTTATCATCAGCACTCGGCCATTCATAATTCCCAATCCTCCTGCTTACAATGTTCAATTCAGCTGTTAGATAAGCAGTGAAATAGTACTTTGCACTAATGGGGCATGGAAAGGTCTGCGTTTCACCTTGGTTACCTGAATGAAAGGCACACAACTTTATTTTCCTCATTTAGCCTCGGCGTGATAGTGCGGCCGAGGTAACACTGAAATATACCAGCTGACCCTGAATGAGCCACCAATTAGCCCACCTGGCAGGAGGAAAGGCAGTGGGAAATAAATTTGGGAGATTTATTGAAACTGAGTGAGGAGAGCAGAGAAAAGTGATGCAAAGGAGAGAAATAAGATTGTATAGGGGAAAGTGATACTTCAACTATTCTGCTGTGTGAGCGTTATAACTCCTCTTCCCCTGCATCGTTTCACCATGTCCTCTTCCTGGCGCTCAGCCATGGGTGCCTCCAGTGTCACATACAGTCTTTGGGATTTTGAAGCCAAGGACAGGTCCCTATTATCCTCCTTGCCACCAATAATGAGGAAACCAGAGTCCTGACATCCTCGAAGGTTGACATCTTTATCCCATTTGTCACAGGGGTGGAACAGATACCTTTGTCTTCCTACCAGAGAAAGAAGATCCTTATCTAAACTACAGGATGTGTTATTATAGAAAAGGTAGTTTTACAATTTTTCTGGGCCTTTGGCTGTTGTTTACCTTTCATAAGGTTGGAAGATATAAAGATTCAGTGATGTGGAGGCCGTCCCGTCCCACTCCCGGGAAAATGACTCCTGCACCTGCATGGCTCCCATTTCCTTCTTCATGCACTTAACTTTTATTTGATTCTCTCCCCATTAGGGCTAGACAATAAATCAGTAACAATATATATTAATATAAAGCATCTGATAGGATATTCATTATTATATGTAGGATATTCTCTGACGTGGCCACAGGCATAGTTCATATGTGATTGTAGAGGCATTTACTACCTTAATTAAAACAAAAAACTTTCTCTCAAAAAGGCACAAAACACCACATTCACTGTGGGCTTCAGTTTTCTGACTTTAGTGAATCTCTAAGAAAAAGGCACAATCTTTTATCTACTGAAAGTATCAAGGGAAATGTAGTTAAATTGCCAGAATTAATTATTTCTTTGTAAAGCCAAGACTTTAAATGCAACCTCTTTAATAATCTTGGGAAAATTACAGAAAAAAACTACAAATGTATATCAATAAAACTCAGTGCCAGCTGTTGAACACATGCAAAAGAAAAACATATTTATTCTTTTGTTTTCACTTTCTTTGGAAAAAGCCAGAGAGGGAATGAGGAAGTCATTAACATAACTTATAAGACGGGGAAACACTCCTTACTTTGCCACACAACTGGTTCTACAAACACGTAAAACATCCAAAGAGATTCAGCAAGAAAACTTTTCATTAATCTATTCTCAAAATTCTAATTCTTAGTTTACGGCATGAACTAAAACACAAAACATGCTTTACTTTGCAGTGGTCTTTCTTCTTTATGTTACTACAAACCACAGATCAATGCTCTTTGACTCTAATACTGAACCCTTAATAGACTTGATTAAGCTTTTCCCTATAATGCAGTGATTATTCAAAACTTGAATCAGATGCCAAACTAAATCCTGTGTGTTTTATTTCAAATAACAGGCAACATATTTTATTTTAAGTCTTTTAATCCTTAGAAAAAATCGGAATCGTTCAAAATTGGAGTCAGTACGTCAGACGTCCAAGAGAAAAGCCTGATCTGTGCATCTCTGCTCTTCTGTGAAGTGAAACTGTAAAAAGTTCAGTTCACTGGAACAACTGGTTTATTTGTAGTATCAGTATCAAGCATTCCTGCTCTTCTCCGTCTCACTGGAAGGCTGCATCCAGATAAGCTCTTAAGCGCAATGATGACAAATACCTCTTGAGACAGCCTGACTGAGTGTGAAGGCTGCAGAGCTGAGACAGACATTAAAGAAATACAGAGAGGGAGAGAGAGAGGGAGTCTGATAGATCTGGCCTGGAGGGAGCAAAGAGAGGATTTGGAGGAAAGAAAGAGGCAGGAATGATGCAGGGAAAAACAAGCTAAGAGGAAAGAGAGGAGAGGCAGGAGAATGTTCACTCATTTATCGACAGCTGCTAGTAAAAACGCAGCGTTCAATCTGTTGTGGTAAGATTATTTCTGTAAATGTTTGCCGACTATGCAGTCAGATTGCAGTGCAGGAAAATAGAGAAAATGTTGCAGCACAGAATAAAGTGAGTCAGAGTTTTATTGAGAACAACAGGAGGTTGTTCTAAGATTCTTCTGGTCTATTCACTCTTCATCTACAAGTCGGTTTGAGCCACTGTAGCATTCCCACTGTCTTACTTAGGATGATGCTGCCTCTACCGTTTTCCACTGATAGTATGAGTAATTTGCTTATGTAAAGAAATAATCCCTTTTCTTTAATAAAATACATTTTAATATATTTTGTTTTGAAAAGGTTGGAGTAAATAAAATTTGTTTTTGCGCATTGACTAGAATTACCAGCATTTCTGCAAAAGCGTTTTGCACTAAAACACTTAAGGATGTGCATATTTAGAAGAATTCAACTTTACCTGCAGAGTGAAAACTGATTATAATGACACTGATGAATATTAAAACTTGATTCAGGATGTCAGTGGAGCATAAAGACATTACAAAGCATCATTAACTCATTGTTAATGTGACCTTCATTTCTGCGCTAAGGCCACTTACGCTCACTTGATCTGGTATTTTAGATCACAGCCTCTCACACACACATAAACGTCCCAGAGAAATGCTTCATAGAGCGGCTTAGATCACAGACAGGCTTCCTGTGTGATGCTCCTGCCTGGCTGCAGTCTGATAAGCATTAGCCCTGGAACCATCATCTTGTTGTGAAGGCCGTGAGTTTTACAGGCTTCATCGGTTTCCACCGCCGGTCCTCATATAAGCCACTTTGCAGCGACCTGGATTCTGTTGCACAGCTAAAGACACTTTAAACTTTTTTTTCTCAAATAAATATGTAAATGACTAGTCGATCAAAACGTAGAAAGTGTTTATCATGTGTTTAGTTGATAATAATACATCATTCATGGCTTTAACAGCGGTTATCTAAATTGTTTTCACCTTGACCTGCTTAGATTGTTGTAAGAAAATCTTTACACTGCAACTGTAGACAAGTACAGTTTGTCTAAATAAGTGGCTTCCACACTTTTTATAGCATGACAAATTAAAAACAAAAATCTTTGTTTTTAATTTGTATGTTTTGAAGTAAACTAAACATTCTAATAATATGTCTATTTTCTATACTTTGACAATTTAAAGAGAACAATGAGCCTTTCAGTCATGTTTCTGGACTGGGAAAGGAAGCTGGAGTTCCCTGAAACAAACTACTAACTAAGAAATGCACATCGACATGCATTGCAGATCCAAAAATCAAAAAATAATCTTACATGTTTGCCTTATTGAAACACATAGTTTCTTATTTATTTATCTTTTTTACTGTCAAGAATTTTACATTTAGTCTTTCTTCTGCAAGAAGACAGTGTTTGACACTCTTTCTTAGAAAATACATGCAGATTTTGCAAATGTTAAATAACAATTGATCCAAAGTCTCTTCCTGAGTGAAATATGAAATTACAACGAGGACAAAAACAATTTGCTAAATTTATTGAATCTATTTTGCCTTGCCTCTAATATTCTATTTTAATTGGAATAAAATTTTGGAAATCTTCAAAAAATACATAAAAACTACGTAAAGCGTTAACCTACATCAACCATTGTGCTAAAATATTGTCTGCAGCCTCACAGAATCATTCCAATCATTCACATTTTAGACAAATCTTGGCTAAATAGTTTTCTCTTGACAGCATTTCAAGGAGGTAAAGGCCAGAACTTTGACTGGTTGAAAGTAAATTGTGGATTTCTTTCTTTTTTCCTCATTTTGTTGTAGATCTCCCACTTAGTTTTGTGATCATAGTCCTTTTGGCTGACCTACTTTCTGCTGAGCCTCCGTCAGACCGATGGCTTCACGGTTGACTGTGAATATTTTTTTGGAAAACTCAATTACTGGAGTTGTTGCATAAACACAAAATGATATCTTATATTACAAGACTACACTCACATGTGAATAAAGTCATAATATTTTGACTTTATTCTCATAATATCATGATGTCTTTTCTTTTTTTTAAATTTTCTTACTGTGGCCCTAATACTCCTTCATAGTAATCACCTGTTATACTGTGGAAATTGCATTACCTCAATTAGAATCGATACAGATCGATACTCACCATGGAGGTAAATCCTCTCTGGCTTCACTGATTGACAGGAGCTTTTATTTGGGATCCTAGTTTTAGTTTATGCAAACACAGACACAAACCTGCATCATGTCTTTAATTTCCAATCTATCCTGGGTAATACCAAATCCATAAAGGCATGCAAAGTGTCTGAGCCGCTCTCTGCCGGGATTCATAAATTGAAGCCTTGCAGAAGTGTTGAGGCCTATTCACCGGCTGCTCCTGGAGTGTGTTTGTGTGAGCTGCTCTCAGCGGTGAATACAGGACTCATTAGAATGGCTGTCATGTCACAGCAGAGCCTGCAGCATTTCATCTAAATCACAGCTGAGTGACCAGTCATGTTTCTGCTCTGGGAAAACCACTCAGGACGGAAAAGCAGAAAAATAAAACAACTCACCTCACTATGCTTCCCATCGATTTTTTTGCCGGTCAAAAATAGATGGGAAATGTTGTAAAGGTGGGGAACATTGGTATTTAAAGGAAGGTTCTTTTAAAAAGACAAACAATGCATTGAAAGTAATATTTTGCTAATTTCTTTTATAAACAAAACCAGGCTTTAAAATTGGTGTCTTAGAGAATATATTTGGTTAAAATGCTATGAAACTATTATTCCCACTTATTAAATATACTCAGCTTTGCTCATTTCCAGTGCATCTCTATTTATTATTTCTTAAGACTTTTTATCTCTACCAGGAGCATCAATCATAGCTAAAGAAGAAATTAAGTTTAATTTTCTGTCCTAATGCTATAATTCTCTGTCTAGCTCTGATTTAGCTTCCAAAATCTCTTTAGAAAGTATTTAAAATGCTAATTACTTCGATATATTAGTTTGTCTCGCTGTAAAAGCTTGAACTCTGGGTGAATACAGATGAAAATGAGGTTGAAGATTATTTCCAGGGCAGAAAATCAAACAGTAAATCATAAAGGGATAGAACCGGGATTAAGACAGCAGACCTAATTTCCCTGAAATAAACCATAGTCCAGTGCCAGAAGCCCCATGACGGGTTTGTTCTTTGCAGCCGCGTCACGTTGCACATGTTTTGCATGGTCACAATGCAAATATAAATGTTGCTAGAAACGTGTGCTGTGTGTTTCCTCTGAAGCCTCCCATTTCTTGGAAGGGGAGGGAGAGATTTTTGTGACAGGTGTTTCCTGAGAGCCACAGCATCATTCTGACATCAGTGATATCCTGCTAATATTTATATCTCTCGTGGCCTTGACCTTTTTGTGTTGTGTGCACATCAACAGTGTAAACTATTACTACAGTGACAATGAGGCAGAAACCTTATTAAAGTCTGGATACTTTAAATAAACCAAAATAAACAAGTAGTATATCATTATAATTTGGGGAAAGTGATATTGAGCAGCCCTCAGTGAGATCTTTGGACACAGACCAATGTTTTGGTTCATCTTAGAGCCTTCGTCTCAGTTTTTTTAGGCTGTTGAGGGATGGAAATTTACTCCAGGCTGCTGTCATTATTGTTCAAGAGTCAGGAAGCAGTTTCTACAAACTGTCCGCTGACAGCTGAGCACAGCGTGGCTTCACTGTGCTCACAGATCTGCTTGAAACTGTTTGCACTGGTGCATCAGTGTAAATGTGAACTCTAGACGAGACGTCAGAGTGAAGAAAGAAGTTTAAATATATTCCCAGTGAAGAGTTACCGTATCAGCGTCAAAGAAATGTCAGCTGAGGGAGTTAACTTGTTGAGTTGCATCACAGTAAAGATAATAAAATCTGTTTTTGGCCAAATTAAAGTCAGTTTAAAATTAATTGCAACAGTATTCATACACTGAATACTATTATTTGATTAGAATCATATTATTGTAGCTCTTAAAGGAGACTGGGCTGCTGGAAGGTGACCTTTAACCCTTGTCCCTGATGGTTACCTTGTATTTAACTTTTTTTGTTCTTTGTCCCCTTTTATTTTCTCTAAATGTTATATGTTTGTACAGATTGTCTGTATGCTGTAAGTGCTTAAAAAACCAAAATCATATTCCTTGTTGAGCATAAAACCTCTCAGAACATCTGGATTTATGGTGAGATTAACTGGAAAAGTTCAGTCCATTTACCATTAAATCAGTGGAAAATAATAACTTATGTTATATTTGAAGGTGATTTTATCTAAGGGTATCATAGTAAAGGAGGGAGGTGAAAACAGATTTGTATAATTTTCATTCTATTTCACAAAAGTACTTTGCTTTTGTCTAGGAAATACAATTCCAATGAAATACATTTGGGAACATTTTCCCAAATGTGAAAACATTGAAGGGGTGTGGATACTTTTGCAAGGTTCTGTACAAATGAACCGAATGTATAATTTTGTAATGATTAGTAAAAATATAAACCATCAAATCTGTCTCCAAACCTCAAAATGTAATTCATTATTCAGATTTTCACAAATACAAATTTCCTGGAGGCTCAGGGCATAAAACAGTCCTGACAATCACAGCAGTTGGTCTCTTTGATCGAGCTGAATCTATTTGTGTGTGTGTGTGTGTGTGTGTGTGTGTGTGTGTGTGTGTGTGTGTGTGTGTGTGTGTGTGTGTGTGTGTGTGTGTGTGTGTGCGCGTGCTTGTTTTTGTTACCTATTTAGGACACTTTCTGGGATATTTACCAACCTTCTGAAGACCAAGTGGTCTTTTGGGAAAAAACAAAGCGGTCGGGATGTAGCAGATACTCATTTCTAGGGTCAGGGGTCAGAGTGAGAGGACTAGTGAGGTTAAGGTCAGACTTATGCAGAAGTGCAGTTAGTGAAATAAATGGATGTCAATACAAAGTCCTCACACGGGTAGTATTAAAATGTGTTTGTGTGTGCAACAGTTCAAACACTGCAGACAATTTACAGCCTGTGGTCTTGGCAGGCCAGGATTATTTCTGTCAGTGTCGTGTTGTGAAGCAAAGCAGCGTGACATTTAAATCTGCCCTGATGAGAAGGATGGTTTTATTTGTGTTTACGTGTCTCTTTGTCTCAGTGTGCTGGGAGTTTTGTTTTACAAGGTTTTGAACATTTTTTTCCCAAATGTCAGTGATCTGTACACATGTTGACTTTGAAATGGTGACTGTCTCCTCCTTTCGCCCCCTCCCCTCGGCTCTCTGTCTCTTTTTGTCTTCCAGATAAGTTGTTTGGGAAGCGTCTGCTGCAGGCTGGGAGACACATCCTGTCTCACAAGTCTTGGATGAAAACGGTTCCCACGGAGAACTGTGATGTCCTCATGACGTTTGCAGGTCAGGCGCTGAAAGACGCCCACAAACATGTCACAACGTCTAAAGTTTGGGTTTTTAAAAAAGGCAACAATAAAAACATTTATCTACTTAAAAAAAAAACTATCAGGTTTTCCCCGAGGAGTGACCTGCTGATTTTGAACTCTATCATTTTTAATTCAGCTGCTAAATGTAATAATTGACTAAAAACATTGTTTCAGCATTTCTGAAAATAGTGGATTGTTTCACTAAACTTTATCTGAAGTTTTCTAAACTCAAAATAAACATAACAGGGTAAAGAAAGGAAAATGTAAACTAATATAATCATCACATTTTCAGGAACTTTGTCACAATGAAATATTTTCCTGCTCCTTGTTCTACTTTCATCTTGTTCTGTGTAACTTGATGTATTTTTAAAATTCCTTTATCAACTTTACGAATAATAATATAATTGTAATCAATCTTAAATTAAGACATTTATATTTAGTCATATTGCTGAGATGAGATTAATAGTCAGAAAATGATAACTGCAGGATAAATTCCTGTAGTTTCTCCAGTATTTTCAGCAGACAAAGGGTTAAATGTTAACTGTGGATGAATGATGTTGATCTTGCTTGTTTATGCAGGAAAAATTCATTTGTGTTTCTTTTTTTGGCGCAGACACTACAGATGACCACACGTTGCTATGGCTACTGAACCACATCCGGCTAGGAATCCCAGAGCTCATCATCCAAATCCGGCATCATAAGCACACCAGAGTCTACGCATTCTTCATCACCGCTACGTATGAAAAGTAAGAAACCTGCCAGGAACAGAGCTTTAGAGGACTTAGTATGAAATTGTATTTTTTAAAGCATTTATTGTAGCTTTTATTTCTTTAATTATTAGTCAATGATGTTATAAATGTCATTTGACTTGTTTAATCTTTCTGCATTTTATTGGCTCTTTGCATCTGATATTGTAGATCCTTGCTGTAACAAAAGACAGCTTAGTTTTCTGATGTGAACGCAGTTCAACGAGTTTCTGGCTGAAACAGTTTGTAATTCCAGATAATTTAACTGTGTAGAATCTCTGACTCTAAATTTCATTAGTGGTTTTCTAAAATAAACAAAATAAACATTATAATTTGTTTGTACTTGTTGAGATCATGCTGGACATTTCAGACTTTGCTCATAAAGGCAAAACATATAGATTTGTGGATTTCTTTGAACGTTTTAAGTTAAAATGTTTCCTTTCTGAGCAGAATGACGATGCAAACTTTCTGTAGATGTTATCAGACCGACTGCTCCAACCTCGTGCTCCAAAGGCTGTTCAATTGTGACCACGAATTAATCACTAATTCACCTTCTGCAGAACTTACACAAGAAACTGCTCATCTAACTTTCCTCCATAGCAAAATTAATGTCAAACAAAGCCATGCACAAATGGCTTATGAATAATGCTACACATGACATCTGTCTGCAGAAGCCCTAGATGCAGTTATTGTAGATGATTGCTGCTGAATTGGGAATGCTAACATTTAAAACTATCTTTGCTGCTCTGTGGGGGTGGGAAATAGAAACTTCCTTTTTAATGGCTTCACATTGAGCTGCTGCTACAGTTGGCACAGCAGCATTTAGAGGTGATGAATCATTAGTGAAACTGCCAAGATGTTTGGTCTATTCAACTGCTTCTGGCTGCAGCTTTAATTCAAGTCCTGTAAAGTGGTTTGAACTGTATTTACACTGATTGTGCTCCATACTGCAGAGTCTCATTGTTCCTGTTTCCAGGAAAGTTGTAGAAGAATCCAGAGTCAGTTTCATCTAGGCTTTATTTGTTTAGCTCTTTGAGGTTTGACTTTAAATGTAACCTAAGAGTGGAAAACTGCCTTGGTTGAGGATTCTGCTGACATATGCTTTGAGTGGGGAGAAACTGTGGCAGGAACTGCATCTTCCGATTGGTTCAGAGTTTGCATGCCAACAGAATAAAGACCCTGTTTCAGGGTTTAGTGGTCAACAGACATTTGCAGCAAAAAGAAGCTACTGGTTTATTAACCTGTCTTGCTTTTAAATTGAACTAATGCACTAATCAAGGAATTGGGTCAGGAGGTCAAACTGCAAAGGTCTTTTTACTTCTCAAACAGCAACACTGAGGAACATCCAAAGATCCAAACACAGACTGTTGATGGATGCATGAATAGTTCTATAGATGGTTGGATGATGGATGGATGGTGTAGAGGTATCAATAATATTCAACAATATCAGGATTTAAATAGTTGCTAACGTTGCTCTTAAGGTTTTTTTACGTTTTACAAAATAATCCTTGAATTGAAAACATTAACATTAATTTAAAACACATATTCTCCTCCTTCTCTGTGACTTTGTACTACAGAAAATCCTGTTCCTCTTCTCTGACACAGCCCATTCTGACTGTGCATTTTGCAGCATGCTGCCCAGTTCTGCTGAGATTTATTGCTACACATTTTATGTCTGATAGGCATTTGTTAAATTAGCATACGCTTTAGCAGCAACGGCCTCCTCAGCAGAGTTCTGCTCCTTTACAAGGTTACCTTTGTGCACAATTTGCCTTTAACTCAATCCAGGTTTATCTGCACCAGAGGACAGAGGGTAAAGCGTTCCAAATAAACCTTAAGGTGTACTAAACATTTACTTTAAATAGATAGAATCTTTTGATTGCAATAGATGAGCTCAGTTCACAGCATTCTGCAGTGATACAGCAGCTTGCACCATTCGTCATGACGCTGACTGTACTTTATTGTACCGCCCCTGCAACTACATGCAGTTGCATGATAGATGGATGTTACAAGCCCACCTAAGCTGTACTCCCACTTGCTTGCATAAAGAATAAATATATACTGTATATGTACAGAGGAGAGCAATGGAAGCTGAAAACCTCCAGGGGAAAAGAGGGAGAGTCATGATTTATTAGCAGTGCAATTTCATCTCAATGCCTTCAGGAAGGACATAAAGAAGGGATGCAAGAGGTATAGAAGGCAAATAAGAGGTTAAGACTCTGATAGAAATTTGAAAACTTGACTGAGAGGAAAGCAGATAGAAAATGTGAATGAATAGAAAAAACGAGGAGCTCAGATTTTGATCAAGGGGCTTAGAGAAAGAAGTAATCTCTGTTGGTTTTGCATTGTCCCTATTGTCACCGTTTCTACTTGACTTATTGGAAGGATTTAATAATATAACTAAAATTTACATATAAATCTGAACACAGGAATGTGCAAAAACATGACTCATGTTTGATGACAACAGAATTCAGCCATCTCTATTATTTTGCTCTGACTGTCCTATTAGAGAGAAACTACATCACCACCACCACATCAGAATAAAGATAATCTCTGCAGAAGATCTTGTCTAAAAATCTTCTAGGTTGAATAAAGAATTGTTAATCTCTGTTTAACTGTGGTGAGATTATGGTGGTTTATTACCAGAGAGCCTACATATCTGGTTCTTACCAAGTATTTCTGGTCTAATTTCTAGTGCAATTATATTAGTATACTTGAAATAAGACAAAACAAGCTTACAAATAACTTTTCAAAGAGCTACACATGCTTGTTTTAAGTTAATGCTGGTTTTACTGGGATTATAAGAATTTTGATTTATTGTTGTCACAATATGTTTCAAAGTAAAAAAACTGACTAAAATGTTAGTTTTACTATTTTCTACAATTTTTTCCATGAGAGCATAAAACAAAAATCACCAAATTCAAAATGAAAGTTTAAACAAAGTCTCCATGTGTAGATTAGTGATACAAATCACATTTCTTTAACTAAGTGGCATCCTGAAGAAGCTTACTTTAAATAGGAATGTTATTCAAGAGCTTGTGGTGTTATGAATGCACCTAAAACAGAAGTAATTAACTCTAATTGTTATTGCTTTTGCAATAATACTACAATATAATGTGATAAAATCCTAAGTCCATGTTGCCCAGTCCTAGTTCAGGACATTTGATGTTATGGATGGAGTCTTAGTGTAACATGAAAGGGGTTCTTGGTGAAAAATAATACATTTTAAAAGCATTTTGTTGGTCAAATTTGACCTAAAATAGCTGAAAAAGGAAAGAAAACATTCCTGCTTTGCTGTTACTATGAGATCACTCGTAGTACTGCTCCCTCCGCCTACATGTTTTGTTGCAGCAGAATGTAAAAGCTTGAGGGTCATTTCAGTGCGTGAGTTCTGGGATGTACAGGCAATCAGTAATGAAAGGAGATATAACCAGAGCAGATTGAGATGAAAATGACGAGTCACAGATCTGAAACAAAAAGTGAGGGAATAAAACTGCATTCATGTTGCTGCAGTTTGCTGCGAGGTGCAGAGGAGATGGGCCTGAGGAAGGGGGTGAAGCCAGAGTTTGGTGGAGGAGCACGGAGCTTCTCCTGCGAAGAGGACTACATCTATGAGAACATTGAAAGTGAGCTGTGTTTCTTCACCTCACAGGTCAGTCTGCACCCCCTCTCTCTCTCTCACTCTCACTCTTTTTCACACACGCAAACACACCAACGATACCAACAAGAGGGGACTTCTGAAAAAACAAAAACCCAATAGAAATTTTACCTTTAAGCTCTGTTAAACACCCGTGTGAAGGGAGTTCATACATTCATTGAGTCTCTCTTGGAGCAGGAAAGACAAACCATCATCAAATACTGGCTGGACAATCTGCGTGCCAAGCAGGGCGAGTTTCTCCATAACATCAGCTTCCTGGAGGGCCAGCCAATCAGTAAGCTGAAGCTGTTAGTGGGTTTAGGTTCATATTGTTGTTGTTTAGTTTGGTTTGTGTTTGCTGCTGTGTCTGACGGTGTGTAACTGCCTCTCTGCAGTCCCAGAGCTGAGAGCCAGAGGAGTGATCCAGCAGGTGTTTCCTCTCCACGAGCAGCGGATCCTCAACCAGCTGATGAAGTCCTGGGTCCAGGCGGTCTGCGAGAAGCAGCCGCTAGGTCAGCAGGTCCATCCATCCATCCATCCATCCATCCATCCATCCATCCATCCATCCATCCATCCATACATACATACATACATACATACATCCACCATCCATCCATCCATCCATCCATCCATCCATCCATCCATCCATCCATCCATCCATCCATCCATCCATCCATCCATCCATCCATCCATCCATCCATCCATCCATCCATCCATCCATCCATCCATCCATCCATCCATCCATCCATCCATCCATCAATCGCTCCATGAAAAAATACTTTTGCTTAAAATCTTTAGATAAAACATTCAGGATAAACAAAATTATGAACCTTTAAGTTCATTTTTTAGCTCCTTCTTTCCATATTATTTACAGATGACATCTGTGACTACTTTGGGGTGAAGATAGCGATGTATTTCGCCTGGCTGGGTTTCTACACCACCTCCATGTTGTATCCTGCTGTGATCGGCTTTGTGCTGTGGATGCTCACAGAGTCAGATCAGGTGAGAACACAACATTTGGTGCCCTGAATTATTAAAGGGACGCCGCTGCCTGCTTGCTGCCACAAACACGCGCCTGTTTGTGTTTCCCAGACGAGCCGTGACATCTGCTGCGTGGTGTTTGCGCTGTTCAACGTGGTGTGGGCCACTCTGTTCCTGGAGCGGTGGAAGAGGAGGGGAGCCGAGCTGGCGTACAAATGGGGAACGCTGGACACGCCCTCCAAATCACTGGAGGAGCCGCGGCCTCAGTTCCGGGTGAGAGGAGAGGAGCTGGATTTTATTCCTCCCCGTTTCCACCGCGACTCCCTGCTGTTTTGAGTTGCTTAATGCTCTCTGTGTGCAGGGAGTGAAGCGCTACAGCCCCGTAACGGGATGTGAGGAGTTTTACTACCCACCGTGGCGCAGGCGTGTGTTCAGGTGGCTGGTCAGCCTGCCCGTCTGTATCCTCTGCCTCTGCTTTGTCTTCCTCGTCATGCTCATCTGCTTTGAGCTGCAGGTCAGGTTTTCTTCATTTTCTTGCTATTTTAAATGTAGGAGCTTCGTGCTAAGAATTGAAAATGTTTGGTAAGCTGTAGCTTTGTAGCTGAATTTGAAGATTGATGTTGTAGTTCAGCAGAGTATGAAGTGTCAAACGTGCCAATGTTTCAGATATAAATTAAGCATTAACTAAAAATGTGGGAAAAGGAGAAAATAACTGATCTATTGTTATTTAAATATTTAATTAATCGCATAATTAACAGTGATGTTTATTAAATAAAATTATAAGTTGATATTGTTGAACTAATACTTTATTATTTCATGGTTAATTTCTCCTTCCGATAATTTAAAATGTCACTCTGGCTTATCAAAAATAATCTCAAATCTGACTGTTTAACCTGCAAACTCAAAAACAGCTCAATGAATTGTAATGTGAATGAATGAATGAATGAATGAATGAATGAATGAATACATTGTACAGTTCACAGACATAACTTTAATTTTGACAATGTTTCTCCAGTAAAACTTTTTTATTGATTGTTATATTTAGGTTTTCTGAGAAACTGGGTTTTGGTTTATCATAAGCTGCAGCTCATCAAATGCAAAATGAGGAATTGTTGGAATTACATGACTATTTGAAGTGAATCTGCATGAATTTCACTTTTTAAATTAAATTAATAAAATAAACTCATTGATATTATAATTTTTTGTGATGCATTTGTACATGGACCTCAGTCAGCCGTATCCTTACTTTGATAGCTTGTAATAATCAAACTTTTGCTTCAAAAAAGATAAATATATTTTTATTGACACATATGTTTAGTTATCAAACAATCATGTCTTTTGCTGCAGGAGTTTGTGATGGGGATCAAGGAAATGCCGCGGCTGGCTCGCTTTATCCCTGAAATCATGCTTGCTATCACTGTGAGTGCATGTGACGAGGTGTACAGGAAAATCGCCTGCTGGCTCAACGACATGGGTGAGAGTCCAGCCTCTGGTCAACACAATACAATAAGATCTATTAATGTTTCCTGAGCTGAACACATTCTGCTCCTCCATTTTGTAGAAAACTACAGACTCCAGAGTGCCTATGAGAAAAATCTCATCATCAAAATGGTTCTTGTGAGTAAATTATCAAATTTTTCCATGTCGTGTTTAATCAGTTGTTCTCACCTTTCTTTTGTTTTTCTTGCAGTTTCAGTTTGTAAATTCTTATCTCAGCCTTTTTTACATTGGATTCTACCTCAAAGACATGGAGCGTCTGAAGGAGGTAGGAAACGACTGTATATTTGCTTCAAGCATTACCCAGGCTTACACAGCGCGCTAGCATCATTTTATCCCCTAAATGCTTTGCTGTGTCTGTCTCCTCGCATCGATATCCACTGCCATTCATCCATACATCTATCCATGTTTGTTTGTGTACGGAAGATGCTGCTGGTGTTGTCTCTGTTGCGAAGTCTGCAGCGGCAGGTCCGGGAAAATCTGCTGCCTTACATCCTCTGCAAGATCCAGATGCTTATGGTCTCAGTGCCCTGGTTCTTCAGGGCTTTGCTCAAGTCCAAAGTATGACTCCTGTTGACTCTTGGAGGGACTGAAGGTCCATTTTGTCTCACTCTCTCACCTCTGCTTTGTTCTGGCTTGTCTGTTGGTGCGGGGAAACTTTATTGCTAAAGATGCAATGATTTCAAATATACATATGCCTGCAGTTTTTATATCTTTTTACTGAAGATGGTGGATCCACATCGCTGAGATCCCTTAAACATACTGATAATCCAGGCAACCTTCCTGTTATCTGAATAAAGGCCTGCTCTCTTGCAGTGTGAATGAAGGGAGAGATTGAGGATATTTGAGGAAATACATTTTCCTTTTAAATAGCTTCTTGTTGCTTCGGAGCTTCTGATGGGCTCGTCAGCTCCAGCCAATATCTCAGTGTTGCTTTATGTTTTAGACGTTTTCCTGTTTTCTTGTACTTGAAGCCTCTGTTTCTTTGAAGCTGTTGGGACAAAAATCTCCAATTTGTTTCTTGCATCTTGTAGCATCAAACCTTTTTGATCTTTCTTCTTTAAGGTCATTGTATGAAGATGTTTTTCCACTTTGTTTCCATAGTTGTGACAGCTTTTAGAAAATTTGCTCTTTCCTTTCTGTCATTTTTGTTTGCAAAATGACAGAAAGGATTTTTCTTTATTTCTCTGCAACATTTGACAGTCTGCAGATCCTGTTGCTTCCTTAGCTGGATTGCTAATAGTTTTCCTTTTTTCTGTCTCTACAATGAACTATATTCCAATATTTTTGAGCTAAACTCACTTAAGAAGTTTATGCCCGACACCCAGTAAGCAGAAAGTGAAATTAGCTGGAAATATAATTTATTGTGACTCTAAAATTAAACAGAAAGCTTCTTAGTAAAAACAATAAAAACAATATATGTGAAAATCTTTAGTCAGCTTTTTTGTTAAACTCTGTTAGTGACTCGCTGGTGTTTGCATTGGCTGCTTCAGCTGCTATCAACAGAAGGACAAAAGCTCCTTTCCTCAGTTTCCTAGAAACTGAATGTGACATTGTATCCAAGTCCGGTCGGGAATTTATCGAGGCTCAGTTTGTTTTAGTCTGGTGTCCTTTGCCCTAACAATGTTACCATACATAGAAGAGCCTTTTTCTATATTAGCACTTCTGTTTACATATTTATTGCAGAATGAGTAAAACAATTATGGTATTACTGGGCAGTTTAGTGCAGTTTTAATGGTATTTTTGCTAGATTTACCAATCTCCTAACTATATTTTGGGCATTTATTGCATCATTTATCAATTGTAAAAAATTTCTCATAGTTTTAAATTCTGACTTCATCATAAATTCTAATTAATGTTGAACAAAACCTCCTCAAAACGACAGTATTATCTGAAATATTAGTTCAATAAATATTATTACATTACATCATTCATCATGTCTTCAATTTAGTGAAATAAGTCAATGCATTTACCAGCTATATTGTAAGTAATAATTTGTTTATCAAATATTTTTAAATCAAGTTGCAACTACAAAGGTTTTGTTTTGCAAAAATTAAAACATCACACAAGTTTCTTATTTTATGACCAGTTTAAGTGCTTTATTAAACACAAAAATTCAAATGTTTTCTTCTTGCTATGGTTTCTCCTTTGATTGATTTTAAATTGGGCAAATTTCCCTAATGGTGGTATCCTGCTCTTTCTTCTAAAGCTCTTACCTTTGTCTGGTGATTTACTCCTTTTGTTTTCCGCTTTCCTCTCTTGGTGAAAAAACAAACGTTTTCCCTCTTCTTGCCAGATGTTGGCCACTCTGCTCATCATCCGCCAGTTCCTTCAGAACGTGAAGGAGGTTCTGCAGCCTTACCTGTATGAGCGCCACAAGCTGGGGGAGCTGTCGATGAGAGCCGTGTGGGACCTGCTGCTCTCCGTGTTGCTCAAATACGCCCGGCTGGCGGCCGGGAAGGTCCAGGCCTCGCCAACGGACCCGACCATGCCTGGACCCGGACTGAGGGGCACAAGACCTGGAGTGGGGAATCCAGAACGAAGGTCAGCTCCAGCAAAATGAGCTTTTAGAGCAGGCGGGTCCAAACCTTCTGTCATATGGGTTGAAATGGTCAAATCAAAAGGTCTTGAGGGCCAAAAATGTTTCATATTTTCTAATAAAAACTTATGCTATAATATCTTAATTGAATAAATTAAGTATCCAGTTTTTTTTTTGTGGACAAGATATGTGTAAACTATTGTAGAGCTACAACTTAAGGAGGGTTTTGCAGATTTGTCTTGTTAAAATAAATGTATGTCCGGTGTTTATTGTAAAATAAATAGCAAAAACGTCGTCACTTCAGAGGAATAAAAGCAGGATTTAGAATTTAGGTAACTGGATAGATTTCGGCCTTATAAAAGAAGTGAAAAAGTATGTTTATTTAAAGATGAATATTTAACATTTTAAATAGGATGTGTTTGGCAAAGTTCATAATTAGCAAGTTTTTGTATTTCCATTAGTGTCTCAGCTGCTTCTAGAAACAGCTTGAGTGCTAAAAGAAACATCCAACCGGGTTTTGGGAATACATTTGTATTTTTTGGTGTCTGGAAAGTGACCCATTCAAAAATCTCCAGAATGTATCATCACAAATCATCTAGCAACCCCAGTGAAGCAAGAGGTTTGTTGTTGACTTACCATCCAGAAACAACTTGCAACATTCATATTGGTTGTGCAGGAGGCTCTACTTCTGCTTTTTAAAGATGTCCAGTTGTACAATTGTGCATCTGTTTGCAGCCATTTTCACATGTGAGTGTAAATGAACATGTTTATAAATTTGTATTATTCTTGAATTGCAGCCAGGGGCCGTAAAGGGCCCTCATGCCACGCTTTGAACCCCCATGTTTTAAATAAAAGGATAGTTTGCAGATGAGTAACGGACACTATTCATTTACTCTCACATCTGCTTGGGTTCACTCCATCTTCCTCCGCCATTGTGCTGCTTGCTGCTATGATTCATTCCTGTCAGACGTTTAGAGAATAGCTCCAGCTATGAGTGGTTACGTGTCAGCTTGCCCGACACGTAACCACTCATTTAACTCCTCGCAGGGAGAAGAAGTGTTTGAACGGCGGCTGTGGAGTGCCTGATGAGGAGGAAGGAGGAGAGCGGGACGAGGCCGATAGCGGGAGGTTCAGCGAAGGAGAGACGGAGGAGGAGAACGTGATAGACTGCGGCCTGAAGCTGAGGAAAGTCAGCTTTATAGAGAAGGTACAGAGCGGAGAATCAGATGAACTTTGACTTGTTGTGAGAGTAAAAATAACAACAGCTGCTGTGTTGAAGGTGGACAGAAGGCCGGCCTGTGGTGGAGCGCCCATGGAAAACAGCTTCCTGGAGGAAGGGAGCCCCACCATGGTGGAGAAAGGAATGGACCCGGCCTCTGTGTTTGAAATGTGCGATGACGACGACGATAATGGAATCCATGATGTGAAGGACTCGGGAGGGGGTGGCGCCGAGGGGCTCAGTGCTGCCGCTGCAGCCGTTGGAGGCGGCGCCGCCCCACCGCCGTCTGCCTCAGACGGCGCCGCGTCACTGCGTCACAGAAGAAGAGGCCAGAACATGGAGAGGACAGAGCCTAAAACCAAACGGGAGTCATGGATGGATCCTCCGGAGGAGACGGAGAGCACAACGCTGACTCAGGCTGAGATGGAGAGCTGCATGCAGACCTACGCTGTAAGAACGCAAGCTGTCAAACTGAGCCTCGTTTTGGGCCACATGAGATTATAAATCTCTTCAAAGGGCCGGTTGTGGCAGAAAGTATTGCTAAAACCTATTAACCAACTGTTAAATATTAATAAATAGCTGTCTCTGCTTTTGAATATTTTTCCTCACCATAAGGTAAAAGCTGCTTTGATTTTTATAGATAAAATAATATTGAAATCTTGACGGTTCTATTTAGAAAGCGTTAAAGTTTAGAGGGCCACATAAAATGTCATGGCGGGCCGGATTTGGCCCCCAGGCCTTGAGTTTGACACATGTGCTGGCCATGCTAACTAGTCTTAGCATTCCTGCCAGTCTCTGTGGTGGTGAACCAGCTGTAGCATAGCGGGTGTGAGCATTGCATACATGAGAGTGATTGACAGTGCTAAGCTCCTCCTCCTGGCTCTGATTGGTTGTCCCTGATGAAGCGTTGAAGGAAGAGGATCTCGACTTCTTTCACAGATTATCTCTCGTTGTGACAGTTTCAACAAATATGCACTTGTTGCAAAAGTTACATTCTGCAGCTTTAATAAAGAGAAAACATGATAAAAGTCACATTATGTAAAAATATTAAAAACACATTTTAGCTCCACTAAACATTTTATCTCAGTAACTAAAAACCTCGAGTTTCGCTTGTCTTGTAACTTTTGCTCTAGCACACCTGAATCGGGTCAGACTGCTCCCTCTCCATGTCAGCAAGTTTTGCAAAAACCTGGTCATTAACTATTCAGTTGAGTCAGGTGTGTTAGGGTTGGATGTGAAAACCTCTTTATGATCACACGTCTGACTGGGACGCCCCCTTCTGGCTGATAAAAGTATGGTTCTCAAAATATTACAACAGATTTCTTTTGTAGGAGAGCAGTGTGTTAATGATGCAGTTTTTACTCTGGTTGGTTATTTATTTTAGATGTCTTAAAGGGACAGTGCACATTAAACAACATGTGTTTCAGTCCATTATGCAATTATGTTTAATTTAGTCATCTAGGTTCAGTTTTATCTGCAGTCTCTGTCAGACTGAAGGTATTGAACAAGATTTGTTGTCAAATTTGTTGATCAATTCAAACAGAAAAAAATTTACTGTTTGGCTCCTAAAACAACACTTTTACATTTTTTACACTAATTATACATTCATATATTATACAATCATATTTTAGTGGCACAGACAGTTCATCAATATCACTAAATATTAAGAACTTTGTCACCAAAAACTTTATCTATAGAGCAAATAAAGAGATAAATGTTTCACCTGTTTTTTAGGACACCTTCCAGGACTACCAGGAGATGTTTGTCCAGTTTGGCTACGTGGTTCTCTTCTCCTCTGCCTTTCCTCTGGCGGCCATGTGTGCGCTCATCAACAACATCATTGAGATCCGCAGCGATGCCTTTAAGCTGTGCACCGGGCTGCAGAGGCCGTTTGGACTCCGAGTGGAGAGCATTGGCCAGTGGCAGGTGAGGCTCATTCAGTCCAAAGCTAAACTACGACAATATGTATTTAACTTGCATAACATTTTTTATAAAAGTTGGAATTTTTATAGGCAACAAAAACAGAGCTGACAGGGTTTTATTATTTCTTCTCAGACGGCGATGGAAGCCATGGGCCTGATTGCCATCATAGTGAACTGTTACCTGATTGGTCAGTGCGGTCAGCTGCAGCGGCTCTTCCCATGGCTCAGTCCGGAGATGGCCATCATCTCTATTGTCATCCTGGAGGTACCAAAGAGCAAACACCCTTCAAATCACCCAGTCAAATACTACGTTTTATAAATACGCAGAAAATGTACACAACATTTTTAAATTATTTTAAGCAGTTGTTCCCAAAGGTGTGGTTGAAACCCGATTGTGGGTGGTGAAAGGTCAAGTCTTGATTCTAATTATTATATTTTAAAAATATTTATAAAATAACTAAGAATAATTTTTGTACAAAACTATTTTTAATGCATTTTCTTGGACGCATTAACTAAATCACATTAAAAGATGCTATTGATCCCTGTTGACAGTGATTACAGGAAAGGACTAATCATTGCTCTACAGTGTTATACCCACTATAACAAATCATTCCTACCAATATATCTTCCTAAATGTCCATATTACACCTTATTTGGTGTTTTTATATATAATAAAATTAAAAAATGTTTAAATCTTATTACTTTTCAGACATAATATAATGAAATTGCTCTTATAAATTCTGTATTTCTAAGCTGCTCCAGTCGGTATTCTTTAGTTTTAGCTCGGTCAGCTCTGCACGCTGTGGCTGCTTGTATCTGCAAGACAAGAACAGCTTGCAGCGCCGCCCTGGCCTGATTAGGAAGTCAGGCGTAACCAGGAGGACAGTTTCACAGCTCACAGGTTTTGGTGCAGAAATTACCTGATGTTGAGGCTTTTTCATCCTTTCTGATATTTAATTCAAACATGGTTCATTAACTGCAGGAATCTCCTTCTAAATGTGTTTCTTTCAGCACTTTGCGATCCTCCTGAAGTACGTCATCCATGTGGCCATTCCTGACATTCCTACATGGGTCAAGGAGGAAATGGCGAAGCTGGATTACCAGCGGAGGGAGGCTTTTAAGGTAAAGGAGGAAGCAATTTGTTGGGGTGGTTGAGGTCCATCTAGCATCTTCACTCCAGTGCTTTGGCAGTATGTGGAGGGAAAATGTTTATTTTACACCTGATTTATTTAAACTTTTGAAAGCGAAAAGGTTTACAGCTGCACTGCAGACGTAATATGAACAGAGCGTTAGTTAGTGCTGATCCGAGTAAACACCTAACGTGATTTTCATTTTCTCTCTTCATTGCAGAAGCATGAGCGGCAGGCGCAGCAGCATTACCAGCAGCTGCAGAGGAGGAAGAGGGAGGAAGAGGAGCGGCAGAGGCAGGCGGAGCATATGGCGCGCAGGGAGAGGGAGCGGGATGATAGCAAAGGTGACCCGAGTGGGGATCACCACCATGACAAAAATCACGGGAGCAAATCTCGCTCCGGAGGCGGCGGTGGAGGAGGAGGCGGGGCCAGCGGTTCCGACAAACCCAAGAGGCCCAGCTCCCTGCTGGGCAACAACAACGTGATGAAGCTGAAGCAGATCATCCCGCTGCAGAGCAAGTTCTACTCCAGCGGCGCGCGCTCCCCGCAGTCGCCCACCGGCAGCGAGCCCAAACTCCCCGGGTTCCTCAGCTTCAAGTTCCTCAAGTCACCCGAGAACAAGAAGGAAGGAGCCGCCGCTGCTGCCGCGGCTGCAGCCGCCGCGTCAGCTGCAGCCAGCACCAACACAGCCGCAGCATCATCCTCATCCTCATCATCATCAGGTAGCAGCTCTCAGGAGCGTTCTCAGTCACCCAGTAAGGCCTTCAACCCTGGAAAACTGTTTAACTTTGGGAAATCCGAAGGGGGAGCGTGCGTGAACGGGGCTCCGCCGCCCAGACCCGGAGACGGATTGTCGTCAGAAAGACAAGCCTCCCGCTCCGACTTGAACGGTGTTCCCGACGAGATCCCTTCTCCTCCAGGGGAGGGATCTGAGAACGGACATGCTGCAGACTTGGACCCGGCCAGTTCGAAAATCTAGCAGCTCCGGAGAAGGAAAACTACATATCACCCGGAGTTGATGTGCTTTACTGTGAGAAAAGGCCCAAAAAGTTCCTGTTTGTGCAGAGGGAAGCAAACAGGAAAAGATGAATCCGGTGGAAGATGATTGTTGTTTCGGTCAGGTTTCTTGCAGAGAGACAAAAATAATCTGGCTTTGTGCGACAGTCGCAAGTCCTTCTGCCATGACCAACTAAAACACACTCACTCAAATTCTTCCTTGTCTGCAATACGTAAAGAAATGCATGAGCTGCGTTTCGACTATTTTAAGCCTTTAAAGCAGAGAGCTATGTTTCCTGATTTCCTTTAGTCAGAAATTGTAAGCATCTTGGTGGCCTCATGCGAAAAAATAAACAAATAAAAAGCCAGTTGTGAAAGGATAGGGGTTAAAAACAAACATGGAAAGATTTCCAGACTTCATCCTTCCCAACACAAGTAAATATATTATATTTCTTTTATTATTGTGTTTTAATTTTTTGGGCCCTTCTCTTTTGTAATGAAGCGGATAAATGGAAAAGCAATATCAGTGAGTGTTTAATGATTCTCAGCAGTCGCAGCATAAATCACCAGCTTTATTTTGAAAGCAGAGGTGATGTCAGAGCGTACAGTTTCCTTCTCTTTCTGTAACAGATTTAAAAAAAAATCACAAAGTAAAGAGCTTAGTAAGTCAAATTATCCGTACCGACATTTTCCCCAGGAGAAATTTAGAGGCAGCGGCTGAAGGTGATGTTTGGGAAAGTGGAGCATGGATGATGCCTGAAGCGAGCCGGGTAACCACAGATGGCGCTCCAGTCAGACTGGAGTGTGTGAGGAGGTAAAGAGAAGAAAGTTGCACTTAACCCCAACGAGAAGCTTGATTCCAGCCTGATGCATTACAGTATGTTACACAAAAACGTTTCGTTTTTAGTATTCACTGCTCCCTCCACACTTATTCTCTCCTGATGTGATGAAGCTTTTAAATGAATTAATCTTTTCCTAAAGCTGAATAATCCCACAGTGAAAACTATAGGAAAAAAAGAACTAATCTTAGATATCTCCATTGAAGAAGAAAATGTTTTCATCTCCTCATCGCCCTCTGCAGGCTTTCAGTAGCATTTAGCTCGTCCTGTGACTGACACGTCAAGTTCCCTGCAGAAATAATACACGTTTGTCGTATTTTAATGTTCATGATACAATCTAGCAAAGTTTGCAAGATGTAAAACAGACCCACAGCATCACAGATCCACTGTATCTAAAGTCTTCATTCTTTGTTTCAAGAACTAGAACTAGAATGTTTGCTGCCAAAAAGGCTAAAAAGACAGGAAATGTATTTTTTCCTCCATAATTTCTGTTCTTAGACTTGATGATCGTAAGACGCAGTTTTCTAGATATTTTTTTTAATTTTTGCTTTCATTGCCTTCGTCGTCACTTTGAACAGTGGCAAGATTGATTTTTATCCTCCATCTTTGTGTCACACCATATTAATACCCCAAGGAAACAAAAGTCCAAAACCAAAAACATTAAAAACTACAAAGTAGAAATCATTCATATTTTATTACTGATGTGTATCAGTGAGATTTTAGTATTTCTCTCCGTAAACTACTGCAATACAAGATAAATGTATTTATTATAAGGCTTTTTTTAGACATTGCCAATAAGTGTGGAGGGAGATGTTTTATTATATCTGCTCTTAGCAGTTCTGATTGCTAAACACAGACCATGCATTTTGTTTTTACAGTACAGCACTAGTCTTTTCCATTCACTTTATCATTTGCATCTTTTACATTTTTTTTCAGTTACATGTAGTATTTTTCAGGTTATGGTTTTTAATTTGAGATGTACAGTATTCTACAACAGATTTAAACGCTAGAGAGAGAAAGGAGAAAATTATTAAAACAAGAAAGTAAAGATGCATTCCCTGATCTTGTTGGAGTGTTTTGCCTCAGTTGGTTTAGTTGGCAATTTATTTTGTTTACAGAACCCTAAAATTTGAAAAAAGGCTTTTAAGACAGCTTTTGAAAACTGCTCTATTATCATTTATACAATCTGCTCAGTTAACTTTATGTAAACTCATCATCATGCAAACAGTAAGTCATTATTTCATGGTTTCCAGAAGGTGGTGCAAGCCTATAAAAATAAACATTTACCCATAAAACCATTCTGTGGGCATCAGGATGCAGCAGCAGCAGCAGCAGCAGCACAGGTTCAGATGGAAATGCTTGGTGGAGTCATTACACTGTAAAACACACATTTCACATGTTTCAGAGGCCACTGAACTGTCTTGTGGGTTAACAGACGGAAACATTAACTATGCATTTACACACTTTCACCTCCAACAAGGACTCTGGCAATAACACTGAGCGGAAGCAGATACTGTAGATCGACATTGAGCAGCACATCTATATCCGCCTGTCTTCAGTTCTCTTTTCTTTGTTTATTTATGGAGAATCTTCACTGAATCTGTTGAAATAATGTCTTTTATTGTTGCCTCTGCCTTGTCAGGCCAGTTTGAAATGAAGAAATAAAAAAAGATTTAATGCAATACAGAAAAAAAACACAAGAGAGTAAACCATGTTGCAGCATCAGTATAAGCGTGTTCTCTTTAACTTCTCTGGACGCTGTTTGTTATAAATGTAAAATAGAAATTCCCGGGATGAGAGGAATATATTGTCTTTGTGTGTGTTGTTAAAAGGCTGGGACGTGAATTATTGAAGGGAATCGGTGGAACAACATAAACAAGTCGTAGATGTTACAATGTAGCTGAGCTCAGTCTTATTTTAAAAAATCCTCCCAGTTTGCTGCATTTGGATTTCAGGGATGAAGAACATCATGATGCATTCGAGTCCCTCCGTCATCATCATCATGTGTACAAGTGTTTCAGCAGAACGCTGGGATCGGGCTGTCTGCTGAAGCTGTTAAGTTTTTATGTACAGTTCCACCTTTTCCTGTTCAAGCAGCATACATCAAAATAATTTCTCTTCATCATAAACTCAAGGCAGCTGGAAATTTAGAACAGATGAGGGATTTTGATAAGCCTGAGTCACAGAAGCTGGCTTTGATCGGGTCGAGCTGTGACGTCCCTCAAAGGAAGCCTCTTCCTCTCTAACAGGAAATCGGTGCGATTGAACCGAGCGGATTTATCAAACGCTTCACCTTCTGGAATTTGAGTCGGATGTGAACGGGTGAGGTTCTCAACACGGCTTCATTAAAACCCGACCTTAACCTCAAAAACCAGATGTTTTCATCACAGCCTCACTGACACGACATCAAACGCTCTTCCAATGTACAAAAGAGAAAAAAACAAAACGGTCTTTTAAAGAAAAATACTGGGAAATGGGATTATTTATTTCTGTTAATTTATTTTGTCATATTTTTGTAAAATCTGAAAAGAATAGTTAATAAAACTCTTTTCAAATGCATTTCATGTGTTGGGAGTTTGTTTAGCTGAAACAGTTTCTGTAGATAATGTTGGTGGTATTAAAATGATGTCAGGGCTTTTCTTCTTTTGTTCATTTTATTTATTTCAAACAAGTTTTTAAAAACAACAAAAAGCAATCAGTAGGACAGAGGAAATGTGCATAAATAACCAAGAGAAAAATAATTTTTTTCCCACTACTTTTCTGTTTGTTCTTCTAAGAATAAAGCCATCCCAACAGTGAAGCATGGTAGAGGCAGCGTGATACTATGGGGTTTCTTTTCTTCAACATGAGAAGACGGATTAATTTAAATACTGCGCTACTCAAGTAATAATCAAAAATAACAGAAATAAAGCTTTCTCTCTGCCCAGATTTAATTTTCTTTTTACAGACAAAAACAGATTCACATTTTAAGAATCACATGACAAAATCTAGTTTCAGTGAAGCTTTATTTGAACAAAGTTTAAAGGAACATCTGATCAAACACACAGTATGGGAGCAAGGCCTAATGTGGAGCTGAACAGTCTATCAGAGCAGAAGCATATGTTTTTATGTTTTAAAAAAAAAAAAAGTGGATATGTACACTGCTGCATCGGCTGATAAAACATCAGGAGGCTTCGACGTGACTCTGCTGGACAGCGATAACAAGAAGCTTCATCGCAGTGTAGCGGTTTATGACACCAGAACAAACTGAAAGTAAGTACGCCGCTTCCCAAGCTCCATGTGCGTTCTGTGGCTGAAAACACTAAAATATCCCTTTTAAATCCCACTCTTGATAATTCATGCCAGATCTCAAACTGGAAAAGACCTTCAGAGACTGGAAGATGCAGAACGTAGCCAAGCAGGGGCAGCTAAAGGGATTCGGACCACGATGACGAGTTGTAAGGCCTCTGGGCTGATACCTTCGGTTCTGTAACAAAACATCCAGCAGTGAAAACAACAACATGCAAGCCAGAGAACATCCACTGGGCATCAGGGCGCAACCTTTCCTATGCATCCTGGGTGTGTTTTTATTTTAGGAAAACACAAACTTATTTAACTGGATAATTCTGATGGTAACTATTTACACACACACAAAAACACCACCTTTCCTTTCATAGAATTATGTTTTTATTTTTTTTACCATCTGTGCTTTACGGGTCTGAATTCCTTCCTTTTAAGAAAATCACATTTTTTATAGCCATAATCAGTGAAATGCTAGGTGAGAAAATGCATCTCAGACAAATCAACCTAAATCCTACGAGCACAAGTCCCAGATTAAAACACAGATATGAATATAGTCGCATCTTAAGGGGGCTTTTGGAAGAAATGGCTCTAATTTGTGCTCTTTGTCACAGTGGATTCTTGGTTCTGTGGAGTTTCAGGGAAGCTGAAGCGCCCCCGTGTGGTTAAAAGTGGGCAGTGAAAGAGTGGGCACTGCGGCTGGCAGGAAGCTCAACATCGACGAGTTGTAATAAAATTAACAGAGTAACAAAACGGTCACGTGGATCAGAGCGGATCTACACAGGTTTAGTTTTTAAAAGTAGCTTTTTCTGTCCAGTGTGTCTCCATCTTCACTCAACACACTTTAACATTCACTCGCTTCACGCAAACGGAACGACGCGCATCCACAGCGCAACACGCATCCAAACACATACAGGTGTACAGGCTCACACGGGGGGGAGTCGACATGTCAGTCAGAGCCAAAACAAAAACATTATGATGGATTTTGACTCGATCTTAAACACAGTCAGCCAGGAAAATCCTGATCAGTGCACCTCTTTTCAAAACTACCACGTATTTTTATTCAGGTTTGCCTAACTTTCTGTGTTCATCAGTTCACATAGGCTACACCCTGTATGTGCACATGCTATTTCATCCTCTCACACACAAACAAACACACACACACACACACACACTTTATGAGTCGTCATTCATCTCTTGGCTGTCTGTCCTGGCGATTTTCCTCGGAGGTGCCGGGCTGTCCGCCTCGCCTTGTTCCTGTTCCCTTTTCTTTGCTGCATTCTGCTTAAAACAAAACCACACATACACGTTAGCGATAATCCAGCCATGGCAAGACAATATTTTAGATATAAGTAATTTATTCAACACAATTAACTAACTAATACTGATTAAAAAGAAACATTAGGGTTTAGAAAAAGGTGTTAATGAAGGCACTTGCTCACCTTTTTGTCCCACTGCTGATGCAGGTAACGCAGGAGGATATTCGTTTTCTCCGTTACAATAACTGCAACGCCAAAAAAGGAAGATCAGATTTGTAGTTCTTAAAGGAAATGAGCATAAAAATATCACATTAATAAAAGCACAGATTTAACAATTGCACAAACTTTCTATCATCATCGCTGCGACTTCTTTTCTATCCTGCCTGAGTCAACAAAACCTCAACCTGTTCTCGACCCCCCACCACTGCAGGGGGGAAATTCATTGATTATTCAAGTGTTTATATCACCACAGTGCAGGCTGTTATAATAAATCTGCTAGTGCATCCAGTCTGAAGCCACTCCCTGTGACTCACTCTGTTCAGAAGGGTATTCCCGGGTTGGGAGGTAAACAGACGGCCTTCGGTTCTGCACAACAAAACACAAAGAAAGAAAGAAAGAAGAGTCAAGACTTATTCTCATTTACTTAAAAAACAAATTCCCAATTCAGTGCAAAGCAGTAAATAACAATTTTAGATTTTATTTTTTTATAAATTGCATCAGCTTAATTTACAACATAAATCTACATTAACTATAAGCAGTATGAGAAATGTGCAAAAACTTCAACTTTAACCTTAAATTTACTCAGAATAACTTTGGATTAAGGGTTTAAGGAGAAAAATCATCTGAATTTCTTTTTCTCCAATACAACTAGATTATTAACAGCCATTAATAACGGTCATTTCACACAGCGGATGAACAAACTGTTGTACGCAAATACAATCTAATCCTGCCCCAACGCAGCTTTGAAAGGCATCTGGGGGGAAAAACAGCAGCAGATAAAACAAAAGCTGATCCATCCTTCAGATTTATGTCGTATATTTTCAATTTCAGGCTAAAGAGTCAGTTAGTTGTCAGATGTGACCAAAACAGAAAGGGAGTCCAGGAAAGAAACACAAAATAAAAATCTGCTTAAGTAAATAAAATGCTGCATTTTTTCTGAAATAGGATGTAAATCAGATTATTCTCAAACTTCTACTTTGATTCAACATATATTTTAGTACGCCTTACAAACATACGTTTAGCAATTAAGCATATTACTAAAATAGAAATTGATATTTTATCAATGCGAATTTTTGAAATTACGTATATAGAAATGATATATTAGTACTTTCAAACAGATTGTGTTTTTTAAATACATTTCAAAAATACTTTTTAAAGCCTAGTCAAGAGGCAAAATACATCACAATAGACCAGCAGTCTAAATGCATGGGAGCTGGAACAAATTAGTTTATCCATTGCTACAGTGATGTCATGCATTGATATGATGGTGATCATATTTCCCAATATTCACTCTGATGAAATCATCCTTTTTAGACATTAAACACAGGGACTAATGCGCCAATAAAACATTTGAAATAATAGCATAAGCCAGGAAAGCAGCAGAACTGTGTGATATAAATAATGGCTGACCAAGATGGAAAGGCTTCTTAAGACTCCTAGTTATATATTTAATGAATATGTTGTTTAAAAACCAAACACACAACAGAAAATCAAATGTTTTTCCTCTTGGATGTTAAGCGAGATGCTGCTGTTATTTATGTTAAACAGAGAACTGAGGAAAAATATTTTGCAGATGACATTATTATGCAAAGAAAAATATTAATGAGCTATAATTTGTTTTGCATGTGAGCTAAATAAATGGTGTGCTGAGTTACTTAACATAATTTGAGGGATTTTAAAGTAATACTAGATTTCTGATGATGCAGAGTGAAAGCTGTTACTGGGAAATCTTAGTGTTTTTATAATACTCATTATTACTATTATTATCCCTTTACAAACATGGAATAGACATTACTCACTGAGGCTTTGCAAACTGAGTCCGCATGGAATCTGCTGAAGTTGCTCTTATTGTAGACTGGAAGTCCTTTTAAGAAATCAGCCTAAGGAAAAAGATAAGAGATGGTTATAAAAAAATAAATCATTTTGATGAGCAATATCAACGCTTTTACTTTCGTTTCATTGAAACATGTGAAAGAAAAATCCCCAATAATTGTCTAAGCTGGACATCAGCATCTGTTTAGATCAAAGACTGGGCGTCACCTCCTCCTCACAAACCTAGAAACGTGTATTTATCCCGCGACTGACCCTAAAACATCCACTGTGACCTGACACCTGAACGCACTGACATAAGCAGGTGCTGACCAGGAACATTTCAGAGAACAAAAATGCCGGTTTGGCCTGAAAAGAAAGAGCAGGTGTGGCAACCAGCAAGCTAACATTTAGCTACACTTGGTCAGAACGCCATCACATATTATCTGTACTTCAGACAAAAGCCAAAGGACCAAACGTGTTGTACAAGGAGTACCTTCTCCATGATGACGATGGCAGAAATGTCTAACGTCGACTCGCCGACTCGTGGGCTCGACTCGGTGTTTGTTGTGCTGCTCGTTATGGCCGCGATAGCTAGCAGGCTAGTCCACCGGGGCAGCTAACCTGACGGATTTTACTGCAAAACACAGCAACGACCTTCACATAGAACTTCTGGTGTCCATTATATTTAGATATATATCCAGGTGTCAACTCAAAATTACACAACACTCAGAAAACAAATCAATCCAAGCTGACATCCCATAAGCTCGTAAAGCTATTTACATATGACTCTGTCGGCTAACATGATAGCTGAATGGCAGGGATGTTTACTTGGCCACGCCCTTGAAGCAGCTATTGGCTTACTCGTGCAACCACGTGATAGAAGCTTGACCAGACTACCAATCAGGAGGCAGATCACAATTTGCCCTGTTGACGGGCCCCGCTCTTCGACATGTTGAGTAGTGATGGGAATTTCGTTTCTTTGCAGGATCCGAATTAATTGGCTCCACTCATGAAAAAGAGCTGACCCTTACGTTCAATTCTCAAATTGCGGAAGTAATTGAACCTCTAGAACCTCATTTTCACATTCTAACAAATTATATACACAAATTTCAATGTGTTTTATTGTAAAACACAAAATGTAGCCTAATTGTTAAATAAGAGGATTTAGTTTTTGAAAAAAAAAAAAAATCTTTTCCTTTTTCAAGGAAGCTGAAACTCAGTGAAATCGGATAATGAGCATTTAGTTTTGAACTTGTCATATCCATTTGGATTAGCCCAGTTTGACATTCAACCGAGCTAATATAACAAATTAATATGCTTTGACCTCATGGATATGAAATATCAAGTCATTCAGATGTATTCTGAGAGTATGACTTATAGACGTATTTATTTTAAAACGTGTTTTACTTAAAATTTTATTTTTAGGGCTTTATCTCACTTTATGAGCATTGCTCCGCATATTTTATATTCCACTTGAAGATTGGATTAAAAGTTAAGAATATTTGCTCAAATATTCCAAAAACTTTGACATTGCATTCTGGGAAACACGGTAATTAACTGGTGGGTCTGATTGCTTTATACCGTCAGGGCAGACTTTCTATACACTTGATTTTGTTGAATAAAAGCCATGATGGACAACATATGATTCACCATGCAGTATAGTAAACATGATGTCACATTTACAAAGAGATGCTCTGCGGGGAGATGGAAGGTCAGTAGAGACCATGTGATGCTCAGAAGGTATTTGAACCCAAAACTTTCTTTCTGCAAGCCAGTGCAACCACATTATACCAAATTCTCCCAGTTAAAACAAGCTTCCTCTCGTGAAGTTTGACATGCTGTCTTTCCCTCTTTGGCCAGCAGGGGGCAGCTCTTCACACGCGCATCAAGGACCAGAGGCAGGTGGATTTAAAAGCCTCTGATACAGACGGAGAGCTCTGGAGCGTCTCCAGCCGCCTCCACTCATGTCCCAGTATGAGACTGGAGGACTGGAGCTCCTCTCTGATATTTGGCTGTACCTCTGGTCCCTTAGAAAGACATGTTGTCTGCTGGCACACACTGGCCGGCCGCCATGTGATGGCTCCCGACAGGCCAGCGAAATCCAGATAAATTAGATTATTGGATTGGCTACAACAGATTATAGCTCTCCTTCGATGCTTCATGTGAAAGCGGCAGCAGTTTGATCATAGGAGGTTTTATGAGAAAGAGCCTTGATAAAGGTAAGCTTTCTCCTTCACTTTGGTGTAATTTTTTTAAAATCAATATGTTTAGTTTTTGTTGTTTGAACTCAAGAGAAAGATTCCTGCATACAAACCAACCAGAGCTGCAGGCTACCTCAGACAGGCGGATTATTTCAATTTAATATTGCATTTTGATTTGGGCAAACATTTTTAGTTTGAAAGAGTGAAAATGTTCTGGAACTTGCCTCATTTTCTGCAACATAAAGCAGCGAGCACTCTGTTCAAATGAGGTTCACTGTTTCAGGTGAATAGATGGAAAAATGCCAACCAAAGCAACAAAAACCCTGCAGCTCGGTTTTTAAAAACTAATTTCTTTTCCAGTGAAGAGCATGCTTTCAATCCCACATTGTGTCAAGATGAACAATATGTTATGTGTTCAAAGTTTTGGTCAAAATATATCAGACATTATATTCCAGTTTTTATAATAATAATAATAAAAAAAATAAATGCATGTCTGAACTTTAACTGAAATTTAAGCCAATTCAAGCAGCCTGAATTTGTTTATTATAAACATTACTGCAACAACTGGTAACAATTACCACTGTTTATGTTAGATTTTTTTTAATAGTAAACAGGTATATATTAGTCCAAGTGATCTTTTATAAAAAAAAAAAAAAATAGGCTTTTACAAACCAGGTCCACGTTTATTTCACTCACAGGTTGCAGCCTCTGCTAATTTTCTGGACAGCATGCAGTGGTTGTGTGTAACATGTGCATTGTTATGTCATAATCTTTTACAGCCAATGACAACAGAGGCACTAAAACCTCAGTAAAACCAATTAAAATAACCACATTGTTTGATTTTTTAATGAGGTTCATATGCTACAATCATCAAAATAAAAAATAATCAAAAATGTTTCAATATTTTCTATTATTAAGGTTTTAAATTGCATTACTAATTGAACAGATGGTAATATGTTGATTGCATTAATCCATATCATATCCTTAAAATGCATTAGTGTAAACAGCTGCTAATATTGATACAGTAACATATTTTTCCTCATAATTTTTCAAAAATCTTCAGTTGTCTGTAAGATTGAAGTCTTTCACTTCCTAAATCACATGTTTAAAGGAAGAAGGAAATTATGTATATTTCTCAGAATTAATCTAATCAAGAATTAGTGTCATAAAAATCACACTAAAGTCCGTTTTCTGAAGCAACAAAGACACAAACGTGTTGTGTTGGTTCTGATTTGTTCTTTTGTAGATTTCTGTTTTTTGTTGGAGGCGTTGCATGTTTGGAAAGTTATTCTCTCTCTCGCTGCAGCTGGAAGGATTTTTGCTCTTGCTTCGATACTTTCAGTTAGCAGCGGTGGTTCTGGACAAAGAGGCCAGTTGAACGATTTTTTTGTTTCTGAGTCAGTTCTATGATTACCCAGAATGGTTCCTTACTTCCTCACCTCTCTGACTCCACAAAACAAACAAAAAATATATAGAAAGTCTCTCTTACCTTCAGCATGGCGCTAATGGGGAGGAAAACCAAAACTTTTCAGAACTTTGCAAAAAAATTAGATGAGCATGGTAAATGAAATGTGGGAAGCGACGCATTTGTCTTCAATTAATCACCTCTTTGCTTACATTTTGATTAAATATTCAATGACTGTTTTCAAAGTAGGAGCAAAACATATCCTGTTATTTTTATTGAGCCCAGGATTCTGCAACATGTTGGTCCAGAACTGCAAGTGACTAAAGTGGCTCTTAAATACTTTGGCTTAAAATGATAAAAAAAAAAAAAAAGAAGCAAGTTTTGTTTTTAAAGCCATATAAAATGAAGTTTTTAACAGTTTTTAACTTTTTCCACTGAATAATTTTCACAGTAAATGTTACTAAATGCACCAGTAATATTTATTTAAATGTATTTCTCTTGTTGTTAGTCTGTGCAAATATCAACATCCCATAAAAGAAATGTAATCTATCATCTTTTTCAGTAAAAACTTTTATTTTAAAACCTAAACATAGAAATAAAAAGGTTGTTCTCTAAAGATTGCAGCCTTTGGTAGTAGATATTCAATCAAATTATAAAAAAATGAAAAAATAAATAAATCATGGAATTTGTGCCTCTAAACAGTATTTATTTTTCTGGACCCAGGACAGAAATGGCTCCTTGGATTGTAAAAGTTGCTGATCCCTGTCTGGACCAAATAGAGAGAGAAGAAACAACCCAAAAATAGTTAAAGGAAGTTATTTGTGTTTCTTGTGAAACAACCTTGCAAAACTCTTTCAGTGTGTCAGTTAGAAATCCCTTTTCCACAAAGTCAGATCACGTTGTTTCAATAAAACATTGTGGGTTTAGTTTGTTTATAGTTTGCGCGATTTAAAATGAAAAGATTCACATGATAATTATACTTTTTCTTGATTTCAACCTCCAGATTCAGCGCTGCTAGGAAAGAAAAAATGAACACTTGAGTCTTAATGGGATCAAGTATTTATAAGAGTTGCAGTGGAGGAGTGGGGAATGGAATCATCTATAACATTATTTTATCATTTATTAATATAAAATTGTCAGTAAGACAACAACTTGTTAACCTAATGACCGTAAACAGACAGCTGGATGAAGCACCTATAAATTCCTGTTATAAATGTAAGTCTTTTTTTTACCTCTCATTGTGAGTAAAACAGCACACACAGCTCCACACCCCTGTGCAGACTGGGGATCTGCAGCTATGGCCAGCGTAAATCAGCCAGCAAAGCAGAGGCTGCAACACATTGTTTCCAAAACAAAAGCAGCCGCAAATGGAATGGGAGTGTGAAAAGATGCAGAAACTGAAACAGCAGCAGGTGTGACTGTTTTTCATCAAGATGAGGTGGAGAGATTTGTTGTTTGTACTTAGAGTTTAATCCCCTCCACTGGGGAGGGGAGCAACGGGAAGGTAAGATTATGCCACCTGCATAGAGACTTGCAGACCTTCCTGCTGCTGTAGTTTCTGTGGCTGATAAACAACTGAACTAAACTAGTGATTAGCTCCATTCCTTTAAAAATAAACTATTAAAACTCATTTGATCCAATGTATTACTATTACTGTTCTTAGAGTCATTATAATTTCTGGACATTTAGCATTTAGTTTCATTAACATTCTTTATTTGAACTTTATGAGTCTAGTTACTCCTGAAATGATCCAGTTCTCTCTAATATAACCCAAAGTAGCTGGTTGTTTCCCCTGCAGCCCTTCAGCGGCCTGCGCTGCTGCAGAGGGATCACATGGTGGACAGCTTTAACTCAGCGAGCTATAACTGTCTGCAGCTATTAATAATCGCCAAATGCTGCTGAAAGAAATGCGTAGAAAATCACAAAGGATTCAGTTAATAATAGATACCTGAGTAGAGTGTAAAAGGGCAAAGCTTAGCTAAGTTTAAGTTTAGCAAAGTCTTAAAAACAAACATATATGTATGTAGTCTAATAATTAAGCTTAATGATAATTAAGCTTAATGATAATTAAGCTTAATGATAATTAAGCCGATAGTGCATGCCATCATGCTGTATTTTTGTGTCTGTTTTCCATCCGGACTGGCAGCCATGCTGACCAGCTTTATTGAAGGCCTCCTCTGCTGTCTGACCTCCAAACCGGCCAACACTGTGGTTCCCGTGGAAACCTCTGAGCCTGCAGATGGGTACGAGTTTGTG
The DNA here is from genome assembly GCA_911649635.1 of Poeciliopsis gracilis. Lineage (NCBI taxonomy): Eukaryota > Metazoa > Chordata > Actinopteri > Cyprinodontiformes > Poeciliidae > Poeciliopsis > Poeciliopsis gracilis. The sequence goes on along the minus strand of CAJVRI010001524.1, from coordinate 961,980 downwards.
GAGGTGAAGCCAGGCCGCGTCCTGCGGGTTCGACACATCATCCCTGACAGACCGGCGGTGGAGGAGCCCTCGCTGGGTGGGATCGTGAGCTGCAAAAGAAAGATCACAGTTTACCGCAACGGACAGCTGTTCATTGAGAACTTGGGCGAGAGGGCGAGCGCGGAGCTGAAAACCTGCCAGAACGGAGAGACTGAACCCAACAGCACGGTGGAGGTTGAACTGACAGACTGTCGCAACTCTTCACCTCCTGTCAGCATCCCCGAGGCTCGGTCAGACTCTGTCACAGCTGGAAACAACGGGGCATCGGAAACCGGGTCAGCAGGAGAGGTCCCTGCTGCCGGACAGGCCGAGCAGCCCCAGCAACCCCGCAAGCGAAGGAGGAAGCCGAAGCGCATCGTGGTGATTGACTGTGAAAGGAGGATAGCAGCATGTAAAGGAACACATTCAGATGTTGCTCTGTTCTTTATCCACGGGGTCGGGGGGTCACTGGATATCTGGGGGAGTCAGCTGGACTTCTTTTCCCGACTCGGATACGAGGTGATCGCCCCGGATCTGGCAGGCCATGGAGCGAGCTCATCTCCACACATAGCTGCAGCGTACACCTTCTATGCCCTGGCGGAGGATATGAGACTAATCTTTAAGAGATATGCAAAGAAGAGGAACATCCTCATAGGACATTCATACGGGTATAATTTATGTTAACACCTTTATATCAACTATAAATGAAAAAAATCATAACAGCTTCATTCTGTTTAGCACGATTACTATCTGTTCTATGTTATTACCCTCATTCTGTTCCTATTTCCCAGCGTATCTTTCTGTACCTTCCTGGCTCATGAGTTTCCAGAACAGATTCACAAAATGGTGATGATCAATGGTGGTGGTCCCACAGCGCTGGAGCCCAGCCTGTGCAGCATCTTCAACCTGCCCACCTGTGTGCTTCACTGCCTGTCCCCACTGCTGGCCTGGAGCTTTCTAAAGTAAGACACGTTTTTATTCTGATTGTAGCTGTCAGGATTTTTGTCCTCAGTGAGTCACTTCAGATCACTTTTTGCAGACGACATCCCATAAGTACCATAAAGTTGACACAATCAATGCTACTAATGTGGTTTAGGCTGATCATACACCTGGTGAAGGTGGAAAGGAGAGATTCTGTCAGGATTCTGGTGTGTGATTAACGGATGGAAACTTTGAGCAGAAGCTGGCTTAGTTTGAGCTGACATCTGCTGGCACAGAAGACAGACTAAACAAATCTGTTTGCAGGAAATTCTGTACAGTGACATTGCCATTGTCCTTTTCCTGCCATTTTCAAAACACAAACAGAATAATCTCTCTATTTCTTCTTCATTCCAAGCAAAATAATTCTGTGAGGAGTATGAAAAATTTGGGTTTAGCTGAGGTGACAAGAGCAAAATGCAGCTAAAAAATCTGCAAAAGGTGGAAAAATCAAATCTATCACAGATAATCCTTCAGAGTTTCGTCCACATCGAGGAGCTTTAAACTTTAGACTTAATGCCAGAAAGTGGGTGATGCTGTGTTTGGCATCATTTGTTTTCATCTGTGTTTGTAACTTAGATAAATCTCTGCTTCTGCCTCTGCAGGGCGGGCTTCGCTCGGCAGGGATCCAGGGAGAAGCAGTTGCTGAAAGAGTACAATGCCTTCAATGTGTCGTCATTTGTATTGCGTGCCATGATGAGCGGTCAGTACTGGCCTGAGGGGGACGAGGTTTATCACGCTGAGCTCACGGTGCCCATCCTGCTGGTTCACGGCATGCATGACAAGTTTGTCCCAGTAGAAGAGGACCAGCGCATGGCTGAGGTGAGGACCGACTCAACCTCAACAAGATTAGCTGTTTGGTCTCTGCGCCCAGAGCCTTTTTAGTTTGGGTAAAAAAACAATCACAAGATGACAAAATGTTTGAATTAATAAAATTGATATGATTATCCCAGAGGCAGACAAAGTCTCTCCAGATCAATTAGTTTGAGAAAGACTGAATGATTTCTACAAGACAACCAACTCGTGAAGGTTTTAAAATATAACAAACACATCGCATTTTACAAAACTGTATTGTAATCCGTTATTAAGTGGGTTTACAAAATAACTAGAACACAAATAAACTCTGGATTATTCTACACAAGCAAATTACTTTGCACCTAAAAAAATCTCATCCGTAACAATCAGAAAGCGTTGTTTGAAATTGTATTAACACGCCACCTTTTTACTGTTTTTGTCAGATTCTTCTAATGGCGTTCCTGAAGGTCTTGGAGGACGGCAGTCACATGGTGATGCTGGAGTGTCCTGAAGCTGTCAACACACTTCTGCATGAGTTCTTCCTCTGGGAACCAGTCTCACTTCCACAGCCAAAGAAAGAGCCCAAAGCCCGTCCAGAGACCGCCAAACCTCAAACTGACAACGTTTCTGAGCCCGCCACGGTCCGGCCTGCAACCGCCAGGCAAACCTAGTTAAACTGAACAGAAACAGAGAAATAATGCAACTGATTGAGGCTAAAACTGAAGCAGGGGTAAATGTAAAACGTGGCTCATCCACTTCCTGCAGAACAGAGCAGGTTTGAATGGGACAGAGACAAAGTGGACGATTTATCTGAGATTTATCTGAGCCCGATTTATTGGGATTACAGTTGGATTTGAGGAGGTGGGACACTGATGTTCTGGTTTGGTTTCAGTTGCAGTTTGGAGAGCAAATCAAGTCAAAGATTGTTCGAATGTCAGCTCAAAGGAGTTTATCCCAAACCTTCAACAGAGGATCATGTGGTTGTGCCTTTGAAAAACTTGAAAACAGTGGTGAAAATCAACCAAGATAAACAATGAAATGAAACTGGCAGGAGAGTAAATCAGATTCCGTCCATTCATTGTTTTACCTGGGATCAGGTCACAGAGCTAACCCTCTCACCAGCAACACTCTCCATCTCATTGGGAGTCCCATTGGGAGTTGACTCGTCTAACTGGGGTCTCCTCCCAGTTAGACGAGTCAAACAAATCTCCAAAGGGAGGCAGGTTGGTCAGATGCCCAAATAACCTCAGCTGACTCCTTCCAACGTGGAGGGAGGAAAAGCACCTCGGTTCTGATTCCCCCCGGATGATGGAGCGACCCATCTAATCTCTACGCTGAGTACAGGCACCCTGCAGAGGAAGATGAGCTCAATCACTGAAGAATGTCTGAATCTATTTCTCAAGGCCATAGAAGAGACAGACTTGGCAAATGAGAGCCTTGTTTTTTGGATCACCTTTCATCACCACAAGAAGAGCAGAAAACAGTCTGCAGTTCTTCAGATGAGGCGCCACTTCATCTATTAATTTCCGTCCCCATCCTGCAATCCTTTGTGAACAAGACACCAACATACTTGAACTCTGCTGGAGGCAGATCAAATCCTGAACAGGATTTTGCCAGATGAGAGTCAAAGTTTTTACTTTTAGAATCAAACTATGATGCAAACTGCTGGAATCTGATTTTTTTTTAGGATCAACGTTTTTCTATTGCTCAGACTTGATGAAAATCTTTCTTTGTATGTCTTTTTTTGTTAAATTATAAAATAATACATTTGTAAACCATACTGAGGAACATGACCATCAGAAACAAATTGAATGTTTGAGCTCTGGCTGGATTATACCATGCAGTATTAAAGTCATTGTAGATAAAAGGAAACAAAAAATTGCAGACATTTTGAGATTCATTTCACATATTTAACAGAAAAGAACTCAAATTTTCTCTGATGTTGAAAAGTCGAAAGTTCGCAAGATTTTTTTTGTTTTAATTTGGACTGTTTAACTGTTCCATGGTCTTAAGATATGGGGTAATTTGGTACCAGAACTTTTTACTCTGGTCCGGCGTGGTCTCAATAACCCCGCGTTTGTTTTTATTCGATTTTTTGTGTTCATGGTTTCAGAAACTGACGGTCTGATGGAATAAATCCGTCCTTCTTCCCTGCTGTCAGACTGTGACATCTGCTGTGCTCCTCCGGAGCGTCGCTCTAATTTTAACTTTATTTAAGAGAATATTCAAATATTTTTAATATAAATATTAAAGTTAAAATTTCAACTTTTTTTGGTGAAAATTTACAAAAGATTTTAGTTTATTTTATCTACATTAGCCGTAATACTCCTTCGTAGATTTTGAGCCTCATCTAGATGTAAACTTGAGCATCATTTCAGTATTTTTGTATCGTGCTCCAGGGTTTTATAAAAACAGATATGTTAGTACTTGTTTGTAGTAGTTATTGATATATGGTTCTGTAGAAAAAGATGCTAGATGGTTGTTCGATTATGTTCTCGCAAGCTGAAAATGGGATTAATGAATTTTGCTCAATATAGGAGTGAAATTAAATCTGCTGCTTCTTGAGATGATGTCCATTCAACTATACATCACTACATTTAACTAGCAAGTAAATTACCAATATATACAAGTAATTTCTAAAACTATATGCCGATTCACTGAACGCTTAGGATACAAAGCAGAAAAAAACAATCCAGACAGTTTTAAAAATATTCTCTTAAGGCAAAGTCACCATATTGTTTCGTTTATAAACTGTGTATTTAAACAAATGACTTCAAATTTCATGATAAACTGTGAACACTACAGAAATGTGTTTAAAAATTATACAATAATGATACAATTGGGTAGGTTTTTTTTTATATTTGCACTTTTTTGATACAAGAAATAATTGTTTACAGTTAAATATGGATAGTTTTATTAAACCTGTTGTAGTTGTTTCCTCCTTTAGTTTAATGTACAACACCAGTCGTGATTGTTGGCACCACCTGGTAGAGAAGTACAAAGCCTTAAAATAATTCCCATTTTCCTTTGGGGAATAAATCTGAGACACTGATGGCATTGAATGAGTCAGATGCATGTTATTATTTACAAAGGAAATGACTGCAAGAAAGTGGTTCAAGCCTAAGTGAAAGGTCATTTTCCTGAAACAATGTGTCCTCTTGGGTTCACCAAGTTTCCATAAAAAGAATATACTTTAAGACTTCAGTACATATTTTACGGGGGGTGCCAGTAATGGCGGAGAAAGCTGTGTCAAAATCAGCACTGTACATTTTAGCAGCACTTATATTCACAAAACATTACAAAATCATTAGTAGAGTGTATTTAAAGATAAAAATGTGAAGGTTTGGGAAGCATTTTTGTCATTTAGATAATTACCTCTGATCAAAAGTGTTTGTTTCCAAAATCTTCACTATGGTAAAATATAACACATGCTCTTGTTATTCTATTTAAAGTTCACAGTTGGATGTTTTTTATGCTTACAAGCCAAAACATTTTTTTTTGACAGACTTAAACCCTTCTAGACAAAATGTGATCAAAAACCAAGATCTTATCGACATCAGTTTTTCTAAGAGTTTAGATGAGCATCTCTGTTTTATCTCCTTTCACATGAAACTTCATCATTGCATTCTTGTTATTTGTGCTGCAGTGATTTGCTTGTATTTTTGCAAGGCACTCAGTTGATCATTTTTGAAATGTAGTTTTTGGTGTGTTTAGTTATAGAAAGTGCTTTTATATTGCCATTTTTCAAGTTTATTTAGAGCTTTGATGGACTTTTTGAGCTGATATTTTATTTAATATGCAACTTTAATCAGAAAAAAACATGCAGCTCTTTGATTCTTGTGCAAAATTGAAGGAAACACTTTTCTCTTGTGTCTTAAATGTTATAATAATTTGCCTTTAACAGTCACAAACTGATTACAAAAAGTAATATTCATCAAAGGATGCATGTCATTTTTTTTAGGATTTTTTTTCTTGTTTTTTACAATTTCTTGTGACAGCAAAATAAATTTTTATCACATCTGTGTGCGATTTCTCCATAAAATTAACAATCTCACTCACAAACAGAAGTGAAAGTTTTACCACATATTTACCGATATTAAATTCTTTTTAAAGGTCAAAATCCAAAGAATATTTCTGATGTTTTCAGGACTGTAAACAGTCATTTTTTCAACCACAACTTTATGATTTATTGTTGACGTTTGCAAGCGAAGTTTTCTCATGCTCCAAAAAATGTTTGTATACTTCATGACACCCAAAGGATTTTAATAAAATATTGTTTATTTCTGCTGGCAGAGAGGATATAGCAATTTTTTCAGTATAGCAAAGATATCAGAAATAATTAAACACGTCCCTTTGAGAACAAGTGAGAAATATGTTTTGGAAATCATTAATACTATAATAATAAGCAAGTCTGCATAAATAAAACATTTTTCATTGTATTTCAGAAAGGAAATACAGTAGTAAATTATGAAATTTGAACTTAACAGCTAAATTATTGCGATATGGCAGATGTACAACATGTAAAGTTCGGCTGCAGAGTGTGAAAATAGCGAGAAACTAAACTATAAACTAAATTTAACCTTACACAAACTTAGAGTACCTAACAAAAAAGCTCATCTACTGTGTATTTAAATGTCATCTTGATCCATAGTTTGACAACAGCAGTTCAATAACCTTTGCCAGCAGGAAAAATAACCTTTTGCTCAGAAACTTTATAACTTATAGAAGTTCAAAATATGAAAGTAAATGTCAATATTTAATCTAATTCTTTCTAATTTTCACTCTCCATCTCATACTGAGTTAAATCTTTACACTGTTTATACATTCAGAATGTATCTTTTTTTTAATGTATTTATTTATTTTTTATAAAAGCATAAAACTGAAGTATTAGGAATAAATGTGTCCCCTCATCATCTCAGACCTCCACAGTCTCTGTGGGGCCGTTGCTGGTTTCCTCCTGTGGTGTGGACTGTTGGGGGGAGCTGGACTCCTTTGCAGCTTCCTCTTCTTCTTTCTTTTCCTTTTCACTCTCAGCCACCAGAGGAGTGCTCTCTGCCTCCGCCTGCTGGTTGCTGCTGGTAGTGCTGGCTGGCTCCTCTGCCTTCTCTTCTGGCTGCTTTTCTGCTTCTGCTTCTCCGGCTTTGGTTTCGTTAACAATTTCAACACTGGCGACGGCTGTGCTCTTGACTTGTTTCACTTCCCCGTTCTGGACGGGGAAGGCGCCCTCTAGAGCCTTGTAAAGGAACTGGTACTGCTCCTGAAAGTGATATGGATGAATTTTACTGGAAAAGACACTTATCAAGAGTCACAATGGTGCAATTATGACAAAACAGATAATTTGTAAAAAAAAAAAAAAAGTCATCTATACGTTATACTTCAAAATCAAATAAAAAAAATAAATAAAAAACTAATATGCAACCAAACAAGTTGCGCAGAGCATTTTAAAGTTTTAAGTAATGCTTATTTATTGATTATTACTAACGTAAAAATAACCAGCATGGCTAAAGTAATAACTCTTCTTATGTTGCTACATTAGAAGAGTGAAAATGTGTTTGTACCAGGCTGGTGATCATCCCCTTCCTGTCCTTGCGTAGAGTTTTGACCACTTGGAAAACATCAACTAGCTTCTCAGTCTCAGCGCTGTCCAGCAGATTCCACAAACCACAGAAAATTCCCGAACGTGTCGATCCGTCACTGAGGAGATGAAGAACATAAATTTAAAAAGCTGCTGGTCAATGTCTCATCTGAACCCTGCAATCTTTCTCTCTTCTGCTGAAACGTGCAAACTGAAGTCTAGATAAAGAGCTTTTAAATCATGCTGTAAGCTGCTGGTTTGCTAAGTCTCCATGCTATTGATCTCTACATTTCACCTGCCTTTATCAACCTTACTCAACAAATCAGGAAATGAACATTCACTTCATAAACTCTAGTTTATCTAGGAGAAATATTTATACTTTTAGTTCACTGAAGCTTTCTACTAGCATATATCTTTTTGATTTCATAATTTGTTTTCTATATAATTCACAATTCTGCAACCTGTCCAGGTTGTAATCTGCCTCGTTAGCTGGAGATGGGAACCAGCGCCCCTCCTGACCCCACTAAGGACAAGGGTGGATATTTCACAATTAAACCTGAAATTAATAACATGAGCTTTAAGGCTGCAACAAAGAAAAGTTGTAAAAGTTATGATTTATGTTGTTTAAATTTGTCTTCACAAAGATGTCAAAGCATTTATGAGATTACTGCTTAAATTAGCTTTATGTTTTTATCAATAATATCTTATTACTGGCTGCCTTACGTGCAGTGGATGAGAATCGGCATCCTGTGGGATTTGCTGCCGACGCAGCTGCGTTTTACTTCCTTTGCCATATCTATGAGTTCCTGCGGTTTCTCTGGCAGATCTGTGCCCTCCCACTTCAGGAACTGGAAATGTTTCACCTGCCGACTATCTTTTCGCTGTTGACAGAGTTGTTTTTATTAAGCAGACACATAAAACCAAACCTATGGGTAAAATTACTGCATAGAACTGGTGAATATGAAAGATGACAGTCATAAAGTCCAGCTCCGGCGTTACCTTGGCATGATGGACCTGCATGGTGCGGATGATGAAAACTGGAGTAATTTCTGTACTTGAAACTTCTACCTCAAAATCTCCAAACGACTTCTTTTCTTTTCTCCAGTACAGAGATTCACCATCCTGTCAGCAAGGGCAGACCAAAGAAAACAAGATAATTTACTCTAAATACTCTAAACATGTGCAATGATAAGAAGTGGAAGAGGGTTTTTACCTCTTTGTGCTCTGAAAGCATGACAATAGTGGATAATTTCTTCTGCCAAACCATCGCCCAGAAGTCGGTGAAGGTGTCTGGCAGCGGATCCTGGGCTGTGATCAGAGAACGAGATCCCCAGTAACCCTGCAAGAAAACAGATTAACAACGGTCCAGTTCAAACAATCAGAAAGTGAAACTGGAACTGAGATAATCAGCCCTCCTTTTCTTTTTTTTTTTATCTAAAAAAACCTTAATATTTCTACAGGTGAGAATAATAGCATACATTAATGTGGGAGGCATTGATATATCTAGCGGAGTCTTCGTCTTCTTCATCTGACGAGTCCTCCATCTCTTCATCATCAACTTCGCTGTCCTGACTGAGGTCTTCTTCTGTCTTGAGTAAAACTCGGTTGAAGTCATCTGGAGTCGGGAGGTTTAGAGAAGGACGTTGAGACACAAGAGAAACGGATAAGAACAAATAATTTTGAAGAAACAAAACCAGATGCAGAGTGGAATATTATGTTTTCCTATTAACTCAGGTTGCTTTTGACTGTGGCTTTCAGCTCATCTGTTGACTTTGGGATGATTTATTATTTATCAGTTTAGGTCAGACCAGTTTGCTGGCCAGTCCATCACAGTAAAGCTCTGACTCCAGCTGCTGTCCACACCTTGTGACGCTCTCACAAACCTTTTAATCGACTTTGCTTCACTATCCTATGAATTCTGAACTTATCCCAGTTGACGGTCCATCCTTTCTTTATCTGCACTTTTTCCTTCCACTCAACTTTTTATTAATATGCGTGGATGAAGCAAACTTATTCATATTTATTAAGATGCTCCTGTAGCAGATACTTACATGGGATAACAGATGAAGAGCGATTCTTCTTCTTGTTTTCTTCTGTGATCCCTATGTTACAGGTCCTCCAGTTTTTAAAGGAAGGAAGTCGCTGAAATGCAACACAAAGATTTTTTAAGTTGTTCGAAATAAAAAGTAATTTAAACTGAAATGTTTTCAATTTAGGTCCAAAAACAGACTGGAAAGAGATTAATGCAGACTTTTTAATTATGACAAAAGTTGATTAATCAATACTTTCTTTATTTCAAAGCAAAAAGTCAACTTATTTCACATTGGCCGACTTCTACAAAAATGGTTAAACTAGATTAATAAATAAGCTTTAGATGAATAAATGTTTCAGAAATAAGAATAAAGCATACCTCAAACTCTTCTTCCATAAGCGTGGGTTCGCTGTCGGAGTTTTTCTGTCTGAGCGTGCTCAGTGTGCTGTGCAGCTCCGACAGAGAGATCTCTGTCTCTCCAAACTGGTTGTGCTCCAGTAAGGCCTGGTGGATCAGGATGTACTGGGCCTGCAGATGACACAATTAACCACATCAACCCCAAAATAATAGAGAACAACCAAAACATTTATTGATTTACCAGATTTACTCCTTTCATTAATCTGAGGTGTTTCTTTTCTTTTCTTTTTTTGTTTTTTGTTTTTTGCACTGCTGGTTTCACTTTGAAACACGCCGCCAAACATCAAAATGGCTGACTCACCCATGTGACATCAGTAATCATTTCTTTCTCAAGAAGAAAAAAATGATTACTGATATCAGGAAGATAGAGACATAACACCAGTCTTAAAGTCCCTGCACTGGCTCCCTGATTTTACAAATCACTGAACGGTTTAGCACCACAATACATTGAAGATCTGCTGTTGTTGTATCAACAGCAGATCAACACCAGACCTCTCCCGTCATCTGGTTCTGGTCTGCAGAACCAGAACCAGAACCAAAAGAGGAGAAGCAGCTTTCAGCATCTATGCACCAAAAATTTGAACAAACTTCCAGAAAACTGTAAAACAGCAGAAACCCTGACTTCCTTTAAATCTCAACTAAAAATGCACCTGTTTAGAGTTGTTTATGTAACAATGTGTTGTTTATTCTATGTTGTGTTTTTGTGTTTATGATGTAAAGCACTTTGAAATGCCTTGCTGCTGAAATGTGCTAAATGAATAAAATTTGATTTGATTTGATTCACCCCAGCAGATTTAGTTTATTCTGACAGCTGCAAAAAAAAAGAACACAAGGAATAAACTATTTCTGTATTTGACATATATCTCACATAAAGGTAAATAACCACAATTATTCATCACCAGCTCAGATTGAGAATAAAAAATACATTCTATCTAATACTTTAACGCACACAAACATATTAACTGCTGTTTACACCAACTCAACAGGGTGAAAAATAGCAGCTCTCTGTGGTTGGCTTGTTGCAAGTCATTGCTAAAAGCACGCTCAGTGAGGCTCTGTGGCTTCATACAACACAGGAAGCACCGAAAAGCCATTTCTAAATGCCTTCAAGTTCCGGTGGCAACAGTAAAAATACAAAATGGTTCACACAATGAAACATCTATGAGGATGTTGGAGAAATGTTACATGTGACTGATGGTGGGAGACATGAAAAAAAGACCAAGATCAAGTCTTATCCTGGAGAAAACGAACTATTCCAGTAGCTGCATCTCAAAGCAGAGAGTCAAACGGACTCAGCATAACGCTGGACTCTGAGGCGACAGACTGAAGAGGAAAATACTTCTGAGAGTGAAGCACACAAAGACGGCTCAGCTTTTACAAGATTTTTTCTGATGTTCTGTTTTGTGGTCAGACGATATAAAAGGGAATTGCTTCGACACAATGTTGTATTCTTCATTTGGTACAAAAAAGCAGAAACATTCAAACCAGAGAAAAATCCCCTATGATTGTGGTGATAACGCAAAAATGTTGTGTTTTTTTTTTCAGCTAATGAGACCTGATCAAAGTTATGGACATAAAAAATACCAGAACAAGACGACAACGTCAAGCAGTGTGCAGTTTAAATTTAAATATTGCAGTAATATTTGACATTAGCTCCAAACATCTATAGTTTTTAATTCAGAGGTATAAGAATAAAAGGGGATGAATACACAGACATGCCACTTATTTGCAAAAATTACCATAAAAATATACATAAAGTTGTGGTTGTAGAGCAGAAAAGTACAGTTTGTACTGTTTTACATGTAAACAAATGCATTTTCATTTTCTAATTTGGATATTTTTGGGCAATATATTGTTACTTGTTCTGTCCCTGCATGTATAATAAATGCCATAAAATTTATTAGATTGAATGTATTTATTATTTATCGTTTCTTGGTTTTTAAATACATTAAATTATTTTTCTAACTTGTTTTGTGTGTAATTTATTTGGATTTTATGGTTCTGTTATCTTCTATTTTCTGCTTCACCAACACCAGCACTTTGCTCAGTTTATTTTTAAATGTGCTTCACGATGATTGGATGCGATCTGCTGGTTTTACCTCCACTTGGACCATGAGGCATCTTTGTCTCCGGAGTTGGACAACGTATCCATAAATGTCCATCCTGCCCTCGGCTTCCAGACCCTCCATCATGGCATCGATGCCGATGTAGGTGCCGGTTCTACCGACTCCAGCGCTGCACAGAACAGAAAGTAACACAGTCTGTTTATTTTAAATATTACAATTTGTCTAAAGGTGCAATGGAGTAAATAAGAGAGATGAGATTGGACCTGTCACAAAAACAAATTTTGCTGCATGATAAATTGTAATTATTGAGTTAAATGATAATATTATTTTGAGACCATCTCAAAAAACAATAAACTTTAATAAATTAAATTAAATACAACAACCAAAAACAATAAATAAGAAGGAAATAAAACTATACTAATACAAAAACACCAATAAAATGGGTTATGAAGTGTCTGATAACAAAAAATTATTAACCCTTTTGGAAATTAGGGAGCTAATTTTAAATTTATCATGGAACTAATTGATTCGTTGATCATTGCGACAGACTTAGATGAGATCATTGGTCCCAGTCCTTTGCAGACTAAACATATGATAGAAACAAAATTCAACAAACTGAGCAACAACTGAATCAGGTAGGCAAGAGAGGAAAACATCTGGAAATAGATTTAAAGCAAGAGAATATTCTAAATGAGCATTTGTTGTTCTACGTGCCTGCAGTGGACAACGATGGGGCCGCTGAAGACGTTCTTGAAAGCGTTGACCCGCCGCCTCAGCTTCAGGAGGAGGTGCGGTTCTCCTGGGACGCCGTGGTCGGGCCAGCTCATGAACTGGATGTGAGTCACTTCCCTCTCCAGGTTCTTCTCTCTCTTCTGAAAAGTCCAACATAAACATCTGTATGAACACCTCCACCCAGCTCTGCTGTGAGATTATGATGCATTTTTCCTTTCTTAGTGTCTGAGCACAGACTCACGTTAGTCAGGCTCAGATGGCGGATGGTGTAATCTGGGCAATGTTCTTCTGAGGTCAGCTTCACTATGAACTCCTCGTAGATCTCAGTTTCTCTTTCAGGAGAAGGCCAGTACTCGGCACACTTGATCTGCAAAACAACAATTAACCGACATTAGAAAGATAAATAAATAAAGTTTATGCATTTTGCAAGAGATGAAACGTGTCACAATTGTCAATTATTTATCTCAAAATTAAACATTTCAGGAAAGATTTTGAGAATTAGTTCAACATCCTGCAGTTTGAGGTTCTCACCCTGTTTCCTTCTTCACAGCGAGTCACCATGACAATAATGGAGGTCTGCTGCTCCCAGACCATCCTCCAGAAATCACTCACAGTTTCGTCCTTTGGTCCTGCAACAAACACGCAGAAACACAGAATAAGACGTGTTCCACTCCGTGGGCATTCGGTGGCAAAAACCAGAGAAAAATAAGACTTTACCTTGAGCTGCAATGTACTTTTTTGGTTCCTTGTAACCCTGCAGGACAAAGAACATTGTAGTTATAAATAAAAATAAAACTGTTTGAGTGGTGTATTTTTTTTGTCTTGTAGAAGTTAGTGATGTTACAAAAATTATTCATACCTAAATTTAGATTTAAATTTACTTCATTTAGGCAATGCATTAATTTAGAGAAAATGCCTGTTTTTTTGTTTTTTTTAAATCACAGAGACTTTTTTTCTTTTGTTACTCTTTTAAAAAGTAAAAAGAAAAATCTTTCCAGCAATTAAAACTTTATTATAACTGCTGACCAGCTTTATGTGTGTTTCCAAGATTTGAGTTGTTCTCTATGTCGCTCTGAACTCTTAGTCTTAATTTCATTTAGAAGAAACATGTTGGTAACATTATGTTTATGCATAAATCTGCCAAGGGAATAAATATATTTGAGCCTGGATGTGTCTGAGGTTCAACGTACGTCAATGAAACTGGCGTTGATATAGTCACATCCTGGTTCTCCGTTTCCTGTGGCCAGTTGGACGCGGTTGTAATCGTCTAAATCAGAGCACAGAAAAAAAGACATGAATCAACCAGTAGATTTTAGTTCTTTATACCCACAAATAACAAAACTGATATATATGCAGATGATCTTTAAGTTAAAGTTTGAAGTCTTGATGTAATCTGTAATCTGCAGACAATAATAATCTGGAATAAACTGATGTAGCTTTACATTACAAGAATAATCAAATGACAGGCATACAACTCCTGCAAATATTTAAATACATCTGAATGAGTCAAGTTGAGTTTGGTCTCCCTGTTGTGATGTCATCACTTTATCACGATGCTGCTCAACAATGCATGGAGTTATGAACGCATCTTTAATGAGCTTCAATCTAAGTGCCGAGTTGTTAATGTGTGTCTGATATGTGTGAAGCAGCAGCGCAGCTCGCAGGTGTTGCATCATTTCTCTCACTCACATGGCAGGATGTCCACATAGCGGTTCTTTGGGGCGTTGCAGGCCTTCTTAGCTTCTTTCACTGTGTATCTTGAGAAGATTCTGGGAATGCTCTGCAAACAAAAACAAGTTTTATGCATTTTTAAAACCACTCAATGCTTTAACATTCACACTTATTTTAGTTCCTTCATTCATTAAATTAGTAAATTATGCGCATGATATATTACCATATTTATCTAAAAAAATTAGTTATTACCTGAAATTCTCCCAGGAAAAGCCTCCCTTCGTCTGCAAGCTTCCTTTTATAGGTTTCCAGCAGAAGTTCGGCTGGAATCGGTTCAACAGGCATCAAACTATCTTCATCATCTACAATGACAAAAAGTTAGACAAAATAAACATTACCAGAAAATTTTAAAAATTCACATCTGCCACTGATTATGTGAAATTTGTAACTACTAAAAAGCTTAGATTCATCAGTGATTTAAACTATACCATGACTTCTGTTATTAGAGAATAATCAGTGTGTTTGCTTTGGTAAAAACAAATTGTTTGACATTTGACCCAATATAGATAGTTTAGAGGAAAGCAGAGAAACTAAGGTGGTTGAGTTTAAATATTGTGATTTCAATGTATTTTTTAGGTTGCATTTTTTTAACGCCTTTCTGTGTGACACACACGTCAAAGAAAAGTGCTTTGGTCGGGGATAATACTCTCAAACCTCAGGAAGGATTATTAGGATAAATGTTACATAAACTGATTATTATTACTGACTGAAAGTCTCATTTGACCAGGAACATATCAAAAATATTTTTTTATTTAAATATAAATATCTATAAATGAAGTACTTGAATTGATTCTGATAATAACACAGCGTGCCTTCAGACAGAGGCTTTTTCACTCAGGTGATTGAACTGACATGCTATATGCCCTACTGATAATAAAAATGAAAAATGAGGATTAAAAAGTGGTGGCAGTGATAAGTTTAGAAAAATATCATTAGCCTTTACCCTTTATTGTGTATCTGCCGTATTACGATACACCGTTTTAAGAAAACAACAGCAGGTTTTCATTTACATGCAATAGGTAATTCACCTAATCTGAAGTTAAAAGAGGCTGACAAGGAAGTTTTTGGACATGTTAAAAACTTGTAGCTGATACTTTATGTTGATGATACAAATATTTTCTGCACTGATAATGAGTTGTATCATTTGTTGGATGAAAAAAATCTATTGAAATTAGTAAATTTGAGATTTGGCCTGGTATAATAAATCTGCAGTTATATGTGAATAAAAAATTAAATACATAGCAATATTTTGGAACGTGAGATCTAAATTCCCACAATTAAATAAGCTGCAATTTAGATAAATGGGGTTTATACAAAAAGGACAGATAAAAATCAGACTCATTGGGTTAATAATAGAAGCATCAGCTATAACAATATGTCAAACACACTTATTAAAAAATTTAATCATATGACTATTTTGTACATCTTAACTGTCCATATGTGCACTAATAGAAAATGATTTTGTATTTCTGTGTGGTGTTAACATGAGGAAAAGTTTGACAATGAAGTGGAAGTAATGTCCAAGATATAATGCACTTTAAAAAGAGAAACAGAGCCACATGATCTTCATGAGATAACAAGAGAAAATGTTTTTGTCCTGCAGCTGCTACCTTTTCATCACTTGGATTTTGTTTATTGTTTATTAATATATCTGTTGCTCTAGAGAGGATGATTAAATTTACACTTCTACCCACCCATTTTCAAATATGTAAACCAATTTGCTTTCTTTTTCTTTTTAAATTTCAGATTACTTTCTGTATTTTGATCACATGTTCAAAATAAACTGAACAGATTTTTAAATCAATACTACCTAAGTCTGGTAGTATTGACTTAGGTAGTAAGTCTGGCAGTAAAGTTCCATTAGTAATGTTATTTTGTGTAATTCTACACTAAGCAGATGCTCTGTCTACTCTGATAAAGATTCACTCACGTCTCCATGCTAAATGCTTATAGTTGCCAACATGGCAATGAAGTTGAACCTATTCTCTGAATAGCCACTTAACCTAATAACCACTTTAGGGGACAAACCTACTGCTTACAGAGCGTTGAACTTTCTTACCCAGATTAAGTATGAAGAAAGAAACATCATGGTAAAAGTAACTTTCTCTGAATTGACGTTTACATTTTCCATCCATCACAACATAAAATTCAAGAGCATTTTAATAAGCGGTGCAAACACTTCATAGCCGTAACAGGACTTAATGCTTCACCTGACATCTTTAATGTCTGATGAAAGTCAGTAGATTTTTTTATGCTATGACATCCATGGCAAGAAAAGCAGAATGTAGCAACAGCTTTAGGAGATTACATGACAGAAATATCTACTGTAGGTGAGTGTCACTTATTTGAAATAAAACCTAAATACAATAGAAGCAGTAAACACAGTTTAAAATCAATGAAAAAGACAAATAAGAATACATTATAATGAATACAATCCATAAGTAATACTCACTCCCTTGTGCAATGAGCAACATGTTTTCAGTCATATCACTGCAAAGAAAGGAATGAAGATAGGTTTGAAAGAAATTTCTATTGATACAAAAAACAAAAAATGTCTTTCAAAGGCCTAATCTAAAAAATACAAAATCTTACTGGGACTTTCTGTGTTTCAACACGTAGATCTTATAGAGGACCAGGAGAAGAGCCACAGAGGTGATGATGATGAGGAAGACCAGAAACCCAATAAGAGCTTTGTCATTATCTAAGCAACAAGGACAAAAAAAAATTAGCAACTGACATAAGATGTGTAGAAATGCATCTAGAGAGTGTGAATATACAGAATGAGGCGTTATAAATGTAATGTCACATACAGAGAGTCGCAGCTGAAGTTTTCAAAGATTTGCTGTCAAAGTTTCCATTGGAAAGAAACACCTACAACAACAGAATATCATGTTAGGATTCAAAACACCCAAAGAAAGTTCAGCAACAAAACGGGGATTTTGTCATGAAGCCAACTGAGATTCAAACAAACCTCCACTGAGTAGGACGTTAAATAACTCAGGTCTGTGAATTCAAAGTCACAGTTTGGCGATTCCAATTCCTTGGAAGGAAAACCATGAAGTTTTGCAATGTATTTTTCCTCTGGTCCGTTAAGTTCAATTATTTTATCTCTACATGACACTTTGATTGCGTTGTTCACTGGATTCTGAACCTGAAGATTTCCTTTTAGTAGCGGTTCTATAAGAAGAGAGTGGACACATGTTAGGACTCAGACATGGAGAGTAAAACCTTTTTTAGTGAAAATCTTAAGAGCGCACTAAAATATACAAAACATTTAAGAAGGAAACTTGATAAAAATTGTAATATCTGAGTAATTTCAACTTTTTAATAAAATCAATAAAACATGTATATAAATATACATGTTTTTCTTATATTTTTAGTCTAAAAAATACATAATCAGTAAGAGGAATTACTGATTCTGCATATAGGCAATATTTTTTCTTCCCAATGACATTTAATTTATTAACATGGATTCTTTAATAATTGTATTAAGCCTGGTTTTCCTCTCTGGGGTCATAAAGATGAACATCTGGACCAAAGTTAACATGTTAGGAATGTGCAGCAGTGCTAGGATCTGAATCTAACAATGCAGTGATTGCTTCATTGTAACTCGTTAGTTTTAGCATTTCTTTGATTTTTATGGATCTTGTGTTTTAAAAACCAAAAACAATGTAACTTATTTCTGCATGAATGAAGAAAACCTGAAGAAGGGATCATTCTTTTCAAATCAATTTTAGTTCAACTGGTTAGCAATAAAACTTTCATTGTTTGAAAATAATAATTACTGATCAGGGATTTATTTTGTACCACTGAATAAGAACATATATTATTTAAATTGTTAGATAAGAGTTTCCTAAAAGAAAACATTCAATGGTCCTACAGCCAAACAAAATGAAGACAAATAAATGTCAAGTTTTTGTTTAATTTAAAGTAGTTGTGTTTGTAGATTGCATTAATATTTAACAACAAAAAATATTCTTATTTACTCACCTCCAGGATCAGTTTTCACATCCTTTGTTGTATTAGTAAATTTTCTTGTCTTGTTGTAGATGGCATAAACGCCACAGTCGTAATCCTTGTACGGTTTAAGTCCGATGATTGTGCACGATCTTCCGTTAAATGGGATGTTTTTCTTGTTTTCAGGTTTATAATAATGTTCATCTGTTTTTCCATTGATTTCACAAAAATAGCTTTTGGTAAAATATCTTTACAATCATAACTTCAAGAAATGTTGAAGTAGAGTTTGTTTCTCATATCAAACATTCAGTTAAGAAAATATTTTTCCATTAAAATCATTCACAGGTCACTGCAGCTTAAACATATTGATAGTGAATCACAACTTTTCTGATCACATTTGATTATTTTACAGGTTTCCTCACATCATTGATGTAAAAACTGTAAGACTGATAAATTCACAAATCTTCCATTTATAAGTTAAAGTTAATTTAAAATTGCTGCAATAATCCAGATGCATTAAACATTACTTGATGTAAATATAATAGAGAAAAGCAAATCTCTATATTTCACTTACGTTTCAGCTTACAGCTGCAGTCATGAGAGAGCTCCATCAGTTTGTCAAGAACATCTTGACATTTCTCACTCGTCGTTTCCCAGTTCAGCTCAATGGAAGTATTGGTTGAAATGCTCTTCAGGTTGGTTACTGTAAACTCTGTAGCAATAGAAAGAAACAATGAATAATGTCCTGATAGTGATTTTCTCTCTGTGTTGTGTTAGTATCATAACTTTGTTCTTATTTCCAGTGAAATGCAGTAAATACCAACTCACCACAGTGGATGTTGAACTGGACAGGTGGAAGTGTCTTATTTATGGAGACATTGTTCATCTTGATGTCACCAGTGCAGCTGTAGTTTGTGAACGGCTTCATGTTAGACGGTTCAACAGATTCATTGTTCATTCCTGAAGAAACACAAACATTTAGTCATTTCTGCAGCGGCTGCATATTAACACTGATCAGCTGTTTGATTTATTCTTTACATTTTGACACAATTTACAAATAAAAAGTGTTAAAACATTTTGGAAAATATTTATAATGTATTGTTAAGGCACAATCTGTAGTTTTCTACTCTACATAGTTTTTAAATTGTTTTTCATAGATGTAGTTTTTACTCACCTGAACATTTATACTCAACACTGAGATTTTTACAGCTTGATGGTAAGTTTGGTTTTATCTCTGCAGGAAGTTTATCAGGTCCAGTCTGATTTATGACTTTTGGATCAATAAAATCTGAAGAATAAAAAAATACCAGTTTAGTGAAACTAATGTCACATCCACAGATTTGATAATTATATTAATTATTATTAATATGTTTTTGTTCATACCAACAGTGAAGGTTTCAGATATGGTAAATGTGGCATTGGAGCAGTTTTTTGCAGGGAACGTCAAAACTAAATCTGAACACGTGTCGTTATAAACTTGTTTGAAACGATACGATCCATTGTTGAAATCTTCAATTAAAACTTTGTTGTTTTCTGATAGTAAAGAGTTGATGTTCCAACCACTTTGGTAACAGAAATATCCAGGAGGGCAGGATGTTTTATTTATTTCTTGTTTAGCTGAAACACAGAAACAATATTTGTCTCATTTCTCCACAGAATCTCATTTCAGTCAATAATAAAAGTAAAGATAAAATATGAAACATTTTACTCACTCATTCCAGTTGTTGTTGTTTTATTTTTGGTTGCGTTACATGATATTTCTGTACCATTGAAGCCACTAAATGTGACTTTTAGCTCATATTCAGTGCACGGCTTCAGAAGTTTGATCTCATAAGTTGAGTTTTTACTGATGGAGTTAAAATTGTCTTTCCTTTTAAATGAACCTCTGGTCTCAGCAACATGTACGGTGAAGTTGTTAGGAGTAGAATCTGTCATCTGTATCTTCAGACCAAACGTGATCTGCTCAACACTGTAGGAACCTGCAAAGCAACAGTTTTACATCTGAGCTCAAATAAAACATAAAGGTTTTATCTCAAGCTGTTAGAATGAAATTAAAACGCAAAACAATTTTTTTTTTTGTTATTACATAATCTCAGAAAAAAGAGCACCGTCAATAAACAATTGTTCATAACCTCAAATCTGATACTCACACTTTAGATCTGGTTTGGGTTTAGCTGCAAGAGGGAAACATGAAAAAAGTTAAAAACTGAAACACTTTCGCAAACCATCTTAAATCTACAGATACCTGATTTCTGTCTTGGCAGACCTACAGTCTGTAATCCATAGTCTATTTCTTAACAAACTTGTTAAAGTCCCAAATTAAATATTTAAAGTTCCAACCTGTGGTGGCAGTCATGGTTGTGTTTGGCTGAGAAGATGACTGGGTGGTGTTTGAAGTCTCATATGAGGTGCTTGTAGGTAAGGGTTTTGTCTGAGAAGATGACTGGTTGTTGGTTGAAGTCTCATTTGAGATGCTTGCAGGTGAGGTATTGACTGCTGGTTGGAGAGCATGCGGAGGTCACCGTCAAGCTGAAGAAATCCACTACCAAGTTTCTTACCTTCTGATTCTTAAAGAACAACTAATTTTATCATTGAAAAACTAAGACTTTTTTTAAAAAAACTGTAAACTAATACATTACCACTTGGTTTCTTTGAAGAGGTTGGAGGATTTGAGGTGATGGACAGAGAGGTGTTTGTGGGTTTGATTGGACTGGAAGGTTTGGAGGCTGCAGCAGTTGTTGCCACAGTGCTTGCAGGTAAGATGGCAACAGGTGCAGGAGTACCTGTCCCAGTGCTTGCAGGTGGGATGGCAACAGGTGCAGGAGTACCTGTCCCAGTGCTTGCAGGTGGGATGGCAACAGGTGCAGCAGTTGTTGCCACAGTGCGTGGAGGTGGGATGGCAACAGGTGCAGAAGTACCTGTCCCAGTGCGTGGAGGTAAGGTGAGTAAAAATATAAAAATCAACATCAATAACAATTCTTCTTAAAGTAAAGAATTGAACATTTCCTCTCCATCCTCCATGTTTTACAAGACATTTGCTCAAAGATATTTAAAAAGTCGAATAAATGTGAAAAAGTTGATTTATTGATCGGAGTATTTATAATCTATCCATATAAAAAAATTAATTCTCATTAAGACAAAATCTATTGCACTAAATACTTACACAATGTCCGCATTAATATAAAGCGTTACTGCTGTGGAGTTAAACCTAAAGTTAATGACTCATTTTCAGCGTCACTGAAAATAATAAAACTCTTGAAACGATTAATGAACCAACCTAACATCTGGATTAAACCTTATTAAAACATCACTATAGGGTAAAGCAGCTTTATTTTAACAGTGTCATTCATATACAAGTTAGTCCAAACAGGTTAACAGGACACAAAAAGAGGCAAAAAATGGTAAAGCATCAGCATGAAAGCATTGGAAAAGAGAAAGAAATGCTTTGATCGAAAGCAGCTGGGAACAAAAACATTGTTTGAATTTAAAGGAGACACCAGTTTCTCAGGTTTTCAGGGAGTTTCTTCTAGATTAGAGAGCATAGAGACTAAATGCTGTCTCTACTTGTTCTGCAGACACGGAGTGAGCAGATCTCTGAAAACCTGAGGAGTCTGCATGGTTTACACTTGATAACCAACTCACAAAGACAATTTTATTCTTTACAGACCCACCAACAAACAAATCTGTTCCTATGTTATAAAAATCCCACATATTAACACCAAGTTTTGCAGGTTTTAGTTTATTGTCAAAAATAATGTGGTGAACCACGACTCTAATTTATCTTTGAGACATTTCCATTGTCCATAAAACACCTGCATTTTAAAACTATAAGACAAGAGGCTCTGTAGTTTTTTTCCAATGAATTATAAATTTAATCTTAGATTTGTTTTTTGTTGGACAGCAACAATAAACAAGTCGGAGCAGCTTTAAAGGTTTGGGCAACATGAAGCAAAGCTGGAGGCTTTTAGGAACAGAACATTTGTATTTAATGAATAAATACATATTTAACCAAAATGTTATTTTGGCTAAACATGAATCACTACTTACTGCTGTTGCCTTGACCTGAAAATATAAAAAGAAAAGAAAATGACATAAAGAAATCAGATACGCCATCACATTAATATACATTTTAAAAAACAAACAACAGTTTTTGTTTCATATTTTATTCATCTGGGATCATTTTCTTTCTGTTAAAAACAGAAGAAAAATGTGAAAGCGTTATCAACCCAAAAGAGGAAGATGGCCGACTTATCTGGATGAAGCAGCTCTGTCAAACCTGGTTGCCTTGACAACATGACAGAACCGCATTTGCTATTTTCAGTCAGCAAACCACTTCCTGCCTTGTCCTAACATGAAGACACCCAGTACTTACAACACTGCTGTCCAAACCACCATTCAAGAATAAAAACTAAACTAAACACAAAAAGCTTGAATAAAATTTTAATTTTAATCATTTGTATGACGTATGAAGGATCCCTGTCGTCGGATCTTGCTGCGGGTGATGCATTTATTATTTTTAAATGTTTACTCAAACGCAATTCAAAAAGAAGAAAACCTAATATTTTAAAGTCTGTTTTAATCGTCCCGCAGTGCTTCAGTTCTTCTCCTGACAGAAGTGATGAACAATGTGATCAGGGTCTGTCAGACAAAGAGAGTCAGGATGTGGTTTGGTGCGTTGTTGTTTCGCAGCTCAGAGCAGAGATGCACGCTCTCTGCAGTGACATTTCACCGCCTCGCTCAGACTCATTGTGTCACTTATTAGAGCACTGGTGAGAAATGATTCAGTTAGCGGGGCAGAGGTCGATCTGCGCCTCTGTTTCACATGCAAAACCTTCATTATTTTAAATAGTAGGAGGAAAAATACTGATTGTTTAGCAGAAACAAATATGGATTTAACCTCATCGTTAATTTTAGTTAATGACTAACCGAAGATTATGCAGCTTTCGATCACTTCTCTGATAAGTTAAACAAGTGAGAAATTAATCTAAAATGACTGGATTATCACTCATATTCTATATTCTGTGTTAGTTTATGTAAAAAAAAAAAAAAAAAGATACATAAGCGTTATAAAAAGGAGAATAGATCTTTAGGTTTTTGGGAATTATATTGACTATTTTTAACTTTTTAAACTATTTGATTATTCTACAGGTAAAAAAGCACAAAACTAAATGAAATGTATAAAATATGTGTGTTCAAAACTTTATTTTGATCCAACATTTACTGACTTCCTAACAAAACTACAGAGTATTTTTTAACTACTGGAACATCAAAGTATCATTACCATTTTATTTATTGGAAACTCAGTTTCCTCATTATTGCCTTTGATAAATAAAAAACAAATATCTTAAAATTTAAATTTGTCTTAAAAACAAACCAAATTATACAGGATTTATTAAAATAACTAACAAATTGTTGTTTTAGAAACATAAAATATAATTAAAAGATTGAAAGT
This sequence comes from Poeciliopsis gracilis, assembly GCA_911649635.1. NCBI lineage: Eukaryota > Metazoa > Chordata > Actinopteri > Cyprinodontiformes > Poeciliidae > Poeciliopsis > Poeciliopsis gracilis. Next base: position 938,227 of record CAJVRI010001524.1, on the reverse strand, counting down.
ATTTATTAAATTCATTCAATAAAAGGAATCAGGAGTAAAACAAAGCAGAAATGAGAAAATACATAATTTAAATGTGTTTTTTGCTCCTTATTTACAATTAAACACAAAATTATTAATAATCGCGACAGACTTTGATTTGAAATTCTGCCTTTCAACTAATAATTTTGATTTCGACTGGAAATGAGAAAAATAACAAAACAACGTAAGAGTGGTGTTAATTTAAAAAATACATATTTGTATTTATTGACATCTTTTTAAAAAAATGTGTATTTATTTATATTTATACCCTCCTCTAATTAATGTGAAATATGAATTTACAGCAATAAAACCCTAATCATAATTACTGACCGGGTTTTTACATGTTTTCACTGTTTTTATTATTCATTATTGGAGATGATTGTCTTTTACGTTGGAAGGCCTCAGGACCATCACCCTCATATTTTGCTCTCTCTACAGACTCAATATGTTAATTATTGTTTCAGTGAGAAGAAATATGTTGGTAAAATTAAAATCTTAGTTTAAACCCACATGTTAACATTTCAACTGATGAGAAGAGAGAGTGGTGGGTCACTGATGTGTTGAAAATCCATTATTTCTATGAGTCATGACTTGACATTTGCAGCGAAACTCATGACTAAAATATCGTAATCTAAAATGCACCAACTGAAGATTCTCTGATGACATTTGAACCCTCAGACTAGCAGATATTCACCAACGGATTAGAAGAAATTAGTGATTTAGTCCATGGTTGTTTACTGTTAACATTATTTGAGAAGCCAAAAAAATGTGACGCTTATATAATTTATTGCAAAAACATTTTTTGGTCATTTTTCTACTACAAATGTAGAAAAATATGACAAAAACTTATAGTTTGTTAAATTGTTCATTACCAGATTATTTGTTACACTAATAATGTGTAGGATTTGAATATTTACACATTTATCTGTCCTTCTAACAGAATTACAATTGTCTCTTTATTTTAGTTTAACCGTTCGTTGTTGTTTAAGACAGTTTGGATAATTTTTTGTTATTGTAAAATATTCTTTCTGTCTAATTATAATGTGTCTGTCCATCATTATCGGCTCATATCAGGTCCAGATCTGTACAACGCACAGAAAAGCTCTAAGCTGAGACTCTATAAAAATATTCAAAACTTGTCGTCTTGCTCCCTTTAACATTGTTTTTCAACTAATTTCAGCTGTTTTCAAGAACATAACTCGAAGTTTCTGTTGTCCTTTAGAGTACTCTCTGTTCTACTGTCCGTAGGGCAAAGTGTGAAACAAATGTGTGATTTCCACACTTTCGTTTTCTTAAAGTGAGATTTAGGAGATGAAGAAAACAAAAGAAGAACAAAATCTGAAGTAACAGTAGCTAAATGACCAAACATCTGGATTTCATTTAGTCATTTGAGTTTGACATTCTGCAAAAACCTGAATGAAATGTGTCGATGAGTTTCCCACATTCTGGATGTTTTTCTGTCTCTGGTTACTGTCAGTTTGTGTGTGGATTTATTTTTTCTTGTTACGCCTTTTTTTCGTCTCCTTGCAGAAAAGACCTTCAATTATGTTCAACAGTTCTGACCTGACTTCTTCATTTTCAGACAGTTCCCATTTCTTTGTCACGAAAACTAAAGCTCAAAGCGCTCGACCCGGCCCGGCCCTGCCAGGAAGTCAAGGCAGCCCAGAATGGAACAAGGAAGTGGTCACAGCACCGTCCTGCTGCAGCTACTGCAAAATGCATGTTAAGAGGCGCACATTTGCCGGGTAGCATTAAGGAAATGAAAGGCCTTTGCTCTCTTCATTAAAATGTTGGGAAACCTTAAAAATGATCAAGTGAAAGTAGAAAAACAGCTGAACAAGGTGGTTTTTAACAGAATTTATATATTTTTTTTCCTCCGAAGAGGTTTGTGGCGCTGGTGGTTCACATTTTTGACAGTAGACCGACAGGAAGGAGGGCAAGAAGAGGGGGGAAGACATGCGGCAACGGTCGCCGGGCCCGGGAGTCGAACCCGCGATGTCCGGGTCGAGGACTGAGGCCTACAAACGTGGGGCGTGCTAACTCCTGCGCCACCACAGCACGCTCCAACAGAATTTATATTTAAGAGTTTTTCAGGTTACAACTTTGGCTAAAGTAGAAAAAACTAAATATCAGCTGAAAATGTTTCATTCATCCTTTAGAACAGCTGTTCTTACTTTAATTTATTAAATAGTGAGCTACAAAAATAGAAAATGAAATATTTACATAATAAAAAAGACATCTGTTGTTGTGGTGCTCCTTAAAGACACACCTAACACAACGTTGCTGAAAATACTGTACGGCTTGCAAAAAACCCCCCAAAAAAACAAACAAACCAAGCGACAAACTCTGACCCTGGCTGCAGAAAAAGACAAGAGAGCAAGATAATAAAAGAAGCATTTATTTCAGCTCGTGCGCACAGACGCCTCCCTAAAATAGGAAAAAAGATGTTTGATGTGTTGAACGGTAGCAGAACTGTGAGTGCTGCTGCAGGCAATGAGGTGAGCCTGCACACCTTCTGCATGCATCCACACACACACATGCACACGCACACACACATAGATGTTTATCTTAATCCAACACTGACAATGACAAAGGTTGAAGTGAAGAGCTCACAGGGACACACCCCATAAGAAAAAAAAAAATCTATCGACTTTGACAGACATGCACAGCCCTCCACCCACACACACACACACACACACACACGCACACTTACAGTGCGGGATCACACCATCACACACGCACAATGTCAAAGCAGAACAGAAACATGATTGCAAAAATTCCCTTCGCTTTTACGGCGTGTTTAAAGCAGCATCATCTTATTAACTGCAGCCTTTGATTGAACATCAGTGTTTATTCTTTTGCCAAAGGCGGCTGATAAAACCTGTCACTTTTCAGCTCCTCACATCTCACAGATGTGCAGCTCTACTGTCTGCCGTTCGTGGGGTTTGGAAAAGTTTAAGAGAGGTGAAGCAGCACAAAAGCAGAGAAGCAACTCAAAGGTTTGATATACTGTAGCTTGTCATCTCTGCCCTCAGTTTAAATGATTACATTTTGTTCGCTGGTGTTTTTCACTTCTTTTGAAAGAAAAGCTGATGACAGATTCATGTCTCACTCCAAAAAAATAATTCACCTTTTACCATAAACACCATCGCACACCAAACAACAATCTGCTGCAAGTTCAGAAACTTAACTTAGGAGGTTAGACGTCATCGCGTCAATGTTTTTATTTTTTATTTTTTAAATGAAACCCATTTTTAGACAAACTGTCAGAAGACAGACACAAGAAGACATTGAATGCATCACTTCCCTCCTTCAACCAGCTCATAAAAAAGCTTCACTTTTATTATATTTTTTGCCGTACTTACAGCGAGCCGAACCAACCATCAGGACCAGCAAGATCATCAGACCTCGGAGACCCGCCATGTCCGGGGTGGAAGGGTGTGTGTGAGCACCCACGATTCAAACCGATCCGAGTCCAAAAGAGGGTGAAGAACCAACCGACGCCAAACCTAACCTCTATTTCTAATATAAACCCCCTAAACGTTGATCTGTTTCAAACTACATTCGCTTTATCTGTCTCATCAGAAGACGCAGCTTCCTGGACTTGTTCCCCAAACCCTAAACCTTGCTTCTGGTTTCAAGTGAAGCAAACGGGAGTGATGTCACACCGCGAACTGAGAGCCTGCCTTCACCTTGGCAGGAAGTTTCATTTCAGCTACGCCACCAAGAACAGGAAGCCATCGCTTGTCTGATCTTCGCTTGCTTTTGCTTAAGTGTGAAAACACTTCAACTTACAGAAAAATAAAAACATAAATGCTCACGGATAGAAAATTAGAAGAGAATCCTGTACAGATTCAGGACTTTGGGTTTTTGTCAGTTGCGCCTTTAAATAAAATTGGCTGAAGTCGTGAAACTTCTCAGAAGACCTTTTGGATCTTCTCTCTGACTCCTCCTCACAAAGCAGCTAACAGGCCCATCGATGCTCGCTCATGCACCGACATCGTGCTGTGCAGGCTGCGGCCCTTCCGCTTGCACACTTTCCTCCATGTTTTGATTTCCCGCTCTTCTTCCAAAGAGACAGACGAAAAAGAAAACACGTGGCCACTGGCTGCAGGAGGGAATATCTTCATTTCTGCTGCTCATTTTGTGTGAAATAGCTACATTTATGAGCGCTTTCAGATCTCTTCAAAGTCATTGATTGTGCAAGCTGTTTGATCATCACGCTTTGCCCCGAAGCTTAAAATGCTTTACTTCTGTTTACATACACAAGAAAATGGGGGATAAAAGGGGAAGAAGAGGAGTAAAAACTCTCCGGGGAGCGAGGCTCTCACACCGGGTGGTGAGCTGACGTGAATCCAGATGAAATGCGGCTTTTCATACGTTTTTAATGCAATAATACACGGGACTCCTTTTTAGAGCTTAGATAATTGGAGCAGAGCTGACAGAGTTTTACTTGATCCTGCTGTGGGTTTACACCAGGCTCTGCATGGTGGCAGGATGATATGAATCCACACCATATCCTGTCAAACATCTAATATTCTTTTTATTTATATTAAAGAAGAAACTTTCTTTTACAGCCACAATTCAGTGTAAATGACTTTCAGGTCAACGTGAACAGAGAGAAACCTCGTTTCTGCCAGAAAAAATCACATTTTTTAGTATGAAGATCTAAATATGGATTTCCTTTGAGATCTCTGAAGCACATGATATTTGGCTATTTCCACTTCTGAGACTTTAGCCTCTTCTATTCAGGAAGTGGCTCTTAAGCAAGCAGCAACATGTTTAAGCAACCAAAAAGAAGCTTTTCACAGCTTTCTAGTTTAACAAGTGGATTCTGGTAAGTCACAGGACTCTCATTGCTCACCACGGTGTTTCCAGATCAACATCAGAGCATCGGCCCTGCAGAAAGGCTTGCAGCTCGTGTTGATTATTACAACTCAAGTTCAATAAAAGTTAAAGCCACAGCTGTGTTCTTGTTGAACCTTTGGTTAAAATGTCTCAGTGAACACAATGCAAACATGCCAGTGTACTGAGATGATGAAATCCCATCTCAGTACACTCAGCTTAGTTTGCAACGTCCTCCAGGGCTAATATTTATAGTTCTTGATAATCTAAGAGTTGCCCAACAAACATATATTAAGTCGAAACCATGTGTCTATATACACTCTATATGGCCTGTATGACTAAATGCCTCCAGAATGAGAACATTATGTTGCTCAAAGTCAGATTTTTACATATTTTGTGTAGATTTGCCTTTAAAATTTCTGACCTGAGTCAAACGTTTTGTGTATGTTTTGCACAAATCCCCACAATTCCTCCAAAACACTGACTATGACAAATCTTCTGACATCTCATTGTCCACTTTGAACCATTTGGACCCAAGAATTAGTTTGTTTTTCAGAGGTTGCATAATTATTTCTACATAATGTTCTTTCCACATGATGTCATTTATTATGCAAGTGCAACAGTCCATCGTGGAGAAAACAAACCCCACTGCCACTCTTTTACTTCACAGTTGTGATGGTACTCTACTCAAAAAGTGATGATGGTCTGACATTGGGACGAATCGATTAAAGAAAGGTATGGATCCCAGCACAATGTGGTGATGGTTGGAACCAGGAGCTCAATATGCACACTTTCTTGATATGGAAAGTGTGCATATGAAGAAAAAAAAACCTCTGTCAGACGAAGGAAGGTGGAAATGCCAAAAATGGAGCCATATATGTTTTGTTCAACAGAGTTTGTGTCTAAAGATCAACAAGGAATTTCCACAATTGGGCCAAATTTGCTCATTATTTGGTTGTTCTGATAAGGGCTGAAGTTTGAAATATTGTTTTTGCTGTTTACCTGAAGTCTTGTCTACAAAACCTTCCAAGATGTCCATTAACATACACCACATATTTCACATCTATGTCCACTTAAAAAAAAAATTCCTTGCTGGATATTCCCACGATGTTAATATTTGTTGGCAGTAAATTAGTAGAATAAATGTAGCGCCTTCAGGCATCTGGAAACGAGACGCAGTAAAGAATAAAGCTGTGGAGCGTCTCTCTCTTTTATCTTGTCTGATTTATTTAGATTTTCCTTAATATCAATGTCACGCAAGGAAGCTGGAAGATGTTGCCTTAAAATACATCCAAAGATGCTCCATCATCTAACCCAGTTGTTGTCAGAAAATTACAAAGGCATGATGTCATTTGGGCTTTTGCAACATGGCAATTTTAGTGTCTAAAACTCAGCAGAGTTTTAGACACTAAAACTCAGCTCAGCAAAAAGAATCAGTTTTGGTGATTCTGACATGAAACCGGAAAGGATTATTCTGCTTTTACTGTCCTTTCTCCTGGAGAGAGTGAAAGGTTTTACTAATTCCTCATGCATATTTTTTAATGTCAGAACATGAAGCTATAGTACTTTGTTTATTTAAATATTAACATGCATTTCCGATAACCATTTAAATGTGAAAGAGTTTATTTTTAGTGTAAAAGAGGAAGTTAGTCGTGGACGTGACACGACTAGCTTAAAACAGGAAAATCTACATTTGTGGCATTTTGACTTCTAATAAAAGCATGACAGCATTCGGATCAATCAAGTGTAATTTTGAAAGTTTAATCTTGCAGGACTTGTTCATACAGATGTTATAGCTATAAATAATGGACGACTGAAAGTTTTTGTTGTGTGATATTTTCTACGCCCTTCCTGAGCATCGCACTGAGACATTTACTTGTTCCCTTGTCTTTTCCTCTTTTAAAGACTTTTATAATCAAATAGTTTCATTCATTAGAAAACTTTGTTCCATAGTAAAATCATGTAAATCAAACATCACAGAACAATCAAGCAAATCAGAACCAAACATGGAGATTTTTGGTTCAGTTCAGTTTTTATGCTCCACTAATCTGGAACCAACTTCCAGAAAACTGAACAAGAAAATGTTGAAACAATAAGTTCCTTTAAATGAAGACTAAAACTCCTTTTGTTCAGAGCTGCCTTCAATGAATTACAACTGGAACATCGTAAAGTGTTGTCTGTTTTTCAACTTGCTGTTATTTTTCCTTATTTTGCCACTGCAATGTAATATTTTTGATTCTAATCTAATCAAGTAATGATGTAACACTCTGAATTGTCTAACAGCGGTAAATGTGCTATACAACAAAAATATTTATGGCTGCAATTTAAATATGTGTTGGTGTTAAGATATTTTACAGTCGGCTTGCTGCATCCTGCTCTGGTTTAAATGTTGTCAGGATATGAGCAGAAATGCTACTAAGAACCAGAGAAAGTGGTCATCATCCCATGACACTCTGTGAACTGAATGTTCTCATTTCCACTTGCATTATATTTAAGAGGAAGAACTTCTGGCTTTAACTTAAGCACATAAAATGAAAAACGTGTGACAATACTGTCCTACAATAGTAGTTTTAATGCAGGAATATAATTCAGTGAAACAAGACTTCCTCATCATTCAAACACACAGCTAGCATATTTAAAAAAAACCCTAAAACACATCACTGACAAATTGTTCAGTAGTCCTGTTGAGTTTCTCTCTATCTTTTTTCACTGTAATCAAAAATCTAAAGCAGGATTCACATGGCCTCAGAGATGACTCAGTTCGTGAACCGAGTCAGCAGGTTGCTGCAGAAACACAGATCTGATCTTATGAAATTAGAGTCGCGATGGTCAGGAAGAGGAAAAAGGTTAAAAAGCCAAATGTGCTGTTTGATGCTGGGCAATGCACAGTGAGAGTGGTGTCCCAAAACACTTAATGAACATAATACTTTATGCATTTTCATTCATTTATGCAATATAGCTGTCTTCAGAGAGCAAACAGTGATGCTGGACTGTAGTGTGAAGAACTCTGAACTTTGCTGAGGTCAATACTGGGAAGGCCCCAGCACCAAGCAAGTTTCCCAGTCAGTCTATGATGGTGTGTGCGGTGATGGAGTGAAGTTGGCAAACCTCTAGCTTTGGTTAAATGATATTTTCTCAAATATCTGATCCACTTTAGGTACTTTCTCAGTTGTACCTACTGAGAAATTAGGTACTACTGATGTTCTGACATTATAGAGCTACAGTAATAATCCAGACACTTTGCATTGCATGAGATGCGTTTGACATATTAATCATTTTTTAAAATCAGTCTAACTGCTCTGTTGCTGAGCCTCTGCAGACCCAACCAAACTCTAATCTTTTGTCCATCGAAGGTGGTAGACCTGGCCCAAAAACAAGGCTTGAACGATTCTTGTGGGCTGTGGTTGCATTAGCTATTTGTTTGTCTCATGCGCTAAGCTACGCTGTCTATTTTGAAGCACAGCTCTGCAAGACCGACCCGCTGAACACCCAAAATGCTGAGTGCTAAAGCTGACCTCATAGCAAAAGGTAACTGATCATCTTTGCTAGCGGCTTCAAAATCTTAAGTTTCTCTTGTTTTTTGTCTTAATCTCCTTTGCTATAATAAAATAAGTAAAAAATCCAAAGTAAACAATTAAAAAGCTACTTTTCTGTCTTTAGGTAGTCTCAATTGTTAACAAGTGCTTGTCTTTTTATTATTTTTTTAGTTTGAACTCATCAGTAACAAATAAACATTGAGTCATAGGTTTTTGGTGTGAATTTAAAGTCATTACTGACATGGGGACAACGTTGTTTGAGACACACAAAAAAATCCTTTTTGCACACAGCGGCAAAAGTGGAAGTCATTTTTATTTTTAAGTGCACAAACTTGGTCAGTTAAACTGATTCTAACTTTATACATTTTTAAAATAGCTTATGCCCATTACTCTGCATAGGTGTGATAAATTAATCAGTCATTCCTTCAACATCTTACCATCTTAATGTTTCCTATTTCATCTTGTTAGATTTAAATCTGATCATGGGTTGTTAGCATATCACTGTTAATGTCTATTTTACTTATTTGGCGCATTTAAAAGCAATAAATGTGACACCAAAAGTACTACTAAGGCATATAAATGAGCAGAAAGTAATAGATCAGAAAATCACAATACAGAAACTTAACTATGTTTTCACTTGCCCTTTAATCTAAAGTTGATCTTAAGCAGAGGCTGAGAAGTCTGCTCTGCTGTGTGTCTGTGCCAAAGTTGTTGGCAAGATTTGTGGCAGCTACCGAAAAACCTCAGCAACCTTTATTTTTAAATTTTGTGCCCTGACATCGAAGAGAAGTTGACTTGCCAAAAGAAGCGCTCAGAGAGGCGTGTTCATGTTAAAACATTCAGCTACGTGTGACGGGGTTCGACGATTTAAGATTTAAATCGCCGTATCAAAACTATTTAAACGAATCCAGAAGTGGATAGAAGAAGAAGCCAGCTAAGCAATATAATCACAACAAAAGCAAAACATACAGAATTGATTTAGACCGATTTTAAAACTGATTTTATGAAAGCATTTATCTGCTTCTCTAATCTGAAGGCGCTCTCAAAAAACCCTCAGATTCCCAACAGCAAAACAACAAGGAGTCAGAAGGCAAAGTGGTGGAAACGTTCCTCGGAAGAGGATGTGACTTTAATTTATACTCTTCTCTAACCAAACAAACTGGGCCACAATTTTGACCAAATGCTGTTTAAAACGCTCAGACTGAACAAACAGCTTGAGTTGTGTTTGTTTGGCAAGATGAAGGCAGTTTAAGTTTAACTGCAGCAAATGCTACATAAAAGACGTGGGTATCACAGCTCCTGATTCTGAGTATACATTATGTTAACTTTGCACTTCAAAATCTTTTATTTTTGTTAATTTAAAAAAAAATAATGGATGAGTAACTTTTTTTGGCTAAATATCTGTTTTCTCTCAGAATGTTTAATCTTTCTTTTTTCGTTTAATATTGTTGAATAAGCTCAGTGAAATGCATAAGCTGAAAAACTCATGCACATCAGAGGGAAACCTGCACAGCTGCAAGGTGAAAGGAAACTTGATGTCGTACCTCCCACTCAACAGTCACTCTGTCTGAGGAGATTCCAGGATCTAACCTCCAGATTACATGCAAGTCTTGTGGCATTACACGTCCTCTTAAAGGGATCCGTCTCAAAGTCTTGAGGTCAGCTTTGTTTATGGTCAGCCGGTAAAGTGAAATTAACAGCACTCTGTAGGGTTTTACTAGTTTCCAGAAAGTAGGAATTAACACAATTGCATGTGTTAACAGTAAAAGTTGCCTCTGTTTTCTATTCTAAGCTCCTGCTGCTTATGTAGGGGTAGAGAAGGAAGGTGTGGTTTTACATAAAAAACTGTGTCACAGCTTCCCCAATTTAGATGTTTTTTTTTTTACATCTTGCATGCCTGACCAGAGTGTTAATTTTAATCTGACTTCCTCTCCTTTACAGCTTTATTGTGTCGTCAACAATCCTTTTACCTCTTCTTTTTTCTTTCTCATTTCTGAACCATATGTTTTTTTCAACTCCATAAAACAGCTAAAAATTGGCGAAGGAAGAAGGCCAGAGACTACCTATTGAAATGTGTTGTTAGTTCCTCTCTGCAGTCACAGCTGCGACCACAGGGTGGAGAGATAAAAATGGATTGCGAGCAATGCATGTGTGTGTGTGTGTGTGTGCATGTAGTAGGTGTAGTGCACCCTGATGCACTTACGTTTTTTCCTCCTGTCTCTGCAAGGTGCACCCACACTTTGTAAGTGGGTTAAAACTTTCAGTCAACATCAGAATTGCCGCTGCTTGGTGACTTTTGCACTTGAAATGTCACTGGCAGATCATTTGGATGGGGATAAGGCACGCTGCACAAAGATTATCTGCTAAAGTTAGGAAAGAAGACTTCTCATAACTACGAATTGTTGTTTTGTATTGCATATTTTTCTTATGAATTTAACAGATTCATAAGATGGTCAAATAAATTAACTAACAGTTAAATCAAGATTTTGAAAAGATTATAATCTTACAATTGAGGAAGATGAAGAACACAAATAGATTTTGTCTGAAGATGTCGATGATGACTTTCTGAACCTCCTACGTAGCATCAGAAGAAGGAAGGAAGGGGATTTAAGAGCCTTTCAACGTGGCAAGGTGTTAGTGCAAGATGGGATCCTTTGAATATTACAGGAAGTACTGATGTGCTGATATTTAATGTGCCGTAGGAAATGAATAAAGAGGGAGTGACATTGCCTCTAGTGTGTTAAGCCCTTGGTGAGAAAAGGCCTCCAGTTTGTGAGCTGCAAGCAGTTTTTTAAAAAGAGTTGACTAGAAGGCAAATAATTCAAAACGTTGAGGTCTGCTTTGAGACCACTGTTCTGTTTAAACGGTCAAAGTTCGTGCTTTGGGTTCCTCACACACATTTTCTAATTCTTGAATGAATTCACCTTGCCACTCGACTGAGGCTGGGCAATAAATTAATTTTATTTATCTATTAATCAAATTAGCTGTTTATGAAGATTAAATTTTTTTCAGTGCACTTATTGGGGTTTGGTAGTTCAGACTGATGTCAGCCCACCCGGGGCCGACCATCTGGCTTGAAACGCATATTTTAGATCTTATGTTTACTCGGACTTTGAATTTGGGTCAACTCCCAGGAGAGATGATTAAAATGATAGCAAGTTTTGGAAAAAAATATTTGGCTATTCGTAACATTCATTAGGAAAAGAAAGGAAGAAAAAGAAAACTAAAATCCCTCCACATTGTGGGAAGTTTCCAGTGCCAGAAAAGCATCGTCATGCCTTCCTAGAGGCTTGGTGGGTTTTTTAAGAAGTGCTCCATTCCTCCAGTTTGCCAGGAGGAGGGAGACAAAGGTCTCAAAAGTTTCGAACTAATAACACTGCATAACAGAATCGCAAAGCCTCTTTGACTCATTTATATAGTTGAAACACAGTCTCAGAATTTATCCCTTCAGTATTTAATAACTGCCTTAGAGTGGAAACTGAAACTGCAGTGGCTGCTGCCACCAAGTCTTGCTGTGCGTCTTTTTTTGCTGTCAGTTAATGGTTTCTGACCACTTGCTTTCTGAGGAATCTGGTGGCAATCATTGAGGGCTTCCTGTCTCTGCCACGCCAGGTCGTGCAGCCACTCTGCCATCCATGCCTCTCACTGCGTCTGTAAGAACGGTAAGTGACTTTTTGCATGATTATCTTGGGTCTATTCTCTTGACTTTGCCATACTTCTAATGTGCAAACGTCTCAACAGTCCAGGTATTTTGTGGGTTCTGTGTTTACTGGAGCCAATTCAGTCAATAAAGCGGTTAAATGGTTGCATTAGGCGACACACCACTTTTGTAAATGTGAATGAAAAACTTTTGAGACTACAGTCATCACTGAAAGTAGAATTTAGTGATGAACTTGGATTAAATCCTGCTTTACTAGTTTTATCTCACTATTTATTGCAAAAGTGAATGATTCTAAATTTCACTCAGACATGTACTTTGCAGTCAGGGTTGAATGTTTTAGTAACAACTCTATGCCTTCAACAATTTATGCCGTTATGGAGGCACAAGCGAGTTGAACCCGGTACCTGCAATAAACAAGCCAGTGAGATTATTTTCAAAAGAGCTTCGTAACACTCAGTCAAATAAAACTGATGGGCTGGTGATGCATATGACAGGTGGCTTCTGGCTCCAAAAATACATTGTCCCCTGAAACAAATCCTAAAAGATCTTGCATTACTTGAAGATTAAAAGCAAAGTTTACTTTGAGTTAAAGTCACTTGATGAATAAAATTGTTAACTCAGTAAACAGTTTTGACTCGGCTTTTCTTCATTATTGCCGCTAGAGGAGTTAAATGACAGTGAGACTTCAGTGGGACTGTGCGTAGTGTTTCAGATCATTGTCAGAACAACCCCTTTTACACTTCCCCTTTCTCCTTCCTGTCTGCTCTCTTTAGATCACTCCGTCTTTGCACACTGTGGCGCTCTCAAGTTTTCTTTACACACCCCTCTGACTGAGTATACCACCCACGAAGCTATGCCTATCAAACTTGAAAAGAATATTTTACTGTAATTTTGGTTCTCAAATCTGCACAGAGCACCAGTGGGCCTCATGTTGCGTTGATTAAACCAACAAAGTCAGCTTCCACCTTCTGAGTTTCACAACTCATCTGTGTCTTCTGCTGGTGAGGCAACTAAAGAACCACTGGAGGGCAGTGTGGCCTCATGTTGCACAACAGCTGTTCCTCTTTTTCATACACATCTCTCCTCTGACTTGTTGTTTTTTTTTTTGTTTTTTTTTTGGGGGGGGGAATAGCCAAGCAGCTGAATGCATTTCACACACACACAAACACATGCGCGCTCAGTGTTGCGATTTGGACTCTTTTTGGTTCCTCTCTGCAGATGACTGACAGGTTCTTAACGAGAGCAGCCTCGAGCGTTTGCCCTCCAGGCCTGTACATCAACCATCAACATACAACGCACGCACTCACGCACATGCACGCTCACTCCCATATTTATAGGTGCATACACACTCATAATCCAAACACACACATATCCACTCTCCTTGTTTTTGACTTTTTTTTTTTCCCAAACATTCACCATCCCATCTTCCAGGCTTGATCACTCAGTCCATTGCTGAGGAAATGTTTGACTGTCACTGGGAGACGATCAGGTGGCCCAGCATTGTTATGTTTCTATGAGGCAACCACAACCAACATGGAAAAAATGCCAGCCGCACCGTTCACAAAGGCTCAATACAAACTGCACCAAACAATGCGACAAAGGCCAAGCTGAAGTCCTCGTGGTCCACAGTGATGAGCTGGCATAGCCGGAGAGGTTAGATGGAAACCCCGAGCAGCACATCCCCCCTTCCTCCCATTCATCCCTCCTCTCACCTTTATTACCTCTCTTTTTCCGAACAGGAGCGAAAACCCAATTAAAATACTATGTGGATGGATACGATGAAGAAAGACATACCTCCTCAGTGACATTCCTTCTACCCCCCGTGAGGTGACAGATCTGGTGCATTGAAGAGGAGGAGAAGAATGGGCCGGCTCCTACCCTATACTGCCGCCATTAAATGTTGATGTATAACATCAAATTATAATGTACACCACACTGGGAATAAATGTGTAAAATAAAAACCTGCTGCAGATTCCCCTCTCATACATACATATACTATTTGTTTGTATGTTGCTGTAGTAGAGATTCCCACATGCCAGACAAATACCTGGTACAGCAGGAGGTGGAGGATGTATCTATTTTTTACATTTCACTTACAAACACACATACACACACAATAACAGATTCAGGTCTTCCATGTGCATCACTCCCTCTACCCCCCGCTTTCTCCTTCTTCGCTCTTGTTTTTCTCTCGTGCTGACCCAACATCCGGTCCTCCCAGGAGATTCTGCTTTCTGCTACCAGACCGGGCCTGAACCGCGTGCTCACACACACACACACACACACACACGCGCGCACAGAAACTCTCCACACTCCGACTGGCTTTTTCTCTCTGCGGAGACATGAACTGCCTGTCAATCCAGCAGCAGTTCAGTGCAGACCTCACTGCTTCCACATTGCAGGGGTCAGGGGCTCGAAATATTTGTGTGAACAGAAAAAAACATGGGGTCAAGGAGCTGGACAAGTGTGAGGACTCCTCTATTCAGGCCCTTTAAATACGTTGCTGATATTTACCTGTATGTCAGGAATGCATGTGCACACCTCCAGCAGCAGAAGGTGGAAAACAATCAACTCCCATCACAAGACAGCAACATTCGAGGCATGAAAACATCTCAATTCCTGCAAAAATATCCTTAAGGGATTTCGAAAATTGCAACAGAGCTCCCATCAGTGAGAAAGTACAGAGAGACAGGAGTATTAGCAGTATTCTCACACACATACATATACAGATCTTCTTTTGGGGCTTTGAGTGGCCATTTAAAAATCTGCACGGCAGTTCACTGACCCAGCACTAACGAGGCAGTGATCCGGGCCTTTGAGGAGTATCGCCTCTTATCTAGTGAATGCACAGAGCTGGCTATCTGCTGACCGAGTTTGACCACTGCTTAAGCTGATTAGCCTGCCTTCCAGTCAAGTTACTGTAAGCAGGAATACAATGAGAAACATTTTCCGCATGGGGATTTTTAAACTGTGAAATGGATGCTACCTTTTTCCAATCAGAAATGCCAGCATCAACATTCCTGGCTCATATCAAGATGTATAAACAACAGCACACTTTTCACTTGCAGTCTGTCAAGTTAGATTGGATAAATGGACAGTGGTTGAGAGATGGCAAGGCGGGCATGTGATGGTCTAAGTGTCAGGGACTCAGAGATCCTCTCGTTTAATGAGAATCTATGACCCGGACTGATAAAGGGCCCGACTGAGAGACTGTGACAAGGCCTAATGCTCACATGTACAAATGATGTGGGTGGTTGGCTGAAGAGGGTGTAGGACATCTCTGTGGAAATGATACCCCGACAGCATGGGTGGCATTTCAAACAAGAGACAATTTTACAAAAAGATGCAAAGCACGAATTATAAACTTTGTTCAACACATTCAGAAAAAAATTTATCTGAAGTTTTGATGGAAAGCAATTTTATTGACACAAAGTTTTTTTTTTAAATTCTTTTCAGTTGTTCATTTTCTTCTCATTATATTTTCTGCAACATGTGTGGCCCTCAATCTGAGTGTCAAAGTTACTCAACAGATTTATTTTCACAAGCATATTCATACAAAACATCATTAGAAATTTCTTTGGGTTTATATTAAATGTATTGGACACAGAGACAAAAAGGAAAGTGAGAAAGATGGGAAAAGGTTTAAAAGGAAAGGAGATAGGAGTAGAGGAGAGAAAGAAGCACAGGAAGAACACAAGTCTTCCACTAAACCTTCAGAAAGAGAAAAAACAAAACAACAACAACAAACAACATATGCTTATTTAATAGTAACAGTTATAACCTTTTGAAAAATACAAAGTACATAATACAAGAGTTATTTAGTGGCAATTGCAGCCCAGCAGAGCGTATTTGACAAACACCTGTGCGTGTTTATGTGTGTCAGTTTGTCTATAAGGTTTCTCCATAAGAACGTTCAATGTGGGTGTGGGGACCACAGGTCCGCCCACCGGGATGCGAGGACAACCTGAGGAAGACCAGAGCCAGAGACACCCAATGGGCCCCCAAGTCCCAGAACAGCCCCAGCAGAAGAGCCTCAGCAGAAGAGCCCCAGCTGTGAAAATGCATAAGGCAGCAGCAACAAGACCGCAGGCTATGCTGGTGACCCGCTACACTTCAAGCAGACCTGTCCAAGACAGAGGAACCCAGACCGCAGCAGAGACCTGGTGGGCCCTCTCAAGCAGCTGCTAGGCCAGGCAGCTCTTGATCAAACCCCAGACACAAAGAGCCACCAATGCATAGAGACAACCACCTTTTCCCAAACAAACATTCACACCTGGGAGTCAAATCCCAGGTCCCAATAGTGTCACCCTGAAAGGGCAAGACAACTCTGGACCCAGGAGAAGGTTCCTGGGTCCAGAGGGGAACCATTCATTCTCCACCAAGGGATCCCCCTCGCTGGGGGAGTGAAATGGTTCCAATCCTCCAGCGAGCTCTAATCTCAACTCTGCGGATTTTCCTCCAGGACCCCAAATGGGTTCCCCGACACACAGACGTCACAAATCTCATTTCCACAAGGGTCAGGAAAGCTGCAAGCCCAGAAAGCTGATGAGGACACACCTGCATGGTGCAGGCCCTGCATAGCCCCCCCTCCATGGAAGCCTCTGCCATATCCTGCCCCCAAACACACAACGTGCCACAATGACACTTCCCAACCGATCAGACGCCATCAAGCCATCAACCACATAAAACCCCCTTGATCCAATACCAGGACAAGACCAGCAACCCCAACAAGCATCTTTGGCTGGAGGCCCACAGCCGGTGGTTAGCTTAGCAACAAGGTAACTAGCCTAAGGAATTTCACCATGTCTAAAAATTAATAGACATGTTTTTGGGGGTGATTGGATTGATATGAGGGCATTTATTATAGCATTAATTGATGTAGTTTATTCTGAATTTATATCATATTTTTCTATGCAGATAAAGTGTGAGAGTTAATTGAGCCCATCAGGATCTGAGTGTCATTTACACGGACACATTTACAAAAATGCCGGTGATGTTAATTTCCTTATATAATTGTCCCTCTCCCCCTGTGAAAATCAGAATTAATTTAATGAGGAACTGGCTTCAAGCTGTGTAAATGAAGTAAAACATGCCTAATAAGATTTTTGATTTGTGAAAATTGAAATGGCATCAGATTCCCCCGGTGTGGTAATTGTTCAAAGATCTACAAATATTAAGAAACCATACAAACAGCACACGAATGCATGCAAAACCGCACTCACACACAGCCTTTGTTATGTTGAGAGCATTTGTCTCTGTACGGCAGAGAGGGGTTAAATCCGATTGAGTCGATATCACTGGAGAATAGCACATGCGGTGTGCAGTCTGAGTGTGTGCACAGGTTGTGTACATGTGTGTGTGTTTGTGCATGAGCAGCATGGAGCCTGGGGACTTCCTCCCTCTCCGTCTGCAGCCCTCAGTTGAAATAGAATTGAATAGTCTGAATTCTCGATGGTAAATGTTCACAAAGTCAATACGAACTGTTAAGTCTCCCCTGCATTGGGGTTAGGGGCATTACCATTTCTGAGACTTCAGGAAAACACACACATTCACACACACACACACACACACACACACACACACACACACACACACACACACACACACACACAGATAGTGAAGGAATAATCGCCAGACACCCCAAGAGATGCTAAAATATTTTTGAGTCCTTTGCAAAATGCTTACTGTACATCCTGCTTAAAAATTCTGTTTCAGCGTAACTCAGTGATTGAAGGCTTGTTTTCAGTTTTGTTCACTAATGTCAGAACAATGATGATGGAGGGAATGTGCCGTTTCTAAAGTGACATCAGTGCCGGAGGGACAGCGGTTATTACTGATGTAACTATGAATCAAGACTCAAGATTCTTCAAACACAAAGAAAGATGGGAATCGTGTGACTTACAGACAACCCTTATGGAATACCTGTTGTTTTTTTAGGTTTTGTAAATTCTGTCAAAATTTTAACAAAAAAAAAAAAAAAGAAAACCCACAGAGATTTTAGAATATTTCAAATTCAACCAAGTTTCATAGCATAATGCAAGCCAACAAATGGATCCAACTTATATCTTATTATGTCTCATTTAATGAGACTTTATTAAAGAACGACATTCATTCAGATCACAGAAGCTAATCAGGATCAGACCTGGTCAGTATGTGGATGGACCATGTTCTCTCCAGGCATGCGTGGGTTTTCTCCAGGTACTCCGGCTTCTGCTCACAGTCCAGAGACGTGACTGTTGGGTAAATGGTCTTTACCCTTTACCCTAATCCTCATTGTCTTAGGTGTGAGTGTGCAGGTGCATCCACACACAACCCTGTAAGGATTAGCAAGTATAGACGGGATGGATGGATGGATGGATGGATGGATGGATGGATGGATGGATGGATGGATGGATGGATGGATGGATGGATGGATGGATGGATGGATGGATGGATGGATGGATGGATGGATGGATGGATGGATGGATGACTAAACTACATCAAGTTCAAATCATGGTTTGATAGTGATGGTTCACAACAAATTTCATCTCAAGACACATTCTATAAAATCCAGTTTGAAGAAAAAAGAAAAAATCTGAAAAGTGTGGCATACATATGTAACTAGCTCCATGACTCATTAATTTCTATTACATCATTTTGCTGCAGTTACATCTACAGATCTTTGCAATATTTATCTGTCAGCATTAAACACAGAGGAAAGGAAGCTGAGTCAGGCGAACAGGAGAATGTCTGCAGGCATTTCTTTCTAAACTCCATTTTCTCCAGGTCTGAGCTTCGTCCATCCGTCTTCCTCTCCCCTATGACCAGTTCTCACAAGCTGTTTAAAACAAAATGCCCCCAGTATGTGTGCAGGGTTAGTTTAGCTTTTTGCATACAAGCAGAAAAAGTTTCCCTTCTTCTTTTTGTGGTGTCTCCTACTTGGCCATTAGCAGGACTTCTTATGACTTTCTTTCATTTTTCAGTAAAGTCTGGATTTATAGAGTGCATGACCAGTAGATTCCTCTCTAACTTTACTTTAAACTTCTCCACAACTTTTTTGTCCAGTTTGCCGTGTTCCTTGGTCTTTATGATGCTGTTTGTCCATTAATATTCTCTAACAAACCTGAGACTTTTACTGAGAATCAATTACACACAGGGGTGCTAAATTTACTAATTAGGTGGTTTCTGAAAGGACTTTTTAAAACCGTGTATAATTTTATTTTCCTCTTCTTCGTTGTGAAGGAGGACAAAGGCTTATAATCCTTTTGCAAGGCACATTTGGATTGTAAAATATCTTTACTGTGTTAGAGACAGTATCCGTTTAGGACAATAATCTGTGTTCATTATTTTAAGCTCTTATAAGATGTTCCATTTTGTATTTAAAGATTTGTGTTATGTGGCTATTTTTAAGCTACCTCTGTTTGATTTTCATCGCTAGATTTTGTTTTTATATTCTCTTATCACATGAAGTGTCTGCCAAGTGAATGCTGCAGACATTTGGAGTTCTGTGCGAGCCTTCAGAAAACATCCTGCTGCTTTTTGGCTCAGGTCAGTGGCAGGTTACTACCACGTGTGCAGAGCTCACACAGCGCTTCTGTGTAGAACCAAGATAAGTTAGTTTGGAGAAATTTGCAACGCAGTGTGGCGGTGAGCTTTTACGAGTGTTGAAGCCTCTAATATGTCCTGCTGGTCATTAACGGCGGGCCAGCGCGGACCTTTTACTGCACCGCAGCGTCTCGTTGGAAGAGCGAGGCATAAAACCCCAGGCCCTGTCACTCAGTGTCATTTAAACCAGGACTGATTGGAACTTTCTCTGGCCTTTGCTTTGCCTCCTTCCTCCCCGCTTGCGTTCTTTCCTGGCCGGTTCATGAATAATGAATGAGGATATATGCAGGCTGGAGCTCAGATATTAATGGAGCAGGAAAACAGAAGGAGAACCATCCTTTGTGCTGCCAGCCATTTCCTTTTCTACGACACTGAAACTGCCCCTGCCCAGTTTCCCTCTTTTTCCTACCTGGCCTTTTCCTCCATCTTTTCTTCCTCTCCCTCCTTCTAAGACGAAGCTCAGTTTCTGTCTCTCTCCAGCCTGGAGTTATTCTTTTCTCTTCTAGTTGTCACTGTGTGGCCAAAGGGTGGACAGGGACCAGGAATGGAGAATGTATAACTATAAATTATACAAAAAAAAAAAAAAGGCCAGACACAACTGGAGGACAAAATGAAAAATAAAAAATTGACTTGCTCTATTAGCAGGGTGCCTATTGTCTGTTACAGCATCTCTGTTTCATTCAAGGGCATGGCACAGAGTTTACTTCTTTGTCTGCCCTCATCCTGTCTCTCCTCCAGCCCTTCCGATCCGTCCGCTCCGGCCAGAGCGTCCGGCCAAACCCTGGAAGTCAAGGACAAAAGGTACGGCAGAGTTAGGTGGAGGGCAGCTGAGTGAACTCTGCCCTCAGAACGCGTTCTTATTCAGCTGCACTACGCTGTTGCATGGTCTAAAAAATGTTTCTTTTAGTAAATAAATTATATCACAACTTTAAGTATGCTTTGCAGAAAAAAAGCTCAACAGTTACTGGGACCAGAAAAGGTTTTCTGAAACCATGAGGCATTAGAGGAGCTGGCAGTATTTGAAGTCTGGCAGAGCCAAGGCCCATCCTTGGATGACTTGCCCAACAAGGCCAGAGGGCGCTGATAACGGGCACAGCCTTATAACCCTCCTTGCGTGCCAAAATATCTCTGCGTACTTCACATCCGCACCTTATAAGGTCAGATGGGCAGGGAGTCGCTTCTCTTCGGTCCAGAAAGCTGTGAATTGGCTGCTGGTGGAGGGTTGCGGTGGGCAGGCCAGATCCCACCGTCCTAAATCTCTGACCCAGAGCTGTTTCATCGTCTCCGGGACCAACTGTCTCCTCAGATGACCGGTTTACCCCATCGAAACGAAGTCCAGCTCTAATAACGTCAATACCTTTCTTGCTAGTAATACTTTTTTATTTTTAAGCAGCATTAAATTTTTATACTTCTCTAATCTGGAACAAACTTCCAGAAAACATGCTGAGTTCCTTTAAATAAAGGCTAAACGATAATTTGTTTAGAGCTTTCTGTTTTTCAACCTGTAACATCTTTAAGTTATTTTACCACTTGAGTGTAATGTTTTGCTTGTTTCTTTATTTTGTCTTCTTTTTAAACATGCAAAGCACTTTAAACAATCCTGTTCCTCAAACACGCTGTACAAATTAAATCTAAATAAAATCTGAAGTTAATTTCTAACTGACTCAGATGCAAAAAGTGATGCTTTAACCACAAACGTCAGTGTATTTTAATTGGGTGTATCTATATAGATGCTGTAACAGTGACGCCCACAATCTAAAGAATAGTAAACCAGGATTAATCTGAAAAAAAGGGATAAATTATATATGAAAATATTTAAAAATGATAAAACAATCAAAATAACGTGACAAGTTTAGGTGCAACGCACATATAACAGATTAACACAAACTGGTTCATAACTGGAAAGTGAAAGATAAATTAAATAAAAACATGGTTCTTTTTATTATTATTTTTTAATTCAAATCTGAAAAGTGTGGCATAGATATGTGGTTAACCCCCTTTATTCTGATTCCCTTAAATAAAAACCACCATAAATAATTTTCTATCTGTAATTGAACTTGAGAATAAATTCAGCTTTGATGTGAAGCCTTCAGAAATGTGACAGAGAACATTAGAGAACAAACAGCGTCATAAAGATCAAGGAACACAACAGACTGATCAGAGAGAAAGCTCTGGAGAAGTTCATGTTCAGTGCGGCATCTGAAAATAGAAATAGTGTGATACAGCTGCAAACCTACAAAGACGTGGCCACCCGCCTAACCTATTAGACTGGGAAAAGAGAGCATGGATATCAGCCAAGAGGCCCATGACACCAGGAAGACGGGCAGAGTTAAATAAAGGCCAGTTATGGGGAAAAAAAACTGTTGGAGGTTATTATTGCAGCAGCAGCAACATACGACCAGAGATACCAAAGTTTAGATATTTAAAAAAAAAAACCATACATGTTAGAATAACCCAAAACTAAACCTGACAGAGATGCTGCAAGATGTGAAAATGTATGTTTACATACTCATTCAATCCAAGCTATTTGAGATGGAGATAATTTGCATATAAAAATGGAGAAAAAGTTTCGTCTTTGCACATGTATATGGAAACAGGAAACAGTGGTCAGTGCTGTCTGTCACCCTATTAACATTTCATCTCTATATTCATTTATTCACAGAGGCACTGCTATTTCTGCGCACACACGCGGTTCAATTTGAACTTTGCACAACTTGCTAATAGGACTTGCAAGTTGGCAGCACTGTTTTGCTGTCCGCATACTCCAAAGACTCATATAAAATATATTTCCTCAGCGAGGGAAGGTTTTGATCTTGGAAGTGAAGCAGAGTGTCAGTGAAATAACGTCGAAAAGGCGTACAGTTCAAAAAGTTTAAAATCTAACTTTTTGTGTTTGCTTGGGTGAGCGTTTCAGCTAATTACGCACAAATCCCTCACGCTCTCTGTTCCAATCCACCGGCACTGCTGTCTCAGCAGAGGACAAAGAAAACAAAGGAGACTGACAAACAAACAGTGAGTGAAAAAAAAAAGATATAAAAGAGCGGAAGCTTTTCTTTCCATATAGCAGCAGAGCTGAGGCGACGGTGGCGTTTAATCAGTCGGTTTTTGCAGCGCCGTCAGCGTGAGCAGCCTCGGCGGTGCAGCCCTCTGATCAGTGCTGGGAGATGAGCTCCCCGCTGAGCTGCTGCCGCCCCTGAACCACAGGTCAGTCCTTGGTGAGTAGGTTTCATTCTGCTGTCGCCTTCTTAGTGCCATCTCCTTCTCTCATTAAGATATAGTGTGTGTCTGAGTGTGCATTTGCACATGCATGTGGGCTTGTGTTTGGTGTGCGTGGAATAACTGCACCCCAGGAGTAGCCTAAAGGGGATGTGGATTCCCGGCCTCCGCTGAGATGCAGCAGCACAACCAGGATTTCTACCAGTGGGGGGCTTTCTGTGGGTGTGTGTGCAATCCGCATCAAGTGACTCTGTGCCTCAGGGTCAGACACACACACATGCAGGGAAGGAGTTGGTGCTGCAGCAGGGTAAACAAGAGCAGCCTGTTAGATCTTATCAGCCTCATCACACGCTTTATTATGCTGATTTGGGAGTATACTGTAAACTAATCAGGAACCCAGGAGTCACGGGGGGACACCCGGCTTAAAGGTTAGGCGTACAGAGAGAGGAAAACTTGCTTTGCATCTAAACTCCCAACTTTTCATCTTCTTCTTTCTGTTTTCTTTTTCTTTTTTCTTTTTCTTTTTTTTTTGTTTTTTGCTCACAAAGCTTCACTGCAACAAAACGCTGCGAGTTTGTAGCAGAAAGGTTGTAACCTTTCACCCCTGGGCTTGAAAGGTCCAAATCATGCCTGCCTCGGTTCATTTCAGAGGTGTGTGGTGATTGACTGGCTCCGGAGAGCCTGCTGCGGCCTGGGGATTTTGAACTGAAGTCAGGACTCTTTCTGCCTGTCGCTGTATGCTAATATTGGCCTTTAAACAAATTCACAAAACACACTTCAAGCCTCATGTTTGTTCACTTTGCATAAATGCATATGATTCTTATTCTGCGCCCAACATCTACAACAACACGACACAGCGATGTTAAAAAGTTCACAATGTCTATTAATTTTGAGGCATCTGAATAACACCTCTGTGTTTATTAGTTTCACTCCATGTAAATAAATATAAAATCATTCTTCCTTTGTGCTTTGTTAACTTTCTAAAAAAAATAGTTTGTGACTCTTTTTGGTGCAATTTTTCACAGTTCAACCTTTTCCGCTCAATTTGGCTTTCTGTCCATCCATGTTCTCGTCTCAGCAACGTTTAACAAGCAGCCTGAAAGAAAGCGCTCGCACCGAAATGTGGCACATTAGCAAGCCAGAAACCAAGAAGCAAACGAGCTGGATGACTGGTGAGAAAACGCTGTTGAAAAGTGGGAGAGTTACCCTTTTTCTGGTCTCTGAGACAGAGCATAAACAAGAGCAGTAATTAAGAGTTTTGTGGAAATGCAGGGATGGAATGGGACACAAAGCAGCCTCTGGCAGATCTGTCATCACCATCAGCATCAGCAGCGGTGTGCATTTAAAAATATACTGAGCTCATCTGCAGCTGTGCAGAATAAATTCAGTTACAGTCATAAAGGGAAGTGCATGAAATACGAGCAGATTTAAACTGAATTTCACTGAGTTTATGAGTTTAGAAGATGTGTTTAAATTTATATTTACACTTATCTTTTACATTTTGTTTATGTTAAAAGTAAAATGTGTTCTTAATTTATGTGCATCTCCAGTGATGCACAGGAAGCTGCATATTCCAGCTCTCCGGTGTCTGAATCTCTGGAGCAGGGATGTCCAAAGTGAAGCTGAGGGACCGAATGTGGCCTTCCGGAGGATTTTGTTTGGCCCCTCGCTCAGCAAATATAGAGACATTTTTATAGATACATAAAATCTTCTTAAACATTTTCTAGGTATAAGGCAGATAATTTTTCTTTCATTCACAATGTTTTTATTTTCACTGATTGCACTTTGATAAAAACTGCAAATACAACTCAGTGTAAAAAAAAAAAAAAAAAATGAGAACAATGAACCCCTAAAGGTTTTGGAAAATATCCATAATTTCACCAAATGATATCAAACGATAAGTAAAAAGCAACTGTGCCTATTTTGGCTCAACAATGATTTACAGAGTAATTAAAAAGTAGACTGTTTTATTAAAAATATTGTCTACTTGGAATATCGTAGAAGAAATAAAACTACAAATGTTTTCAGATTTATTTTCTAATTTTAGCTAAGAAAAAGATGTGGCCCTTTGTTTCTCTCAGTTTGACTTGAGAGGAGAAACTTTGGGCAGCACTGCTCTAAAGTCACGGCATTAAAAAAACTGCAAGTTTAAGAACCATATATATATAATCCCATCTTCCAAATTAAAAGGACGCCACGTTCAAATTCTTGAACAAATCCCATTTTGTGGGATTATTTACACTTCATATTGTTCCATATTTTAGTTCAGAAAATTTAACTTTCAATTCTTTGTTCTTTCCAGAACATTTTGCACAAAAACACAATATAATTCCAGTGGAGTCTGAAAAAACTGCTGTTGTCCAAAATGAACAGAGACATCCGCGGCACAGACTCAACTATATTTTACAGGAAGATGAAGGCTGTACCTGAGGGTCTGTGCCTGAACTGATCTTGTGCTATTCAGGGCTTCAGAAAGCTGTTGTATTTTTTACTGCCACCTGGGGGCAGTCTGAAAAATATGTTGAGGAAGGTGACATGGAGGCCTTTTTTTTAAAAAGCTGCTAAAAAAAGAGGATAAGAGCCACAAATAGCAAAAAAAAAAAAAAAAAAGTAGTTTAGTCGTGATAGAAAAAAACAATTATAACAAAACTGCAGCTATTATTTCTGTTTGTTGTCAGTTTTTAGTTTCTATGCCCCTTTTGTAAAGAGATAGCTGATTATCCTCTACCTGTTAAATGATTTATCCCTGAGGTTTGTCTTTCTTCTGCTAAACTGAAAACAAGAATTCATCAGAGGAGAGTCCAATGGTGACTCTGGAGGAGCTGCACAGATTCACAGTGTGCAGCTCCTGAAGATCCTGTCTGCATTTCACCACACGCCATCAACTATGTAAAAACAAACATAAGTGCAACTCAGCGTTAAAACACAAATAAGAATGAATAAATATTGATTTCTTATCTTCTACAGTGAGATTAAAAATTTAATATAAGTTCATAAATATTATGTAAATAGTGCTAAAAATCCATAAAAACTGTGTTATACACTTTTATTACTCGTTTTGGTAACGGCCTGGTATGATCTGAGCAAAATATGTTGCTCAAAATATTAACTTTATGTTTATTAAACTCTAGAAAGTTTCTGTCGTGAGCAGAGCGAAACCCTGAAATCCTGATTCTGTCATCATGTAGCATCACTGTTTGCTAACTTTCAAGGGTATTTAAAGCAGCCTAACTTAGAGGTTCACACATTTAAAAAGTGGTGACTCAGCCGGGAGCAAAGAGTTGTATGAAAACAGAGCAATTACAGTTTGAATCTAAGAATTTATTGCAAATTTAGACATTAAAATACCGAATGCAGACATTCTCTGACGACATTCTTCAGTTTCTTTTGCGAAATTAAGATGCATTAGATTTAAATGCAAAAAATCTTGCAATTGAAAACCTTTCATCATGAAGCGTGATTATGTCTCCACACACTTTTTGCCTCCTCACTACAGTCATGCACTCACTCATGTGTCCCGATGGAGAGAGAATCGGCTGTAATCTGCACCTGCACACTTTGGAGCACCTTGATATAATAAGCCATCTTCAGCATGTCGGCGCGGGCTGTCATCAGGAGACCGTGTCTTGGTTGAAAAGCAAACGGATCCTCGGCCCCCCTCCTCTAACATGGGAGGCTCCAGCGGGGCTGTCTGTCGTTTAGGACTCGTAAACAAGGTGCATATTGAGAGTCGGAGGGGTCCTGCTGCTTTGGAGTTTCCTGTCTGCTGTCAGAGAACAAGCAACGCAGGAGAGCAGCGGAGAAGAGAAAAGACGAGGACAAGGCAAGGGAAAGATGGAAGAGGACAAGAAGAAGCAGAGGCAGGCGTGTGAGGAAAAGGAACACAGGGAGGGAAAACATAGGAGACAAAACAGGAGAGGAGGGAAGAAAAAGATAGAAGACAGAGGAGGACAAATAGGGAACAGGAGGACAGAATGACAAGTGAAAGATTTCAGGGGAGCAAAAATAATTAAAATGTTACGTTCTCAGACAAATGTCGAGTGAATGATGAGAGGATGATTGATAAAAATGTCTTGGTAAATGTCCGTAAGGTGAAAGACAAACATGCTGATCCAGGTGAGTCGGATGTCCAGGAAACTGGAGAGAACCGGATCAGACGAGTTAAACAGGATGCAGATCCGGACACCGGAAGAGAGGACAGAAGAAAAGAAACGAATTAATGGATGAATTTGGGTTTATTTGATAGAACTGGGTTGAAGCTTCAAGCAGTACCGGCTCAGATTTTCAACCAAACCCAATGGATTAATGGACATCAAATGCTCAGCCTATCATAGACGCCCTAATCCTCACAGAGCTGCACAGAAGCTGGGATGAAAAGTACATATGTGTGTGGAAGTGTGTTCAAAATGAGTTTCCATGGACATGTGTGGTGAGTTTTAAGACAGAAAAGCAAGAAAACTGATTATTTTCATGTTTAGAGAAATAAATCAGCTTCCTGTTCCTGTTTTATCCTCTCAGGTATTTATGGATTTCCTTTAAAAGCACAAGCTCTGAATAAATCCTTCAACTAGAAACAGTACGCAGAAAAGCAAGCTGAGTTTAGAAATCAAATACGTCTTAATTTTTGACCGAATGTTTGGTTAAAATTTCTTTTGTTTTTGTCCCAAAAGCATCAGTCCAGCAACTGGGTTGAATAACGCAGCAATTTTTAAAAGAAAGATCAACCTGAGGTGCAGAGAACCAAATTTCCCCCCAAAGTGAAGGAAAAAAACAAAAGTTACTTACCCCCAAAAGAGGATGAATAATTCTTTAAATTGAAATTAATTGAATTAAAAGACAGAAAAAAAGCAACGAGCAAACAGTTAAGAGAGAAAAGATTAAAAAGACAAGATCACAAACTTCAGAAGGAAGGACAGGAAAGATCAAACAGAAAGAAAAGGGCACGACTTAAAGAACAGGGAAAGACAAATCTGAGCAAGATGAGACAAAACATTAAATCCAAAAGATAAAAGAACACAATTAAGACAGAAAAAGACACAAGAAGACTGGGAAAAGATGAAAAGAAACAGAAGAAGACAGAAGACAGAAAAAACCTCTTACATGGAGCAAGAGAGTGACCAGAGAAGAGCTAAACTAATGGGACATTTATATGGAAAATTAAGAAAATCAATGATCTGAGGAGGACAATCTGAAGAAACTGGGACAAGAAAAGAAAGGTCAGAAATGACAAAACAGAATGAAAACGAGAACAGGATGAAAAAAAAACCCCAAAAGAGACAGAAACAGAGAAAAACAACAAAAGACAACAATCATTCACAGAAAACATAAATATGACCCAACAGGAGAAGGACAGTCGGACAAAGTGTCCACTAAGTGGCCCTTCATCTGACAGCATCACCTCGCTCTACATCATCTCTGTGTGATTCTTCCAAAAAAGCGGCGCCTTTTGTTGTTTTGTGTGCGCTCATGTACGCACACAAAAAACATTTCGGCTCTCCCGCAAACACACACTGACATCCAGACACGGCGCTCACCTGGAGGTGGTGGGTGGGAGTGGGAGGATGGGGTCTGTGTTTAGCTGTGGGCCCTGCAGACAGGGCGATCAAAGGCTCCTCAGTCTTTGTCTGCTAACGTTGAATAGACAATAGTAAAGAGGGCTCGCTTTGATTTCAGCTCACTTTTATTGATCACAGAAGAGCAGGGATTGAAATATGAGAGACAGCCCTGAACTGGCTTCTTCTTTAGCTATTGATTATATCCAGAACAGACGGCATTTCACGATGATCCAAGTTTTTATTTTATCCTCTTTCTTTTTCTTTTTTTTTGAACTATGAAAAAGTGTGTCTGGCTCCTTGCCTGTCTTTTTGTGCAGCTCTTATCACTCACTGCCTTTATTTTATCAGACAAAGCCTTGTCTTAAGTCTCATTTTCTAACTGCTTCTTAAAGTTGACACCCCAAACTTATTTAGGATGTGCTGACAGAAACTCAGCCAGCTCCCTGAGTCTCTTTTAAAAAAATCCTTTCAATAAATCAGACTTTTAGGAGGACATTTTGTTTCCATACCCTTGGGTTTGAAAGCAGGAGACCTGCTTGCAGGTGGAAAGAGTGAGAGGAAAAATGGAAACTGCACAGCGACCATCCCACGGAGCTTTCCTTCTCTGCATGTTCGACTCCTCAAACGGCTTCAATTTAAGAATTGCAACCAGTTTAATGGGTCAGAATCTATTTATGAAGAGAGATACAAAAGTTTCTCTTGAGTTTATGTGCAGGTTGCAACACATTTATGAAAAATGAAGACATGAACATTTGGGTCGTGCTGTGGTGGTGCAGGGGCGAGCACGACCCACGTTTGGAGGCCTCAACGCAGCCGTCCCTATCCGCTTCCTGTCAGCCTACTTTCATTTAAGGGACAGTAGAGTCCACAAAAAACCCCCCGGAGGGGAGAAAAAAAAATTAACATTTGGTTGAAAAGTGTGGCAAATGAATGCCACACTTTTCAGAGATTTGTTTGCTTAAAATAAATAAAAAAAATGTCCACTTCTCAATTATGCACAACGTATTTGGGTCTGTTATGTCTTATGGTGTGATGTATTCTGAATTGCCTTGTTGCTTAAACCGACACGAATAAACCTGACTTAACTTTTTGTGGCGGCTCCAACTCCAGTCTTCGAGTTGAACTTTAAGACGCTCCAACGCAGCCGAATCAAATTATTGAATTATCTCTTCGCATCACCATGACGACTGGCAGAGGCCCGGTTTGATTCATTCATGTGATTCAGGAATGCATCAAGGATCAGAGATTAGATATCAATCAAATATGTGACGGATAGTTGATAAATGTGGCAAAATGTTTAAGGTATGAATACATTTGCATGTTGCTGTCAGCCTTCCTCTCTCCCAATGACAACTGCAGATATGACTCTGCAACGATAAACTGATGCAGATAATGGACGGATTGAGGGATTCATTGATTTAGTTCTAGCTAAGCTTTTCATGGCAGAGGTAGGATCTGTTCCCTTCATCTTTAGGAGTTCCTCAGGGCAGACAGAAGTGGTTATTTGGGGACAGCTCTTGGTGAGTTTATGGCCTGAGTGCTTATTTTATTGGAGCTCAGCACATGTATTGAGGACAGTAAGAGAAATGCTTTTTCAACGTCTGGCATATGGATGCAATGTAAGATCTTTTAAAATCTCCTTGATGTATTTTTAAAAAGTTGGACTTTGACAGAAGACATGTGGTAAAGTTTTAATTATGAAGATGGAGTCTGGGGGCCCGTTGTTGCCCTCAGGGTGATTCGTTGTGGCCCCTAAATGTTACTAAAGAATGAATGTGATAAGTCAAAGCAAGCAGTTTTAGAAAAACAGTGAATGATGTCCTGCTCTTATTCAATCTTTAGTTTATTGTTGAGCATAAAAAAGGGGGAAAAAAAAGTAAATCTTGTTTTTATTTCAAAATCAGGTTTTGAAACCTACTGTTCATTTAATGTTCCCACCACCACAACCAAACACAGGGAGGCAACATTGAGTTTCGTTTTTGTTGTTTACCTTTGTTGTTGTTTTTTTTTTCACAGTATTTCTTTATTTTCTGTTCCTCTTTTATTTAATTTCTTCTTTATCTCTTAATTTTTCTAAGAAGTGTTTGGAACTAGCTTGTGTGTGAGCGCTGCTTTAAAAACCAACTTCTCTTTTCCTAAAACTGTCAGAGTGTATTTGTGTATTAAACGACAGTAAAGAATTAAGTTGTGGTAGAAATACAGATAATTTTTGCGTCTCGCCCCTGAGAGCGTTTTGCTGCGGTTTGGAGGCTGTTGACTGGTTAACGCAGAGGGGAAGAGATGGAGACATTTAGTCTCATAGTGAGTGAATAAGCAGAAGTGTGTCTTGCAGTGTGTGCGCATCTGCTGCTCTAATAAAAGCGTCTCAGTGAGGATCAGGTTTCTTTTGAACATGTTGAAGACGACATTTGTTCCCGATAGTTTATAGTTTCTGGAAAGGCTCGCTCCGGAAGGCTGAGCTGATGCTTCCGAGTTAAGTTTTGTGGGGTTGAGTTTTATAAAGCCCCTGTAGCCCTGCTGGATGGACAAGAGAGAGGCAGTGCGTGCCTTTTAAAAGCCCCTGGCGAGTTTAGTGAGCCACTTGGCTTTTTATTTTGGCTCAGCTCACTGCAGGCTTCTTGTTCTTTACCGTGCCCCCTCCGTGCCGGCCTGGTGGTTGCAGATTAAGGACGCGCTGAGCAGGAGTCACTCATTACACCGCTGCTCTGTGTGTTTGTGTGTTGGTGTGAAGGCTGCAGCGGTGATGAGTGACGCCAGTTGTGGCCTGCTGGTTGTGGCTTCCCACTGATAAATGACTGCAGGGACCGTCTTTCTCTACCTGAACCTCACAACGTTGTCCCCAGAGAGCAGCCGCTGACAAATATTCTAACCTGAAAACCGAGCAGGCCTACAAGACAAGTGTTTCATTCTAAATATGACTTTAACCTGCTTAAAGTTGCTGAAGTTCAAACAATAGCAGCCTTCAAATGATGTGCAGGAGTGTGCTGCTGGTTCCCGCACATGTTTGGAGATCGTCCCTGGTGATTCTCATCTCCCAGCAAACTAATATGTTTGAAGCCGGAGCTGCCACCGTCAGGCATACCCCACGAGCTATTTCAAATGTGCAAAAAAATATTGATATTCCTGGCTTCTAAAAACAAAACAAACAAGCAGAGGGGAGTAAAATAAATAAATCTAAGAGGATGTCCCTTGGAATGGCCTCTTTCTTCCTCAGAAATCACCTGAGACACCCGATAAACTTCTTTTTCCCCAAACCTACACTTTGCTTGCAGTATAACAGTATTTATTTATAGGAACGCATCTCTTTCTCTGTGTTCTTTTTGCCAAGAAGTTCAAAAGTAAACATTCTCAAATTTAAAAGATTATAACACAATGGATACATGTGAATTTATACACAATTGTCAAGGTGTTTTTTGCATTTTATGTGACAGACCAACATGTGAAAAATGTCTTCAGTGAGAGATAACATCTTCTCCATGCATTTCTCACATAAATGCCCTGAACATGTAGAATGACTCATTAAACCGCATCATGTGGTATCTGCCACTTAAGAGCTGTAAAATGTGGCCTCGTCTTAATACTTAAACATGGCATCTGACTGTTCTGCAGTGACAGGTGAGCCATTTTTCAGCTTAATAGCTCCACAATAAGCAGATAAAAACAGACATTTTCAGAAAAGATGCTTTAAAATGCACTTTTTCTTAAAAAACATATAAAAATCAAGATTATTAACAGTCAGCTGTGGCTTGCTGTGTAACAACAAGCACAGCAACAACATATGTCGTAGTACTATTACAGTAATACTGTATTACAGTATTAAATTGTACTGTAATACAATTTAATACTACAAATTGCTTTTGTAGCATCTGTTATTGTACATCATGTTCATTTGTTCAGTTTCCTTTATGTTTAAGTCCCTCATTCTTGGTGCAGTAAGGTGTTCTAACCACTAGAGGGACTTATGGATGCATGTCCAAGGTGAAGAAAGTTATCTTTCTTCACCTTCACAAAAAGGTGAAGAAAGATAACTTTGTTCTCAATGTTGAAATGGAGAGACAGTAATCCTGCAGAGTAACAAACTGTGGGAGGGGCAGAGCACACAGACGCCGTGAAAACCCAAACAGCTTGTATTTAATTCCAGATATTTACTTTTGTTTGTTTTCACTGAGTCGAGGCTCCATGGGAGCAATTTTTTCCGTGATGAATCTGAACTGGAGTCTCTGTGGAGTTCATTACAGTGAAAGAGCCGGTGCCCACCCCCACTGTTCGCTGGCCAAGAGGGAATTTAAGGACCCAGAGGGATGGGCTAGTTTAGGGTGGAGAGTACATGCAGGATGGGCTGCAGGGTGAGAGGGAGAAGGCAGCATGGAGCTAATGACCTGAAACAAACACTAACATTTCAGCAATAATTAGGAGAATGGCAGAAATAAAAGAAAATTGGCTTTGAGTTAAAGATTGATAGTTTTTTTTTTA
This sequence comes from Poeciliopsis gracilis, assembly GCA_911649635.1. Taxonomy (NCBI): domain Eukaryota; kingdom Metazoa; phylum Chordata; class Actinopteri; order Cyprinodontiformes; family Poeciliidae; genus Poeciliopsis; species Poeciliopsis gracilis. The sequence goes on along the minus strand of CAJVRI010001524.1, from coordinate 905,339 downwards.
ATCTATGCAGTTAAGGATGCTTTGTAATTGTACCTTCGAACAGTCAGTGTCATACCTGTGCTGCACACATCATATACTCACTCAATTTAGATACAACATAAACACCTCAAATTTGACCTTTTACCTACAAGAAATGGTTTTCTGAGTCTCCTCCACACATCCTACCTGGACATTATCTTTTATAAATCAAATCAAATCTTTTATTTGACTTTATCGAGTCAAAACAAATGATGCAAATGATGCAGGGGGCAAGATGAGGTTCATCTGGTGAGATCAGTGTTATGGAACCACACAAAAAAGCTCAGAAAACTCTGGATTTCACCTTCTTACCACTCATTACGTTAATCTATAAATGGAAGATTTGTGAATCTATCAGTCTTACTGTTGTTATGACGTGAGGAAATAAAGACCTGTAAAATAACAAGATGTGATCAGAAAAGTTGTGACTCTAAACTGTTGCTGCCATGAGCCTTTATTGGGAAGCAGCACCAATAAAGCACCATGCTGCAGAGCCACTCCGGTATTCTGGGCTCTGGGTGGATCCAGTTACATCTAACAATTCTTTGCAACTTGTTGCACAGAATTTGGATCCAACAAACGACTCGATCTTCCAGGAAGTCACAGCTGTAGATCCCTCAGGTGGGGTTTCAGAGGCCACTGCTACTTCAGGCCCTTTTATTTAAAGGAGTGACTGACAAAACCCCAAAGTCCTCAATCTGTACAGGATTCTCTTCTAATTCTCTGTTTGCCACTTTACAGAAAACCAGCAAATGTTAGATTTAAGATATGCAAATTAGTAGCTGCTCTGTGAACATGCATTTTATTTTTTTTTCTTCTGTAAGTTGAAGGGTTTTCACACTTAAGCTAAAGCAAGCGAAGCTCAGGCAAGAGCTTCCTGTTCATGGTGATCGAGTAGCAGAAATAAAACTTCCTGCTAAGGTGAAGGCGGGCTCTCAGTTTGGTTTATATTAAAAATAGTCGGTTGGTTCTTCACCCTCTTTTGGACCCGGATCGGCTTGAATCGTGGGTGCTCACACACACCCTTCCACCCCGGACATGGCGGGTCTCCGAGGTCTGATGATCTTGCTGGTCCTGATGGTTGGTTCGGCTCGCTGTAAGTACGGCAAAAAATATAATAAAAGTGAAGCTTTTTTATGAGCTGGTTGAAGGAGGGAAGTGATGGATTCAATGTCTTCTTGTGTCTGTCTTCTGACAGTTTGTCAAAAAATTGGTTTCATTTAAAAAACATTGACGCGATGATGTCTAACCTCCTAAGTCACGTTTCTGCACCTGTTGCTACCCCAGCTCCACGCACTGGGACAGGTACTTCTGCACCTGTTTCCATCCCACCTCCAAGCACTGGGACAGATACTCTTGTACCTGTTGCCATCCCACCTGCAAGCACTGTGGCAACAACTGCTGCAGCCTCCAAACCTTCCAGTCCAATCAAACCCACAAACACCTCTCTGTCCATCACCTCAAATCCTCCAACCTCTTCAAAGAAAACAAGTGGTAATGTATTAGTTTATAGTTTTTTTTAAAAAAGTCTTAGTTTTTCAATGATAAAATTAGTTGTTCTTTAAGAATCAGAAGGTAAGAAACTTGGTAGTGGATTTCTTCAGCTTGACGGTGACCTCCGCATGCTCTCCAACCAGCAGTCAATACCTCACCTGCAAGCATCTCAAATGAGACTTCAAACACCACCCAGTCATCTTCTCAGCCAAACACAACCATGACTGCCACCACAGGTTGGAACTTTAAATATTTAATGTGGGACTTTAACAAGTTTGTTCAGATATAGACTATGGATTACAGACTGTAGGTCTGCCAAGACAGAAATCAGGTATCTGTAGATTTAAGATGGTTTGCGTAAAGTGTTTCAGTTTTTTAACTTTTTCATGTTTCCCTCTTGCAGCTAAACCCAAACCAGATCCAAAGTGTGAGTATCAGATTTGAGGTTAAGAACAATTGTTTATTGACGGTGCTCTTTTTTCTGAGATTATGTAATAACAAAAAAAATTGTTTTGCGTTTTAATTTCATCCTAACAGCTTGAGATAAAACCTTTATGTTTTATTTGAGCTCAGATGTAAAACTGTTGCTTTGCAGGTTCCTACAGTGTTGAGAAGATCAACTTTGGTCTGAAGATAAAGATGACAGATTCTACTCCTAACAACTTCACCGTACATGTTGCTGAGACCGGAGGTTCATTTAAAAGGAAAGACAATTTTAACTCCATCAGTAAAAACTCAAATTATGAGATCAAACCTCTGAAGCCGTGCACTGAATATGAGCTAAAAGTCACATTTAGTGGCTTCAATGGTACAGAAATATTCTGTAACACAACCAAAAATAAAACAACAACAACTGGAATGAGTGAGTAAAATGTTTCATATTTTATCTTTACTTTTATTATTGACTCAAATGAGATTCTGTGGAGAAATGAGACAAAAATTGTTTCTGTGTTTCAGCTAAACAAGAAATAAATAAAACATCCTGCTCTCCTGGATATTTCTGTTACCAAAGTGGTTGGAACATCAACTCTTTACTATCAGAAAACAACAAAGTTTCACTTGAAGATTTCAACAATGGATTGTATCGTTTCAAACAAGTTTATGACGACACGTGTTCAGATTTAGTTTTGACGTTCCCTGCAAAAATCTGCTCCAATGCCACATTTATCATATCTGAAACCTTCACTGTTGGTATGAACAAAAACATATTAATAATAATTAATATAATTATTAAATCTGTAGATGTGACATTAGTTTCACTAAACTGGTATTTTTTTATTCTTCAGATTTCATTGATCCAAAAGTCATAAATCAGATTAAACCTGATAAACTTCCTGCAGAGATAAAACCAAACTTACCATCAAGCTGTAAAAATCTCAGTGTTGAGTATAAATGTTCAGGTGAGTAAAAACTACATCTATGAAAAACAATTTAAAAACTATGTAGAGTGAAAACTACAGATTGTGCCTTAACAATACATTATAAATATTTTCCAAAAATGTTTTAACACTTTTTATTTGTAAATTGTGTCAAAATGTAAAGAATAAATCAAACAGCTGGTCAGTGTTAATATGCAGCCGCTGCAGAAATGACTAAATGTTTGTGTTTCTTCAGGAATGAACAATGAATCTGTTGAACCGTCTGACATGAAGCCGTTCACAAACTACAGCTGCACTGGTGACATCAAGATGAACAATGTCTCCATAAATAAGACACTTCCACCTGTCCAGTTCAACATCCACTGTGGTGAGTTGGTATTTACTGCATTTCACTGGAAATAAGAACAAAGTTATGATACTAACACAACACAGAGAGAAAATCACTATCAGGACTTTATTCATTGTTTCTTTCTATTGCTACAGATTTTACAGTAACCAACCTGGAGACCATTTCAACCAATACTTCCATTGAGCTGAACTGGGAAACGACGAGTGAGAAATGTCAAGGTGTTCTTGACAAACTGGATGAGCTCTATTATTACTGCAAGTGTGAGCAGAAAGGCAAGTGAATAGATTTAATCTTCCATACTATATTTACATTAAATAATGTTTATTACATTTGGATTAATAATAGATTTATTAAAATAAATCTATTTTAAACAAACTCCATGAGGAGATAAAATGTGTAAAACAACCAGATGTGATCAGTGAAGCTGTGACTCTAAACTATCACTGACCTGAGGATGATTTTAATGGAAATGTTTCTTTAATGTTTAACATGAGAAACAGACCAAACTCTGTTTCAACATGTTAATCATTTTTAAGATTATAAAGATCTTTAATAACAAGCTGCTGTTGTCAAACCAAACACAAAACAGGTTATGAAGACATTAAAAAAGACAAGACGATTCATCGAGTTGAAGGAAGAAAGTGTTCCTTCAAGGAAGGATTTAAACCATTCAGGGATTACAGATGTAGCGTCCATCACATCTACAGTGGACAACATTTTAAAGAAAAGACAATTACAGGGAAGACTGAGCCTGGAAGTAAGTAACCAAGAAAATATGTTTTTTGAAATAATATAATCTCCAAACGTAAAGTGATTTAAATTAATTTGATATAAATTTATGTGTGAATTTCTTGTTTTCATGTTTTGTTTGGCTAAGGTTATACACAGTAAATCTATCTGTTAGGAAATTAAACTCTTTTTTTAACAAATTAAGTCAGAAATTTAGTTTTTGGATTCAGACACAGTCAATCTAGAATCAGTTATAATTTTTAAATGAGTTTTATTGCAATCCAGTTGAATTATTACAATATTGAAAGTCATTATTCTTTCATCTGGTTTTCCATTCATGCAAAAAAGTCATATTGTTTTCAAAACACGAACTGCATCTGAACATATTCCATTATTGTAAATTTCTGCGGTGACAAAAATAATAACAAGTTAGTTTAGACCCATAAATTCACACCAACTTTAGCACAAATATGGTGTGAATTTGTTCTGGATAATCGAGAAATCCTTGTTGGTAAATTAAATATGGTTGGTAAAATAACAAAAAAACAAAGTAGCAATGTTGAGTTCTCTTAATGTTATTTTTTTTTAATATAAAATATTAATATAAATCAATCTGCATTACAGTGTCATGGTAAGTTAAAGTAAGTTAGATGTTTTTACATTTTTGTTCAGTGTTTGGTCAATTACAAACCTGGTCATGTTTCTTTTTAAATAATTTTCATGTTTTGGTTTGTTTCTAATAGAAAGAAAAGATTTTCCTCTCCATGTGTTTGTCTTCATATTTATCATCTCTTCTTCTTTCAGAACCAGAACAACCTCGTGACCTTGACGTTAAAGTTACAGAGAACAACAAGATTGAAGTGACTTGTTTCTTACATGACATTGATTTTAATGGACCAGAGAGAGAATTCATTGCAGATCTTCAAGGTGTTGCTGGCAGCAAAAAGTTTAACAAAACATGTAACTTTGAATTCAAAGATCTGAGCTACTTAACATCCTACACAGTGCAGGTTTGTAACAACCAGGATCTGTTCATGATGAAACTGATTTTATTACTCAACTTAATTTGGATGATTTGAATCCTAACAAGAAGCTTTCTGTTATTACAGGTGTTTAGTTCCAACAGAGATTTTATCAGCTCACCTGTGAGAAAACAGGTTGACACTAGATGTACGTATTATTTCATTAAATCATGCTTCCTTCCACATGTTCACACTTTCCAAATGCATTTCTACAAATTTCTTCTTGAAAGGTTAAATTTTTAATATCATTTCTTAGATAATGACAAAGCTCTTATTGGATTTCTGCTCTTCCTCATCATCACCATCACCTCTGTGGCTCTTCTCCTGGTCCTCTATAAGATCTACGTGTTGAAACACAGAAAGTCCCAGTAAGGATGTTCTGTTTCCTCAGCAGACAGGCTGGTTCTGCTCTTTGTTCAGTTGTGACCGTAGTGGATTTTTTACAATCAGTATAAATGCACCAAACTCAGCTCTGCTCACTGTAGCTTCAGTATTAAAGCCTGATTGATATCCGTTAAAACACAGATACAGCAAAGCCCTCATTGGCTGTTTGAGAGCCAATCAGGGCCACACAAATTTCCTGATTTCCAGAAGAACGCCACATCTTCCTGATGTGGCGTTCTTCATCAGTAAGAGGATAAAATCCAGGAAGTAAAACCTGTTCAGCTTTCATCTTTATATTTGTTGATTTTCATTGTTAATCCAATCATGTTTTCTAAAATTAATCTTCTGACTTGATTGATTTTCTCCACAGTGATAATGAAGAACAGAAACGCTTCTCAACAGCCAGTGAGTAAATTTCATGCAGAATCACTGATTATAACAAACAGCATGTTTAATATAAGCTTTTAGTTAAATCACCTCATGATGTCTGGTGGATTTGCTGGAATTCATAGTTTGTTTTAGATTGTTTTATATTAGATCAAAGTGAAAATGAAAAATTCTTGACGAGGTTTTCATGCATTTTCTTCCCCATTTCTTGTTAGTCTATGCTAACATGCCACCTCCCAGAAGACAACCAATGAGGATCTGATGGAGCTGCAGATCAAGAAAACATTTCAAGTTTTTATATTATGTCTGAAAAATTTTAATCTTGAATTCTGCAGCCGATTGTACAATTTTTAGTTATTTCACTTCATACAGATTTCCTGGAATTTAATTTAGATTTTTGTTTCTTTCATATTAAGGAAAAGTAAGAATGAAAGTATATTGATGTAATCTTAATGCAATGACGTATTTCCTCTTGTTGTAACAATCTATGTTAAAATGCCGCCTCCCAAATGAAATCATAACAACTACTGATGAAGATCTGAAGAAGCTGCAGGTCAAAACATTGTTTAATGTTGTTATTTTATGTCATTACACGCGTACTGAAAATACGAGAATAGATGACATGTAATGCAACTGTATGTAAATACATGAATTATCTAAACTCAGTGTTAGTTTTTAGCATGTTATGTCATTTGTTGAAACCAAATGGATTTCATTGTTTATTAAAAACAGACATGCCAATAAATACATAAAAAGCACATTTCAAGGTCAATTGATAGTTGATGCTTGAACATCACTATATTTATACGTTATTTACATGTAGCACGTAAAACAAGCTGCAAATTTCGTCTAAATGATCTTTTTCTTTTAGAATATGCAACAGCAGCTTCGTGCTCTTCTTTCACCACAGACCTCTACCGCTTGGTTCTTTGTTGTTTCGATGACTCCAGCATGTATTTCTGACATGTCTGCACTCACTGTAGGTTAACCGCAACAATGCACATGAAGTGAATTCACACAAACATGACATTTTTTTACACACAGATAAAAAAAATTTGTCCTAATAACTGCCAGCTGCACAGTTTGGTCCAAGAACATTTATTAGTATGAAGTCATTTACCTGGTTTATATTTTTCTTAACTGCAGAGCAAAGATACAACAATGCAAAAATTCACAAATATCTGCAGGCCCAGAATAAACCGTATGATTTATTAGGACACATTTCTAGAGCCGTGTGGTCTTGGCATGTGGTTTTCTTCTTTTCCTGTTCAATGCTTTGCAAAATAAAAGCTAATAGTTTGATTCTGCAGCTCAGTTCGGCTCCCAGGTGCTGATGGAATAAAACATTTTGCATCAGTTGCTAAGACAGTTGAGCTCCTGGTCATGGCAGGTCTGAGTGACGTTATCCTGCTGATATGGGCTGTAAATGCCCTGGTCCTGGGTAAGTAATATTTAACTGCAACATGATGACCAAATTTGTGCAAATTTCTCTGAGACATTTTTAAAACTTACTTTCATAGGAATCAGACACAATTTTCCATGAACAAAAAAAGTTAATCTAAATCGGCTAAATTTAATGTTCCAGTTCAGAAATATAATTTTTTAGAGAATTACTCCAACATGATACAAACCATATTTTATTCACGAATAAAATATCACATTTGAACAGGATTTTTTTTTTTCTCACACAGAAAACCAGTTAAAAATTCTATTAGATTATTATTGTCATAAGTTGTACTAATGTGATGCATCATTTCCAGATACGAGCTAAGCGCCACTAAGAGCACTTTGAAGCATGAATATTATTTTATTTTTTTACTTTAAAGAACTTCAGTAAAGTTTCATTACGGTTTTTACACTTTAGATGGAAGATTTGTGAATCTATCAGTCTTACTGTTTTTATGACGTGAGGAAATAAAGACCCGTAAAATAACAAGATGTGATCAGAAAAGTTGTGACTCTAAACTGTTGCTGCCAATAGCCTTTATTGGGAAGCAGCACCAATAAAGCACCATGCTGCAGAGCCACTCCGGTATTCTGGGCTCTGGGTGGATCCAGTTACATCTAACAATTCTTTGCACCTTGTTGCACAGAATTCGGATCCAACAAACGACTCGATCTTCCAGGAAGTCACAGCTGTAGATCTCCCAGGTGGGGTTTCAGAGGCCACTGCTACTTCAGGCCCTTTTATTTAAAGGAGCGACTGACAAAACCCCAAAGTCCTCAATCTGTACAGGATTCTCTTCTAATTCTCTGTTTGCCACTTTACAGAAAACCAGCAAATGTTAGATTTAAGATATGCAAATTAGTAGCTGCTCTGTGAGCATGTATTTTATTTTTTTTCTTCTGTAAGTTGAAGGGTTTTCACACTTAAGCTAAAGCAAGCAAAGCTCAGGCAAGAGCTTCCTGTTCTTGGTGATCGAGTAGCAGAAATAAAACTTCCTGCCAAGGTGAAGGCGGGCTCTCAGTTTGGTTTATATTAAAAATAGTCGGTTGGTTCTTCACCCTCTTTTGGACCCGGATCGGCTTGAATCGTGGGTGCTCACACACACCCTTCCACCCCGGACATGGCGGGTCTCCGAGGTCTGATGATCTTGCTGATCCTGATGGTTGGTTCGGCTCGCTGTAAGTACTCCAAAAAATATAATAAAAGTGAAGCTTTCTTATGAGCTGGTTGAAGGAGGGAAGTGATGCATTCAATGTCTTCTTGTGTCTGTCTTCTGACAGTTTGTCTAAAAATGGGTTTCATTTAAAAAACATTGACGCGATGATGTCTAACCTCCTAAGTTACGTTTCTGCACCTGTTGCTAACCCACCTCCACGCACTGGGACAGGTACTCCTGCACCTGTTGCCATCTTACCTGCAAGCACTGGGACAGATACTCTTGTACCTGTTGCCATCCCACCTGCAAGCACTGTGGCAACAACTGCTGCAGCCTCCAAACCTTCCAGTCCAATCAAACCCACAAACACCTCTCTGTCCATCACCTCAAATCCTCCAACCTCTTCAAAGAAACCAAGTGGTAATGTATTAGTTTATAGTTTTTTTTAAAAAAGTCTTAGTTTTTCAATGATAAAATTAGTTGTTCTTTAAGAATCAGAAGGTAAGAAACTTGGTAGTGGATTTCTTCAGCTTGACGGTGACCTCCGCATGCTCTCCAACCAGCAGTCAATACCTCACCTGCAAGCATCTCAAATGAGACTTCAACCAACAACCAGTCATCTTCTCAGACAAAACCCTTACCTACAAGCACCTCAAATGAGACTTCAAACACCACCCAGTCATCTTCTCAGCCAAACACAACCATGACTGCCGCCACAGGTTGGAACTTTAAATATTTAATTTGGGACTTTAACAAGTTTGTTCAGATATAGACTATGGATTACAGACTGTAGGTCTGCCAAGACAGAAATCAGGTATCTGTAGATTTAAGATGGTTTGCGAAAGTGTTTCAGTTTTTAACTTTTTTCATGTTTCCCTCTTGCAGCTAAACCAGATCCAAAGTGTGAGTATCAGATTTGAGGTTATGAACAATTGTTTATTGACGGTGCTCTTTTTTTCTGAGATTATGTAATAACAAAAACATTTGTTTTGCGTTTTAATTTCATTCTAACAGCTTGAGATAAAACCTTTATGTTTTATTTGAGCTCAGATGTAAAACTGTTGCTTTGCAGGTTCCTACAGTGTTGAGCAGATCAACTTTGGTCTGAAGATAAAGATGACAGATTCTACTCCTAACAACTTCACCGTACATGTTGCTGAGACCAGAGGTTCATTTGAAAGGAAAGACAATTTTAACTCCATCAGTAAAAACTCAATTTATGAGATCAAACCTCTGAAGCCGTGCACTGAATATGAGCTAAAAGTCACATTTAGTGGCTCCAATGGTACAGAAATATTCTGTAACACAACCAAAAATAAAACAACAACAACTGGAATGAGTGAGTAAAATGTTTCATATTTTATCTTTACTTTTATTATTGACTGAAATGAGATTCTGTGGAGAAATGAGACAAATATTGTTTCTGTGTTTCAGCTAAACAAGAAATAACTAAAACATCCTGCCCTCCTGGATATTTCTGTTACCAAAGTGGTTGGAACATCAACTCTTTACTATCAGCAAACAACGAAGTTTTAATTGAAGATTTCAACAATGGATCGTATCGTTTCAAACAAGTTTATAACGACACGTGTTCAGATTTAGTTTTGACGTTCCCTGCAAAAATCTGCTCCAATGCCACATTTACCATATCTGAAACCTTCACTGTTGGTATGAACAAAAAACATATTAATAATAATTAATATGATTATTAAATCTGTGGATGTGACATTAGTTTCACTGGTATTTTTTTATTCTTCAGATTTCATTGATCCAAAAGACATAAATCAGATTAAACCTGATAAACTTCCTGCAGAGATAAAACCAAACTTACCATCAAGCTGTAAAAATCTCAGTGTTGAGTATAAATGTTCAGGTGAGTAACAATACATTATAAATATTTTCCAAAATGTTTTAACACTTTTTATTTGTAAATTGTGTCAAAATGTAAAGAATAAATCAAACAGCTGATCAGTGTTAATATGCAGCCGCTGCAGAAATGACTAAATGTTTGTGTTTCTTCAGGAATGAACAATGAATCTGTTGAACCGTCTGACATGAAGCCGTTCACAAACTACAGCTGCACTGGTGACATCAAGATGAACAATGTCTCCATAAATAAGACACTTCCACCTGTCCAGTTCAACATCCACTGTGGTGAGTTGGTATTTACTGCATTTCACTGGAAATAAGAACAAAGTTATGATACTAACACAACACAGAGAGAAAATCACTATCAGGACATTATTCATTGTTTTTGCTTTTCTATTGGTACAGATTTTATAGTAACCAACCTGAAGACCAGTTCAACCAATACTTCCATTGAGCTGAACTGGGAAACGACGAGTGATAAATGTCAAGGTGTTCTTGACAAACTGGATGAGCTCCATTATCACTGCAAGTGTGAGCAGACAGGCAAGTGAATAGATTTAATCTTCCATACTATATTTACATTAAATAATGTTTATTACATTTGGATTAATAATAGATTTATTAAAATAAATCTATTTTAAACAAACTCCATGAAGAGATAAAATGTGTAAAACAACCAGATGTGATCAGTGAAGCTGTGACTCTAAACTATCACTGACCTGAGGATGATTTTAATGGAAATGTTTCTTTAATGTTTAACATGAGAAACAGACCAAACTCTGTTTCAACATGTTAATCATTTTTAAGATTATAAAGATCTTTAATAACAAGCTGCTGTTGTCAAACCAAACACAAAACAGGTTATGGAAGATATGAAGACATTGAACAACACAAGATGATTCATCGAGTTGAAGGAAGAAAGTGTTCCTTCAAGGAAGGATTTAAACCATTCAGGGATTACAGATGTAGCGTCCATCACATCTACAGTGGACAACATTTTAAAGAAAAGACAATTACAGGGAAGACTGAGCCTGGAAGTAAGTAACCAAGAAAATATGTTTTTTGAAATAATATAATCTACAAACACGAACTGTTTTAAATTAATTTGATATGAATTTATTTGTGAATTTCTTGTTTTCATGTTTTGTTTGGCTAAGGTTATACACAGTAAATCTATCTGTTAGGAAATTAAACTCTTTTTTTAACAAATTAAGTCAGAAATGTAGTTTTTGGATTCAGACACAGTCAATCTAGAATCAGTTATAATTTTAAAATGAGTTTTATTGCAATCCAGTTGAATTATTACAATATTGAAAGTCATTATTCTTTCATCTGGTTTTCCATTCATGCAAAAAAGTCATATTGTTTTCAAAACACAAACTGCATCTCAACATATTCCATTATTGTAAATTTCTGCGGCGACAAAAATAATAACAAGTTAGTTTAGACCCATAAATTCACACCAACTTTAGCACAAATATGGTGTGAATTTGCTCTGGATAATTGAGAAATCCTTGTTGGTAAATTAAATATGGTTGGTAAAATAACAAAAAAACAAAGTAGCAATGTTGAGTTCTCCTAATGTTATTTTTTTGTAAAATATTAACATAAATCTATCTGCATTACAGTGTCATGGTAAGTTTAAGTAAGTTAGATATTTTTACATTTTTGTTCAGTGTGTGGTCAATTACAAACCTGGTCATGTTTCTTTTTAAATCATTTTCATGTTTTGGTTTGTTTCTAATAGAAAGAAAAGATTTTCCTCTCCATGTGTTTGTCTTCATATTTATCATCTCTTCTTCTTTCAGAACCAGAACAACCTCGTGACCTTGACGTTAAAGTTACAGAGAACAACAAGATTGAAGTGACTTGTTCATTAAATAAAATTGATTTTAATGGACCAGAGGGAGAATTCATTGCAGATCTTCAAGGTGTTCCTGGCAGCAGAAAGTTTAACAAAACATGTAACTTTGAATTCAAAGATCTGAGCTACTTAACATCCTACACAGTGCAGGTTTGTAACAACCAGGATCTGTTCATGATGAAACTGATTTTATTACTCAGCTTAATTTGGATGTTTTCAATCCTAACAGGAAGCTTTCTGTTATTACAGGTGTTTAGTTCCAACAGATATTTTATCAGCTCACCTGTGAGAAAACAGGTTGACACTAGATGTACGTATTATTTCATTAAATCATGCTTCCTTCCACATGTTCACACTTTCCAAATGCATTTCTACAAATTTCTTCTTGAAAGGTTCAATTTTTAATATCATTTCTTAGATAATGACAAAGCTGTTATTGGATTTCTGCTCTTCCTCATCATCACCATCACCTCTGTGGCTCTTCTCCTGGTCCTCTATAAGATCTACGTGTTGAAACACAGAAAGTCCCAGTAAGGATGTTCTGTTTCCTCAGCAGACAGGCTGGTTCTGCTCTGTGTTCAGTTGTGACCGTAGTGGATTTTTTACTTTACTCAGTATAAATGCACCAAACTCAGCTCTGCTCACTGTAGCTTCAGTATTAAAGCCTGATTGATATCCGTTAAAACACAGATACAGCAAAGCCCTCATTGGCTGTTTGAGAGCCAATCAGGGCCACACAAATTTCCTGATTTCCTGAAGAACGCCACATCTTCCTCATGTGGCGTTCTTCATCAGGAAGAGGATAAAATCCAGGAAGTAAAACCTGTTCAGCTTTCATCTTTATATTTGTTGATTTTCATTGTTAATCCAATCATGTTTTCTAAAATTAATCTTCTGACTTGATTGATTTTCTCCACAGTGATAATGAAGAACAGAAACGCTTCTCAACAGCCAGTGAGTAAATTTCATGCAGAATCACTGATTATAACAAACAGCATGTTTGATATAAGCTTTTAGTTAAATCACCTCATGATGTCTGGTGGATTTGCTGGAATTCATAGTTTGTTTTAGATTGTTTTATATTAGATCAAAGTGGAAAAGAAAAATTCTTGACGAGGTTTTCATGCATTTTCTTCCCCATTTCTTGTTACAGTTTATGCTAACATGCCACCTCCCAGAAGACAACCGATGAAGATCTGATGGAGCTGCAGAGCAAGAAAACATTTAAAATTTTTATATTATTATGTCTGAAAATTTTTAATCTTGAATTCTGCAGCCGATGGTACAACTTTTAGTTATATAACTTCATAGAGATTTCCTGGATTTTACTCCAGATTTTTGTTTCTTTCATATTAGGGAAAAGTAAGAATGAAAGTATATTGATGTTGTCTTAATGCAATGACATATTTCCTCTTGTTGTAACAATCTATGTTAAAATGCCGCCTCCCAAATGAAATCATGACGACTACTGATGAAGATCTGAAGAAGCTGCAGGTCAAAACATTGTTTAATGTTGTTATTTTATGTCATTACACGCGTACTGAAAATACGAGAAAAGATGACATGTAATGCAACTGTATGTAAATACATGAATTATCTAAACTCAGTGTTAGTTCTTAGCCTGTTATGTCATTTGTTGAAACCAAATGGATTTCATTGTTTATTAAAAACAGACATGCCAATAAATATATAAAAAGCACATTTCAAGGTCAATTTATAGTTGATGCTTGAACATCACTATATTTATACATTATTTTACATGTAGCACGTAAAACAAGCTGCAAATTTCTTCAAATGATCTTTTTCTTTTAGAATATGCAACAGCAGCTTCGTGCTCTTCTTTCACCACAGACCTCTACCGCTTGGTTCTTTGTTGTTTCGATGACTCCAGCATGTATTTCTGACATGTCTGCACTCACTGTAGGTTAACCGCAACAATGCACATGAAGTGAATTCACACAAACATGACATTTTTTTACACACAGATAAAAAAAATTTGTCCTAATAACTGCCAGCTGCACAGTTTGGTCCAAGAACATTTATTAGTATGAAGTCATTTACCTGGTTTATATTTTTCTTAACTGCAGAGCAAAGATACAACAATGCAAAAATTCACAAATATCTGCAGGCCCAGAATAAACCGTATGATTTATTAGGACACATTTCTAGAGCCGTGTGGTCTTGGCATGTGGTTTTCTTCTTTTCCTGTTCAATGCTTTGCAAAATAAAAGCTAAAAGTTTGATTCTGCAGCTCAGTCCGGCTCCCAGGTGCTGATGGAATAAAACATTTTGCATCAGTTGCTAAGACAGTTGAGCTCCTGGTCATGGCAGGTCTGAGTGACGTTATCCTGCTGATATGGGCTGTAAATGCCCTGGTCCTGGGTAAGTAATATTTAACTGCAACATGATGACCAAATTTGTGCAAATTCCTCTGAGACGTTTTTAAAACTTACTTTCATAGGAAATCAGACACAATTTTCCATGAACAAAAAAAGTTAATCTAAATCGGCTAAATTTAGTGTTCCAGTTCAGAAATGTAATTTTTTAGAGAATTACTCCAACATGATACAAACCATATTTTATTCACGAATAAAATATCACATTTGAACAGGATTTTTTTTTTTCTCACACAGAAAACCAGTTAAAAATTCTATTAGAACAATGTAGATGACTATTGTCATAAGTTGTACTAATGTGATGCATCATTTCCAGATACGAGCTAAGAGCCACTAAGAGCGCTTTGAAGCTTGAATTTTATATATTTTTTTACTTTACAGAACTTCAGTAAAGTTTCATTACGGTTTTTACACTTTAGATGGAAGATTTGTGAATCTATCAGTCTTACTGTTTTTATGACGTGAGGAAATAAAGACCCGTAAAATAACAAGATGTGATCAGAAAAGTTGTGACTCTAAACTGTTGCTGCCAATAGCCTTTATTGGGAAGCAGCACCAATAAAGCACCATGCTGCAGAGCCACTCCGGTATTCTGGGCTCTGGGTGGATCCAGTTACATCTAACAGTTCTTTGCACCTTGTTGCACAGAATTCGGATCCAACAAACGATTCAATCTTCCAGGAAGTCACAGCTGTAGATCTCCCAGGTGAGGTTTCAGAGGCCACTGCTACTTCAGGCCCTTTTATTTAAAGGAGCGACTGACAAAACCCCAAAGTCCTCAATCTGTACAGGATTCTCTTCTAATTCTCTGTTTGCCACTTTACAGAAAACCAGCAAATGTTAGATTTAAGATATGCAAATTAGTAGCTGCTCTGTGAACATGCATTTTATTTTTTTTTCTTCTGTAAGTTGAAGGGTTTTCACACTTAAGCTAAAGCAAGCAAAGCTCAGGCAAGAGCTTCCTGTTCTTGGTGATCGAGTAGCAGAAATAAAACTTCCTGCCAAGGTGAAGGCGGGGCTCTCAGTTTGGTTTATATTAAAAAATAGTCGGTTGGTTCTTCACCCTCTTTTGGACTCGGATCGGCTTGAATCGTGGGTGCTCACACACACCCTTCCACCCCGGACATGGCGGGTCTCCGAGGTCTGATGATCTTGCTGGTCCTGATGGTTGGTTCGGCTCGCTGTAAGTACTCCAAAAAATATAATAAAAGTGAAGCTTTCTTATGAGCTGGTTGAAGGAGGGAAGTGATGCATTCAATGTCTTCTTGTGTCTGTCTTCTGACAGTTTGTCTAAAAATGGGTTTCATTTAAAAAACATTGACGCGATGATGTCTAACCTCCTAAGTTACGTTTCTGCACCTGTTGCTAACCCACCTCCACGCACTGGGACAGGTACTCCTGCACCTGTTGCCATCCCACCTCCACGCACTGGGACAGGTACTCCTGCACCTGTTGCCATCCCACCTGCAAGCACTGGGACAGATACTCTTGTACCTGTTGCCATCCCACCTGCAAGCACTGTGGCAACAACTGCTGCAGCCTCCAAACCTTCCAGTCCAATCAAACCCACAAACACCTCTCTGTCCATCACCTCAAATCCTCCAACCTCTTCAAAGAAACCAAGTGGTAATGTATTAGTTTACAGTTTTTTAAAAAAAAGTCTTAGTTTTTCAATGATAAAATTAGTTGTTCTTTAAGAATCAGAAGGTAAGAAACTTGGTAGTGGATTTCTTCAGCTTGACGGTGACCTCCGCATGCTCTCCAACCAGCAGTCAATACCTCACCTGCAAGCATCTCAAATGAGACTTCAAACACCATCCAGTCATCTTCTCAGCCAAACACAACCATGACTGCCGCCACAGGTTGGAACTTTAAATATTTAATTTGGGACTTTAACAAGTTTGTTCAGATATAGACTATGGATTACAGACTGTAGGTCTGCCAAGACAGAAATCAGGTATCTGTAGATTTAAGATGGTTTGCGAAAGTGTTTCAGTTTTTAACTTTTTTCATGTTTCCCTCTTGCAGCTAAACCAGATCCAAAGTGTGAGTATCAGATTTGAGGTTAAGAACAATTGTTTATTGACGGTGCTCTTTTTTCTGAGATTATGTAATAACAAAAAAAAAAATTGTTTTGCGTTTTAATTTCATTGTAACAGCTTGAGATAAAACCTTTATGTTTTATTTGAGCTCAGATGTAAAACTGTTGCTTTGCAGGTTCCTACAGTGTTGAGCAGATCAAGTTTGGTCTGAAGATAAAGATGACAGATTCTACTCCTAACAACTTCACCGTACATGTTGCTGAGACCAGAGGTTCATTTAAAAGGAGAGACAATTTTAACTCCATCAGTAAAAACTCAACTTATGAGATCAAACCTCTGAAGCCGTGCACTGAATATGAGCTAAAAGTCACATTTAGTGGCTTCAATGGTACAGAAATATTCTGTAACACAACCAAAAATAAAACAACAACAACTGGAATGAGTGAGTAAAATGTTTCATATTTTATCTTTACTTTAATTATTGACTGAAATGAGATTCTGTGGAGAAATGAGACAAATATTGTTTCTGTGTTTCAGCTAAACAAGAAATAAATAAAACATCCTGCCCTCCTGGATATTTCTGTTACCAAAGTGGTTGGAACATCAACTCTTTACTATCAAAAAACAACAAAGTTTTAATTGAAGATTTCAACAATGGATTGTATCGTCTCAAACAAGTTTATGACGACACGTGTTCAGATTTAGTTTTGACGTTCCCTGCAAAAAACTGCTCCAATGCCACATTTACCATATCTGAAACCTTCACTGTTGGTATGAACAAAAACATATTAATAATAATTAATATGATTATCAAATCTGTGGATGTGACATTAGTTTCACTGGTATTTTTTTATTCTTCAGATTTCATTGATCCAAAAGTCATAAATCAGATTAAACCTGATAAACTTCCTGCAGAGATAAAACCAAACTTACCATCAAGCTGTAAAAATCTCAGTGTTGAGTATAAATGTTCAGGTGAGTAAAAACTACATCAATGAAAATCAATTTAAAAACTATGTAGAGTAGAAAACTACAGATTGTGTCTTAACAATACATTATAAATATTTTCCAAAATGTTTTAACACTTTTTATTTGTAAATTGTGTCAAAATGTAAAGAATAAATCAAACAGCTGATCAGTGTTAATATGCAGCCGCTGCAGAAATGACTAAATGTTTGTGTTTCTTCAGGAATGAACAATGAATCTGTTGAACCGTCTGACATGAAGCCGTTCACAAACTACAGCTGCACTGGTGACATCAAGATGAACAATGTCTCCATAAATAAGACACTTCCACCTGTCCAGTTCAACATCGACTGTGGTGAGTTGGTATTTACTGCATTTCACTGGAAATAAGAACAAAGTTATGATACTAACACAACACAGAGAGAAAATCACTATCAGGACATTATTCATTGTTTTTGCTTTTCTATTGCTACAGAGTTTACAGTAACCAACCTGAAGAGCATTTCAACCAATACTTCCATTAAGCTGAACTGGGAAACGACGAGTGATAAATGTCAAGATGTTCTTGACAGACTGATGGAGCTCTCTCATGACTGCAGCTGTAAGCTGAAATGTAAGTGAAATATAGAGATTTGCTTTTCTCTATTATATTTACATCAAGTAATGTTTAATGCATCTGAATTATTGCAGCCATTTTAAATTAACTTTAACTTATAAATGGAAGATTTGTGAATTTATCAGTCTTACAGTTTTTACATCAATGATGTGAGGAAACCTGTAAAATAATCAAATGTGATCAGAAAAGTTGTGATTCACTATCAATATGTTTAAGCTGCAGCGACCTGTGAATGATTTTAATGGAAATATTTTCTTAATTGAATGTTTGACATGAGAAACAAACTCTACTTCAATATTTCTTGAAGTTATGATTGTAAAGATGTTTTACCAAAAGCTATTTTTGTGAAATCAATGGAAAAACAGATGAACGTTATTATAAACCTGAAAACAAGAAAAACATCCCATTTAACGGACGATCGTGCACAATCAACGGACTTAAACCATACAAGGATTACGACTGTGACGTTTATGCCATCTACAACAAGACAAGAAAATTTACTAGTACAACAAGGGAAAAGAAAACTGCGCCTGGAGGTGAGTAAATAAGAATATTTTTTGTTGTTAAATTTTAATGCAATCTACAAACACAACTAGAATTTAAATTAAACAAAAACTTGACATTTATTTGTCTTCATTTTGTTTGGCTGTAGGACCATTGAATGTTTTCTTTTAGGAAACTCTTATCTAACAATTTAAATAATATATGTTCTTATTCAGTAGTACAAAATAAATCCCTGATCAGTAATTATTATTTTCAAACAATGAAAGTTTTATTGCTAACCAGTTGAACTAAAATTGATTTGAAAATAATGATCCCTTCTTCAGGTTTTCTTCATTCATGCAGAAATAAGTTACGTTATTTTTGGTTTTTAAAACACAAGATGCATAAAAATCAAAGAAATGCTAAAACTAACGAGTTACAATGAAGCAATCACTGCATTGTTAGATTCAGATCCTAGCACTGCTGCACATTCCTAACATGTTAACTTTGGTCCAGATGTTCATCTTTATGACCCCAGAGAGGAAAACCAGGCTTAATACAATTATTAAAGAATCCATGTTAATAAATTAAATGTCATTGGGAAGAAAAAATATTGCCTATATGCAGAATCAGTAATTCCTCTTACTGATTATGTATTTGTTTAGACTAAAAATATAAGAAAAACATGTATATTTATATACATGTTTTGTTGATTTTATTAAAAAGTTGAAATTACTCAGATATTACAATTTTTATCAAGTTTCCTTCTTAAATGTTTTGTATATTTTAGTGCGCTCTTAAGATTTTCACTAAAAAAGGTTTTACTCTCCATGTCTGAGTCCTAACATGTGTCCACTCTCTTCTTATAGAACCGGTACTAAAAGGAAATCTTCAGGTTCAGAATCCAGTGAACAACGCAATCAAAGTGTCATGCAGAGATAAAATAATTGAACTTAACGGACCAAAGGAAAAATACATTGCAAATCTTCATGGTTTTCCTTCCAAGGAATTGAAATCGCCAAACTGTGACTTTGAATTCACAGACCTGAGTTATTTAACGTCCTACTCAGTGGAGGTTTGTTTGAATCTCAGTTGGCTTCATGACAAAATCCCCGTTTTGTTGCTGAACTTTCTTTGGGTGTTTTAAATCCTAACATGATATTCTGTTGTTGTAGGTGTTTCTTTCCAACGGACACTTTAAGAGCAAATCATTGAAAACTTCAGCTGCGACTCTCTGTATGTGACATTACATTTATAACCACTCATTCTGTATATTCACACTCTCTAGATGCATTTCTACACATCTTATGTAGGTTGCTAATTTTTTTTTTGTCCTTGTTGCTTAGATAATGACAAAGCTCTTATTGGATTTCTGCTCTTCCTCATCATCATCATCACCTCTGTGGCTCTTCTCCTGGTCCTCTATAAGATCTACGTGTTAAAACACAGAAAATCCAAGTAAGGATGTTCTGTTTCCTCAGCAGACAGGCTGGTTCTGCTCTTTGTTCAGTTGTGACCGTAGTGGATTTTTTACAATCAGTATAAATGCACCAAACTCAGCTCTGCTCACTGTAGCTTCAGTATTAAAGCCTGATTGATCTCCATTAAAACACAGACAACAGCAAAGCCCTCATTGGCTGTTTGAGAGCCAATCAGGGCCACACAAATGTCCTGATTTCCTGAAATCCAGGAAGTAAAACCTGTTCAGCTTTCATCTTTATGTTTGTTGATTTTCATTGTTAATTCGATCATGTTTTCTAAAATTAATCTTCTGACTTGATTGATTTTCTCCACAGTGATAATGAAGAACAGAAACGCTTCTCAACAGCCAGTGAGTAAATTTCATGCAGAATCACTGATTATAACAAACAGCATGTTTAATATAAGCTTTTAGTTAATCAATCAATCAATCAATCAAATTTTATTTGTATAGCACATTTCAGCTACAAGGCATTTCAAAGTGCTTTACATCATAAACACAAAATACAACATAAAATAAAATAAAAATACAACATAAAATAAAATAAAAATACAACATAAAATAAAATAAAATACCACGGAATTTAAGCGCCTGTTACCGCCGGACTCCGCCGTCCGTTTAACCACGGGTATTCGCCGGGCCCCGTTGCCCACAACAGGAAAAGGTCTCAACCTTTTGACACGGAATTTAAGCGCCTGTTACCGCCGGACTCCGCCGTCCGTTTAACCGACATCACCTCATGATGTCTGGTGGATTTGCTGGAATTCATAGTTTGTTTTAGATTGTTTTATATTAGATCAAAGTGAAAATGAAAAATTCTTGATGAGGTTCTCATGCATTTTCTTCCCCATTTCTTGTTACAGTCTATGCTAACATGCCACCTCCCAGAAGACAACCGATGAGGATCTGATGGAGCTGCAGATCAAGAAAACATTTAAATTTTTTATATTATTATGTCTTAAAAATTTTAATCTTGGATTCTGCAGCTGATGGTACAATTTTTAGTTATTTCAATTCATAGATATTTCCTGGATTTTACTCCAGATTTTTGTTTGTTTCATATTAGGGAAAAGTAAGAATGAAAGTATATTGATGTTGTCTTAATGCAATGACATATTTCCTCTTGTTGTAACAATCTATGTTAAAATGCCGCCTCCCAAATGAAATCATGACGACTAGTGATGAAGATCTGAAGAAGCTGCAGGTCAAAACATTGTTTAATGTTGTTATTTTATGTCATTACATGCGTACTGAAAATACGAGAAAAGATGACATGTAATGCAACTGTATGTAAATACATGAATTATCTAAACTCAGTGTTAGTTCTTAGCCTGTTATGTCATTTGTTGAAACCAAATGGATTTCATTGTTTATTAAAAACAGACATGCCAATAAATATATAAAAAGCACATTTCAAGGTCAATTTATAGGTGATGCTTGAACATCACTATATTTATACATTATTTACATGTAGCACGTAAAACAAGCTGCAAATTTCGTCTAAATGATCTTTTTCTTTTAGAATATGCAACAGCAGCTTCGTGCTCTTCTTTCACCACAGACCTCTACCGCTTCGTTCTTTGTTGTTTCGATGACTCCAGCATGTATTTCTGACATGTCTGCACTCACTGTAGGTTAACCGCAACAATGCACATGAAGTGAATTCACACAAACATGACATTTTTTTACAAATAGATAAAAAAAAAAGTCCTAATAACTGCCAGCTGCACAGTTTGGTCCAAGAACATTTATTAGTATGAAGTCATTTACCTGGTTTTATTTATTTTTTTCTTAACTGCAGAGCAAAGATACAACAATGCAAAAATTTACAAATATCTGCAGGCCCAGAACAAACCGTATGATTTATTAGGACACATTTCTAGAGCCGTGTGGTCTTGGCATGTGGTTTTCTTCTTTTCCTGTTCAATGCTTTGCAAAATAAAAGCTAAAAGTTTGATTCTGCAGCTCAGTCCGGCTCCCAGGTGCTGATGGAATAAAATATTTTGCATCAGTTGCTAAGACAGTTGATGCTCCTAGTCATGGCAGGTCTGAGTGACGTTATCCTGCTGATATGGGCTGTAAATGCCCTGGTCCTGGGTAAGTAATATTTAACTGCAACATGATGACCAAATTTGTGCAAATTTCTCTGAAACATTTTTAAAATTTACTTTCATAGGAATCAGACACAACTTTGCATGAACAAAAAAAAGTTAATCTAAATTGGCTAAATTTAGTGTTCCAGTTCAGAAATGTAATTTTTTAGAGAATTACTCCAACATGATACAAACCATATTTTATTCACGAATAAAATATCACATTTGAACAGGATTTTTTTTTCTCACACAGAAAACCAGTTAAAAATTCTATTAGAACAATGTAGATGACTATTGTCATAAGTTGTACTAATGTGATGCATCATTTCCAGATACGAGCTAAGAGCCACTAAGAGCGCTTTGAAGCTTGAATTTTATATATTTTTTTACTTTACAGAACTTCAGTAAAGTTTCATTACGGTTTTTACACTTTAGATTGAAGATTTGTGAATCTATCAGTCTTACTGTTGTTATGACGTGAGGAAATAAAGACCTGTAAAATAACAAGATGTGATCAGAAAAGTTGTGACTCTAAACTGTTGCTGCCATTAGCCTTTATTGGGAAGCAGCACCAATAAAGCACCATGCTGCAGAGCCACTCTGGTATTCTGGGCTCTGGGTGGATCCAGTTACATCTAACAGTTCTTTGCACCTTGTTGCACAGAATTTGGATCCAACAAACGACTCAATCTTCCAGGAAGTCACAGCTGTAGATCCCTCAGGTGGGGTTTCAGAGGCCACTGCTACTTCAGGCCCTTTTATTTAAAGGAGTGACTGACAAAACCCCAAAGTCCTCAATCTGTACAGGATTCTCTTCTAATTCTCTGTTTGCCACTTTACAGAAAACCAGCAAATGTTAGATTTAAGATATCCAAATTAGTAGCTGCTCCATGACCATGTATTTATTTATTTTTTTCTGGAATTTGAAGGGTTTTCACAATTAAGCTAAAGCAAGCGAAGATCAGACAAGCGATGGCTTCCTGTTCATGGTGATCGAGTAGCAGAAATAAAACTTCCTGCCAAGGTGAAGGCAGGCTCTCAGTTCGAAGTGTGACATCACTCCCGTTTGCTTCACTTGAAACCAGAAGCAAGGTTTAGGGTTTGGGGAACAAGTCCAGGAAGCTCCGTCTTCTGATGAGACAGATAAAGCGAATGTAGTTTGAAACAGATCAACGTTTAGGGGGTTTATATTAGAAATAGAGGTTAGGTTTGGTGTCGGTTGGTTCTTCACCCTCTTTTGGACTCGGATCGGCTTGAATCGTGGGTGCTCACACACACCCTTCCACCCCGGACATGGCGGGTCTCCGAGGTCTGATGATCTTGCTGGTCCTGATGGTTGGTTCGGCTCGCTGTAAGTACGGCAAAAAATATAATAAAAGTGAAGCTTTTTTATGAGCTGGTTGAAGGAGGGAAGTGATGCATTCAATGTCTTCTTGTGTCTGTCTTCTGACAGTTTGTCTAAAAATGGGTTTCATTTAAAAAATAAAAAATAAAAACATAGACACGATGATGTCTAACTTCCTAAGTTAAATTTCTGAACTTGCAGCAGATTGTTGTTTGGTGTGCGATGGTGTTTATGGTAAAAGGTGAATTATTTTTTTGGAGTGAGACATGAATCTGTCATCAGCTTTTCTTTCAAAAGAATTGAAAAACACCAGCGAACAAAATGTAATTATTTAAACTGACTATGTAGAGCAATGTGGAACTCTTTAGGAAGTTTTTCTCTTAGTTTCTCTTAGTTTTTATTTCCACCAATAACCTTTTTAAAGGTTTTTGGTGGAATTTCACATCATAGTCGGAACCCGAAGAGTTTCTGTCCTGGCTCAGCCAAAGTTACTTTTTACAGTAGATGTGCGCAAAGTGATTTCCAGAACAGTGTTTTCATCTCTGTTGGGCTTCCCATGTTGGAAAATAATAAATGCCATTCTTTCTCACATCAAGAGGCACAAAGCAGCTTGTCTTCTACAGGCTGCCGTTGAAGTCGCTTCAGCAGAGGGAAGTGGTCGACCAAACTTGATTTTGACCTTTCCTGCACTTGTAGAAGTGCCAACTAAAGTATTTGAGGTTGTAGCTTCAGCTAATCTCTTCTGCAGAGATTTCAAGCACTAATGATCGTTACTGTAACAATGTGCCACTAGATCCAGAGTTTGGTATCTAGAGCCGAACTTCAGAAAGGCTGATAATATCTCAAGAAGAGCAAAAGCTCCCATGAACTCATGTGAGGTTTGACAGAGCTGCTTCATCCAGATAAGTCGTCCATCTTCCTCTTTCGGGTTGATAACGCTTTCACATTTTTCTTGTGTTTTTAACGGAAAGAAAATGATCCCAGATGAATAAAATATAAAACAAAAACTGTTGTTTGTTTATTAAAATGTATATTTAGTGTGATGGTGTATCTGATTTCTTTACATCATTTTCTTTTCTTTTTATATTTTCAGGTCAAGGCAACAGCAGTAAGTAGTGATTCATGTTTAGCCAAAATAACATTTTGGTTAAATATGTATTTATTCATTAAATACAAATGTTCTGTTCCTAAAAGCCTCCAGCTTTGCTTCATGTTGCCCAAACCTTTAAAGCTGCTCTGACTTGTTTATTGTTGCTGTCCAACAAAAAACAAATCTAAGATTAAATCTATAATTCATTGGAAAAAACTACAGAGCCTCTTGTCTTATAGTTTTAAAGTGCAGATGTTTTATGGACAATGGAAATGTCTCAAAGATAAATTAGAGTCGTGGTTCACCACATTATTTTTGACAATAAACTAAAACCTGCAAAAGTTGGTGTTAAGTACTTTGGAACTTTAAATATTTAATCTGGGACTTTAACAAGTTTGTTAAGAAATAGACTATGGATTACAGACTGTAGGTCTGCCAAGACAGAAATCAGGTATCTGTAGATTTAAGATGGTTTCCGAAAATGTTTCAGTTTTTAACTTTTTTCATGTTTCCCTCTTGCAGCTAAACCAGATCCAAAGTGTGAGTATCAGATTTGAGGTTATGAACAATTGTTTATTGACGGTGCTCTTTTTTCTGAGATTATGTAATAACAAAAAAAAAAATTGTTTTGCGTTTTAATTTCATTGTAACAGCTTGAGATAAAACCTTTATGTTTTATTTGAGCTCAGATGTAAAACTGTTGCTTTGCAGGTTCCTACAGTGTTGAGAAGATCAACTTTGGTCTGAAGATAAAGATGACAGATTCTACTCCTAACAACTTCACCGTACATGTTGCTGAGACCGGAGGTTCATTTAAAAGGAAAGACAATTTTAACTCCATCAGTAAAAACTCAAATTATGAGATCAAACCTCTGAAGCCGTGCACTGAATATGAGCTAAAAGTCTCATTTAGTGGCTTCAATGGTACAGAAATATTCTGTAACACAACCAAAAATAAAACAACAACAACTGGAATGAGTGAGTAAAATGTTTCATATTTTATCTTTACTTTAATTATTGACTGAAATGAGATTCTGTGGAGAAATGAGACAAATATTGTTTCTGTGTTTCAGCTAAACAAGAAATAAATAAAACATCCTGCCCTCCTGGATATTTCTGTTACCAAAGTGATTGGAACATCAACTCTTTACTATCAAAAAACAACAAAGTTTTAATTGAAGATTTCAACAATGGATTGTATCGTCTCAAACAAGTTTATGACGACACGTGTTCAGATTTAGTTTTGACGTTCCCTGCAAAAAACTGCTCCAATGCCACATTTACCATATCTGAAACCTTCACTGTTGGTATGAACAAAAACATATTAATAATAATTAATATGATTATCAAATCTGTGGATGTGACATTAGTTTCACTAAACTGGTATTTTTTTATTCTTCAGATTTCATTGATCCAAAAGTCATAAATCAGATTAAACCTGATAAACTTCCTGCAGAGATAAAACCAAACTTACCATCAAGCTGTAAAAATCTCAGTGTTGAGTATAAATGTTCAGGTGAGTAAAAACTACATCTATAAAAAACAATTTAAAAACTATGTAGAGTAGAAAACTACAGATTGTGCCTTAATAATACATTATAAATATTTTCCAAAATGTTTTAACACTTTTTATTTGTAAATTGTGTCAAAATGTAAAGAATAAATCAAACAGCTGATCAGTGTTAATATGCAGCAGCTGCAGAAATGACTAAATGTTTGTGTTTCTCCAGGAATGAACAATGAACCTGTTGAACCGTCTGACATGAAGCCGTTCACAAACTACAGCTGCACTGGTGACATCAAGATGAACAATGTCTCCATAAATAAGACACTTCCACCTGTCCAGTTCAACATCCACTGTGGTGAGTTGGTATTTACTGCATTTCACTGGAAATAAGAACAAAGTTATGATAAAACACAACACAGAGAGAAAATCACTATCAGGACTTTATTCATTGTTTTTGCTTTTCTATTGCTACAGAGTTTACAGTAACCAACCTGAAGACCAGTTCAACCAATTAATAATAGATTTATTAAAATAAATATATTTTAAACAAACTCCATGAGGAGATAAAATGTGTAAAACAACCAGATGTGATCAGTGAAGCTGTGACTCTAAACTATCACTGACCTGAGGATGATTTTAATGGAAATGTTTCTTTAATGTTTAACATGAGAAACATGTTAAACATGTTTGGTTTGTTTCTCATGTTATAATATAATCAATCAATGTGTTTGGAGAATAATATAATCTCCAAACGCAAACTATTGTTTATATAACAATCAGTATAAATACACAACTCAGCTCTGTAACTTCAGTATTAAAGCCTGATTGATCTCTGTTAAAACACAGACAACAGCAAAGCCCTCATTCGCTATTTGGTCTACCTCATCATCTTCATCATCCTCGGTGTGGCGTTCTTCATCAGGAAGAGGATAAAATCCAGGAAGTAAAACCTGTTCAGCTTTCATCTTTATGTTTGTTGATTTTCATTGTTAATTCAATCATGTTTTCTGAAATTAATCTTCTGACTTGTTTGATTTTCTCCACAGTGATAATGAAGAACAGAAACGCTTCTCAACAGTCGGTGAGTAAATTTCATGCAGAATCACTGATTATAACAAACAGCATGTTTAATATAAGCTTTTAGTTAAATCACCTCATGATGTCTGGTGGATTTGCTGGAATTCATAGTTTGTTTTAGATTGTTTTATATTAGATCAAAGTGAAAAAGAAAAATTGTTGACGAGGTTTTCATGCATTTTGTTTTTGTTTTTTGTTTTTTTGAAAAAATGCTTTATTTTACCATGAAGTTGAAACATTTTACTCTGGCACAACAGAAGGAGGTCAGGTGGTCTGATAAGCACAGACTGACTCTGATCCAAAATGATGAACTGATCATAGTTGGACCAAATGACGAGTCCAGACAACGAGATCAATGAAGGCGACTTGAAATAATCCATTCATTTTCCGGTCACTCTTCTCCCTAACGGGGTCGGGCGTTGCTGATGCCGATCAATAGCTGCGTTCCGGGCGAGAGGCAGGGTCACCCTGGACAGGTCGCCAGTCTGTCGCAGGGCAACACAGAGACAAACAACCATAAACACACACACACCTAGGGAGAATCTGTAAAGCCCAATCAACCTGACAACCTGTTTTTGGACTGTGGCAGGAAGCCGGAGTACCCGGAGAGAACCCACGCTTGCACAGGGAGAACATGCGAACTCTGTGCAGAAAGACCCCGGGCCTGGAATCGAACCCAGGACCTTCTTGCTGCAAGGCAACAGCGCTACCCACTGCGCCACTGTGCAGCCTACTTGAAATAATAAGATCTAGAAAAGAGATAAATAAGTCAGAAACAGTGGAAAATCTGCTTCATCCTTAACCCTCTCCAGGCAGATGTTGCAGATTTGCAACAGCTAAATGCTACTTAGTTAGTCTTTGCAAGTAATTTGAGCCTGAGAGGGTTAAGTTGTTTTTATAGTTTTCACCTTATATATTGTAAAAATGTTCTAGCCCTTCATGATTTTTATCTTAATTTGTACTTTTGTAGATAAACTTTCATTACAGAAAATAAATCCGACGTCCTTATTGACTGTCGGTAATTGGCAACATTTGGGGAAATAATCTTAAGTTATAGGTTACTGATGAAAGACTCTTAATTAGTGTGTCAGATGTAAAGAAGTAATTAATGTTCATTTGTTAATCAATGTGCAAAATATAAACTGATTTTCACCACAAACTGTCATGGTCTCTTGATTTCATTTTTGATATATTTTTGGTACTTTTGGTTTTCCATATTGTTCTGTGTCCTTTCAGACATTCATTCTGCTACTTAAATCGACCTCTATGGTTGCAATTGGCTCTCATTGTCGCAGTCAGGTGATGAAAAACGCCTCGTTTCCTCCCCTACTTTGTCCTGCTTGCTGTGTTTTGTGCGGCTTGTTGTTTTTTTTTAGCCTCTCAATGCAATTGATCAAATTTTCACAACTGGGCAGAAGAGAGCCTCCCTGTCCTGCGGGGACACACCTGGTGGGATACATCCTGGATTTATTTGGTATATCGACAAATTGGTGATGGATTGGGCCGACTGGTGAACTGTCAGACTGACCTGCTGTGGACAGAGCCGCAAGCTGGATCCGATTCTTTCACCAGCTGTGGACCTAAAACCAAATTCAAATAAACTCAATGCTGATTTTTTACCTTCCCATTAACCAGATTGTATATTTATGTGCAATGTTTTGAGCTGTTTTGAGTAGAAATACTAAAAATCATTATCATTATTTTGATCAAATTAGTTTGATATATTTACTTTTTCCTGTTTATTTTAAAATCAAGCATAATCCTTGGTTAGAATGGCTCAGTCAAAGTCTTCCCCTGTACATTCCAGGTTTTATAACAGCTGCACTTCAGTTATGTGCTGCTTCGCTGTATCAATTTCTGAAGAAACACTTGAGTTTATTCAGTTTCAGAACTTGTGTTCAGAGAGTCTATCATTTTTAAGTTTATCTCTTTCGTCAATCAGTCCACTATGTGAATAAACTTGATTAAGTATATAAGAAAATCTACTTAAAACCACAGGCACACAGGTTATTAGCAAGTGCACAACCAGAAATTACCCGCGGTTTAAAAAAAAATAAAGATTTCCTGTTATAAGCAGTACAGCAGAGCAGCATAGAGCTGTCAGGCAGCTTTGCATGAGAAACTCGGCCTTCCTCATTGACGAGGTGAGACTTGTTCCCTCTTGTGTCAGATGTATTTATTACATGCAGCAAAGAGGATATGGGAGATTTGAATGGTTTAATTATCCCGTTGCTGCAGAATAAAGTTTTTGTTTTGAACAAAAGTAAATAAATATATTCAATTAATCAACAAGTTTATAAAGACATTTACAAAAGATCAGATTTACTGCATTTTTTTTTATCACCTGGGTTATTTTTCCAGAATATGCAGGGTAAGTTATAAACCTACAAGCTCAATAAAGTGAAATTAAAATGTTGGAAAATAACCAGAACAACCGTTCTGTCATTACATCTGTTTTTTTCTACAGAAATGAAAAGACCTTTGTGTTGTGTGATACCAGATATCCCTCATTGTTCCTTCATCTTTCTGCTATGTCTGAGAGCAGAAAGTAAATACTGTAAATTATTATCTACAGATTATAATCCCTGTTCAAAACCATCTCATTTTGACCTTTGACTTGTCAGAGTCTGCAGATGTAAACCTCGCAGGGTGAACAGACAGGATGATATATAAAACCAAGTGTAGCAGAGAAACTATCAGATCTGCCTTCTTCATCTGTTGATTCGTTATCTGATCTGATTAAAAGCTGCTTTCTTTCCATCAACTTGATGTTTCTTGCAAAGAAAAGAACACAAGAAAAAAATCTCTTCCTGTCAATGGGGGTGGAGGTCTTTTCTACTGCATGAAGAATCTGCAGCTCCTCTTGTCGTTGCATTTGCAGCCTGTTTCTGGACATGGCTGATCTCGGTGCTGCCCGCCTTCTGTTGGTCTTAACCATGATTATCTATTTCGCCAAATGTAAGTATGACCCTTTTTCTCAAAGTCACTCGAAATTATTTATATCAATTAACAACTTAAGCAAAGTGTTAACTATAACTCAGCTCTGATGCGTAGCTGTATCATCATAACTAAAGGAATTTATTTTAAAACAACTCGTTGTTGCAAAGGCTCCCATCTTATTAGAGTACATGCAAAAATAACTTGAATATAAAATAAATGTTTTTTAAATCTAAATACACCTGCATTACCGCGCATACCTAACACAATAACAGTTCATTTTCCTGTAATGAACAGATGCAAAATTGTAAAAACAAACAAAAATGTACAGTTTTGCTAAAAACTTTTCACTTCCACTAATAATAAGTTATTATTTTTTTAAATATTTATTTCTGTTGAACTCAGTAAAATAAGAAATATATCAAAACAAGCAAAATAATCAATTAAGGTAGCATATAATTTAAAAAATAATATGTAAACTGTTCTAAAATTAATTCTATTTTGAACCAAACTTTCTTTTTTGCAACTTTTAAAATGAAGTGTAAGGGCTTTTCTTAAATCTCTCCTAAATTATTTTTTAAAATCTTAATCTTACGCTCGATTCTAGTCGTTTCTTATTTAGTTTGGAGATTAGTATGTTTGTACATTTTAGTTGATGTTCCACTTATTGAACAGCAGATTATTCCTGGTAAAATAAAAATTAAATTATTCTTTTTTATTCTAAATTCGGGTTAACATGTTCAGATTCAGGCAAATAAAAATGAACTTAGTGTTGACTTTAGATGATAAATGTCAGAGAAAAATGACTTAAGGTTATTTTAAAATATTTAATGCTGTTACATTTTTCCTTCTCGTCTCACAGCTGAGCCAAGCGCCGCGCCTCCACAGTGTGAGTAAAACACTAAACATTTTGAACACCATTTTTGATTTTTGTTTCACTATATTTTTTCTATTAACTTTGAAAATACATCTTAAGTTTTAAGTTAATATGGCTTTATTTTTAATTTGCTGAGTAGGTTCTTACAGTGTTACAGCGATCAGGTTTGGATTCCAGTTTAAGATGACCAGTTTCCCCACTGGTCGCTACACAATAAGCATTGGCGAGGAAGGAAGTCCAACAGCTGAAAAGATCGTCAACATTTCTTCATCTAATAAAAACCCAGTGCATGAAATCCAACGTCTGAAGCCCTGCACTGAATACGAGCATAAGGTCACGCTGCTTGACAATAGCGGAACAGAAATACTCTGCAGCGGCTCTGGAGGAAAAGCAAAGACGCTCAACATGAGTAAGTACAAAAACTTCTGCAAGTATTACTTTACTGATTTGGCGTTCAACAGTGAGAAACATAACTGATGCACTTCAGATGAACAAGACTTCACAAACAGCCCCTGCATCCCGGGATACGTTTGCTACCAAAGCGGCTGGAACATCAACTCCTCGGTTTCTGCACCAAACCAAACTGAACAGTTCAGAGACGGGACCTTTGGCTTCAAGCTGGCTGCCGACGACATCTGCTCAAACTTTACTGTCAGTTTTTACCAAGATAACTGCAAAAACACCTCCTTTAACCTGACCCGATACATTCCTGCTGGTATGTATGAAAGATCAGACCAAACTTTAGAACTAAGTAACTTTGTTTTGATTTTTGTAGGAAGGAAGAAAAAAATCAAAAAACATTTTTTTAACAATTACATTGTTCTTTTGTATTTTTTAAAGTCTGCAGTTGCAATAAAATAAAACAGAGAAAATATACAGATATTCTTTAGGAAATGCATAAATTGTTGTAGATCCAAAACTTAAAAACTGTTAGCATGTCATGCAAGTGACTCTGCGATCTTGCTATATTTTTATAATTTTAACCAAATAAATAAAAAAGCAGTTTTCAGTGTGTGAAGGTTGGTGGAAAATGTAGCTTTATTTATTTTGAAATTAAATAAAAAGCAAAAAGCATTTCATTGAATATCAAAGCTGAATATTTATAAGTATCAGGCAGTCGGGGCCGCATTCAATCAATCCGGAGGCCACAAATGGCCCCCGGACTGCAGCTTGGAAACCCTTTCTAAAAACCTGAATGGTGGGATTAAAATTATATTTGTTTCTTTTTCTAGATTACATAAATCCAAATGACATGAATCAGACCAAACACAATCGCCTTCCTGCACAGATAGAAACAAAACTGCCTCCAAACTGTAAGAATCTCAGCATTGAGTACACCTGCTCAGGTGAGTGAAACCACTACAAGAGATGTGCTTAGAAACAGACAAATGTGCATTTAGGTGATTATAATAGCTCTTGTTTTCTCTGTATAGCTCTTCTGAATGTGGAGCAAAAGGTAAACATACTAATAGCAGGTATTCAATAAATGATCTGTGTTTCCTCAGAAAGTGGAAAAGTCGGGGACTCCATTCAGCTCTCTAATCTGGAGCCGTTTACAAATTACAGCTGCACTGGTCTGATCAAGAACAACAATGTTTCCATCAATAAAATAACTCCAGCTGTCCAGCTCAACATTAACTGTGGTGATTACCGTCTTTGAAATGACACAACTTTAATCCAAACATAGTTTTGGGTTAAAGAACAATAACAGGCGCCTGAGTTTTTTTAATTTAATAAATTTTTTTGTTTTTGCTAATGTTTGATTTTTTTCCCACAGATTTTACGATAATTCCCACAGATTCTTATTTGAACCAAAGTTTTGGCAGTTTGTGGTGGAAAACAACCAGTGAGAACTGTGGAGCCGTTCTTCCAAATCTAGAGAAACTTTCTTATAACTGCAGCAGCCAGGAAGTGAATACAGGTGAATAAAACTGTTTACCTTTACTTTTCTCAAACATGTTTATAGCCAAGGCACGTTAAGACTTTTGAAGAAACAAGAAAGAAAAATGTGGTTGAGTTAATTCAGATCTTCCATTCTCCTTGGCACAAATTTTGAGATATAAACTCTTCATTATGTTGGGGACAAATTACAGACTGCAATGAAAACGCATTTGTAACAGAAACCCAGAACAAATATTTTTTTTATGAATGTAACTTCAAATTCAGTCATGGAAAGTCTCTTTATAATTACCTGCTTGTACTCAAACAGGCGCATTGGTGTACATAAAGGCAACCCGAGAATCTGGTGGACAAAAATGTGAAATTTTTGGACTTAAAATGTACACCAAATATATATTGGCAGCCTATCCCATCTACAGAAACCGGAGGGTTTCCCCAGGACTAAGTCTTAGGGGGCAAACACAAGCTGGAGGTAAGTGATTTATTTCACAAATATCAACAACACTGAAGACTTACATGAACATTTGCTTTTTGCATGCAAGTATGTTTAATACAGTATGTATTGTTTAAAAAAGATTTTTACCGTCTTCAGTGCTAAGCATAAAATAAATAGCACTTTCTGAAATTATTGAATTTACCTCAAAAAAACATTTTGTGTAATTGTGATCTTTTTTTATCAATTAAAACTTAAATAATTTTTCTTATTTTATCTTATTTGGTTTAATAAAACAAAATAATAAGTAACTGAATAAAATATAATTTTTCTCTGACATATTCACAAGTATAAATATATTTAAAATCTCTAAACGTCAGATTTTTTGTTTACAGACTTCTTTATTTTATTTCATTGGCACTGAATAATTTTTATAAAATAGATGTAGTCTTTTTTTAAACCAGCTTTTATCTTACTATATTTTCTGCTTAATGGTGTCATCAGCTGTAGGTTAATTATTTAGGAATACCTTTATCAAAAAAGGAAAAAAGAAGAATATCTTCATTACTCAAGACAGATGTAATTTACTGAAATCCCTCCCGTATTTAAAAAACAAATTATATGTCAATGGACAGAATTTACCCCTGCATCCGTGATTTTATAAAGAAGTTTATTCTTTTTTTCTTGCATCAGAACCAGATAAAGTTCAGCAACTGAAAGTCCATCTCATAAAGCAAAACGTGATCAGAGTAAGTTGCTCCCCGCCAGTCGGTGGATTTAACGGACCAAAGAAAGTTTACAAAGTTCGTCTCGTTGGTGACAGAGAAGTTGAGAAAACTGACGAGTGTGAGTTTGAAATCGGAGATCTGAGCTACCTGACGTCCTACACAGTCCAGGTTTGTGTTCAACCTTTTTATATTCTCAGGATTATCCAAATGTTTTCTATTTAACCCTCGATAAGGAGCATTTCTCCCTTCATAGGTTGTTGCCTTCAATGGGATGTTTGAGAGTGAAGCTGAAACAAGAAACGTTTCCACTCGCTGTACGTGTTTTGCTCAATAACTACAACACAGTGTGAAGAACTTCACACACTGATAAGAACCAAACACTGCGTACTGTAACTCATGTGTTGTTTGTTTCCTGCAGACGATGACAAAGCCCTGAGTGGCATTTTGATCTTCATCCTCATCATTCTCATCATCATACTTGTTGCGCTGCGTCTATCAGTTTTCATCAAAAAGCGAAAGAAGTCGAAAAAGTAAAAGATTATTTACTGATGTAAATCTTACATTAAACCACCGACTTTTATATATCATTTATAAAAAAGTAATCGAAACTGATTGTTTTCTCCACAGTGTTGGTAAAGAGGAAATTAAGCTCACATCAACAGCGAGTAAGTTTTCTCAATAAATTTTATAAAGACTTTATTTCATCACAATGTGGTTCAAGTTGTAACAACATTGTCCCGAGTTGTTATGACTTGGGTCAATGTCATTTATATTTCATTATGAAATAAAATGAGGCTTTTGATTTCAATAAATAATTCTGTAAGTTTTATAATTTTCTGTAGTGATAAAGATATAGTACTTTCTAATTAACCATATTTTTAATTGTGAAAATCCTCCTTTTCTGTGCTAATAACTATATTTCTCATTATTCATTAGAAGCTTACATTTGAAGACGCCGAGGCCCTGAAGACCGATTCATCATTTGCTGTCTGTGCTTGAATATCAAGTTCATTTGGAGACAATTGTGAAGAAATTCAAAAACATTCATGCCAAAATTTCCCGGATTTTGATTTTAATGTTTTGTAATATGTATATTTTTTGATTCAGATGTTTACAGATGTACTGCCTACAGCTGCGGTTGTTTCTAAATGCATTTATCTGCTGTTATAGATGAATACGTTGTTTATCGCTGTGGTTTCTCTGTTCTCTTTGTTTCTCTTTTTTTGCAGGTGTAGAATCAAAAAAATACAAAAAATACATGCATTTCTAAGAAGAATGCATGTACATACATTTAACGATTGTTTTCACATTTATAATACATGTGTGACTTTTGGAAAATGCACAGATTTCATTACGTCTTAAATAAGTCAAATAAAACGATGTGCTCTTCAATGAGTGGATTTTCTTTGAATCATTTCCTTTCACTGTTTCAACTTCACAATATTCCACTTCAATCAAGAGGAAATAAAAATCAGAACAAGAAAAAAAAAACTTTGGCACAAAAGCAGATTTGTTTTGGTGGATCATATCTACTAATATTTTTCATAAAATACATTTATTTGTTGATTTTTTTAGGGTGCATTTAAAATATTCTAAAGAAGTTTAAAGGACGGACGGTAGCGGCCCCAATCATTACTATTCCACCACCATGCTTGACATCTGACCTTGTAAATGATTTTCTTCATACACAACTTTATTTGGCTTTAATTAAATGTTAACTCAGCAACACCTGCTAACAGTGAGTTTCATTAACTGATCATGATACCCACAGAACATGGCAGCAGGCTCGTCATCAGAAACTTCACAAGGTGTCGATACGAAAATATTTCCTGTATGAAACAGAACAGCAAGAAAAAAAACTTCTGTTTCCTATGGTTAAGTGGTTGCATTGTGCATGCAACCTGCATATCTCTAGACAAATGTTGAAAAGAGGAGTTATTTAAATTCAGCATTCAATGAATGCAGATACTTGGAGAAAACAAGATTTCATGTTGGACACAAACAGCCTCAGTGTTGCCGTCAGTCTCATCACTTGATATCTAATCAGTGTTGGAGAAACATCCAGGTTTCATATCTAATGCTCCAGAATAATTGTTTAGTTCTCTTCTTCTGACTGATACGTTTCTACAGTTTAATCTTTGTTGTCCTTTTTAAACTTTACTGCCAGTGCTGGTTAAAGGATGTAAATGAGGAAAGCTCTACCAAAAAGGCTCAGTTTGATTTCTGGTCGATCAGATTCACTATATTTGATGACAGGAATGAACTAAAGAAGTCTGAATGCTTACAGCAGCTCTATTACAATTTATGTACAATCATAGTTTCAAATGGTGGAGGAACTGGTTTAAATGAAAACATTATCAGAGTGAATATTTTAACAGAAAACCACCTTTTTGAAATACACTGCAGTCTAACTCATATATGTCACTTTGAGCACACTATGCACAAACACAAAACACCAATAAAGGAATGAATATAAAACTACAGACATTTAAAATTACCTGTGGTTTCTTCAACAGAGTAGAAATTCAGCTTCCTGTCGATTCGGTGAGTGAAAAGTAGAGGCAGGTGTACAAGGCTTCATCTCAGCCCTTTAACAACAAAACAAATTCAAATTCAAAAGCTCGACTGTTGACATAACCTTCAGATGTGATTTACAAATACATGACTTTATAATCTGAACTGCTGAGGTATAAGCTCAATACTGGAAAACTTTACTGACTCATTAAGTTAGGAAACCTCTAAAGGTATAATATTCATAACAGTAACACATTTTAACACTGAATCAAATGTTATTTATTTATTCAAATGTTGCAGCATTGTGGCATTCGAAGGACTGGAGTTGCTCATCTGTTTTATCGTCTTTTCAAATGAGAGTCTAACATATCTAAACGAAGGGAAACAGGAAGTAGTGCTAATGCATTTAAACGTTTCTAAACAATACCATGAACTTTAATAAAGTAACACAACTCTTAACACAGAACTGCGGACAAATGAAAAGTTGGATTTGTAGAATCACAAAAAGAACCTGACAGTAACCCTGAATATTGATGACTTGTTTCTTAGAAAATCTTACATTTTCCGTCCTTTAACATTGTTTTATTGCTTTATTCAGCCACATTAGAGATAATATAGTATCACAACAACACAGAAAACACGTCTCAGTCTGTTCAATGTCCACAAAATGTTAAAGCTTTATTCATTTTTAATTTGCATACATTGCATTTGTGATATGTGAATTTCATTTGTCATGAAAGGCTGACAAAGCAACTAAAGCTACCAAGACAATAAATACCACCAATGTTTTTATTTTTACTTTATGGACTCTTCAAAAACAACTTCAGTGGGCATGCAGGAGAAAACGGACAAAAGCTAAAAAGGCACAGTCAGGCAACAGTTACAAATAAACATACCAAGAATACCAAAATCCTTAAAGCAACTCAGAATTTCATCTTCTTTGGAAAGATAAAAGAAAACTCCACCTTTGTAGGTCATGTCTGCACAGATAGAGCTCAATTTCCTATATATAATATGCTTCATATTTCAAAGTAAATGCACTTTATGTGAATTTACATACAGTAAAATGCTTTAATTAATTATTCACAAAGGAAATATTAAGGCCTGCCTCCTGAAGGCGCTGCAGAGTCAGCTTTAGTACTTTAGTTTCAATGTCGATTTGCCAAATTAAAACAGAAAAACCCCACCAAAACCTACATTTCAAACATTAAAGCAACAAGTCCCAAACCAATACTAAACAATACTGAATTATTTTGGTGCTATCTGGATACTCGTTAATAGAGCATTATCAAGACTGTAGCTGAGGGGAAGAAACGGTTTCATAATAAAAAAGTCATAGAAAAGAGCCGAAATCCAAAGGAATATACATACTTGCAAAACACAACTAGCAAACACTGTATTTGCTGTAAATCTTTGTATTTCTGTAACTATGAACACATTATTAACATATTTGTTAACTACCGTTTCTCTTCTTGCACATGTAAGTTGTGATTCTGCATGTAAGACACATATGAAGCATTGGATGTTAAGGAAACAGGGGTTTAATAATGTTATGAGAGGGTTTATTACACACTAAAATAGTATTAATCACTATAGATTTACCTTCAGAACGGTTCCATTATTGAAAAGTAAACCAGTTACAGTGCTAGCTTTTTATGAAACACTGGTGTAAACCATGAAACTGGAAAAAAACACATAGTAACCAGTAATCCATCCCAAGAACCCAGTCCGTCTTTGGTATGAAGAGTAAACATCCCATCATGGCTTTTTCCTTTAAACAGGGGCGTATATATAGTCAATAAAATATACTTTCACGTAGATCGATGATAATGTTTGAGATTTGTCTGATACTTTGACTGAGAACACAATTTAGGCACAGTGCGGAGTCTTCCTAACGCGGACGGCTTGACAGAAATCTCTTATTTATAGCATAAGAGAGAAAAACGCTGCAATACTAACGAGGCTGTCTTAAACTTGACCACCTGCATGGAGGGTCAGCTGTGTCTGCTGGACCCTGTAGGAAGGACGGGGCTTTATTTCATGCTCTTAATGTTTTCTTTGTGACTTTTACAGACCCACAACAACGTGACACTTTGTACCTCGCTGGAGCTGAGCTAAGAAGAAAACATGGTGTCACGGGAAGGGTAAACAGCAGATATAAAACTGCTTTTGTTACAGCTTCAGCGACTATGGGGGCTGTCAAAAGAGACATTGTGAAGTTTTCAGACAACACAAAGGTGTCAAAATGACTAACATTCAAAGTGTTGTGGAGACATTTGCCCGTGTTCTCCCCCAAGCACGTCTCTAGTCTATCCTGTAAATGATTCTTCCTTTTCTAATACATTCATTTGACATAACCCTGCCAGCCTTGCTTTGCCAGGGTAAAAAAGTGCAACACAACAACATCTCAACCATCAATTGCTCTGCTTTGTTTCAGATTTGCTGCTGTCACTCAGTGAAAACAAATCTCCACCAGAATTTTAAGTTTCTCAGTTTTTTTCCACCGTGCAGTAAAGCGTTGTCTGACCTTCTCCACTTAGCACATTTTCCAAAAAAAAAAAGAAAAATATATTTTCCATAATTGTTTTTGTGAGCATAAAGGGTTCGGTCTGCAAGAACAGAGACATGGTTTGGGAGTTCTTGTAGCTTTTTGTTTTTTTGGACACTTGGCTCTGCAACGATGCAACTACCTTGCAGAAAGAAGGTTCTGGGTTTGAATCCCAGTCTGCGGTCTTCATGCATCAATTTGCATTTTCTCCCCAGAAAAGTCTTGCTTCTCTCAGGGTTTTCTGGGATCCTCCCACAGTCCAAAAACATAACTGTTAGGCTAATCGGTCTCTCTAAATTGTCCCTAGGGATGAGTGTGTGTGTGTGTGTGTGTGTGTGTGTGTGTGTGTGTGTGTGTGTGTGTGTGTGTGTGTGTGTGTGTGTGTGTGTGTGTGTGTGTGTGTGTGTGTGTGTGTTGCCCTGTGATGGACTGGCGACCTTTCCTTCCAGGATGTGACCTCTGGAGGTAGGTTTTTGACACATCAGCTGGGCAGAACCGAACCTAAAGTATTCGTAAGCTTTGAACTTTGTACATTCTCGCGAACTATAAATACAAACTTTAGTGCAAAGGTGTCCAAACTCTTCACTTGGTCAAAAAGGTCAGTTTAAACGTAATTGAAGGCCACAAAATTTGTTTGTTTTACTTCAGGGTCTTTTTTACAAAACGTGTCCTTATTATCTGTACTGATAAAACTAGTTATTTCTAATATCTTTGGATTTATGTTGAGCACCACCAACAACATACGTGTTCTTTTTTTATTCAGAAACAAATGTCCTGCACTATAAAATTTAAATAAAAGAGAAAGACATGGTTGTTATACTTTCCATAAAAAAAGTAATCTTGAATTCATCTGTATATTTAACGGCTTCACATAATTGCAAAAGTTACCATTTTGTCTGCACCAACCTCATGTTGGAAAATCAAATTTGTGCCATTTTTATATTACAACTGAGGGCCGCAAAAAAATCACTTTGTGCCACAGCTCCTGCTTTGGTGCATCTTTTTGGGATTTTATGCAACGTAAAGTAAGTCATAATTATTAAATCAACCGTGGAACTGTTTCCTTTCACTTATTAAACACTAGTTGTGTTTCTTTGTCATATAAAGTTATAGTGAAATACCCAAAAGTTTGTGGTTGTAATGTGACAAGTGGAAAGGAGTATGGGAACGTGTGCACGGCACAAATTATAATCTGGGAGCACTGATATGTACAGCCTGCACAGGAGAATATTATTTTTGTTTCACGATGCAATACTGTTCAAAACGTTGCAAACCACTGAAAACACATGAGAAGTTGTTGAAAGGGTCTGAAAAGTCACTATTTCTACCAACTAATGACACTAACTGAGGTAAATGATAGTCACAGCTGCAGGATGGATGCCAGCAAACACAAGCTGAGACAATTTTTCAACCTTAACAAAAGAAAAGTTGAAATTTAATTCCTAAAATTTAAAATTTACCTACTGAGAGAAGAACATCTAGATCACTGACTCTGGTCTGTTTCATAAACTTTACCCTGGTGGTAATAAATCTGCTTCATGTACCAGGTATCACCAGGAGCTAAAGTCTGGAGGAAGTTTTTTTTTTTTGTAAAGGGCAAAAGTCGTGTTTGGAGTCCAACATAAAAGGCAGGAGTGGATGAGTAGAGCAGTTCTGCCGGGTATAGTGTGCGACTCCGGGCTTAGCAGCCCTGTGTGACGCTCTGCATGTGTTTGGCGATGCCGTACACGTAAGCGATGTCCGGCCTCTTCTCTGGGTCGGGGTTGATGCACATATCTACCAGGTTCCTCAGCTGGTGAAAGGGCAGGGGAATAGTGGGTGGGAAAGAAAGTGAAGAGAGAAATGATGAGACAGTTAATGATGCTTTACTACCAACTTGTTGATTTTAAAAGGCAGAAACATCCTGCAGGTTGTTCCAACACAGCAGCAAAACCAGGAGCCAACGGTGCTCTAATCGGGTTTTGGTCAGATGAATCCACTTTAACCCGAGTTCACACATGCACACACGCCGGTGCCACTCCACCGACATCCAGGGACATCGGTTACAAAACGCAGCAGCTGATTGGAGCAGACAGACAGGACTACTGCAGCTGAGACCATCAATGCCATCATTGAAAAAAAGGTAATAAAACATGCAATGGGGGAAAAAAACAAAAAAAAACAACAAAACACATCTATACAAGGTCGCTATGGTAACCGTCTGTCGACTTCCTGGCTGCTGTTGCGTGGCACCGGCTTTTCATCAGCCGTTGCGTGTAGTTGTGCGTGTGTGTGTGCGTGAGAGGGAGGGTTAAAAAAAAAAAAGAAAGTGAGAGGAAGATGCAAATTCAGACGGTCTGAGAATTAGTCGCATGGAGTGGAGACGGAGGGCGTGCAGAGAGGCAGATATGTAAAATATTCATGTGCTTCTTTGCATGGCGAGTGGGACGGGGGGGTGGGAGGAGTGTCAGGTGGAGAGTGGTGGGGAGGGGGGCGAGCGAAGGAAGGTGGTGGTGGAGCGGGGAGCGGAGACGGAGATGGTTAAATGACACAACAAAGATGAGCAGCTGACAGTTTGCTGCCGATCCTTCAGGAGCATTGTTTACATCCAGACAGGCGCTGCAGGCACCCCCCTCATCTCCATCTCTCCATCGCCCTGTCTCCCGCTCTATCATTCCCGCTCTCTTTCGCTTTGTCTTCCTTTCTCCAGGATGGGGGTGACATGTGGGGTAACGCTTAAGCTCAGCGTGGTGTGTGTGTGCGTGTGTGTGTGTGTGTATGTGTGTGTGCAGAGAGAGTTGCTGTTACAAATATACACTTGCACATTTTTTTTTGGCAAGTACAAAAACACACATGAAGATGCCACAAAGGCTCAAAATACCTCAGTAATAGCTCTTATTCCCCTAATGAAGTAATTACTGAGGCATAATAGAAGCTTATTCTCTTCAGGATTTATTATTAGACTACAGAAACCTGACTAACAATATTAAATACTTTAGTCTGACAGTAAACTTTAGTGAATCTTTGAGGTTAAAATAATAATAATAAAAATAATAATAATCAAGAACCATTCAGAGCATCTTGTTAGGGGGCATCTGCATAAGGCAGGAGCTACTGGTCCTCAAAAGGGACAGAAAGAACTGCTTTGCCCAACCTGCAGGACATTACCAGTCAGAGGCTAAAACAGCCCAGTCAGTCCCAGTACATTATTCTCTTTACCACCATCAGATTTAGCCCAGAATAATTCATACTGCTGGCAGTTTCAAGTTTAAAGCAATCTTTAAATTTGACTCTGCAGGTTTCTTCTGAACTGGAAGTGAGATTAATGTTTTGGAGAAGCTCAGAATTAATCCCAGCTAATGATTAAAAATAATATCATATTTCCAATTGCTGATGCACTATAAACACAAACATGTTTTGGGAGAAAATATCATAAATTAGCCTGACCAACAACACAATCATTTGTTTCTTCATGTTTTTAATTTTATAGGTGAACTGACAACCGAGAAAAAAAATCATTTTCTGGGTTTAGTTGTGAATTTTTAACACAAAAACATTTTCAGTTTTTCCAAAAAGGTATTTCTGGAACCTAATTATCAAACCAAAAATATTATTATCTTACTAAAGGACCTGTGACAACTTTTGTAAACAACTTTTTGTAAACTGTAAAAAGGCTTGCTTTTTAAAAGCTTTAAAAGATGTACTATAAACAATAGTGAAATTGTGAATATTTTTGCATTTATGGATGGATTATCAGCAAAACTTTTAATGTCAAAAAACTGCTGTTTTTTTATTTTATTTTTGGACTGAGTAAAACCTTTTTAACTTTTTGGGTGAATTATTAAGTGTTCACTTTAAGTGTTTTTACTCTTAACATTTCAAAATGAGAAAGCACATCCATGTAATTTGCAAATATTTGAATTACTGCTGAGATCAAAAACTGGACATAAAACACCATCCTTAACGTAGAACAACAGAAACATGGATTATAATTGGGAACAAAAAAGTCTTTTGTACTAAAATTTCAGCAATCAAGCAAATTTGATAACAAAAATCTGTAATGGATGAATGGTGAACACCTACCATACATCTGTGGATATGTCTCATCAGTGATCTGAAGCATTTGTCTGAATGCATTTAGAAGGAAAAGAACTTCCACCCACATGAAGACGACACGCAAACAAAAAGCCACGCAGATTCTCATGCTTGTCATCGGTAATCAGCAAAAGGGCAAAATGCAACCAGAAGTCTGACTATGTTACATTTTCATGCACGAGGAAGTCTTCACAGAAGTAGAGTAGATGATTAAACAATGATTTTTGGGAAACTCTAGCCCACTTAGTCTGACTCTCCTCTAAAGCACGTCCATATGTTTTTTATATGTGAATTTAATTCCCAAATGGATAAAATCACTGCCAGCCTTTTGATCAATTATACACTGTTCACTGGGTCAGACAGATGGGCGGATTTTCAGAAAAGAAAAGTTACAAAACGAAATGAGAAACAGGGCAGTAAAGCATTTGTTATGCCTGTTCCAAGTACTAAGAAACCAATATTGTTGAGTCCTCTTGTAAAATCCCTGAACAAGTCCACATTTATTTCATGACAAAGCAGAAAAAGGCAACAGGTAACAGTAGAAGTACTTACCTCTTCCGAGTAGTGATCTGCAGGAAGAGGGGGGTAGTCACACTGTTCTATCTTCTTGCAAAGCGAGTAGAGGTTCATCTTATCCCCATAGAAAGGACTCTGTAAGGCTGCCATCTAAAGCACAGAGATGTAAAGAAATAGAGAGGAGACATATAGAGAAAAAGGGGATAGAGACAAGAGGAGAGCTGGTGAGACTACAAAGACAAAAAGGAAGTAAAACACTCAATCAAACTCTCAACAGGTGGTACAGG
Source organism: Poeciliopsis gracilis (assembly GCA_911649635.1). Classification (NCBI taxonomy): domain Eukaryota; kingdom Metazoa; phylum Chordata; class Actinopteri; order Cyprinodontiformes; family Poeciliidae; genus Poeciliopsis; species Poeciliopsis gracilis. Next base: position 861,333 of record CAJVRI010001524.1, on the reverse strand, counting down.
CTGCACCGGGTGTGGGAATCAGTCTCTGCACAGTTAAATGCTCTCGAAGCGTGAGGTTTAAAGGACCGTGTGAGTGTGAAAGACAACAAGTTGATCAGTCTAAAGTTTTTTTGTGCAAGACGGATTAGTGTACCATCAATGTTTATGTGAATCAAAGCAGAAAACTCTCTTAAAAATTGTTCCCAGCAGATGTTTTTCTTCCCGTTTGCTGGTCTTTTCCTTGGCTCTACATCGCAAGGCTGAATGAACATGTGAGATGGAGCTTTAAATGTAGAGCTGAATGGACACAAGACCAAAGATTATTTCATTTTTCAGGGGCAGCAAGAAATGTGCAACTTCTAGACAGATGAATGTCAATATTCAAAGCAGTCAAAACTGGGATGGACTGCAAAACAGAAATACACGAGAACAGGTCAAAAATCTTTTCCTTCAATAAGAATATACTCCCAGCACATTTTCTCTTAATATTGACTCACTATCTAAAGGCTCTCAAATTAAAATTACATTCTTATGTGCAAAGCAAATTCTCAGAAGCTTTTCCACCTGGGAATGTGATTTTGCTTAAATTTATTTCATCAGGTAATCTGATATATTTGTATTCTAATGACGTTTGTACAGCATTACTGATCATTTCCTCTGTCCTGACTTTATAACAGTTTACTGGTTCAAATCTACAGATTTTCAAAAGTGAGAATTTCAAAGAGGATGACAGTCAGTTTCACTTTCAGATTTAAGCGTCCAGCATGTTGAGGTGAGCAAATCTTTAGTGCAGACCGCAGAGTACTCTACCGCAGTCATTTTCCTCTCAGTCAGTGGAAAATATGGTTAATACACACATGTATGCAAGATCATTTTTGAAAACACAGTACTATTAAAAATTGTCGCCTAGCTCCATATTAATATTGTGTGTTATGCTGCCTTCCCTTTTGACCAGCATTAGGTTATTCTATCTAGTTTTCTGCTTGTCTTTTGTTTTTGCTTCTATCTAAAGCCTTACTGCTTCACCCAATTTTCAAGATCCAAATTTAGTTTAAAATTTCACTCTGAAAGCAATCTTGATGGTTGCTTCTGACCTTTGGATGAGCTCATTGTGAAGAGCCAATCCTGCAAAGAGAAGCTATAAAAAGGAAAACATTTTCAGAAGAAACTTCACAGGTTCATCACGGGCAGAGGGAGTTTTAACACAATATTTTCTCAACTATTTTTCAGCTGTCTGTGTATTGTTTTGGAGACAAAAGTATGTGTTTGACAGGCTGCTAATTTGGAGTGTGAAAGCTGACAAAGAGGAAATTTTCACATGTGAATCAAAAAGGAGTACTTCCATACAGAATACATCAGTTCGGTGTGAAGGTGCCATATTATAAAATGCTTGGCACCACGAAGAGAAAATATTTGTGTGAGTTGGACCAATGAAAAAAAGTGGCTGCAGGATAAATGACAAAATAAAAAAAATAAGATTATGGGTAATAAATATAAAGATTTCCAACCACAATCACAACATGGATCTGTAACTTTTCAATTCAGTCTACTTTTGTAGCGCAAGATCACAAAAATGTACATAATATACATATGTAAGTATACATAATAAAAGAGTTAAATAGTACTCGATAGTACTTCAAACTAAATAATCTGATTCAAATTTCTTTCAGTCTGATGCAATGCATGTTCTGCAGAGAAAACTTTCCATTTTTAACAGGAAGAAACCTCCATCGTAACCAACCTTGATATGACTGGACATTTGATGAGTCCAGAGAGCTAAAAGGACAGGAAGAGTCCAAGAACAACCGCAGAAGGACTTGTCCAGGTCAACTTTCCATAACAATAAAACTAATGACTCAGCTGATGGCAGCTGTGTCTCTGCCAAAGAGCTTCGTTAAGGAAACCAACAGCTAACCACAGGAATACTTTTGTATGAAAGAAAAACGGGGAACTAAAATGTACTTGGTTACGGTGGATTCGTTAATGGACGTAACTGAATCCCAGAAGAACTGAGTCAGGAGTACTTTATATGAGAAAAACAGAAGAAAACGTAAACAAATGGTGCATTAATAAAATAATATATGTATTAAAGTACCTGTGGCATTTCGGATTGCTATATCATGTAAAAAGTATCTAACTATGTTGTGTGTCAAAAGAAAAACACAGTCAGCGGTAAATGAACATATCTAAACAAAAAGACATTGGGATGGGGGTAGTTTCTGTTAACAAGAAAAGAAAGCAGAAAGAACACAGGTTTCTTTTTATCATTGAGAAATGTGTCAAAAACTGTACTTTACAAGGAGTACTTTCTATGGGAACAACAGTTTTTGTCATTATACCAAAGACCCGTTGCACCGATTTGCATTAGCACTCTTTCAATAGTTAAGGTTGTTGTTTGGAAAGAAAAGAAATACTCAAATAAAAACACTTTTTTATTCCATTAAAGTAATTTATTGCCACTGTTCAAACAGTCGTCTGTCTCCAACTTGAATGGAGCTTTGGTACTTCAGTTTTCAGTGGCTGACACGTCAACACTGATGCCACAGAGACCAAAAACAACATGGGTCCAACTGAGCAGATTGACAGATTTTTGACTTGAAGCTGCCAGCAGGAAGAGAAGAAGACAGAAACAGAATCTCAGTGGGCCCTCTCTCATCTGGACACAATTACTCAAACACACATATCTGAACTACAACCTTAGAAAAATATACAACAGGATGAGGAAAATGATGTAAAGCCTACTGAGGCAGGCACAGCAGGAAGCAGAAAGTTAGGTGAGGATTTAAAAACTCTACTAAAGTCAATGCCTTAAAGTTTCTAAACTGATTCCATGGTTTCAGTTTATGGTAGCTGCAAGACAATCTGCTGGGATTCATAGAGACAGAAACTTTTAAATCTACTCTGGTTAATTAATTGAGCACAATGTTTGATAACTAGAATCAATTGGAATGAATGTTTGATTGAACTGAGATGATTTCCAATTTTTACAAGTGAAGCTGATTTTATCCACAAATGTTATCTTCTTTTGTATGAGCTTCTGCAGGTTTAACTGACCTGCAGAAGAGGTCAGCTAATCCTCCAGCCTCAGGTTTAACTGACCGACCCACCAGGTCATGTCTGCATTTACAGTTAACAATAGTTACTCCACTGTTGCCAAATCAGGAACATTCTTGCTATATTTAGCGAACTTTCAGACAAAGAAAATTGGTATCGACCAAAATTAGAATTGGCAGGTCAAGCTTTTTAAAAGATCGGTCATTGGCGATTGGCCAGAAAACTACAATCTGTGTTTTTATTTTTGTACTTGCTGTAACATCAATTGCCCATTTGGGACACAAATAAATAAATCTGCATCTGCATCTGAATCGGTTCACCCTTAAAAATACTAAATTGAAAAGAATTTTTTTGCATGCTAAAATGGTCAATTGCAAGTGTACGCCAGATTTATTCTCTGCAAAGTAGATAACTACAGGATATCCTCAAGTATCTGTGGGTAGTTGTGGCCTCTAATCACATCTGTATTTCCTACATTCTGTGATCTTTGGTGTTTTGGACAATGTCGTCATTGGTGTCTGGGGTGAACATCTGCTGCCATGAGATTTTGTCCAACTGTCCAAATATTAAATTAGGATGAATAATTTCATTTTATAAACAATTACTGGACTCCAAATAGTTCTTTGCGATATGAATGTTGCACTCACTGATATTGTGATGACGATACTTTCACCATATACCATATAGTCTTGTTCTCTAGTCATACTGTTAGAGACCAACATTGTCTGTAGGATGTAAGTTAAATTTATGTCAGTCTAGTCAAAGTGAACTGAGTTTGTAATCGTCTTAGGTTGGAGGAGTGAAATGTGGATGAAAGGTTACATCCTCTGTGTTGTGGATATGTCTTATTTAAATCAACATATTATCTCATTAATAAGAACTTCCAGCTGCAGCAGGATATAAATCTGTGATGCAGGAATAGAAAGCTAAGGTATTTTTCATGACCAATTTACTACTGCATGTCTTTCCAACAACTAAAGTTGAAGCTTTAAAATGTCTAAGATCAAAGAAGAGATCTAAATGATCCCTCTCTGAGTTGGCTTCCTTCAACAAAAGACATTTTGTTATAAAAGTCAATTTCAGTTGTTTTAGAGCGGTCCATGTGGAAAACACTCCTAATTGCTTTGCAAAAAATACACCCTGTGTGTATTTTTTAAATTAACCAAATGCCTTTATGCCCAAATTTCTCGGAAAGTGTGGAGAAAAAAGACTGAGACAGAAACATGGCGGAAGGAGGGGGGGAGCAGGCAACTGCAGACACCAGGAGGCAAAGGGTTAAACAAGACCCCCTCGTATTTTCATGCATCTTCTGCTTTTGACAGATGAAAAATGTCAACTGTCCTGTTTGTATTTGCGAGTTTTTGCACTATTCATCTGCTTCATTAGTGCCTGCTGCTCCCAGCCCCTGACAGCTGCCGGCCCCCTGCTCTCGGAGTGAATACACACACACACACACACACACACACACACACACACACACACACACACACACACACATGCACGCGCGTGCATAAAAATACATACCCACACAAAAACAGGAAAATACACACTTGCTCCTTTTTCAGACTGTGTCGTCGCAACGGTTTAGATGATTGACTCACTCTCTGACCTCTGACGCCCTGGTGTGTGAGTGTGAGCCTGTGTGTGTGCACCTCTGTGCATGTGTGTGTACACGGTTCATTGATATTCGGGAAAGACACACTGCACACGCATGCCTGCTGTCTGTCTAAGGGGAGTGAGCTGCTGGTGGCGGAACACACACACAGACACGCATCTCCAAAACCACACACACACACATGCATGCACACACACAGCTGTATTTCAGAGGACTCCCCTTACTAGTTTCCCTCAGCTGTCACAACTAAAACATAATCCATAAAAATTACTCGAGACAAACCCAATGAACGATAATCTTAATCCTCAAAGATCCCCATGCATTAACATAAAAAGTTAGTATTATGGGTTCTTTCTGCTTAATGTTACTAATGCAATAATTTGTACCCAATTTAACAAAAGAAACTCAACTAAGTTGGTCAAGTAGAAAAAGAAAGACTAAATCATAGCACCCAAATGATTTCATTTTGCACCTAAATGTGAGCCAATTATTGCCAATAAAAAGAAGGAACAATCGCTCCTTTTTACTGGAAACATAAAAAACATACAACTCCATACAACTCAGGGTAGCATAAGTCCAAAGCTCAAAAAGAGCTGAATTTCATATGTGTAGGCTGCAGTTTAGATCCCACTGACATGATGTTGTTAGTTGTCTTTAATGGACTGTTAAAAATTATGACAAAAAGTTATTTTCTATTAAACAAGTTCTATATAGGTGGATCTGACAAAAAAAACCCCAAAACAAAACAAAAAAACAATATGTACAATATATTTTACTCTTCATTTTTAAAGAGCAACACAAAAACTAGAATTGCACCTATGAGGCTTTAACTTTGATGCCAACTTCTAGTTTTCTTTGACAGCTAACCTGCTTCTTCCAGAAACAAAATTCTTAGAAAATCTTTTTTCCTATGTAACAGGATTTCAACACATTTAATTTTCATTCAACCTTTACAGATCCAAAACACTGTGTATTAAAGAAAAAACATTGGTGCAAGGGTTATTGATGTACCGAATCCAAAAGGAAATACAGTTAGACATGAAATTATTCAGATTTGGCAGATTTGGATTTAAATTTGCCAGCATATTTCTTCTGATCAGAAATAGTATGAACACTTTGAAGCTGCACAACCAGAATAATAACTGGGCAGCAATGAAAACAACTGCAGAAAGTTACCTCCTGTAAAGTATAATAATAATAATAATATATTATCCTTGAACCAATCTATGAACATTGTTTGTCCATACAAAATATGCTAGAAAAATATTGCCATGATAGACCATAAACAACACATCGTACATGATCAAACTAACTACGACCCTTCTCAGGATTTGGCTCTTTTTTCTTCAAATCTGCATTTCTTTAGCGGTCTTAATTTGAAATTGCATTCCATTGATTTATTTCTCTTTTTATTTTAAGAGAAACATGACCATAAACCTTGCTGAAACCTTTTATTATTAATTCCTTAAACAGTATATCTCTAAACTGAGGTTTGAAATGTTGATTTATCTCTTAAAAATACTCTAATAAAGCTCATCATCAAAACACAATCAAAGAGAGAACCAAAAAGACTATCTGTCTTTTTTAGCTAACTGGCCATGTTGTGCTCTCCATAACCAATGCATGTAAAACTGGCATGGCTGCATTGTAAATGTCTGGATGGGGGCTTTCCATTTTAATTACATTGATCCGAGTTTCAGACTCCAGCTTCTCTCCCTGTGCACCAATTAGGAAGAGCTACGAGAGGCAGCCATCTTCCTCCTCTCCCCCAGCCCCCATCATCCCTGGAGTCTTCACATCCTGGGACTAAAGGGCTTCTCACAACTTTTTACTCATTTATGAACACACACATTACCGTAACGGCAAAATAAACACCTAAATGTTAACATGCTTTCATGACAAACATATATCGATACACAGAATGTTTTAAGACATAAAAAGTGAAATACTACTATACAAGTCAAACCCGTGACTTCTTAGATGGTGCTGGTCCTTCATGAGTCTTTATGATGATATATTAATCAAAGTAACAAGTTACAATGTTGGGACAGTCATTAGGCATATACCTACACCCAGCGGAGCTATCAGTGCCCTACTTTAGCACACTAAAAAGGGAAAGAAAGGGAGGAAGAAAGGGATGAGTGAGTTGAAAGCATAGAAATGTTAAAGTGGACTGAATCTTTGAAGAAAATCTTTTTAAGAATATGTTCACCAGAGCCAAACTTACTACAGCCGTACTGAGTGGAAATATCTGAATTATGAAAATTAAACATAGTTTAACATCTTTTGAGAAAGGAAAAAAAAAAAAAAAACGTTTGTTGAGATGAAAATAGCAAATGTTAAAAGCAAAACTATATTTCCTTTAGGAACACACCAGCTCTAACCTTTCACCCCTAAGACTTGCATTCTTCAAGCACTTAGAAAATATCCATGATGGACTTTTTAGATAACATAAAACTACAATGTTATCCCAAACTGATGGCATTCTGAATCTTCAACATATGAATGCTTTTTAGACCCAGAAGTGACACATTCAGGGTTACTTGTTGTAACAAGTAACATTCAGGGTTACTTGTTGTAACCCTGAATGTGAAATGCTTTAGCTTGGGGATAGTTTTATAATCAAGGGCAGTTCCTTTTCCTTTTTGTCTCTCTCCAGTTTAATTTGGTAGAAAAAAAACGTAAAACCAATTTTCTTATTTGCTGATTAGCAGGATGTAACAACTCATTTCCCAGAAGTCCTCGTCTAATTAGCTGATCAGGGTCACATGACGACTCTTTTCCTTTAAGGCAACAGAACCGCTGTTGGATGTGAAGTGGACTTTGTAGAATATGTGGCAGGCCTAAAGATGAGGGTGATGGAAAGGAGGGCTTTCCATCTTTCCACAAAAGAAAACAGCAAAAATAATTTTCCACCTTCTTGAGAGATGCCCGTCTCATATATGCGTGAGCAATATGGACCTAAGGTTTCATTACAATATTTTGCGGTATTGTAGTAATAAAGATAAACGTGATGACGGGAACCATTTACAACATCTGCTTTAGGTAATTACATGACTCTGTGTGTCACAACTATTATAGCCCCACTAACACAAATAATGCTCCTGAAAAACATTCCCATTTGTAATGTGCTTCTTTAGGAGATTTAGAAGTCTGGACACGATAACTTTATTTTCAGGTTTATGGGTGTTAATGACAATAAGGGTAGTTTTGGGGGAGTTTAAAAATCTTTCATTAGAATTTATTGTGACAGCAATAAATCTAAATGTTTAGATTTAGATTCATTTTAGACTTTAGATTTAAACTTATTTTGTTGATCATTTTAAATCTGAATCTAAATAATTATGAGATTAACCTTACATTAATATAGATTACATTGAAATATCCAGACAAAAGGAAAAACATGTTAAGACTGAACAAACAGGGCCTCAAGCCTTGTATGTAACAGACTACTGACATGTTTTAGAGATCAGAAAAAAACATTATAAGAGCTAAACAAAGAAACCGCAGAGGCAGCTCATCACATGCGAACACCAGATGCTGAGAACCCAGTATTTTGGGGTCTCGTAAAACCAACACCAAAAACAAGGCGGGAGGGAAAGGCGGTGTGCAGGAGGTATGAGACATGGGCACAGTCAGAGGTTTCATACAGGAAGGAGACACATTCCCGTAAATCTATTCAAGATATTATTCAGCTATAAACAGGAGTGTAAAATGCATCTCTCTTTACAGAAAACGCAGTAAGTTCGAGACTTACTGATCGAATTGCATGGGGGTATTGACCAGGACCAGGTGTCTCCAGCTTTGCTCGGTGCCATGTGACCAACCTTATGATTTACTTCCTGACGCTCCATGGGAGACATCCCAACAAGCACCCCTGTTTAGCACGCCATAGTAGGTTTGGGTGAAGGGCAGAGTGCAGGGTCAGGGGATGTAATAAGGTTGGACATGAATAGAAAGGGATCAAACAGAATGGAAGATGAAGATGGACGCAGATACAATGGTGAGGTATTGACGGGCAGACCCTTCGGACCTCAACTCCACCCCCGGGCGCAGGAATGAAAAATGCAGGCTCCCTCAAACGGAGCCGCTTCACACACAAGGAACGAAAATCCCTGCACTCATTCATAGATGAGAAAACGCACCGAAAAGAAAAAAAAAAAAAACACAGCGCAATCTTCATTCCCAACTGTGCTTTCGTAGTGAAATCAATGAGGAACAAAGGAATCAGAAGTGGATTTTTATGTGAATTGCCTGGAGGTTAAGTGAGGAAAAGAAGGCATGTGGAAGGGAACTTTGCAGAAGTTAGAGTAGAGCAGAGAGGAATGAAGGCTCAAGTTCTGAGAAAGAGATACTACGTACTGTGGAGCCGTCTTGCTAAGAAAAGAGCGGAGCACGAGCCTCTTCTTCAAAGAGAATATGCATGGTGTGGTGAGTACTGCTCTGGTAACAATATGATTGTAAAATCTTTATCTCCACAGGCTTCGTGCATGACTCACCTTGACCTGATGGGGGGAGTTCTGTGTCTGCTCTTGTACCTGTAACAATTTCTCTCAGAATGAAACCGCCCCATCATTCTCTTTGCTACAGCAATCCATAACTCAACTCTCGACATTTGTTATTCTCTCTTTCTACTTTTCTACTCTTCTGTCTCGTTTCATATCACTCTCATGACTTTTTCTACCTTAATGCCCTTAACCTTTTCTACTTTTCTTTAGAGATTCCCATACTTTTTCACCCTACATCTCCATTTTTGTCTCTGAACCTCCTCTGGGAGCAACAAGTATCGAGAAGTTTTTCAATTCTGCTCTCCAGATCACTTCTTTCATTTTTCTTCATCTCTTGGTCTCATTTCTTGTGGTTTACTCCAAATTCTAAAAGAAAAACCTCTAAACTTAAAATAAACTATTTATATTATGTTTACAATTGCACAATGAAAGACAAAATTAAACGTAATTTGATTTTACTATGATGTCAGAGTGGCTAAATATTGTTTCAGGACAATACATAAGAAGTTTTTATTTGAAACCTGCAACTTTTAAAAAATGTATTTTTTTTTTTACCAATGTCAGCCTAAAAACTAAACTTGACTGAAAGTTAGAGGTAGGCTTCAAGTTCAAAGACTCAATGCGTTGTCACGACTCCTTTACATCTGAAAGATTTTGCAAAGATGGCCGATAATCTCAACCTGGCTGTAGAGAGATGCAACACTGATATAACCCGGAAATCGATTGACTGGGTTTCGGTTTTGCAACATTGTGATGTTGGATCACTGAGTATACGCTGAAATGAAGACGCTAATCACAACCCTGATGCTAATTACAGGAAAGGACAGAGCAAACTATCTGCTGAGGACACAGGCGTCTTTTGGAGTGCAGAGGGAGCTCCTGCAGGCGTTTTTCTAAAATGTGGTGACGTATTATGTTGGAGCTTCTCCACAACGGAGAGGAAGCTGTTAGACAAGCTAGTGATGAAGGCCAGCTACGTCCTTGGATGCCCCTCAACCAAGCAGCATAAGATCCTTCCTCCTTCCTCCTGGCAAACTGTTAAGACTTTATAACAATCCCAACTCTCAAAAAAATCAATAAGTGTTACAACTGTGCTGTTATTTGAAGTTTTTCCTAATTTCAAAAAACCTCCTTGCTATTTTTCCACATCCCAGCTGATGTTATAGTATTTCCAATTTCTTGTAAAATGTCTGATGATGCTTTTTCCAACTCAACTATTCAGAATTAGTACGTTTCTTTAAATTACCCGACCGAGCCTCCAGTCCTATAAAGAAAAAGATGCTACTTACGGTACAGTTTCTTATTCCTTATAGTTTTACCTGAGTTAAACATGCATGTTGCATTTAACTCACTGCTGTTGCACAAGAACTTCTCCACTGTGGGACAATAAAGAATATTTCTATTCTATTCAACTGTAAAAGCACACTGTGGTATACAGAAGGAGACAGAATGAACCAACACAAAAGAACAAGAAGGTGGAACTGGACGCAATTTTTTAAGGAGGGCTAAGCGATATATCCAGCTCACTAAACATGCATTTCTAAGATCACTGAGAATTTCCACTTTTGCTTTTATTAAAGAAAAATGATTTATGAAATCACACAATTTGCTTTGAATAATTTGTAACCAATATAAAATATTTTGTTGCAAGTCTAATTGTGAGATGGTCCTAATGCCCAAAAATAGCGCATAAAATTCTTGTTTTTGTGATTTAAAATAAAAGGTTTTTTTTCTCTTTTTTAAAATTTTTATTCTTTAAATCTAATTCTTAGATACAGGTTTCATGTCTCTAAAAGAGAATCTCTGTTCAGTGAAGATTTCTCCAGTTCAAGTCTGACCAACCTAGTATTTTAGATCTTGAGCTATATAAGTTTTTAATAGTCAAGCATCACTTCCTTTCTTATTCCAGATTAAGTGTCAAGTTAAAAGCCCTCACCTTCATATCAAAAACTCAAAATAAAAGCGTAAACTCCATTAGACAAGGATCCTAATTTCCAATATTACATTTTAGTTTGTGAGTAAAGTAAAACTTTTTAAGTTTGATTTCAATGTGATCTGATTTTTAAACATGGGTCAGCTAAAACGCTCGTCTCCGTCCATTTTTTTTAAAAAAGCAGGAGAGAAGTTGTTGCACTGGCTGCTTTGCTCGGCTACTGATGTTTCGCACCACAATTTTCACCATGAAGCACCTGTGAACTTATGCCCTGCAAGCTGAGCTCAAACTTCTTCCTCGCTCGTTCTCCACCTCTACGCCTGAGGCATTGTGGAGAAGGCGCAGTCAGCGATGCGTTGAGATGCAGCTCAAACCATCACAAACTCATGGGAGTTGGGAGATGAAGAGAGGAAAATGTGGGCAGGTCCTAAGTCAACAATCTGTCTCTGAATTTGGGCTCATCTGTGAGTAGTGAGGGCACAGAGAAGCTGTTAAACAGCAAGGTCGGACTGACTGTTGTCTGCATCCAACATTATTCTGCCTCTTACTCTTCCCCCCTTTGTTCGCTCTGCTGTGGGGTCTTCAGCTCTGCTTGTCTCTAACTCAGTGTGGTTCAGAAAAAAGCCCCGCAGCGTTTTGCTCCTGACTAATCAAACTAGTCAGTGTCACCATGCAGCCTTATCTAAAACACATGGCCATGTCAGTTTCCTTCATTCGAAAGCTTTTCAATGTTCAGCAGGTTCTACAATTTAAACAAATGTCAACACTGAGTTTCAGGGACTCCGAGACGGCACAGAAAAAATCCAAAACTAATATTTTATATATAACAAGTAAAGAAATCTGTAACGTTACTGTTGATGAAAAATGTAAATAAAAATACTATCGTGTAGGAACATACATGGCTGTCAAGTACAGTGCCATATGAAAGTGTGCATACCTCTCAAAATCTACAAATATTGTTTTATTGGCATTTCTGGTTTAGAACAAACAGAAAACAAGCATATATCCCCCTTTCATCTGATGATCCAAAATAAAATCCAGTGCCTTCATGAGCCATTCAGTAAATGGAGTCAACTCGTGAGCAATTTAATCTGTACTGTTTGGGTTAAACAATAATAACCCAGGCTTTGAACATCTCTCAGAAAACCATCAATCCTTCGTCCAACAAAATGACAGAATGGGTGAGGAGACAATAACCACAGAAGCAGCCAAGTAGATTATGGTAACTCTGGGGGAGCTGCAGGACGACGGTTATTCATGCACTCAGAAAATCTGGCATTTATGGAGGAAAGACATGAAGAAAGTCATTGTTGGAAGAAATCCATCAGCAGCTCTGTTTGCAGTTTTCCACAAGCCATACAGGGAACAGCCAACAGGTGGAAGTTGCTTCGGCCAGATGAGATTGAAATTGCATTGTTTTTGGCCTACGAGCAAAGCGCTACATGTGGTGGTAAACTAGCACTTCACTTCAGCTCAGTTCTTTATTGTCCCACATGGGGAAATTTGGTTCACAACAGCAGTCAAAGACAGTCGAGGCATAAACCACACACGTCAACACAAATACCACATTAAATAACCAGGAATAAAACTGTGAAATGCGCCGAAACGTTCTAAAATCTGCCAAGCTTAGTCAAAATTAATTAGAAGCTTTAAAAGCTCGTGGGACAAAAGAATATTTCAGCCAAGAGTATCCTATAGATGGCAACCTGCATCTTTGACTAGAAAGGAAGAGAATGAATTTCTCTAAAAGAGGATGGACTCTGCTGGCTGGAATGCTTGCAGACTTTTTCCCAATTTGTCTGATATCAGACAGAGAGCACTGCCAATTATTTTGTTCTCATCTTTTAAGAATAAGTTGCTAAAATAAGCAATAGACAAAATAAGTAATCACTAATCAGCATTTTATCAATGCCAAGAATATGTTACCATCTTAGAAAATACTTTTATTGCAAATCACTGCAGAATCTTGTTCAAACTTGAGAAAACTGTTAAAAATTGTTTCCAGGTACCTGAAACTGTCCAAAATTTCCACTGGAAATTCCTTGAATATTATTGGTACAGTAGGATGGGTTTTTCTCTTCATGTCATTTGTTTTACTAATATTAAACTTGAGGCAACGCTCAGCACACGACTTCATAAAGTAATAAAGAACAGTTCCATACTGGATCTCTACATCCTGCAGCAGACTGACTACAACAGTGTCATCTGCAAACTTCATGAGGTGTTTGTTTTTAAAAACACTCTTGCAGTCATTTATGTATAAAACATACAACAAATTCAACAAAAAAAATATTCATGCACTCCTTTATGTTGGTTTATACAAATAAAATCCCAATAAAATTCATTGAAGTTGGTCATAATAATGCAAGAAAGTTCAGATTGTCTTATTACAGTGTATATCCCAAGTATGCAGGGTTTAGAACGGCCTGTCTGTTGATGTGTATGTTTGAATGTGTGTCTTCCTCTGTCACTCCCTCCTCCGACTGTAAGGTGACAGAGTGTGCACATATTCCAACAGCTTACCTCGTAGAGGAGGCATCCTAGCGACCAGATGTCAGATTTGAAGTTGTAGCCGTTTTCATGTATCCTCTCTGGTGACATGTAGTAAGGGGTACCCACTGGAACACAAAGGCAGAGAGAGGGAGGAGGGATGGAGCGAAGGGGAGACGAAGACAAATAGAAAGAAATAGGCAGAGGGATAAAAAAAAAAAAAAAAGATAGTGTTAATATGTTGCAGTACACAAGAAAAATAAAGATTTTAGTCTATATTATATAAAAACATTTGCCTTTACAATTTATCACTTTTGTTCCATTGCATACCTCGGTGGCATTACACAGACCCAAACCAAACATAAAGCCATATATACACACATATGTGTATATCAATACACATATACAGAAATTATACCCACACACAAAAAGCACACATAAATCAGTTCCCATTAGTGAGTCTCCGTAATGATCTGAAACAGTAGTTAAAGCTGGCCCATTTCCAGTTCTGGTTTTGAAACTCAAGAATCCCCAACTGCCAAGGCGGATGGCAAAGCTCCAGGAAATCAGACCATCACCCAACTGGACCCAAAGAGGAGGCACAGCTCCGCTTCACATCCATGACGCACTGCAGGAGGCTTTCGGAAATTTGCTGTTTTCTTAGCAGACTTTGACTGGCTGCTTTTATCATCTGCTTTCCGTTTACTGTGAATTCCCACGTAAAAGTCTATCAAGCAAATCCAGCGGGGGCATTTTTATTGATCACATATGGTTAGAAGATGGAAACTTCACCAAGTTCTTAGACTTCTTTTACATCCACTCAAACAGCAGCGTGAAGGGTGGCTCACTAAAATATAAACGTAATCTGTAGGATTAACATAGTCAACGTAACCGGTGACGACTATTATAAGCAAAATGTCTACATCAATGTTTTTACTCAACACATCATGCTCATGCACTTATCTTTTATTCAAACTTTTTAAGAAAAGTTACAGACTCCTGTCTGCAGACTGCAGGCGTGCAAGCGTGTGTGTCTGCAGGCAATCATATTAAACTGTATTTGAGATGCAATTTCAAAACAAACATGGTGGAAAAAGCATCCGATTCCATGTCAAATGAGCTGTGTTACTGAAACATTTTTTTCTCAAAAGTGAAAGTAGTCTATGACATACCAAGTACTTCAAGTCAGGAGATGACAAACTGGAAAAACTTAGAATTTCTATCATTTTTGTTATGGATTACAGTAAAACAGCCACTGTGCAGCAGGAACATCCGAAGAGTCAAAACAGTCCTGACAATAAAAGCAGTATATCTATGTTCTTATGCTGTCGAACACAAATTATGAAGTTATTTCTCTTCCATGTTTTCCACTTGTTGAAGCATTCAGACCAAGGACGGCCAAAGTGCGGTCTGTGGGCCACTTAAGCCCTTGGAATGATTTTGTGCAGCTCCTGACCTCAGACTGAAAATTAGCACAACTGGGCCTAAAACCACAGAGAGTTGATATCGATGGAAAGATTTTGTTTTTATTTGGGGGTCAGATTTAATATCTGTGTAAAATGGAAAATGTTACATTGACACAAAGTTTTTGCCTTAATTAGCTACACATTGTGCTTTTATCAAGGCAAAGTTTGGCACAGAGTGACCCATATCCTTATCTTGTTGCCCGGAATAGAAATACAAACCTGGATTTAAAAAAAAAAAAAAAGTCAACCCAACTCAAACAAGGAATTTTTTTTTTTTTTTAAAAAACAAATAAAAACAAAAGGTGTACAATCCATTTTATGTTTCAAATTTACAATGATTCACAGATCAGCATGAATGCAAGACAGGAACAAATAAATAGGACGAACAAAAATGTATTATTTTCCAATACTCACTTTATCTGGTGTTTACTGCATATAAATATTAGGACATGATACAAAAGGGAGTGATGAAAATGTGGCATCAGGAATAAATGTTGCTTTTCTGTCTTTATTTAAAGCAATGACATGTTTTTGATTGAAAGATGCTCAGAATCCAGAAAGACATTTCTGTACATTTTGTCTCACTGGTTGTATCTGGACTTTGGTAAATGTGCATAACTGTTAAGTTTACAGCTGAAGAGAGCTGGTGTGTGTGGGCATCCCTCGTGTTGAAGCAACTCAACCAGATAAGTCAGGTTGGATAAAAATATTAAAAGAAAAATGTTCAAAAACGGGACTGAAATTTGTATACGCACAGAAACTCTCCAAGCCATTCAGCACATTTAACGGTCTAACGGAGGTCAATTTATAAACTGTAATTAATAAAAGTTAAAGGGAGAGGCATTAGACTCGACGTCTACTGACCTCAAAAGCTAGCACTTTTAAATTTGGTGAAGACCTAATTGGGTGGAGAAAATCAGCTTTAATCTTAGATGAGTGACTCTGAATAGAAAAAAGCGTTATATGTCATTCTGAAAATAATCAGTGTCCACAGCAGCACATAGAGGAAGACAGGGAGAAAGTGGAAGCATACAGGCATTGCCGCTTTAATTGGTTATCAGGTTTTCATTGTAGTTTAGGTACATTGTTGGCTCTGGCTGCGTGTAAGCGTGCGTGTGCGTGTGTGTGTGTGTGTGTGTGTATTAACACCCATGTTTGTGTGCGAGCTGTGTGAGGCCTCCCGGTGCGGTCTGAACAGGCTCCCCTAACATCCATTATTAGTTGATTAAAAGAATCAGCCTCCCTTATGCTAATAGTTGCATAAAAAGGGCTGCAGCGTCGGGCTCTGGCTCCTTTAGTGAGCCGAATTAAGGACACATTATTTATTCATGCAAATAAATTGAAAGTCATGTAGGGATTGATTTCCATTATAGTGAATAGCAATGACAACACTGTTTTCGCTGCATAACGGCTTAAGTGTTGTTGAATGGGAGGTGAGATGCCATCGAGTATAAAGAACCCGGCACTTCTGAACCCCTGCTGAGCGTACAGTGAAACGAACAAAAACTTGTCTCATTTGAAATGCACTCATTGATTTGATGCCATTTCCTTATAAACTTTAGAACCTAAAGCTCCAACAAGACTATTTCAATGTTTCAGACGGAGTTTCCATTAATAAACCTGCTTTTATCTGCGCTCCATTACAGCTTTCACTTCGCAGAATTTTGAATCACAGTCGAAGGCGATGAATTAATTTTCATTCAGACTTCTCTGTTTGAATCCAGGCAGCAACACACAGTCAGACTGAAACGCAGAAAAAATGTTGAGATGTTTTCTGCTGCAGCTCTTTTGTTGTTGTTGTTTATTCTTTCTACACATCCATCTGAGGCATCACCCTAATTCAACTCTCTTCCAACCTCTTCTTTCTTGATTGCATGCCTTTAAACCTTCCAACAACACATACTTTAAAATAAAAGATGTACTCCGGGTAAATTAAGAGTTATAAAAAAAAAGTACACATAATATAAATTCCATATATAAACACACCATTTCCAAAAGAGAACATTACACCAACAGTTAATGTTGGTGTAATCCGACCATCAGATTGTGAATTTAACAGAACGATCCTTAGCAGACCAACAACTGCACCACTAAATCCCTAAAATAACCAAGTGGCCTAGTTAAAGTCAGGACTTCAATCTGACTGAAATGCTGTGGTATGACCTTAACCAGGGAGTTTAACTTGAAAACCCTCTAATGTGGCTAAAATAACAAGTCTATAAAAACAAAAGTGACCAAATCTCTTTCGCATTGATGTAAAAGACTAATCACCACTTATCACAAAGCTTGAGGTCAGTTCTTGCAACAACCAGTTTGGTTTACAGGATTTTTCAGAGAGTTTGGTTGGTCTGGATAGATCTCTTCCCCAACTTATTAAAATGATTTATAAATCACATTTTGTACTTTTTTGGGTTATCAAACCTTCCAACATCATATTCTTGTTTGAAGAACAAAGGAAACTGTTACATCAAATATTCTGCTTCATATTTGTCCAGGAAGCTTCTGTTTTCCACATTTCATTTGGCCATTTTTGGGAGAAGGGGTCCAATCTGACTGGAGTAGCATGAGCAACAGACGATGCGGGTTCAGACTGACACAGCAATGCACTAAGACTTACATTAGCACTTTGTTGTCGCATTGGCTGGAAACCATTGGTGAATGTATGTGTATATCGCGAAGTTGGAGAAAATGTATTTATAACAAAGCACCTTGGAATAAATGTCGCCTACAAATACAGTCAGATGAAGAATATGTCAAACAATCACCATGTTTTTTCATTAGTGTGTTTTAGTACATTTTTGTTTGCTATCATTTAAAGCACTCCACACCAAATGAATGCAAAAGGACACACATGCTTGTTTTTTTGATTAGAATGGCTTTAGGTTTCCAGTGATATGGTAGCTATAATACTTTGTAGATATAATACTAGTGAAGGATTTTGCAATGTGTTGTGCATTTATTCTTCTATCTTTGAAGAAAAGATAAAAAAAAAGATTTTTTACTTACCTTTAATGAACAGTAAATTCTACACTAAGATTAGCACTTTGCCAGGTCTGATCAATTTTAAGAAACAGTTAAATTCCCCACGAGGGACCATTAGACACTAAATTAATTATACTATGTTCAAACTGAGGTACACCGAGTATTTTATATGTCTATTTTGTACTTTCACATTGTAATTGGATACTCAACTTTAACCCACTCTTTATTTTATGTTAGGTTAAGGCCTTATGAATTTAAAGACACAAAATTTAAACTTCTATTTTCTTATCAACAATGATAATGTTTGACAGTGAATTACCAAAGGTATTTAACAAACTGTGATTTAATCTCCCCTTAGTCCCCTGGGGTATGTTCAAACTAAACTGATGGTGTATCAGCACAAGTCCATATCTGTACAGAAGACAAAAAGGGTATCTTCTCTGTCTCTCTCAGTGTGTGCAGAGCTTTAGACAGGGGGAAAAGAAGTGTGCATATGTGTTGGTGTGTGTACTGAGAAGCAGCTGAGTTGAAAGCCTTGGAGCTGACAGGCTGTAAGCCTGGACCTCCATCTCAGCTCCACCACCCAACTCCTCTGTTCAGCTGGGTGGCTGGGCTCATTACAAACCCACGCAGTGGCACGCATACACACTGCGCTTCTGTGGCTATCGCAGTGAGGTCATTTAATGACATAATGCCATCCCCTGCTTCTTTCCCTTCAAATTCAGCAGATGACTTCAACCTTCAACCTGGCATTTCTTCCTCCTGTCGCACTAAAGCCAGGGCTTCATTTGCAAACAGCCACCTTGTGTTTTTCACAGGAAGAGGAAGAGACAGAACGTCCTCACTTTTTAAAAATGGGCACACTGGAATGATCAAAAACTAAAATCTGGTTCCCACAAAAGCAGTGAGACAGAGATATAAATACCTTTCTCTCACCACTCCACCCCACAGCTTTTCTACCCTTTCTTCCTCCTGTGTTTCCTGCCATCCTCTCATTTTACTCTGTTCTTGCCAACTTTTTTTCTCCTCTTTTTTGTCACTTTGTCACACTCCTTTCTTCTACCTGAGACACTGTACATTTTTTTCACTTTCTCCCTGTCACCCCTTCCTCTGTTTCTTACGCTCATTTAATTTTTTTTGTACCATATTGCCTCACTCCCTTTCTTCCTCGCTTTGCTCTCTCTTTTCACTCGCTTCCATTCTCCCAATTCTAGTTTTCTCAC
Organism: Poeciliopsis gracilis; assembly: GCA_911649635.1. Taxonomy (NCBI): domain Eukaryota; kingdom Metazoa; phylum Chordata; class Actinopteri; order Cyprinodontiformes; family Poeciliidae; genus Poeciliopsis; species Poeciliopsis gracilis. Next base: position 842,083 of record CAJVRI010001524.1, on the reverse strand, counting down.
ACCTTCTCCCTCTCTCTCTCCCTCTCTCTCCTTCACCTACGCCGTCATCTTTCCCTGACTAAAAGTCAAAGCACCAGAGGGAGGGACAGCGGGAAGGAGAAGTGACAACAAGCAAGGCACAGAAACAGCAGCAGGAGAGAAGGTGAGGTGACAGAGGGAGACAGAGAAGATCTGCTGTTTGAAACACACAGTGAGAAATGTCAAGGGGAAAGCCAGACGGAGGAGGAGGTGGGGGATGAAGCGCCCTGAGTCTCTTGTGTCGATAGGTCATGATAACCTACAGACATTATCAGCTTTTTCCAGTCCAAGAACGTCCACAGATATCTGGATTTGGTAAATACATTTACACATAAATTGAATGTTTTTTTTGTTTTTTTTTATTTCTTTTTTGCGTATCAGTCTAAAACAGAGAGACAGTGGAAATCAGCAAGAAAAACAGACAAGTTCCTCCTGATGCTTTAAACATTGTCTGTGGAAAACAGCATGTAAATGAACCCAACAGTATCAAAACTGTTGTTACTGAGGGGGGGGAAAGGTGACGGTTAGTTGACTTTTAAGTGGTTTAATTTTTAAAAAGCAATGCTTTTTATGATTCTATACAAAATAAAAACATAAGCATCAACATTTACCATGTGGAGTGCAAAATCCTGCCCTCTATAAAACAAATAATCAAAAAAATCAATCTCCACTGATTCAGACTTTCTGATTACCTTGACCACACTTCAAGTGGGGCTGCCTGTCCTCGCTCAGCCTAAAGAGGGTGCTGTGGACTCAGCTTTTAATGAGCAATCACACACGCGCACACATTTTCAATCTTCTCTTCTGGCACTGCAGGATGTTTGGTTGATAGAGCTTCTGTTTTAGCTGGTCATGTGACTAACACGTTCTCAAAGTCTGAGCTGCTGTAGCACTGGGGGCTGAGAATAGCACACAGTTTGAGGTAATAACAGTTCGACACGGGAGGAGACACGGTGTGAATGGCATCCCAGTTGTCTGTGGAATTTGTTTTACTGAGTTTTCCAGTGTATGAAGTTGCAGAAATGTCCAGAGGGATGCTGGGTAACAGCACAGCTGACAGAACTGCAAGTGTCGACACTGATATCCATCAGATTTTACATTGTTTTCTGACATTTTAATGCTGTCTGAAGTCTGGAAGATTGGAAATTATATATGAATCTCAATAATCATCTGCTTTTTGAGGTGTGTGTATGATGAACTGAAAAAGTATTCATATACAAAACGTCAGTAAGTATCTTTTCCACAACAAAAAATAAAATGTGAGTGTTTCAGGTTGAGAATAGTAGTCCTAATATCCTTCTACTTTTTCTTTGTCTCTTCGGTATTTCTCCAATTGTAGAAAATACTTTATACCTTTCCAGTCTCTGCAGGACCAATGATTAAAGTGCATTTTACAGAATACTTCTTACGTCTTTAAGTTACCGCAAAGACATTCTCATCTTTTATTACCATCTACAAAAATTGTCATGAGGCAGTCACATTTTTCACACTGGAATTGCCTGCAGTAATGTTTGAAAACATCCGTATTTCACCACACAACTTCTGTATTCTGAGGGAAGCATTTTCAAGTTTAAAATGTAAAAACCAATATGTTCAAATATGTGGCAACGACAGCTACTTTTTGCAATGCAATGCTCTTCTGGGAGCTTTGGGTTTTAACATCCATCAGACATTTTTGTACTAACTAAACACTGCAGTAGAACCAGCACACCTTGTCATGGTAAAATAACTTTCTGACAGCACAGATGGAAAAAAAAACAAAAAAACAAAACAAAACAAAACAAAAAACAACAAAAAAAACGCATCCTGAGTATGAGCTTGAGAAACACGACAGAGCTCAAGGTGTTGAATTGGGTCACCCTCTGACTTCCCAGATTTCTACAGGACATCTCTGAGACAGACAAGAACAAGTCCAATCCATTGAGATCACATTCTGCAACAGTTGGCACCGCAAGGCTATAAAAACATACATGTCAACACCATGTCCCATTTAAGATCATGCTGTCCTACAAATATCAAAAGAATTTTAATGATGGATGGAGTTTCTTTCTGCAAAAGCAAAACATTTGCTTCCTTCCAGATGTTGAAATCTGGTTAATACAGGCGGAGATAAACAATTTACGACATGTTACTCCATGTTCTTATTTGGTAAAGAAAACCAAGTCTTAAGGCTTGAACACTGTGTAAAAAGTCAAGTACACACCATAAATCTAGAGGTTGTGGAACTAATTTAGCAGCTTCAAATTTAAGAGTCTTTTGTTTGATCAGTTCAGTTTTTCACCTTGCCTAAGCATCAATGGCTTGTATTGCCATTAGTAATTAGAAAAACATCGATAGTTGGCTGGAGATGGACTCCAGTGACCCTGCGAGGATAAATGTGTGAAGATGTTTGATGGATACTGCAAATCCCACTGGTTTTTCACCTTGGAACTAGAATGAGTTCAACTGAGTTGTAATGTTGTTCTCAGATTTGGCTTTTAAATCCAAGATAAAGCGAATATAACTGGGTTCGGCCCTGGACTTTAACAGAGCAATACAACACTCAACGCAAAGAGTCCGAGCTCCAACAGTAAGACAGAGATATCAGGACATCGACTACAACTTCTGCATTCTCTGTCTTAGGTATTCTTTTTTTTACCTGGTAAAAAGAGGTCTGTCACCTCTTGATAAAACTCACTGACTCACGAAGGTGATTTTGGTTGAGTTTGGATGATCTTAAATCCAAATCCAGAGCATCAATCTACCAGGAAATTCAAGGGCGATTTCTGCTTCCTTCTGCTGATGTTATTTTGCAGCTGTAGCTGGAACCGCTCGACAGCCAGAACCGATTCAGTGACTGACCTTCACTCACCGAAAACATTTTTATTCGTATTACGCAAAATTGACAGTTTTGAAGAAATAAAATTTGGGGTTTTATTCGCTGCAATCCACAGTCATCAAAATGAACAAAAGCAATCTAAAATATATTACCCTGCTTCCAGCAGTTCTATTTATTCATACATTTTTGATATGTTTAATTAAGATGAAAACATAGTACACAGAGCAAAAACAAAATTAAGTAGCCTACAAAATCTGTTAATTGTAACCAGTTCTGAGTCCCAGATTAAAAGCGAAATGTGAGAAGAAAATGCTAAAACGGGATTCTGCCCACTTTTTTACAGTGTCCGCACCCTAATTTATTTGGGGATTTTGTGCAGCAACTTTCACTTCCTTGAAGGAAAAATAGGGTGTTACCTGATGTTATTTCCTACCAGTGACTAACCGGTCCATCAACATGAACAATAGCCATGATTGTAGACCCGGCTAGCTTGTTTTATTGCACCCGGTTTAAGTAAGACCTGTGTGACTCCAGCCTCAGTCCTTAACGGCGTCAGGATCAAAGGTCAAGCCAACAGGAAGCAGTTAAGTGGCCTTTGGCAGAGCAGGACTAAGCGCTAAGAAGGCTCGACGACTACATGACACCAGACTCACCAAGCCTAATGAAACACTGGTGGATTAGGAGCTCAGCATGTATATTTATGTGTAGACTGTTGTGACTTACCAAGAGAGTGAGCAGCAGTTGTTTTGGAGCTGAAGAATCTTCCCAGTCCCAAGTCTCCCAGTTTAACCACACCAGTAGCTGTGATGAACACATTGGCTGGCTTGATATCTGAGAAAAGAAAATCACAAACAAAATGAATTCAGAAAAATCGCCCAATTGAATTTGGCAACAGTTTTTTTGTGTGTGTGTGTTTTGCTCAGCACACAAAAAAACAGGCACCTGAATAAGAGACATTAAAATATCATTTCAGTTAATGTGGGCGTTAGCAAGCTGTTTTCTGAAGTAATGGTAATGTGACCTGCCGAAGCCTTTGAAATTTACAGCTCCCGTTTAATTGTAAGCAGCTTTTGAATAGGCCGTCTCAGCTAAGTGGCTGTTAGAGCTCAGAGCTCAGGGTTCATTTGTGTCCCTGTGTCCTAATCAAAGTCAGCATTAATGGAAATACATCACCTGTAGCTGAGAGGGTCTCTGAACGAGCAGCAATCTGTGCACATGAATCCAGAATGAGACCTCATAAACAGAGCACTTTTTTTAGATGATGTGCTTGTTAACAGCTAGACTTTAAGCCAGTCAAGGTGCTAGAGCAGATAACAGAGATTTATTATTATTGTTTGACTTTCAGATTCACCTTTCGCCAAGTTAAAAGATCAGGTAAACATTTGTTTCACTTTCTGGTAACAATTTGCTTAAGTAGTTTTCTTCTCATCATGGGATTCAGGAGATTAAAGGCGAATCAGAAATCAAAGTGTGACCAGAATAAGACAATTTGCAACTTGATGGGTCCTGAGTAGAGATGGCAAAATACATGAATGCTACTAAGAATCACTGACAACAACACTTCTTAATGTACATGACGTTGTAACGGATAGTCAGCCATTTTCACCACCTGTGGTTTGTCTGAAAATGAATTGTGAGGAATAACACCAATGCGAGTCTGATCAGTCTGTTTTCTGATCAGATCCATCTGATCAGAAAAGAGATCAGTCTGTTTTCTGATCAGATCCATCTGATCAGAAAAGAGATCAGTCTGTTTTCTGATCAGACAGAAAACAGACTGAGATCATTTAAAAAGAAAGTCACAAAGTCAGAAAGAAAAAAGAAACTAAGAAACAAATAAATAAATAAAGGAAAAAAACAAACTTTGGAAGGATGAATAGACAACAGGTTCCTCTGCTTTATCTTTCAGAGATTACAGCCACTGTCTTTTGAGGAACAAAGCGTAGAAAACATTCTGTTTTCACCGACAAGGCCTCCCAACTCCACTTGACCCAGTTGGTATGTGAAACTGGAGATTACCGATGCCTGATAAAACCATACCACATTTCCACTTCAGACCCTGAGGAGCTTGCAGAAGATTACTTTTGAATTACAAAACATCCAAATGTTAGATAACAATTTTCATTAGAGGTGTGGTAAACGATCAGTCACCAATCATAATCGACTGATTCTACAAAAAAATGTATATCTCTTGTCAATCACACAAACCAATCACCTATATCTCATTTTGCAGCCTGTATGTGCAGCTCATGTCCTCTTTCCTTCACTCTGCGCAGAGTGGCAAGTGCGACGTGGCAACAAATCCTTCACCACTCAGAGTGAATGGAGAAAGTGTGTTTGTTGTGATGGAAAATACCTCGGGGGGGTAAAGACCGTCAAAATGCATCAACACTACGCATCTAAAATTACATTTAAAAAACAAACACTTGACAGAGTCTGGCTGTATCAAGGCAGGGAAAAAAAGGACATCTGGAGCGGCCAGACTGCAGGTAACAGCGCACAACTACCACTCACTCGAATTAGCATGATGGTCAGAATAACACAAAAAATAATTTAAGTCAATGGGCTGGTGGTAGAAGACACTGGTTCTCCTCTCATTGTTGAACCACCGCTATGCGCTAATGGTAGTAATATTTCACAGATGTTCAACCTCCACCCAGCAGAGGACTCTCACACCAAATGTCTGCTTAAAGCTGCAGCATGTAACTTAAGCAAACAAACGCAAGATTTTACATATGTATTAAAACTTTCTCTATGTTCTGACATAAGACAGATCATCTATCTCCTCTGCCTCTTCTCCTTGTTCTGCAGAATTACTCCACTCAGTCAGAATCAACCAATCAGAGCCAGCATTAATCAGCTAGCCTGAAATAAAAAGAGGCGATCCGGATGATCTGCACTGATCGGCACTGATCGGCCCCTCATGGGCGATCAGATTCGGCAGTAGAAAAAAAACAAAAAAAACACAAATTTACATGTTATCGAGAGCCATGCAACCGGCATGAAACTCTCACAGTAAAATAATCTGAAGCAAAAATGCCTATTGATACAATTTTTAGCAGAAATGTGAATTACGTTTTAACAGAGTGGTGCAACTTTAACTTCCACATCATAAATGACAATACATTTTTGACCAGAAATAGTTCTAAATATTGGTCTTTCTTGTTAGTGAAGGAAAATGGTGAAGCTTTTAATCCCACTAACCCAGAGTGTACAGCAACAGGTGGAGGACGGGTCCAACACTACTAAACATACCTGTGAACATAAAACTCCTCAGGGAATTTTTCTCGCATCTCTCTGAAAGGTCTTTAAATCAAAGAAATTATGACATGTTATTTTCCACTTTTTAAAAAGTGACTCTTTAAAATTCTGTAACACCTTGATGTGAGTGAAAGTCTCAAGGATAAAGGTAGATATGAAGCAACAGCCCTGTTTCATACACAAAACACAAACATATATCGAGTATGAAATAAGAAAGTTGTGAGAATATGAAACAGTGATGGTTCCAAATGAGTAGCACTTGGAAAATATAAAAACTGTTTAATTACCACAGTGGAAGTACAGAACAACACCCTGACCCATCAGAAAATTCACTATTCAGATATACTGAAGCTTGTATGTGTAGAGCAACGCTACCTCTGTGCATGACTCTTCGGGAGTGCATGTGTTCAAGCGCACTGCAGAGCTGGACGAAGTACTTCCACACCGTTCTCTCTGGGATGAGCCTCCTCTGCTTCTTAAAGTGCTGCAGCAGGAAAACAAAAACAAAAAGCCAAGGTTACATTAAAATGCAGCAGGGGCAACAGACAAACAAAAGATTTTACTACAAATCGGAAAAAAGTACAAAGGATAGAGTTACTAGGTTGGCATGTAAGATTTTATGTGTTTGTAGAGTATCCTTCCCCACACACTGACTCCACTCCTAATGCAAGCCAGACCAGGCTATCGTCTGTCCCTTGCATATCCAAGTTCTGTCTCATTTTCTCTGCAGCGTACAATGGAAAGCACATGCATTCTCCAGAGCAAAGAAAAAGAAATTTGTGGTGCCTTCTTAAACTCCACCATCTGGCACACAGGACTCTTGTTGCGCTCAGCCAACAGTGGCAGAACGGTTCCTCCTGTTTTCAGAGTTTATGCACGTATTACTATTTGGAAGGCTAGGGGTTGTTCTTGATTATCAACACTGTGGTTCAGCTGAAAAACAAAAGCAAAGTGATGACACAAAGGCAAGCTGATCAACTACGACTAAATGAATTAACTTCTTGGAATTCCTATTTGGGCAGCTGTGCAGCAGTGCAGGCCATAAAAATGTATCAAGTTCTATGATCGCAATTTAATGGCGTGTCCTTCAGGCTCCAGCTCCAGGAAAGAAAAGCCTGGAAGTAGACCAGATTAGACGAGAGCTGTGCACACGAGGAATGCACTTGGAGTATTTAGCCAACTTTTACCAAAACAGAAAAAAATGTCTTAAAATTCTGGACATGATACATTTCACCAGGAAACTCGACTTGCATGAAAGATTTCGTTGTACAACGGAAACCTAAAGCAAAAAAAATTTAGAATCTCCAAGCACATTAAAATGCAACAAAGACAGGATTTTGCATACGCTATAAAAATACTTTATTAAATTTCCTTTTATCATTAACAACTGTCCTTTTTATACAAAAAAATTTCTCAAAGCACATAAAGGTGCATAATTTGGGATCGCTGAGCAAATTATTCCATGTTCAAGGTGCACAGTATGAAAAAGCAGCCTTCCCTGAGATCAATCAATACCCTTGGTACGTTAAAAAGAGGCAACTAGTTTAAGAAGCGTGGCTGCAAAAATCCGACCTGAAACGGAGGGAAAACTGAGGCAAGCTGGGAGTTTACCCAGGACTGCTTTATAGGCAAAAATATACCACAGGTTTTGTCTGCAAGTGGTCAATGATGTCCACCTCACCAAATCATAAATAATGCAACGTTTGCATTTGTAATGAGAAGAGTTGCATGGCACACTAAATCAAGGCTCCAAATAAGGCAGCTGCATGCAAGAAGAATAGATCACAGCATAATCAATCACAGGCAGAAAAGTTGCTTCTGTTTTTTTTTTTTGTCTTGGTAATACAGGAAGATTTATTCCTAACGTAATTTATGAGCTATTCAGTTTGTTTCTCTGATACACGTTATGCTTGCACTGCAAATAAGTAAAACTCTACACACCTGTTCAAATGTATGAGTCGATTACAGAATTAGCTGGAAAACAGGCAAATTATTGTATATTTTACTTGTTTGTTTGTTTTTTCAATTGTATTTTATACGTATCCAATTATAATGAATGTCAACCAAATATTATTAAAAAGGAGACATTTGGTGCAAAAATGATTTGTGGATCTAATTCCCAGATGCATAAAACTAAAAATATAGACATAAAGGTTCACATATTTTGAAGCCGCCACAAGCTTCTGGCGTCTGACAAGTAAGTGCTTTGATTCCTGTCCACATAATAATCGGTAGAGCTCATTTAAAGTGGTTGGTTTTCTGGAACAGACCCAGTATAAAAGCATAACCCATGTAGTTTCAATAGGGCTGAGGGCCGGAGCCGTTCCACGAGCTGAACACTGTTTTTCATCGTGTATTTGGAGTCAAAATCTTTATGGGACACACAAATGGCCTTAAATTTCAACCAAATTATTGCTACTGTGGTAGTTCTTTTCATTACTGCGCTTTATGCAATGACCAGTAACAGTCCCTCAGCATGATGTTACCACCCCTATGCTTGACAGCTGGTATAGTCTCCTTAGGTTTTCAGCCTCACCTGGACTATAGATGAACTGAAATGATGTAACAAACCAGCCACTTTCATAGTTTGGCCCAAAACTATTCATACACCCGACAGTTTTAGGTTTAAAATAATCTTTTAATTCTTTGTGATGCATTTCAACTATGTTTTTGGAATTACGACATATTTAGACGAAGGTCCAGTTTTAGTATTTAATCTTGCAACATTCACTGCATCTCCAGATTTCCAATCATCCCTGAAATTGAAATATTATACTTCACTTTATATCTGTAAACAAACTATTTTATCTGTATGTAAACCATGACGCAGTTTATTTTAACTGGTTTCACATGAATTACAGTCGTAAAAATTCTGAAAATTAGCTCTGAAAAATGGTATCTTTTAATCAGGGAACTTTGCATCACACTTCATTCTATTTGGGGCCCTGCCCATAGCAATGCATAAGGAGGCAGTTACTACTTGCGAAGCAAGTAGTAACTGCCTCCATGCATTGCATGGCAGGCACCTATTAATCTACACCCAATAGAACGTTTCTTTATTATTATAACTTCTTCTTCCGTGACCGTTAATGCGGCTCGTACCGCTGCGAGCCCACCCACAAAAGTGGTATCAAAACGTCCGGCTCGGCGCCGGCATTGGAGCTATTACTTGTGGTGGGATTTGGAGTTACGATGAAAAAGTAAAAAGCGAAAAACCATCAAAAATTTTTCGGCAGTTGGAAACTGCCCAAACTAGAGTGTAACTGACGTTTCGTTAGAGTGTGGGAAGCAGTGCGATTCTGACCCCAAATTAATTTTGAAATCGCCGTCACGCCCACAAATATCGCCCGATCGGTATGAAACTCGGTCATGACATCGATACGCATGCCTGCTCCGGTAAAATGTTTTCAAAATTTTCCTAGGGCTTACGGTTTTCTGTCAAGGTGCTTCAGAGCGAAGTCATGCGACAGGATTTTCACACGCTCTGCCAGGATCACTTCCATGTATTTTTGAAAAATGTCAGATCCCCAGCGCACACCATTTTTATCTCGTCGCTGTTAATACTGTGAGTGATGTACAAATATGAATCGCGGGACTATTGGAGACGAAAAATAGTGCTCTCAAACGCTTCAAACGGTTTTCCGATACGTATCACGGTTTCCGAATGGGAAGGAGCTGTTCGGACTGCTTTTTTCATTCAAACTGACTGAGGTGTCTCACAAAGATAGAATTCTTTCTCCACCATTATGTCTCACACTCCACAGCTGGCAGAGAATCCATGACCATAGCAACGGAACACAACAGGGCCGAGCAGCTAATTAGAACTACAGAAACGCATCATTGTAGTTTTTACTGTGGCAGAGCTCTGAGGAAGTCGTTGGCCTTTAGAACTACTTGTGTTTTGGGCATTTTATAACTGATTTTAACCAACCATTGTTACAAATGGAATTAGTATGTCAATTTTACATTAACCTTAATGAAAATTTCAAAATAAAAGCTTGAATACTTCAGGCCTCTCAGAAAAACTAACTGATTCAAGCATCTAATTAAGTCTCTCTTTGTGTGTCACACTGACATGACAGTTGACTTCCTCTTTAGAACTACAATGACAGCAGGTTAGGATAACATGGCGGAACACTCAGTGCCTATAAAAGAGGTCAGAGCTTATTCTCAGAACTGCAACATGGCGGAACTGTCAGTTACTACTGAGGAGGAATGAGCTGGCCTTTAAAGCTACTTGTGTTTTGGGCATTTTATAACTGATTTTAACCAACCATTGTTACACACATGATTAATGTGACAATTTTAAATTAAGCTTGATGAACATTTCAAAATAAAAGCTTGAATATTTCTCTCAGGCCTTTCAGAAAAACAAACTGATTCAAGCATGTAATTAAGTCTCTCCTTGTGTGTCACACTGACATGACAGTTGACTTCCTCTTTAGAACTACAATTACTGAACGTTAGGACTACAACATGGTGGAACACTCAGTGCCTACAAAAGAGGTCAGAGCTGATTGTAAGAACTACAACATGGCGGAACTGTCAGTTACTACTGAGGAGGAATGAGCTGGCCTTTAGACTTACATTGTGTTTGGGCATTTTATAACTGATTTTAACCAAGCATTGTTACACACATGATTAATGTGACAATTTTAAATTAAGCTTGATGAAAATTTCAAAATAAAAGCTTGAATATTTGAGGCCTTTCAGAAAAACTAACTGATTCAAGCATTTAAGTCTCTCCTTGTGTGTCACAAGGAGAGACACACAAGGACCTCCTCTTTAGAACTACAATTACTGATTGTCAGATATACAACATGGCAGAACATTCAGTGCCTACAAAAGAGGTCAGAGCTGATTGTAAAAACTACAACATGGCGGAACTGTCAGTTACTACTGAGGAGGAATGAGCTGGCCTTTAGAATTACATTGTGATTGATCATTTTATAACTGATTTTAACCAACCATTGTTACACACATGATTAATGTGACAATTTTAAATTAAGCTTGATGAAAATTTCAAAATAAAAGCTTGAATATTTGAGGCCTTTCAGAAAAACTAACTGATTCAAGCATTTAAGTCTCTCCTTGTGTGTCACAAGGAGAGACTTGTGACACACAAGGACCTCCTCTTTAGAACTACAATTACTGATTGTCAGATATACAACATGGCAGAACACTCAGTGCCTACAAAAGAGGTCAGAGCTACTACTGACTACTACTGATTTAAACCAAGCATTGTTACAAATGGAATTAGTATGTCAATTTTAAATTAACCTTAATGAAAATTTCAAAATAAAAGCTTGAATATTTCAGGCCCTTCAGAAAAACTCACTGATCCAAGCATCTAATTAAGTCTCTCCTTGTGTGTCACACTGACATGACAGTTGACTTCCTCTTTAGAACTACAATTACTGAAGGTTAAGACTACAACATGGTGGAACACTCAGTGCCTACAAAAGAGGTCAGAGCTGATTCTCAGAACTACAACATGGCGGAACTGTCAGTTACTACAGAGGAGGAATGAGCTGGCCTTTAGAATTACATTGTGTTTGGGCATTTTATGACTGATTTTAACCAACCATTGTTACACACATGATTAATGTGAGAATTATAAATTAAGCTTAATTAAGCTTAATGAAAATTTCAAAAATAAAAGCCCTGACATTCTTTTTATATGACGTAATTGCCTTTTTTGGCATTATGTGACTTTTTTAACAAAACTACTGTTACACATGTAATTAGATTGGCCATTTAAAATCAAGCTTTTGAAAAATGAAGCTGACTGAAAATTTCAAAATAAAAGCCCTAAAAATCTTTAGATCAGGTTATTGCTTTTTTGAGCATTAAATAACTGATTTAATCCAATCAATGTTAATCATGGTATTAGTTTAGACATTTGAAATGAAGCTTACTGAACATTTCAAAATAAAAGCCTTAAGATCAGTTTGTGGCTAATGCAGGGTCTTGCATAGCAAGACAGTGCATTAGCTTTAGCCTTTTACCTTAAATGAGGTATTAGCTATTTGTCTGACTTATTACACATGTTTGGTATAGTGAACAGAGTAAGTCAATAACAGACAACATGCTAGTGATGCGCCACATGCTACTGATAGTATTCATGCTAAAATTAGCATTTTGGCTAATTTTAGCTTATACACTTATTTTAACATACTGAATAGTGCAAGTTAGGGAACATTGTTGTGATTCTCCACATGGTACGTTTGTCACTTTTGCCAGCCAAGGTTATCATTTAGCATCAGAACGCTGGCTCCAAACCGACGGGCACACTTTGGCAGGGCCCCGGTTAAATTTCTTCAGGAATTTTCTAGTTAAAATTTTAAATTGTTTTTATCCCCATTTCGACAAGTTGTCTCTTTTGAGATGTAACACATGTAAATGAATGTTCCTGATCAACCCCCCCAAAAAACTACTTCTGATTGAAACATCTGGGCTTTTTCAGGTACAAAACATCCAAATCTGCAGACGTAAAAAAAAGAAAGAAAGAAAAAAAAACATCTAAGGGATAAAATAAATACAGCAACCTTTATTGCTCTCTAAAGTTGATGTTTTAGTCATGATCTTGTTCTGCTGATGGGGGACTTGGACCCAGAAGCAACAGAGTGGCTAAATTTGGACTGTGTGGTAAAAATATGTAACATATTCCCTAAATCTCTTGTTCACCATTTGAGCCCAAACAATCCTTGCATTGACATCCCCTGTGAGTTGTTTCCTTAAATAACCCTGCAAAGGGATGTTTAAGGGATGAGGTGCAACTCAATGCATCCGTTAAGATATCGCAATATTCCTACGCCCAACACAAGCTGGAATACATATTTGTCACTGCAGCACTCTTCCAGTGAGGATGTCTTAAGTACCTGATTATATATATATTCACGTGGTGATTTTCTGGACGCTGTTTATAACAAGAACAGAGGGGCAATAAAGACTTCAAAAACTGAAGTAGCAGAAATATAAAAAGGTGAGATAACTAAAAATGGATAAAGGTGTGATAAAGAGAGGAATAGAGATAGACGGATGGGTAAAGAAAGGGAGGAATAGACCTTGGCCTACATCCAAACAAAGCCTCGGTAAGGAGCCATTCTTTCTTTGCCCCCCATTTCCATATCAGAGGACCGTTTGATGTCAATGGGGGAGCACATAGACACCCACCAACACCCTCTTTTCTATGCCTTTAACAGCAAACACTGCACATGCAATATTCTGTAAGTGCATGCAAATCAGGGACCATCTGATATCATTCAAATCCTGAGATGGTCCGAGAGAAACAGAAAAGTAACAATTTGGAGGTAAATACATCAAAAAGAATAATAATAATTACAAATTTTTTTTTTTACAATGTTTTTTATTTTTTAATATAGCATGTCGTGTTTACTGCACAGCTCGAGAAAGGAAAACTGAAATCTGGCAAAAACATCTGGCCTGCCACTGTTAGACTGGAATAAACAATCAATTAAAATGGTGAAGAAGACAAATGGTGCAGAGAAGAAGCATATATATTAAGAGTTTGTCTTGTCAGCAGACATAAGGCTGATGACACAACCCCAATGCTCTCAGTATCCGAGAACGCTTAGCTAAGATAGCAGTGACACTTAGTGGTTTGTTATCCTACCACCATGTTACCTGCCATGTAACATCTTTGTAAAATGCAACTCAGAACATTTGCTTGAATGTGTGCCTCCATGTTTGTGTCTGCATCTTCTCTGCTTACAAAGTAGACTATATGTATGTGTAAGGTGTGTGCGCGCATATGTGTGTGTGTGTGTGTGTGTGTGTGTGTGTGTGTGTGTGTGTGTGTGTGTGTGTGTGTGTGTGTGTGTACCAAGCCTGCCATGTTCACTCTCTTGTACCACTAATCCTCGCCTCTCCTAATTTGCTATGTTGAACTGTGCAGATGTGGATCTGCTGAGTATGACTGCAAACAGCTTGTCGAGCTGTGCTGATACAACGCTGCAGCATCATTTATGCATAGCAGAAGACCAGGCTTTTTTACATACACACTCCTAATTTGCTTTACTGGCAGATTTTTATGATAACTGGGGTGTCGGTCTAACTCGTACTCAAAAAAAAAAAACAGTATGAGCTGTGGATAAAAAAAGCACTACTAATGCTGGATAACCCCGAGTTTTTCTTCTGCTTAAAAAATTAAGACAATTCCTTGAATAAAAACAAGCACACTGAGATTTTATGTCAAATTTTATTTTACTTGAACCCGATTGTACGGATAAGAATTAGAAGAAGCTCCAGCCAAAATAAAAAAGGTTTTATTAAAGGTTTTTCTAGGAACTGATACAAAAACAAACAATGCTACTACGTACAGCCTTAACAGCAATTATTTCAGTTTAAATTCATCCAAGTGCCCCCTACACTCAGAGGCTTGAATTTTATTACCACTAACAGCTCAAGATTTCTAACAATGTCTCTTTCACAGTCTTGGCAGATGTAAACACGTCTAGTGAGATGAAAGAAGCTTGCAGGAGGCCTTATATATTAGTTTGTTCCAGTATGAAGGGATGATTAAGACTCAGTGTCCAGGATGTCAAACCCCTATAAAATAACCACAAACCACAAGCCTTCTGCAGTCAGGCCTTCATTTATCAAACGATTCACTGGCACTTTCTGCTTGTGTGTGCACGTGGCTACAGAAGAGCATCATAAAGAGACGAACAGGGTATAATTTAAATCTGGCCTCAACTCTCAGAATTTAGATTTAAAGAAAAAAATCTATATATACATAACAGAGTATGAGAGCAGTCAATAGCAGCATTGTAAGTTGTACTCATTGTGGCAATTATCTTACTTTCTAAGTTTGGATGTAGCGGCAAGATTAATAATAGAGACAAATAACTGGTGTCTTGCTGAAGTATTTAAACTCCTTAAACCTTTTCACATTTTCCCACTATTACAACCACAGCTTTAATTATTTTCTTGGGCTATTATGTGATAGACCAACACAAAGTAGAGCAAAGTACTGAAAATGTAGAAAAATACTGCCTGGTTTTAGTTTTATAAAAAAAATAAAGATCTATGAAGTGTGGTATGCATTTGTATTCAGCACCCTTAATTCAATACTTTGTAGAAGAACCTTTCATTAAAATTACATCTCCAGGTCTTTATACATGCATTTCTACCAGCTTTGTGTAACGGTAATACAATCAAACAAGCTTTTGTGATTGATTCCGCAACAATTTAATTTAAGATTCGTTACAAAGTAACTGTTAGCGTATCGCTACACAGCCGTTAGAAAACAAGACACACCACAACCGTTCCAGCCGCCGTCTCCTGGCAACGGCGGAGGGATATTAACCCCCCTCCGCAACCACATCGAACTGCGACACAACTCGTAAATACAACAAACAATAAAACCCAAAACAGTATTAATTTACTGCAACTAGTCCATGAAAATGGCTTGTGCGCCACACTCTCCCCCTCAATAAAAAAAAAATGTCCTATGACATTTAAAAGAGCATTTATCATCACCTATTGACCCCTTTACTGGAAGTAATGTTGTAAGTGAGGTACTTTACATGACATTCATCTTATTATAATAGTGTCCACTACTAATGGAGGATACTCTCACTTTAGATTACAACTGTCCAGTAACAAGTACTTCTAGATCTGTTCAGATCATCTCTCTTGTGTAACAGAACCCTCATTTCAGCCACAGTTCTTTCATTCTGATACCAGTCTTTTGTCTTGAAAGCACTGTCACTGTATTGTCTCTGGAGGGTTCGTACATAGTCCTTTTTCTTTTGAATGTAGTTCTTGAACTTATATACATGGTGTCTTCAACTCTGTACGTCAACACCTGGAACTACCCAGGGTCGCCAAAGTTCTTTGCAGGTTGGAGTCACACTTACAGGTAGTTCTTTAAAGCCTACTTCCATCATGGTTGGCTCACCCAAAGCACGATAGGTCAGCATCCTCGGACGGCGGTGCTCTCTCTTTGGATAGCTCGATGTAGGCGGTGAGACAGTTGGATCATCTTCTTCCTCAGAAGCTGTTTCTACGGATAGCTCAGGAGGATCCTGTTGCAGCTCCACATCTTGGCCTCCATCCTCTTCTTCTGGTATGTTGTCCATCCCTGTAGCCTGAGTTTCCTTCACTTTCAGTGCATCATCTTGATCATGTAGGTCTGGAGTAAATGGTTCAGCATCTGGGTTTAAGCTGACAGCTCGGTGACCACTGTGCTGAGCAGGAGGAAACCAGCACACTAGCTCCATTTCCTCATCTCTCTCACTGTCTGAAGTTTCTTCTCGTTGACAAAGATGACGTGACAATGTATTTGACTTAGTCTTTTTAGTCCCTTTTGAGCCTCTTTCTGGGTTGTCGATTGGAAGGCTGTCACAGGGGAGCAGGAGGTTCCTATGCAGCACACGACTTTTGCCACCTCCTTCTGGTACTACTTCATACACTGGACTGATATCACTTCTCCTCTTTGCGATGATGTGGACTTTATCCTCCCAAAAGGATCTGAGCTTACCAGGGCCTCCTCTCTCTGATAAGTTGCGTACAAGCACACGCCCCCCAGGCTGCAGGTCAGCTCCATAAACTCTTTTGTCATATCCTGTTTTTCCTCTGTTCGATACATGGGTGGCAGTTTTGGTAGCGATCTCGTAAGCCTGCTGCATCCGACTTTGCCAATCTTTGACATACTCACCATAGCTTTGTTGTGTTTCATTTGGCTGTATGTTAAACAGGAGATCTATTGGCAGACGTGGAGATCGTCCATAGAGCAGATAATATGGAGCAAAGCCTGTGGAGTCACTGCGGGTGCAGTTATATGCATGCACCATCTTGCATAATGACTTTTTCCAGTCAGCCTTTTGCTCACTTGTGAGCGTTCGGAGCATAGACAGCAGCGTTCGATTAAATCGCTCCACCTGTCCGTTCCCTTGTGGGTGGTAGCATGTTGTGTGGGACCCTCGCACATGACAACACCTCTGCAGTTGAGCCATCAGCTGGTTTTCGAATTCCTTCCCCATGTCGTGGTGGATTTTCTCTGGGAAGCCAAAGCGAAGAGCAAAGTCATCAAATAGTTTTTCCACCACTGTTTTTGCAGCTTTGTTTTTTGTGGGGTAGGCCTGTGCAAAGCGAGTGTAGTGGTCCATTATCACCAGAATATACTCAAAACCTTGCTTACAGGCCTCTAGGTGCAGAAAATCGACTGACACTAGTTCAAACGGACGTGTTGTCACGATGGGCATCAGTGGTGCTCTGGCTGCTCTCTGTGGTCGTTTTGACTTTAAGCACTCACACACTTGGGTCACAAAATGTTCTGTGTCCTGCTGCATTCTGACCCAGTAAAACCTGTCTCGAATCAGATTCAGAGTCCTTTCGACCCCCAGATGACCCATCTCCTTGTGTAATTCTTGAAACACTAACAGATGGTGTTCTTTTGGCAAAACTAGCTGAGACTTATTTCTTGCTTTTCTGTATAAGATCCCATCATCGCTGATATACAGTTTTCGCCACTGCCTCAAGAGCACCCTGACATCTGCAGGCTCAGTTTTCACCACTTCTCTGGGGGGGAAATTGATCTTGGCTTTTATAATACATGACTCGCTTGATGAGAGGGTCTTTCTTTTGACTTTCTCTGATCTGTTCTGGTGTTAGTGGGGCAGGCAATGAGGATGAAGATGCATCACTTACTAAATCCGGTGTTTTGATGTGAGCTGTGGTTAACCAGACAGATGGGGGAATCTTGAAGCACAGTCACTCCCTGAATTGAAGCACTAATCACATCCTGAGTCACCTCCTGTGTGCATTGCTGCAATAAGTCATTTATGTCCAGTGGCATCCGAGAGAGGCCATCTGCATCTGTGTTGTGTTTGCCTGGACGATATTTAATGGTGAAATTGAAATCTGCAAGTTGGGCAACCCACCTGTGACCTGTGGCGTTTAATTTGGCGGTGGTGAGAATGTAGGTCAGGGGGTTATTATCTGTATATACAGTGAAGTGAGGTGCATAATACAGATAATCTCTAAATCTTTCACATATTGCCCACTTAAGTGCTAGGAATTCCAATTTTCCTGAATGCATGTGATAATTTTTCTCAGGTGGGGTCAGTGTTCTAGATCCATACCCAATGACAACCATTTTGTTATTCTGTCTTTGATACAGAACCGCTCCCAATCCTTCCTGGGAAGCATCCACATGCAGAATAAATGGTTGGGTGAGATCTGGATACCCAAGGATGGGAGGCTCACTGAGTTTGTCAATAAGTGTGTTTATTGCCTCTTGATGGTTCTGTGTCCAGTGAATGGGAGTGTTTGATGGGAGGTTACCTTTACTTCTTGCAGTGTTGATTTTCCGCCTGTTTTTATGCTTTTCTGATAGTGGGTTTTCAGGTTGATTTTCAGGTGAACTGACCAGAAGCTGGTAGAGGGGCTTAGCCATTCTGGAGAAGTTTGGTATGTATGTTCGATAATAAGAGAGGAATCCCAGCATTTTTCTCAGATCTCCTACAGTTGTGGGGGTCCTCTCCTTCAAAGCTTGAACTGGTGCCACTTCTGCTGGATCCATCGTGTAGCCCTCACCAGAGACAAGACGCCCCAGAAATCTCACTTTTCTTTTAAACACCTCACACTTCTTTGGACTCAGCTTCACTCCATGCTTCTGGTATCTTTGCAACACAGTTCTCATGTGGTTGAGATGATCCTCAAAACTTGGGCTGTGAACTAAATTGTCATCCAGATAGGGCTGGCATATCACATCCCTTAAACCAATCAGGCACTCCTCCATGCTTCTTTGAAACTCTGCTGGGGCAGCACTCAAACCGAAGGGGATTCTGGTCCACTGGTACAGACCCCAGGGTGTTATAAAAGCTGTTAAGGGGCTGACTTTTCTCATCCAGAAACCCTTGATGGTAAGCCTTGCCCTGATCTAATACAGAGAACCAGGAGCTGCCAGTTAGAGAATCCAGCATGTCTTGGATTCGGGGAATGGGGGTGGCGGTCAGGGACGGATTTTCTGTTTAATTCCCGGTAGTCACAGCACAACCTCAGAGTCCCATCTTTCTTTCTTACACACACCACTGGTGATGCATATGGGGGAACGTGACTGAGTTATCCAGCCTCTATTCAGCAGATCTTGAAGGTATTCTTTAACTTCCTGATGTAACGGCTTGGGAACTGACATATATGTTTTCTTCACTGGAGTGGTGTCATGCAGAGTGATATGAAGTTTCAAAGAGGGAATTAACCCTATGTCGTCTTCATCATAGGCGAATGCATTACACTCTTCTCTCAGTATCTGTCTCACAGTCTGTCTTTGGCTTTCCGTTAAGTGGCTGAGGTCGACTGGAGGGTCCCACTGTGTTGGCTTCTGTTTTTCTGCTTTGCTGTTGGTGCTCAGAAACTGTGCTGCAGCTGGCTTTGCTCTGGGTGAAGTGTCATCTTTCCGTTGTTCACCATCAGTGATGTTCAGCTGTTGTGCACTTACAGTATAAGCTGTCTTTACTGATTCTAAGTGACCCAGGGCTGCACGCTGAGGTAGAGTGACATCATACTTATTGGTGTTGGAAATTGGAATTGAGACAAATCCTGAGCTCTCCTTAGGAACTGTTATGAGACCCTCCTCACCGACGCTGACACCTTCTGGCAGCACCGAGTCCTCCAAAGGAACAAAAAGAAGGTCCTCTCCTCTGAACTGAGCTCCAGTATTAACTCTAACATGGATGATGGTGATTTGTCCAGCGGTTAATTTGATTTGACTTCTCCCTGTATGCACAAGACCCACATCAACCTGACTATCTGATGTCTGAATTAGTTTGACAATTGTCTGTGCAGTTTGGACAGTTACAGCAAAGGCTCCACACACATTTTGGATGACTTCAGATTTCCTGTGTTTAAGTGTGTTATCTCCTAGAACTTCCTCTATAACGTTGTAGCCAATTATTGGCTGTTGTGCCACACTGGAATCACTTGACACAAGTACTGGTACCAACAGGGGTTCTGCTGAGAGTGAGTCTTTACCCAGTCTAAATTCCACTTCCACCCAGCCCAGAAAAGGAATTTGTGTCTGATTTGCTGCAAGCCCAATCAGTGTATCCACCCCCCAGTAGTTCATTCAGAGGTCTGACTCGCTGGTGTGGTAAGTGTAATTGTCTCCATTCTTCATTAATGAGACATGCCTGGGCACCAGTGTCCCATAGTGCTTCTACTGGAGCAGCATCCAGCCGACAATGAACAAGGCATCTCTTACCTATGAGGTTCAGAAGTTTCTGTCTGCTCCGTGGATTCATGTAGTGAGTTGTTGAGATGAAAGTTCAGTTGGGAGCCTGTTTTGTTTGTGGTGGGACTGAGTGTTTTGTGTGGGGCTACTGAGGGTCCCGGCCCAGCAGCCCTGTCTAGTTTCCCTGCTGTCCCCTGTTCTGACGGCAGCCTCTGGCAAGGTGTCCTCCTTGACCACACTTATAACAGTGAGTACACATCACCCCCGACTGTGCTTCTCGACAGGCTGGGCAACCTCTGGGTCTGCTGTAGCTGCGTGTGGTGGCTCTCTCTACCTGATGTTTCTTAGTAACCTCCACTGTTTCCAACACCAATTTCTTTAGTTCTAACATTTCAGCCTTCAGTCCTTCGATGAGTTTAGTTGTTCCTGCTTCCTGTTCTGTGTTCTGACTTTTCTTGGCCCCTCTCAGTACACCTTTGATTATTACTGCATCCTCTACCTCACCTCTAGTTACAGCTTCTTCCATGGAAGCAGGTTGGAACTCATTCATGCGTTCTTCAGCTCTGAGTTCATTTATTCTTGGGAACCTACTCACTGCACCGTTTCTCAGTTTTTTTTGCCTTTCTTGTTCCAAGTTTGCAGCTTCACTCACCCGCTCAATTAGGACCTCATCTGATACTGCAGGATTAGTCAGGTAAGGTTTTAGTTGGAATTTTACTGCATCGCTTAGCAGTCCAGTGTCTATGGAGCGCAGAAATTTTCTTTGTATCAGTTCTGGACTGAATTGTTCGCTTTCATCCTCTTCTTTTGATTTCCAGAGCATTTTCTCTTTCAGTTCTATAGCTCTAAATAGGAAGTTCTGTGCAGATTCTTTTGGATCTTGTGAAATGTTCATCAGCTGATGAAGGAGGTCAGAGGAAGAGTCAACTTTAAAATGACTTCTTAGAATAATCCTCAGAGTGGACAATGTCAGTCCCGTTTTGATTTCCAGCATGTCCCTGAGGTGGAGCCCTGGGCTTATGGCCCGAATGACTGCTTCCAGGATCTCCGTCTCCGAATATCCTTTCCTCTGCCCAGATTCAATTTGGTTGATCAGGCTCGTATAGGACAATTTATCCCTCTGACCAGCTTCTCCAATCTGCCCACAAATCCGGAACTCCCGCCTGAGGGTCACTTCTGGTATTTGAGGTGATGGAACACGGTGTGGTTCAGTCCCCTCCATATGCGCCGTCATGCTCAGTTTTTTTTCTAGAACCCCAATTTCCTCCTCAATCCGCTGTCGGGCTTTGTTTTGTTCCTCCCGCAATTCGTTGTACTTGCCTTTTAGTAAGTTTAATTCACCTTCGTTAGATGGTGTCTGTTCTGGTGTTCTGGCACTTTCCAACGTCCAAGATTCCATGCAGGTGATTAAATTCTGGAGAAACTGTTGAAACGATTCCGGTTCTTCCTCATTCCCGATATCATCCAGTGTTGACTCCGCTAGTCTGATGAGGGAGCGCCGAGTTTGGCCAGTAAACCCTCCTGAAGGTTCATCACTCTTGAGGCGTTTACAAACTAAAATCAGCTCTGACTTCTCTAACATCAGCAGCGTTCTGCTCACTTCGTCTTGAAGCTGCTCCATCGGTATTTCCTCCTCCGACTTCGGTTCGTCTCGTTTGGATTAGTTACTTTTAGTTGAAACTCCTCCTGGGTCTGGCTCGCCAAAAATGTAACGGTAATACAATCAAACAAGCTTTTGTGATTGATTCCGCAACAATTTAATTTAAGATTCGTTACAAAGTAACTGTTAGCGTATCGCTACACAGCCGTTAGAAAACAAGACACACCACAACCGTTCCAGCCGCCGTCTCCTGGCAACGGCGGAGGGATATTAACCCCCCTCCGCAACCACATCGAACTGCGACACAACTCGTAAATACAACAAACAATAAAACCCAAAACAGTATTAATTTACTGCAACTAGTCCATGAAAATGGCTTGTGCGCCACATTTGCATATTCAAAGGCTGAATTTCTTCAACGCAATGTTGCTCAAGCTCAGTAAGATCGGATGGAGAAACTCTGTGAACATCAATCTTCCAAGTTTTAACACAAACTTTCAGTTTGGCAGAGTTAGTTTGGGATCTCCACTTGTTATTTACACAAGCAAAAGTTATTTAAGAGAGTTAGTTCATTTCATTAAGAAAGACAACTGGGTTCCATTGCAAAACATGATTAAAATCCAGTTTTACAAATTGGCATGAATAATAAAATGTCAATGATTCAACAACTCTTTTACAAGTAAAACATAAAACACATTTTGTTTGGTACCCATGTGCACTGTCCATGGATTGTTAGGTTTCTAGTAATCAGTCTTTTCCTGGTTCAACAATGATTTTATTCTCAACACACAGCTTACTACTTGAACTTACTACTTTGGCCATTTCTGAAGGTGATCGGTAACACTTGATTTTATTTAGTGGTGTCAGGGAAGGGGTACTGAATAAAAGGCACACCACAATTTCCAAAGTTTTATCTGTAAAATCAACAAATTAACCTTTGTGGGAGAAAAAAAGAGAAACTGTGCGATTAATAAGATTCTGGATGGAAGTTATTTCTGCTATGCTTACCTTGATCATACGCGACAGATCCCCAGCATCAGCTAACTCCAGAACTATGTTCAGCTCATTGTCCTCAATAAAAGATGCGTGATACTTTATCACATTGGGATGATTCAATTGCTGTGGGAGGGGAAAAGAAAAAAAGTCAGCATCTCAAGAGTAGACAGGAGAAATGATGGTGACATTTGTCATGTGGGTATCCTTGGTCACTTTCACCAGCTTCTTTCAGCTGGTACAAAATCTTCAAAACAAGGTTATGCACAGCAAAGGTGTGTGTTTTGTGCAACTCACTGTACTCTCACCACCAGTTAAAATGAAAATGGCTGAAACCATGCAAACAAAATACATTTGGTACATGGGGACCTAATGAGAAGGTTTTGTCCTCAAGTGTGACAAAGCTGGATGACATGTCACAACAAACCCGTCTATGATGACAACAACCAATGTGTGTGAGACACATAGACACAAAAACACACACAAGCGTGACAGGCTGACATGGCTGGCAGTCTTTAAAAAAAGAAAAAGAAAAAGCTAGCGTCCCTGGCTCATCTCTAGCGGAGAATCCTTCCTGCTGGTTGGTCAATAAGGCAGGAACAGCATTCCCTGTAGTAAACAAAAACTTTCTTTCTATCCTGAGCAAGAGACACATGAGGGAAAAAGAGGAATGATGACGGAAAAGACACGAATGACACAGTGACAAGGAGGAGAAGGAATCCAGACAGGGCAAGGTTGAAGAGCTAGGGAGGAAGAACAAAGGCGTGGATGGAAAACAGAATGGGAGAGGGATAAGGTAAGCTGAGTTGGAGATAGGGGGAAGGGAAAAGCAGAGAGATGCTGATATGTGGATAGTTGGAGCCGTGATGTGAGCAGACGGAGGGGTGTGACACGCGTCCTCCGCTCGGCTCTCCTAAGCCTCCTCTGCTGTGATTAAAGAAATGTTCATGCTCTGGATGATGCCGAGAAGAGGGGAAAAGGAGAGCACAGTGGAGTACACTACGCTACACTACACTCTCAGACTCCATCTCTGCATCCTTCTGCAATCCTCTTCCTCATTCGCTCTCTGTCTCTTCCTCACGTCTCCATCTTCCCTTTCTCCCTCCCTTGTCCTTTCTTGCCAGATGTATTTTTGGCTCAGAGTGGCAGTTCTGCACGGCTCCACAATGTAGCACAGCCAGAGAGTGATGACAAGCCCCCCCATGCACCCCACTCCTCATCTTCATCCTCCTCCCTTTCCTCACCCAACCCACTGCTCCTCCACAACTTAGACCTCAGGCGAAAGATACAGAGAAATGAAAAGATATGTTAACATGCGGATGTTTATGTAAATGATGGATGGGACACAACTGCAATACAACAATCATTCATAGGGAAATATCACATAGAGCCCTGCATGATTATGTAATTACACATGCTGGCTGAGACCCAACAGTGTGTGTAATTACTTAATCATGCAAGACAGTGTGATACGTTTGTTGAGCTGGTGATGTGTTTCAAAGAAGAAGATGATGCAGACTAATGCAAACTGATGGTACAAAAGTAGACGTGCCAGTAAATTCAATTACACTGTAATTGTACATTGTTGCATGCGCTAAAAGGAAAGTAGTTGGTAGAAATATGGTTTCAGTTACATTTGGAGATAAAAAAGGTAAATAAAGTGAAACAAAAACAGGCTAGATTACAAACATAATGCAGAAATTGAATTCAATGAATGCATGGAACAAACATGTGATATTTTACAACTATTCCATTTCAACTGAATTCAAGTTTGTAGCTCTAAATATTAATACTAATTTCTATTAAAAGAACAGAAGAAAACGTGAAAGGAACTAGCATGCAGAGGGAAACAGGGAACTGCAGCAGGAGATTGACGGCGACAATAATTTTAACGCAAAACTTGGGCATTGATGGAGGACACAATGTCCACTCAGGACAAAAGGCGCAATAAATAATTCTTCAAGTTGAAATTACATAAACTGACACTTCAAAATGGGATTTAATCTAAGGAGAAAGACGAAATCTGAAGAGATGTTCTCTAGGAACAAACGTTTGGAGATCTAACAAACCGGGACCCTACTCAATGATTTAAAAGTGCTCAATCGTCAACCCATTGTGCATGTAATTCACCACAGTTGTAGATTTAAAAATACATGTCTGACAGACTTTCTATTTCAGTTTTAAACATTTTACTCCAATTCACTTGGCTCAGGCACCCAGAAAAAACGGCAGAAGCTAAGCAGTTGAATGAAATGAGATCAGGTAGTGTGGCTATTAGCAGATCGTTTTGTCCAGACAGAAAATTCAAAATACACACTGTGCGCTTAGAAACTACAGCTGCTGTTGTCTTAGTGATGCAGCTATTCACTCCCTCCTCAAGCTATTTGTCCTACGACAAACATATTTCATAATAAACTCTCCTTTTCGGCATTTCTGCTGAAATAAGTTTGTTTTATTTAAATGAGTAACTGTCCTGTCCTACATACAAATTGCCCATCAAACAAAATGAAAATGAATGAAAAGCCCTTGCTGTTTTGAGAAAAGCAGTTGAGACAATAATGTAAAGGTCAATTCGGATGAATTTATGTTTCTTTATTTTACAGGATTTGTGGCCCTAACATATGATAGGTGCCGTATAAAAAATGACAAAGAAGAATTATACGTTGGAAATTTTAAAGTCAGTAGGATGAAGAATTCTATAAAAAGCAAACGGAAAAGGTTTTTAAAGTGCTGTGTTTGAATAAGGTTGAAAGTAGCAGGTTTATGCCAGTTTCCTGTCTTTCCAGTAAACCGCTGCTATAATCTAATCAGATGCAAACCTTTGACATGCGCATTCACAAGCACATGCTTACAGTGTAATATTATTACATCTTCCACTGCTGATTAGTGGAGATCGTTAGTCAGGAGACAATTCAGGCATCACAACTATCACAAGTGAGAGAGAATTGTGCAGCTGTGGGATTTCAAACATGGTAAGAAAAATTAGCAGTGTTGAACAGGGAGAGCCCAGTTTTGTTTTGTTTTTTTGCAAGCAACATCCCTCTCAAAGAGAATTTAGACAAAAGGAGAAAAGTGAGAAGTGAGATTCTCAAGTTGAAATCCCCATGCCAAGGCAAGAAAACACAGATGAATGAGCAGACATAAACACAGACAGACAAACAAACAAATAGGCATGCTGTTGGATGGCCATGACTGAGTATGTCTGTGTAAGTGTGTGTATGCGATCACAGGCGACTGTGTGTGTCAATTCAGTCGGCCCATGCCAGTGCGCTTCTCATTATTCTGATTTAGCTGTGTCTGCTGTTGGCCTGTCTACTGGAGGATAAGGCAGAAGGACTGTCTCTTTCACATTCGCTCGTTTATTATCAGGCTGGCTAGGCAGCACGCGGGGCCAGGCATAACTTCCACATTCACTAGCAATCAGCTTGCAGGATGAAAAAGGCGAATGAAAAGCTCTGAATAGAGGAAATGAGGCAAGGGGAAAAGACAGCGGAGAGAGATGGATACAAAAACAGAGAAACTGGCCGAAACAGCAGAGACACAGGAGGCAGGAACAAGCAGAGAGGAAAACTGTGCAGAAGAGCACAGAGGAAAAGAAATCGTATATGAGGGATAAACAGAAATGTAGCAGATGTGTCATATGAAGAAATGGCATCTGGAAGGGTGACATTTAACCCTGACCCCTATTGTGAGGTCAGAAATACGGATCTGCTGCCCAGTAGAATCATTTAAATTATCTATGGCTCTGACTAAAGCTCTGAAAAGGGTTCTGTCTGCTGCATCTTATTTTACTGGTCCACATCACCTCCTTTAGCTTTAATGTAATGGTTCAATGACACAAATATGTTGCACACCTTGAATTAAAATACTGATAAAATTGTCCCTTTTCAATTTCTGAAGAAACAGAAATTGAGTGAGAGAGCAAAAATACAAAATATTGACCTATAAATGTTAAAACCAAGGTTCAGTGTGGTAATTCAAAGATAAAGCAATTGTATAAAATGGAAGAAGGAAAAATGTCAAAGTTTATCCATAATTAAAATTTTCCCATACTGATACAGACAAGAAAAGGTAAACAAAAGAAAGATAATTTTATAGTTTTTAAGACTTTTTGTGACTTCAAAAGCAATAAATACCATCAGTCCTTCACTGTTCTCTAATTGTTAATGTTCTTTCAAAGGTTTAAAAAATCTCTTTTCTCTAGGGGAAAATCAAAACTTGTTGGCTCATATCCACATCTTAAAAAGATCAGAATCTATATGTTCAGAATGTTCTAGTAGATTAAATTTTTTATGCAAGCTGGAAGTCATAGGAAAAACACAGTCTGGTCAACCAAACCAACTGAATTCACTCTAATAAATATAACTTCTAGAATGAATCGTTAATATAGAAATTATAATATGAATGCAAACGTGTCACAACTAAAAGGCTGTTAAGGGGAAAACAGTACTTCTGACAGACATGTAGGATCTTTTAGACAGGCAGAGATATTAAAACTGTCATTAGATTATTCATTAGTATTTAAGAGCAGCCCAGTTGACACGTGTTAAAAGTAGTTCAACAAATAAAACCACTTCACTGGAAAATAAGAAAAGGCAAAGCAAGGAGGAAGAAAGGGGGAGACACATGAGAGACGCTGTTAAATTTTCATGCTGCTGCGCTGTTGTTTGGCTTTAAACATTTCAAAAAGATTTGAGAAAAAAAGACAATTGTTCTGGCATTCAAAAAAGAGCCAATAGGAGCCTGGAGGGATGTAATACTTCTGTCTCCACGCGCACACACACACACACACACACACTAACAAACACACACACGCATGCAGAAAGTAATAAACTGTACAGTCACACATGCATACTCATTTATATTCCCATTTGTGTGCACAACAGCCCCTGTATTTGTAACCATCCAAGGGAGAACACACATGTACACGCACACACACAAATCCACGGCGTCTGGAGCAGATCAATTGTTTTCCTGTGGTGGTGGGTCTCAGCTGAGGCACCTTAAGAGAACAGAGCACAACGCATGGTGCCGTCTCCCTTTTCTCTGGTTCTTTACCTTAAGGAGATCTATCTCTTTGATGCAATCTTGCCGAGCTTTGGCATCCATCAAGTCGAATATCTATCAAGAGATCAAAAGGGGAGAGAGGACAGAGGGTGTTTTGACGTATTCAAAAATGGAAGATTGAGAAATGCAGATAAACTGGTTAATAAATATATATATATATAAAAACAGAACATGGTTGCTGGTATCTGGAGCAACTACAGGTGTTTCACATCTGAGTAACATGCACATATCCCAGTGTAAGGGGTTTGTCTGCATGTATGCTCCATCAGAGCAACATGGCGTCTTAGCGGTTGCATGAGTGTACAAGAAAACTACAAGGCCATTCACCAATCTGACTGCAGATTCACGTCCTACTGAATTTCTTACAAATAACTTAAGCCAGTCTTCATAGAGATGGCAGTTGCACCTAAATGAGGTTGGAAGGACCATAAAGGTTCATTAAAATGTATATTTTTGTTCAGCGTCGGGTCAATTTTGCAACTTCCAGTCATAAGCAACACAAATTATCTTTGTAATAGAGAAAAACATTGAATATGTTTTTGTCCCTCTTTGAATGACGCAAAGCTCTCCAGATTTCTTATCTACAGCAACTTTTTTTTTTTTTTTAAAGAAAAAACAACTTCTCTAAACTGTCACTGCAGTTAAAACCTCCTCAGAGCTGTCAGCACAAGACTATGCATTCACTGAATCTTGGCAAGTTAGAGTTTCACATATTTCACTACTATTGCCAATATGAAGCCCTTCCTGTGTGGAGAAACAATTGCAGCAGGTGGATTTGTTATTTTCCACATCTCCAGAGTGTCTCATAAGGTGTTGACAGAGCAAATGAATAGTGACCTTTAAACAAAGTGAACTTTGGCTAAATATATTCTCTCTCCACCTGATGCTGAAAATCATATTTATTGCAGCTTACCTGGATTTTCTTTAAGGCCACCGACGTGTTTTCTAACAGATACCTCGCTCGGTACACCTCGCTGAACTGACCGCGTCCGATCTTCTTCTCAATCTGGAAGTTGGCCAATGAGTTATAGCCCATATCTGGCTGCAGCGGTTTCTGTAACACAGGAGAGAACTCTTAGTTTTTAAGTGCAAATACAGATTCACGTATTACCATTACAAGAACTTTCCATCCAACGTGTACAGCAAATCATCGTAGATATCGTGCAAAGAACCACGTGTTGGTCTTAAAGTGCAGCTATGTTCGCATTTCTGGGAGAAGAGAAGATGAGGGCTGCAGGGTGAGGGTGAAACTGTGGTGAAACCTGGTTTCTCTGGATTGTTTGATGAAGACATTTACACATCCAAACCTTTAACTGCAGCTGGCTTAATATTTAATCATGTAATGCACAAATCAAGTGCAAGCAGCTTCACACTAACTCTAACTTTGAACAGGCAGCAGAATCAGCAGACATGGTTTTATTCCCACATTCATATGATCTGAGTTCGAGGGTGAATTATGTGAAGGTTTATTTCCAGGCCTTCAGTACAACCACATGGTCGCCTAGTCAGTTTACATATCAGCAGATGTCATAGCTTATTTATCATGCATGAAAAAAATAGAACAAGTTCTAAATTAAATAACTCAAGTCTAATATTTCTCTGTTATCTTTTCTGTATTTCAGGACTTTGTAGTCCTTCACTGGACCAGACAGTGGAGTCACAGGTCAGGTTTCACAAATGTGGGTTTGTTCTCAACAATCCCGACAGCCATTGTTCCAAAGACACATGAAAAATAATCATTTATTAACGATTCAGACGCAGGATGAACTTATATGAAAATTACATCCCCAACAGCCTCACACCAAACTCTAACAATTTGAGCTGTTGTTTAGAAAGACACTCACCTATCCCAATTAAAAAAAACACTCGGAAATAAACTAGAATAAGCCCTGAAATGAAATGTGTGAAAACCGCACTGAGTACACAGTGTGACCTTTCCAGCCTTTTGGTTAACTCGTAAAAAGGCGTCAGCGGGAGCAAACACAAGGTGACAGATATCAGAATGCCACATGTCACCACTTTGTCTGCCAGCGCGGCCGTGGGAGCAGCTCAGGGGCAACAGACTGGTGAGACGGGGAACCAGGTCAAAATTTAACCGAAACAAACAAGACGAGAGTAATTACAATCATTTTCTGCTGTTTAGGATTATAACAAATCTAACATGAATTCAGATTACGGATGCAACAATATGAACATGTAAATACAACCAGACCAAAAACATCAGACAAAATGGTAACAAGACGAACAGGAAAAGAAAAAACAGTTACTTAAAAGTTACTTAAACTTTAAATAGCTGGTAGTTTGTTGGAGGCTGAAAACTATTCCTGTCCTTCCTTTCTGCATCGGGTGAAGACAAACATCTTCCAAAAGAGTTCCTCGAATAGGAATGAACTCCAAATTACAACTCTACTTAAACAATCAGTGATTTTCAAAGGTGGAAAAATTTCCTGGTTCACTTTGTGCTTGCATCAGAGACAATTAAAAAATGTTTAAGTTTATAATAGCACAGTTATCTCTGGTATTTTAGTTCTCCAGCACTTTGACATCAATCTAATAAACAACTTAAAATGAATGCTTCAACTATAATAAAATTTGTCATAAAAACACTGGATGTGAGAGAAGCTGCCTCTCCAAACAGGATAGCTTGTAATGTGCTGGCAGACAGTCTGGGGAGGGATGGGGTGGGGTGAGGGTGATCATTTCAGCATTTTACTGTTTTTTCTTAAGTTGACAGCCAAATCAGGAGGCGTGAACCAATCAGATGCCGTGTCCAATTAACACCGCCGAGGTGTGTGCCTTTTCCGGCATGACACCACCATCAAGGCACGCTGCGCAAGAGTCACTGACAGCCGGCATCAGACGGCGCTTCACAAGCCTCTGCTGAACTCAACATTACGTCTACAAAACATTTGATCACTTTTACGCAACAAAAAAAGACTCTGAAAGTTTAGTATTAAATTCCAATGTACAAGAGATGGAAAACAAATCCATATAGGTTTCATAATATTCACAAAAAGCAGCGCTATTGGACAGGAAGTTTCTGTAGTGTGAAAAGGCCTTTAAACAGGACAGAAGTCCTGATTTTTATGTTCAAAGAAAGGATGGAGAAGGCAAGAACAGGAAAGAGAGGACAAGAGGGCATTGCTTTCATTCGCTGCGTGGTAGCTTGACAAATGTTAGCATGAGCCTCTAAAGCGCTGTGACAACCGCCTGCTGAGAGCACAGTCTCGCTAATGTGTCTTGGCATGCCAGCTTCGTAATCACACATTTACATATGCAATGACCTACATTTGCATGTCAGATCGCACACTGTCCAGCCTGATTAACAGTGGGCACCTCCCCGCGTGGAGTCGCCCTGGGTGGCAGCAGAGGCCATGCGAGGGCGGAAGAGAGGGCTGGAGGGAGGGCGGCTTTTCTGGCAGCCAAGGGGCCGAGCTGCCAGGCAGGATTATGTCAGCCAGCAGCCCCGACATTAGACACTTCATTAGAGCTAATCTGTTTAGCAGTGGGCAGTGTATGTAAACTTCACAGGCCATTTGCGGCACCTCTTCGCCCCCTGGCCTGGCCTTCAAAGGGCAGCCAGGCCGGGCCTGAGTGACGGGCCGTCTCATCTGTCGCACACGAGCGTCGCACAATCAGAAGCTTCGAGCTGAAAGACAAGGCCACAGCGCACACACTCTCACACACGCACTCACATGTTTACAGACATACAAAAAGGGAAACAGAGTAACGACCCTGACTGAGGCAGGGGTCAGAGTCTGGATGAATCAGTTGCAGAGGGTCACACAGAGCGTTCTTTTTAAGGGTTTCAGTCTGTGTGTTTGACGTGTTGGTGGAGATAAAGGATGAATGGTCACATACAGGTCTAATAATACCCACCAAGCACAAATAAGGACTTTTGAAGGCAACAATCAAAGTTTGCAAGCTGTTTTTGCGCACATTTCTCAAAAAGTCATGCATGTGGAACTTAAGTTATGTGAAAGCAAACACATGAACTGGATAGAAGAGTTTACAGTAAGAGTCATCTTTTAGGAATCAGAAAACCATAAGAGTAAAGTGTGTTTGTAACCATGAGCAAAACATAGCTTTCAAAAAAAGAATGTTTTTTACATGTTTGTGAAAACTATCACTTTGTCTTGGACGTTTCACAGATAATCTGTGGAAAAATAAATACATCAAAATTGAGCTTCTCTGCCTTCTCTCAGTGTTAGCTGCAGAAATGCATTGCTCAGTCAGAAACAACCAATCAGAGCTAGAAGGAGGTTCTTGGTGCTGTCAATCATGCCTATGTACGCATCACTCATTTTCTCCCCTTTGCTCTCTGCTGCACTGCAGCTTTTACCTGACAGCAGAGCTTCCCATGATGAACAGCTTTCCAGTAACACCACGTTTCTCAGTCATTAGCACATTGAGCAGTTCATACACAGGTATGATTGACAGCAGTAAGACCTTTCTCCTGGCTAAATAACAATTGTTAAAAAACATATTTCTACTTATAAACTTACATGCTGTAGCTTAACGCACAATAAGCTACAGCACTTTGAAACCAGAAACACCCAACCAGACGTCTGAGGAGAATTAACAGAATTTCCGGATTAAGTTTAAATTAAAATGTAAAAATTCATCAACAGTAAAGAATTACTGACATTTTCTTAACAATTCACTCCTTAAAAATTTATGAGCGACAACCAGAGATGGAAACAAACAAAACCTCAAAACTTGATGCACTCTTGCCTGAGACACGAGTCACATGACTGATCCTTATCTCATGTATTCATGAGTGAAGATAAACCAGCAGAAAACCACAGACCACAGCCATGCCAGGGATGTGCAATGAGCCTGTAGAAAGGTGCAGGGAAGCTTTTCAAATTTACTTTAAAAAGTTGTGCATGTTAGTGGTGGTTTCATAAAAAAGACCACAGAGATGCCTCAGGAACTGAACACTGAATTAAACACCACTTCAAAACAAGAAAATACTTAGTATGTCTGTTATTACGACTTAATCTTGGATAAGTGGTTGAAAACAGGGTCAATTTGAATTTCAGGTTTTCTTTCAAGCAGGTGCAACCAAAGGCATGCATCACTGCAGGTAAACCCAAAAAAAGAGGAAAGGAAGAAGAGTATTGAACAGAGGAGTTACTCGTCTTCCTCCTCTGTTCACCAATCAGGACTGATCGACTGCACTGATGTGAAGTTTATGGTGATGCTCTACATATTTTTAGTGAAGGGGAAAGCAACATGACCTCTTACAATTGGTCAGTTTGGAGATGTTTGTTATTGTTATTTTAGTTCTTTAAACATTCTGTTACATAAAGTATCAAACTTGTATTCAGTATTTCTCTTTAGTATGAGGTCGGAAATCTTAGACATTTTGCAAAAGCAGAAACCAGAACTGCAGTGAGTCGTCATAGACGAGGTTGACTACAAAATTTATAAACAAGGAATTTTAATGATTAATCGCTTTATTTTCCTAAAATGTTAAACTTAAGCTCGGACAGTTTTCCTCCACAGTGCAGTCGGTGTGTGTATCTGTGTCTTTAATTGAGCCTGGAGTTAGGTGACCTTCATTGGCTACCTCTGTCTGTGCTAGTATTACAAAACAAACATGGCGGACAGAACGTTTGCTCCCTAATGACAAGGGTTATAAAAGTTTTGGAAATATGGACGTACTTCAAGTTAAGGGAAGATAAAAGAAGGCCTGGATGCTCTGTATGTTTTGCAGCAGATCATGGTTTTTTCAGCTGTTGCTTAAAAAACAGGCTTTTTTTCCCTGTTTTCTCTCTTTGATTAAGTGACTGTGCGCTCACGCAAAAATCTAAATTAAATTTACAAGATTATTTAATTGTACAGAAAAGTAATAAATAATAACTAAATTCACTACAAAAGTAAAACCTTTAACATTTAATGGAAAAGTTATTCTTTAATATAACATTTAAGTGAAATGTACAATATAAAGATCATTGTTCCTTTGCAGGTCGAGTGATATTACTGTATTATGTTTTTATGGTGCAAAGAACTTGAAGCACTTTTGAAATATGCCATAGAAAAAAAATTGACTTCGGATGTGATTGAACTTGCATCCATTTTCATTTCTAGTTCATTTGCATCACATCTTATATTCTGAACATTTTCATTTGTAAACAGATGGACTTTAACTTTATTAAACTTAGACTGAAGGATATAACCATAAAGATTGAAGGAAACATTTTTTAGTAGAAAAAATGTTTTGTTTTTTTAAGCTGGTGCTTAGGGTAGAGTAAGACCCCAGATGTGTAGCACTGCAATTTCTCTAAAACTTTTTGTTAAATCTCTGGTTTGTACCTTGAGATGTCTGCTCACATTGTTCTGTTTTGAGAAGGGGACAAACAGTCATGGATGATCAGGTTAGGCATTGTGGGTAACGTCTGTGAGGGACAGAGTACACAAAACCGCCATGGGTAAAGGAGGCAGAGGAACTGATGGAGACGGGGGACAACACAGCGAGAGAGAGAGACGGAGCGGGAGCAGACAGACAGCTCATTGTTGAAGTGTGATACGAGCTGCCCAATAATGACACCATTGCCAAACACAACTGACAAGACACATGGAGAGTGGAAGAGGGGATGCTCAAGAGTGAAATATGGTGGAGGTGGTGGGGGACAAGCACCAGAGGGGAGAGGGTGTGATGTGACAGCCCAGCACAGCCAGTAGCTGCCACATGAAGTCCAGCAGCAGCAGAGAGGCGCCGCCTTACATGGGCAGACAGAGAAGCAGCCGGATCTACGGCCACAGCAAAGTTTGTTTGTGGGCGTTTTTACTCACAATACAAATGTAACACTATGGATAAAAGGAAAAAACTCCAACTCAAAAGACAAGTCAAGATTTTTACAATGTTTGGGAAAACTACAAATTACTTGCTTTTTTTATGGGTTGCAATCTATTTTTTAAGAAATCTGTTTTTGTGTGGAAAATGTTCATCTCGGTTTAACAGGTATGAGGTCAGGTTCTCATGCTCGTCTTGATCTAAGGTTGTCCTAACATCTAACAGTGCTATTTTGCATTTCTGACATAGGATAGAAATGGTTTCATAAATCTCAAACTTTGCTTTAAAAAATCTCTCTGCTTGGTTGACCACTCAGGTAGTACTTATCGCTTTGGACTACAACCACAGCAGAAGGGGGACGCAAAAAATGATAGTTATTTTTTAGTTTGGTGCCGACAGAAAGCCACAATGCAGATATAAACTTTAACCTCATCGACAGCTAGTTTATGACATCACTCGTGCAGGTTGTTGTTGAGAAACAACAGGTCTAAACCTGAGGAGATGGAGGTGATTTTGTAGATCATGAAGTCCTGTGATGCGCTTTTGAATCACACACTCATTCATCATGTGTATACTGACCACTTGGTGTGTAATTCACAGTATTCAGCTGTATTATGACTGGGTACATTATTTTCAATGACCTCACATTTATTTTTTTTTACATTATTGGATCAACTGACCATGTGGGAATGAAGACTTAGTCCTTTTAGTGATGCCCCTGAGAGTTTGAATGATTATTTCAGTTTGATAAAGGACATTATATACTATATCTTGTGCCACAATGTACTTTCTAAAGATTATGTCAAAAAATAACATAACAATATACCCACAAGAAGACATTTCCAGGGTGGTTATAATATTTACTATAATACAGTAAAGCTTGAATATCTTCATGCATTAAAAAAAACAAAAAAAACAGTTCCCAACCCTGGTTTACATCGAAATCAAATAAAGGAGTTAAAATGCTTTTCTTGGAAACATGAATAAATGTTTTTTCTTTGCTTTGGTCAATGAACTCCTTTGTCAAACGGTCTTACCAAATTGCTGTATTGCAAAAAATAAATAAAGTCCTCCCACTTCTAAACTATACAGCACTAGTTCAGTTTACTTGATAGCCAAGTATTTTGTTTACTTAATTGATGTCTTAGCAGCTCATCCCGTTTAACTGGATGAGAACCAAAAGCAAAAGTAAGGTAAAGATTTTTATATCAGCTTTGTGCAGAAACACGGAAACAAAGAGAAATGTGCTACAGGTTATATTATAGAAGAAACAAATTTAAATTTAATAGAAAATGTATGGCATTACTAGATGTGTTTGAGCTTACTATACGTTTAAACCTGCATCTGATTTTTACTCATCTCAAAAGAAGTGCGTCAACATACATGCTTGTGGCTGATGCATTTACAAACTACAAAACAAATATTTCACAATTCAGATTGCATTCATCTTCACAGAACATACCATCTAGCAAACTAGTTTGGATTGAATGCAAGTGACAAAGAGGGGGAGCAAAGAGGAAGAGATGTGTACAGCAACTGGCAGCAAAGGAGGGGATGGCTCCCACCCTCACCAGTCACCAGCCCCCTTGAGCGGGCACCATGCAATATTCATCCTCAGCCAGTCAGCCAGTGAGCCAGGCAGCGAAACCAGCAGGAATCACCCCAAAGGTGCTTCTCATTCTTCTCCCCTCCAATCGGCTTCCACAACCACAGCGCCTTGTCTCGGCGCTTCCTTCCAGTCAGATCTGTGTCTGTCAAACTGTGCAGTGACGGCTGAAATCTGATCTGAGGGGGCCTTCTCTGAAACCCTCCCACTCACTCAAGAGCAAATGCACCATTAAAAATGCACATCTTAGCAGCTCATCCCGTTTAACTAATGCATATGCATCATACCTCC
Organism: Poeciliopsis gracilis; assembly: GCA_911649635.1. Classification (NCBI taxonomy): domain Eukaryota; kingdom Metazoa; phylum Chordata; class Actinopteri; order Cyprinodontiformes; family Poeciliidae; genus Poeciliopsis; species Poeciliopsis gracilis. Next base: position 805,427 of record CAJVRI010001524.1, on the reverse strand, counting down.
GGGACCAAGAGAAATTATATTGCAAGCGATCTGGAGTATCCTTCATCACATATACAATTCAGATTTTTTCAGGAGGAGGCTGGCGGGATTTTTTTTTTTCTCCCTTTTTTTCCCTGGCTGCCAAGAAAACTGAACCTTAGGAAAGTGAGAAACAGATACAGGACTTGTTGAAAGGCACCCATCTGGATGCTGCTTAGACAATCATCTACATAATCTAACTTTTTCCTCTCTCTCCCCCCTCGCCAGCTCCCATTAAATGTGAAATCGGTTCAAACATGCTGTGTGAGTGAGAAAAAAAACATGATGCAACAGAGAAAGTTCACTGTGCATCTCCAACCCAGAGCATAAAAACAAGTCAGTCTAGAATTAGCACTGATGTAAACTGCTAGAAATAGATTGAAAACCAGGGAGAGAAATCATTAAGCCAGAACAATAAACCATAATCAACTGCTGGGAGATCAGTAAGAAAAAAGAAATCCCCTGTTTTTGTGTTTGCGTAGGGGGAATGTTGCCAAAGTCAAATTAATTATTAGAGCTTTTATCTGCAGTTCTTCTGTGTGCAGCCCAATTATCCTTAATTTTGCAATTAGAAATCTTAAAATAAATGAATCCCTTTGGCAATTCGAGTGTTAATGTTGCCATGCCCTTGCATACGCAGGAAAAACAACAACCAGTACTGGCCTATTTTTAGTGAGCTGCTGTGTTTTCCCAAAAAGAGCCTACGTTTACTCTGGGGCATATGGATGAACCTCTTTGTTTAAAGTCTATTCAATACTTATGGAGGCAAAAACATCCTCCTGTAAAGAAATCAATGTGCCTGATGTTCGAGGGCGGTATTAAAACCCAACAATGACCACATCTGCACAGAGCGAGCTTGAGTTGTATCGAACAGAAAGAGGCACGCAGGAAGGCCAGACTCTGCCAACCTCCTGAGCTCTGATCAATACCAACAACTCAACATTCATCCGCCGCCGTCTGTCTCACAAGCAGGCTACAGTGGTGCGTGGCAAGACGAGACTGAAGGGTGCATCTTCACTGATCCACAGAAAAAGAAAATGGCTTATTTAGCATTTAAAAACTCTTCAAAAGGAAGGCGAAGCATGTCAGTGTAAAATAAGAAATGATAAACTGTGCAAAATAATTCAGATTCATTAGAAGTGGAGAAAGCTAAAAATTAGAGACGCACCAATCAATTTTTTTCCCTCAACAAAACCAATATCTGCATCACTTATAGGTTTGACCTCTAAAGGACAAACATATGCTTTCTTCTTTGACTGAGGCAGCAGCTATGGAACTAATTGATTTTTTTTTTTTACGTTTATTAGCAATGATAAAGCCTGAAAATGTCAGGAGTTATTAGTTTTGCGACTGACGTTCACATGACAAACATCTATTCAATTGTTTTCTATTAACTCGTGATCCTGTTGAACCCCAGAACTTGTTTAATAATTAAAAAAATGTAATCCCAGGACTCATAGAAAGAGCAGTTGCTCTAACTTAGGCCTAGCTTTCTGAGCCACAAACAAACATATCTAACCACAAAAAATGTAGAAAATGTGCAGCTTTACATGAAATGTGACAAACTTTTAACAATATGGAGATAAGCTGTGAATGTGACTCATGCATGGCAACAATACAGTCCAAGAAATGAGCCAGCGGTGGATCGAAAATGATTTGAGAACTTCATGTTTTCACCTCGCCTCACTTTATAGCTGTGCAGTTTGGCTTGTGTTGGTATGAGTCTGTGTGAAGTGTTACCTGAGTTTGAAATACTGGCACGCCTGCTTGCTGTCCTTGTGGGTTCTTATCCATATCCATGGTGTTAGGAGCTTGATCCTGTACACCTCTAGAAGAAAACAAACACAAAAAGTTTCTTTAAAAACGCTTCAAACCTCCGAAAGCAATTCCAGTCAATCTCCACTGCCGATCACAGACAGACCAGTTGGTGATTGCTGCCGGGAGATTAGGTTTCAGAGGAACTGGAGCCTACGTCTTTGCCGTTGATTTGACACTCTTTGTCCTGACTCTCCTCAAGTTGCAAGATGGACAAGCTACAACAGCCAGCAAAAGCAACTTCAAGGGAGCTTTATAATGCTTCACAGCTTTCAGTTCAGCCTGTTTTCAAAATATCTTCCATGGAAATGATCTGTTTCCACAGAATGTGCTTAAACAGAAGCACATTCTGTAATTGTTTGTTTTCTTGGTTCTGAGGCAGATCGGAGACTTAAAAGCATATCTTCATGTTCAGGCATGTGACCGATGAGGAGGTTAGCTGCGTAAGAAAAGTGCTCATCTTGAAAAGACAATTTAGACAACTGCCAGGTTTGTTTTTTGTTTTTTGTTGTTTTTTTTTTTAAAAAAACAGCATGAAAATGTTTATTTAGCTGACATCATAGTATAATCAATGCAATAAATGCAATGATTATACAGACTAAAATGAACACTGATAAAAGACAGAATCCAGCACTTGCACATCACCTTTGAGGTGAGTTTCTATTGACTTTCCATAAAAGCAATTAACACACACAAAGATCTAATCTCTCTACAGTTCTTTGTAATATGAATTTGATATACATTGTGCAGCTCTATGACGATGACAATTTTTATTTTTGGGGGGGGAAATTTGTGAAAACTGATGTAGTTCTAAAATTCACACAATACATTTTCTCTTAGTTTTAGTAATTCAGTGTAAATACGGAGAATAAATGTCTGTTCATAATCATATCAACTAACATCAGTTTAAGATGGTTGCTGATCTAATTAATGTAGATTTAAAAAACAAAAACAAAAAAAAACACAGACACACACCGTGTTATTTTCCAACTCAACTGAACTTCAACCCTTTTGTTGTAATTTTTCTAAGCTTTGTGTTTTGATAGCGTGAGACTAGCATCATTACTCTTCTCTCAAACCTCTCTGTTTCTGGCAGAGTGACAAAATAAGCAGCGCGAGTTCTATATCTCACGTTAATGAGATCAATTATGACTGTCGTGTTCCGAGGACCCGCATTTACAGTCAGCAAATGGAAAAAAAACATGTAAACCAGAAGCTGATTTACAAGGGAATCTGACCCAGAACAGAGCAAATTCTGCTTAAAATGCAGCTACTGTCGAAATGCCAAAAATTTTAAAACGTTTTTATCTTGCCGACAACCAATAAAACCAATGAGACATTCATAAACTATACTTTCACAAACATTTATTGGTGTCAAGAGCAGAAAGTGAGTTTAGTGGTATTTCAGTAATGTGGTGACCAATGATAAAGGTTTTATCACCAACTACTCATACAAAGGATCAGCTGTGGCCTTAAAACTTTGTTAAAAATAGTTTGGTGTGCAGAAGAAAAACAAATTCTGTCTGTTATAATATGTGATGAGTATGATCTGTTTCCTTTTTATTTATCAAGTCAAGATTTTTAACAGGATTAACAAAAACTTTACAAAAGATTGACAACTACAAGCTCATATCCATTCTTTAATTAAAAAAAAATGGATGAGGTTTCCATTACACTGGGATTGCACTTTTATGTTTACCTAAACAAATTCAGGTTGAGGAAGTGAGCAAAGGGAGGGAAAATGAATTTCTTTCCATGCCGCCAATGACTGTACACCAACTATTTTCTCACTTTACATAAGCTAATGTAAGATTCAAGCTATGTTTCCTCACATCAGTCCCAAATTCAAATTAGGAAGCAAACGGCAGAGAACAAAATTAAGAAAATAGAATGAGGCAAAAATTCATAAAACATATTTATCTCGTTCTAAATATATTTTAATTCATCCACCTTTTTGATGAACATTGCGTTTCATTTCCAAAACTTCACGTTTTTGCTTAAACATTTTCTCAAATCGTGTCCATTTTTTTTTATTTCATACTTCCTCATATTCCATCAAACAAAATGTTTCAAGCACTCCATAAAAGATAATCACTGTTTCTAAAATGTTTCTCTCATGACTGCAGTTGTAGACAAGTAGTAGGCAAGTTGTAACAAGCGCCTCATCAAGGTACGTTATGGTGTTTTTACGGTTACAAAATAACAAGAGCAAATTGATTGGAATTCATAGACTAAGGCAGCCCAGTAATCTGACTGGGATAGTGCAGCAACTGGTGGGGGAGGGGGAGAGCACAAACTTGCCTGTTTTAAAATATTTCAGATCAAGAAACACAAACAGTCATTGTATAGAAGCTAAAGAGGACTAACCCATCATCGTACAAAAGCAATTACACATTTTAAACTAAAACCAACTAAAACATACTGCAGATTAGACAGATTAAATAAGCGGCAAATACCAGCTTCTTGGTTAATAAGGAACCAACTAATGTTTTTAAATACATTTTCACAAGGAAGGAAGTGACACTAGAAGAAGTAGTGAATATTTTTAAGAGCTTTTCTCTTGCCTAATTTTCCACAAATATCAAAATCATGCAGAAAAACATTTTTCCCATAGTACTTTATGTATTCTAAAACATAATAACTAAAACAAATTGTGTGGGGGTTTTTTAAATAAATGATCAAAAGTTGTAAGTTGTCTTTTTTTCGAAAAGTTGTTACATTTGCGTCTGTAAACAAGTTTTATTTAGCTGGATTGAGGGTAAAAATGGATCTTTGGATTGTAAAGGTTGCAGACTCCCTTCTCATCCTTATTCAGTCCGATGTAGCAACTGCACTGGTTGCATTGGTTGCATGTAGTATTTGGAAGGAAATTAGATTTCAGGTGCAATTCATTCATACGCTGCATGCTAGCAGAATATTTGGCCAGTTGACTTTTACTGCCCCTAATGCCAAAACCTGATGAATATTTCATTGGCTGAGAAACTAAATCTCATGGAAAATGTTGAGAATGTTGCAATGATGGATAAAGAAAAAGAAGGAGGAGGAAACTGTGTGTTAATTATAATCAATATTGTCCCAATTACCAATATCATAATAATAAAATATGCAGGTCAGACGTTAAATGCTGTAAAGTAGATTTAGAAGTGCACTTAAAATAGGGCTGGAACGATTAATCAGATTGAGGAATCAATTATTGGAATAATTGTTGACTAATTCAGTATTTGATTAATTGTTAACTGTAGTATGCAGACTCAAAAAAACTTTTCACTTACTGCCTTTTACAACTTGGAGCAGTAATTAACACAAAAATGAACTGTATGTATTAATACACACTTTACATTTAACATGAAAATAGGTTTCACCCGAAAGTCCTCAAATGCTTCACTGAAAGAATGCTAGGTTATTGCATTTTGGGCAATGAATCTTTATTTTCTTATTTAAAAAAAAGGAACTGAATTATTTAATTTCTTATTTTAATGTATTTAAATTAAAAAAGGATTAAGTAGTTAAATGAGAAATCTGTAGAATGTGCAATTTCTTTTATACGATTAATCATCAGAATAATAATTGCAGCCCTGGCTGTTTCACTGTGTGGAAAGTTTCTCTCACTGCTATGAAAAGATTTTTCATATTGAGTGATGGAAAAATTAAATATGAGAACAAACCAAAAAAAGAGTAGGACACAGCAGGGATGATGAAGGACAGAGTGCAACAGATGCACAACTGAGGAAAAAATGCTGGAAGAGGGAAAAGGGTTCGCTGGTAACCCTGATGAGTTTGTGGTCCTGAGAGAGAACGCGCGGAGCTGTGCACCACAGAAGTTGGCGCTGGCTTTAGCTTCTTTTTAATCCCCATTTCCTGCCCTCCTGCATTATTCATATAAAACAGGAGAACAGGAAAAAACACAAAACGAGGGTGACGACGATAAAAAAGGTGGATTGAGGCTAACTGGGAGCGAGTGGGGAAGAAGCAGGGTCCTGGCATCGGGACGCTCTAAAGAGAACAGTGCTAAATCAGCTCACAATCTGGGAGACAATATGAAGATAAACCAAATAGTCTGGCTTTGAGGAAGAGAAAGAGTGAAGGGCAAGTTCGGGGGTGAACAAGAGAGGAAAAATGCAATGTGACACTATCTGGCCCGGGTGTAGGATGGGGAAGAATCAAAGCCACCTTTGAGGAGCCAGAAGACGACAGTGAAAGTGCTGGAAGAGTGGTGTCCATGATTACAAGAAATGGAGAAACCTTTGAGTCTGCGCTCATGAAAGCCTACCCCAGGCCTCCTCTCAAACCCCTGCCTGACGAACGCTGATGATACACAAAGAGAAAAAAAGACGGGGAGAGAGGAAGAAAGCCTCTAATGATGGAGGGGTCCGGATACTACAGAAGCGGCACACTTTTCAATTCATTTTAATCACTATTCAAAATCATTAGCCCAAATGCGCAGGCACTCGTGTTCATTGGGCCATGAGCTGAGAGAGAGACAGAGAGGGGGAGAGGACCAATTACACCTCAGCATGCAAGCCACTTTTTGAGGTCTTTTAGTAGGATGGTCCAAGAATTGACAGAATAGAAAATGAAGACAGGATATTTTTTTACTGTCTTTCAATCTATGAGGATGGGGGAAAAGAGAAAAAAAACAGAGGAAACAGCAAATGATGAAAGAAGAAGTTCTGAAAAAGGCACTGAAAACCAAGTTCAACGACTCCTTTAAATCCTAAAATCTGCAAAACTTTTATAAGTATTAAAGAATCTTAAACAGAAGATCCACACAATATTAGTCAGTAATCCAAGTCCCACCTAGAAAATAGGAGACGTGTACTGATCAGATATTTGTGACCTCTGATGCCGATTTTAGAAGATTTCTCTTGAACAGTACAATACACTCCCCCTGGTTGTGGTTCAATATTTGAGGATTTTTCTGGTAGAGCATATCTAAAATGTGTGAAAACAAATGCAGCTTGTAAAGTTGAGATATTTTAGTGCGATGCAACTTAACATGCTATTGGTTAGGGTTTGCCAAGCAGCCGATCCAGCAGAAACATTCATCTTCCTTGCAGTTGATTGGTTGCACGCAAAGAGCAGCCAATCAAAGAGAAGAATACAAACTCAGGCGGTTTCTACTGTATGCATTAATGCATACGGAGGTATACTCTGTGTTTGAACTATTATTATCAGCATTTTCTGAGGGGACGTATTCATGGGTTGTGGCTGAAGTATCCATAGTGGAAACCATTGTGGTCCAACCACAGAAGGTAGCATTCACTTTCTGCAAGAGAAATGATTGGCTGGTTCACAAACACCAGCTAATAGAGGCTAATAGCAGCACTGACTCTCGGTATTTCAGCATCCCAAACTGCATTATATATTATCTGTAATACTTTAGATGCGTTCTACCAACAAATCTGCAGAAAGGCAAAATTGGAAGAAATAACTTATGCTATTTGGTCAAACTTTGCCACGTTCATTAACTTTTCCTCTAGGTGCTTTTTAATCTGGTACTGCATAAACAACCTGTTTATTCACAACAATTGGATGGAAGTCAGAGGTGCTCTGCTGAAAAAGACGATAACAGTAACTGTTAAAATTTTCCATTAGAGCCAAAATACATTTGTAGCACTTTTATTTTCTTTAACAGTTAAAATTAAATATAAACATTATATAGCTTTATACCTTTTAAATCTCTTAGAAATGAAACCTAAACTGTCATATCACTTTTAAATGGCAATATCAACCTTAAGCCATAATATTCTGTGCTATTGTAAAGATGGTAAAAAGTAAAGATTCAGCAGCCTTTAGGAGTATAAATATACCAGAATCTCTAAAAGTAAAACATTTTAATTAGTTTACTATTCTTTCGCAGGATGACTAGTTCTTATCACATTTAATTCATTCTGATAATAATAACAGAACTACGGTGCCTGTAACTCTCGGAACAGCTTTTTGCTTTAAACACTTTTCTGCTCTTTTAAATTTTCAAGACCTCATAGGAAGATTTTTTTTCATAGCAGGAGTAAATTATATACAATCCCAGCACAATACGCTATCAGGAACTAGTTTGATTCTCATCAGCCAACGAAGCCAATACAGTTTGTGTGAGTACATTTCCTTCTGGAGCGAGGAGAAAATTGAATTTCCAGCTGACCTTTCTTGGGAGAGTCCCATAAACAAAAAACCCCTGAATCCTCATCTGCATCTCCCTCCCTGTGCCTGCACACCTGCACGTTTGTGTCCTGTGCGTGCCAGTTTTCACTATCCTCATGTCTATAGCGGTAAAGGGTGACTAATATAGAGAAAAGAGCTCAAGCACAAACAGGTGTCAACCACGACCCCCCCGCTCCTCCCTTCTCTTGTCCTTCCCACGTCCTCCCCTTCCTGCTCCACTGGGCTCTGTTGCTCCTGTCTGTTATTCAACACAAGCTGGCACGTGGCTAAAAGCCCGGGCCACTTCCCTGCTCCATTGTGCTACCCACTCCACCAGGGTACTGACGGGCCCCTTGAGGCGGGGGGCCCTTTGTTGCCGTTCTGTCACTTAAGCAGGTGCCTCGCCGTAAAGGCAGGAGCCAGGCAGCCTGTGCTGCTTCGTTAGCGTGAAACGCCGTTTGATGTGCTCGTTTCATCAGCCAGAGATGGCTGCTAAGGAGGATGCTAATAATCGCTTGAAAAACAAAAACATTCCACTTAAGCTTGTAAAAGATAAACTCCGATTTCAATGATAAAAGCCGAGTGACAGGCAGCCATGGTACCAGTGGAAAGAAGACCGCCAGCCACACCACTTCAGACTTTTTTATTCTCCTCACTTCGATTACAAGGTGAAAATAATCCATCCTGTCAATCACGGGGAATAAACAAGGTATACCGACAAACTGCTGACTGTGTACGGGAAGAGGAAATTATGTGGGCAAAGTATGCAAAAATAGAGCTGCATTTAAGACAGCTGTGTTATCCCTGAGGAACAAGCTGAGTGTGTCAATGAGCAGGCTGTGTGAAGCAGAGAGCCCCCCCCCAGGCATTAAGGAGAGGAGACCCTGGGGGTTTATGCCGTGCGTGCACACCCTCGCTACTTTCACAGCCTTTCAAAATGCCACATCACCATCACTCCTTAGTTAAAATAGAAGCTGAATGCATAATATGTTGAAGAAACAGCAAATCAGTGGCTTCTAATTTAGGCAAGTTTATCAAACTGTAAGAGACGCCACAAGTTCTCAGGATCTCAGAGGAAAATGACTGAATAAGCATGACTTTAAGCAAGTAAGCACTCAGAACCGTCTCTCTTCATCGCTGAATAAATGGTGACTGTTTATAACCAGAGGATAGAAACAGTTTAAGATTACAACTTTTACGGTGCCCCTGAACTGAAGTAGATTTAATCCTTAAGCAAAGGTTACTAATAAACATAAAAAATGTGAACATTTATAGTCCGAGGTTTAATATTAGACGCCAAGACGTACAGCTTTCCTAGTAGGCAACAGGTAGTTTTTAACATTTACTAATTAATCAAAGATGTTAGTCTATCAGCTCTTTCTGTTTGAAGTAATGCTGTCAATCTATTAATCACTCTACCACTGTTCACCACAGATCAATATATTCAACTTTTTAAGCTTGAAATGTTTTCAAAAACGTGCATAGAAGATGTTTATAAACGTGCAAATATACAAACATATTTTATATTTCAGATGCTTTAAAAGAAGTAATTTTGTTTCAAACGTTCAGTAGGAAATGTGCTGCAGTGGAACGATGATTCATCATTGACCGCAGTACAAGCCCATGTAACTCGCTGCTGTGAACTAACTAACCCTCCACCGGAGAAAGGCCTTTAAGTTTGAATAGGTAAAGCTATAAAAGAGCATTATGTAATATTAAGGCGTTAAACTATTTATATTAACAGTTAATGTTGACGTGGGAGGATCTAAACGGTTCGGCTCTGATGGTCTAAAGGGTTTTTCGCTCTTTCACTTACTGCCTTTTACAAAACTGTGGCAAAAGTCAATGTGTATGTAGTTTTCTTGCACTGTCACAACTATATATTTAGCTAGCATGAGCTGAGAACTAGTGTGAAGTTATATTTCTAGCGATAGCTTCCAAATTGCCAAACACTTTATCGCAAACTCAATTTTCCAGTTTTTCTCTAAAAAGAAATTTAGTACAAATTTCTTAAATTTGTACTTAAATTTTAAGAAATTTAGATTTTTTGTTCAGGTCTCTGTCTCCAAATCAGAAACAATAAACATTCTATACATCATGATGACTGTAATAATCAATGTTATGTTATTTTAGCAAAAATAGAAATAAATATGTTCTGTTAGAAATAAAAATAAGTTCCTGTTAAAACTGTTTTATTTAACATCATTGTATAAATACTGCTATCCTGTAAAACAATGAGATTTTTACTAATGGAAATTTCATACCAGTGAGAGTGTTTTTCGCTGTAGTTGCATATATTCTCAGTGTTTAGGGTAGAGCAACCCTAAATTAATTTATATCAGAATCAAAGAGCCACACCTAGAGTTAAGCACCCCAGAAAGATGAAGGTCCCAGGGCTTTGGGCTGCCGTCGTGGCCTGTGGCAACAACTCAGTTCTTCACAATGCAGAGCACAAGCAGAACACAGCAGAGCAGAGATGCCAGCCCTCCAGGACCAACCAGGGCTTTGTTTGTTAGCCATGTCACAGACTGACCACCAAATTAGCTTCATCACCTCTGGCACCGGGATATTAGATGTGACATCCGTTACCGCGGGCTGTGGCTCTGTTTTTCTGCATGGCTAGAGGGCCAATATGTAAAAAATATTCATTAAATAAAAGGGAACAAATGAGGATAAAAATTACAAAGGGATGTGTATTTTTTAAAAAACAACTGAATATTAAACTAGATGCCCACAGCATTATAATGTTCTGGTATTATACAGAATGAATGAACTTTGTGAAATATTTTAACAGTAGTTTGATTAAAAATAAATAAATCACATTCTGGCCTGCCTTAATAATGTAGTTATGATTAGCTTTTATTGAACCAATATTGTTAACTATACACATAAATATGTTTCATCTCCCTATGGCAAAACAGAATAATAGTTTGTTTTTGTCTCACTGCTTCGCTGCAGCATACATTTTAAAACTCATTAACTCGATATTTAGAAAACTTCAATTCCATCAAGTCCTGCAACAGAACCCTGAGTTATAGGACTGTCAAATTTACACAAATTTGTTGAAAATAAAAACTACTTGATCTTTCCACATAGTTAATAGTGCATAATAAGCAGCATCAGCAGTGGTTGTTGCTGAATTTGCCTTACATCAGCATTGCTGAAAAGTAACAGTGGTTGTAATTTATGCAGCAGCTGATAGGCTGCAGATATTATGTGGGAGCTCTGCTCACATGGGCCACTGACAGAATGGCGAGGAATACTAATGGAGTCCACCTACTGATGGATTTATTCAGTAACCCAACATGTGGAGGATCTGCATCACAAGCCATGCCTTTAGCTCACTAAAATTATTAATTGTAAATCTAAAAATTACAATTAAGATCCGTTTTATTCCAACTTATCACCTCTTTGTTTACTGTGAATAACAGATCCAAAGACAAGTCAGTTATTAATCTGCAGATAACTACAGGCTTCCACGTAAATGATATGCAAAGATACAGCAATGTAAGGATTTATTTAACAACATTTAGGGTTTCTGTGACGTATTCTACTTAATGACAGACAATGGGAACCTGTTGACTTTATCTTTATAACGTAACATTTTTTTCAGTTGGCTCCACTTGGGTTGAAGATTAAGACAAACATGGAGGGTAAGCAAACTGTTTTATCGTGAAATGAGTAACCTCTAAGTGGAGAAAAGTATTTCAAGTTATGTGACAGTAAAAGAAGAATTTGACAACACCCAGCCACTACTGACAGGAAACACTCAGCCAGCATGAGTGTCTACAATTTTGGAGAAAAGTTTCACTCTTGTTTGATTAAAGCTGAGCCTGTGTGTCAATGTGCAGACTGCTACTCACTTAACAGTAAATAAACTCTAATATAATTTAAACTAGACAAACTCCTTAGTCACATGTAGATGTAAAATATAATATTTCGGTCTTTATTATTACACATTATTAAAAAGGATTAAATAGAATCAAGTTATATAGTAGTACTCATGACTGAACCAAAGGTTATTTTCATTTTATTCCAGTTTAATCTAAAAATTCTGACATTCTCTAACAAATCTGTTGTTTTATGAAGACTATCGTTCATGTGTTCAATAAAATAGCCTTTTATAGAGGACTATTTATTATTTAGATCAATGGAAAAGTTTGTAATGCATTTCTGAAGAAGGCCATTTGAAAAACACAGAACAGATTAAAAGCATCATGCTGATTTGTTTCTGGGAGGAAAGAAAGGCTTTTTGTTAAGATTCCTCATGTATGACATTAATTTCAACAAAAGCAACTGTTTCCTTGTCAGCACATTTTCAAAAACAAAAAAACTTCAATGTTTCTCACGCTCTCTTGATCTATGGTTTTCCTCCTCTCCTTGAGTTGCTCGATGCAGTTAGACTATGTTAGCACAAAAATTTGTCTAAGAGGAAGTGACAAGCACAAGATGTCCAAATCATTAGTAATGTGAGAGCGGCAGTTCCCGGGCATGTCTCGTTACATAGTTAGCTGCTAAAGTAAGGTCTATGGTTTGGGTTTTTCATGGCACACGTCTTACTGCACGGTCTGTGAGGGTTATGGAGAAGGACCACAACCCCCCGATCCCCTTCAGTGTCAGTTAGCAAAGGCAAAATCTAAGACCCTGAACCCAAAACAACCTTGGCCACAGCCAGGAGAAAAAGACACACAAACATTAAATGGAGAAGTTATTGTAAACCGAGACGTCTACATGGAGTGCATATGTTAACCATGGAGCCATGGGAACAAGGCACCACCAGAAAAATGAAAAATAAAATAAAATCAAGCTTTGGGCTGGATATTGCTCGGCTTCAGCCTGCTGTGGCTTCTGAGGAGGATTCTGCTGGCTGCTGCACATATAGATCTAAAGCAGTCCAGCTCAGAGAAAACGTCCAACATGGCACCGCTGTTTCATACACACATCCGGGATTTTGTTATGCAGTCCAGAAAGAAGACTCCCATTAATAAAACCAATGGAAAACCAACGAACTTCACAATATCTGAAGAAAAACTTCCAAAAATCTATTTAGTTTACCAATAAAACACAAGAGCTTACGTTGAATTTCAAACAAAGAATCACAAATTGGAGCGAAATTAAAATGGAAACAAAAATCAACGTGAGCGCAGCATAAACACACACAAAAAATAAAAAGTTCTGTGTTTATTTTTATTCCTCAGGCACTCATCTCTCTTTGCATGAGTGCATTACCCGGCACACCGTCACAGCATGCCAGCGTGTGAGCGAGTATGTGTGTATCTGACGATCAGAGAATAACGTTACCCCTAAGGGGTCGCACCTCTCTCCATTCTTGCCCTCCTCCCTTATACGCTCCTCTCTGCTCTGCGCCTGCAGGGATTTCCTTTTTCAGTTCAGAAGAGATGTCAGACCTGTTCCACCATCCCTAGCAGAGGCCGGACTCTGCCCTACATTCACTGAACATCTGGGAAACTCACCGCATCAACCTCATTTTAAGATGTCAGGGTCATGTGGGGTTTAGTGGGGGAACATCTGATCAAAATATCTTAAACTTGAATATGAATATTTTTATCCTGGTCAGCAGCAGAGAACTGAGCATAAAGTTAAGGCTTTCAGGCAGGGGTCTGTGTTTTAGCTGTTCAACCACAAATGTAAAGCAGTAAAGCTCAGTGGCACTCAAAATTCACCTACAGTTGTGGTTCATTTCAGTTCAACGTTTAATAAAGTTTCCAAATCAGAATATGAATTAAAGCATGTGGTGATGAGAAAGCTCCCTCTGAGTCTGTAATTTTACAAATCCCATGCCTCTGACCGATCCGGACCAAAAACAGAAACATGTGATGAGTGAAAAGCTTGCCGAGGAATTTCCATGCTGCTGCCTAAAATGGTCGGGGTGGGCAAAATGGACTTAGAATTGTATCGCAATATTATGTAGTGCTATTCTGATGACAATAAAAAAGGTAACTGTATGTCTGACTGCATGGCAGAGCATTCATATCTCCACAAAAAAATATATTTAATATAATTTGAAATAGGCTTCTTCAGGACACCACATACTTAAAAAGTGTTATTTATATCACTACAATGGCACACCGGCTGCATTTAATCATATCTTGATGCTTCGTGGAAATAGAAAAGTAACATTTCCAAACGAACTGCCTGTTTTGTTTATTTTTTCACAATAAATAAAGATAATAATGTCCAAGCCATAGAAAGGTGTGACCTGAATATACCAAAACCAAAAAATGTCACTTCTGACTGCAGTTTTAACTTTTTGAAATACCCTTTTGACGCAAAACTTGCTTCACTGAAATCAAAATTTGGGACATTTTTGAACTCGTTTGGCTTATTTGAGCATTTACGCAGCCTGTTCTTGCTAATTGAAAATCCAAAAGGTGACAGCAGATGTAGTTCAAACAGACTATTTTCAATCCTAAACACAATCCCACAGCTCACCCGCAACTTTCTGATCTAATTTATCCTACGGAGAACTCAGGTTGAGTTTATTTATATCAGAACGCAGTTCAGAAAATAAAATCGTCAGTTACCAAAATTGCAGAGAAATACAGAAGCAAGGAATGCGAGTAAGATCCAGATAGGAGAGAAAAGCTCCCCAACAGGGCTTGAAAGCGACTAAACCAGAGAGGTCTTCCCTGCCACTTTCACACATTAGAATATTAATATTTATGAGACTTCCTGTCCCCAACCCCCCCTCTGTTTTTCCCTCAGACGATTTGAACATGAAAAACTTGAAAAGCGTAAATTCCAGGAGTTGCGTATCACAGTTTGACCTGGAGCCACACAGCAGACACCAGCCATGACAGACTCGCTGTTCAAAGCAGGCGGGAGCTTCTTTCATCACGGGATCCTGGTGGGTTTTTTTTGTTTTTTTTTTTTTACTACAGTGTGACACCACCAGCCCATGCCATCTGCCTCTTTGGAGAAATCTGAACTTCAAGATGTGCCTTCCTGCTTGTGCGTTGTTTTTAGGTGGGCTTCACAACCAAAGCCCAGCATTGTGCAAGCTTTAGCTGCTAAGCTTCTTGCCGACTGCTGTTTACAGCCAAGCCTCGCAGTGTGGCACAATGTTGAATATTCACCGTTAAACTGACAAGCCAGGACCAGTTGGGAACCCAGCCAGGATTTCCCCCCTCTGAAAACACAAACCCATAAATCAATCTTCTTTTTTTTTCTTTTCCCAGCCAGTCCAGAGGCAGACCAACCAGCTTACATCCTCAAGCAACAAATCCAGAGCAGCAACAGTTTGGGGCATTTTCCAATCATACTTGAAGCAAAATGTAAAGAATAATTGACAGAAATACAAATCAACACATTGATTATGCTTATAAGACATTCATTAACGTCACCCATCTCTGTTGCTATCCACATCTGTAATATGATTTTTTTTTTTTAGAGCGCCGATACCACACTGGCAAAGGTCCTTCATCCTTGGCTTGGCAGGACTTCTGACGGCGCCAGCCGGCAGCGCCATGCAGGCCTGACCCCAGCTTCCTGCTGCGCTGGGGGAGTCTGGCTGCCTGCCTCCCTGACAGTCGACCAGGAGGCTGGGGAGGAAGCCCCAGGTAGGCAGGACCTCCAAGAGTGGGGAGCCAAGAAACAGGGGAGACAGACTTTGAGCATTACAACATACTGAGGACAAACTTAAGAAGAAGAAGTGAGGGAAAGTGGTGGAGAGGGGTCAGGGACTGGTAAGCAACAAGAGGGAAGATCCAGAAATGAAAAAGCAGTAAAGAAGGGCAAAGCAGAGATGTGTGGCATGAAAATGGAGAAAGAGCGAGACAAAGAGGCTTGAGGGCAAGCCGGGCAGCAGGAGATGACAGAAGCGCCTTGTTATGGCTCTTTTTGCTTTTTTTAATGCCCCCAAGCATTCAGCACAACCTCAAAGCTCTAGGCCAAACTCAGAGACCAGGGAGACCACGGGAAACCGCTGTGAGTCAGGGTACAAACAGCGAGGGAAGCAGAGGAAAGACTAAAGGGACATCTTGCATGTTCTGGTTATAAACCAGACCGAAGTGAAACGAAAATAAAAATGACAGAGTGGATTTCGAAAAAATGTATTTCAAAGTGATTTATAAGCACCAAAATACCATTTAAGATTCATAAAACTGTCGCTGAAACTGATAGAGTGTTTCTTTGTCACAATTTAAGATCCTATAATGGTATAAAAACACGCTTTTTTAAATTTAACAGAGTTCAAAAGGGCGAGTGGAAATTTTGCTGAGATGAATCATGGGGTGGAATGCCACTGCATCGCTGTATCCGGACTTTAATGGCAAGCACAAATTAAAGCCAAACCTGACTGGTAAAGGTCTGACTTGAACCAAGAAACTCTTGTATAAGGAAACACAATAGATTATTATTAATATCGGTTTTGGATGATTTTCTTTAGTAAGACTGGGCCGATAACCGATGTTTAAATCAATCTTGTTGACATTTGTGTTTTGAGTTTTCTTCAGTAATCTCATTGAAATTTCCTGCCAGTTCCAAATAACTAAACTGAAATGCTGACAGAAAGCGGCATTTCAATGTAATGTTAAGCTATATTTGTAGTTTTACAAACTACTAATGCTGCTTTAAATGTCCTAATAACTATGTTTAGATGCCACAGAGGCAGGCAAAACTTTGATCAGGTCTTTCCTGTTGGTTGAGTGGATCACATTATCAGAACTGCACCAGCCTTAGCCAAAAGAGTCTAAGTTTCACTGTGAAATGGATGAAACGCCAAAGATTGTTTGGAAAAACAACTTTGTCTGAATGTCTGCAGACTGGTGTTCAACAAATTCAGGGTTTTCTTTCTAATGCAGATGCAAATAAAATAATCCACAAAATGTTTGCATTTGAATAACTAGGATTCATTAGTACAAATCTTCTGCACCCTATTCTGATCCAAACCATTTAAAATTGTTTTTTTTTTTTAAATGGTCTGCTGCCTTTTGTAAGTTGAGCTGGAACATCAAGGTTGAAAACTGCAGTAGAACACCCCCGGGTGGATATTTTGTTGTTGTTTGGTGATGCTAAACAAAATGAAAATAGGTCCAAGATGGTGGAAAGCGTCACGAACAGTTCATGGATTAAGCTGATTATTATCTTCACAAGTTGTGTTTCAGACAAGATTTGTTCGCAAGTATTGGTTAATTGCGAAAATAAGAATTGTCTCTGTTTCATGTAGCTGTGGTGTAAATAATTGTACGATGAAGTCATTTATGAAACTGTTTTTTTATTTTAGCTCGCAGCAAGAATGGCTAATTTGCAGTGTTCGTTTGCTAATACTAAACCTTGTACGTTACATTTTACAATGGCCAAAGTGATGGCAGCGGTCAGAGGCCACTCTTCAATAAACAAGTAATAAAGAAAGAAGTTTGGTTATTGGAGCGTCGTTGTCTGGCTGCCTCCCAGCTGAAGAAATCAGAAACTCAGAGCGGGGACAGCACAACAGGTAAAGTCTGAATCTAATACTACTCTAGAGTGAATTAAACTGTTTCCCTGCATATACTTGCAAAATTACATGCTTGTTCATATTACATGGTCTATGTTAGTATTATGACTGGCTCATCAAACAGAATTTTTCAGGACACTGCAGTTACTTTTTTGCTTGAATGCAACATATTTTGACAATCTTTTCACAATGGAGTAGCTTGCTGAAGCATCCTGCTCCTCAGTTTGGTTCGTGTTCATTCAAAATTTTCTGCTTATTTTGTTGCTACAGTAAAACAACACCTACTGGAAATGTTTCTCTCCTTCATTGACTTAGGAAACTGCTTTGATTGTCAAAGAATTTAATGAAGAAGAAAACTCTTGATTAAAAAGGGAACTTGGATTTATCCAACTTTGCGTTTCTTCCTGTTGCCACTTTGAACCACAGCACATTGAGAAACCTCAAGATATTCAGTTGCATCAAGTCCTGAATGTGAAGAAAATTTGAGTGAGTGTTAATGTGGAAATACAATCGCAAATGTTATTTTAAATAAGAAAAACTAAGTTTTCAGTAAAACTAATATTACTTTAGGAATTTAGCTGTATAGTAAAAGTCCTTATGATTCATGACATCTGTAGTTTTATTTATCATCAATAGTACAAGAACAGAAAGAAAGAAAAACATTCCCAGCATTTTAGACTGAAAACAGGGCAGCTAAAACAGACAATCTGTCAAAACATGCAAATTTTTGTTCTTCTGCAATAAATCCTGTGTGAGACATTTAGTCTCATTTGTGGTGAGCCTGGGACAAATGCCCATAGCACAATCAGCAAGAAACACAGACACAGAAAAGCAGATTCTTTCTGCTCACGAGTGCAAAATCATTTGGCTTCTGTCTCATTTCATGACAAATGTGTGCAGCCACTGATGTGGTGTTTACAGTGGCATGTAGCATCTTGCAATTATTCAGTGAAAGTGAACTGATCCTGAGGCATTTGGATATTTTGCATTGGGTATAATGAAAAGTGATGGAAAGCAAGAGGAAACTCCAGAGCGATAGCCAGTTTAAAAAAAAAGGTGTTAAATTACAACAAACTCTAAATTAAGTCTGCCTTTTTCCTTCCCTGCAATGGACACATATTGGAAATGTTGGGAATAGGCCTGTCACAATAATCAATAAATCAATTAATCGCATGATAAATTAAACTCAAAATTTTCCATTGTCATAATTTATTGTTCATCTATTTTGTTCTCTCTTTGTACCAAAAACTGGATGGTAAACGTTTTTAGTGCTTTGGTCTCAACTAGGCATTTTTTTGTGAAAGACAATTTTGTTTACAGAGACTTCATAAATCACTTTGTTTGTTGTTTTTTTTCTTTATTTTGGATACTTAAAAAGTCTTCCAGTTCCCGTGTGAAATGTTCATTAGAATTTAAAGTTTGTTGATCTTTGACAATGTGCTCTTGCATTATTGCCGTTATATTACTTAAAAATGCTCTCAAAACAACAATATTATTATTTATCGTGATAAATTCTGAAACAATATATCATCCAGAAAAATTTGTTATCGTGACAGGCCTCGTTGGGAATGGGCCAGCAGGTAGTATTTTATTTTTCTGTTAACGCATTTGTGTTTAGCAGATATTTGTTTACAGCACAACCTACAGGTGAGGATATAGTGGAATCCCGACTATTTGCGGTTTTCTGTGGAACATGACTCATGAATTTTTTGTAAAATATTTGCAAAAAATTCCTTATATTTTTTTGCACAGCATTTTTAAAATATTTGACAGCGAATGCAGCTTGTAACGCTACAATGGCGCAATGGTAGCTGGAGCAGCGAATTGGTGTTTGCATCCAATCCAGAAGAGCCATTCAGCTTAGTTGGTGCTGATTGGCTGCACTCTGAAGAGGAGAAACAAGAACGACAGTGGATGCTAGCTTCTGAGGTAGCGCCAAGCTGGTTTATATTGTGTGCATTAAGCATATTTGATGTTTAAACTGTTAAAATAGAAGCATTTTTAAAGAGGGTCTCAAGTATTTGCTAAGTTTTAGCTATTTGCAGACGGATGCAGCTCCTGGCGCCCTCAACATTCAGGACTGGACAACTGCTGTTGTGCTAAGAGTAAGACGGGCTGGGAGATGGGACAATGGAAACCACAAGCGAAGAAGAGCAGAATGGTTTTCTGAAATGTAAAACTAAAACATTCTGGCCTTCAAAGTAAAAGATTCTGCTTCTTCTGCTGATGTTATGATCTGAGAAACTCATCTCTCCAGAAAGAAGTCAAACTTTGCTCAGCTTAAAATAGAATTTAACTTTTAAGATCTTAGTAAGTCTTAATAGCCAGTAGTGTATGATTTGATGAAAAACATTGAACCACTTTTATTTAAATGTGAATGAAACATTCCCCAGGAAGGTGCGAAGGTAAAATTGTTAAATTATTTCTGACAGATTATGAAACCAACTGACACCGATGTTTTATTTACGTAAATAAAAATTTTAATTGCCATCAAATATGCCACTTTATCTAATGCTTAAGTGAAGAACACATTTAGTACTATAAATGCTCATTTTGGAGTGAAATTATTCACAGGAAATATCAGTAATGAAACCATTTATTTATCTGTAATTTCCTGTAAGCTAAAATGTGCTATTTACGTCTTAACATATCTATCACTTTGTAGTTTGCAGGTGACTCTACGAATATAAATAGATACTTTAAATAAAGTAGGAGTTACGAGCCAAAAAAGAGGCCAATATTGTCAAAAAGGTGTGAACAAAACAAACAAAACCCAAGTCCTTTGCTGTAGAATAAAGCGCTGACACCGTTCGGTCATAACAAAAGCAGAACAGGGGGCACTGAAAGCGTTTCGTTCGACTTTGAAACAGGTCTGAGGTCAGTAATTTTTGTGTTTGCATGTCTTTGTGGTTTGTTTTCCTGAGGGCCTGATGAGAAGAAGCAGCAATGCCAGACTTAAGTTAGCACCATTCACGTGACACGAGGAGCTCCGAGGCATCGTCCTAGGATATTTGGATGCTTGAACCATCAGTGACCCTGCATATAATAAAGGGAGATGGATATGAAAAATATTGACAGGCTGGCTGTTTGAAAGGAGTACAAGAAGCTGCTAAGACAACCCACATTCTTTGCCAAAGACCTTCCTGTAAACTCTAACCAAATAGAGTTGGTGATGGAAATACTATTTTTTCCTATTTATTAGTGTCCGTTTTATTTTATTTACATCTTTTCTCATATTGCTTCAATTATTCACTTGCTTCTAATGCACCAAACAACCATAAACCCTGCATCTTAAATCAATCCGAGTAGTGATCTCAACTACATTTTTTCCTGGTATAAAAAAGCTTTACCGAGGTCGTTCACATCATGCAAACGACAGTGTTTAATGTAGCTAAAAAAGGCCTCAGGAAGCATCTTCCTTCAAATACGCTTTGCAAAAAGGAAAAGAGAGCAACATTTTTTTTGTTGTTGTGCTGCGTGAAAACCCAAAGGCAAGATGACTGTTAAATGTGGTCAGATGACAAACGTCTCATCTGATCTTTAATCCCGTCAAGGGGCCAGCTTCAGGGCTAAAACGGGAAACTTTCACAAGACTGAGTGATTTGGTAAATTCCTCTATGCTAAATCATTTCTCTGACTCAATACATTATCTGTGCATGAAAGCATAGAGTTTTAGTAGAGAAATTTCAGAATTTGATACCGAAATCAAAAATCACCCTCACACCTTAGGTTTCGGACACTCAAGACTTGTAAATATGTCTTTCAATACACAATCACCAAAACATAAACAGACAATTTGAGTAAATTCTTTCAATTCTTTCAATGTGTTTTCAATGTGTCTACATAATCTAAGATGATGAATGGCTACAATAATCCATCAACATTGATAGATTTAGTTTGAGCGCGAGTTTCAAAACAAAAGTTGTCTTCACTGCCAAATTATCGACGCTATGGAAGATGTTTTCTCAAATTCTCAAAGGTTGAAGCCGTCCAAAGTAAGCAAGTACTTCAATAATCTGTAAGTTTTAATTGTGAACAACAGCAAAGCAAATACTATGAAGAAATGACACCCGGGAGAAATCTCTAAAATTACACATGCTTTCTATCTGAGAAGCGTTTAATCTTTAGAGAACATTTGAGCAAACTGAGGCAATATATTGATTTTATTTCAGAAGATTATATTAATATCTAACTCATAATACGGTTATGCAAGTTAGTTAATAGTTTCAGTTCCATTTATATTGATATGAAATAAATGGATCATTATTCTTATGTTACACTGACTAAACTCAGGTAAATGTTTTAGGGGGGTTTTTCTACGTTTTGTTGACTTGTAAATTAAAAAAGTAAATATTTTACTATCAATTACACTTTATGCATTTATCTTATTTAATAATATACAATAGAGTTGAAACTTTATCAAAAACTTGTATTATTTTTGGAGAGAAAATGGCTAATTTGTACAATTAAAACTGAATAAAATAAAATAAATGTTGAAGGCAGCCACAGGCATAGAAATGCCAACTTTTCAAGTAAGGTGATGGCTTTTATCTGTTTCCTTTCATTTTCAAAAATAAAATGAGTTGCTTACAGCCTAAGTAACTCATTTTATTTTTGTTTTAATTCAAACAGATCCGACTTAATTTATTATCATACCTCCAGCTTGCAAATCCAAACAGTAGACAATGGATAATCATCTTGTGTTGCAAAAGCCTGTCAGATGTAATCCACCTGCCATTAGCTAAAACTCAAAGGGAGACATGGTGACAGAAATCCTTTCACCACAGAGACTGATGCAAACATTTGTCAGCCATTTTTCTGATCATCCGGTTTATGACACATTCCTTGATGATGCGACTTCACAGAGGCAGCCGGCGTTCATCTCAATCACCTAACGACGCCGGCAGACTCCAGCCTGTTGTTTCTGACGATGATCAAATGTGGCAACAGAGGAGTGAGTAATAATTGGGTCAACAAGGTATGTCAGCTTCCACTAACTCCCGTTTGAATCATCCCTTCTGTAGCTGCAGAAAAACATGCGACGCCTTCAATCTTTTTACTGTGATGGGCAGCGACAGCAACATTTAATTGGAGTCTGTTAATTTTCAGCTAAACTTTAGGCCTAATAGAGATGGAGCCGGAAGATGGAAAATAACTGATGCTTTTTGTTAGCTTAAGTTAATTTAACCGATAAATTATTACAAAGTATACATACAGCCTGGTTTTAAAGATATGGGAAAAGATTCTTAGAATAAAACTACAGTCTCAACAGCTCAAGTCCTACTTCATGTTTAACTGGGGATCGTCTATTGATTCTATTAATAAAACATTTATAGACACACGTAAAGTGAACGCTGAGTCAGCGTAACTGCTGTGGAACAAAACATTTAACATCTCATGAGTTTGATCCGCTTGCATATTTTCTGTATGAGCCTCCCGGTCCAGAACTTAAATGCAAACCTGGCATGTTCTGCCATGCAATGTTGGAAAAGCAGCACATGAAGTACCACCATAATCAAAGGCCGTGCAAAACTTAGACAAACCAGAGATTAGGATGCTGCTCTTTAACGTCACAGATTGCAGTTCTGGAAAATTAGTTTCTTTGTCAACTTCACAGATGATGAATAAAGAAAGTTCAATCACACAGAAGGATAATGCTGGCATTGTTCAAGAACAATAACAAACTTTATTGCTCTTCCTACCGCTCTCATGCCTTATTCTACAATATCTTGTTCGATCTCTAGTTATGGGTTTTGGCTGCCAGAGAATAAACTGACAACTCTTCCTCACTCTGCTACTTTCTTCTTTTACTACTCTGAATTGAATTGTTGCTCACCTAATATGTCATTACATGTTGGTACCTATAAAAAACAAGCTTGTCATTCCAACATTTAAACAACCAGTCTGGCAGTTCAGACAGAGCACCCAAAGAAAACACACACGCACACACACACACACACACACACACACAGAAAGAACATGCAAACTTCAGGGTGCAGAACCTTCTTGCTGCAAGGGACCAGTGGTACCAGCTACCCACTGTGCAGCCCCTATTATTATCATCATCAGTACTATAATTATGACTCTCAACTTCTTGCAAGTTTCAATGTAAATTGAGGAACTGCGTTGCCATTTTCTTTTTCATTTTAAACTAGCTTGTTGTCCATGTTTTCGACATCAAGCTATATAAATGTCCAAAAATATTTCTAAGAAACCTATTAAACCAGGCATGATGAACTAAAACCTTACTTTGAAGTGATAAAAACAAGAAATGACAATGACAGTCACGCTTTCAAGAAGGTAAAACACATGGATATATCTCCAAATCCACATCGTATTTAAAAAGTAAAACTATTTCATGTAGTTTTTGCCCCTTTGTAGTTGAGAACATAACAGTAACAGTGAGCAGCCGCTGTCATACGTCCATCACATGCTTGTCTGCAAGGCTTTCTCCTGATGAGCAGAGAGCAAACGTTTTGTAAAAGTCACCTACAACACCTAGAACAGCCTAACGTGTGTCTGTATAGGGTTTTTATTCACCTTCACTGAGCGTGTCAGCTGTGTAAATAACAGGAAAAGTTTAAGAAGTAGCATGCTAGTTGGCTAGCAGGCAAAGCTAACTAGCGAACTTCGTAGAACTTTTTCCTCAAGCGTCAAACTCGAGTTAAAGCAAACAAACTAAGGGTGGTTAACTATTAGTAACGGCTACAGATCCCCAACATCCCTGCTAAACAAGTGACAACAGTTTCCAACACGTTAAACAGCGGTGCTTGCGCTCCAGGAGTGGACGGTGTCAGTACTCACCAGGAAGTGGGACTCGGTTGCTAAGCTATTCCTCCTTCACGTTAAGTTTCCTCCGATGGTTATTATGGCGCTCGTCTTTGTTGTGACTTTCCCCGTTTCTGTCCAAGGTCGCAACAAACCAGTGAACTCGGCGGGCCTCTGTTCTTGCGTGGCACTTTGCCTGTCCTAAGAAAAGTTTTTTCTTCCCCCCACAGAGACTGGCTGCGCCGTGGAGTCAGTGGAGACGTGTTTTCGGTCAGAAGGCCCCCCTCATCCGCTCTCTGCCGCTCCGTCAGCCGCCGCTAATGTAAACAACGCGGCATTCCCGCAAGGCGGCTGTCAAATACCGCGAGATTCAACACAGACACTCTAACTCGGGAGTGTCCAAAATGCGGTCCGGGGGCCTGCTGCGGCCCATGGACTCATATAGTGTGATCCCAAAACACAATACATATCTGATGGAAGCTGTTTTTTGTTTGTCCTTTACTAAAATCTTAAAATGGAAAATGTTTGGCTCAATAAAAACTAGGATAAAAAACTTATTTTTAAATGTTTCCTTCACTGCTGGTAATTATCTGGAAAATAAAAATCTAACCCGTTTAGATCCACTTTAATTTCCCTAAAAAAATACTGCTTTATTTGTTTCATTACACGTGAAGTTTTAAGTTGTGCTGGTTAAATAAATTTTTAAAGAATTAACATCTTTTTGGCCCATGTGGTAAAATGTTTGAACACTGCTCTATACTGTCAAATCTGAATTTCATTTTCAGACCGGCCAAAATACGAGAAGAGAATCTAAAAGTGTTTCTTGTTGGAGCAAACTATTATAAAAATTCCCAAAAGCAAACACATAGTTTTGAAATACTTTACTAAAACAATCAAACAAATCAAAATCAGACCATTTTATGCCCATTTAATTATGAAGTTTACAATAAAAGTGTGGTTAGAGTCCCCCCAGTTCCTGATTTATGCGGAACAGAATGTTTCAGTGAGGTGCCTGATGCTGGTCCCGCTGAGCCTTCCCTACCTGAATCTCTATCCTGCAGTGATGCGGATGACCGTACTGCTTTATGGGTTCAGGATGTGCCCTTGGCTCCATCAGTTGGAAATTGTGACCTCCCTCATGACCCTGAGAACTCCTCTATGGAAACTGGAGTACTAGCAACTGCTGGTTCCTTACCTCATCATCCTGATGATGCTGGTTCTGTTCATCCTCCAGACAGTGTGGAAGGGGATATTGTTTGCCGCCTTACTTCACGCTTTGGGAGGATTATTAAACCAGTTTGTCGACTGTTAGAGTCCATGGCTGTTATTGAGGCGATTTATGATAAGAGTAATGTTCAAAATGTTATTGATGTGTGATGTGTGATTTCTGAATGATTCCTGCCATTGGCTAGGATTGTTCTTTTCTTGGGTTGTATAAGCTTCAGTACCATCTATATGTTTACTCTGTATCGGGGGGTGTAAAAGGCACCTCTTGTTGTCCACGGGATATTGTGAGATTTCGCTAGGTGTCAAGCGATCTCTAGTATCCTGACCCTACTGTAGGGTGGCTGTTTTGCTGATGTGTTACATTGTAAAAAGTATTTTGTCCTGGTTCTGAGTTTTTTGTCCCTCCCCCCACTGTTTCCTTCATTTTGTGTAATTCTAGGGGGGTGAATGTAACCTGGGTCAACTTATCTTCTGTTATAATTACTCAAAATGTCTTTCTTTGGTTATTTGTATGGGTTCCTACCTGACTGGAAATCTCTGTTTTTGTTTTAACTGTTACTTTAAGAACGGAAGCCCCTCCCTTTTTGTTTCTTCTTCTGTGGCAATTGTCTTTAAAATGTTTGCGTTCCTTAGACCCTCCCCTTTTGTCACGTTGTCCTGTGGGAGAGGTGTGCACTATTTATTTTGTATCTAAATACATCCAGTTTATTTATAGATTTATTAAGTTAATTTCTGTTATGTACTTCTGTTTATGTAGGGCTTGGAGCGGGCAGCCTGTAATACGGTTATTTTCTTTCTGTTATTCTTGTCAGAATAAATCACCCTTTTAAAAGCACAACGCAGATTGGATCCGGTTACACATGCTGTTCATATTTACTTTGACTTGATTTCTGCAGTTTAACAAACATATATTTGATGCTTTGTGCAGTGAAGAAAACTTCAGGCTGTTACCAAAATCTGCAGGATATAATTCTCCGTCGCAGTGAACATTTGAATTAGATCATATTTTCCTCATATTTTCCTCTATTGACAGATAAACTCGGCCTGATTTCATGTCCATCTTAGAAAGAAGAGGATGAAAATCGTACTTTGAGTTGAACATGGTGAAGATGAGGTGGAATTAAGTAGTGATGAAGATGAAGAGCAGCGAGAGTACTTGCCAGGAGAAAATGAAACTGGTGGGAATCAGAAAGAGGGCTGAAAACAGAGAGATAGGTACATCTAATACGGTGCAACAGAGACAGGCAGAGTGGTTTCTACCCTCTTCTCTCTTAAAGGGCTCTATAGAAAGACTGGATTCATTCTGTAAAAATGCAAATGTGACAAGCGATGTTTGCTTCTTTGTGTACAAAAGAAGCTGAATGTAGTACTAACCTGAACTTGTTCTCTTGCAGACGACATTAAGTCGTAGATATAAAAGCAAAAGTACGACGAACAACTCTTTCATTGACAATAGAGTTCATTTTATTTTGTTTTTACATTCAAAAAAGCTTGAAACTTTTAAACATTTTGAAAAATACAACTCAAATAAATGATGTGGAAAAACTTTGCACATGCAGCATTCAGGTTCAACAACCCCCATCAACAGCTAAAGAAAAACAAAACAGGTGAAACTTCCTGTGTTTATTTACTCTGTTTAAAGATACAAAATAACCTCAGGAATATTTTTCTTCCTAATTTGAATCCAAAGACGTTTCATTTAGAATGACGTAAAGTAAAAAGACAATAACAAAGAAAAATAGTATCTTATGATAAATGTTTTCACTGCTAAAATGAATATGAGGAGAAAACATGTTGAGGGGGAATGTAATAAAAACTGTTTTATTTTATAGTTATGATTCACATGATGAGCATGAGGTGCAGCCTCTAATTTGAGATTTTGAGAGTAACATTTTGGAAGAAGTGTTTTTGCAGATTTGCTTGCATGGACAGGAAGTGCAGCAGCTGTTTCCAAATGGCTTCTTTTGCTTTGATAAAAGCTTAGATGCTGATTTCAGAGTGACAATCTAAACACCGGAAATACCTCTTTCTTCCTCTCATTCCCCGTTGTTAATAATCAACAAGTTATGCGTGCTTGTGTTTTTTTTTTCTGTTGTTTTTTTTATCTTCCCCACTTCAGTCGCCGTTTTTGTTAACCTTACTGCAAATATGGAAAAGGGAGAGATGCCTGGAGTGTGGTACACCCCACCATCCCACCCCCGTTTTTCTCCAACAACAGTTGAAGATTAAAAGAAACTTCTCACAGAAATCTGTCAATTCTGTATGTGAATAATGCTGTGTGGAATTTAATGGCATGAGTTATATTGAGTTTCCTCTACGCCCACATTTTCTTTCGACGAGATCAATGCAGCTCGGTGACAGATAGGGACGGTCTTTTGTATCTTCAAATTTCAGGTTTCTAAGGGAATAATTAGATGGATGGATGAAAAGTAATGCATGAGCCTGCACGGGGGAGCTGCACCCAGAAATCCTCTGCTTCAACACACGTGCCTCCACGCCTATTTGGTGGAAAACTGTTTAATAATCGTGTTGAATTTCCATTGTGCTAAAAGTGGCTCGCTGCACTGATCTGCCGCTTTGAGCCAATGGCAAACTTTTTGTGTTCTTTTTGCAGATATTCCTTATTTAACAAAAAGGGTTTCTGTTTGATTTGGGTATAATTTTTAGCATGAAAAGTATCGTCATCTGCTTCACTCCGTTCCTTTTCAAACTTTCTGGTGTCGCTTGCAGGTAACCAGGTGAGAACAGGTTTTTCCTTCGGGGGAAACAGCAGCGATGTCATCGTAGAGTTCATCCAGGCACTTCAGACATTTTACTGTAAAACGTGTTACGCCTCATTCATTCATACTTTGGGTCTTTTTGCAATGAATGTAGTAAAATCCACAAGAATGCAAACACTTTCAACCTTTTTTATCTATAAAACCATATTTTCAAAACATCTGCCGATCAAATTCCCATCATAGGATGACCTGCATGACCCTCCAGAGTTACAGCTGCCACTGTTGAAAATCTGTAAAAATGTAAAAGTGAGTAATGAGGATGGTAACAGAGGTTTTACTATTAGAGAGCAGCATCGTAAGGTTACCCCGTAAAAAACAGTTTCACAGAATCTCATTCCTGATCAACGAAACTCTAATTTAAACTCTGACATGCTTCAGGAAAAACACCAGTCTGGTTTTACTCCTAATCATAGCACAGACTCTGCACCACTAAGGATTTTAAAAACCCTCAGGTCAAATGGATCAGAACGAACCTTCAGAACAGGTGTGAGTAGACCTTGACCACATCATCCCTCCAGACCGGCTCAGACAGATTGAAATCTCTGAAAGTGTCCTGAAGTCGTTCTACTCTGTCTTTCTATTCACCGTCTGAAACAAAAAGTTCCTGAAAATCAAGGCTAAAATCCAATTTGTTTAGAATTGCCTTGGAACATTATGAAACATTAATTCAAGTTTGGACCACAACTTCCAATACTTCTCATAACGTAGTGTTTCTTTTTTGCGTGTTTAGTTTGTTGAAGCTAGCTGAACAGGAAGAAATACTTCGAGGTAGATGTTTATTTACATCCTAAATCATAAGGGGGAATAGAGAAAGATGCAAGAAAGATCAAATCAAGGGATTAAAAGAAGAAATGTCCAGTTTGTTCCACTTTTTGTTGGTTTCACAGGAGAAAAAAACACACAGGTTTACATAA
Organism: Poeciliopsis gracilis; assembly: GCA_911649635.1. NCBI lineage: Eukaryota > Metazoa > Chordata > Actinopteri > Cyprinodontiformes > Poeciliidae > Poeciliopsis > Poeciliopsis gracilis. Next base: position 776,310 of record CAJVRI010001524.1, on the reverse strand, counting down.
AACTTTATTCAGTGTAGGAAAACATCAGCATGCAGTTCAGCTGGATCAGTTTAAAATGTCACATGATGTCATTCTTGTCATTTAGAAAGAGGAAAACAAAAAAGGAAGGGAAAATATGTCAGAAAGATGTATCTGGAGAATTTAGCAAGGAATGAATTGAGTTGGAAAACTGCACAAACTTTATCTGAATTATTTTTAAATTTGATAAAATGATCCCTCTTGTTATCCCGATGTGTTTATTTTCTAAGCAGCATCCTCATGTTGAGCTGGTTTGCTCTGAGTGTCAGGCCTCCTTGTCTTGTAATTAAATATAACAATTCAGTCTGAGCCTTCCTGCTGCTGAGTCGTCCAAAGCCTCAGCAGATCATTGGCAAACAAGTTTCTGCAAAGTATTAACAGCAAGAGTGCCAAAAATGTGGTGTACATGATTTCATTATTATTTTCTGATTGAATAAATGTGCTCAAATAAAAACTGAAATGAAATAAATCTGCAAGGTTGTGCTCCTGCAATAAGATATTAATTTAATTTAAGATTTCTTACAAAGTTTTATAGGGCAACGTAAATAGCTACATCATAAAATCTTTATTCAAACATGTTTTTTCTTTCCCCTCATACATTCAAAATTAGGGAGCAATGCACGAAATTCCTGCAGAGAGAGACTAAAAACGTGTCTTAAAACTCTCAAAAAGCAAAAAGGATGTTGCCGTTTTCAGACGTGTCATTTTATTTGGCTGTTTGTTAATGATGTGGCTCAGGGGTTAGGTATGTCTGCAGTGTGGTAGAGACAGAAGCTGCAGTCAAAGCTCCTGTGATCAGCAGCAGACTTCATAGAGACCAGCAGATGGAGGAGGGAGAAGCCTGCGTGCATCCTGAAGGTTTAGCAGAAACTGAGAGGTTACACTCCGCCGGTACAAAGATGACCTGTCACACGCTGAAACACACCGCACCAATGCAGACGAGCTTCCTTATGTGCCTCGCATGGCGCAGCCATCACAGGAACAGTGAGGCAGAGAGGGGTGGGGGATGCGGGGGTATTACACCTGGAAATATGTGTGAAACGTCTCGCTCTGCATACATCCAGCCCCAGCTTGGAGTCAAGCCTCACGTGATGCTGCTCCTAGCTCCATTTTCCCCCCTAATTAATGTTGTTTTGTCTTCAAAGTGCAATTGAAAGCTGTAGTTATCGGCCTTGATCGCTGAAATCTCAAGGTTGTCGGGATGTGAGCCGTCAAATAACAAATAGATGTAAATATAGAATAACAGCACAACAGAGAAATGAAGGATTTACAGCATGCGGAGAGCGCCGCGTAAATGAGACACAGGAGAGAAAGTGTGAGATAATGTGAAGGACAAAAGCTGAATATTGTTTCTGTTTGGGTCGTCTCATGAAATCTGCTTTGCAGGGTCGGCTTGAGCATTTCCATCATATATAACAAATAGAATATTTTCTATTTCCTTTGGATCTTTCCACCTGTTTTGCATCATCCAGAGAGGCAGGGCTCAATCTCCCCCTCTCTCTTTCCCCCTCTCTCTCTCTCTCTCTCTCTCTCACACACACACACACAAACACAGTCAGGTTGTGTCTCATTCACATCGTCACCCCTCTGACATCCATCTGCGTGTGTGTGTGTGAGTTAGTGTGGCGGTTGGTGTGTGAGGTGAGGTTAAATAGGCGCCTATCAATGGGAAAGGGGTGAACTGAGGCGGAACTGGCAGAATATCACACACACACACACGCGCACACACACATATATGCTCAGAACCAGTGACAATGGGAACGACACCATCAGAGCAGCATGTAAACTGCAGATGTGACCCATGCCTCAGTGATCATCCCATACTTTGGCTCAGTCGCCTGTCACTCTGTGTCTATGGGACCTCAAATGTGTGAGCAAGAACAATTCTTTGGTGGATGACCTAGAAAATCAGCCGGTCCCCATCCGATTGTAAAAATGTTGTAAATTACTGGATCACTTATCTGTTTTCTCTTGTGTTGACTATTTCTGATGCTTTGCAAAGCCCTTTGACCCATTTCCCCATTTAATTTCATCACAACCACTTCAAACTTCACCGTATTTTAGACTTTAGGCCAATTCAAATTAGCGCAAAGCCGAAAAGTGGTGAAAGAAAATATGCATAATTTGCAGGTTTTTGTTTACCAAAGGATCTGAATACATCTGTACTCAACATGCTTTAATTTGATCACCCTAAGTATAACAGAAAATAAAATAAATGCTTTCAAAAGTTGACCAAAAAGTGTGACTAATTAAATCCCAATAAATGCAGCTGTTCTGTTAAGGTCTCAAAAGGTTTGTTGGATCACAAAGATCAAGGAAAAGAGCAGACAGGCCTGAAATGAAGATGTGAGACATTTAGACCTAATTAGGTTATTAAAACAATATCCCAAGGTTTGAAATTTTACATCTGTCAGTTTGATGCAGTTGATTCAGACCAAAATACAGACAGGAACTTACATGAGCAAAGAAGAAGAAGGAGGAGAAAACTTACAGGAAAGAAAAACTTACTGATCTTAAACAGGTGTAGAGTAATAAGCAGGCAGGGAAAATAATCATGACACAGAGGGAACTGGCAAAGGATGGCCGGTTGTAACTGTTTCCATTACAAATATGCTCAAAATTATGTCAACATTCTGCTAATTTTGAATAAACACAATTTCATAGTTGCTGTGTTTCCATTAAATAAGAAACGAAACTAAAATCATAAGCTTGTTCACACAATAAGTCAATAAAAAAAACCCACTTTGCATCTTGATCCTCCTGCCACTTCCTGCTCTCGTCATCCAGTTGTTGGTCACTTGACTTGTGTGATGTGAGAAAAGCGTTTCTGTTTCCGTTTTGCTAAGATTTCCATTAAGCAAATTTACATTTCCAATTCCATTTTGCGCAATTATGTGGTCAGTGGAAACACAGCGAATGAGGCTTAAACATTGAGGCGTTTGATTGTGGACAAGAGGCAGGTGGTTAATTCCTGACAGGATGCAGCTGGAACAGGGAGGCCAACAGGTTATCGCTGACCGCTGAGCTGAAACTCAAAGAAACAACAAAACATGAGGAAAGAACAACTCTGAGGTGAGAAAATCCAATGTGTATAAACTTAAAGAAATAAACTTTTACGGAAAGACATTTCGAGCAATAATACATGTCTAATAAACATTTAGACATTTATAAAATATGGTAACTTAATTGGATATAAGCAAAAAAAGTGAAACCAAACCAAAACTCCCAATGTTGAATTCACAATCTAAATGTTGTAGGAGAACAACTGCAAACCTACCAACACATCACCAGATCGATTCCTTTACAAATGTGCCCAAAAATTTGTGAATAAAAAAAAAGTATTTTCGAAATTGAACGATGACACAGGAAACACGTGGAAGGATTTGCTCTGGACAGAAAACACCAAAACTGAGCGGTTTCACATAAGGTCCCACTGAAAGCACCACCTCTGTGGTGAAACATGGTGGTGGCACTATCATGCTGTGGTGGGGCTTTTTTCTCAGCATTGAAATTGATGCAGAGAAGATAAAGCTGAGCAATACTGGAAGAAACCCATCAGAAGCTTCAACAGAGGTCGAAGCTTGTCAGGTAGAGGACCTGAAACATTTACACTTTTTGTTTTAGTCCAACTGAATGAAACTTAAAGAGCTTTTCTTTTAAAAAAACAAAAAAAAATGATCACTTTCATATTTCTTTGCTAATTTTTTTTATAAATATCAAACATATGGCATTTGTTGTCTTATATATTTAATTTTAGGGTTTAAGTTAACCGTAAAACTATATTTTCTTCTATGGGATGTTTCTATTGGAGGAAGATCATTTAAAAAAATACACCTGAAAATAGTTTCAAACCAAATTACAAGAAAAATAGACTTTAATGTCATCCACTTGTGGAAGGTTGAAGCAGTTGCTCCATATTAAACAGAAAACAGCTAAAACCTGCATTTGTTACGTTAGTTTGCTCTTCATCATTTAAGACCCTTTGTGGAGAGTTCGAAGAGCTACTTGTGGCTCCAGAGCCACAGGTTGCAGACCCCTGAACCAGGAAGTTTAGAAATCCTTTGCTAATTCCCTCTTTCCTCATTTCTGCAGCTGCGTTCAAAATGATGACCAAGTTGTTGTCAATGCACTGTGACCTCAGTTAACCTCCATCCAGAGCTGCATCTTAAACAAATTTAAGCCAAAGTGTCGCTTATGGAAGGTTTTCCTGTTTCCTTTTATCTGCCATGATTGTCAGGATCAGCTGAGATTTATGAACAAACTCTTTGTGTGACAGAAAATATGCTGCCTTGTCAGCATTGTTTTAGTCAGAGTACACAGCTGTCATTTACTGTAAGGAGATGAGAGGAGATGAGAGAGGAAGAGGAGGATGTCAGTCAGCAGCAGGACGCTGTTCTTACCTGTTGCTGCTCAACACAATGCCGTGCATGTCCTGGATTTTACATTGAATGGAGCTGATGTCTGGCTAACATCTGAAATTATTTACTTATTTAAGTTAAAGGTCCAAAACACATCAAATGCATAGACACGTTTTTTATTTGAAAAAACAAAACAATACTTTGACTGGAATATAGCAGCCCTTATGGAGAAAAACAGAGCTGCATCAAGAAGGCCGGCCTTAAAAAAAAAACAGAAAAAACTTTGAAGATAAAATACATTCCAGTGAGAAGCGAAGCTCTGAATTTCTTGCCAGCGTGGAGTCGTGACGTTGTCCAGAATTTCCATGCAGCAGCTCCAGAACCCAGAGCAGGGGCTGGCTGTGTTTGTTTGTGTTTCTGCTTCCATCTGGGCTTCCCGTAGCTGTGTGGTGTCAAACCTGCCCACCTTCCTCCCATCAGACCCGAGGAACACAAGCCCTGCTGCCACGGCGCTCAGGCGCCCCGGCGGCTCAGCTTTCCTCTTGGACTGACTGAAGCGTTTCCCCACATTGTTGGAATCCAACACCAGCCTGTTTACTGGTGTGGCTTTCTTTTTTTTTTTCCTTTTTTTTCTGGCTCTTTCTTTATTTGAAATGCAAACCCAGCATTTGTGCCACACAGCGAAACCCCAAACCTCCTGCTTTGCAGACTCAGATACATTTCTGTAAATCAGAAATTCTGCTCAATTCCACCGATAAAATGTTAATAAACAAACCTCAATTTAACACTCAGACTAATATACATCACGTAAATATTTCTGTTTTATTAGATGACTATGGTTTATAGCCAATGAAAAGCCACTATTCAGTTTTGCAGAAAATTAAAACACTACATAACAGCAATAAAAAGTATTTTTAGTACAGAAATCTCTACAGTAGAGAATGTACGCTCAGTTCTTCGTCGCCCCTTTGGCATAAATTCCTGCGTCAGTACGGTGCAGCATGCTGGAGGTGGAGCTGGTCTGCAACGTCATCATCACCGTCTGTAAGATCCTCAACTTCCTCCAGACTTTGAAACCATGATTTTAAGAAGAAAAAACAAATTAGGACTTTGGACCAGTGAGTCCAGTCCAGTTTTGTTAAACGCTTCAGGTTCAGCAGTGGCTTTGCACTAGTGATGTCCATGTCCTGCATGTCCTGAATCAGTGACTCCAGCTGCCTTAGAATCATTACATGAGCTTTGCACTTTTTCCTTCCACTTAATTTTCCATACACACAGCAGTCTGTGAGCTCCCAGCTTCTTCATCAAAATATTTTTCTGACTTACCCTCTTCACAGATGACTGCTGGACACCTGAACATTACATTTTTCACATAACTTTGCTACATCATAGAAACCTGATGGAATAATAATTTCATAAGAAACTGAATTTTTGGTTGTAAACCATAATCATCCAAATAAACAGAAGCATCTCAAAGTACAACCACAGTATGAACCTGTGAATCTTGACCTAAGTTTCATCTTTTCCTGTTAAAGTACTAAAATAAGTTTATTTTTTTTAATATTCTAATTTGTTCAGACACAGCTCTCCATTCACTGTATATCACATATCATGCTGAAAACAAAGTGCTTTTTCACCTTTATTACAAAAACAATTATTTCTGCAATTGCATGACTCATATTTCAAACAGCTTTAAGCAAAAAAGCGATGCTGAGAAAAAATGTAACTGATGAAGAACCTCAAGTGTGAGAAGCAAAAATATTCAGGAACGTTTCTGAGACTCACGAGAGAAATACTGCTTTCACAAATAACCACAGTTATGAGCTAAGAGAAACCAAGAATGCATTTTTCACCCTTTACAGTTATAAGCTGAATGTCAAGAACAAATAAGCTTGAAGCAACAGTGCCTATCTGCTGTCTGCTCAGGAGGTATATAATTCATGTGCTTCATTTTTGCAGCAAACAATAAATCATACATCGGATCAAAGGAAATTATACACAACCTCGAGGAAAATGTTAACAAGATGATGAGGGGCATGCAAGAATGAGGATCTCTTCTTTATCCGCTTTGTCTCTCGCTCTCTTTTTTATACTTCCTTCCCTCGGCACAGCCAGATGGCAAAGCTCCAGCTCTGCAGTCCTCTTCATACACTCATCATATTTGATGGGCATCCTGCTGCCGAGTCTCAAGGAGGCCATGTGTTTTACGAAATGACACTTGTGACAAAAGAAAACTTCTATTTAGCAAGCTGGATCTCGGAAAGGGGGTAGGAGGAGGGCAGCAGCATGTGTGTGTGTGTGTGTGGTGTGTGTGTGTGTGTGTGTGTGTGGGGGTGTGTGTGTGTGTGTGTGTGTGTGTGTGTGTGTGTGTGTGTGTGTGTGTGTGTGTGTGTGTGTGTGTGTGTGTGTGTGTGTGTGTGTGTGTGTGTTCATACCAACAACATCCATATTGTCTCATTGTTTTAGGTGTCCCTCAATCACATCCTTTCTTTATGTGAGTAATTTTTTAAACTATATTACATGGAAAATGTTACATTTTTTTACTCCGAAACAGAAATCTTCACTTTTACACACTGATAGCATAAATATTATACACCACTGTCTCTTCTGCTGATGCATTCAAACATTTTGCTCTTTAAAAAACAACAAAAAAAAAAAAGAAAATCTGTTTCACATTTGCATCTGACACAATTTTTTTTTTAATGTTGGTTGTTTTATTTGTTCTCGATTTGCTATCATCTTATCCTAAAATTGTCTTTGTCTTCAATGGTGAGGAATTCCCATCAAAGTTTTCCCCTTCTCTTAATACTTTAGGGAATTTTCAAACGTCGGGATGTATGGCTGTAATGCCCCAAGATTTGTTCTCCCTGAAAGAAACGATAGAGTAAGAATATATTAACTACAGAGCAACCTGGCTTTACGCGGTCTGCATTTTACTCTCACTTCACTTTTTAGATTTACCAATATGTTATGCATAAATATAGACGACGTATGCATATCGATATAGAAATCAATATGTGCTTTGCAGCATTCCTTTTATTTAAAATTTAAAGCCATGTTCATGCATTAAAAAGCAATTTCAATGTTTCTGACTGCAGGGTTTAGATGCAAATCCATGGGGCATTACGTTAAAAAACCATAAACATCATAAATTAGGAAATAGAAATTAAAAATGGAAGCAAAAATGAAGACGTTTAGCTTGTAGTTAATTACTGAATGCTCTCTCTCATGCTCCCTCTCTCTCTCTGTCTCTTGCATTTGCTGATGTGATAAACTTGCATTCAAGAAGGAACACAAAAACATGGCAAGTGTAAATGAAAAATAAAAAACCCGTTTAAAGCAAAGTATTTTTATTCACACAAATTTAATAAGATATATAACAACCGTTTGGTCCATAAATATTTAAGGGGAAATAGTTTCTATACACCATCTTTATCAAGAAACAGGGAAACATGGACAATCTTGATAGAACACTTACTGTACTCAACTATTAACACGGAGATCAATATATAAGGTTCTTGGATTACCCAACTATATCTGAAAGAGTGCACAAATGCTTTCTATGACATCGCTGCCCCTCCCTCCTGCCCACTTTTTTTCTTGTTTTTTTTACTTTTAAAACAGGATACACCATAAAAAGATCTTCGGAAATAAGATGCAAAACAGTACAAAACTAGTGAGGCGCCAAAAGGATGTGAGTCAGTTAACAAAGAACACATAGATCCTGAATTTCACAAACTCTCTCCCAAGTTATAGCATTAAGGCACATAGTAGAACTGAGTTAGGCGTCTACTTCATGAAGTAGATCAAGAGCGGCACTTTGTTCTGCAGGAGAACAAACTGTGACGCTCACAATGAAATCTGAAGGTTTTCTTGCTCGATCTATCAGCCAGAAGAAACAGGGGCGGGTTGTTGGTTTTGTTGTTTTAAACTATTATTTTTTTTGGTCTGTTCAGTGGCAAGTGTCAATAAAGAAAGTGTAACAAACAGGGAACACATGGACAATGATTTCCTGCTGGCTTCTTCTCGCGACTCCACCCATCTGAGGTCAGATGTTTTGACTGCCTAAAGTCTAGTCTGCAGCGTCGCAACCGCCTAATTTCTCAGCCCCCGACTCTTTTTTTTTCTCTTTTTTTTTTTTTTGTTTTACATTTAAAATCACGTCATTACCCTGAGCAACATGATAAGGACAATAATGCACTTTTCTCTGGGCAGTATGTTGTCACTGTGCAACTGAGTTTAGCTGTGGGTCTGTGGATACGTTTACCAGGCTCTGTGAGAACCACAAGTCCCCAAAAGCAGAAAGCGCTCTGTCATACAGACGAGTGATTCCGACTGATCTGAATTTCTTCTTTCTTTTTTTAAATCATCAGTTTCTACTAATGGATGCGCTGAACAGTTACCACTGCACAGAGTGTGGGATTTGCTTCTGGATTCATGAGAAAAACGCCCGTGTGTGGTTTCAGCTTCTGTCTGGCGGCCGTCTAGGTGCTTTACAATGTAAATTTAGATGCTTTTACATGTAGCTTCTGTCAGATTGCCGGCGTCTGATTCCATCAAAGTCAGCCTTTCAGACTGAAAACATTCGGTATTAATTAAAGCCTGTTTTCTGGAGTTACCCATATACAGAACATTCGACAGGTTTTCCAAATTATTCCAACGCAGAACCAAAAAAATTAAAAAATCTTGATAGTGCGAACACAGTGCATACATATACATACTTCTGGCACTATTTTGTCTTTTATTTCACCAATTAACAATAAATTAGGGAGGGCGTGTTTCAAACATATTTTACTACAAATACACAAATTAAGTCAGATCAGACAGAGTCTAAATTTCCAGCCAAGTTTCAAGTTTTTTCCCCCCCGAATAAAATCTGCAATCCAAGACAATTTTTTCAATCTCTTTAACTCCAAATAAGTCCAAGAATCCAAAAGTCAATCTTTGCAGCTTGAGATGCTACACATTAGAGAAATTTCCTAAGTGGTCGCTGCTGTTGTAGCCGTTGTTGTTCCTGTTTGTGTACACAGTACAGCACTGTCTCTTCCCAGGAGCTGTCTCTGCTTCATTTTAAAGGTGTCATTTACAAAAATAAATGTAAGTTGAAGAAAAAAAAAAAAAAACTTAAAGAAAGTCCAAAGAGCAAAAACAAAACTCAGTTGAAATAACAATCAGTCTGATAGAGATAGCTTGTTAGAAAAGGTTTGTCAAGGTAGTTTGCGAAGGGCTCCCCGAATCATGGCTGTCCAAACTAGAGGTGACGGAGGTCACTACAGTGATAGAGGGGTTTGTCAGGTCTGTTAGTGTGGCCGCGCTGGAGGGGGGGGTCAGGGCCCCACTGTCGGATGAGGGTGGAGGGAGTGAGGTGCCATCAGCCTTATCAACACCTCCATTCTCCTGTCGCAAAACGTTCCTTCTGAATTTGGCTCTTGCGTTTTGGAACCAAACCTGCAAACCAATCCCAGTGTGGCTTTTACTTTTTGTGTTTAAGTATAGTTGTTGTTTTTTGTTATTGTTATTTTAAAGAAATAAATCATTACATATCAAATTATGACAGGTTTTACTGCAGTTTCCCTTCTCTTTAGATATATAAACCTTTATAATATGATCATTATTTTTGAACTATTGTGTAATTTTGACAGTAAATCAAATCAAAATCCTGCACCTATTTTTTTTTAAATGCAAGAGCTGCAGCTATAAAGAAAATATGCACTCTCATCATGAGTAATATAACAGTGTTTAGCTTTCGGTTGCATTCTTTACTTTTCAATTTTCTAGAAAAAAATAGCATTTAACAGTTAACAAATTTAATGTAAAGGCCCCTGGATGTACATCTAACGTCTACATGGAACAACAAAACAAAGCAAAACTAAAAGAAATGAAATTGATGGCGTGAAACAAGGGGAGATGGAGGGGAAGAGGGATGCAAACAGTCAGTGTGAGGGATGAAAACATCAGTAAAGAGGAATGGCTGCTTGCTTACCTGCAGAACTCTCTTAGTGAGGCCTGTTTTCTGAGCCAGCTGCTTTAAGTCCTTGGCGTCCGGGTTGTGGTTGATGGCAAAGTAGGATTTCATTGTCCGGAGCTGATGGTGCTTAAAGGAGGTCCGCATGCGCTTGGTCTTCTGCGTCGGAGCGTAGGCCTGCTGGTCTCGGTCCAAGTGGTCGGTGTCGTTCTCGTTGCAGCCTGCACAAAGGCCAGGGAGCAGAGCGCAGTCAGAAAAATAAAAAAAAGCAAATTCCGAATCACTAAAGGGATTTGGGGACTAAAAGTTCCAAAAATATTCAAAATCTTGTTAAAAATTAAAGTTATTCAAGTGAATAAATATCTGGATTTCACTGTTCACACAAACTGTTATGGTGAATTGGATTAATCTAAAGTTTGAACCTACGGTTTTGATTGCAAGATGATTAAAAAAATTAGAATCATTTATTCCTTACAAATAAAAAAGCTCTAAATTGGATTTAACTTGCTCCAAATAACTTAATTTGCCTCTGGGTGATGCAATACACTCAGAGACTGATCAGAAAAAATACAGTTTACATCAAAAAAATGGCTAAAATCAAGGGTTTATAAGTGAATAAACATTATTTCAGTCACAATTGTTTTCTCAGTAAAAATGAATCAAATGCGGTTCGATTTGAGAAGTTTGTTTACACATTTGTTGCTTGCTCTGAGGCAAGAGCATAATGATTAAAATATGTGTTCACCAATACAGATGCAGCATACAACTGGAATCTAAAATATATAGAAAGATATCGTTTTTAAAACCAACCAAAATAAAGCCAACAGTTTGATGAATAGTTACAGTAACTCGGGGACCAGGCTAAATGCTCTCTGCTTGTGTTTGCAGGGACAAACAGGCCTAATGGGCCTCATTTGTCAGCAGCTTTGAGAGTAAAACACCTGAAATGGATTCACTAAACGGTATGCATGCTTGGCTAAACGCTCCACAGATGCTCCAGCATTTATCAGCGTGACAGAGAGAATCGCACCATTTCCCAAAGTTGGAAACTTTTTGGTAATTTCCTTCTTTTAAAATATAGTCATTCGGTTTGCGAAGATTGGACTTTTATCATTTCTGCTGCAAATGAGTGAAAATCTAATATGCAAACAAGAAAACTGCATTGATTTTTTAGTGGACTTGTTTAGTTATTTGAGGATAATAAGATGATATATTTTTAGCTCATTACCTAGAGAGCAAAAACACAAGCAGCTTTATTATAGGAGCGATGGATGTTATATAATGTTATAAAACACGTGTTTAAAATCTGCTCTTTCATGTAGAATCACAAAAACTTCTTTCTCTATTATTATTGTTATTTTTAATGCATCATGAACGCATCCCCCTGTCTGCTTTCTGTGCTCCAGTCCTCACTGGACGGTGTTCCTCTCAGCATCACCCACTAGGGGTCTCCACATGCACAGGAGAGCAGCGTGTTCACCGAGCGGTGGGGAATACACACCTTTCCCCTGGTGGAAACATGCATGGATGTTCCTACTGAAGCACAAACAAAACCTCAAACGAAACCTCTTCCAATTTGTCAGGAATGTGAGTCTCTGGGTTTGACATGTTGGTGCATTAACATGAACAGTGTGAGACAGTAATGGGACATGTACACTCAGCCTGTTCAAAATGGCAAAGTCAAAAAAAAAAAAAAAAAAAAAAAGGAAGGAAGGGAGGAGGGGATCATACTTCTGCTGCTGGAGCTGAAAAGCTTTATGTTTTACAGTTTTATCCGAAGCATTTATTTGACCCAAAATATACAATACGACTGATATACATTTATTTGTATAAATAAAGTTACAAAGTGGCAAAAAAATTGGATTTCATTCATGTATATTGTTGTGTGTATGTTTATAAAATACACAATTTCAATCTAATATATTCTACAAATAAATTAGGAAATTAAATAACCCCACTGGGACCTTTACTTTGTCTGTGCTGCCTAATAATGACGTAATGTAGACAAGATTTAACGGAGGGATTTATTGTCTGTAAGTGGCTTTTTACCGCTTTGAATTATTCAGTTTAACTTTTTATCTGCTGTGACTCAGTTTCACTTTAATGGGGTGGAGTTTTAGACTAACACAATTTATTATTATTATTATTATTATTATTATTATTATTATTATTATTATTATTATTATTATTATTATTGAAATGATCTATCTATCTATCTATCTATCTATCTATCTATCTATCTATCTATCTATCTATCTATCTATCTATCTATCTATCTATCTATCTATCTATCTATCTATCTATCTATCTATCTATGTTAATCTATTAAAAACTCCCACATGAGAGATTCTCACTGGGATTTTTACAGCGTCTGGAGCTTAATGAATTAATACGGACATCATTTAGCTGTGAGATTTACAATTGCCTGTCAGTGTTTTTATTTCCTTTGTTTTTTCCTGTTGTGACGGCATTGTGGAGCGTAAACAAATCACAAAAGCTATCCTACTTCCTATAAAAGCAACAGTGGGAACTTTAAGATTTGCATAATCCTTCGCAGTTGTGTTTGGGGAAAATAAAGCTCTTTTTTTCTTTCTTCCTTTCTTTCTTCCTGTCGAGCGCAGCTCGGACTGTACGGTGCTCTGTGCCTGTCCCTGCTGCAGGCCCCTGTGCGCGGAGCTGCTCTGTCCCTGAGAACCGCACTGACCGCCGCGCAGGAGGCCAGGGATTCCAACGTCACCTTCAATTAACAAGGAACAATTAACGCGCAGATTACCCCTATTCCTCCCCCTGCTCCATTCAGCGGGGGAACAGGGGAAACTGGGCGCACAATGACAAACTTTCTCAACCGCACACTAATTCGCAGAAAGCGACAACAAAATGGGGACGCTTCGGGGAAGGTTGGGGGGTCGGGGTCGTAACATTCAAGCTACTGAAAAAGAAAGATTTCAGAGGAAAAGTGGAGATTTAACGCAGGTTTGCGCAGCGAGGATCCAGTTTAGTAGCTTGGAAAAACAAACTAGTAAAATATTTGTTTCCCTCAAAGCAATCCTCCTCCTCCACCCTAATACTGTAAAGTCTTCAAGATATAATTTCAATATAATTATAGAAGTTGACCGGCAGGTTGACGCAGAGGTCAAATTTCGATTGTGGGCCGCTTTGTGTAATCCCGCAAACGGTGCGTAAAAAGACGCCTGAACAGAAAGCTGAGGCTCTACGAGCCTCGAATAATGTTTAATGTTTTTTTTTAAGGCTTAAATGAGACGTGCATTTATTTTAAAAGCTGCAGAAGTGGGGGGAGGGGGGAGCAGAGGGGGGATCAGAGCGGAATGCGAGGAAATTAATCAGATTAGGAAACAAAGGATTTTGTGCGTAACGGAAGCAATATTTATCTTCTTAAAATAAAAAAGAACATTTATATATATATATAAATTAATAACAATGATCCAATATTTATTTATTTATTTATTTATTTATTTATTTATTTATTTATTTATTTATTCTGATTCTGAGTGAAAACGAGCTGAAAAGACGGGAACAAAAGGAGCGTCCCCAAAGAGAAGCAGTTTTCCACATCAAGAATCTTGTTGCTCGACAAAATTTCTGTGAAAGCTCTCAAAGTTAACCTTCTATCGGCTCCTGGGAGCTTTTAGGATGTAGGCCACCGCAGCAATTAATATTCTGCAGAAATTATACGAGGGGTGGTGATTCGTCATACTTTGCTCTGCTGCTGCTGGACCAGTCCAATTATTTTTTTTAAGGTCAAGCTGTTAATTCAGGTCCGGGTTGGAAAACATATTTTAAAGCCCGTGCATGTGAAGGTGTGAGGGCCCCACCCCCCCTGGACCATGCACTCACCTGTGTTGTAGCTGGGTATGTCTATCCCCATGGCCGGGCTCTTCCTCTTGCGCGGCCTCCCTTTCTGCGCCGTCCCCGTGCCGTTGAAGTAGGGCAGCGCGAGGCCGCCGCCTTTGGCCGCCAGCTCGGCGAAGTTGAGCTGCGGATGGTAGTCCTGGCCCTGCACCAGCGTCTCGAAGTGGAGCCTGCAGTACACCAGGCTGTCCTTCATGCCGAAGTGGTCGCCCGTGGTCAGGGTTTTGTTGCACGTGGTGCACGTGAAGCAGCTCAGGTGGTACACGGAGTCGCGCGCTCGCATCACCATCTCCGAGGCGGATATCCCGAGGTGGCAGCGCGCGCACCTCTGCACGGAGAACCTTCTGGAACAGACGCATCGTCAAAAAAACAAAAAACAACACACACAAAAAAAATCCCGCATACATAAAATAATCTCCAATTTGGCTGAATGCTAACTTGAAGCTGGCTAACATGGGGGGTTACAGTGTCCAGGTGAGTGTGTGAGTGTGTGTGTGTGTGAGTGTGTGTGTGACTCAGTCATAATGTATGCACGATTAGGGCCGCACTTTGATGTCGCTAATAGCAACATCTGGCTTGTAACTGAGTGTGTGCGTGTGTGTTTACACAATTTCTCCCTTAAATGTAGAAAAACTCAACCCTAACCTCAATCATTGCTTCATGCAGCACAATCAGCTCGCATTATATTTAATAAAACAAAATAGAAGTAAGCCAAAAATAAAAAATAATAATGCTTCTGTTTATACAGTTATATTTTGTATTAATGATCGCATTCCACGCATGCCCGCTTCATTTCAATGTGAGAATGTGGGGAAAGCTCAACAGCGCCCAGGAAAAAAAGCCACAAACGGGTTACTTTAAAACTAAACGACGGCTTATAAAGCTCAAAACGAGTAAAAGGCGCAAGGAAAAAGAGACGGTGACTCATGCATTCATGTCCATGTGGTTAACATTATACAGTCACAGCATTCCTGCCTGAGCCAGTGCCGAATACACTTGAATTTTAGTATCAAAACTTGTTTCCAGGATCACCACCATGATGTTAGTGTGCAAGAATGAGGCCTGAAGCAGATTATTGGATCACAGTCTGCATTGACATGGCTGCACTAAAGAGCTGAGCGTTTAAAACGCGCCGATGTTCATCCAAGGTCTTCTTACCTGTAGTAATCCTCCTTGCAATAAATACTCCCATCCTTGGCAAAGCACGTCAGCTCCGACTCCAGCGCCAGCTTACATTCACAGCATTTGAGGCACCGCAGATGCCACTGTTTGTCCACGGCCAGGAGGTAGTATCTGTCCGAGATCTTCCCACCGCAGCCGGCGCACAGGGCAGGCTTCTCCGGGCTCATGGAGGTCATGGTCTGGGGAAAAAACCAGGTGTGAAAGGGGCGAGATTACGAAACGATCTCGTTCATTTATAAATATATATATATATATATATATATATATATATATATATATATATATATATATATATATATATATATATATATATATATATATATATATATATATATATATATATATATATATATATATATATATATACAGAGTTAAATATTAGTAGTTTTTGTTTTTCCTTGGGTAGCTGTTATATCTAGTCTGTTTAGATCTACACTTTTTGTTTAAAGTAAATATAATAATAATAATAATAATAATAATAATAATAATAACCACAAATTTTCAAATTATTTAGATCTACTTTAAATTCTTTGGAGGTTTTTTTTTTATTATTTTAGTTTTTTCAGTTTTTTAGAATAACCGTATTTAATATTTCAATAAGAATAATTATTTTATTTTTCAGAATACATTTTTAAGTTGTATTTCAAATTCGAGCACAATGTCAAGCTGAAAATAAAGATGCATGTTAAAGCAGCTCAGCTCTGCTTACCTCAGAAACTCTACAGTCTCGCATCACCTGACATGATCGAGCATTAAAACGTGAATGTGGGTCTGAATTCGGGCTCCATCTCCGCGGTTCTTACCGACTCTCTGCCGTTGAGCTGCATGCCCTTCGCCAGGCGCGACTCCGTCTTCGTCCTTCTCTCCATCTCCTCCATGATCCCTTGGATGTGATCCCCGGAGATCCCGTGGAAAAGCATGGCTCCGGGTCCTGGACACAACGTGCAACTGCTCGCCTCTGTTTTGCAGCTCACAACTTCCATATACCGTGCCTCTGCGCTGCGCCCCGTTCTCCTTTCTTTTTTTTTTTTAACTCTCTCTCTCTTTTTTTTTGTTTTTTTGTTTTTGTTTTTCTCAGCGCATCCGACTGGGCTCTACACAAAACACAAAACAGGAGAAAAAAAAAAAAAAAACCCAAACCAAACCCTGGTGATTTAGACCACCTCCTCGGCTGAAAGCAGGGAAAAAAACTACAGCATGGGTGGGACAGGAGGAGAGGCGCTGAATTCCTGCTTCCCGTGAATGTCTCTCATCCAGTAAAAGAAGAAAAAAAAAAGTATAGTCCAAATGATGCGACAAAACGGTGTAGAAGCTGCTGAGGAGAGGGACCAGGGGAGAAGGAGGGGGCTACAGTGTGAACAGTTGCCAAAAAATAATGTCACAAAGTTTTGGGTTTCTTCTTTTTGTGCTGCAGGAGGAAGGGAGGGGGCTCCTCGGTGCTTGGAGGTCAGGTTGGGACTGCCTGGATTTGAGAACCGTGTTGTATTTGTGAAGAGAGCAGAGCAGAGCCGGCCCAGTCTGAATAATTTGGTAGGAGGAGTCCTCTCTCTCTCTCTCTCTCTCTCTCTCTCTCTCTCTCTCTCTCTCTCTCTCTCTCTCTCTCTCTCTCTCTCTCAGATTCACCTCTGATTTTCTATTCACCAACAAAGAGCTGTCACTATTTCATCAAAAAGCATCACTTTATCCTCACGTTTTCATTGCCTTTATTGAACCTTAAAAAAATATGTACCTAAAATAAACCAAAATATATTATATTATATTATATTATATTATATTATATTATATTATATTATATTATATTATATTATATTATATTATATTATATTATATTATATTATATTATGAATTTGATGTAAAAGATATACTTAAATATTTATCTAAAGCTTAGTAAATACAACATATTTTTGTAAATGTATATAAAAGACAGAAAAGGAAAACTACATTTCCCACTGTGTTGCGTTTACGGACAGTTTTATTCCGAAACCACGCTGCTATTTGGCTCAGGTCGTGTGTTTTATGCCCTGAAATAAGGCAATAAATCTTCCTGCTGTACAGCAGGGCGGGGCTGTGATCAGTGACAGCGTAGAGGGCGGGGACAGGTTGCATTAATACCATTTTGAAATAATAATAATATCATTTAAAAGGTAGGACGTTATTAGGATTTTGTCCAAAACACTATGTTCATTTTTTAGCTGAAAAAATTAGGATAAATATTGTATGCATACTTTTGCATTGACCAAGTTCATCTCTATTTCCATTTGATGAAAAATCTGATTTTTTATTATTTTTTTTTAATGCAAGAACTACATTTTCTCTTTCCACAGTGCTGTGATAAAAACACCTTAACATGTACCTGTAAACGTCTTGCAGAACAAAACTCCCTCTCCTTTCCATTATGTGTCACATTTGTGCAGGAATCGGAACACATTTCTCTCTTGTTGGACGTGAAAACCTTATTTACCAAAAGGAGGCTTGATGGGATGGAGCTTCACCACAACGTTTTGGTAATATTCTCCGAAAAGATTGCATGGAATTCTATTAAATATTGCATTTCACGAGAGCCACTGTGGAGCAATATAATAAAGATCAGTGTCACTTTTAAAGGGTGTGAAAGCTGTTTTATATGAAATAAAAAAAGAAGAAGGGCCAGACTTAAAGGGTTTCAGCTGCAGGACCAGAAGGGAGTGAAAACTACCCAGGCTCACACAGGGAGCATGGGCCGGATTTAGGAGCATGGGGGGCCCTGGGATGGAGTCAGTTTTGGTGCCCTATTCACTAATTAGTTTGTTTGACATTAACTTTGAAGTTTTATGCCTTATTCACATATAAATAGGTTTTCTGAGACTGTCTTTTTAACTGCTCTTTCAAAACAAACAAACAAAAAATCCTCATAAAAAAAAAAAATAAAAGCAGCAGTGTCAGTTCTGGAAACACACTCACACAAGAAAGGCCCAAATGTTTCTGGTACCATGCATCCCAGGGCTGAATCCACAAAGAAAGCAGATGTGGAATGTGGCCTGCAAGACATATGCACTGATATATTCTAACTATTTATATCTATTAACTTATTTATTTTGCATAAATAAAATCTACATAAAAATATGAAATGTGTCTTGACGCCCCCTTAACTATGGGCCCTGGGCTACTGCCCCTGTAAGCCAGCTTTAGGTCCAGCCAGGGGATCCAGGCCTTATTGCAGTACAAATAATTAACTTGATTGGATAAATACTCATAAAGTGACATTATAGCTCAAATAATAGATTTACACATGCTCAGGAGGGTTTGCAGGTGTGGATGCTTCATTTCCAGACATATAAGTTCATCGTGACACCCCACCACCATCACCACCACCACACACTCTCTCTCACACACCCCCCAGTGAAGTTGTGTTGGCTTTAATTGGAGGCCCCTTGATAGCAGCGCTGTAAGCTGAAGCCTGAACCTTCCTGGACGGGCTGGAGCTGCAGCTGTTCTCAGAGCAGAAACCTTCATTTGCTCTCTGTCAGGGTCTCAGCAGCAGCCGCAAAGCGGTGAGAATGGACAAAACGGATCGCATTTCACCTGGACAAAGACACCCCGAGAGGGCGAAAAAAAAAAAAAGGAGCAAACCATCTCTGTGTGAAATTCATTCACGCTGCTGATTTGTTTCTGATTTCTTCCCCTCCATTAGAAAATAGGAACTTGCGCATTTATGCTTCTTTTTTGATTCATCCAAACGCATTATATTTTTAAAGTCTAACATGTATAAGATAATGTAATATTTTTTTTTGTCTCGTTAGTTTTGACCCATTGCCTCCAGCGGTGACATTTCATTTGACTGCAGAGGCTTTAAGCAGCGTGTCAGTGAACCAGGGGATGAAGAAATCAGCTCTTTGTTGCTGTCGTTTGGTTTCATTTCTTCCCCAATTCTATTCGCAGCCATGAACTCACGACCCCTTTGTAATTTATTTATTTGCAAAAATAAATAAATAAATAAATACTTAGACTTTAATCATTCTTATATAGACTCTAGACTTAAATCACCTTAAATAAAAAAAAACATTAAAACGTGAAAGAGTTTTATTTTGAAGGATTAAACGAAAGTGTAATTTACTTTTTATATGAAGGATTAAACGAAAGTGTAATTTACTTTCATATATATATATATATATATATATATATATATATATATATATATATATATATATATATATATATATATATATATATATATATATATATATATATAGTAATAATTAGTACCAATTACCTAAATAATAAAAATTGCAAACGTCCATTTTCCCCTCTCATTTTCATAATTTTCGTCATTGAGCAGAGACTCTTATAAATCAAAACTGTAAAAGTTCTCAGATCCAAATTAAAGCGCCTGGATTTTGATGCTTTAACGCGTTTTTTTGTTTTTTTGTTTTGTTGTTGTTTCATATTTTAAAGCCACCTGCAAAATCCAGAGTTTTGGCCAATAAACGATCACAGATTTGCTGGCAGCATAAAAATAAAAAATAAAAAAATCAATCCGTGGCCTTACCTTCCATCACATCCCCGTTCATCCTGCAGAATATCAACCGTGTCATCGTTACATCCTCACATGCGCCGCGCGCATTTCTCAACCCACATTCCTCCGTCGATTTCCTTCAGTTTTTTTTTGTTTTGGTTTTTTTTTTTGCGTCAAATCAAGCCCCGCTCTGTGTTATTATCGCCCCGAGACTGAAGAGTTGCAGAAAGGGTCTTACCTGAGGCTGTGAGATCCCCCTGTGCGGCGCGCAGGCGGAGGAGCTGCGGACTGTGCGCGCAGAGCGGAGGAGACAGACAGGCGGTGGAGACGCTGCCTGTGGATGGGGGGTTTGGGGGGCGAGGAGGGGGCGGGTGGTCGTCGTTTCAGAGCGCGCAGCTCCCGTTCGTGCGTCAATTAAAACACGAGACATTTAAATATTCCCCTCTCTCTTACATGCAGAAAGCCCTCAACAGAGAGCAGCAAGCAGGAGAACGGCAAGGCGCGAGCCAATGGCCTCCTCTGCATGGAGGATTTCAGTCCCAAACAAGAACAGAAACTGAGTTTAAAAAGCGGCTGTTAACTTATAAAACGCATTATTCTTATTATTTCAAAATCCTAATGCAAAACGTGAATGCGTGTGCTCCAAATTTTTTGGTTGCAATAAAGGTAAATGAGAGTCACGGTCACAAAACGCAGCAACACCCGCGAATGTTTGTGTTTGCACAGAGATTAGAAGGGAACGGCAGCAGCTTCAGGTTCCCTCTGTCTGCAGAGGTTTGTGTGAATGTGCAATAATAAAGGTGCGCAGTCAAACTCGATCAATCAGAAGATGTGGAGCACAGCAACACACAGCTGCAAAGCAAGAATGGCTTCTGTCTTCAATAAGCGGATGCCAAATTGAAATAACACAGTGCGCGTTAATTTGTGTGTTTTTGCAGACGGGAACAAACAAAGTGGAGCCTAAACTCACAGCAGTGATTTAATCATTGCATTTTTTTTTTACCCCTCACTTTCTCTTGTTTTTGAATGATGGTTATTAACCAGAAGACATATTTATTATGAATAATGTCTGATTTTAAAATTATTTTTTGAATATATAATAAAAATATTTTTATTTTGCACATTTTAGAAAGATTACAAAGTGACATGAATAAAGAGTAGCAGAAAAACCTCATAATAAATTTAATACTAATTAATCTTTAGGTTCATATTTGTCCCTTTCCATACATAATTATTATGCATGGAAATTGCCAAATAAAAATTAAAACAACAATAATTTAAAATGATAGAAATGAGAAGTCAGCATGTTTTTGTAGGGAGAATCAACCCATGTCAACTTTCACCTTCCTGAAATATTCCTTAAATCATAATCCACTTTTATCATCACCGTTTTATCTCAATGAAGAGGCTGAAGTTTAGAAAAGGTGATTTCATTTGGAGAGGTTTTATTATTTGTTTTCTGGCAATCTGAACGATAACATGACAACCATCTGTTACATTACAGAGCATAAAGTGCTGGCCCCATTTGAACTGCATGTTTATTGTGAAATAGATGAGAAAATGGGCAGCATCCAGGATAGGATGTCCAAGGAGAACAACACACACACACACACACACACACACACACACACACACACACACACACGCCCACGCACACACACACGCATATACACACGCGCGCGCGCACATGGAGGCTCAGATGGACAGATTTCAAATGACAACAAGTTAACAGAGTACAGTGGTGCTGGGAGCAAAAGGGTGACAATTAATTACTCCTCTGCATAAACGATCATGTGCCACACTGCTAACAGTCATTTTGCTTTGCTTCTTCAGCCTGGGTTGACATCACAGTGCATCTCATCAATAATGCAGCGACGGCGAGATCCGTTTCACAGCGCGCCACGCACGGCACGTCAACGCGCACGTGGCCGTTTCTCCGCGCCTGACACCCAGAAACACGCGGCTCTGCGTCCCGCCTGGGCTCCGCGGCGCGACCCGTCCCGGACGCCGTGGCTCCGATCTGCCGCAGGGCACGGTGGGCTGGATCACCACACATCCAAGGTTCATGTGGCGTTATCATTTCTGGGTCACCTCCAGTGACACTCTGTCTTGCAGAGCAGCTCTCCCCGAGCATGGACAGGAAAGGAGGTGGAGGAGGAGGTGGAGGTGGAGGAGGGATGGCTCCCCGGCTCTCCCAGGATCCACTGTGGAGCAGGGAACCACAAGCTAAACACTGACAGAATGAAGGAAAGGGAAGGGGAGAGGGGGTGGAGGGGGGCTGAGGAGGAGGAAGAGAGGGAGGAGAGAAGCACTGTAAAGCTTTATAGTCACATGTATCACAGTCACATGGAGCCTGGGTGGGTGGGTGAAAGGATGGAGAGATGTTTACAGGCACAAAATGACCATGAAGGGAACATTTTTGAGGGAAATGGGAAATATCAGAACAGCCGATTTACTTGATTTTAAAGCAGCTTAATCAAATCTTCTGCTGAGATTATGGTTATGTTTTTGCATATCTTGTTGGTCATTTCTATCCAACTCAAACTCCCTGCTTCCTCCATTCTCCCCCCACCCTCCTTTTATCTCCCTCTATCTTTCCCTTCCCTTCCCTTCCCTTCCCTCCCTCCTCCGATCTCCTCCCTGCTCTGCTCTGCTGGAGCTCAAATCACAACCCCGGTCCCTGGCAGATGGAGGATAGGAGAGAGAAGCTCTTAACTAGCCAGCCTGAGCCTCTGCTCTCTGCACACCAACTGCTGCCTGCCTCCCCTCCCTGCATCGGAGAGAAGCTCCACCATCACACACACACACACATAAACACACTCCTCCGGCTCCTCTGGGGACGCCGTATCCTCCCGGGGAATGGTGCGTGTATTAGTCCAGATCTGGCCACACTAGAAAGGACATGGAAACATAATAGATGGATGTTCTGTATCATAATATACTGGTTCAGGTTATGTTGTCAAACGGGCAGAGGTGGGTAGAGTAGCCAAAAACTGTCCTCAAGTAAGAGAAGCAGTACTTCAACGTTTTTTCACTCAAGGAAAATAATTTCTCAAGAGTAAAATAACGACTCAAGTACTGAGTAACTGATCAAAACATCAATCATTTAATATCTAAAAATTACAAAATCAGACGGACCGAAACGTGAAAATGTTGGTGTTCTACAAATCTTATATCAAAATAATTAATGTAAGTAACAGAATTACAAAATAACAACATCAGGTAAAATAAACAAGTTTCCAAATCTATTTCTTTCAATATAAAACTTATGAAATTGTAACAAAAACTGCAGGTGTGTGTCTGTCTCTGGTGAATTTTTGGTTAAAACAAGTTTGTTCTACCTTCATTCAGTCTCTCATAGTGAGAGGAGTATCCAGAATTTTAACTCATGTAGAGTAAAAATATATTTGGTAAAACGGCAACTAAAGGATATTTTAATTCAATACTTCCATTTTATTCAGAAGTATTTGATATTTTGAGTAAAAGTAACAAATACTTTTATTTAAATACTTAATATTTAAAATATCACAACATCATTCAGACCTAAATATAAAGTTAGATGAAAATATTGGTGTGTTAAAGGCCTACAATAACATAATTCATATATATATAACATAACTAAAAAATAAGATAAATGGAAACATTATTCCAAATCAATTTCTTTCCATGTACTGTAAAACTCATGAAACTTTAACAAAAACTGCAGGTGTGTGTCCAGTGAATTTTTGTTCTTCATTCAGTGCAGCTGCAAGCAGTGGACAGAGTATTCATCCACTGTGAAATTTTATTCAAGCATCAACACTTCAACATATTTTTACTCAAGTAAATCCATCCAGGAAATCACTGAAGTCAGAGTAAAATTGCATTTGTTAAAAATCCTACTCAAGTACTGAGTAACTGATCAAAACATCAATCATTTAACATCTGACCAAAACATTAAAGTCACGTGGAAATCCATTTCTTTCACTGTAAAGCTTATAAAATTTTAACAAACACTGTAGGCGTGATTTTTTTTGTTTTGGTGTTCTTCATTCAGTGAAGCTGCTCGCAGTGGGTCGAGTGTCCAGAAGAGTAAAAGAAAAACGCACAGTCAATAAATGCTCCTAAAAGCGCCTTCTATCCAAGTAAATGTAACTAGTTCTCTTAGAGACGGGATATACAGAAGGCAATGACATTGTCTGATGGGTGTGACAAGGAACCGCAGATATGAGCGCTTTAATGTAGAACCAGGCAGCGGTAAACAGGCCAGCGCGCTCCTCGGGCTCCTAGGTGCCTTTGACTGCCCCTGACTTTCATCTGGGCTCATCTGGCGGCCGCGGCTCCGCCTGGCATGAGCCTGACCACCAGTTGCGGTCTGAGGGAGAGGCAGCTCCTCTGTGCTATTTGCAGCCCTGTCTGTCCAAAGGAATCTGGTGCGCTGACTGTCACTCTGCGGCCGCGTGTGTTTTTTTATCACTAATTCTACCACAGGGATGCGGTTGTCCATATGACCACTGCGGAGGCTGCTGCCCCGAGGCGAGCTGACACTGTCTGTGTAGAAGGACCAGACGTTGATGTAGGGGCTGTTCAAATGCTGCTTGAATATCAAGACACGCGCGCACGCAGCGGCGCGGGCGCGCGCGCACACACAAACGCACAAAGCAGTGCCCGACCGACCAGTTGCTGGGACTGATGTTCCTTTCAGCCATCATAAGGCTGACACTCAAGGTTTTTTTTCCCTGTCTTCATGCCAACCCTGTGTCAGTTCCTGGCTGCTCTGTCCAACAGTGATGGAGACACTTTAACTGGCTGCGGTTGGGGCCTTTGGCCGCGGGGTTGCTGAGGCTCTGAGATGGTGGGGGCTGCTTGGCCTGTCAACTGGTTGTGACTAGGGCCCGTCTGCACGCAGATCCGATCTGGACAGCTCTCTCTTTCTCTGCAGCTAGTGGCATCGTCCTGCAGAAAGGCACACGGTGTAGAGCTGCCACTCTGCTCCAGTGCAGCATATGCTCCGGCTGAGGGTCAGAGATGTTCAGTCCAAAGTGCCTGAAATAAAAACCTCACATGTCTGCCTGACAGTTGTAGTGCAGCAGTAGATCTGCAGTGAGGAGGGCAAGTAAATCTGGAGTGTTTGCTCATATGTTCACATTGGTTTTACCCCAAAAAGCCAATATTATCAGTCATGTTCAATAGATTAGAATATGTGATTCAACTACCTTTGAAAATAACGACCTTCAATTTTCCAACAAGTCCACATTTCTGCAGTAACATGTTTGTACTGATCTCATGTAATCATAAAATAATCATAATTTACACAAATGAAGGCTTGAAAACATCTACATGACGTGTTTCATTCAGATACTGAAATAAATGAACTTTTCAATAATATTCTAATTTATTGGATGAGTCTGTAGCTTCACTGCTGGGGAAATAATTGGTTCCTTACAAATTTCTCGTGTTTTCATCGCACTACATGAAGCAAATTTAATATTACATATAGCTTGAATAAAAACAAAATGTAGTTAAGGTGGGAAATCCAAGCCTACCTTGTCTTCTATGAAATTATAACTCCCCAAATTTGTAAATCATGAATTAACTGGGATATATAAAATTTTTAGGTTCAATTTTTATTCTTTATGCAGGAGAATAAATGAATTACTTAAACAAAATATGTCTGACAACATGAAGTATGCTAAAGGATCTCAAAAGAAACAGAGAAAGAGTCACTGACTAACAAATTGCAAAGGGGAACAAAGACATTTCAAAACTGTTGGGACTCCAGTTAACCACACTGAGAGTCATTATCCACAACTGCAGCAAACATGAATCCTAAAAACGAACGATTTACAGCAGACGTCAATGTGAGATTCTAATACAATATTTCTTCCAGTATATTCATGTCAGGATTGAATTGTTAGCGTTGTTTCCCTGCAGGAAGCAGGTCCTGGTTCCAAACGTCTCCACATGGAGTTTGCATGTTCTCCCTGCATTCAGTGAGTCTCTCTGGCTACTCCAGCTTTGTGACTGTGTTGCTCTGCGATGGACTAGTGACCTGTCCTGGCTGGACACCGTCTCTTGTCCAATGACCAACTGCATCCAGCATAGAAAATGGAAAATTATAAATATTTTGCAGCATTTATTTTGGAGTTTGCAGTGCACTTACATGAAGATACGTTAGGCATCATAGGGTTAAGTTAAAATGATATGTTGCAATTTGCTATAACATTGCATAAAACTTGAAATTAAGGATATCAAACACAGTTAAACAGTTTTAATTGAAGGCCACAAATCTATTTTATTACATGAATGCAAAGAGGATACTTTGATACTGTTTGTATGCTTGTTATAATGGTGGAAACATAAAAAAAATTCTGTTTTTCTGGTCATTGCTTTCTCAGAAAATTCAGCTTGATTTGAATCTCTCTTCACTGTTCAGTCTGTGGTTTCTCCCATTGAATTGGATTTCTTTGGTAGAATTTTAACTGACCCGGTCAGAGAACAGTTGTGAAAGATGACATCGATTGCTGTTCGTCTGCCTGTAGTTTTAATAATTGCAGCAGAGGAAGTGAAGGAAACCATTTAAATATTAAACTAACATTGACAGCTGCCTCTCTTGGTTCTACACTTCTCTCTTTGCAGTGGACGGTGCTTGTTTACAGTGCAGGCAGTTTCCGGTAAGCTTCATAGCATGGAACTGGAACATTATGTCATGGCCAAATAGCCATTGAGTTAAATTTAAAACTTAAACAGTCCATGTAACAATCATTTTACAATAGCATAAGGTCCAGACTATCTGTACAAAGAGAAGCTTAAAACAAGGGGCTGATTTTTACCATGTTGAAAAAAAATGACAAAAATGCTCATAAAAAAAAGCCTAGAGCCTGTGAATTGATAAGATTCACCAGAATCTCCTGCTGTTTTGTCACAGTCACCAACTGCTTAGTTAGAGCATAATGGGGTGTGTGTGGTGTGTGTGTGTCGGGGGGAGTTGGGGTGGGTTTCAAACCTGGATGGGAAGACGTGGAGGGGATGAGGGCAGACATGAAAGTTGGCCTATTTCATGGTCAGGCTGCGGGACCGCCGAGGCCCTGAATGGCAATGCTTCTACTTTAATGTGACAGACAAGTCCCGAGGCAAAAAACCCCACGGAGCTGCAGCAGGCAAGCGAGCCCCAGGTAGGGCTGCAGTTGATGAGTGTGACACCTTCACCGTCCCGCTGCAGCCGCCGCACGCTCCGCTGCCTCTGCTTAGAGGAGCACCAACAAACCCGCCCCAAACAAACCCGCCGCAGAACCTGCCCTCCCCAGAACCTGCCCTCCCCAGAACCTGTCCTCCCCAGAACCTGTCCTCCCCAGAACCTGCCCTCCCCAGAACCTGTCCTCCCCAGCCAGTCATGTTGGCTATACTAGTCTCCTTTTATAGCCGCTCGAAGACCAGCCTTTGGGGATCCCAGCTGCCGTGGACGCGGCGGCAGACACATCCTCTCCTCACGACGCTGTTTGCCCAATCAGGCGGAGACGGGCGAGTGTGTGTGGCATCTTCAGAGCAGCAGAGAGAGACAGAGGAGCCCGGAGGCATCGCGCTGCCTTCCCACATGCACTCACAAATCAAGCGGCGCCGCTTTCCCCGACGCCTCCTGCACGCACAGGTGGAGCTGCGTGAGCACTTGACCTCTCCATCTACCATTACTGTGGGCTACAAAGTGCTGCGTTAAGCGCAACCTTTCTTCTATATTGGCCTATTAGGAGCCACAGGGCGCTCTGATGGAGGGAGCATCCCTATGCATGTGTGCGTCTCAGCACGCTGGCGAACATGAGCTGATCTATTGCAGTCCTGGGATGAGAAGGCCCAGGAGTTCATTAGGGCTGCAGCTCTGGAGAGCAGCCGCGGGGAGCTGCGCTGTAGCCAAGTGTTGCCAGGAGGCTGAGCTGCGCGTCCGGTGGTGGGAGGAGGGGAGGGAGGGCTGCTGCTGATGTCCATGGCATGTTTGCTAACAGCCTGATTCCATCAAGTGGTGCAACAGCAGCGCAGCCAAGTGCGAGGGCTGACCCTCCCCTGCACCCCTCCACCTTCCTATTTTTAACAACACAGCGCATCAGTCAAAGGTAGACAGTTCAGTCAAGCACTTGTGGAGTGCAAATGATGCTAATATTCATGCATGTTTGTACATTTGGGAGCAACAAAAGATAACGAGAGATGCGAAAGCAAAAGAGCTCCATCTGACTATTTGCAGTTACGTTCACTCATATGCCCTTTGTCTTGAGGGCGAAGATCTAAAATGCACTCTCAGTTTTCATCTCCCTACTCCCACAACCCTTGTAAATGCATCTGAGGAGGGGATACCGCAAAAATCTTAAATACTCTTAAAGAGACATGAAAAAACAAAGCTCGGGGCGTTCTGGTGGACATCGGAGAAAAAAGATATGCAGAAAATAAACCACGCTAAGAGAAAACAAAGTTATAAAAGACTATTTTACATTAAAGTCTAGTGAACAAATCCTATCTCCAAATCCTCCATTTGTGACAATGAAAACAATCCTAAGAGTAGTTGTGATTCATAAGAGGTAGGTATTGCACAGACACTACCAATATTTCATCATTTATTACACAGCAAAAAAAAAATACTCACATGCAGGAAAAATAACGACAGGCAGGAGACAAGCCAGGAGAGCTGCGCTCATTCCAACCAGCATTTAGCATTTTATCTCTGCCTCGTTACAGCTCTATACGTAAAACAGGGAGTTGAAGTGTTTCTTCATTGCAGGATCCTTCACGTTGACTTGGCCATATGGACACTGTGAGAGAAAATGACTCCATCAAAAGATGCATGTAAAGCAGCTCTTTAATCACACAGAGAATGGATGGAAATATGACATATAAAACAAATTAAAAACACAATGCAAAGGGCCAGAATGAGACACATCAGGACAGAACAGGGCGATGCAGGACGGGACAGGACTAGAGGGAAGGAGTGGTGTGGCGAGGCAAAGCAGGCCGGGATTGAATCGGCCAGAATGAGACTCAGTGGAGCAAAGCAGGATGCCATTTTCACAAGTCTCCTTTAGAATGAGTAATTCTGCACATAATGTGGTGAAACAATGGAGACTAAAACCAGAAATCAATTCATTTCACCACTGTGGACAGTCTCGTCTTGTGAGTACATCATGGATTAAAGGAACCGGGAAAAAAAGCATAATTGTGACTTTAATCCAGATCTGTACATGGGAGCAAACAGGTTCAATAACAGAGATGAGCAGCGCAGGTGGAAAATATCTTTCTGGAAGAAAATTTTGAATTTAAGTGATTTTGGGGGGTTTTTTACGTTGTCAAGGCGTTCCCCTTTGGAAGAGGATTAAGTCTGAAAACATTTGCCCATTCTTCATGGCAAAATAGCTTGAGCTCAGTCAGATTGGTTAGACAGCCTTTTTAAAAGTCTGTCTAACCAAAGGTGTGGACTTTGACTGGGCCATTTTAACAAATGCTTAAAATGCTTGGATCCAAACCATTTCATCACAACTTTAATAGTTTCTTGTGGTTGTTCTGCTGCCTCTGCTTCAGTCTCAGGACTTTTCTAGCACCAAAATTCCCAAACCAAACAGACTGAAGCCTTGGGTTATTAACTCACAGTAAGACTGTTTTTCTTTGGCATTAGACAATTCAACCGTCTTTTATCACTCTGGTTTTTCCGGTTTAGCATGTTTCATGTCGGGAAATAGAAAAACTGTTTCCTGAACCATTTTAATGATTTAATTTTTGCTCTAAATTGATTCATCAGTTATTTTCTCATACACATTTCTATTTTTGCATGTGATTCTTAAATCTTTTACAATTATGGATGAACATATTTTGTGCCTTTAATGTGATTTTTTTCTCTCTCTTGCTTTACATGTATGAAGGCGCCATGTTAATAAACTTGTGTTCAGACTTGTTTTGTTTTAGTGGCTCTGTAAAAGCAACTTTTATCTGTCCCGATCGTTCACCTTTCCAAAAAAATTTGCTTTTATTGACTCCAGACAAGTAGTTAAAATTTAAACACTTAGAAAACTCTCAACCTAAATATAAAGGTACTTTATTTGTTTAGACGCACCTGTAGATGCATCAATAGAACACACCGCTATACTTTTGACTATTAATTCATTACCAATTACATGCTTTCTTTCACCCGTAATGCTACCAGTCCAACAAAACGCACAGCAGACCAAAAAGAGTAGAAACACAATGGGGGAAAAAAACACAACAGACCAAAACAGCTGAGGCTGGATAAAGGAGACGAAATGTGCAGAAGAATACCAGCGAGCCAAAGGACGACACAACCTGGTGACAACAACAACAAAAAAAAGAGAAGAAGACAAAAGAGCTCACGTGTCTGCAGGCGCTGCCGCAGCATTTCCCTCTCTGAAGGTGGGCATACTCTGTGAACACCTTATACCCACTGGAAGGGTCCACATACATCTGCTTCTTTGCCTGAACATAATGAAGATATTATAATTTAATTAGCATGACAAACAAGCATGCATGCCAGTGTGTGACCCCTGCATACATAACTATATACAGTACATTTAATTACACAAAGGTAAGCTCGGTAAGTAAGCAGCCTGAACGCACTGATCCTGGATATGGGTGTACACACACCAACAGATTGGCTCAGGTGAAGGGAAAAAGGGAAAAGCTGACCTCTGTGCATAAAAACAGATGTAAAACAGGTTAATTCTCATGATGTCGCTGATTAATTTGTGCTATCCTTTCGTGCGACTCCAAAGGCGAACGATTAATCAACCGTGCTACCTCGTCAACACACACTTTCTAGACAGTTTGTTTAGACTAATCGTTCCACAAAAACACCTCTTGAAGGCGAAACACATTGAACTTCTCTTGCCATGTTTAGGGAAGTTAGAAAATGTCATCTCTCAGTCTGTTTCAAACTGAGAGCGCACTAGTTGGTGAGCTTTGACAGCTCACAAAAGCAAAAAAAGCCTGGGGCCTTTCAGTGACACGGCCTGTCATTTCACATGGCGGCGCAGGGCCGCATAGTGAAGCTGGCATTGCCGCGCCCCCCCACGGTATTGTGCTTTTCCCACCCAGGCCCTACCGCTCTCCTCAGGTCGCGGCCAACTTGCCTCAACTTCATCCTCACTCCGAAGCGCAATATTTACAACAGATAAGCCTAAAGGCACGTAGACGACACCTTTGCACCGCTGTCATCGAGGCGGAGCGCCTCGCCTCTGTTTGATAGAGGAGCAAGTCAGAGCTGGTGAATGTGAGATGTCTGACAAAAACGATTACCGCTACCGGGTGGGTTAAAAACCTAATACTACAGATAATAAATCAAATCAGTCACATTGGTTTTGCGTTTAGTGGGAAAATGCTAACTGTTAAAGTAAAGTTTTAGAAACACAAACCTTGTGGGTTACATGGTTTTCAATAGTTTTTTCACAACTAGAAGCTGAAAAGTGTGACCTGTGTATATATTTAGTTCTAAAATCCTTCCATTGGAAAATAGGCTTTAAAATACTTCTGTTAGCTTCTGAATCACATCCCCATAACAAGAACTTGGCAAAATGTCCAACAAGACAAAAATGAAAATGTGCATAAATCATAGTTGAAAAAAATCGAGGCAGTTTTCCGCGATAGTATCCTAATTTTTTTTTTTTTGATTCCTTGCAGGTTCAGTTAAACTTTTAGTTTCCACATGATGGACAATAATCAGGACTTCACCTGAGGCGTTCTGGACATTCTCCACCAGGTCCGACTGTTTTACAAAAAATGAAACTGATGAGA
Organism: Poeciliopsis gracilis; assembly: GCA_911649635.1. Taxonomy (NCBI): domain Eukaryota; kingdom Metazoa; phylum Chordata; class Actinopteri; order Cyprinodontiformes; family Poeciliidae; genus Poeciliopsis; species Poeciliopsis gracilis. The sequence goes on along the minus strand of CAJVRI010001524.1, from coordinate 744,668 downwards.
CAGACTGTTTATCAGAATTATTTTGTGACGCCTCTTATTTCTTTTATTTGGTCAGGATCAGGTTCTTCTAAAGGTCACATGACAGTCTGGTCATTTTATCCATTCATCGTCTAAACCTACTTGTCCTTGCAAGGTCGCAGGGGGAGTTCTGGTGCCTATTTCTAGCGGTCATTGGGTGAGAGGCGGCGTGCATCCTGGACAGGTCATCGGTCCATCACAGGGTGAAACAGAGACACACCGAACAAATACACAAACCTGAGAGCATCTTAAGAGAGACTGATTAATATACCAGTTATGTTTTTAGACTGCAGGAGGGAGTCTAAAGGGAGAATATGCTAATTTCATGCAGAAAGGCCCCAACCCAGGATTCAAACCAAGAACTTCTTGCTGCAAGGCAACTGTGCAACCAGCCGCACCATCAACCATCGTAATCGATTTTCTATCAATTATTCGGACGATTTGACAACACTGATCAATTTATGGGATAAAAAATTTGGCACGTTCTGCAGATTTTTTATTTAACCACTTACGCCTTTTTTATGTACTATTAGAAGTACATTAAAAGACGCACACAGATAATTTAAATTCCTTTACACACTAAAGGAATGTAGTATTCCTTTAGTGTATGTTTGATCATTTGTAGAAAAAGATGCATCTGCACATGCTGCTTTTCACATCAGCATGTGAAAAGCTCGGCCCTTTCCAATTATTAAAAGTGTAAAGCTAATCTGATTATATGTTGCTTAACATGATATCTTTTTTTAAAGAGTCTGAAACAGGTGAAGTTACAACTTGAGGAGTTTTGGCAGGAACCTACTTACAGACCAGTGCCTCTCAATTCTGGTCCTCAGGGAACACTGCCCTACATGTTTTAGGTGTTTTCCCTTCTAACAGGTTCCTGCAGCACTTCATGGCTGCAGAGAAGGTCGTGCAATCATTTGAATCAGGTAATCAGGAACAGAGACACCTAAAACATGCAGGGTAGTGATCACTGAGGACCAGAACTGAGAAATACTGTTATAGACAAAGAGGAATTTCTTTATATATCTTAAATGCAAAATGTACATGTATTTTTGGGTAAAATTTTGCATTAATTACTGCTGTGTTCTTTCAGAAAATGTCATTTTATTGAATCTGTCTACTCCAGTTAACGATTAACCTATGACATAAATTTAACATGAGGTTAAAGAGTCTGACTTTTGAGCTCATTGCACTTCCTTTTATATGGATCACCTGTGGTGTGACTACGGAAAACTGCAGGTCAGGATGCTCTTAGAATCTGCAGGTCAAATGTTGGTCAACCCCAACTTTTACGCCTTGCTGGGGAAATACAAGGATATATTTATGTGCTATTTGAAGGTGTCAAATATTACAAATAATTTTATTTCATTTTAAAATGGCATGGACTGCCTTTTGTCTGGAAATAAATTAGATTTGGATGGATGGACAGCCTGGGATGCTTCAGAAGTACCATTTATGGTGTGATTATGTTGTGATTATGTCTCATGTTAACTGGAGTTGTTCTGATGCCTGACAGTTTGTGGTACCTCACATGCCTCCCTGTGGAGTCTGTGGATGGTCACCTCCTGCTCTGTCAGCCTCTGTGCAGCTGCAGCGCTGCTGTCTTCACTGGCCTGCAGGTTGCAGCTGCTTTTCTCGCGCTCCGAGCTGCTCTCCTCTGAAGGCTTCATCCCTGACACCTTTACGAGTCGTTTATGAAGCTGGACACGGAGCTGAATCGACCTGCTGATGAATGCTCTGCTGGGGGGCTTTCTGTAAAACATGCTCGCGTAAAAACCCGGTTTCTGTCATTTAGAAACGCTGGAAACCGACAGAACCCTGCGGACACTGTTTACATTCAACAAAGATTGTCTATGCAGCATGTTAACTTTCTCCCTACTCCTCCTAGTTTTCCCTGTACAGCCTTGTGTTTTACTTCCTGATCTGCCTCTTTTTACATTTGTCACATGTGGTAATTTTAACTGCCAGACTCCACAGCGCCCCTGCTGTTTCAAAGCTGCTATGATCTCTAGTTGTTTAGTTTTGAATGAAAGAGAAGAAACCTACAGGTGGGTCTCAGTAAATCAGAATATCAGCGAAAATGTAGCTTATTTAATTAATTTATGGCATTTATGTATTACCTTGATGCTTCACACACAGTGATATATCAAGTACCGCAGTTATTTGAATGATTATAGCTTTCAAAATTAAAATGTTACTAATTACTTGTGAAAAATATTCATCTCTTCAGTGCATAAATGTTATGTTAGCCACCAAAATCTGAATCCCTTTGTCACAAAAGAGCATTGCTGAAAAGGTTTGTTGTTAAAAGACTGTTATATCTGAGCACAGGGCCGCTAAGAGAATTCCAAGGGCCCTTAACCAACAGGGGGGGCCGCAATTTATTTATTTTCTCATAGAAATAGAAAAAATCTGGGGCCCTGTCAATTTCAAAATTAAGCATATTCTGTTTTAAAAATTATTTTTAGCAGTAAAAATTAAATGTTGCCCCTCCTAGACTAAAAAGCACACATCCGTATTTACACTGAACCCCCCTGGATCTGCATGAAATGGTTCCTCCAGCAACAGTCAGTACAACACAAGAATGGCTGTGGCTGTTAGTATGATGCTAAGGAAAGTTATAAAATCAGGCTTTCAAAAATACAAAGAGAAAAAAAAGGACAATTTTTCTCAAAAAAGAGGTGGGAAGACTGTGGGAGATTGTCAACCATTTAGCATAGTTAGCTTAGCTACTGACTACTGTTTTCCTCCTTTTCAATAGTATTTAATGAATTAAGGGAGAAAAAAGTTACCAGCATATTCAGATGTCCCTGTACCTTTTCCACACCTATCAACAGGTGAGTCAGTCAGCAGCAATTCCAGCATAACCTTTAACCCCTGTCCCAGTGTACAAGGCCAGCAACACTGTGTCCAATGACAAGCAGTTAGCATCATGGCAGTGAGTCTATAGGGATCTCTTTGTGTTTTTACTCTTTTATTACAATTACAAGGTTTTGTGTTTCGGAATGAAGAAATGTGGTAGAAAAATGTGCAAATGTAACAAAAATTACCTTGAGAAGATTGTGAAGCAAAACTATTTGGCGATGATTCAAAAAGCTTGGACTGCAGCTGCTTCTCAGACAGACTTAACCAGAATGTGGACTGAATAATATATTTATAGTATTTACTTTTGATGTTTATGGATTACAGCTGCAGAGTTGACACCAGTCCAGCAGTTTGTGACATCCTAAAAAAAAATATAAGCCACAAAATGGCATTATTGAAGAAGCCGCCCATTTGCCAAGTGTTCAAAAATATTAAATAAAGCTCAATGTAAAGAAAAATAAGTCTCTATTTGTAACCAGTTCACATATAAAATGATTTACTGAAAATAAAAAACTTTTGATAGTATAATTCCTTGAGATACACCTTATTGTAAAATCCACCTTTTAAATATATTTGTGTTTGGTGACACAGAAAAAATGAATAGCAAAAAATAAATTTTTTACATTTTCAGATAATTTTGTTTTAGAAATGCAATATTACACCTTTTTGAAAGACACAGCTGAATGACAACTTGAGATGTTTGAGGTATTTTTCAGTAGCTACTCCATCTTTGTGATATGAGCTCATTTCCTCTTATATGCTCGGAAGCACTACAACAATCTCTTAAAAAGGGTCTCATGTATTTTCTAGGTTACGCTATGAACGGTATAGTTTCTAACAAAGAAGCAGCTTCTGCAAAAACTGCTGACAGAGTTTTCAGTGCACCTTTAACGTTGTGCTTTGAACATTTTGTCAATCCCACCACTCTGTCGGAGCAAGGAGGTTAACCTCGACTCCACAAAAAAAGCTTCAGTGGCTTCGCTTTCCCGCAGCACACAGAGAAGACGCATCTTCTCTCCGTAAAATATTAAAGCAATACAGCTACTTGGACTTGGCTCTGCAAGGTTGATGAGTGGACGCTAATGAGTCCTCCCAAGGTTACCCACCGCTGTAAGCCACTGCTGATTATGTGTGTGCTCAGAACTATGGATAATGAAACCTGACAAGTGTCTTTTGACTGACATTGTGCGGTCAATTCACCCTCAAACAAATTACACGTCGCTGGTAAAGAGGAATTTGCATGCACATTATTCAGCGGGGTGATCATTGCAAAAAAAAAAAAAAAAGAAATTTATTGGTTAGGCAGATAAATCTTAATAACACCTTTGTAGAGGTTCTGCAGACAACATCAACATAATGTCATTCAAAAACAACTAAAAAATGACATGAATGTTACACATTTGCAATGGAATTAACACTGGAATCAATGCAATACTGTGAAATGCTTTTCCTAGAGTGAGCTTTGCTGTGTATTTTATTTTAATGTGCATTTCAGTTCAGTTAGAAGTAAAGTGTGTGCACCTCATGTTTATCTATAACCATTGTCTGGAACTGCAGTGATCAGAGAAAAGATCATTAAAAAGTGCCATTAATATCCAAAAGTATACTGATGGTAATAAACTACTGAAGGTAATAAACCTCCAGTTTAAAACCTTCAGGAATATAACTGTCTTTTTATTTGTTACATTTGTTACTTAGTGCGTAGTATGAACATGTTATTCCTTTTGTCCCTATGTCAACAAAACATCTCCACCACTATAATTTCATATGAATGTCTGAAGCAGCATGCCCCAGTCTGCTGCCACTTAATTACCTTCCAGCCTGCCTGAAGACATCTGGCTGCGATCCAGAAAACCTCTCTGTTAAACAGTAAGGAGAAAAACCATTGGAATAAAAGATGCAATTTTTGCTTTTGGAAACATAAAATGGAGGAAAAAGATATGGTACATCATTCAATATTTGGTATTACTTTAAGATCAAGATTTAAGAAATGTAACTCTTGTAGCTGCAACAAATTACTTCCTCATGACACTTTCCAATAAAAGCATGTTGAATTCATGTTCACTTACACGGAATCAAATTCAGTCAAAATTTAGTTTAAATCCATTTTATTCCAATACGATCCTAACAAGTTGCCAAGTTCAGATCTGAAGTCAAATTCAGTTGATCATGTGCTTGGTAAAAAAAAAAATCAGTTTAAGGAATCCCATCTGAGCATATCAAGTCATCAAGTGTGCAGCAATCCCTCATCGAGAGCAAGCGTGTGGTAACAATGGAGAGGAATTGCACAATTTTAACAGGGCAAATCCGACAGTATAGAGTTAGGCTAGAACTTTAGATAATACAGCATCAACACCTTCCTTTTGAAAAAGGAAAAAATAACCAGTCAATGGCAGAAATTGCTCCTTAAAAAAATACAAACCTTAATGCAGAAGCACTGGGCCAATAACACTTTGTATGAAAAAACAAAAGAGAGTACCAAGTGATTAAGGTACTAACAGCTCCAGAAATAGCTTGGTTTTAAAAATGATTAAAAATTATATCTAGATGATATCTACTCTCTGCAGGTAGACAAACAAGGAAACAAAGACAGTGAATGGCAGCAATTGCTCCATAAATGGATGCAGTCAAATACAAAGTCTACATGGTGGCAGAAGCTACATAAACGGCTTGAGACTGGACTTTTAAAGTTCTGTTCTCAGCCAATCCACACTCAGTCTGACAGAACTGGAACAGTTTTATGAGGAAAAATGGGGTGAAACTGCAGCATCCAGATATGCAGCCTCAATGAGATCTGTTCACACAGACTCTGCTGCCAAAGGCGCATCTACTAAATACTGACTAGACGAGGGTAAACCTTTATGCAGTCACTTGTTTTATGTTAAATATTTATATTAAATTGTCACTATTTTTGAAGAAATCAGTTTTCACATTGATATTGATCTTTTTAATTAACTTTTGTCAAAAAGTCCAATTTTGTTGACGTGGACTGATTTGTTAAAGCAATAAAAGGTTAGAATACCCATGAGTGTGAATATTTTTGAGAACATTTTTAGGCACTATTGGAGCATTGACCTGAGTGTTCTTTCTTTGGCAGAAACAGAGAGGGTACAAAGTCATCTGTAATAATTGCTCCATAATTCGCTTCATTTAGGAAAAGAAACACATCTAAACACGCCAGGAGTTCTTTCTATGGGAATAAACTAAAACAAAGAGTACATAAAGTTAATGGCACCAATAACTATGTGAACAACTTTGTCCTTAAGGAGACCAACTAAGCAAAGCACCAGAGGAAATACTTTCAGTGGAAATAAAACCAAAGCAAGAACACAAGATAAAAATAGAAATTGGATTATTTTAAGGACTCAAAATGAGCATTAAGTTATTATTCACAGCATCTAAACTATATTTTTATTCTGACTGTAAGGTTAACGACAGTAAATTTACTTGGATGCTGTGGTTCGAGCTGTGAACGCTGCACTCGGAAACAAGAGACTTTGTTATTTTTGGAGAATTGTAATAAAGAGTCCTTAAGCAAACTTTTAGCAGTAATTTAAAGTGCTAATGCATGTAAACCATTATTGGTAATTTAAAAACAGATGAAACTGAGTTATTCACAGCTGCCTCTGCGTTTGTTTCATGCGTCAACTGCTGCTGTCTAACATGGTTAGTGTTTAAGGGCCATGCTCTCTTGACACACTGTAATTATGCAGGAGAAAGTCAGGCAACCGTGCCAGCCTTCGCCACCCTTCCTCTGTGCACCGCAGTTGAATCAACTTCCCACTGAGCAGCATAGCTGCCGAGGCCACAAAGCTTTGCCAAAGGACACATCAGTGGTGGTGCTGAAAGAGGGGCAAAAGCTGCTCTTTGATTTATTTTTTCACTTCTCAGATTCATCTGATCAATTTCCTTGCCTCAGTCAGCATTTGCATTAAGCAACACAGAGATGTCAGTTTATGTTGCTTCAAACGCTAAGTACACTTTTAAGGTAACAGTTTTCTTTTGTCAGTCTGTGGTGACAACTTTATTTGCAAGTCAGGTTCAAACACCACATGCCAACATGGGATTGGAGCAAGAAAGCTATTAAAACCACAAAGAAAACTGAAGTGCAGCACTCACTAATGCATGAAGAATGACGATAGAATGTGATGCTTAAAGTGTAACTAATCCACAAATCAACTTTCTTTTGCAGATAAAATATCTAAATAGGCTCCTCTGGGTTCTACCTTTTTATTTCTGTTCAAATGTTGACATCTCTGTGTAAATTTGTTTAAATACTCTGCAGCACTTCCCTCCTTCTGATGACCATTGGCTGCTGCAGTTAAACGTTCTTATTGGTTAATGGTGCAGCTTTGTTAGCTTCTCCGTCTCTCAGCTCTGGTTTACCATCTCACTGAGAAACGACCCTGCTGACGAGTCAGGAGTTGAAATTGCGAGCATGCCGAGTATCGATCCATGTCAGTGGATTTGCATTCACATGGTTAGTTAGACTTCATGTTCAAAAAAGTGATTGTGAAAGATTTTTGAAGTTTTACATTAAAAAATCAAGTCATTGTTGTTTTTGTGGCACATTCGTGTCTGGGGTTTATTGGCACTGGTTTGCATTTTAAAATGACATTTATTAAGTTGAAGCAACAAAATATATTTTTCTCCCATTTGATCTCATGGTCCTTTAGAAGAAGAGTACAGATATTTTATGCACCACTGAAATAGGAAACAAAGTGCAGGTCCTGTTTCATAATAATGCTTTTTCAGACAGAAGTTGAAAAAACTTTTAGAACAGCAACTTCTAGCATTCAGAATTTGGGGGCCCATTATGATATTCCAACTGGATCGGCCTTGAATTTTTTTAATCGATTCTCGTTGCCATAATTGATAAAAGGAAATTTATTGACCATACTTGTTATGTTTGTGTTTGTGTATGTTTGTCCATTTCAGCACCAGCCAAACTTTGGGTGGAAGCTGGGAAGTTTGAGACTCTCTGTCCATATTTATTACAATATAAACATCATTACACTGGCATCAAATTGTGGTGGACATGTTGGAACTGTTTCCTTGCACCAAGATTCTTTGTGGAGCTTGCATTTTCTCTGAGTGCAACTGTGTTTTTTTTTTTCTTTTTCCTTTCTTTCTAGTTAGTTGGGCTTCTTCCCATCATCCCAAAACTTGCATGTCAGGTTAATGGGCCACTCTGAACTGTCTGAAAGTGTGAGAGAGAGAGAGGGTGTGTGTGTGTGTGTGTGTGTGTGTGTGTGGGTGGATGGTTGCTTGTCCAGTGTGTTTCTGTGTTGGCCTCTGACCCACTGACTGAAGGAAAAGAGTGTTTGTAACATATGGCCACTAATAATCTTGGCACATCAAAACATAAACCATGATCTTTTTTTTTTTTTTTAAATAATCTAATATTCTGCAACATATCTACCAACTCAATAGTCATAAATTCCTGTTTTCAAACATCTATTAATGATTTCATATGAGTATGACCTGCTGAGTCCCCTGGAGTCAGGGGAAGATGGTCAACAAGTTACATAGATGAATGTCTTATATATTAAAAAGTGGATAAAAAGTAAGAAATTAAAATAGAGTGCTGGATGTGTCTTTTGTGGGTTTCAGAAAATGTAAAACTTAACCTCCTGGTGATGTCTGCTTTCAAAATGTGAAAAAGTATAGAAAATGCATAGATAATATACAATTATATTATACAATAATAAGATAAATTCTCCATGAATAAGCATTATTTTCATTCTTTGCCACATAGATCCATTTGGATGCCATGAACAATACTCAAGAGTTGCTCCAGGTTTGCCAGTTGCGGAGCTAATCTCCCATTTCACCACCTCCCAGTGGTGACCTGACAACATGTGACCGTGAAACGACGCTGCTGAACTCAAGACTCATTGGACAGGGCAACATTTTTCCAACCTGTCAGGTTTCAGTAAGTCTGAGGGCATTGTAGCCCCAATTCCTAACTGACAGGAGAGGCACCCAGAGTGGTCTTCTGTTGCCCATCTGCTTCAGGTTCAACATGTTGTGCATTTAGAGGCAGCTAGAGGGGGTATTCTACATACCTTGACTTTAACAAGTGATTAACAGCTGCTCACGGAATAGTTCCTCTTTTCCAGACCACTCTTCTGATTTTGCTACATGCTCAGTATGAAGGACAGCAGCAGGACTGTCCACTGTCGCTACGTGCGTAGAAAAGACAATACTGCGAGTCAGTGACCTGATGGGTTTCCTTAGATTGAAGAAATTTTAAATTAATTTGAATAATGAACTGATTTTTTTGACTATCAGGATCAATACAAATGTATGTATGATTGGATTGAAATTTGTAAAGTGCCTTGAGATAACACATCCTGTGATTTGGCATCGGATAAATAAACTGAATTGAATTAGCTGTGCATGAAAATCTCAGTAGATTAGAGGTTTGTTCTCTATGGAGCCTGTTTGTCTCATTTAGTCTGAATTTCAAACAAGAAATCTGGACTCTTCATGTCTTGACGCTTAAAGTCACTGAATCGCTTCCATTGACTCACAAGGAACCGAACTGGTTTGTTTATATTGGAAAAATCTTCCCAGTGAATGTATGGCACTGTTGCCTTGCAGCAAGAAGTCTGCATGGAGACACAGACTCCATGCAGTTATGTCAACTGGTCTCTCTAAATTGCACATAGGGTTAGTGCGCGAGTGCATGTGATGGGTCGGTTCACCATCAAATGACTGCTGAAGGTAGACACCAGAATGATGGATGGTCCCATGCATGTAAACTCCATGCAGAATGACTCCAACCCAGGATTCAAACCCAGAACCTTCTTGTTGTAAGGCACATGCATATAATTAATGAGACTATGGATGTATAATGATTTTAAAAAATATTTAACTGCTCGAACTTATTCAATTCTGAAAGTGGTGACACAATCACAATGATATTCTAATAATTGAACATTATTTTTATGTCATAATTTTGTACAGTATATTATTATTATTGTGTTATATTTATCTTTTAAGACTTTTGGAACTTTTTTGTGAACCTCTCTCTATATGTATCTGATGCTGCTGTTACACCTGAATTTCCCCTGTATGGGACAGTAAAGGCTATTTCTATGCAATAATTTAATAATATACAAATTGAATTATATATATAAATTTGTGTAATATATAACAGATTAATAAGCTAAAAAAAGGACAAATACTGCAAAGAACAATTTTGCTCTACACAGCAGCACCTGCACCGCTCCAGCAGGAACCAGCGCTGAGGGCTACAGTATTATTGAGCTAATATTACAGAGTCATAGGGAAGCCCCTTTTTATAAGAGGCATGAATCACATGGCTCAGGTCTGCTGCTGCATCATCATCCTCATCATCCTCCCTGATACTCATCCACAGTGGAAGCAGGACGCTCGCGGGCAGCAAGGTGCTCATCTGACGTGCCGACGTCACCGGGTCTTTGACAGCACTTCCTGGAGTGGTGTTTGTTGTGGGAAGCGGCCCCGGTGCTGCTGAGCCGAACTGGGAAATTAGGCCACATATACACGGCAGGAACAGACGCGACACGCCGTTGCTTCGCTCGAACATGTGGACGCCTTTGACCGCCACTAGATAACAAGGACAGAGGAGAGAAGAGAAAAGGGGGGACGTTGGAGTCTGAAGGAAGGACGAGGTGGAAGAGGGAAAAACATATTCTCAGAGCAGCACAGCAGAGCCGCCGACCGCACGGAGCTGTCGCGATGTTGTAACTAAACCATGGACAGCAGGATAAAGTAAGACCCCGGAGTTTCTTTCTCATTTCTCTCCGTGTTCTCCCCTCTTTCCACCATTCAAACTGTCAAGCTAACGGCTAATGTGGCGGCGGTTGGAGGCACGTCGCGTTGACTCGGGGCTGCGGGAGAAATGCGGAGGAATGCTCGGCGCAATCCGAGCCCGTCTCCAGCCGCGGACTTAAACGGCCGAGCCAGCTGGCCCAGACAGCATGTGGGTCAGTCTGTGGCCGTCTGCTAGCTGCCCACCAGTTAGCGGCTGTTGACAGCCAGAGCAGCGGGCGGACTCGGATAGGAAACACGGGCAAAGTCCAGACAGCGGTGAAATGAGACAACTTCTCTTTCTTATTCACTCGTTTTAATGAAAAGTTAACTTGTTTGGCTGATTTAATTGAAAAATTACATCTTTTAAATTAAATAAAAAAAAGTAATTTCACACAGTCATATATTTTATGTTAAAAAAATTAATATTACATAATAGGAAATAAAAAAATAAAGTGTTCCTCTATATTTTCATTTTCATCCCAAGAATGTCTTCGTTTTGAATGTATTCATAAAACTATCCATGAATAAACTGCTTAAAAATAAATATTGAAAATGACATTGATGTAATTTGGAAGTTTGCAAATAAAAACTATAATATTTAAGCACAAAGTTGTTATCTCAAAGTCCTATTTCTGAGACTCTTTAGAGTTTTCAGGGCCATGTAATAAACTATGGCGGGCCGCATTTGTACCCCCAGCCTCGAGTTTGACACATATGCTCTTTACTCTACATAATTTGCACTTAACAGTTAGACATGGCTCCTTTTGCATGAATTACTGCTTTGGTGCAGCGCTGCATGGAGATGATCAGCCTGTTGTGCTGCTGGGGCAGGAATTTGCAGCTCCAGAGTCACTTTGGGCTCTTAAAACCCAAATAAGACATATTTTTAGTTTTAAAAGCAATAAGGATGGGTGGCTTAACAGCTCCTCCATTCAAACTGTGTTTTTATATTGTTTTTTTCCTCTTCTTTTTACTTATTTATTGAAAGCTGGCTTTATTCGTTGAATATTTTTTCCTTTGACAAAAATAGGTGATTAATTTTGTTTTAAATGAAAACAAATAAATATATAATTTAAGTTTTTGTGGCATTAGTGGGCTTTATTTGTTAGTAGCTAGACAGGAAGAAGGGGAGAGCGAGAACAGGAAGACATGCCATAAACGGCCTGGAGGCGGGAATCGAACCGGGGAACAATTGCATATGGTGCTCCTGCTCGACCTCTGAGCTATTTTCACCCAATAGAAATACATCTTAATTATTTCCTTAACTTCCAAAATAACATCTAATTTATATTTTAAAGCTAAAGGTACATTTTCAGGGGATTTAGTGGCTTTTTGAAATGAAAAGATTGCTGGTCCATGACTCTCTCAAAGCAGGACGATACCATTGTCATCAGGCCAGGTGTTGGTACGCAGCCCAGCTACCAACACCTGGCCTGCGTTTGGTGGATCTCGAAACAGTGACTCCAGCCGTAGTCTTGTTTATGCAAATTTCCCACCAGTTTTTCCCTTCCACTAAACTTTCTACAATACTGTTGGATATAGCAGTGTATGAATAGCCAGTTTTACAGCAATTGCCTTTTATGGCTAATTCATGTCTGCTAGACATGAAGTCACTTTTTGAATTGAAAGAATTGAAAATTAACTTGTAATTTATTGATCTGTGCTTGTATGACTGAACTGCTGCCAATATTGACATTCTGTTAAAGTAGGACAAATCAAGCCTTTCTTTTTCTCTAAATAGAAGTACACAGGCAGCCTAATGCATTCCAGCATCACCACAGTTGTGTTTTTTTAATGATGAATGCAAAGTTAAAATTAATTTCTGTTATTTTCCTTCTAATGAACTGTGTAATTCTTTGCAGGGAGAACCCAGAAAGAACATTTGATCTGGTAGTACAAGTGGCATGCCCATCGTCTGAAAATGAGGGTAGGTGATGCCAATATTTCCATTCATAATATTTGGATTGTGTGTCGTCTCCTTGGTGTCTGCATGTGCGGAAAGTTTATGAAGCTTTTCATCCATATAGCAAGAGCTGAAATATATACACTTTTAATTATTTGAAAGTTTAATTACCACAAGCCTTCCATTAATATTATAACCTTTGAATAAAAACAACACAGTTTTTTGGTTCTCACATAAAAAATCTATTCTAATCATTTATCATGTTAAAGATGCTATAACGGAATGCCAAAAATAAAAAGTAGTATTTTTACAGTTTTATTGTCATTCATGTAAACAAAATTTTGGGCAAAAACATGAGCTAATATAGCAGATATTAGCTCAAAATTAGCATTGATTCTGTCAGTGCTAAGTGTGTTAGCACAACCACAATGGCCATGGTTTATAGTTATTGTGTTTTTTTTGTTGTTGTTGTGTAAATAGGCTGCTATGGAGCACATTCAATTTGTGTGCAATTTCTGAAAAGCAAATGTTTGCTGTAAATTTATTGTTTTTGACAAAACACATCTCCTGTCTGATGCTGTTTCTTCTAGGCTTGAATGATTATTTTCACTTTTCCTTAAGATTTTAAAGTGAATTGATTGTTTACCAACAGTAATGCCATAAGGAACTTCATGTGTATCCACAAGGGCTTTTTTTGCTTCTCTGTTTCCAAAATATATTATTATCCCCCAGCCTTTAATTATGATAATTGTTCAGCTTTCCAGTCAGAGTGCCATGTAATTTCAGTGAGCATTTGCTGAATGCACTTGCACATTATCTTAAAGCAAGACACCAAGTGTCACCGAAGTTCAGTGCATGACTGAGTGGGTCTTGCACAATGAGAGTAGTCATTATATCTCTTCTGTTGTTATGCTTATGTTCACCCCGCCAGGATCCAGAGGACAAGAAAAGGTCAGGATTGAGTTCAAACGAAAACCTCAAATGTCAATAAGTTAGCTTTAACATCTTGCTCTGAGACTGATCAAGTAGATATATAGTTTATTTATTTAACAAATGTCTTGAGTTGAAGTTGAAGTTTTATTTTTGTAACTGTTACACCACAAAAATGCTTTAGAAATCACATTATTGGGTCGGAAAGCTGCTTTACTGTTCTGCTGTTTGCATTAATAAAATATTCCATCGCTGGTGCCCAGAGCTTTTCTGGGAAACGACCGTGGCTCATAAGGAACAACGCTGTGTTCTACCTTTTCATGGATATGGAAATTAAAATATATATTTCACATCAATATCCACAATCCCTCATCAGTTGAATATTGTGTAAAAACATTTTTGTTGCACATTACACCCACTGTCTTCTTTTGCCCGCTCAGTGGACTGGATTTAAAGAGGTGTTATTGGATGGCTCACTTGGGCAGCTGCTGGCCTGACTAGGGAAGGCTGAAAGTTGTCCTTGGATGTATTTCTCATATTGGATTTTAAACCAAACTCATAAACCGCCGGATTGCGCAGTAATAACTGACTTCCTTCTTGTATGATCCGGGGTCAGGCTCATATCCGGACTCCCTGTTCCCCAGAGCAGACGCTGCAGAGAGCAAGGCTTGCACTCTTCAGGGAAAATATATTCTGCTCAGTTATTTGCCCAAAGTGCCTGTTCTGCTCAGAGTTCTGATTGGATCTAAAACTTATCATTTGAGGAAGCTGTTGGTGAGCCAACTCTCAGGAGGGGCTCATGGTTGCGGTGGACAGCGTTTGACAAGAAGCAGTTTCATTTACTCCAATGAGGAATGAATCACTTCTCCAAAAAAATTGGATCAGTTTCAGTTTCTTTGACTTAACCTCAACTAGTTTTTATGAAGTGGAATACTTCTTGGGTGTTAAAACGATTCCCAAATTTATTTTAACATTTTAATGACCAAAATGTAAAATATAAATGTGTTATTTTTTTGCAGCCTTACTTGCATTTTTTTTCGTCTCAATGCTACTGTGAGCTTGTATTGAGAGTGAAGTGGGTTAATGTTATGAGTCATAATCAACAGACCCTGGACACGCCGTGAAACCTCCACAAAGTCACACACACTACACACTAGCACCGTCTTCTCCTACAGTCAAACATGATCTTTTTCTTTTTTTATTTGCCAAAAAGTGCCACTTCATATTCACACATTATCTTCCCACTGCCTTAGAGAAGCAAACAAACAGTAGGGTGACCATGACAGGCTATAATTAAATTGTCATAGCAACGTGATGTAGAAGATTGGAACATTTGGCATTTGGAGAAGTGGTGGAAGCTTGCTTGTGATTTTTCACATCTCTTCCCCACAGTTCAGGGAACTCGAGCTTTATTTTCGATTGATTTTTGGCTGCGTTTTCAGTGTTGTGCGTTTCCCCTATCAGTGATCTAGTTTACCTTGTAGAAAGTGACTGAAGAAGTGGAGGAGAAGTGCTTGCTGTGTGCGTTATCTTGCTGATGCCACACCAGGGTTTTGCCACGCTCACCACATCCGGGTCCTGCAAGTTTGAAACTAGATCCATGTGCAGCACCTTGATTCAATGCCTCTACTATGTAAATGTTAGTGCCAGACACTTGTGTAGCTCACAATTAACTTGCAAAGTTCAAAAAAGCTGTACAAAAGTCAGATCAAAATAGCTAACCCCACATGAAGGGTCACTATGCCTGTACCTAAATTTTTTCTGCTCTGTGGGTTTCGCACCTTCTCTAGCCACAATGCTGAAGACACCCACATATCTGCAGACAGGCCTGCAACGAGCCGGCATTTCACTAAGCTTTTCCATCTTGGCCTTGTTAAACATACTGCTCTCTAAATAGATTGTGCTCTATATAGTTACAGTTTCACTTGGCAATGTCTTAACTTTCATTTGAAATGGTGCAAATAAAGTAGATATTTTATAGACAACACATCTTATAGAAGGCTGATAACGTTCTGTGCACTGCTCTGGAGGTGAAGTTGCCACAATAGATTCTTCATATATTAATGAAAATTACAGACAAGCCTCTGCATCCTCTTCAGTCAGAAGCCTCTTCAAAACTACTGTAATAATGACTGCTACAGGAAATCATTCCTGCTCAAACCCATCAGTATTTATAACTCTATGATGAACAGTAATTAAAAAAACTATAATTTCTCTCCGGGATTAATAAAGCACTTTAAACTGTAAATGAATCCTCCCACCTGAGCTCTGGGTCTCTGCAGCTCCTCTGGAGTTAGCATGTGCCTCATTACAGCTGTAGTTATGTTGAAATTGAATCACACACAGGTGAACTTCTCTATTTATTTGACTTTTACGACTTCTGAGTATTCTTCTGGAGTTTTTGAAGCAATTTCACAGTAAAGGCGACTGAATAAGTTTTAGTGAGATAGAAAATTAGGAACATTCTATCACTTTTTTTCCACAATTTTATATGACTTTGTTTCTCTCAAACAATCCATTTAAATTACATTGAAGTTTATGCTTGCAGTGAGGTGTATGAATATGATAAAGGGCACATTATGCCACTTCAGCGACCAGTCCTTTTTTTTCCCCGAGTGACTGCAGTTTGCATGATATTTGCTGCTGATACATGTCCTAACATCTGGTTAAATACCATCAGCTTGTAAGAAGAAAATTGTTAATTTGTCATTAGGAAGCCAAAAGCACCTCATAATTTGACTCTGCCTGTGGTCTGAAATGTTGCGTTGGATCAACTCCCAGTCATTATTCCCCATTGGTAGCTTTTTCCTTTTTTTTCTTTGGCAGGCAAAGTGCAGCATCAGCAATGTGGGTAATCCACCAATCTCAAGTTTAAATTGTAAAATTTGCAGTGAATGATAAAATACAATTTCAAAGTCTTCATCATTTGAATTGGGGCTGAGTCAATTGATCAGACTAATCGTGATTAATCTATTAGTGAAATAATTGTCAACTAATTTAGTGATCAGTTAATTATTAGCTAGAATATGTAGACTAAAAATGACTTTTTTTTTTATGAAAGAACAGCATCCTCAGAGCAGTAATTAACCTAAAACTGCAAAAATGTTTACATTTATCTTTTAAGATGAAAAGAATAAATATGTTCTACTCAGAAATCTTCAGAATTTTAGCTTCACCTGATTCAAATTCTGTAAAAAAAACAAAAAACAAAACAAAAAAAACCAGTAAGCACCTTTTACTATCCTATTATTAATCAGCTAATTCAAGAAATAGTCAACATATTACCTATATGCAATATTAATGCTAAGTCAAGCAGAAATCTTATTTTGCTGCATTTTAGGAAAAGAAAATATTTCCTTTTTTTCTTTTAAAAAATATTATTATTAAAACTCAGCAGAATGTGGAATTTTTTTTTCTCCCTGTAAAACATCAGAATAATAAATGGAATAATCAATTACTAAAATAATCGTTATTTGTAGCCCTATTTGGAATTCTCCATGTGTTATTTTCTAAAAAGTACTAGTGCGTTTTTTTAATACAGCGCATCAGCATTCTGAAACGGTGTTGCTGGAAGGAAACAACAGTGAGAATTTCAAGCTTGCCTCTGCAGTGGTGGCGGTGTTCCTACCTGGACTCGGCCCCAAACTTCTAACCACAGATCTGTGGCTAGATGACAGACACTGTCCCTTTTCCCCCCATGCAGGTCCACAGAGACCTGGCCTCCCTGTTCAGCACCCCGCTCAGTTCTGCTCAGCTCTGTTGGCACGCTGCTCTGTGGATGCTCAGGCTGTGAGCAGAGCGTTGCCTGAGAGCGTGACTGGCATGCTAGCTACTAGCAGTCCTGGCTACATTAAGCCATATTGATGTGCTTCCAAGATGCTGCCAAAGCTAGCAGATGACGCTAATGCTGCCAAAGCAGTAGGTGGGGACAGATGCTACCTGTCCTCGCCTGCTCCCTACAGCCAGATTGTTCCCGCTAACAAACCAATAAACTTAATAGACCAACATATCAGTTTTACAGCAACATTTATGCTGCAATTAGGGAAGCAATTTATTATTAACATAAAACTCAGAGATGGCAGTCAGGTTAGCACTGGGGTCTCACTGGATGGACAGAGGTTTAGGTTTCTCTTCTTACCCTTTTTGTTCTTTTAGTTTTTGGTACCATAAACTTTGCCCTTACTAGCAAAGCTAATTTGCTTTCCTGGAAGAGTTCATGTCAGATTTCCTAAACTCTCTACATGTGAGCATCTTTATTTACATGATAAGTATTGCTTCCTATTTTACTTCATGAAGCAGAAGGGTAACATTTAAAATGTAGGAACATGAGAGCAGTAAATCACACTGGCCGTTTTATGAGGTACAAATGACTTCGTACCGGGTTTTACCCCTTTTTGCCTTCAGAGCTGACCTGATACTGAGTGACATTGATTCAACAAGATGTCTGGAACCTTTCTTAAAGGTTTTAACCCATGCTAACATGATAGCATATTACAGTTGCTGCAAAGCTGTCCCCTACAAATCCCTGATGAGAAGTCATTATTCTTCACAGCATAAAGGACCTCAATTATTATTGAAGTTTTGGACTTGAATCCTTTTTGTTCTCCAATCTGATGATCAGTTTCAAGTCATTTTTAGCATAATTAGATGGCTAAATTCATTGTTGCCATCTGATTGTCTTAGTTGCAATTTGTATTAAGAAGCAGCTGAACAGGTGTAATAAATAAAGTGGGCAGTGACAAAACGTTTCTTTTTGAAGTTGGAGCTGTACAATTATAAAAAGACCATTTTTTTTGTCTCTGTATCTATTACTATCAAACTATTGTGTCTCAGGTTCAGCTTCCTCAAGCAGCACTGTCATGTCGTTTTACTCTTTCGTTCACCCTCCTTATTTAGCAAAGTTATTTCCCTTATTAAGTAAAACTTCTATGTAGTACGTGTTTTAAAAATTGTTTTAAAACATGATGACATTTTGCGAAATGTCACAATTCTGTGACCCAACCATTGTTGGATCTAAAGTCTGATTTTTCTGCCAGTTTCGTGTTGAGTTCATGGTGGGCTCACACCAAGTCTGGAGGCCCTTTGGAGAACTTGTCGATGCCATGGCAGCAAGAAGGGTGTTGATTGGTCATTAGACTCCTGAGCCAGCCCCCGCTCCTCACACGTTGTTCATCTCTAAACTCCTCTGCCTCTCTCTTCTGTCTCAGCCAGACAGAATTTGTGAGTCTTCAGTGTCAAACACAAGGCTTGATATCATCTACTGTTATTTTTAATCAGTTTCCTCTGAACAGAATTGAGGAAGTGTCTTCACTTTCCTGCTTTGGCGTGGTAATGAGTAGACTTTCAGAAAACCCCCTAACGAGAGCAGGGCTGCAGTCAATCAATAAAGTAGTCTAAAGTTTTAGTTTGAGATATTTCTTAGTCTTCTGTTGAAGTCAGATATTTTTGCCTAAAGGCTTTCAAGTTGTGGACCTTGCTTTTGTGAATTTGCTTAAACAGCATAAACATGATGTATTGTGCAAACGTAATATTTTTTTAAGATTCTACCTTTGCCAAAGAACTCTTAATGAGTAAGAAATGACTTCCTGTTTACTGAGGTGTAAAATGTGGTAATACATCAGCCTGTTGCTTTTAGCAACTATTTAAATTGGGAAAGACAAGAGAACATGCTATTTTAGTGAAAGAAACATCTGTTATTCTTTATAACTCAGAAAATTGTTGCAGCAGGGGTGGAAAAGTCCTTCCTGCAACTTTTACTTTTGTCACTTCTTCAATTCGTCACCAGGCCTCTGAAGAGCTGAAAGGGAAGAAATGCATGTAAAGTTTGCAAGTTAGTTGCTCTAGTTGAGTGAACCTGGCCTCCACTGGACTATAGGAAAACAACTTCTCATCTAAACTTTCTATATCTACACTTGTTTAGAATTAAAACTACTTGAGCAAGCGTCTTGAGGTCAAAGAATATCCATAACAATCATCACATGCATTGCTAAGTCACTGTTTTGGAGTCAAAACAGGAAAAAGCTTGTATTGTTCTGCGTCACAAACAAATGTAAGCGTTGCTAAACGATACTGACGCTTTACCTGTGACTATGTGCTTTAGTCAGAAGTGACCAACTTTAACCTTTTCAACATCTAACAGTCCTGCTGTATGCAGCCAAAAAGAAAAGATAAAAATGTGGAAAAACACCTCATGCTGACTATAATAAGTAGGGCAGAAGCTCTGTGATGCTGTGGGTCTCTTTGTCTTCCAAAGACTCTGGGAACCTTATCATAATCCACATCATCAGCAGCGCGTTTCCATTCGCCTTATAATTTTACAAATTATGAAAATAGATTTGCGTAATGGAAGCAAACAGATTCAGAAAAAACTAATGTTTTTCACTAAAAAGGCGTTTGCGTTAGGATGAGGTGGTTTTTCGGCTGTATTGAAATTAGTGTATTCAGCAAAACTACAGTGGAGAGACTTTTTTTGCAACACACAAGTTATGTGATCAACAACTGGCAGAAGAGAGGAAGAAGGCGACAGGAGGATGATAGGGTGGCATGTTTTTTAATGACTTGTTGCGTGAACACGCTTATTCATGTGTGATTTTAATTGTTTTTTTATTTTTTTAAATGAAACACTGCTAATTGCAGAACTAGCGCAAAGTTCTGCGCACACTTGTATGGAAATGCAGTTATTGACTGGAACTGTCTGCTTCTTGGAAGTATTCTGGTGGCTTCTGGTGGAAAACTGATTTTGGTATATAAATTTTAAGGCTTTTTGAAATAGTTTTATGATCTTATACTGAAGACTAACTTCAGTAAGAGCTCTTGATTGGAGTCCTCACTCCCTTATTCACTCCTGCTTGCCTTAACATAGAAACATTACAATGGATTTCTCATATTTGCAGGTATAATTTCTCTGAGAACAATCATTCATGTATTGCTCTCATATTGGTATTAAAACTAACCGATTCAAACTAACCGTCTGTTCTGAAACTACTGGTGTCTCTTTCATGTTGCGTCAGCCACGTCTCTTCCTTCTTTGTGATCACACTGCTGGTTAAAGAGTGACAAGTTGCAAACCTTCTGTCTCACTTTCTGATGACTTGTAATGACAGAGAAAGAGACTTTTGACGGCAAGAGTGTAGAGAGAAAGGAAATCTTGTGTGACTTCTCTAAACTTTGCAGACGTATAATATTTACAATATAAACACGGTGCCTAGTGTTGGACAGAGAATGAAGATGGGAGGCTAAAAAAAGAGGCAAAAACTCTGCTGGTGGTAACATATAAACTCAGAACCAAGACGCAGAGGTTTGTTGGTAGAGCCTTCCCGCTCGCCGATGCAGCACTGAAACTCCAGGGGAACTGTATGTTTCGGCTGTGTGTAGATACAGGTAGATTCTGTGTTGTTTGTAGGGGTGTATCTGTGACTGCATCTATAAGATTGAGACTCAGAAGCTGGGAGAACTGCAGGAGGCTCATCTGAATTCACTAATGCTGCCAGACTGAAGAGGGGAGTAGATGGTTAGGGAGGGAGGGGGGATCATGGAAAGACTTCTAGGCACTGACACCAGCAGGCTATTTTTAGACTTCCCCTTTTCATGGCGAAAAAGTGGGGAAAAGTAGGAACCCGATCAATAATTTAAAATGAAAAGATTTTGATGAATGCAGAGGAGTTTCATCACATTATCCCGCAGTCTTGCAACAGTCTTCTTTGTGGCTTGTCTTTTTGTTTGTGCGTTTTCTCCATGTACTGTGCAATTTTATGGGCTGGCAGCTGGATTTATTTTCCTGTGATCACTGTTGAATTTTATTTCTAAAAATCTGTGGCAGTTTTATGCGCTTTTGTGATGGACGTTTTTATGAGGCCACAAAAATGTCCATCTGCACAACGCTTCAAGAACAAAAAAAAAAGTTGTTGTTGTTGTCTTTCATTCATATGAGTCCTGTCAAAATGTGACAGATGATTTAGTATGTGCCGTATGCTTTGCACAGCAGATGGTGCAAATGTGTACTGTTGTACTCCAACAACTGCGTAAAACCTGATTTTCTGAGTCAAAGCACAATAATTGGCAGGTACTTATGTGTGTAATACCAGTGTGGCCTAGTTTAGCCCACAAACGAACAGGATTAGCTCAGCCTTTGGTTTAATATAGCTTTGGTGATGATAATCTGTGCTAGTCTGTTAAATTGGATTTCAGGGGGAAAAAAAGATGTTGACTTTTATGATATGTCATGATAGGATTTCATACATTTTTCCCCTTGTCGCAAATTGAGATTTAATGTTTGATTAAAAAAAAAAGGAAGCACTAAGTTGGTGAGAATTCAGCTGACAGTTGCAGAAAAGAGATCATGTTTCGTTTTGGATTAGTGAATTCAGGCATCATTGCAATACACAATATCCACCCAAGATGAAAGTGGTTTATTGTAAAGCCTGGACCTCAAATTTTAAGTTAGGATTTGTCCAGTGAGGAGGAGGAAGTCAGGAGAAGCTTTATATAGGTACATCATCTTCGATACATAGCAAACTGGCACCATACTTGGAGGTTTAGGTGTTCTGTGGTGATTCTGGTCTTAGTTAATTTACAGTTAAGTAGCACATCACCACTTGAGACAAAATTACAGTTTAAAATGCAGAAATAAATTTTTCTCTGTTGAATGAACTTCTCAAAAACAGTTTGAAACAAACCACATCAGTCGACACAATAGTATATCTGAGATACCTGAATGCAGACACATTAGAAGACTGTTCATAGAGGAAGGATTAGAACAGCTGCCTATTAACAGTCACTTTTTTTTAATTTTATTTACAGAACACAGTTTTCACCCTAAAACATTTTGTTCTGTTTATAATAAATACTGTACAACTGAGACAGAGCTTTAAGCAAATTTTATATCGCAATAGTCACAATATTGGTCATAAGTTAAACAAGGAATAATGCATCAATGTTTTACTCATCAGAACAATCTTAGTTGTTTTTTTTTTTTAGAACTGCAGCTTACAAACTATCTATTTCCTAAGCTCTGAGCTGTGATGACTTCACGGAAAAAGAGATAAATGGTTCTATTCTAATCATTTTTAGCATCCTCCCAAACATGCTAACTAGGTGATCAGTCAGTGGAGAGTCTGAGGTAGCAAAAACTTTTAGCCTGGTTTGATCTAGTCAAGTTTACTTGCATAGCTCATTCTAAATTTATTTGAGATTTCAGAGTAATTAGACATATTAGCATAATCTAAAAGTCCTACTTGTTAGAACCCATCCCAGATTTTTAAAGTTGGTTTCTCTTTGGCTAATATTATAACTAGGACTGATCTTGAATATATGAAATTCAGTGTATTTTTTGGGTTGAATTGAAATAATGTAATTCTGTGTTTACAGTTAATGTATTTACTTTGTAAAGGTCCTTGAGATGACTGTTGTGGTGAGTTGGTGCTGTACACATACACATAAATTAATCTAACTGAATTTGATTTAACTAATTTGAAAGAAAATAGCAGAATTTTTTTAACATGTACTATACCTTTTTAACGATGTTATAAAATTCATCACTCTAATTTTTTGATTGCATTTATTTGCACGGTGAGAAAAACAGCATGGCTTTGTTAAAGAATGAGTCCCAGTTACATTCTAGTTTCATTGGGCCAGTGTCAGTTTAATACGATGAAAGATGAATGACAAAAGCTGAAAATGTGTTTCTCCCGCCTATTAAGAAAATCAGCCTCTTTACTGACATGATATGAGGACTGGTATGTGGACATGTAGACTTCCCTGGTCCTTTAAACCTTAATTTTATGGTCAAGGCCAAATCCAAGCACAGCCAAGAGTACAAGCCGACTGTCTGTGCTGTCATTTCAGCTTTCATTCTTGATATTTACATGTCAACAGCGATGCCCTCAGGCTACGTCTCGCCACTCGAGGCTGCTCCTAGTTTGCCTAACATCAAACAATTACTGTAAAGACGAAGGCGTTTACACGCGTGTGGCACCCCTACTGGCCCCTAATTTGGGCTCTGGCCTACTTTTTTAGGACGGAAAAAAAATGGGTCAATCTTGATGCCTCTGTAAGTGTCCAGACCTTTTACCGTTTCAGATCTCCTAAATCAGTCTTTGTTTACATATCTGCATAAAGACACATTTATAAATCCTTCTCCTTCCAGTAATAATTAATGTCTCAACTGGACAGCTTTTTTCTTCATGAAATCTTTTGTTAGACATTTCTTTTTGTATTAATTCCTTATGAGAAATGTAGCTAAAGTGTTGACGTTTAGGACTCCAGTCAGTCTGGGATCACTTAAGTTAAACTGTTGTTTGTGTTCAGCTGTAGGACATTAAAAGGTTTGAATTACTTTACACTGTTCTTTGAACACCCACAAATGCACCAGTGTTGGAGCTTCAAATTTTCATTGCAGATTTTAGTGTGAATTTCCGTGTACAAAGTTATTAAGACAGGTTTAGTTATTTACTGATGTTCTAGTATAAGGCAAAAATATCTAGTAATATTCTATAAATTATGGTTCTGATGAGGCTTGTTTATAGTATTAAAAAAAAGATAAGAGCTTTAGTGTGTTTAAGTTAATTACATTGATTTTGATGTATGAAAAATTTTAATTCAATTTATCGCTTTATCTATTTACATATTTTTACATGCTGAAGTCCTGGGCTGGAGTCTTTTATATTGTATTCATTCATGGTCAAGAAAGGAAAAAGTTCTAATCCCGTATCACAGTTTAGTAAAATACACATGCATGTGACTGTTTCATTATCTGACACATGAACTTCGATGAAGGTCATGAATCAGTTAACAGGATGAATCGTTCCACAATCTGGAGCAGGGCATCAAAAACATCCACCACAGTTAGTCTTATATTTGGAACTGCAATTCCGATTGTGGTTTTTCTTAATCATCAAGTGTTCTTTTGTAAGTTTGACAAGTGTCTGATCAAGTCACAACCTGAAGCTCTTTGTCAGGAAGTAATTTTATCTCTCCTTGATCACTTTCGCAATTAGAAACACATTGCTGTGTTTGTGGTTGAACAAAAGATGACTCCAACCGCCTGTAAAATGTGGAAAGAACTCTCCATTGAGTGAAAAACTATAGTCCTCAGCACTAATTATTGCTATAGTCCTCAGCAATAATTAGATAAAAAAAATTTTTTAATCTAAGATGAACTTTTCAATTACCTTTGTCTTTTCTGAGTTAGCTTGGAGCTTTGTTATCGTTTCATGGTCCTCTGGCTTACAGAGTCAGGGTTCTGTCAGCCGTTTTACTTTTACCGCCAGGTGGAAACACTTGAATATATTGCTTCTCGTTTCCTTCATCTTTTAAAATATTCCAGATTAGATTTACACAGCTTGAGTACTGTGTGGCCATTTTTAAAGCTATTTTTTCTTTAAGGCAGTAGATTCCTCTTACATTTATAGCTCACTTACTTGTGTTTTTATGTGTTCACAATAAATTGTCCGACTCCGGGTTCCTGTGTTCTTTCAACGTCTGCATTTTTGTGTTCTTCAGATTTAGCATTTGCACAGTGTTTCCACAAACTCAGAGCAAAGTTGGAGTTTGTGCTGTGCTCGATGGCATAATTTTGCACTGCAAGTTGTTTTACACTGAAAAACTGGCTTTTCAAGATTTCTCCCTGATTTGTCAAAAGTTTGATCAGAGTATCCTCAAATAGTTTCTGGTTTAAATAAAGTTTTAATACCTCATGTGTAAAATGATATACTTCTTTCCCTTTTGGTTTTAGACTGACGTTAAGCTGAACAAGCCAAATTTTATCAAAAAACCCCAGCATGTTTACTTCCCTTTAAGTGTAGTTCGTCAAAAGTTGACATGCGGTAGTTTTTTGCCAAATTACACGGAAGAGTGGATCATTCTTGTGTGCGCAAAGCTGCATTTTGGTGATGTTTTGCCAGTGTTTTTCTGTCAGTGCGCAGTCCATCAGTCCTGCAGCATGCCGGGGCCCCTGTGTATATGTTTGAGATTAGGTAGTGTTGTACGCTTTTAACAGATCCAGGTATGTTGCCATCCCTGTGGAAGGACTGGCTGACTGAGAGCTGACTGCCTGACTGAGAGCTGTCTGTCTGTCATCCTTTGCATGTGAACTTCAAATCGCAGCTCGGCAGCACCGAGCATGTAGCCGCCAAAGGCAAGGCTTTACAGTGTCATCAGCGCCACGCGGCTGCCTCTGGGTGCTGTGCCATGTGACATTAACTGAGATCGATCCCCTCCACACCTCAAGGAGCTTCTGTGCTGCACACGGCGTTTTCGCTTAAGAACAGTCGTCTAACAAAGACCGCAGCAGCAGCTTTTAGCAAATTACCAAGCAAACCCTTGAAATGTTCTGTGATAGACAAACACTAAAGGTGCAAAATGGTTTATAATCTTAATTAAATGGAATCCAGCTTTGTTCAGCATTTATTTAGCTGTTCTGTGAGGACAGAGTGAGGTTTCTTAGGACTCATTAGTGAACAAGCCACATCATGAAGAAAAACTAAAACACAATAGATTATCAATTGATCCAGTATTGATATCTGTATTGGTCTTGAGTTTTCTATAGGGCAGTCAAGATTTATTAATTATTTTACCTTTTCTTAGAATTTCTAATTGCACTTTGAACCATTTGTTGCAGTCTTTTTTTATACATTGTTTTTCTCAGATTCTTTATTATTTGTTAGGTCTTCAATCAGGTACACCTGATCTTTTTGGGAAAACCCCAACTTTAGCAAAACAAAGCGGATGTGCAAGGAGAACAGCAATCTTTGTAGCTCTGGAGACGTTCACCCACTGCTCAGCTGGGTGAATCTCTTGAGATGACAAATGTGGATCATTCTCTCCAGAAACATGGCCTTCAAGAGTAATAAGATAAAAACAAATTCTGAAAGAAAGCCAGAAGATGTCTTATTTGCAGTGTCATCTAGAGGACAAAGCAAGTATGTGGAAGAGACTCCTCTGATCAGATTAGAGTATGTACAAACTGCAGGGCTTCACTAGGGCTGAAACAATTAATTACAATGAATCGATTTTCAAAATAATCGTCAACTAACCTAAAGTACTCTAAAAATGTTGGTGGCAGCGTTATGTAGTGGGAATTCTCATCTTCAGCAGGGAGAGTAAAGTTGGACTGAGTGAAGATATTTGGAGCTAATGGAGAAAAATCATGGAAGATGCCTGCGAGAGACTGAGGCAGGACAGAAAATCCACCCACCGCTTCAGTGGACTAAATAACGCATGAATATTAAAGCATATTCATCTGTCAGAATGTCCTAGTCCAAGTCCAGACATAAATACTTCTGAGAATTTGTGTCAAGACTTAAAAATGCATGTTCAAAGCAACTCTCCATTCGATGTTAGTAAAATGATGAAATTTTACAAAGAAGGGACTGAAATATAAGCCTTGACATGAACAAAGCAGTTATAGAGGTTCTCCAAGACAACTAGCAAAATTTGATGAATTTTGCTAGAACCCCCAAATAAAAGTATTTATAAATACCAATGCACATAACATTTCTCAGATTCTTAATTTGTAAAAAAAACACAAACAAACCAAAAAACAAACAATGTATAATTTGCTTCAACTTAGTAGTTATGAACAACTTTGTTGTCTGTATATTAAAGTTCAAGGGGTTTAAATACTTGAAAGCAACTGTGTATTATGCACATAAAAAAACATCCCTTTGTTTATTAATGTAGTCACACCAGCCCTCTCCTTCACTTTGCCTTTGACTGAGTTCATAGATCTGTTACTTGTCTTTATTTTCATAGATGTTTTGATGAAAGCAGATGGTTGGAACATATGCAGAGACATATGCATTTGCATAAAGACATGTTTAAGCCAACTAGCAGCACCCAGCAATGAAATCACTGTGTTTACTTGATGGCACTCTGGCCAAAACGACGCGGTTCGTTCCTCTGTCACATGTTTGTTAATAAACACTGATATGACCTGCATAAAAATGCTTTAATGTTTAAGGCCTGAAACACTACAGAGTAAAGTCAACGGACTCCATCCATAGAGATGCCGTTTTAGTTTATGTTCCTGTTTAAAGCAGGACCCCTCCTCTTAACAAACACGCTGTGTGGTGGCTGTGTTGAAGATGCAGTCATGCGACGCTGGTGTTTGACATAATGTTGGACCAGTATGGAATCTGACTGGGAATATCAACGCTGATACGTGGTGATACAGAGAGGCTGTCACAAAGGTTGCATCCATATGCTGTGCCACTCATTCGTGAAGCTGTGAAATTGGGTTGCATCCCAACTAGCCCGGAGACAGTATTGCTTTCACTCCTCTCATTCTGTCTCTCTCACTATCTCTCTCTCTCTCTCTCCACCTCTTCTCCACCCCCCTCTCTCTCTCTCTTTCTCTCAGCTCATCCCACTGAAGCATTTTTTCTCACATTGCTGGGGAAGACGGAACAACTAATGTGGCATTAATAGGGTCACATCATCTCCATGCAGCTCGGTCTTTCTTCCCCTTCCAACTGAGACTGTTGTTTATCTTTTTCAGATGTATCTGTAGAGATGGCTTGGAAATCCCTCAGGCCAGCATCTCTCACATGTGAAGGCTGCCAGTTGGGTTTTTTGGCTGGCAGCTCAGACTCTACCTTAGAGGTTGTTTTTTCTTTGTTTATTCAAATTTTTAAGCATTTGGAAGCAAATCTCATCACTCCTGTGAAAATGGAGACCTATTTATAGATGTTCTCTAGATTAGCTTTGTGATGCATTTTATGGTGCTTATCTAAAAAAAAAAAAAAAAACCCACGATTTTATAGTGTTAGATGTAACTAAAACGGAAAATTAAATAAAATAAATATGATAAATGACTTGAATCCAGGTATGTTTCCCAGAAAACGGGGTTTTTCTCTCTCACTTTGCAGTCCTTACTTTAACAACATAGTGTGACCAATCAAGATTAGTAAACTTAAGGAGCATGTCATAGTTTTAAGATGTGTCTGAAAACATTCAAAATCAGCATGAAATGTAATGCCATTTGCAGTACGAGACGTGATAGGCAAATTGAAAAACCAGTTTTAAACGTCCCTGAGTGTGTTTTTCTTTCTGCTGGCTTTTGAAAGATGCCAGTTAATCTGCTTACGCCTTTAATTGTGAGCGGAGGGGCCGGGCCTCCTCCCGGCCAGAATAAGACTGCTGATCCAGAAGTAAAACGATGACCACCGCACTTATTCCTCCCTTTAGGTTGTTCAACCCCCCTTAGTTTTCTTTAGCCGCCCCTCGTCTCCGCCTCCTCCAGCGTTGCCTCCATCAGAGGGAAGAAAGCTTCTTCTTCTGACAATAGACATTTTTTGCCATATGTTGGCTTGACATCTTCATCAGGTTCACAGCAGGTTACCTTAGTTAACTTTCACTCCACTGCCTGATGGGATTTTCTCCTCCCGATTCTCCAGTCGGCCCTGGCTCAAAGTCTAGACGGCCTCCGAGGCACAGTCCCTTTAGCCCCCTGTCCACAATGGCCGTATTGTGGACGCTTAGTAGTGCTAGCTTCCTCCAGTTATAGCAAACAGGCTAGTGCTAAAACAATGCTTTTGTCCAGGGGCATATGAGGGGGCCTAATCCACTACATACTGTGAAATAAGTCTCTGCCTGAGATGAGAGCGAGCGAGAGAAAGTGAGTGAATGAAATCTTTGCCAAGGAGGTTAGAGTGCAGCAGTTTAACCCCTGGCCACGAAAGAAGGAGGAGAAGAGGCAAAGGGAGAAGGAAGAAAAGAGGAACAAGAAGAGGCAGGCGCTACATCCCTTCATCTCTGCAACACGGATGGAGGAGAGGGGCTGCCGGTGGCTTTCTCAGCTTCTCTTCTCACCAGAAGAGCTGCTGTTCGCCATATGGGATTTGGCCTCCCTTAACAAACAGGCCTCCTATTCACTCACATTCAGTCGTCGATGGAGAAAAAAGTGCATTTTTATGCCTTTACAACACTGCATGGCCATGAGGGCTCCAAGTCTGTGTTTGATTCACATAGTATAGAGAATTATAAACCAAAAGCTTTCATCTAAATGTGTATTCACACTGGATTTAGAGTTGGCTCTTTTTGTGCTTCACTGAAGTCCCAGTTTTAAAGTGCCTCTGTTACTGCTAAGGTGATCATATAGAAGTACAGAGCACAAATCTGCCTCTGGTCCGTGGGCGTATTCCACGTTCATCATATGCTTATTCCAGTTGTTTGAAAAGGATATTTTTATCCAGCACTGTGTCAGTCAAAGTTAGTAGGCATGTTTTTTTTCCTCTCTCTTTCAGTGACAAAATGACTTCAAGTTGAATAACTCTCTGTGCAGCGCTGGGCAGTGTGAGGTTTCTGACACACTGGTAAAATGTGCCAACTTTTTCCTCCAGCCAGCAGCATTAGGAATGACATCCTCTGCCAGCAGCTTCTTTCTACCCTACTTGAAAATCCCAAGAAGCACAGATTTATGCCAAGACGAACATGCCAAAGTTTCTCATTTAGAGGCAGCAGACAAAGATTTGTGAGTAAAATTAAAGAAAAGAGAGGTAAAGCAGAAAGTTTATTTCATCTCTAATCTTAGAGTTGATATACAGTAGATGAGTGAGATGGGTATAAGATTTATTGTAACCAATAGCAACGTTTATTTATACCTGTGCATGACTGATGTGTTTGTAGAAACTGTCCAACTGGCTAAATAGTTCAACGGCATGACGCATGCAACATTTAAAGTATTTTAACCAACCTCAGTGTAATTTTATTGAGTGACATTGAAGAATAACAATACAAATTTAGGTGCTCTTAAATATAAATGAAAAGTTTAGACATCACCTGGTGGGCGGGTCCGTCAGTCACTCTGCTCTCACAGCAGAGCAGAAGGGGAAGCTGATTTTCACATGTTTGTGGACGAGATCGATGGATAAGATCGGTTTCTAAAGCAAGTATCAGAGGATCGCAAATTATCCAAAATTATGAATATTGCACATTGATGTTGTGATGTTGATATTAATTTGATGCATTTCTAGAAAATATTTTAATTTTTAAAAACTTTTTCAGTATTTATCCTTTTGATTGCTAATTAGCGAAAGGAGATAAATAATTGTAAGCTGATTGGTTGATTTTAGAACCAGTGTCTGTTTAACATGTTGCAAATCTAATTGTTTTGTAGCTTTCACATATTACTTCTAATTACCGGCTGATCCTTCCGCCTCCGGCTTTTAATGACAGGCGTGTTAAAAGTAGCCAAAACATTGATTTTTGAACCATATCAACCACCCAGGCCCCCTCCGCCCCTCTTCCCTCACTAGTATCTGTGTCATGGCTCAGGGCAGGGCTGCCGGATTGTTGCCCCCACTGTGGCTGGGGGAGGTCAGCCATGCTTGAAGCCCTCAGGGATCAATGGACAAGTCACTGTACTGTAAATACTCACTCCTGAGCTTGCTATCCATCTGTAAACACATATCTACTCATGCAGTACACATTTTCACACACGCTGCACTCAGGCACCAGCGGTCACTTCTTGAGCTTTTTCGTCACATTCGCCCCACCTCGATTTTCCTGGGTGTGAATGCAGGAATCCAACTCTCAATAGGTGATTTCAATTCAATTCTCACCCATTGGATTTGTTTACGCCACACTGGGGTGATATATGCTATAGGTTGTTTTCATTCTGTCAGTCTTGCTGCCACTAGTGTCACATAAAATTGACTGTTCTTATGCAGCATCCAACAACTCTTTATAGATTGTGTCAGCTGTAGAAAATCCAATAAAAACATATTCAGCCTTTTTTTTGTGTTTGGCATTGATGGAGGTGACAGAGTATTTTTTCTAAATAAATGTATAATGCAAGTAGGTCTTAGTGTGAACGATGGATGTGTGCACAAGCAGCTGCAAAGAGGGATAACGATGTGCGAAAAAGAACAAGAACCTTGTTAGAAATGTATCAGTTCAATTCTGATGTGCATATGTTGTTCAAGGAAAGACTTTCATATAATGCAGCTATTTTGTAGAATTCATATTTACATTAACTGTACATTTTTGTTTTTGACTACACAAGCCTGCATTTGTTCTCCAAAACTTGTGCTTTTCCAGTTTCCAAAGTAAATCTACCTTACCTAAGCTCTGTGCAAAAGTTTTAACAGACTAAATTAGGCATTTTCAGAGTTTGTGATGCGATGGAATGTAAGTTTCTGGAAACACAAAAATGGCAGGAAGTCATAAAAAAGACTAAATGCCTCAACTTGGATCTTTGGCAAGTTGAAACATCCACAAATATTCAGGCTGTAAAAGAGAGTAAGATAACCATATTGTGGCAATGTTGCCCTTTTATTCTTTTTGACCTCTCTGTTGTGAAAAATCCTCTATTTGGAAATGATGGTTTTCCCTAAAGCTCTAGAATACCTGCTGTTTTAGTAAAGCTAACCTCAAAATGTACTAATCACTAAAATAAGAAGCTAAACACAACTCCAACATTTTCTTTGTTTTGAAATAGCAGTAAAATGCTTCCTCGCATGGTGGGATGCCATCTTTTCCTCAAACATAAATTGCTAGTGACTGTTCTTGACAGAGGTCAAAACTAATGCAAAAAACAGAAATCTCTCATAAAACGTGGATTTCAATTAAATTTTACCATTTGAGCAGAAGAAACAGCTGACGTGGACATTTCAAAATTGTGATAGCTAAATATTGAAGATCTGTCAGGGTGACATGTGTGTCCCTCGGCATAGCAGCAGGGATCTCTTCACCTCTGTAACCTTCAACTTTCAGCTTTAACCCCTTCAGCGTCCTTTCTACATCCACCGTTCGCCCAACATCTTCAATGGGAGGGGTGCATGAAGTGCGAAAAATAGAGAAGGAGCCAGGATGCAAACCTGAATATGACAGACTTTAGGAGGTAATAAGAGGGGAAAGAGTTGGCGTTGTAAAATGTCTTAGGTAAGAATGGCGGAGTGATGCTTAGCATTTGAAAAGATGAAGACCTGAAATGAAGCAGAAATATGTGTTAACTGAGAAAAATGGAGGGAGAAGATGGTGACAAATGGTGTGGAATCCAGAAGGAAAATGATTAGCAGTTGAAATAGGAGAAATATTTCAAATGCTTCATTCATTCCAGATTCCTGAACGCATCTGGAATGAATGGGATGAAAAGGCGACAAGTATTTACATGTTCATGTTAAAGCTTTTTGTTAGAGCTGTAATTCCTGATATACACCCAGCAGGAAAAAAAAAGTCTGTTCCTGTGTAACGGGCAGATATGAAAAAAAACAAAAAAACTCCTAGTTTGGCTTAATATTACTGCTTAGTGCAAGCAAAATCATTCCTTACTGTACTTTCCTTCCTTCCTATGTAAAACAAAAAACATATCAGAACAGAAAGCCAAGATATTATCGAGTTGTTAAGGTATCAAGAAGTTATGTCAAGGCATTTCAAAGGTGGAGTTATTCTATCTAAAATTTATCAGTAAGAAAATTGTTGAAAGAGCAAAGTTTAGAAAGTTTGTTGATGTAATGTAGGCAGTGCATGTGTCAGATGCTTGATTGCTCTGGTATAAACCTCTGAAGAGTTCCCTGAAAGGTTCTCAGCAATCAGCTTAGCATGTTTCTAATACTGTTTTTATTCTGCTTTGCGCCGGCTTCATAATCAATTTCAAATGTGTTTTTCAATTGCATGATTTAAATGTAAAGATCTGGATTACACTCTACATGACGAAGTGGGTTGCCTCACAGAGTCTGTTAGTTTATCCGTCTGTCTGTTTTTTTTCTCTATCCATCCTTCTGGAACCATGATTGTTAAAAAATATGAGTTTTAGAGCCATGTTTGCTCAGTTTTGTGGTACCTTTTTTCACAACTTCATTTTGTGTTCAGTCACGTTCTCCACATTGGTGTCCACCATTTAAGCTGTTAACATGGTTAAAAGCAACAAGAAACAGGAATATAATTATAGTGGTTCTTGTTGGTGGGACCCCCACACAACTTTGAGTGCTAAAAGTAGCCACTCTGCACAACAAACCTCCATGTTCCCATGTCTTCTCAGGCTCTTTCTCGTCTCCAGACTTCTTGTCCCTCTTCATGTCTGTCATTCATCCCCAGCGAGCGTCTCCATTCTCTCACCCACTAAATCACCATAAAATAGCCCTGACTGTGCCAGATCATAGGGTAGAAATAAAGGGGGTAGTCATAGTTGGATTGCTGAGCTTTGAGGTCTGGTGTTCTTTTTATTTATTTTTTTTACTGGGCTGCTCTTTTCAGGATGAGACCCATGAAATCATCCAATAGGATTACGTAAGGCACCACGGGTTCTGCTGCCGCGCCGTCGTGTACGCTGCCATTGTGTTTCTGATTCTCACAGACATCCTGGGTTGTTAGCCATGAAGCCTCTCCTAACACTGTGTGATTACATGTTGGCTTTTCATTTGATTTCCACTATTGCTTTTTATTCACAGTTGTTTAAGACTTCTGTTTCTTTTAAAAATTTCTTCTCATTCACTCAGTCAGTTTTCTTTGAGCAGAGACGTAGACGTGTTTATTTTTACTCTGTAGTCCATCTGCGACAGTGAACTTGGCACGCAAAAGCTGGTCTGCTTCAACCGTTGCTGTTCCTGCCAGGGTCACTGGATGAACTCGGAGCTGTGGAAGCCATGTTTACCAGATAACCCCATGTTCAGACTATAGCTGGGCGCCCGCCTGCTCTCGAACACATGGCACAAACTGGTTCTATGGTGTGAAAACTCAAGCACAAGTTAATATGACGGTGAAGCTGCAAATTCTCTCCCTTGTTCCTTTCTCAAGTTTTTGCCTAACTTTGTCGTACTGAAACTGATTTAAGCCTATTGTCATTTTTCTTTCCCAACTATAGTAAAGTATGATGTATAAGAACTTGAGCATTAATATATATATATATTTTAAACGCTGTCAGTAATTTATAGATATCAGGAGTAAATCTAACGGACGTTAAACGGACGGCGGAGTCCGGCGGTAACAGGCACTTAAATTCCGTGGTATTTTATTTTTTACTTTTATATTTTATTTTGGTATTTTATTTCATTTTATTCTATGTTGCATAACCTTGTATTTTGTGTTTATGATGTAAAGCACTTTGAAATGCATTGTAGCTGAAATGTGCTATACAAATAAAATTTGATTGATTGATTATGGCATGCACACCTGTTGTGAAACAGGATTTCCTGTTATTTTATAGTAAAAACATTATTAGAGTTGACTTTCTCATCTGGCTTCAGTATCTTATAATTTTAATTATTTAGTGCAGCTAGTTGTACCATAATGTTATCTTTGTTTATATATTCTACTGAATGTAGACCCTAACAGTAACTGAGGTTGACATTTCTAAATCCATTTTAAGCTTCATTTTAATGAATGGAATGGAATTAGAGAGCAGTGTAGCTTGCCTTTATTTTGATCAGCCTTCCTGTTATCCACGAAAAGTTCTGCCCTCTTTAGTTGTGTAGCAGCAGGAATGAAAAAATACTGTTTCCTAAGGTCTAATTTTTGAGCCTCCGACCGGCTGGTTTTAGTGACCTTTCAGTTTCTCATTCCTTTTTTTTTGCTCTTTGCCACCATTTAAATTAAGAAAACTTTGTAAATTTAGTTCCTTTGACCAGTCTCAGCTTTATTTGTTCAAAACGGTAATAAATTCCCACTGAGTCTCACCCACTCATTCAGATGATATGTGCAAATATCCAGAAATGTCTATTTTCACCGGATCAGCTCCTAGTGTTCACTCAAAACATTTGAATAATAGTGTTTATCAAAACCAGCTAAGCTTTTGCTTCGAACAAAACAGTTATTGTAAGTAGGTAATTTACTTGATCTGCAAATCCAATGATAATCCCGTTTAATCTCTCATTTATGTTATTCTATTGTTTACTGAAAATAGAAATCAGAACCCTTTTATAGTAATCGACCTTTTGGTTCAAGATTTACATCCCAGCAAAACAGCAAAGCTTGCATCAATGTAGGAATAATTAAGCAAATAAACCAGTGTGTGTTATTGTGACTTTGTTAAACGTGCATGATTCGGTGTATAATATCAGCTATCATATCTACACTGAGGATATAGATTTGCATATTTACAACACAGTCAGCCTAGATACTCTCTTGTCTTTCAGTGTGCGCTGCTCCATGTGAGTGTGTGTGCATGTCAGCATATGAGTGTGTGTGCGTGCACAGGCTCGCAGCAGCCACCCTTGCCCCCACCCCTCTCATTAATATGTATGTGATCTGAGGCAGCTAGCGAAGACGGTGTGTTTCTCACCCGCTGATTAATGCTGTCTGTCAATTACCTCTAGATCCAACCGTGCTGTGGAGCTTCCCCCAGGACCACACAGACCAGGTTGGAACACACTCTGCTTTTTCTTTTTCCACTCTCTCCAAATCTCTCACTCGTTCAGTGTTACAGACAACCTCTACCGCCAACACCACCACCGTCATCTCCTCCTCCTCCTCCTCCTCCTCCTCCTCCTCCTCCTCTGCCGTCTCTCCCTTTTTCCTCCCCCGGCTCACCCTGCCTTCCTGTGGTAACCTCCCCCAGCACCTATCACCACCACCGCTCTCCTTCAGGTGCTTCCTCTCCTTCTCCTTTTCCTCCTCCTCCTTCTCCTCATCCCCACCATCCTTTTCTGCCTGACTGTACGTCTGTGGTTGGTAATGAAAAGCAGTGAGCAGGTCTTCAATAAATGGTGAATCTGTAATTATCATGCATCCGTGACAGGAATGCACACCTCTATTTTCTCCCCCTTTTCTCTTTCCCTCTCCATCTCTTCTCTCTTTTTTTTTTTTTTGCCTTTCTCGTCATTCCTCCTTTTGTCTGTATTTAGATTCAGTCTAAAATACATTGTCGTCTTTACAAAACAGTTTAAGGTAAGTATTTTCAACTTTGTGCTGCAAATGAAATATTATTAAAAATGTATGTAAATGATTTTATTTTCTAAAATTGTTTATTGTTTTTGTGAGCCAGACATGGATCATATATTTTCTTCATTCATTTTAGCCAATTCAGATTTTTCTTTAGGAACTGTTTCATTAAATGTATACAAAGTAATAAAAAGTGTTCAATTCAGGTATATAAAATTAAGGTCTCTTTAACGCGATGGAAACAGGAAGTTTAACTTAACTACGGTGAAAATGTAACCGTACCTTTTTCTACAAGATCATTTGAAAATAGTGAGTGGGACAAAGTTAATATTTAAGAAGAAAAGTTCTAATTTACTGTTCAGTTAGAACGTTAAGCCATTTATTCAATTATTGAACCTTAGAGCTGCGTTTTAGTCGTCTTTAAGTGATGATTACTTGTTTTTCAGCTTCCTTGGACTTGAAACTAAAACTAAAAATGCTTTAGATGGTAACAACTTCCTCAGTCTTATTGCCCACATTCACTGAATGTGTGTGTGAGGGGGAGGCGTTACATGATGAGGCTCAATATCTTAATATTTAAAACTTTTAAGTTTGGCTGACATTTTATGCTTCTGATTCTTTGTTGTCCAAACATTCACTGAACTGGCTTGATGTATCATAGTAAGCTCTTAAGCCATCCAACCTACTATATTACAGCTCATAAAAGATTCAAATGAATCAGGTTTAATTTATACGTACCATATATTTGTAACAGTCATGATCATTGATTTAGTTATGTGCAAATCAGTCAAGAAAGAACGATGCATAATCCTGGGATTTTCTTTTAGCGCTGTTTTGTTTCAATATTTACCTCTGTTACCTCCTGTCACTTCATTCAGCTGAACTTAACATTGTTGAACATGAACTCAGCATCATTATATTATAAACAACTAAATAGGACCCAGGAACTAAATTATCCTTCATGCCAGTCACAGATTTTAGCAGCTGTCTCGAGGGGACGGTAAGCGCTCTTGATTTGATCGGATTTTATTTGAAAGGCCTGCTCTTTCCCCCCCAAGAAAAATATTCCGCCTCAGCAGGGTGTCTGTTTTATTTTCCCTGTCTGAATTCACCTCCAGAGCAAAACACTTTAGATCCAAGTTGATCAGAACGATCTCACATGCTTTAATACAGGAGCATATTAGTATAACTGTGTAAGCAGCGCATGAGGTTAATTCAATCTCCTCTGCTTTATCAGCATGTGACAAGTCCTGATCTGTAGTTTGAGGGAGAATTTCAGTATTTTCACTGGTGATAAAATAGTGTAGCATATTACATTCATAATATCTACATCCTACACTAATACTATAAATACCATTATAGTGGAGAGAGGTTTTAGTCTACAGCATCTTTCACCATAATAAATCTTCCACTGTCAATATTGTCTCATTTTTACTCTATGAAGCTGTGGATTATGAAGATTTTCCAGTTCACACCCCTTGAATCAGATTTAATTCTGAATTCTGGCTAAGGCAATTCCCAAACATCACTTTTCCTTTTTTTCTTTTTTTTTTTTTGTTTATTTGGATGCAAGCATTAACAATTTATTACACCTGTAGAAATACCTAAATTCAAGCAGAAGAAAAGTGACTACAGTGTAAGGAGCCCCCTTTCAGCCAGCTGACTGGCAGTGCAGAGGTAAAGTTTTGGGGAGAG
The DNA here is from genome assembly GCA_911649635.1 of Poeciliopsis gracilis. NCBI lineage: Eukaryota > Metazoa > Chordata > Actinopteri > Cyprinodontiformes > Poeciliidae > Poeciliopsis > Poeciliopsis gracilis. The sequence goes on along the minus strand of CAJVRI010001524.1, from coordinate 706,636 downwards.
GCAGTGCAGTTTCTCCCCTGTCCACCACTACACTGCTGTGTGAAAATCTGTCTTCATGTTAAAGGTCTTTAAACTCTTTGAGTGTTGTGTCAGTGAGCATCACATGCTTAATCTCTATGGGTTTCGTCTAAGTGCAACAAATGGCAAAAGAAAACCAAACCATGCAGGTTTTTATTCAGCTAAAAGTGGCCAGAGAACAGAAATTGAAGTATTTGACAGGTGACTGTAGAAATAAATGTGCAAGGTAACGTAAACAGGTTCAAAAAACACCTGCTGTAGTTTACACAGCAGTCTGGCACTTAGGTTTAAACAGCTCTACTGCTTCTCTGATCCACTTTGAGGAATAAACAGACTTGTAGAAAGATGCTTCAGGCAATTTATATCTGCCCCACAAGAACCAAGGCATGCTATCAGAATAAGACATAAAGAAAAGAAAACGGTATGAGATTTATACATATCTGAATCTAAGAAAGATGTTTGTGTTTACGTGAGCCTCATCCGTCTTGTATCTCAAACATCCCCACTTCTCTTTCAGTCAGTTATTTGTGTGCATAAGATGGTCCTTAAGTTGTCGAGTTAGTGTGCTGTATACAAAGGGATTGGTCCCTTTCCCTCATATACATAAAGGCGGTATTCACAGGCCTCATTACCAGGATTAGGGCTCTTTTCCTCCTTTGTGGAGCTGAAGGCTGGAGTCCTCTAGCCACAGTCTCTGTCTTCTGTGGCCTGAGCTGGCCAGCATATGGCAGCAGCAGCCAACAGTCTCTGCAGAGGGACTCAGAGCTCAGAGCAAGGCCTCCTTTTGTTTAGGCCGTTATTGTTGCGCAGCGTAATGACATTTGTAGGCCGTAGGATCGAGGTGGAGGGGTTAGTCTTCCCCAGGGGAGGGAGACGGAAAGAGGGAGGAAGACAGAGTGGGATGAAGGGAGGGAAGGCATGTAGACAGACAGGAGTGTGGATTATGGAAATATGAATTGATTTTTTTTTTTTTTTTCTGTTCAGTGGTAGAATAGAAAGCTCAAAGGAGAACAGACTGCAGGCTGGCTGACACGCCGGGGTGGTGCTAGGGAAATCTGAAGTGAGAGGGGCTTGCTGCCTCTATCTCTCTTTCTCTTCCTGTTTTTCCTCGTCTCCCCCCCCCCTCCTTCCTCTTTTCCTCTTTTAGCCCCTGAGACTCTCCATGCCCTGGTCATCTACAGATGCCACTTGGATAGAGATGGAAAGATGTAAGAGAGAGGGAGGGGAAAGGAGAGGTGGCTAAAGCATATATTTGAATCATAAGAGGGTTTTTTTCTCGTCTTTTTTTTATGTTTTTGCAAATGAAGCAGACAGATGGAAATCTGTCCGTTTTCTCTTAGATCTCATCCCAAAGTTATTGAGGGGAAATCAGCAGACAGAACAGACACAGGATACAACCAGTTACGTCTAGCTAACCCCTGCATGGCGTATGCAGCGCTGGTGGCCGACTTCTCCTGTGAAGAACAGATGACGATACGATAAACACTCTGCAAGCTTCACAAACACAGAAACTAGGGCTGTTAGTATCTCCTCAGTAAGATGCTCTCACAAACATACCCTAATGGAAGTAGTTGTATGTTTGTTCTCAAAAAGAAAACAGCGTGATTGGCTTCAGGGGTGTTATTTTCCCCTGGTCTGTGATTATGTTTCACAGTTAGTTTTCAGAGTGAAATACACTGATGAGACATAATATTATGGCCACTGATAGGTTGATGCCTCTTTGTGCGGCACAGCAGCTCAAATTGACAAAGTCGTTGATGCTGGTTCTGATAGAGAAATACACAAATCATTACATATTGTTGCATTTGGGTCACCAACAACAACCTGCGTCAAACTATCACTGCTGGAATCTGGAATAATAGGAAAAAGATCAATATAATTTTGTTTTACATCAAGAGTACAGCTAGTGTTTTGCATTGCTTGCCTGGAAACACATGGAACAAAGCAAAAATGGTAATGGAATACTTTAACTTAGTTTTTAAAATTATTAGAAACTTGAAGATATTTGACATGCTTAAAAAAGGTCTGCACTATTGCTGTTTATCTAACTTGTCTTCTGTTTGGACTACATTATAGTCTTCCTTCCTGAATGTGTTCTTTCTCTCTCTACACTCTTTTTCAGTTTAAGAACTGACATAAAAACTTAACTCTGCACGTTTTTATAGGCTTTCAATGTCAATCTGATTTAAAATCATAAAGGAACTCTTAATGTTTGCCCTCATCCTCTTTGTTCACTTCTTTCTTTTTACCTTCATTTTATTTCCATGCATATATATTCATCTTTGGGTTTACTGCATTTTCAACCTTGCGTGGTCATCAACCTCCTTACTTCCACAATCCTTATCCTTTTGCCTCACAAAATACTGCTAAAAGATATTGCAAATGCAAATTAGATACAAATTACATTTATTTTTCTACCAGTCTGGTAGTATCAAGGGAGGAATAAAGGAAATATTGAATTATAAATAGAATTCACTCCAAGGCCCCACATGAACTGTAAACTAAAGTTGATGTTAACTCTCCGTGGCTATTCCGCACATTTTACTGTAATAAGGAACCTTTGATCTTGCTGCTGCTTACTGCGCCGAGCTGACTGCACGAGACGCTGCTTTCATTTATGCCAAGGTTGCATGTGAGGGTTCGATACTAAAGAAATATCTCTGCTTTGATATGGACACGTACGGCTATGTATAATCAATTTGTAAAGCTTTCCAAAATTTCCCAGTTCCTTTTATAAGCAATTGTTGACTTCCTGTCATGCAGCTTTGTGATCTCAGCAAATTTAGAATATGAGGGCTCTGCAGGGAGGAGTCATTGACTTTATCAAAGAAATTGTTCATATGTTTGGAAAAACAGGCCTGTAGCTCTTATTTAAGACATGCTGTTTAAGTTTTACATTGGATTTAATCGTCTTAGAAGGATAAATGCTTTCTTGCTTCTTTAATCACTAAATTCCTTTCTGATTCAAAGAATTCAGAGTTTAATCAAGGATCCAAAATAAACACTTGCTAAGTGGTAAATACAAACAAGTGAGATCACACTGGTCACCTCTACCTCTGACTGTCCCAGACCCAGACAATAAAAACATGTATAATTTTATTATATTGTTTATCTATTTCTGTTTAGAGATACAAGTTATTGATTCAATAATCTAAAGTTGATTGATGTTATCAATCGATGACTGATTAATTGATAAGTGACCATTTTTCTAAAAAAAACCCTGAGCTTTCTCTTGTCTACCGCGTTGACCGTCTTTTCAAAACACAAATGGCTGTTTTCATAATATACTGGATTTTAAAAGAGCAGATAATTACATATTTTTAAAAATATTGTCAGCTGTATTAAATACTGACTAAATAAAAAGAGAATTATGGTTTTTTCACTTTATTAACCCAAGAAATATTTATAAAATATAACAACATTAGAATTTCTTAGGTTGTTGAAAAGAAAAGATTAATAAAACGTGACACACTTAATCCCACATGAACAGAGATATTCACTGCAGACTTTCCTTACCACTCCATGCTAATGAAGTGGACAGAAACTGCTAGAGCTTGTTAAGTGTTTACATTTTTAAACAGAACCTCATAAGAGCATTTAGCATCCTACACCAGACTATGTTTGAACTATGAAGACTCTCACTTTCATGTTGAGGGACGCACCCTCCGCCATCTTTGTTTCACTTACAACTAGGTTCATGACCAGCGGCACTCTCTTCAGGGAGAGCAAACTGGAACACTAAAAAAAGGTCTAGGCAGATGTTATTTCATCGATTTGATTAACTAAGAATAATCAAACTAATTTTAATCTAGCAAATCAGTGATCGACTGTTATTCGTGATTAATTTTTTGCATCCCTATTTCTGCTGTTGCGTTTTTTTGTCTAAGCCACCAGCCACTTTCATTAGATGTGACTTGGGGCCAAACTGGTTCTTGTAGTTCTGTAAATCCATTACAAAAGCTTACAGAAACACTGAGAGACAGACAAAGATGAGTAGAAGAAAAGAGGAGGACGGTCTCTGGAGGCTTCTTCCGCGGTAGCTCTGAGAGCTGCTCTGACACCATTCTCCATCAGGACCGTCTGGCTGACACGCTGTGATTGGTGGCTGCAGCTCTGTGGACTGACTCTGGATGGGGGGGATGAAGGGACAGGGGGTCGATGGGGTTGGTGAGGAAGAGGTGGTCTGAGGGAATGAGGCAATGGAGAGGAGCCTGTGGACATGATTGGTGACTTTGTCCCAGAGGGAGTTGAGTGTTGACCCTGAGGAGAGAAGAAGATGGAGGGTGAGATGTGTTGGTGGAGGAGTCCATGTGCGTGTGCAAAGGTTGGTTAGCATGGGGTCACAGATACTAACCTGAACACAATGATATGTGGGCCTCAGATGATATGCTGCACAACACCCAAAGGAAGCAGGTGCAAATAAAACAATAGATACAAGAAAATGTTGTTGAAGTAGTCAAAGGAAATGTTTGCAGTCAAAAGGAAAGCAGCTAAGATTGTTTACTTGAGGTTGGAGGTTGAGTGACTTGGGTACAATGAAAGCTATGCAAAATTAAATAATTAATTTTTGTTTTCATAAAGTCTGTAGTTGGAACATGACATAATGTTTAAAATGTGTGAACATTTGAACAAGGGAAAAAAAGAGACATTTGGGACATTAAGGGCATCTGCAGCCACTAAATATTGAAAAATTAAATAAGAGAGGCTCCTGAGAGATCCATTGTTCTTCAGCCGATTCTTCCGTTTGTCAAGTTTTAAGCTAATGGCTCTTTGAAAAGTACCTCTTTTTTCAGCTGTTACTGCTATTTTAAAAATGTGTATTTGTGCAACAAAATGCCTGAAAATCTTGTTTAAAATTTTCAGTGTGTAAAGCTACCTGCCATCTCTAGATACTGGTTCCTTTGAGTCCTCTCAAACTGTGACACTGTTGACTGTAAAATAAAGCAACGGCATCATGGTACGAGGTACGGGAGGCTGGTTTGAAAAAAAAAAAAAAAAGGGATCCTGTCTTACCCCTCTGTGTTTCCATGTGTTGAGAGGTCTAAATGTGTGTGTATTTGTTTATGCCTATGATGTCTCGGGGTGTCACAGGGTCTTGTCTTTCCCCTTCACTGCATCCTGACAGCAGTGTCAAACAAGGACTCATATGATCTCTGTATGTCTTTGAGAATATATCTGTGTATGCGTCTGGGTTGATATTGTTTTTATTCTTCTCCCTAACCCCTTTCACCTACGATCCCCGAGGTGTTCCAGGGTCCTGCCTAATGGACAGTCTCGCCCCGCTAAGCTGGCCTTTGACTCGGGCACTGAGCTGGATGCCTAACTAGGCCCCGTTGTTGCTCATGGGTCCTGATTGCGCTGACCTCTGGGGCTGGCTTCCTGGGAGAAGAAGGGTGGTGGAGAAGGAGAAGCAGAGCAGAGGAAATACTTTTACGCCCCGTTGCGCACATCTCTCTAACATCAACCAGTGACTGGCAGAAAAGAAAGTGGGAGTGTGTTTTGGCAGAAAAGAGAGGAGCCGTTAGCTGCTTGTGTTTCCCAAGCTGCAGGTGAACAGGAGATTAACCAATGTATTTTCTGGCTAAGGAATCCCTGGATGCATGTAATATTTAAAGTTTTCTGTAAGAGAGAGTTTTAATGGAATTTCTTCTATAAATTTTCAAGCTTTCTTCTTTTTAATATTGATAAAATAAATCACAACTCAACTGACTGCTCTGCTCAAATTCAAATGATGAGACGGTTTAAGATGACAAGAATGTGAGCTGACATGGACCTGGGAGCATGCAGTCTGGTACAGAAATTTGCTGTACGTCCCCCACCCTCAATCTAAAACGCATAAGCCAGGTTGTATAGTTGGAAACTCCTAAATTAAACATGGCTTACTTGATATCAAGGAAATATCCATCACCACCAGTCTGCCCCTTTGATACAAGGGAAAATGTGTCCTTACTTCCTCTACCATCTGAATGTTGCAGCCAAAATTAATTAATTGGAACAGTCAGCAATTTTCCAAACCATTATTTTCAAATTCGGTTGAGCCTTTGTGAATTGTATGGTAGGTTTGGTGTTATTATCTGACAAAAGTGGCCTTCCGTGACTTGGTTAGAGTTAGTACGTTGTGTATTCAGCAGTAATATTCCAGTAACTTTGGTTTTAACACGTGGTTATTTTAGCCACTCATGCACATACCAGTCTGCCACATCAGACAATTTGCTAACTGTGACTCACAGGATGTTTTCTTTTTTTTCAGGACATTCTCTATAAAAGTGGGAGATGGTTATCCATGAATTTCCCACTGGATCTGCATTTTCTAAAAATTCTCAGACCAACATTCATGACAATCTCATGTTACTTCAAGCTATTTGCTTACCTTTTCTTCTTGATTCTAAGTTTGAACTAAGAACTTGTCTTCCCTGTGTCCAGATTCCTAGTAAGTAGTTGTGTAGGGCTACCTAATAAACTGTCCATCTGCTTTTATACTCTGGAGTCTTTAAGGCGGCTTTTATGCACAGTGCCAAATTAAAGGAACAGAGATTTTAGAATGGGGAACATGGACATTGTTTAGGTTTGGTCAATGGATTGTTCTGCTTTGATTAGTTTTTGCACTCTCCATTGGTTTCTCGGTACTCCGTGCTCAGTATTAGTGTGTCATGCGTAGTGAGGCTTGGCTTGTGAATTTGAAGTTGCTAGTGTGGTAACTGCCATACACGAGAAGGAAGAGGACACTTTATGTGGTTTCAAGTTGTTTTGTTTCAAACAGAAAAAGTAATATTTAGATATATGATGCCAAACCGACCGTAGCCCGTTAACATAGCTATGTTGCAAAGGACATTGTGGCTTAATTAGCAAGTATTTTCTCTGAACTACCCCAGATATGGCACAACCCCAAGGCTCCAATCACAGACAGAAATGGAAGGAATTGCAAAGGAATAGGGTGTTGGAAACAGGGGCAGTAAAAGGAAGGGAGAAGACGAGGGTGCAGCAATGACCTGACCCTCTTCGCAGTATTCCTTGTACATCTGTCAATGAGACATCCGCAGCCAAATGTTTAGCAGCCCCGTGTTGGGCTACGGCTCTCCCGCTGAGCTGCTGTATATGCGTTCTTATTGTGTGTGATTGCATTTGTGTGTGTGCATGTGTTTGTGACGCCATGTGTTGGAGGCAGGCCCACATCAGGGTTCATACAGTCGAGCTTAGCCCAGTGGGAGTTGAAAGCTTAAAGAAGGAAATCCCCCCCTTGGCTTCTAGCTACACACACGTACACACACGAACACGCACACTCTTGCCATCTCTATATCTCGCTCTCTCCTCCTGGCACTTCATTAATGAAACCAATGCTTGTATGTTTGGGGCATATGCAGCTCTCTTGGCCCAACACTACTATGTGTGTTTGTGTGTGAGAGATTGTGTGTGTGTTAGGAAAAGAGACATCTCCCCCTATCACATGGTAATATATTCAGTGGAAAATCTCAGCAGAGGCATAATACTGCCGCTCTGCCCTGTCTGAGCCCATCTGTGATGTGTGGAAAGGACATCGGCAGGACAGGGTATTAGCCCTAGAATAATGCACATTGTTATTGTTGACGGTCCATACCTATTGGCTCTAAGCAGTTTGCCCTTTCACCTCACAACAGTTGTAGGTCCAAAGTGGGCTAAGCATTAAAAAAATAACGTTATGTTGGAATTGACTCCTTTTACAGGTGTCAAACAGGGACAGTGGAAGTTCCAGAAGATAATTTTAGTTTTCCAGTTGTACCTCAATACATTAGAATGTCCCATAAGGTTTAATGAATTTCATCACACTAATTAAACATAAACTGAGGTACAGGCAGGCATTGGACATGGACATGTATATTTAGTTTATAGTCTCATACTTGGTCAGTGCTTGTTTTGGATGGATTAATGCATCAAAAGATACAAAGAGTTGATTATCCTGTGGCTCTGCTAAAGTTCTGCATTTTCACTCCTAGTGCCCTTCATTTTCGTCTTGACGACACTTCATATGTTCAGTAGGGAGTTTCGGTCAGGTGAGCTTGTTGGCCAATAACATGACCCCCAAAAATGTCATCAACTGTGGAAACTTCTCACTGGCTGTCAATCATTTTGAATTCTCTGCCTCTCCACTTTTCCTCAAGACTCTGTGATCTTGACTTTGAAATGAAATTAAAATTTTACTTTTCATCTGAAAATGCATGACAATAAACAACAGTCCAGTCAATTTTCCAAGTAAGACGCTTCTGACATCTCTGGCTTAGGAGTAACAAGTTTAGACCTGATTCTGAATGTATCCCTGTGTTTTTTTTTTTTTTTGTTTATCCGTTTAACAATATTATTTTCTTCCACTAAGCTTTCCATTAATGTGTTTGGATACAGAGCTCTATGCAGCTGGATGGTTTAGCAATGACAATTCAATGCTCACTCTCTTTTGAGTCTCCTTTAGCTTTAAGACTGCATTCCTTGGAGGCCAGAGTCCTGCAACTTTTAGATGTGTCCCTTGTCCTACACACTAGAACTAAATAGTTAAGCTGCCTCTAGCTTGCAGTAAAGCCCTTAGACCTCTGCTAATGAGCTAAAATTGGAGCCAGGTGTCCTGAAGCAGAGAAACTCCTAAAAGTTGCAGGACTGTCCTTGAGGACTTGAGTTCGAGACCACTGATTTAAAGCATAATCTTTAAATTTACTATAAATAAAAAGCCTAAAAATCACTTTGTGTGTATTTAATCTATATGAAAATTAATCTTTTTAAACTGAGTCAGTGAAGTAAAATAACAATTAAATGGTGCACATATAAAGCCAAAATGCCCTCCTTTAACTCCTCCTAATGGAAACATTGTGTTTTATATATTTATTTTTTATCTGCAGAATGACAGAAGTGCAGTAAAATGCATGACTTCTTACTTTTTTCTTCTGCAATCGAAAGGTGAATGTAAGGTTGAAGCCTGTGGAAACATGCTGTTGAGTGGCTCACAGGAGGCCCAAACGCATGGCCTTCGTTTTGTCCTTGGTTTATTCCTTGTTATGTCCTTCAGGTTCCTGAAGCAAGATTTGGAAACTTGGCTTTCTTTGCTGCAGTGTCTCTCCTTGTCGAGTGCTATGAATACACGAACACATATCGTACCTGTCAGGGTTTGGCAAGTGTTTGAAAAGGCCTGAGGATCAATCTGCCACCTTCAACACCTCCTGAAGACAGGCTCTGATAACACAGGACTGCTGTTAATCACGATAACCCCGTTCACCGGAGACGCTCTGCGTCAGAGGAGTCGTTGGGATCAAAAACATGAAGAGAGAATTAATAATAATCCAGAAAGACACAACTGCTCCCTCCCATCTCTCACCAATCAGCGGGAACGGAGTGAGCAAGAATGTGAAAATGTAACGCCCCCGTGTCAATTTTAAAAGTGCACCTCTTCGGCTCATATGCCCCCCTTACCCCTACCCTCCATCCTACCTTCCCCCTGCTAAAGCAGCTGTGTTGCTTTGGTCCGGCTCTGAAGGCCGTTCTTATTACCGGCACAGAGCGCGGGTCAGAATGGCAAACCGGCAGCATACTATTAAAGCCTAATGAAAGGAATCTCTGCAGGGTCTGAGGTCTGCAGCGTCCAGAGGAGACACTACCTCTGCCCATTGTTCTTCTTCTTTCCCTGCAGTTCTGCAGGTCTTTTTTTTTTTTTATTTCTGCTCTAAATTTCATCTCTTTGCCTTCTGCTTGGTTTCTGTCACTTTTTTTTTTTTTTGAGTCACTGTCACTCATTTTCATCTGTTCTTCTGCATTTTAAAGGTCTCCTCTGTGTTAGCACCAGATATGTTTCTCATGACATTTTCACACTTTTTTTTTCCACTTTCATCTAATGTTTGCCTTCCTCTGTGATGTTCAGGCTCATAAATAGTTTTTTGAATTCTTCATGAAAACGGTAATGAAGGTTAAAGTTTCATCTTAGTGTTACATGTTGAATATACCCAGGGGATGTGATTTTCCCTTTTCTTCTCAAAAAGGTTAGGGTCACTGACTGTGCAAGTAGTTCACACTTCAAAATAAGACCTAATGTTTCACTGAGATTTACCTGAATAAATAAAGCTAAAATGATAAAAAATTATAAAATAAATCTTATCCTAGAGGAAACAAGTTGTTATTAAAGCCACAAGTGGCATCGGGCGGCCCTCGCAGCCAAGCGCCGCTCCGGCCTATTGGCCACCGCGGAGGAACTAGCAACCTCCTGCCGCCAGCCACCACAGAAGCTCTAACGCAGCTTACAGCACCTCCACTCGCACGGCACCCGGAAGCTGTTGCGCAGATTCCAGCACTGCGCCCACATGCCAACGCAGAAGCCGTTGCGCAGTTTCCGCGCCCGTCCACCAGGCGGTACGCATCGATGCGTTCGGCGGCGCTCCCTGACGACGCACAAAAAATGTGGTTCAGATTGGCGCATTTAATGAGGAGATATAGCTGGTGTATTAACCTAGGGGGCGCAGTGGAGTCAAATTACATTTCAATGCTGTTGTGCTTCTTAGAGGTCAATAAAGGTCATACATATCCAGTTTGGTGCCAGTCGGATGATCCATGAGTGATTTGTAGCCGATCTTATGCACATGGCAAAGAACTGCAGTTCGCCATTTCTACACCCAAATGCGGTTCAGTCAGCAGCCAGCATTCCACAGAGTTCATCATTTTATCATTTTAAGTCAGTTTTCAGATCATGAAACTCATATAAATGATAGAATAACAGTAAAATATACAGTAGAAAAAACAGGTCACTCTATGCTAAAAAGTGGGGCGGGGGCTAACGGCTGCACGAAACCGCGGAAGCTGTTGCTAGATTCCAGCACTGCGCCCACATGCCAACGCAGAAGCTGTTGCGCAGTTTCCGCGCCCGTCCACCAGGCGGTTTGCACTGATGCGTTCGGCGGCGCTCCCTGACGACGCACAAAAAATGTGGTACAGATTGGCGCATTTAGTGAGGAGATATAGCTGGTGGATTAACCTAGGGGAGCAGTGGAGTCAAATTACATTTCAATGCTGTTGTTCTCCTTAGAGGTCAACAAAGGTCATACATATCCAGTTTCGCACCAGTCGGATGATCCATGAGTGATTTATAGCCGATCTTATGCACATGGCGAAGAACTGCAGTTCGCCATTTCTACAGCCAAATGCGGTTCAGTCAGCAGCCAGCATTCCACAGAGTTCATCATTTTATCGTTTTAAGTCAGTTTTCAGATCATAAAACTCATATAAATGATAGAATAACAGTAAAATATACAGCAGAAAAAAACAGCTCACGCTATGCTAAAAGTGGGGCGGGGCTAACGTGATGTCATGAAGTCACCATGTAAATGTGTTCTGCAGAGAGAATTAGGAAGTCTGGTGCAGCTGTCATCTTGCATTTGGAAGTTATTTAATCTTCATCTTTCATGGCAAATATTCAGTTTCACACTAAGCCACGCCCACATGCTTTCATGCTAACTACAACTTAGATTTAATGCAGTGCAATTTCAACCTTCTTCTAAAATCAGAGGAACATTTTAAAGTTGAAGATGTTCCAGTTAAATAAATAATAAACCAAGGGCAAAGCACATTAGCAGAGCACAGTTAACTCTCAGCACATTAGAACAATAGCACAGGCTCAATCCCAGCCATTAATTAGGTATTAATCACAGGAAGCGCTACAACTAAATATTATAACCCCAATCACTCGTTAATAAGACACTTAGGATTTTTTCTTAGCTCTTTCAAACGAAACTTTAAACCAGGGGTCACCAACCCGGTCGCCTGCAGGGACCTTTTCAGTCGCCCGCGGAGCTACTCCTAAAAATAGCCATTATAATTGTGGAGCACTACCAAAAAAATAATTTAATTAAATGTTTTTTCATTGAAGTAATAACGTTTGGCGTTTATATTTAGAGTTCAAAGCGAGGGAAATGATAAAAAACATTTAGCAGGAAAGAGTATAAAAGTCTTTCCTGCTGTTAAAGTTTAGAACTGCAGGCGCCTGCAGGAAACTGGTGGAACGCAGCAGCGCCTGCAGCTGCACTCTGCGTACCGTCACATTTTCCTTTAAGTAAACAAAGAAAAGAATAACTTCTGGAGTTTTTATTATTTAACCCTATTTACTATTAACAAAACTGTGAAGAAAAAATAAATAAATTGTTCCAAAACATCTTATTCGTAGCGCGCATCGCAACACCTGAACCTGGGAATCAACACCGTCCTCTTTCCGTGAACCTCATGGAGAGGCTTCGCTTCATGTCTATATTATTTAGCGTCGTCTGGAAAAGAAGTCCGCTGCTCTTGTGTTTTAGGCATATTTAGTTGCAGCATTTCCTGTGATAAATACCTAATTAATGGGTGGGATTCAACCTGTGCTACTGTTCGGATGTGCTGAAAGTTAACTGTGCTCTGCTAATATGCTTTTCCCCTTGTTTATTACTAAGCGTAACAACAAACGATGCTCAATGTATGAAACTGGATGTATGAAACACAATATTCAGTATATTGAATTATTAAAGCGCTTCGTTAGCTTTAAAAACGTTGCATGCCTGAATGGACTCGGTTAGCATCGTCCTCGGAGTTCCAAAACATGACGGCTCCTATAATCAGCGTTACTCACCGAGAGTTACGAGTTTTTAAACAATAAAACTGCTCCAACTCCGCTTCAACAGTCCGTTCCGGCTCACGTGCGAGGTTCGGCTCCAAAAACCCAAGCAAAACGTTGAGCGTGGTCCGGTTCTGTTGCTCCAAAGTCCGTGCAAAATGTTCAGGAAAAGTTAGCAGGTCCAACTGTTAGCAAAAAAAAATTACAGTCCACAGCAGAACAGTACGAACCTCGACCATGAACGGCAGCCGGCCGGCTGACAGAACGTATTAGCTTAAAGACACAGCTCTCCCACAGTCTTCGCGGCCGTACGCCTGTCGATGTTTGTCATTGGTGGAGTAAGACTCCCCCTACTGTCGAAATTCATCATCTTTATCCCTGTGCTGAAAGAGCGTTGTTTCATTGGTGGAGTAAGACTGACCCCAAGTGGCGAAATACGGAAATGGTTTCTAAACAGTCACTGCTGATGAATGAAGTCCTTTCTTTGACCCCTGCTAACCCCCCTTTACCATACTCAAAAACTCACCATTTTGATAACTTTAGATGGGACATGCCTTATGAACAGACTGACCGAGTTTTAAGCCGATCAATCGAAATCCCTAGGAGGAGTTCGATCAAATGCGAAGGCTGTAAACGGCACAAATGGGGTCAAAATCCAAACTTCAATCTAAAATGGCCGACTTCCTGTGGGGTTTAGACCATGGCTCCAAGAGACTTTTTTTTACATCCTGACAAGTTGCACATGTGTACCAAGTTTCGTAATTGTAGGTTAAAGTATGGCTTGGGGCTGATCGTTTAAAGTTTTCTAGGGGGCGCTATAGAAAAATTAGGCCACGCCCACCAATTGTTGTGATGGATTCCTGTCAGGGAGTGGCAGAGGAACCATCCTAGTGAGTTTGGAGCAGCTCGGCCCGAAACTCTGGAATTGAGAGCCAAACGTATGGCAGTGGCGTTACAGGTCACTTCGCCACGCCGCCACGCCCACCTGCTCCATCTTAGCTGGTTGGGGTTGGAATCCTCAAAACACCAACATGTCTTCTGTCTCTGGGTACAGTTTCATGGTGATGAGGTCAAAGGGGTCGGATAGCGACCGTTCACAGTAAAACATTACATTTCCTGTTCTCAGGGGGCGTGGCCTAAGTGATGTCATCATTCGACCATTTGGTATTGTAGGAGACCTGATGATGATCAATCACAGTGACTTTGGTGCTTCTGTGAGTTTCTGTGTAGGAGATATAAAAGTTTATTTTTTTATGGCGAGTCGGTGAACTTTGACCCCTGCTAACACCCCTTCAGCATACTCAAAAACTCACCATTTTGATAACTTTAGATGGGACATGCCTTGTGAACAGACTGACCGAGTTTGAAGCCGATCAATCGAAATCCCTAGGAGGAGTTCGATCAAATGCGAAGGCTGTAAACGGCAAAAATGGGGTCAAAATCGGAGCTTCAATCCAAAATGGCCGACTTTCTGTGATACTTGCACTATGACATTAATTGTAAATTTTGAGCATCTTGGGGAGCTCTACAAGTGTACCAAATTTCATGTCTCTACAATAAAGTAAGTGAATAGCAAAGGGTCCTTTGAAAATTTCTAGGTGGCGCTATTGAGCCATTTCTTGTGTGATTTTTGCAATGACCTTAAAATATGAAATTTTTAAACAGGCTTAAGGCTTCTGCCAAGTTTGGTGAGTTTTTGAATATGATAAAGCCCCCAAAAAGCCACTTCATTCGGAGGGAGAATCGTAATAATAATTAAAGCCACAAGTGGCATCGGGCGGCCCTCGCAGCCAAGCGCCGCTCCGGCCTATTGGCCACCGCGGAGGAACTAGCAACCTCCTGCCGCCAGCCACCACAGAAGCTCTAACGCAGCTTACAGCACCTCCACCCGCACGGCACCCGGAAGCTGTTGCTAGATTCCAGCACCGCGCCCACATGCCAACGCAGAAGCCGTTGCGCAGTTTCCGCGCCCGTCCACCAGGCGGTACGCATCGATGCGTTCGGCGGCGCTCCCTGACGACGCACAAAAAATGTGGTTCAGATTGGCGCATTTAATGAGGAGATATAGCTGGTGTATTAACCTAGGGGGCGCAGTGGAGTCAAATTACATTTCAATGCTGTTGTGCTTCTTAGAGGTCAATAAAGGTCATACATATCCAGTTTGGTGCCAGTCGGATGATCCATGAGTGATTTGTAGCCGATCTTATGCACATGGCAAAGAACTGCAGTTCGCCATTTCTACACCCAAATGCGGTTCAGTCAGCAGCCAGCATTCCACAGAGTTAATCATTTTATCATTTTAAGTCAGTTTTCAGATCATGAAACTCATATAAATGATAGAATAACAGTAAAATATACAGTAGAAAAAACAGGTCACTCTATGCTAAAAGTGGGCGGGGCTAACGGCTGCACGAAACCGCGGAAGCTGTTGCTAGATTCCAGCACTGCGCCCACATGCCAACGCAGAAGCCGTTGCGCAGTTTCCGCGCCCGTCCACCAGGCGGTACGCATCGATGCGTTCGGCGGCGCTCCCTGACGACGCACAAAAAATGTGGTTCAGATTAGGCGCATTTAATGAGGAGATATAGCTGGTGTATTAACCTAGGGGGCGCAGTGGAGTCAAATTACATTTCAATGCTGTTGTGCTTCTTAGAGGTCAATAAAGGTCATACATATCCAGTTTGGTGCCAGTCGGATGATCCATGAGTGATTTGTAGCCGATCTTATGCACATGGCAAAGAACTGCAGTTCGCCATTTCTACAGCCAAATGCGGTTCAGTCAGCAGCCAGCATTCCACAGAGTTCATCATTTTATCGTTTTAAGTCAGTTTTCAGATCATAAAACTCATATAAATGATAGAATAACAGTAAAATATACAGCAGAAAAAACAGCTCACGCTATGCTAAAAGTGGGCGGGGCTAACGTGATGTCATGAAGTCACCATGTAAATGTGTTCTGCAGAGAGAATTAGGAAGTCTGGTGCAGCTGTCATCTTGCATTTGGAAGTTATTTAATCTTCATCTTTCATGGCAAATATTCAGTTTCACACTAAGCCACGCCCACATGCTTTTATGCTAACTACAACTTAGATTTAATGCAGTGCAATTTCAACCTTCTTCTAAAAATCAGAGGAACATTTTAAAGTTGAAGATGTTCCAGTTAAATAAATAATAAACCAAAGGGCAAAGCACATTAGCAGAGCACAGTTAACTCTCAGCACATTAGAACAATAGCACAGGCTCAATCCCAGCCATTAATTAGGTATTAATCACAGGAAGCGCTACAACTAAATATTATAACCCCAATCACTCGTTAATAAGACACTTAGGATTTTTTCTTAGCTCTTTCAAAGCGAAACTTTAAACCAGGGGTCACCAACCCAGTCGCCTGCAGGGACCTTTTCAGTCGCCCAGCGGAGCTACTCCTAAAAATAGCCATTATAATTATGGAGCACTACCAAAAAAATAATTTAATTAAATGTTTTTCATTGAAGTAATAACGTTTGACGTTTATATTTAGAGTTCAAACGAGGGAAATGATAAAAACATTTAGCAGGAAAAGAGTATAAAACTCTTTCCTGCTGTTAAAAGTTTAGAACTGCAGGCGCCTGCAGGAAACTGTTGGAGCGCAGCAGCGCCATGCAGCTGCACTCTGCGTACCGTCACATTTTCCTTTAAGTAAACAAAGAAAAGAATAACTTCTGGAGTTTTTATTATTTAACCCTATTTACTATTAACAAAACTGTGAAGAAAAAATAAATAAATTGTTCCAAAACATCTTATTCGTAGCGCGCATCGCAACACCTGAACCTGGGAATCAACACCGTCCTCTTTCCGTGAACCTCATGGAGAGGCTTCGCTTCATGTCTATATTATTTAGCGTCGTCTGGAAAAGAAGTCCGCTGCTCTTGTGTTTTAGGCATATTTAGTTGCAGCATTTCCTGTGATAAATACCTAATTAATGGGTGGGATTCAACCTGTGCTACTGTTCGGATGTGCTGAAAGTTAACTGTGCTCTGCTAATATGCTTTTCCCCTTGTTTATTACTAAGCGTAACAACAAACGATGCTCAATGTATGAAACTGGATGTATGAAACACAATATTCAGTATATTGAATTATTAAAGCGCTTCGTTAGCTTTAAAAAGCGTTGCATGCCTGAATGGACTCGGTTAGCATCGTCCTCGGAGTTCCAAAACATGGCGGCTCCTATAATCAGCGTTACTCACCGAGAGTTACGAGTTTTTAAACAATAAAACTGCTCCAACTCCGCTTCAACAGTCCGTTCCGGCTCACGTGCGAGGTTCGGCTCCAAAAACCCAAGCAAAACGTTGAGCGTGGTCCGGTTCTGTTGCTCCAAAGTCCGTGCAAAATGTTCAGGAAAAGTTAGCAGGTCAACTGTTAGCAAAAAAAAATTACAGTCCACAGCAGAACAGTACGAACCTCGACCATGAGCGGCAGCCGGCCGGCTGACAGAACGTATTAGCTTAAAGACACAGCTCTCCCACAGTCTTCGCGGCCGTACGCCTGTCGATGTTTGTCATTGGTGGAGTAAGACTGACCCCAAGTGGCGAAATACGGAAATGGTTTCTAAACAGTCACTGCTGATGAATGAAGTCCTTTCTTTGACCCCTGGTAACCCCCCCCTTCAGCATACTCAAAAAACTCACCATTTTGATAACTTTAGATGGGACATGCCTTATGAACAGACTGACCGAGTTTGAAGTCGATCAATCAAAATTTCTAGGAGGAGTTCGATCAAATGTGAAGGCTGTAAGCGGCAAAAATGGGGTCAAAATCCAAACTTCAATCTAAAATGGCCGACTTCCTGTGGGGTTTAGACCATGGCTCCAAGAGACTTTTTTTACATCCTGACAAGGTGCACATGTGTACCGAGTTTCGTAATTGTAGGTTAAAGCATGGCTTGGGGCTGATCGTTTAAAGTTTTCTAGGGGGCGCTATAGAAAAATTAGGCCACGCCCACCAATTGTTGTGATGGATTCCTGTCAGGGACTGGCAGAGGACCCATCATAGTGAGTTTGGAGCAACTCGGCCCGAAACTCTGGAATTGAGAGCCAAAGCGTATGGCAGTGGCGTTACAGGTCACTTCGCCACGCCGCCATGCCCACCTGCTCCATCTTAGCTGGTCAGGGTTGGAATCCTCAACACACCAACATGTCTTCTGTCTCTGGGTACAGTTTCAAGTTGATGAGGTCAAAGGGGTCAGATAGCGACCGTTCACAGTAAAACATGACACTTCCTGTTCTCAGGGGGGCGTGGCCTAAGTGATGTCATCATTCGACCATTGGGTATTGTAGGAGACCCGATGATGATCAATCACAGTAACTTTGGTGCCTCTGTGAGCTTCTGTATAGGAGATATAACAGTTTATTTTTTTATGGCGAGTTGGTGAACTTTGACCCCTGCTAACCCCCCTTCAGCATACTCAAAAACTCACCATTTTGATAACTTTAGATGGGACATGCCTTATGAACAAACTGACCGAGTTTGAAGCCGATCAATCGAAATCCCTAGGAGGAGTTCGATCAAATGCGAAGGCTGTAAAGCGGCAAAAAATGGGGGTCAAAATCGGAGCTTCAATCCAAAATGGCCGACTTTCTGTGATACTTGCACTATGACATTAATTGTAAATTTTGAGTGTCTTGGGGAGCTCTACAAGTGTACCAAATTTCATGTCTCTACGATAAAGTAAGTGAATAGCAAAGGGTCCTTTGAAAATTGCTAGGTGGCGCTACTGAGCCATTTCCTGTGTGATTTTTGCAATGACCTTAAAATACAAAATTTTGAAACTTCCTTAACGCGTCCGCCAAGTTTGGTGAGTTTTTGAATATGATAAAGCCTCCAAAAAAGCCCCTCTTTAGGGGGGCAGAATAATAATAATAAGAAACAATACAGATACAATAGGCCTTCGCAGCGCTTAGCTGCTCGGGCCTAATTAAAGCCACAAGTGGCATCGGGCGGCCCTCGCAGCCAAGCGCCGCTCCGGCCTATTGGCCACCGCGGAGGAACTAGCAACCTCCTGCCGCCAGCCACCACAGAAGCTCTCACGCAGCTTACAGCACCTCCACTCGCACGGCACCCGGAAGCTGTTGCGCAGATTCCAGCACCGCGCCCACATGCCAACGCAGAAGCCGTTGCGCAGTTTCCGCGCCCGTCCACCAGGCGGTACGCATCGATGCGTTCGGCGGCGCTCCCTGACGACGCACAAAAAAATGTGGTTCAGATTGGCGCATTTAATGAGGAGATATAGCTGGTGTATTAACCTAGGGGGCGCAGTGGAGTCAAATTACATTTCAATGCTGTTGTGCTTCTTAGAGGTCAATAAAGGTCATACATATCCAGTTTGGTGCCAGTCGGATGATCCATGAGTGATTTGTAGCCGATCTTATGCACATGGCAAAGAACTGCAGTTCGCCATTTCTACACCCAAATGCGGTTGAGTCAGCAGCCAGCATTCCACAGAGTTAATCATTTTATCATTTTAAGTCAGTTTTCAGATCATGAAACTCATATAAATGATAGAATAACAGTAAAATATACAGTAGAAAAAACAGGTCACTCTATGCTAAAAGTGGGCGGGGCTAACGGCTGCACGAAACCGCGGAAGCTGTTGCTAGATTCCAGCACTGCGCCCACATGCCAACGCAGAAGCCGTTGCGCAGTTTCCGCGCCCGTCCACCAGGCGGTTTGCACTGATGCCTTCGGCGGCGCTCCCTGACGACGCACAAAAAATGTGGTACAGATTGGCGCATTTAGCGAGGAGATATAGCTGGTGGATTAACCTAGGGGGAGCAGTGGAGTCAAATTACATTTCAATGCTGTTGTTCTCCTTAGAGGTCAACAAAGGTCATACATATCCAGTTTCGCACCAGTCGGATGATCCATGAGTGATTTATAGCCGATCTTATGCACATGGCGAAGAACTGCAGTTCGCCATTTCTACAGCCAAATGCGGTTCAGTCAGCAGCCAGCATTCCACAGAGTTCATCATTTTATCGTTTTTAAGTCAGTTTTCAGATCATAAAACTCATATAAATGATAGAATAACAGTAAAATATACAGCAGAAAAAAACAGCTCACGCTATGCTAAAAGTGGGCGGGGCTAACGTGATGTCATGAAGTCACCATGTAAATGTGTTCTGCAGAGAGAATTAGGAAGTCTGGTGCAGCTGTCATCTTGCATTTGGAAGTTATTTAATCTTCATCTTTCATGGCAAATATTCAGTTTCACACTAAGCCACGCCCACATGCTTTCATGCTAACTACAACTTAGATTTAATGCAGTGCAATTTCAACCTTCTTCTAAAATCAGAGGAAAATTTTAAAGTTGAAGATGTTCCAGTTTAATAAACCAAGGGCAAAGCACATTAGCAGAGCACAGTTAACTGTCAGCACATTAGAACAATAGCACAGGCTCAATCCCACTCATTAAATAGGTATTAATCACAGGAAGCGCTACAACTAAATATTATAACCCCAATCAATCGTTAATAAGACACTTAGGATTTTTTCAGAGCTCTTTCAAACGAAACTTTAAACCAGGGGTCACCAACCCAGTCGCCTGCAGGGACCTTTTCAGTCACCCGCGGAGCTACTCCTAAAAATAGACATTATTATTATGGAGCACTACCAAAAAATAATTTAATTAAATGTTTTTTCATTGAAGTAATAACGTTTGACATTTATATTTAGAGTTCAAACGAGGGAAATGATAAAAACATTTAGCAGGAAAGAGTATAAAACTCTTTCCTGCTGTTAAAGTTTAGAACTGCAGGCGCCTAGAGGAAACTGGTGGAACGGAGCAGCGCCTGCAGCTGCACTCTGCGTACCGTCACATTTTCCTTTAAGTAAACAAAGAAAAGAATAACTTCTGGAGTTATTATTATTTAACCCTATTTACTATTAACAAAACTGTGAAGAAAAAATAAATAAATTGTGCGAAAAACATCTTATTCGTAGCGCGCATCGCAACACCTCAACCTGGGAATCAACACCGTCCTCTTTCCGTGAACCTCATGGAGAGGCTTCGCTTCATGTCCTTATTATTTAGCGTCGTCTGGAAAAGAAGTCCGCTGCTCTTGGGGTTTAGGCGTATTTAGTTGCAGCACTTCCTGTGATAAATACCTAATTAATGGGTGGGATTGAACCTGTGCTACTGTTCGGATGTGCTGAAAGTTAACTGTGCTCTATTAATGTGCTTTGCCCCTTGTAACAACAAACAAGGCTCAATTTATTATGTATGAAACACACTATTCATTCTATTCAATTAGTAAAGCGCTCGTTAGCTTTAAAAACGTTGCAGGCCTGAATGGACTCGGTTAGCATCGTCCTCGGAGTTACAAAACATGGCGGCTCCTATAATCAGCGTTACTCACCGCGAAGTTACGAGTTTTTAAACAATAAAACTGCTCCAACTCCGCTTCAACAATCCGCTCCGGCTCACGAAAGTTGTTCGGATCTGTAGCTCCAAAACCCGAAGCAAAACGTCAAGCGTGGTCCGGTTCTATGGCTCCAAAGTCCGTGCAAAATGTTCAGGAAAAGTTAGCAGCTCCAACGCAAAAAAAAAAAAAAAAAAAAACTACAGTCCACAGCGTATAATGCCGAACCTCGACCCTGAACGGCCGCCGGCCGACTGCCAGTACGTAGCAGCTAGCAGGCACAACTACAGTACGGCTCATAACCAATCAAATTGCTTAAATTTGTTTTTTGCCCTTGACTGACCAGTAGGCAGAGGCGAGTGAAATTGATGCATTTACTTGCCGTAGTAAATAACAGTCATTAACAAAAACGCTACATTTTCTCCGTGTTTTAAGCCAACAAAAATTATCGGAGGGCTGAAAAAGTCATTGGGGGACGCTCTCCCACAGTCTTCGCGGCCGTACGCCTGTCGATGTTTGTCATTGGTGGAGTAAGACTGACCCCAAGCGTTGTTTCATTGGGGGTAAGCTGCCCAAGTGGCGAATTACGGAAATGGTTTCTAAACAGTGACTCCTGATCACTGACGTCCCGTTATTTCTAACAAAAAATCAATGAATGTTTGTACTCTAAGCCACAAAACAAAATTATTTGTAAAAAAAAGCAAACAATTCTAATCATGTATATTTAAATAATTAATATGTTTACTTGCATAACATAACCTATATTTCATGGGCTGCTTTGGTGTTACAGTTTTGGTGGGCTTAGGTGATTTCATCAAGTGACAATGTAAATGTGTTCAAGGCTGTTCTGCAGAAAGACATAGTAAGTGTGAAGCAGCTGTAATCTTGCATTTGGAAGTTATTCAATCTTGATGTTTGATGGCGAATTGTCAAAGTTTGCCACGCCGCCACGCCCACCTGCTCCATCTTAGCTGGTTGGGGTTGGAATCCTCAACACACCAACATGTCTTCTGTCTCTGGGTACAG
This sequence comes from Poeciliopsis gracilis, assembly GCA_911649635.1. Taxonomy (NCBI): domain Eukaryota; kingdom Metazoa; phylum Chordata; class Actinopteri; order Cyprinodontiformes; family Poeciliidae; genus Poeciliopsis; species Poeciliopsis gracilis. Next base: position 684,608 of record CAJVRI010001524.1, on the reverse strand, counting down.
TTTCAAGTTGATGAGGTTAAAGGGGTCAGATAGCGACCGTTCACAGTAAAACATGACACTTCCTGTTCTCAGGGGGCGTGGCCTAAGTGATGTCATCATTCGACCATAGGGTATTGTAGGACACCCGATGATGATCAATCACTGAAACTTTGGTGCCTCTGTGAGGTTTTGTGTAAGAAATATAACAGTTTATTATTTCATGGCGAGTAGGTCAACTTTGACCCCTGGTAACCCCCCTTCAGCAGTCTCAAACAGTCATCGTTTTGATAACTTTAAATGGGACATGCCTTATCAACAGACTGACCGAGTTTGAAGTCGATCAATCAAAATCTCTAGGAGGAGTTCGATCAAATGTGAGGGCTGTAAACGGCAAAAAATGGGGTCAAAATCCAAACTTCAATCTAAAATGGCCGACTTCCTGTGGGGGTTTAGACCATGGCTCCAAGAGACTTTTTTGTACGTCCTGAAAAGATATACATGTGTAACAAGTTTCGTAATTGTAGGTTAAAGCATGGCTTGGGGCTGGTCGTTTAAAGTTTTCTAGGGGGCGCTATAGAAAAAATTAGGCCACGCCCACCAATTGTTGTGGTGGATTCCTGTCAGGGAGTGGCAGAGGACCCATCATAGTGAGTTTGGAGCAGCTCGGCCTGAAACTCTGGAATTGAGAGCCAAAGCGTATGGCAGTGGCGTTACAGGTCACTTCGCCACGCCGCCACGCCCACCTGCTCCATCTTAGCTGGTCAGGGTTGGAATCCTCAACACACCAACATGTCTTCTGTCTCTGGGTACAGTTTCAAGTTGATGAGGTCAAAGGGGGTCAGATAGCGACCGTTCACAGTAAAACATGACACTTCCTGTTCTCAGGGGGCGTGGCCTAAGTGATGTCATCATTCGACCATTGGGTATTGTAGGAGACCCGATGATGATCAATCACAGTAACTTTGGTGCCTCTGTGAGTTTCTGTGTAGGAGATATAACAGTTTATTTTTTTATGGCGAGTCGGTGAACTTTGACCCCTGCTAACCCCCCTTCAGCATACTCAAAAAACTCACCGTTTTGATAACTTTAGATGGGACATGCCTTATGAACAGACTGACCGAGTTTGAAGCCGCTCAATCGAAATCCCTAGGAGGAGTTCGATCAAATACAAAGGCTGTAAAGCGGCAAAAAATAGGGTCAAAAATCGGAACTTCAATCGAAAATGGCCGACTTTCTGTGATACTTGCACTATGACATTAATTGTAAATTTTGTGCGTCTTGAGGAGCTCTACAAGTGTACCAAATTTCATGTCTCTACGATGAAGTAAGTGAATAGCAGAGGGTAGAAAAGGGTGTTTTTTGAAATTCTGGGTGGCGCCGTTGAGCCATTTCTTGTGCAATTTTTGCAACTACCGTAAAATACAGAAATTTTTCAAACAGGCTTAAGGCCTCCGCCAAGTTTGGTGAGTTTTTTGAATATGATAAAGCCCCCCAAAAAAGCCAATTCATTTGGGTGGAAGAATAATACAATAATAATTAAAGCCACAAGTGGCATCGGGCGGCCCTCGCAGCCAGCGCCGCTCGGCCTATTGGCCACCGCGGGGGAACTAGCAACCTCCGGCCGCCAGCCACCACAGAAGCTCTCACGCAGCTTACAGCACCTCCACCCGCACGGCACCCGGAAGCTGTTGCGCAGATTCCAGCACCGCGCCCACGTGCCAACGCAGAAGCCGTTGCGCAGTTTCCGCGCCCGTCCACCAGGCGGTTCGCACTGATGCGTTCGGCGGCGCTCCTGACGACGCACAAAAAATGTGGTACAGATTGGCGCATTTAGCGAGGAGATATAGCTGGTGGATTAACCTCGGGGGAGCAGTGGAGTCAAATTACATTTCAATGCTGTTGTGCTCCTTAGAGGTCAACAAAGGTCATACATATCCAGTTTGGCGCCAGTCGGATGATCCATGAGTGATTTATAGCCGATCTTATGCACATGGCGAAGAACTGCAGTTCGCCATTTATACACCCAAATGCGGTTCGGTCAGCAGCGAGTATTCCACAGAGTTCATCATTTTGTCGTTTTAAGTCAGTTTTCAGATCATAAAACTCATATAAATGATAGAATAACAATAAAATATACAGCAGAAAAAAAACAGGTCACGCTATGCTAAAAGTGGGCGGGGCTAACGTGATGAAAGGAAAATTTTTAAAAGTGGAAGATGTTCCAGTTTAATAAATAATAAACCAAGGGGCAAAGCACATTAGCAGAGCACAGTTAACTGTCAGCACATTAGAACAATAGCACAGGCTCAATCCCACTCATTAATTAGGTATTAATCACAGGAAGCGCTACAACTAAATATTATAACCCCAATCAATCGTTAATAAGACACTTAGGATTTTTTCAGAGCTCTTTCAAACGAAACTTTAAACCAGGGGTCACCAACCCGGTCGCCTGCAGGGACCTTTTCAGTCGCCCGCGGAGCTACTCCTAAAAATAGCCATTATTATTAGGGAGCACTACCAAAAAATAATTTAATAAATGTTTTTTCATTGAAGTAATAACGTTTGACGTTTATATTTAGAGTTCAAACGAGGGAAATGATAAAACGTTTAGCAGGAAAGAGTATAAAACTCTTTCCTGCTGTTAAAGTTTAGAACTGCAGGCGCCTGCAGGAAACTGTTGGAACGCAGCAGCGCCTGCAGCTGCACTCTGCGTACCGTCACATTTTCCTTTAAGTAAACAAAGAAAATAATAACTTCTCGAGTTGTTATTATTTAACCCTGTTTAATATTAACAAAACTGTGAAGAAAAAATAAATAAATTGTGCCAAAACATCTTATTCGTAGCGCGCATCGCAACACCTGAACCTGGGAATCAACACCGTCCTCTTTCCGTGAACCTCATGGAGAGGCTTCGCTTCATGTCTTTATTATTTAGCGTCGTCTGGAAAAGAAGTCCGCTGCTCTTGTGGTTTAGGCATATTTAGTTGCAGCACTTCCTGTGATAAATACGTAATTAATGGGTCGGATTCAACCCTGTGCTACTGTTCGGATGTGCTGAAAGTTAACTGTGCTCTGCTAATGTGCTTTGCCCCTGGTTTATTACTGAGCGTAACAACAAACAAGGCTCAATGTATGAAACTGGATGTATGAAACACACTATTCATTCTATTCAATTAGTAAAGCGCTTCGTTAGCTTTAGAAACGTTGCAGGCCTGAATGGACTCGGTTAGCATCGTCCTCGGAGTTCCAAAACATGACGGCTCCTATAATCAGCGTTACTCACCGAGAGTTACGAGTTTTTAAACAATAAAACTGCTCCAACTCCGCTTCAACAGTCCGTTCCGGCTCACGTGCGAGGTTCGGCTCCAAAAACCCAAGCAAAACGTTGAGCGTGGTCCGGTTCTGTGGCTCCAAAGTCCGTGCAAAATGTTCAGGAAAAGTCAGCAGGTCCAAGTGGTTAGCAAAAAAAAATTACAGTCCACAGCAGAACAGTACGAACCTCGACCATGAACGGCAGCCGGCCGGCTGACAGAACGTATTAGCTTAAAGACAGCTCCAGTACAGTTCATCACATTGATGCATTTACTTGCCGTACTAAAAATAACAGTTATTAACAAAAACGCTACATTTTCTCCGTGTTTTAAGCCAACAAAAAATTATTTGAGGGCTTACATATAAAATTTCAGGTTATACTTAATCGCTATCCTTTTGGAAATCACGGCACACGCTCTCGAAAAGTTTAAATGCGTCCATGCTTTCCGTTGATCTGTTTGTCATTGGTGGAGTAAGACTGACACCTACTGGCGAAAGTACTATTGTAGTTATTCATCATGTTTTGCTGTCATTCTATGTTTCATTGGTGGAGTAACACTGACCCCAAGTGGCGAAATACGAAATGGTTTCTAAACAGTCACTGCTGATGAATGAAGTCCTTTCTTTGACCCCCTGCTAACCCCCCCCTTCAGCATACTCAAAAACTCACCATTTTAATAACTTTAGATGGGACATGCCTTGTGAACAGACTGACCGAGTTTCAAGCCGATTAATCGAAGTCCCTAGGAGGAGTTCGATCAAATACAAAGGCTGTAAATGGCAAAAAATGGGTTCAAAATCTGAATTTCAATCTAAAATAGCCGACTTCCTGTGGGGTTTAGACCATGGCTCCAAGAGACTTTTTTGTACGTCCCGACAAGATACACATGTGTACCAAGTTTCGTAATTGTAGGTTAAAGCGTGGCTTGGATCTGTTCATTTAAAATTTTCTAGGGGGCGCTATAGAAAAAATTAGGCCACGCCCACCAATTGTTGTGATGGATTCCTGTCAGGGAGTTGATCAGGATCCATCATAGTGAGTTTGGAGCAGCTCGGCCCAAAACTGTGGAAGTTAGAGCCAAACGTATGGCAGTGGCGTTACAGGTCACTTCGCCACGCCGCCACGCCCACCTGCTGCATCTTAGCTGGTTGGGGTTGGAATCCTCAACACACCAACATGTCTTCTGTCTCTGGGAACAGTTTCAAGTTGATGAGGTCAAACGGGTCAGATAGCGACCGTTCACAGTAAAACATTACATTTCCTGTTCTCAGGGGGCGTGGCCTAAGTGATGTCATCATTCAACCATTGTGTGTTGTTGGAGACCTGATGATGATCAATCACAGTAACTTTAGTGCCTCTGTGATATTCTGTGTATGAGATATAACAGTTTATTATTTCATGGCGAGTAGGTGAACTTTGACCCCTGCTAAAACCCCCTTCAGCAGTCTCAAACACTCACCGTTTTGATAACTTTAAATGGGACATGCCTTATGAAGAGACTGACCGAGTTTGAAGCCGATCAATCGAAATCCCTAGGAGGAGTTCGATCAAATGTGAAGGCTGTAAACGGCAAAAATGGGGTCAAACTCGGAACTTCAATCTAAAATGGCCGACTTCCTGTGGGGTTTAGACCATGGCTCCAAGAGACTTTTTTTTACATCCTGACAAGGTGCACATGTGTACCGAGTTTCGTAATTGTAGGTTAAAGCATGGCTTGGGGCTGATCATTTAAAGTTTTTTAGGGGGCGCTATAGAAAAATTAGGCTACGCCCACCAATTGTTGTGATGGATTCCTGTCAGGGAATGGCAGAGGACCCATCATAGTGAGTTTGGAGCAGCTGGGCCCAAAACTCTGGAATTGAGAGCCAAACGTATGGGAGTGGCGTTACAGGTCACTTCGCCACGCCGCCACGCCCACCTGCTCCATCTTAGCTGGTCAGGGGTTGGAATCCTCAACACAACAACATGTCTTCTGTCTCTGGGTACAGTTTCATGGTGATGAGGTCAAAGGGGTCGGATAGCGACCGTTCACAGTAAAACATTACATTTCCTGTTCTCAGGGGGAGCGTGGCCTAAGTGATGTCATCATTCGACCATTGGGTATTGTAGGAGACCTGATGATGATCAATCACAGTAACTTTGGTGCTTCTGTGAGTTTCTGTGTAGGAGATATAACAGTTTATTTTTTTTATGGTGAGTCGGTGAACTTTGACCCCTGCTAACCCCCCTTTAGCATACTCAAAAAACTCACCATTTTGATAACTTTAGATGGGACATGCCTTATGAACAGACTGACCGAGTTTGAAGCCGATCAATCGAAATCCCTAGGAGGAGTTCGATCAAATGCGAAGGCTGTAAACGGCAAAAATGGGGTCAAAATCTGAACTTCAATCTAAAATGGCCGACTTCCTGTGGGGTTTAGACCATGGCTCCAAGAGACTTTTTTTTACATCCTGACAAGGTGCACATGTGTACCGAGTTTCGTAATTGTAGGTTAAAGCATGGCTTGGGGCTGATCGTTTAAAGTTTTCTAGGGGCGCTATAGAAAAAATTAGGCCACGCCCACCAATTGTTGTGATGGATTCCTGTCAGGGACTGGCAGAGGACCCATCATAGTGAGTTTGGAGCAGCTCGGCCCGAAACTCTGGAATTGAGAGCCAAACGTATGGCAGTGGCGTTACAGGTCACTTCGCCACGCCGCCACGCCCACCTGCTCCATCTTAGCTGGTCAGGGTTGGAATCCTCAACACACCAACATGTCTTCTGTCTCTGGGTACAGTTTCATGGTGATGAGGTCAAAGGGGTCGGATAGCGACCGTTCACAGTAAAACATTACATTTCCTGTTCTCAGGGGGCGTGGCCTAAGTGATGTCATCATTCGACCATTGGGTATTGTAGGAGACCTGATGATGATCAATCACAGTAACTTTGGTGCTTCTGTGAGTTTCTGTGTAGGAGATATAACAGTTTATTTTTTAACTTTGACCCCTGCTAACCCCCCTTTCAGCATACTCAAAAAACTCACCATTTTGATAACTTTAGATGGGACATGCCTTATGAACAGACTGACCGAGTTTGAAGCCGATCAATCGAAATCCCTAGGAGGAGTTCGATCAAATGCGAAGGCTGTAAACGGCAAAAATGGGGGTCAAAATCGGAGCTTCAATCCAAAATGGCCGACTTTCTGTGATACTTGCACTATGACATTAATTGTAAATTTTGAGCGTCTTGGGGAGCTCTACAAGTGTACCAAATTTCATGTCTCTACGATAAAGTAAGTGAATAGCAAAGGGTCCTTTGAAAATTGCTAGGTGGCGCTACTGAGCCGTTTCCTGTGTGATTTTTGCAATGTACCGTAAAAATGCGAAATTTTTCAAACAGGCTTAAGGCCTCCGCCAAGTTTGGTGAGTTTTTGAATATGATAAAGCCCCCAAAAAGGCCCACTCATTTGGGTGGAAGAATAATAATAATAAACAAACAATACAGAAACAATAGGCCTTCGCAGCGCTTAGCTGCTCGGGCCTAATAAACAATACAGATACAATAGGCCCCGCGCAGCTGCTCGGCCTAATTAAAGCCACAAGTGGCATCGGGCGGCCCCACCGCAGCCAAGCGCCGCTCCGGCCTATTGGCCACCGCGGAGGAACTCAGCAACCTCCTGCCGCCAGCCACCACAGAAGCTCTAACGCAGCTTACAGCACCTCCACCCGCACGGCACCCGGAAGCTGTCTGCTAGATTCCAGCACCGCGCCCTACATGCCAACGCAGAAGCCGTTGCGCAGTTTCCGCGCCCGTCCACCAGGCGGTGACGCATGCGATCGTGCCCGGGCGCGCTCCCTGACGACGCACAAAAAATGTGGTTCAGATTGGCGCATTTAATCAGGAGATATAGCTGGTGTATTAACCTAGGGGGCGCAGTGGAGTCAAATTACATTTCAATGCTGTTGTGCTTCTTAGAGGTCAATAAAGGTCATACATATCCAGTTTGGTGCCAGTCGGATGATCCATGAGTGATTTGTAGCCGATCTTATGCACATGGCAAAGAACTGCAGTTCGCCATTTCTACAGCCAAATGCGGTTCAGTCAGCAGCCAGCATTCCACAGAGTTAATCATTTTATCATTTTAAGTCAGTTTTCAGATCATGAAACTCATATAAATGATAGAATAACAGTAAAATATACAGTAGAAAAAACAGGTCACTCTATGCTAAAAGTGGGCGGGGCTAACGGCTGCACGAAACCGCGGAAGCTGTTGCTAGATTCCAGCACCGCGCCCACATGCCAACGCAGAAGCCGTTGCGCAGTTTCCGCGCCCGTCCACCAGGCGGTACGCATCGATGCGTTCGGGCGGCGCTCCCTGACGACGCACAAAAAATGTGGTTCAGATTGGCGCATTTAATGAGGAGATATAGCTGGTGTATTAACCTAGGGGGCGCAGTGGAGTCAAATTACATTTCAATGCTGTTGTGCTTCTTAGAGGTCAATAAAGGTCATACATATCCAGTTTGGTGCCAGTCGGATGATCCATGAGTGATTTATAGCCGATCTTATGCACATGGCAAAGAACTGCAGTTCGCCATTTCTACAGCCAAATGCGGTTCAGTCAGCAGCCAGCATTCCACAGAGTTCATCATTTTATCGTTTTAAGTCAGTTTTCAGATCATAAAACTCATATAAATGATAGAATAACAGTAAAATATACAGCAGAAAAAACAGCTCACGCTATGCTAAAAGTGGGCGGGGCTAACGTGATGTCATGAAGTCACCATGTAAATGTGTTCTGCAGAGAGAATTAGGAAGTCTGGTGCAGCTGTCATCTTGCATTTGGAAGTTATTTAATCTTCATCTTTCATGGCAAATATTCAGTTTCACACTAAGCCACGCCCACATGCTTTCATGCTAACTACAACTTAGATTTAATGCAGTGCAATTTCAACCTTCTTCTAAAATCAGAGGAACATTTTAAAGTTGAAGATGTTCCAGTTAAATAAATAATAAACCAAGGGCAAAGCACATTAGCAGAGCACAGTTAACTCTCAGCACATTAGAACAATAGCACAGGCTCAATCCCAGCCATTAATTAGGTATTAATCACAGGAAGCGCTACAACTAAATATTATAACCCCAATCACTCGTTAATAAGACACTTAGGATTTTTTCTTAGCTCTTTCAAACGAAACTTTAAACCAGGGGTCACCAACCCAGTCGCCTGCAGGGACCTTTTCAGTCGCCCGCGGAGCTACTCCTAAAAATAGCCATTATAATTATGGAGCACTACCAAAAAATAATTTAATTAAATGTTTTTTCATTGAAGTAATAACGTTTGACGTTTATATTTAGAGTTCAAACGAGGGAAATGATAAAACGTTTAGCAGGAAAGAGTATAAAAGTCTTTCCTGCTGTTAAAGATTTAGAACTGCAGGCGCCTGCAGGAAACTGGTGGAGCGCAGCAGCGCCCTGCAGCTGCACTCTGCGTACCGTCACATTTTCCTTTAAGTAAACAAAGAAAATAATAACTTCTGGAGTTTTTATTATTTAACCCTATTTACTATTAACAAAACTGTGAAGAAAAAAAATAAATAAATTGTTCCAAAACATCTTATTCGTAGCGCGCATCGCAACACCTGAACCTGGGAATCAACACCGTCCTCTTTCCGTGAACCTCATGGAGAGGCTTCGCTTCATGTCTATATTATTTAGCGTCGTCTGGAAAAGAAGTCCGCTGCTCTTGTGTTTTAGGCATATTTAGTTTGCAGCATTTCCTGTGATAAATACCTAATTAATGGGTGGGATTCAACCTGTGCTACTGTTCGGATGTGCTGAAAGTTAACTGTGCTCTGCTAATATGCTTTTCCCCTTGTTTATTACTAAGCGTAACAACAAACGATGCTCAATGTATGAAACTGGATGTATGAAACACAATATTCAGTATATTGAATTATTAAAGCGCTTCGTTAGCTTTAAAAACGTTGCATGCCTGAATGGACTCGGTTAGCATCGTCCTCGGAGTTCCAAAACATGGCGGCTCCTATAATCAGCGTTACTCACCGAGAGTTACGAGTTTTTAAACAATAAAACTGCTCCAACTCCGCTTCAACAGTCCGTTCCGGCTCACGTGCGAGGTTCGGCTCCAAAAACCCAAGCAAAAGCGTTGAGCGTGGTCGGTTCTGTTGCTCCAAAGTCCGTGCAAAATGTTCAGGAAAAGTTAGCAGGTCCAACTGTTAGCAAAAAAAAATTACAGTCCACAGCAGAACAGTACGAACCTCGACCATGAACGGCAGCCGGCCGGCTGACAGAACGTATTAGCTTAAAGACACAGCTCTCCCACAGTCTTCGCGGCCGTACGCCTGTCGATGTTTGTCATTGGTGGAGTAAGACTGACCCCCTACTGTCGAAATTCATCATCTTTATCCCTGTGCTGAAAGAGCGTTGTTTCATTGGTGGAGTAAGACTGACCCCAAGTGGCGAAATACGGAAATGGTTTCTAAACAGTCACTGCTGATGAATGAAGTCCTTTCTTTGACCCCTGCTAACCCCCCTTCAGCATACTCAAAAAACTCACCATTTTGATAACTTTAGATGGGACATGCCTTATGAACAGACTGACCGAGTTTGAAGTCGATCAATCAAAATTTCTAGGAGGAGTTCGATCAAATGTGAAGGCTGTAAACGGCAAAAATGGGGTCAAAATCGGCACTTCAATCTAAAATGGCCGACTTCCTGTGGGGTTTAGACCATGGCTCCAAGAGACTTTTTTCTACATCCTGACAAGGTGCACATGTGTACCGAGTTTCGTAATTGTAGGTTAAAGCATGGCTTGGGGCTGATCGTTTAAAGTTTTCTAGGGGGCGCTATAGAAAAATTAGGCCACGCCCACCAATTGTTGTGATGGATTCCTGTCAGGGAATGGCAGAGGACCCATCATAGTGAGTTTGGAGCAACTCGGCCCGAAACTCTGGAATTGAGAGCCAAACGTATGGCAGTGGCGTTACAGGTCACTTCGCCACGCCGCCATGCCCACCTGCTCCATCTTAGCTGGTCAGGGTTGGAATCCTCAACACACCAACATGTCTTCTGTCTCTGGGTACAGTTTCAAGTTGATGAGGTCAAAGGGGTCAGATAGCGACCGTTCACAGTAAAACATGACACTTCCTGTTCTCAGGGGGGCGTGGCCTAAGTGATGTCATCATTCGACCATTGGGTATTGTAGGAGACCCGATGATGATCAATCACAGTAACTTTGGTGCCTCTGTGAGCTTCTGTATAGGAGATATAACAGTTTATTTTTTTATGGCGAGTTGGTGAACTTTGACCCCTGCTAACCCCCCCCTTCAGCATACTCAAAAAACTCACCATTTTGATAACTTTAGATGGGACATGCCTTATGAACAAACTGACCGAGTTTGAAGCCGATCAATCGAAATCCCTAGGAGGAGTTCGATCAAATGCGAAGGCTGTAAACGGCAAAAAATGGGGTCAAAATCGGAGCTTCAATCCAAAATGGCCGACTTTCTGTGATACTTGCACTATGACATTAATTGTAAATTTTGAGTGTCTTGGGGAGCTCTACAAGTGTACCAAATTTCATGTCTCTACGATAAAGTAAGTGAATAGCAAAGGGTCCTTTGAAAATTGCTAGGTGGCGCTACTGAGCCATTTCCTGTGTGATTTTTGCAATGACCTTAAAATACAAAATTTTGAAACTTCCTTAACGCGTCCGCCAAGTTTGGTGAGTTTTTGAATATGATAAAGCCTCCAAAAAAGCCCCTCTTTAGGGGGGCAGAATAATAATAATAAGAAACAGTACAGATACAATAGGCCTTCGCAGCGCTTAGCTGCTCGGGCCTAAAAAGCTTCTAAATTAAGTTTACGTCTAAAAAAGAATTAACATAAAAGTGGATATTTGCCGTTTAAATGCACCTATGGCCAGAATAAAGCAGTAATCTAGGAGTTATTAAGAAAATATCTATCTTATATTAGATTTTTTTTTTTATCAAAGTCTTAACATGAGCCATTCAATCACCAAATAAATGTTAACATTTTAATCAAATGTAATTTTACCAGTTACAGAAAATACTATCAAGCCATGTATTAAGGGGGAATTTTCCCCATGTAGAGTCAAGAAATCATGCAATAGAACCTATCTGACAACATGAATTTGGCTGAAAGATATGAAGAACACAAAAAAATTCAGAAAAAGAAGAGACACAAGAGTCATGGACATCTATCAGTCTGGAAAGGGTCCCCACATCCTTTACTCGGCCACTTGGACTCAAGCAGAGAATGGGTGAACTTAACAGCGTTCCAGTCAACATATTCAAACAAGTCCGGATTCCAATATGGCAGTGCTGAAATAGCCATTGTTCATTGTACCTCTTAAGTATGGCTTAAAGAAAACATTATTTTAAGCCATACTTTCTACATGCAAACGCTACTTTTAAGTCGTTCAGCTTAGAGTCACATTCGCTACATGAAGCATTGATTTTTATACGCACTCTGACAAGTGTGTCTTATGAAATATACACGTTTTCACCACAGCTTACTGTTCTTGATCTGAGGAGTTGCCATATTGGATCTTGAAATCAAAGATCAGATCAGATCAGAAATAAGAAATTTACAGTAAATACCAGAAACATTCAATGTTTCACTTGAAATATTGACAGTTATTGTTTTCAGAGCTACTTTGAGTCTTGCGTTCTGCTTGTATCGTTGTGTTTTTATCCAGTTTTCCACTTAATTTTATTGCACCAAGTTTAGCCCATGTGAGGCTTCAGACCATTACACATTTTTATTCTGCATTATTTATTTTTTCCTCTCTCCCTCAACTACCAAGGCTCAGCTGTCCTTGTGCCTTTACACGTTGCAAATGAATGCATATCCATGCAAATTCTTAAAAAAGAAAGGCTGAAAATTTGAATATTTTGCTTAAAGCTGCACCCAGGTCGACCCTGCCATTCGGCATTTGAAAGTAGTGTGTCTGTTTGAATACTGAGGATCTCTCTTTGTCATGTTCGCCAGAGGGGCTGGGTGAGCGAACCAGCACCGGCGGATGGGCAGAGATCGGCTGGGTAGCTGCACACAGACAGACTAATTGGGAAAGGGGGGGCAAAAGAGGGGATGAGGGGTGTTGGTGAGGGTGAGGAAAAAGGTGGGGTATGCAGGAAGGGGGGATCTAGGAAGACGACAGGGGGTTTAGGAGGGAGGTGAAAGAGGATGGAGGGGGGGGATGGAAGGAGTGAAGGAGTAGGGAAAGATGGGAGGAGGTGATGGAGAGGGCATGAATGTAGGCTGGGGGAAGAGGTGAAGGAAGGGTGAGTTTAGACACGGTGGGTTCCAGCACTGATGTGTTGGTAGCCCTGCTGACTATGTCATTATGCTGCTGAAGGCCAGCTGGATAACCGCAGTCCCTGCTTGCTTCAAACCACTGTAGCCTTACACAGTTTGCATGACACATGAGCTAGCCCTTTGCAAGCAAGTTTTCATGCATTTATTAAACATCTAGATAAGAACAAGTTTTCCTCTAACTTTAAACTTAAACTCTTTAGACATATCAGCGAAACCGGCCTCCACTCATGGGTATTATATATATTTATATACATACGTTGGCTGAGATAAAATATGCTGTTGGCTGAACTAAGATCATAGTGGTCTTCCATTCTAATTAATGGCATGTCATTTTGAAAAGGCTTGTTAGCAGTTTCCATAGATTTGTTTGTCTGATGGTCTTTGTGTTTCTAATGTTTTTTGAACATTTCAAATATAGAAACAAGACAAAAAATTGGCTTCAAAGTTATTTTCTGCTTCTCCTTGGTTGACAGTCTGTTCACTTGACCTGCATTATAAGGAACACCAAAGCAGTCCAAACACAGTAAACTAGTAACTTCCTAATTCAAGGTGTTTTCTCCTGGTTATTAGTCTGAGGAAGAATATCTTTTGGCACAAAGCCTTGCTTCTTAGACTGGGATAAAATCTAATCCAATATTAATTTGGCCTTCCTATAATGACGAACAGGTGCATGCTGGTGAAAGGTGTCAAAATTTCAGCTTTATTTGGTCTCGTTTATAGCAGTTTAAGATGTTGGTGCAAGATATCAGTATTTACCATTAAAGCCGCATGATTTCAATGATTATATGTCTAGTTCTAAATTAACACTTGCTTATGTAGCGTTAATGTCATTGTACTCTGAGCTGATTGCAAATCTAGACTCAAGCTTGTGAGTAGTGTATTCAGATTCTATGCAGAAAAATTAAATTCATTTATTTTATTATATGAGCATAAGAGACCACCTAATTGCGTGCCAGTACCGTTTCTCAATGATCTTATCAAAACCTCCTTATGCCCAGTAAAACCATATGCCTTCTTTAGAGATTCAGCTCCATAGAGGATTCATCATACTCATTTTTGCCAAATTGTGAACTATTAAGCCAGTGGTCAGTGTTTGCTACAAATATCCAGCATGCTGATCTGTGTTTATGCAGCTTCCTGGCACCTTATTTTTTTTAGAACCATTTTCTCAAAGTAATTTTTACAAAAAGCATGTGATCTCAGATCTGTAAATGAATGCCTTAATGTTTATTCATAGTTTTTTGTTGTAAGCTGAAGTTACCAACTTGTTTAAAGGTGAATGTATTTTGGATGCCCTCAGACCCTCTCACACATTAGCTATTATAGTGATTCAGAGATTTGAGTAGCTTGACCATCAAAATCAAGCACCTAGGCTGCTGGACTGCTTCTGCAAAGATTTGTGAAAGAATAAGTTGCTTTCAGGAGCTCACAGAATTACTACATGCTATTGTGATAGTGGGCCACCTGTGCTGTAAGACCATTTCTGAAATTTCCTCTGTACTAAAGATTTAACAGTCAGTGGTTCTATAACAAAGTGGAAAAGATTAGGAGGAAAAATAGCCCAGCCAAGATGTGGTAGGCCACTTCAAATCACAGAGCGGGTCAGCGGATGCAGAGGTCGCCAACTTTCTGCAGAGTCAATAACTGCAGACCACCAAGCTTCATTCGACCTTAAGATTATATCAAGAACAGTGCATGGAGAGCTTCATGAAATGGGCCAAGTAGCTGCAGCCAAGTCTTACATCATGCTGCCACTGGCATCAGGAGCAATAAAGACATGTTTTCTGGAGGGACGAATCATGCCTCTCTGTCTGGCAATCCAACAGATGAGTCCAGGTTTAGTAGTTGTCAGGACAACAGCCCTTGCTTGACTGCTTTATGTTGATTGTAAACTTTGGTGCAGAAGGGATCATGGTGCAGAGTTCTTTTGCTTTTCTTAGTAGTTGAGCTTGGCCCTTTAATTCCAGTGAGAGAAACTGTTAATACTGCAGCATACGAAGGCATTTTGGACAATTTTATGCTCTTGACATGGTGGCCTCAGTATGCTGAGTTCTTCCTGTTCCAACAAATGTACGCACCAATGCACAAAGGTCCATAAAGAAATCATTGAAAAACTGCAATAAATGTTGCTTTTAGCTTTGCCTTTTCCAAGTTAAGGAGTTGCATTGACATTGCTTGTTCTTAGGTCCTAGGTTTTATGGAGACAGGTAATACAAGCTGTTTTTCTTCAGCTTCCAGGTGGAAACATGCAATATGATTTTTTTGCGATCGCAATATTTCTAAATATTTCATCTTGCTTTTCTATGGCCTCATTATGTTCAAGACGTTCTTCAAGATGTATTTCTCATTCTTCTGTCACCATGAATTTACTGGGTTCCAATTTTTTGCGTTTCTGTGTGGCCTTTTGCATTCATCAACCTTTATGTAACCAGGATAAAAATCTACTTGAGATTTAAAATCTTTTCTACAAGAATGTCCTGGCAAGTGGCTGCAGCAGAAATAGTCACTTACAGATTCACTTTCACTTATTAACATTAATATAATTAAAATAATAATAATAAATCAGTTTAAAAGCAATGACACACAGACTGCTTTTCTGTGCTCTTTTAAAATGTCCTTAAAAGAATAAGATGAGACCAACTCCTTCAACTGAAGTTCATTCTGAAGCTAATTTTATGCACACGATGCTGCAAAATTAAGAGCCTTTTTGCCAAAAGTTAGGGCTCTAAGGACAGTTGGTAGAAGTGATTTCTCCCAGTGAGGTTGTAAATTAACATCGAGGAAAGGCATTTTTAACATTTATTAATCAATCAGAATAATCCATGCCCACATCTCAATGAATCAAATGTTTTTTTTTTCTCCCCTGCTGCTACCTTAATCTTGATTAAACACCTTTGGAATGTATTAGAATATAGATGGGAGGCCAGACCTTCTCATCCAACATCAGTGTTTGACCTCAGAAATGAGATTCAGGAAGAATGATCCTCTTTTTACGCGATTTATACGTATACATTTATATATATGCATTATATGCAAGTGATTTTCTAACAGACAGGAAATGACATTTTAGAAATTGCGCCACAGTTCTTTAAGAGTATTTAAATGAGCCAAGACACATGGAAAGATAAATAATGTTCACTGTGATTCATTATACGGTAGTAGGAATTACTTGTAATGTGAGGCTTAACAAAAAAGCTTTGAAAAAATGTATGAGTAATGTATGTATGATTTGCATTAATGGGCTAACATGAAAAGAAAAAAAAAACACCTGTTTAATCTTTTTTTTTATTATTATTATTTAGTATTGGACCACTAGTTCCGGATTCCCATTTTTTCTGCTACCTTCCTCCCTTCTTTTATAAAACTACATCCTGTCAGACGGGCTCAGGGGGCCAGGCTGAACAGACCCAGACTCAGTTACACTGGGGTAGCTAGCTACATTGATCTGGCTGCAGTAGCCAAGGGAATATAAATCAGGACAGGGGCTTAAAGTCTTGAGCCCCCCCAGGGAGGAGTCCTCGCTGCAAAGGGAGAGGGGCATGAACTGAGCTACCTCCCTCTCTCCTCCCCACTCACACTCCTGTGTCCATCATTCTCCACCTCTCCTTTCCTTGTGACATTCACTTTTGTCAGTTTGTCTGTCTGACTCTCTCTCCCTCCTGCATTTTTTTCTTTTACATCCCCCTTATTCCTTCCTTCTCTACTTTTGCCCATATTTTTCCACACCACTCTGCTGCTTCTCTCTGTTTGCTCGCACATGGGAATGTGTAGATTGCTCGTGAAGTTCACACCCAAAATGAAACACCACAACTAATTCTGAGCTTGGGATTTAATCAGTTTATAAACATGAATCATTTTTAACAGGCTTAAGTCATACAGCCTTGTTTTTGCAGTTTTCTTGTTGTCCAGCCTAAAGACGGGTGCATCCCTTTATGTGGTAGACAGCCAAGCCTAGCCCACACATCAGTATTGTGTCAGGTCGTTTAAGAAACTGGTGTAATGCCAGACTATATATAGAGCCTACCTCAACACAGATAGTTCTATAGGGGGAATTAGGGTAGAGCAAGAATAAAAGTAAAGTTTAGACCTATTTTTAAGAGGAGAAAAGCGAAGTGTCGCTCTGTGCTGTGAAGTTTGTTGCTCTCCCCTGCTGTACTGAGTTATCCTGTGGGGGCACAGTGCTGTTGTAGTGATGTGATGCAGTGATAGCACGAGTGTCCACTGGGGGAACCCAGAGCATTCTGTCTCACTGAATGATACCCCTGTCTCCACTCACGATAAACAACACACACACACATACACACACGCATACACATATCAGTGTCTGCCAAGCCCAGCCTAGCAGCAGATTCCTCCCTCACCCTCCCACCCGCTCGCAAAAGCTGCAAATATATTAGCTGCCTCTTTTTCTTTTGTCTTGGGAAAATGGCATGTGGGGGGTACGAGTTTGTGTGTATATGTGTGTGTGTATTTACCATGCTAAGGAATAGTAGCAGAACATCCCCTTTGTGCCAGTCGTGTTGAGATATCCCAGTGGTATAGGGCCTAGTGATGGGAAGAGAGTTACAGATGCCTAAGAGTTGCCAGTAACACAGGTGAGATGCTGGGAATGGAAAACAGAAAACTGATTGACAGATAAGAAAAAGATTTGTGAGTTTCAAATTACATGCTGCCGTTTTCTTTGGTTAAAGCAGAAAAGAATGATGGAAGAGAATAATGGGTCAATTCACAGGTATAAAAATAAAATAAAACTCTGCTATCTGCAGGCAGTTTTACAAACTGAGTGGTTTCTTTTTTTTTTTTGTCTTAAAGTATTGTCAAATAAAACAAAATATCTCTGGCAGCTAGTGAGAGATTCCAGGTAACCAATCAGTTTATAAAACGGAAATGTCATTTGATCAATGTAAATACATTTATTTCCATTGTCTTTATATGGATCAGAAATTTTTCAAGCAGATTCTCCTCTCTAAACTTTGAGACTTGTTATTGCTGCAGATACATCTACAATGGTTGCATATTTTCAGATTGGTGTAGTACGTGTTTGTTGCTTTAAATTTAAATGGACTAGTATTAAGTATTCTTTAGGCGGCCAAAGCAGTATGTCACATTGACTATCACTACAACGATGATGTTGTCTACAGTCAGAGGTCACTTCTAGGTTATGGGTTGGACCCTCTCACACATTCAGATCTGACATAATTTTTTTATCTCATACATTTAAGATACTGGTGAATGTTGACATTTTGGTATAAAGTTGCTGCAGCTATTGGTCGGAGATCTGGTGAATGGCCCACCAGTAGTTTAGGTTAGCCTGAGTCATGTGACCAGAGATGATTCTGCATACCTTGCTTGTAACATGTGGTTAATCGAGCTACTCATGAACTTATATTATTACAGATAGACATTTTAAATCATTTAAATCTCCCTTCCTTCCTGTTCTGATGTTCAGTTATGCACTTCTGCAAGTCATCCAAACATAATGCTGAAGCTTTTCATTCAACTGGAGCTTATAAGCCTTATTCTCACCACATTAAGAATTGAAGAAGCATTTTAGATGGAAGGTGAAATATCTCAAAGTAACCAGAGAAGAAGTTAGATTTCCTACTACTAAAAACTTTTTATATTTGCAGTACAACTACACTGAATAAAATGGTTGGAGTTGGATTTTGATTCATAAGTGTAACATTTTGAATAAACACCCACTAAGTACTTTTTTTTTCTGCTAATAATATCTTATATTGGCTGGTTAATTAGTCAGGTGATCTACCAGCTAACTTTCAGTCAGCTGCTTTACATCCATAGCACTGATAGGATTTGTCTTCCTGATTGGTGATGAAAAAGAGCAGTTGGTGTCTTTCCACCAGCAGACCTGTCGGCAGCATGCAGTAGAGCCCTAGTTACTCTACGCTTCCAACAGTTGGAGAAAATCAAATTCACTCTTTTATTTTCTTTAAAGGAATTGAAAATATAGGAATGCTATAATAGAAAAGTTTATATATGATTGAGCTATGCTTTAATGGCAAAAGCTGGGCAATTTCCAGAAAAGATTGGTAGTTTTAAGAGTATGTAAAAGAATATTTTGCAGAAAGAGAACATTATCTTCACAATCATTACTTTAAATTTAAATTTAGTTTCATAAGAAGCATTTGTGTAATTCTGTACAATCCTGACTGTCTATGCCTTTGTTAAGATGTGCGCAATTTCCACCTTAAATCATTATACTAGGAAGATGAAGAGAAAGAAAAAAGGTGGATCTTGTCCAACTTCACAAACATGCTTGCAAGGCACAGCTGTCCGGACTGTTTAACGTCTAATGACAGGCAGTCTGAAAGTGCCTATATGTTGGATGGCGTCCTGAGGTTCCTTATATGGAGGGAGAATATAGCTGCGATTTCAATGTCACACTCTACACAAATACAACCTCATCACTTCACTTCCTGCTGATTCTGTGTGAGATCAGAGTCTCTGCAGCTCCTGGACTGTCACTCAGAAACAGAAACCCGATGTGGGCAGGGCTGCGACAACACCGCAAATCTGGCAACTCGAATGTTTTTATTTGCAGGAAAAAGAGCGTCTCTCCATGTGCGTGTGCATGCGTGTGTGTCTGTTTGGGTTTGTGTGCCATATGCAGTGTGCCAGGGAGGGCTCTCTGGAACATATTGGTGTGCGTGCATTGTGGTTAATAATAGTAGCAAACGCATAAAACAATGGCAGCTCTGATGTGTGTGACAGTTTTACAGCCGCACACGCCATGACTTAGTCACACACGCACACACACACACATGCCGAAAAAACAGACCTCCTCTGCCACAGTACCATCCGTCTTTGTTGAGTTCTCAATTTTATCACGGATCCAGATAAGGAAAAACAGTCACTTCCCACCCACCGCTCCTCGCCTCCAGCCCCTCCCTATTGCTCCATATCTGGGCACAGGCTCTCATAGAAGCATATAGCCCACTGAAAATCAGCCACCCACACAAACACATAAATGTACAGGCCTCACCAGCCTTGGATGGAATGAGCAAAGTCCTTGAAGCAATCATAACATTTAAATGCACAGATTCACACGACACACACACATTCTGTCATAGCTCATTGCTGCTTTTGGTTGGCTGTCTGGAGCAATGTTTGTGTTGTGCCGGGGTGACAGATTTAAGTTTTGATGAGGCGGGGTGGTGGTGGGCGAGCAGGGGGGATCAGTGACTGCTCCCCATGGTGAGGTCTTATAGACAGTAGACAGCAGCAGCAGCAGCAGAAACCCAACCTGTCGTCCGGATCAATCTCTGGGGGAGGCAGGGAGATGGAAGAGGAGAAACTGCATCACTCACTGCTCGGATGTGTCCAATAAAAAAATAAAAAATAAAAAAAGACCAAAACCTCAGCTCAGTGGCCGAGCTTGGCAAGTAAACGAAAGAGGAAGAGAGAGACGGCTGGGGAGGCCAGAGCATAGCAGAGAGCCACCCAGTACCCAGGATTAGTCTTTGAGCTTGGCAGAGCAGGACCAGAACTGAGGGAGAGGTAGCAGGCAGACAGACGGCCAGAACGGGCCTGGCAGCCATTCTGGGCCAGGTTAGTGGCCAGAGAGAAGACGAGCCGGAGCGACAGACAGAGTGGGGACCCCGCACTCGCTTTCTGTGTGGCTGGGCTGGAGTGGCTCACCCATATGGTGCACCACACTGTTCATGCTCCCTGTCTAAATCCATATGCCGCTGGTGGAAAAGACCAGCGCCCCCTCCCCGTCTCCCCTACTTCGCATCAAGAGCACGCAGACCCACAGGGGAGGTGTTGGGAGGTAAAGCCCTGCAGGCTTGTACCCCCCCTCTGTACCTCTTAACCCCACAGAGCTGCTTAGCCTATTGTCACTACAATCTGCCACCATAGCCTGGGTGCTGTGTGTATCCCCCCCCCAGCCACCCTTGCCCTCTTTTTCTTTTCCATTCTCTCTCTTCTCAAGCCCTTTCATCTCCCTTTGGCACCTGATAATCGATGAACTTATTAACTGCTAATTATTCAAGCTGTGCATTGAGGATCCCACCCTTATTCTTGGAAAAAAGGGAACGTTTCCACTCTGTTCTGCCAAGTAAAGTGGGTTATATTGCCCATTCATTTGGATTAAGTGCATTTAGGCTGCACTGTTTGGGATGTTAAGACTTTGTCAGATTGCTATCAGTACTGTTTAGCATTAATCCCCATTTTGTTCTGCCAGTTGATATCCCAACCCTAACCCCTACTTGGTGGAGGCCCAAGAAATTTCCACACTGAAATATACAAGCTTGTTCATTTTCTGTGTGATATGTCTAAAAGGATTTGTTTCTTTCTGTGTTCTGTTTTTTTAGGAAGTTCTTCAGACAATACCGAAGTTCTGCTTTCCCTTTGACGTGGAAAGGTATGATTCCTCTCCTCTCCCTCTCCGTTTCCTGGTTTCACCTCATTTGTACAGAAGACACTTGCTCACACACCTTGAAAAAGTGATCACTTCTCACACCTAAAGACAGAAAATGAGATGAACAGTTTATACTTCTAATATGTGACGGTGATGAGCTCTAAATTGCAATCACTTAGTGATATTGTCACCTGCCAATTTCCTGACTGTCGGAGCTTAATGATGAGTGTTTATTGTGGTTGTGTCCACATGGGTGGGATTGCTTGTTCAAAAGAAACAAAAACAAACCTGAAACTCTTTTTTTATGCCTTGCAGGCTGCATGAAAGTAAGAAAACATGGTGTTCAATAACTTTGGTAAATGTTGTGACAATGGCATGAGTAGAGATAGTAAAACACATAATTAATTGTTACGGTCTTTCTGCTTTGGTTTCATGTCAAACGTGGACCCAAGATAATGAGTATTAAGTAGTTCCATCTCAAGTTCAGGTTTTTATGGGGAAAAAAGTTACTTCTGACTAAGTTCTGCTGTTTGGCAATAAAAGCATTCAGTGGTACTTTAATGACTTGACCACCTTACCAACTCGTTACCTTCAAAATCCTTTTACCATACCATGCCAGTTTTACTTATAAAATCACCATTTTGTATTATTGTAGTCCTGGTTGTTTTAAAATGGTCCGCTTGGTGTGGAGTTCTAAATGTTTTATGCTAACCTTGGGAATCATTGATTCATAGTAATTTTCTAAACTCTTTTCATAGTTTGCTGTAAATAAAAACAAGTAATAGATTTCTTTATTTTTGGATGCACCAGGAGTCCTAATATGTACTATTTCATTGGAGTCAAAATGAGATTAGAACCAAAATAACCATAAGATGAGTGTTTTTGGAAAACCTTTAGAATAGCATTTGCATCCAATTTGAGCTTTTTTTTAATTTGATCTTTGTTTTTAAATTGTAAAAATACTGAACTTCTAAGTTAAATAGAAGAATAAAGAATACAGTTTGGGGTTTGTTTCCAAGGAATGAATTGATGAAAGGGGAAAATTAGCACAGAGAATATTTGTAAAAAGATCTTACAATCTCACATAATTTAACTCAAATATATAATGTCACATTCTGTGTTCATACCACAGTCCAAAAAAATGTTTGATGGATAAATGGGTCTTTCTAAATAGCCCTGTACTATGAGTGAGTGGTTATTTGATCTGGATCTCTGTGTGACCTGGTGATGGACTGGTGATGGACTGGTGATGGACTGGCGACGTGTCCAGAGTGTACCCCGCCTTTAATGGCCGCTTTAGTTAGGAACTGTTGACTCTTATAAAATAGATTAAGACTCCTGATCATACTGAAATAACTCCATGCCACATCCTGCTGGGATTAACACGTTTTCCTAAAAGTAGTCTGTGAGTGGAATCTAGAAAATTACTTTAAAATGTAATTTGTGAAAGCAGGTACAAAAATGACCCATGGATGGCTCTCAGTCTTGTGTGCCATCTACAAGTACAGAAGCAAAACTGCAAAGATATAAAATGTTTTAAGGGTTGAAATGATAATAACAATGATCTGATTAAAACAACTCAATATTCATCAGAATATGTGTAAGTGATTATAGATTAATGTAGAAAAAGAGACCAACAAGTGTCAATGGTGAAAATGAGGTCACCTGATATTGATGAGTTGTATTATGATCTGCTCAGGCCTGAACTATCTGAAAAGTCCCAGTTTTTATATTGGAACATGTGAAATGATCCATCCTTAAGACAAAACAGGGAACTAAGGATGTAGGGAGGACTCTGAGCTTTTACTGAAGCTGAGCTGCTGCCATCTAGTGGTGGAAATGTGAATCGAACTTCATACATATTTATCTCTAAACCTCAGAGAAGCTTTGATTTTATAACTTTTAAACATGAAATATGTGATGTTAGTGTACTTGCAGTTCATTCTCAAGGTTAATTTAAACAGATTTGAGCCATCCTTGATTGAAATGTGTTAACAGTCTGCATTGATTTAGCTTAATTTAATCTGTTATTAACTGCTCCTAATTCTTCCCCTACTTATTAATAAACTACTGGCTGTTTAGCCTTCACTGCATGCGCCCCTCTGTGTCGTCGGCAGGGTTTCCCAGAATCAGGTGGGGCAGAACTTCACCTTTGTTCTCACAGACATCGACAGCAAGCAGAGGTTTGGTTTCTGTCGACTCACCCAAGGCTGCCGGGTCTGCATATGTCTCCTCAGGTAACACACAGCCACTCTCTAATTGTCATTTCAAACTTCATTATTGAAGTTTTTGTTTGAAGGATTATGTCTGATTTCAATACACTAAGTTAAAAGTCAGAAAAATACCTTTTTGAAAGTAAAGTTGCAAATCCTAAGTAGCCATAAACGTGAATAAATACATTGTTTACAAGCTGCTGTTATTTTTTACTTATTTCTTAAGCACTTATCATAAATATATGTATCTATATCTATATCTCTCTCTCTGTTTCTCTCTCTGTTTCTCTCTCTCTCTCTCTCTCTCTCTCTCTCTCTCTATATATATATATATATATATATATATATATGTATGTGTGTGTGTGTGGGGGGGGATAAAACGTTTTTTTTTAATTTACAACATCTTAGAAATGATCACAGACTTTTGAAACAACCTTTTCATTCACTCTCACACCGTGCTGCACTTTGCCAGAAAAACAAATTTATGTTCTTATCTGCCCACACAAATATGTTTCTGAAGTGCCTATAATTACCCAAAACTTTAGCCGTTTTTATATTTTTTTATAGCTTTATTCCTTCTATCACAGCGCAGACAAACGAGGACCCCGGACGTTGAAAAATTTTATTTCTCTTTGCATAAATATGCTTCTAAAAAAAAGGCTATTATCGGTTAATTTCCAAGTAATTTAATGTCGATGCAATGTTGTTGTTTTTTTTTTTGTCTTTACAGATGCAATTACTTACCCATTACAAAGAATGAGCACTGCAGTGAAAATCTCAGTGGACAGGCTTGCTGCACTTTAATAATAACTAAGAAAAAAGTAAAAAGATCAATTTTTAATGAATGTAATAAGCAGTTTAAGAAACAACAAATTGGAAAAGCAGCACAAAGCCTTCCTCTGTTCTCTGTTTGTGAAGCAGCACTCCTGTAAGGCTCGCTCTCGCCTCTGTGTGTGTTTGTGTGGCTTGTGATGGACAGTCGTGGGTTTGTCGCTGGCCTGATGAGCTGCTGTGAAGAACAGTGCCCTCATACCCCCCCCTCCCACCTCCTTCCCCACACATACACATTCGTATATACCACCCACCCTTCCCGGCCAGCTTCCGTGGCCTTTGTTTTTCCTTTCTCTCCCTCTCCATCTCATGCTCTCTGTCTCTCCCTCTCTTTCCTCCTCGTTATTCGGCTGCTGCCACAGTGCGACAGCAAAGACGCTCGGCCCATAATTATGCATGAAGCTTCGCTGCCAATTAGCAGAGGCTCCCCCGTCCCTCTCGCTGAGTTAGACATGCTAATTCATTTGACATATGATGTATAAAATTCATTATGCATTCTGAGTAGTTTGCATGACTTGGTTCATTTATTATAAAATAACATATAGGAAGTTATTTTTTTCCGCTTTTTTGTGTACTTGTGCTGCCCAGTTTTCCTCCCCAGATCTTATTTTATTAATTTTTTTTAAACTACTAATAGCCATATTATGTTAGGATCATTCCCAAACATAACCTTGTTGTAAATTTCTCAGATAAGGATTGTGAACAATTTTCAAAATATATTTTTTCAAGGTCCTGGGTTGAAAGTTCATTTTGTTTAGATAGATGATAAAGAACAAATCACAAAATAAAACGGGGAAGACTATCTGAACTCCCTAGTTTTACTGAGTTTTAATCATTTCCAAAGAATAAAAGCTAAACTTTAATTAAAACAGTTTGCTTCTGTGATTGTTGAAATGTCGGCTCTGTAAAATTGTCACCTCTGCTTACAAGAGGAAGTGCCTTAATGAGTAGGACAGTTTTATGTGGAAAGGCCTTTGTAGTCTCGTTGCTGAAGTTGTGGCCAGAATAAAGCCACAGATCACACCAAATAAAGAAACGCGCTGAAATCTCATTATTATTTTAATGTTCTGTCCTCATATCTTCTCTCACTCTTTCCCAGTAGGTGTTAAGTCATTTTTGTTCCCTCTTTTAGATAGATAAAAAAAAAAGTAGTTTTGTGTAACAGCAGATGTTTTAGGATACATTTTAAGTACTGAGTGGCTCCGGTTATTGGTCACTTTTTCAGGACGACACTTCCTCCCCTCCCCGTACTTAACCCCTGACCCTAGAAAGTAAATGTGTAATGCAATCTTCAGCTGAGCCGTCTACAAAGTGTAGGTGACTTATGATTACAGATTCCTGTGCAGTAAAAACGATTTAAGGCTCATCGAAGGAACAGGAGTAACTGTCGTGCTTAACACCCAACTTACTTTATGGCAGCCAAAGAGGACTGGCTTTTGTCTAAACATTTAATTTCCAACATTTAGACACTTTGTTGTTGAGATTTTTTTAAGTCTTTTTTTTTATTTTTACCTTTTCAGGCTTAGACTACTTTCTGCTTTTTCTTTGAGTCCCAGAGTTGCTTCTTTTAGGCCCGTTCAAACGTCCACGGCGTTAGGTGGTCGGAGCCTGGAACGGGGAGACTGATAGTGGGTCGCAGATTAATTGGTTCGCTCTTTGAGTACATGGCACTTTGAGAAGACGTGTGCTTAAAATGGTAGGAGAGATCGCGGGACCCCCACGCACTGAGCACTCCAGTGATAGATGCCTCTCCCCCTCCCTTTCTCTATCGGAGGATTTGCGAAGCACAAACAGATCTGAGCAATGAACTGTGACGAGTAGGAGTATCTCTCAGTGAGCTTTCCAAACTTTAACTTTGCGTGTACAGAGAGCAGAGCAGGGCAGGGGAGGGGAGAAGAATACACCAATGCATCCTTAAAATATATTAATTTGTCTCCTTTTGAAGAAGGAAAACTTTCTCCATCTTTCAAACATGAGTTTATTATTGATAATTTGCGAAGGTTTAGATTTACCAGTAATTGTGTGTATTCGGTTAAATTTACAGCACTTTGGTTAAGGAGTGTAATGTCTGTGAGCTCTGTGAGGCCTGACGGCGCCGCTGACAGCGAGGGTTTCATTTATATACCGCACATCGGTGAAAACTTGAAGGTTTAATGTCCAGGGAACACAAGTCGTAAATGAGTCAGGTAATTTATCGAACTTACACCGCCCCTATCAGAGTGAAGCGTGTAAATACAGAACCCTCCACATTCACACTACGAATTTATTCGCTAAACTGCTGCGGTAGCATAATCTCTGAAAAACTGCCTTCATTATCTACTTGAAAACTTGAGATTTTTCTATTTTCTTTGTCACAGCACACGGCGACAAAATAAGCTTGAGTTTTGCCTTGGTTGTCATAGCGCCAGTTATTTAAACTGTTATGTTAGTAGTCTTAGCTATAAATACAGGCAGGTTTAAGCTGCAGGCTATTTTCTTTGAACTGGTGTATGACTTGAATGGCATGTTCTCCTGTGTTTCCCATCTTGAAAGATTCTTTAAAAGATGGGCTTCATCTTTAAATACTTTCATCAATCTAAAATGCTTCTGTTATCAGACCAGATCTCTTGTGAAGAGTGCAGCTTCTCTCTTTTTAGTACTTATTACCTTGATAACATAAATTCTGTTTTATTGTGGCAGTGAATAAAAAAGGTGCAGTTTTGCATTTTTTTGTACTTTGCCATCGTCCTCATTCTCCATTGTTGAGACTCTGAATTGCTTGTTTTAAACTTTTAAAATATTAGTTACTCAGACTGTTAATTTTTGTATTTGGGAGAATAGTAACCATTTACTGAATTTGAAAAAGGCTCAACAAATATCTGGCTTGCTTTAGTTGAAGGAATAGATTACTATTTAAAAGTTCATAAAACTGAACCTCAAAAATTATATAAATAAATTTTTTAAAATTCTCCAGTTGTTAGACCAGACTTTTTGTAGTTTTGCAAATATAGCATCTACTGCATATTTGCATAGTCATCTTTACTATTAATATTATTATTGCGATTAAATACATCTTTTTTTCATGATTACATATTCTCAAACTGAAAAAAAGAATGGTATCATTCTCTTACAGAGAGCTTGAGATTTTCTTTATCATTTTCTTCTGTGTGTCTGAAACCAAAATAAAGTTGGACTTTATCATATTTGTCTCAGTTAAAATTATATTTTTATATAGAGTTGACTGTCTGAGTTATTGTTGCCTATCCTGTCTTACTTGAAGGGAATGTTCTCTTGGTTTTCCTATTTTGTCTGTGGAAAATTTTCCCCCCAGGCTATCATGATGTCATGTACATCATAATTACATTTTACTGATTAAGTTACAAACTGTAAGAATGAAAAACTGCTCCAATGACTTTTAGAGTAAATTAATTGTGCAGCAGATATTTATTTTAGTTAAGCCTTGGATGTTTTTTGTTTCTGCACTTATCACTGAAAAAAATTGATTCATCTAAATTGTCAGATTATGTTACTGTAATGAAAAAATGCATTTTGCACATCAAAAACTGACCCGTGGGTGTTGCTTGACGTGGCAGAAATAGGTCTTCAGGTTCATATCCGGTCAGCATGTAAATTAACATAAGTATGTTTGATTGAGTCTCTCCTGCAAGTGTGACCTGATTGTGGTAAATCTTCATGCAGATGTCAAAATATCGGCATGTTAAGAGTCTGATTGTTTCAGACTAATGGTCACTCAGCCTCTCTGATTGGCGCGCTTGGCTGCACTTCTCCTGAAGACCCAGGCTGTCATTGGCCCCTCGCGGATTTAGTGATATGAAAATTTGCATTAGGTCCACTTTATTGTTTTCTTGTTGTCTGTTAATTCCAGTCTGCAGAGCAGCCAGTGACCCATGCCCTGGTAACTCCTCAGTCTCCAGCCAACAGCTGTAGCTTGACTGTAAACTCTATCATTTTAAAACCCGAGGTTTAAACATCTCGCGCTGCAACAAAATACTTCAAACTTGGGTCATTTTATGAGATATGTAACTAAATCATTGCTCAGAGAGTTTTATATTGAGATTAAAAATAATATTTATGTTAATTTTCAACCCCTGCATCCATCAAAGTTAATAAAGCATTACAAGGAGTGTCTGTTTATTTAATTGCAGTCCTAAAAGTCCTCAGCCAGAATTATTGCTCATTCAGGGTCTAAATCTGCATGTTGAAACCCCAAACTGCATCAAAATTCAATACCATGATAGGATCTCATGTTTTTATTATTTAATTGCATAACATTAAATGAACTGAGCCCTCACAGCCTTTTATGCTGGAGTAAAATGTTGGCCTCCTTCCACCCAGAAAGCGAGCCTACTTGGCCAAGAATATGT
Source organism: Poeciliopsis gracilis (assembly GCA_911649635.1). Classification (NCBI taxonomy): domain Eukaryota; kingdom Metazoa; phylum Chordata; class Actinopteri; order Cyprinodontiformes; family Poeciliidae; genus Poeciliopsis; species Poeciliopsis gracilis. Next base: position 656,177 of record CAJVRI010001524.1, on the reverse strand, counting down.
CAACTTTGTAAAGAAAGCCATGCTGCAGATGCTTTAGCTTATGTTGGGTGTTCTTACTGATTAGCCTCAACACAAACATTGCTGTATGAATTATTTGGAGCTTGTTAATGAATTAATTTACTTTACATTAATTATTATAAAGTAACAATTTTTTTTTAAATATGTGCAGGGCATGAAAAGCAGCAGTTCGAGGGGCAGAGCAGGCGGGTGGGGGAGGGTGGCGTAAAGGGGGAAAAGGGGTGGTGTATTTTTGTTAAGCTTGTGCATCTGGGATCAGCATGCTTGTAAACCATAGTATCCCTCTGCACCATATAAAAGCAATGCAGTTTTTTTTTTAAAGGATCTACAATCTTGTTTCCTTTTCATCTTTTTTTTTCTTTGCTGCCCTAAAGAGGAGACACGACAGGAATTTATCACATGCAAAGGGCAGAAAGAATGTAATAAGAAAGACGTTGTAGCATATACGTTTGGAGTAAGAATCGGGATCCTTCCTCAATAATCTATGCATTTTATCTTGAAACAACAGGTCAAATGAAGACATTTTGAGAAACACACATTCAAGTTTTCTACAGACTGACTCCCTTTGCGCTTGTATTTTAAATAAATAACACAAGAGTCCGCTTTGATTCGTTGCATCTTGTTTGTTTATTGTAGAAGATGATGAAATGAATGCCGACTTCTCCATATTTACTGCATTAATGTGTTTCTCTCCGCAGTTATCTACCATGGTTTGAAATCTACTACAAGTTGCTGAACACACTGGCTGACTACTTAACAAAACAGCAGGTAATCACTCATTCTGTTTCTAATAACCGTAAGGTGCCTGGAGTTTTTATGCATCTACAAATAAGACAACATTTTATTTGGATTTGACTGATAAACAATCACACCATGTATTTTCTTTAAGTCTGTGTTGTGGTGAGACGTTTCCCTCCACTCTGTGTTCGTCTGCATGCTGCATGTTTTGTATTTTTTATTTATTTTTTTGTCTCGGGCTTGAATTGGTTCCTCTTGTTAGCAGCAACAATGTTGACATTTCACAGACCAAACGCTGATCTGACACTGGAAGTTATTCCTGATGATTTACTGGAAAACAAATCGTTAAAAACAATACACACACGCAAGCTAGCAAACAAACACACACATGCTTGCACTTCACAAAAGTCGTCTCCCCAGACTATTCGCTGCATTGTACGAGCAAAAGGGAGGGGAAATGTAAAATATGCAACAAACTGGGGAGATGTGCAGAGTCTACTGCATAGGGTGTAGGTGATGTTCCAATGTTTAGACTGAAGAGAGGGTGAAAAGAGATGAAGGGAGGGAGACGGAGGAGAGGCAGAGAGCTTTGGGACCACTTTTCAATTGTCATGTAGTCGCTGCTTCTTCCCGGTTCCTCGGGGAGCTGTTATCAGGACAGTGTGTCGCGCTAAAAAAAAAAAAAAGACAGTCACATCACATAAACAATCAACGTACATCCACCTAATTCTTCAGCTATAAGAGATTCGGTGGAATAATCTAATGTGGTTGAAGAAAAGTAAATGCGGCTGGAGCGTTTTTTGCAAGCGAGGAGGAGAGACGGAAAAGAACGCTGTGAAAGAAGGGAGGAAAAAAAAATCCTGGGTGACTGAAATGTTAGTGTGCATGATTTGGTTTCTATTTACCCCGCTGTCCGTTCCAGGCGAGAGGGAGATGTTGACAGACGAGGGAAGACAGAAGAGCGATGAGGGTTTAGAGCGAGGGGTAAATGAACTGTTTCCCCAGGCCGTGTTGCTGACCATGCGTGTGAGCATTGAGCCTCTCATGACAGGAGGCTGTTCGATTGCACACACCCCAGCTAGCACCCCTCCCCTCCGACCCTTCCCCCTCCTTTCCTCACTGTACGTTGCCACCCATCGCCTCTCTGAATCTGTGGCTTGCACACAACTCGCAGTATCTTCTTTTAGCCCAGACCGAAAACAAAGTTCTTGGTGAAGAAAAAAGCTCGACGAAACTCCACAGCAGTTCACTAACTGCTTTCCCAGAAGTTTTAATACGAGTTTCACTTTTTAGTGTTGCCTTCTGAAAGATTTTCCTCTTCCAGAAGACACGGGATTGTAAATAGGAGTCATAAATGTTGGATGAGTAAATTTCAAAGCCACTTCTGTGGTCAAACCCGGCTCTCTGACAGCTTCCTTAAGCCCTGTTTTTGGAGCGGGGACCCCCTGGTTAATTAGTCGCAGGCTACTCTCGGCTGTAAATCAGCGCCGCTGGATAATAAGCGTCTGCAGCCATACACTCCGCCGTCTTTTAACCCCAGCACTTCTCGTTAAACATATGTCAGTCGGATGTTGTCGAGCCCTTCAGGCCTCGCTGCAGGTTTGCCCTCTGGTCTGCTGCGGTGCCTGTCCCAGCACCGTTGTCAGGATTGACATAACTTGTGTTATCAACAAAACAAGTAAATATAATTCATGTGTCCCATGTTTTTTTCTCTCCCTTAGGAAAATGACTTGAATGACTTGCTGAATTCCCTCTATGAGCTGCCTGTGCCAAAGCCTTTTACACCAGTCAACTTGAGTGTGGTAGGTATACATCTGTTATTCTGCTAGATCAGATGCAAGACAGCTGAGGCAGAGACAGACTGAGGGAAAGGTACCGCAGCAGCATGTTGCATCAGAGACGGTGACGACAATTGGGTGAAGTAGTTAAAAGTGAACCAAGAGACACTGAGGACGTAATGTAAAGCAGAAAACACGGAGAGCAAAAGGGAAAGATAATGAGAAATAAAACGAGATTGACAGAAAAAGAGACCAAGACAGCATGAGAACATGCAGAAATAAGAAGATCGGCAAAGTGCAGAGGTTGAGATGTGAGAGAATAAATGAGAAAGAGGCAGCGGAGATGCAGAGTGCGGAGCAGGAGGAGGTTAAGGCACGCCGGGCGGGAACGGACACGCGCACGGGGCCCGGGACTGACACCGTGTTTGGAAACAAGAAGTGGCGCTTACAGGGTTTTTTGGTGTGATAAGCTCAAGCTGGACACATTTAAACATGAAGGGCCCTTTCACAACTCATCATGTCTCCTGCTTATCAAGAAACTACAACGGCCTAACGAGCCCAGGTCCCTCAAAGTCAGCTTCTGTTTGAGTTAATTCTGACACGAGCTCTCATGGAATGCCTCCAACATTAAACACTGTCACTTCTATAAGCCCGGCCGATTTAAGCGCAAAGTAAAGGTTTTTAGCCAGTCTGCTAAGCTCACAATCTCCAGACTCCACACCATGAAGGGATCAAAAGAGTTTCGGTGTTAGCCTTTGTCCTTAAGGACCACCACTCCACCCCTTACACCCCCTTTTTTTAACCAATTAAGCAAGCAACTGTAAATCGACTCTACAGCAAAGGTCTCTGAAGGATGTACATCTAATTACCCAGATGAATTTGCAAGAAAAGAAAAAACAAAGAAAACAGGACGAATATCAGGTCAATAAAGTCAAGATTGAGTTGGTAGTTTGCATGTTCTTGTCTGTCTGTGAATAAACTAGTGATGCACCAATCAGTCAGCCAGATATTGTATTCAGCTGATTTTATCTTTTCAGATTAACTAGTAAAAAAATTAATTTTCTTCCCTCTATAGTCATTAAAGCATCAAAGTTAAGGAGATTTTTATTCTGTAAACAGATGAACAAACATGATAAACTTTAATGCACTAGAAATCTAATAAAGGTTTGAAACAAATGCTCTTTTATGATTTTATAATACCTTCATTTTAATCTACTGAATCTGTCAAAGAATCTGCAACACATTTTTCTCTTTGTCGTTGCTAATATAATCATTCCAAATCTGAAATGGCAGGTCAGATTTCAAAGAAAGTAGCACCTGCCTGGAAAAGACTGATTGGTGCGTCTCTAAATCAAATGTCTCTTCAATCTCAAATTATATTAGCTTTTGACTTGTTTTTGTGTTGTACTTTGATTTCTTTAGTTACGATTGCTTTACCACAGTTATGCATAAAGAAGCACCAATCGATTGCCCAGAGATTGGAATCAAACAGTTACACTTTTTTAGGTGTAACTGATCAAACACTGAACAGTTTGGGCTTTTTTCCCTTTAGTGAAGGCATCAAAACTACAAACTTCCATAGTTTTCATCCTATATAAACACCATGCACTTTGATGCCTCTTATGAGTTTAATAAGAATCAGATCAAGGTTATGAGCAAATGCTTTGATGCTTGAAATAGTCATAATCTTGTAATTCCTTCATTTTCTGTTGCGTTCAAAAGAACCTGGATTACATTTGTTCTCTAATGTGTTTTAGCCATCAGCATAGAACATGGAGTTGGAAGGACTTTGAATCTGCAGGTAACACCTCAATGAAAACCAGAATCAGTATGGGCTCCACAAAATGTCTCTTGTATAAACTTTCTTTATCTCAATCTGAAGGCGACGCTAGAGAACAGAGGTGATAGCTTCATCTCATTCCTAGAGAAGCCGCTAGTTTAATATTTAATTGATAAAGCAGAATTATTCCCTTACAGGAACCTTTTTTTTATTTTATCATGCCAGCCAAGAGCAGAAGCCTTGTCCCCTTTCATGTGTGAACCCTGTTTTGCTCTCTCTCTGTCTTATTGTGCAAGAATGAGCGGTTGTGTATTGCCACTGGGCAAGTACTGAGAGATCAGCCAAGCAAGGAGCCGGTGAGTGGAAGAGGAGTGAGTGAGCGGCAGAGACGGGTGGAGGGAAGGATGCTGCTGTGAAATATGAAACTGCTTCTATACTAATCGCATGGGAGCCACTGATTTCCAATTTGGCCAAATAAGCTACGCTACCATTTTTACATATAACAAAAACAAACTATCCTGGGTCTGGGTGTGTGTTTCTTCTCCTCTGGAAAACAATCAAACTTTGTAAATGATTAATGTCTTTCCACTCTGCTATATTCTCTCTCTGAAAATCAAAAGTTTTTTTTCTTCCTCTCTTTATGTTTAAAGCAAAAGGCAATTGTGCTCAAGAAATCTCCTTGATGCCTTGCCAGTTAACCCACTTTCAATGTGTTTTCGTATAAACAAGTCTTCGAAAGAACAAGGAAAGAGGCTGATAAGCAAGCAGACAGCCAATGAAAGCCACGGCTGCACTGAGGAACGTGGCTTCTGATTATCACAGCGCCATGAATTTGTAGACCAACAGGGGAACATAATTTAGCACACAAAGCACAAGAAAACAAGAAAGAATAGAAATCACACCCCACTGTAGTTGTTCTATGTGGTTTTTAGTAGCTGTCCTCAGTCTCAGAGGTATGACCCAAGTCCCTGATCTTTTAGTACAATTTGTTTATCTGCAACTGCTGTTACTTTAAGTATTCTTTTAATCGTCTTTGTTTTAGTGAGCTGAAAGCTCGCTTGCTTTCTATTTGGCAGACAGAAATTATTCAGAAGCAAAGATCAGATCAAAACGTCCCTCTTGTGCCAACATACTCACATTTTTAAGATTGTTTTATGTAAAGTTTTGCAACTGCAAGACCACAGCTAGAATATATAGGTTTTTTTTGTTTTTTTGGGAGGAACTGAAGCTTAAAAAGAAATCTGAAGATGTTATTTTTGCTGTTGCATATGACACCTGGGGAGAAAGAAAGCTTTTTGTTTTTTTAACAATATGGAGCTAATAAGAGAAGCTCCAATCAGAGCTTATAATGCCTTATTTTTATTTATTTCAGAAACTTTGACCTGAGCTGAGTCTGATTTATCCTACTGTAAGCATTGCTAACAGAAGGATTAGTTGCACTAATCCTAAAACACTAATTAGAAACATTAGCTGCATTAATGCTAAAGCACTAATCAACATATTATTTAGCAGAAGCTAACGCTAAAACACTAAGTTCAGTTTAAATCAGATTTGTTTTTGAAAAACTATAAGCTTCAAGCACCAATTTAATTTTGACATTAAACCGTGAATGAACTCCAGACACAAACCCCACATCATTGTAAACACGATTTCTTTGAACCTTTTACATATTTTGTGCTTCCTGTAGTTCTAAGCACCTTACCGATATTAAAAATGTTTTCAGTCTTCTTCACTCAGTAGTGACATTCACACCAAAGAGGGTTGTTGTCAGCCTAATCTATGGTGCATTCACTGATCTAAAAAACTGGTCAAACTGAAAATTGTTTTCTGTCATCAGTGGATTTATTTGTGTGTCTTTGCGGCTAATTATTAATTTACAAGCTATTATTTGCAATTCATATTTATTATGACGTATTTGGTCCTCATTATAAATTCATTTGTTGCTGCAGTTAAGAAGAAGGAGCAAATGCATTAATAAGAAACCAGAGTAAAAATGAAATTTTACACATAATTGCATAAAATAGACAAGAAAGTTTCAATTTCCATAAAATGAGCAGACATATTATTGATAGAACTGACTATTTTTTCTTTCTCAAAAAAGATTTTGATCACAACTTGGAGGCAAAGCCCTGTGTGTTAATTCCAGTTTAGTGTTTGTACTACCTCATCTACAACAATGACCATCCTCTGGGAATTAGACAAGTGTTTACTCGGGATAATTGTTTTCATGTGTTTATCGCTTAATACACACCCACTTGGAGAAAAAATGCAGTGTTTGTTCAGTGCTTTCAGTATTTCATAGAGGCATGCCCTTGAATCACACCTAATTTTTACCCCCTTGCATGTTTACTGAATAAAGTAATAGTAATTTTTGTCATTAGTAATTTCCAGTTTAGTGCATTTGTAAATGCATGAAACTGCTCAGAATCACATATAACACAACATCCAGTGAAGTTACAGAAGAGTACCTTGAAGAAATAATCATGTCACCCATTTTGATAAAAACTGTACCATGGAGCATTCATTTTACAGAAATGATGAACTGGTGAAAAAGAAGCATGTGTGCTTCTTTTTCATGAAAATTAAAGATTTCATAAATTATTACAGTATCCCCCGGATGGTCTTGGCATATGGTTGCTCATACTGTGCCAGGTTTGCTGCAGGTTTCCTCCTGCTAAAGCGAAGTTTTTCCTCTCCACTGTCGCTGCGCGCATGCTGGGCATGAGAGATTGCTTTAAAGTCAACAACACAATGGAATTAATAATCTATTGTCACTATGAGAACATCCAGGAGGAAAGAAAGCAAGTCAATGAGTTTTCTTAGATAGAAAACATTTCTAACCAAATTGAATAATGAACTGAATTTGACTCCATCACAAAATGGTTTTAAACTAAAGTCTTTCAAACTTTTTTTAAATTATTATATTTTCCTATTAATTTTTTGCATGACTTTAGTTGTGTCTGTGTTTTTGTCTCTGCATGTGTAATTTAAAACCATTTGTTTGGGCCCTATTTTAATTGTTTTTCTTAATTACTTTCTCATTCTCTGTTTTTCTATGTGCAGTTAAAACAAGATGTTTACATACATTACAGAAAAAGACATTTCATATAAATTTTCTTTCACTCCATAATCAGCCTAAATCTTCGTATTTTTCTGTTCTGTCTTATGGGACTGAGATCAAGTTTTTATGAAGACATCCTCAAAACCTTGACCTTGTTATCCTAAAACCCTTTATTAACCGATTTGGCTTTATGCTTATGATTATGGTGTGTTTACTTTAAAAGAACCATTTTAGCCTAAGCTACACTCCGTCTTGAGACGTTGTTTCAAGGATGAAAAGAGTGGACAGTTAATCAGTGGTCCACAGCCTGCCTTACTTGAAGTGCACCATTCCCTCCTTCACCCCACAACACAATGCTGAAGAGTTGGGGTTGTATTGTTGAAAGCATTCTCTAAATGTAACAATGACATTTTGACCAAGCTCGTCAGTTTTAGCCTCACTGCGTCTTCAACATGGCTTCACAACTGTAGTCCAGATTTTTATGTTGTTTTTAGAATGATTGATGCGTTAGCTTAGTGTACATTCACAGATTGGCCTTCACTGAACTCAGATGTTGTGAATTAACCTTTTAGAAGCTTACAAATCCATGACTTCATCATTTGTGGCTTAACAAATAGCGTAGCACCAAAGTGACCTTATCGTATGAAGAACTCTGAGTTCAGAATGATTCACTCGCTCATTCTTCTGGCAAATAGAAATAATATTGACAATACTAACGGGGCAAAAAAAAAAACTGAAGTTTTATCTCATTTGTTGGCAGAAAGGGAGAAAAACAAATAATCTTTTTCAACATTTGTATGAACACATCTGGTTTCAGATCTGGTGTCTTGACCTTTTTTGGAGGGATTTTATTTTGTTGTAACTTTTGTATTTGTTTTACTACATATGTTTTTATTTTGCAAAGCTTGTGTTGGATTTTCATGTCCATCTTCCTTCCCAATTGGGGCCCCAGCACCAAGAGAGACCCTCGACGATTCGAGGACACTGAAATGTTTTTAAAGCAGCGTTTAAAAAGTATATCAATCGCAAATCTGAACTCTTTCAAAGTTGCCTTAGAAATTTCACCAACATCACAGTGGATTTTTATGACAACTTGCAACAGATGGTTTGAGTGATGGCCCAGAGAAATGCAGGTGTACCAAACGTTCAGTAGTGTGTAGAGAGGCGCAGCAGTGTGTTTCTCTTGGTGGTTTGTCTACCTGCAAACAGCACCTCTCTCAGGCCCCTTTGATCTGAACACTGAACCTGCCCTGCTCTCCCAAAGTGAGACAGGCAGCCCTGTGATCCTCTAAACAACCTGTGTGTGTGTGTGGGTGTGTGTATGTGCGGGTGCGTGTGTGTGTGTGTGTGTTGGTTCTCCACAAACCTTTTTAATGCTTAAATAAAGACCCAGTTTTCCACCGGAGACATCACCACAGTGTGTGTCTGTGGGGAGCAGAGCTGCTATTCAGCTTTCTCTGTTCTGCAGGCCTGATAAAAGCATTGCCACGGTTCAGACACCAGCTCAGCAATTCATATAGACAGAGCAGAAGATGAGCCATAAATCATACAACAAAGTGAACGGCCCTTTTCTCCCCTCTTCCCCTCATTCTCTTCTGAATAAGTGCTATGCCTCACTTGTGACCTTCCCTCTTCTCTTTCCTGCATGTTTGTGTTTTCGCAGCACTCCTACTTCATCGCCCCGGATATCAATGGACTGCCAACTATCCCAGAGAGTGTAAGTGCTCATGGAAAAGAGGAGAAAAGGAGACAAAAGGAGATGAAGGAGAAATCCCTCCCTTATGGAAACATCCCTGCCTCTAATCGTTTTTAATCTAATACACATGTCATCGTTTGAAATTATTGCATCATCCTCTTGTTTCAGATTTATCTCCTGCGGTGCTTGTACTTTAATGTTGAAGTTCAGTGATTGGCATAAAAGATTCAAACTGAGCACATGCTCTTTGTTGATTTTTGTGTTTAAATTCGAGCTCAAATTTTTATGGCAAGGGACACAAGATGACAGCAATTATCGGTCTCTCAGGCTGACGTTGAGTGAAATGTGATCCGTTTTCCCCAATCTGACAATGTTGGAAGGATCACAGGCATAAATACAGCTGAAACACACACAATTCTTACCATTTATTTTTAATGTAAATCAATCTCTGTGGTAGTTTTTTTTTTTCTTACGCTGTTCTTTGACATATAACCAGGCTTTCTCACAGTTTATACAGTGATCTAGTGCTTACATTTTGTAAGCTAAAAACATTTTGTCCTGTTGTATCTCCAGAGGAACCTAACGGAGTACTTTGTGGCTGTGGACATCAACAACATGCTCCAACTCTACTCCAGTATGCTGCACGAACGGCGCATCATCATTACCTCAAGGAAGCTTAGCACTGTGAGTTTGTTCCTCCCTCGTCATCCCGAAGCTTTTGGTTATTGAGCCTCGCCTTGTAGGCACCGGCTGAACAAAGCTTGGAAAACAACCAGAATACGGCATCAACCTAAAGGGTTCTTCCCTTCAAATATTAATGTTGCTATTATGTTTATATTGAGAATGTTGTGCGAATTTATGCCTGGTGTTCAGGGAGCCCAGGTTGCTTTGGTAACAACCTTCAGGTCATCTGCATTGTTGGGTCTGGTGTCTCTGATCTTCATCTCAACAATAAATGATAGATTATCTATAAAGGTCAGGCCAGGTCAGGTCAGTTTGCTGGCCAATAAAGCAGAGAGGCATCGTTGTCATTGAACCAGCGTCTGGTACCTTTGGGTTCTCAGTCTTGCAGGACAATGAAATCAGTGTCTCCATAAAGCTTGTCAGCAGAAGGAAACATGGAGGGCTTTAAGGTTTCCTGGTTGATGGCTGTGCTGGATTTGAACTGGCCCAACAGCTGACGTTAAGATGGTTCCTTAAATCATCACTGACTGTGGAAACGTCACACTGCACCACAAATAGTCTGGATTTGGAGCTGATCCATGCTGGGATGTTGATTTCCAAATTAAATACAAACTTTACTTGTATATGAACAAAAGGCTCCAGATCGTTTTCTCTTTTGCCCAAGTAGGAATCTTCTAAAGTTTGAGAAGACTTTAGAAGATTCCAGTGCCTTGTACTGGTTCAGCAGTGGCCCAGTACAAGGCATTGGTGTAACACCTGCTGTCGAATCGTCCACAAACTCTTAATATGCTTTGCTTCCCGATACTCCCAAACATTCATGTTCTTGGATGCATCACTTTATGAACTGCTGGGTTGGTTAGCAATGACATGTTTGTGGCATATTTTGCTTGTGATGGTTGTCGATAACTGTCAACTTAGGTGACTTATATGCATAGTCTTACTTCTTAAATGTAATGACTTATATGAATTTCCTTTTAAGTTACATCCTGATTTATCTGCACATGTATCTGTATAACTTTAAGAAGTGGGATTTTCTCAAATGAAAAATGACTAAAAACAGTCTTCTCTGATTGGAAGAGGGGAAACAAACAGATGTAAAAGGTTTTAAATGCTTTTCTTTTGTAATGCAGGACTTCTGCACTTTAATAATAATTCGGAAAGCTTGTTGCCGACTTGCAGACCTGCACCGTCATGCTTTATGTCAAATTCAAATGCCAAATTATGCCACTAAGACTGGATCTAGCCTTAGGGTGTTCAATAGATTGAACATGATTTGCTTCATCAATATTCCAGCTGGATTTCAAACCCTAAATATTACGATGGGAATATTTATCTGACATGGCTTGATAGTTGTTCTGGGAGACTTGAAGCATTTCCCCCTCTCACCCTCTGCCCCTCTTCTTAATCATCCAGCTCTGACAGGCTGTGAAATTCAGGCTGAAGCTGGGTTTTATGTGGCTGTTTGTACCATATAACTGCAGCATATTAATGTCCAAAATGCCTTAAATTATCTATTATTACATGCCTTAGCTTACTCTTATAATTTAGAGTCATTTCTGTGTGCATGAGGGAGGAACTCTGTGTGTCCATCTCCCCCTCTTCTTCTCCCATGCTATCTTTGCAGCTGATGAGGCAGAGCCAAATGTTTATGACAGATTAGATGGGAGAGGGAAGTGATGTCATCCAACTTCTATTTGTATCTGTAGCTGAGAGGCTCCTGCCAACGCAATCTACAAGTCTGCAGAAGGTTTAACAGCTGGGGGCCTTTGGTGGTGTTTGGCGCTGCGGGGAAGTGTTCCCAAGGTCTCTCTTCGGAGCTATAATCAGGAGGAGCTGTAAAGATTACCCACCCCTCTGAGAATTTCACCTGTCTCCCCCTCCTCGGCTCAGACCGGCTGCACCTCAGCTGAGGCGGCACCCTCTGCTGTGACACAAGCAGAACATGATGTAAATTATCAGACTCGGGGGAGGGGTGAGAGTGTTTTCCTTTTTAGCACGAAGATGGTGTGTGATTTAAAGCTTTCTGTAACTTGAAGACAAAGCACGCTTTTTGGTTTTATTGCAAATATATGCCTGCAAAATATTTTAGGAGACCTTTACCTCTGTGAGCCTTTCATCCTCCACAATTCCTCACCCAGTCGTCTATCCATCCATCTTCCTCAGGGAGAGGTGTTTTGGTTTGGTAGCTTTGTATGTCAGGCGATGTAGTACAAAGGTATTTTCACGTCCCCAGTGGGATTACTCGCTGCCCTAGTGTTATTACCGCTCCTGTGATGCGTTATTTTTGCTGTTGGGATAGATTGACCTCGTAGTTCAAGCACAAATGGCTGCCATGATTCTTAAAACCAGCTAAGTGTATACATACGCACCTAACCGAAAATATCTCCACTCATTACCCGCGCCATTGTCATGTGATCAAACACCTTAAAGGATGAGAGACGTGTAATTGCTGTCAGAGTTTGGCATAGCATTATGTTAAAATGAGTGTTATCACTCAATGGATGGATGGGTTATATTTCTATAGTCTGATCTCGTGGATAGAAGACGTATAAAGAAGATATTGGGAGATATTGTTGGAAACATCGTTAGTTACATCCAGCTGCTTTCCACCACCTCCGCCTTTCCAGCCGAGCAGAAACACGGGATAGAAAGTGGGAAAAAAAAAATCAGACACATCGCAGCTCATGTATTTATATATATTCTGCCTTCGTAAGGTGCTGCCTGTGTTAAAGCCCCCAGTGAACCCTGCATGTCAGTTTGTCGGTACATGGCTGCCACGTCTTGCAAGCAGCCGAAAGCAAAGGAATAAATCATGATCTTACATCCATGCGCCAGTTGACTTATTGCTGTTTTGTGACCAGAGGTGAATGGTACCGCTGTTTTTAAAAAGCCAGTTGGTGGTGGTGCAGGGGGCGGCAGCCAGCCGTGTGTGCAGCCTTGTCATAGGCCCGTATAATAGGGGTGCATCGGCCCTTCTTCTAACTAGTCAGTAGGGAGGACCCCACCACCGCTGCCGCCGCCCCCCACCCGTGTCTTTCATCTACCCAGCCTCCCCCTCCAGCCTCTGCCCTGCCTATCGGCCAGCGCCGGCTGACAGCAGCCCTCTCATCAGGCTGTCAGGCCTATGCTAACAAGGAGCTATCCATCTACCGTGCCCTAGAGTGCCAGCTGTCTCCTGGTTTCCAGCTTTTTTCCTCTGTTGTTCCTCTTCTCTCTCTCGCTGACTTCTCTTTGCCTCTCCCAGCTCTCGCTGTGTTAGTTATACTTTCCCTGTGACATATTATTTTCTGTCCATCTGTCTCTCACTCTCTCGCTACACCTCTTTCTTTCTGACATCGCCTTCCTCTTCCTGGGAGTCCTAATGTGTCCTTCAGTTGTTGGGCAACTGCAGAACATTGGAACATCCTCCTCCTGAATCCCCCTCCCTCAGTACCTTCCTCTGCTTGTCCTCGATAAACTTCCCCTTCCTCATGTGTCCTGTGCGTTGCTGGTGGGACAGTAAACGTGCATGTGTTTTTCCTTGAACAGGGGATACTGGGGTACACTGAGCCTCCCATTGTTTCTAGAAAACGATAAAAAACACTGATCATGTGACCAAATAGTTGGGAGGAAGGCATCATTTATTCAAGTGTGTGAAAGTAAGAACCTCATGGGTAAAGTGGTTAGACTTTGATTTCTTAAAGTGGAAATACTATGTGTTTTCCAGGCATCACAATTAAGTAACTGTTACCATTAGTTTGCTCTTTCTGAAACTCCGCCTTCAGGAAGTCATCACAATCCTCTATTAACTTCTTAATAAGCACTGAGAAGTATTTTATATAAAGAGTTCAGTGGATGCCCAGTCTCATCAGGTGTTTGCTAATTGCTGTTAGCTAGTCTGAAGGAGCTGAGTGGGGGCAGCTCTGTGGGAGAGCTGTTTTTTGAAGAGTAAGTGCTGAGATCCGTATCGAAGGCAGCCCTCGGTTCACCCAGGTATTTTGCATAGCTGATTAGCCGCTAGCATGATGTGGATCTTCAACTTGCCAAGGGTTCAGTTCGAGTGCTTGGGGTTGAGTTAGAGAAGAGGATTATGGTGTGTATGTGTTTTAGAGGATACAGTTCAACTTACCCCACAAGTTGAACCATGAAACAACTTTTTTAACATGCTATATTGTCAAAACTGTTATGTTTCTGATTGAAGATATGCACAACATTGTGAAATATATATGAATATACAAGTTAGCGACCAAACTAAAGTTGCCTTTGTTTAGTGAGCCTGAGTATGAAAAATGGCTCGTCTTACTACAGTCTCCCCTATTTGCTCTTGCAGGTGTTTGTGTTTGCCCCTCATGCCTTCTGTCTTCCTGTGTGGGAGGCCTGGTGTTGGTGGCTACATGCGCCGCCCTGCATGCCCTCTACTTCTTTCCCACTACAGTATACCCGTGTATGTGCCCTTACGAGGCTTGACATCAACGTTTGTCAACACGGTGGAAAGCAGAACATGCATAATTGGTGACTTAGTGCATAGGAGAAGAGAGGGAAGGGCCAACGCAGCGATAAAGTAACAGGATAAATGAGGAAGAAGAGGAAAATGTAACTGATACTAAGAACCTGGGCGGCTATATGGCCCTTTTTTTTTAATTTATCAGTCAGACTGGATGGAGAGCATCTTTGAAAATCAGTTTTATAGTTTTCCCACAGATAACAATTATTCGATCACATAAATATGCTTCAATCTTATCAATTCCGTTGTAATTCTGGGTTTTAATAGTTTTATTTCCAAGATTGTCCCTTATTTACCATCTTACCATCAACTTTGACCAGCTAACGCTGTCACCACAATGTTTCACAGTGGGCATATGCGAGGGGTCATTCAGTTTTAGTTTTTCTTCACACATTGTTTTGCACTTTCTTCCTCATCTGCTGTTTCCCCTATGTGACCTCTATTGAATTTCTCTCCACAATTCAGCTTTGCTGCCACCAAAGCCAGGTTTGTGATGTGTACGTCCTGCTAGCAGATTCTTTCCCCACATAATTGTCTTGAATGTGTCCCTGATATAGATTTTGCATTTAGGTACATCAGAGTAAACAGCGGTGAAAATAAGTGCACACAGTTTTAAAAAACATCTATTATTTTCTTTTGACTTCACAATATAGCCCAACAAAATGTATGGAAGTTTGTAATGTTAATGTGATGAAATGTGAAAACCTTCAGTTCATATAAATATTTTTGCAAGGCACTGCAGGACTGAGTTTGGCAAATGTGTGGGGATAGAGTTGGAAGTAAAAGGCTAGTTGAGGGGAAATGAGCGTTTAAAGCTGGTGTGAGAAGGTCAAGAGCAGCTATGTTGATACCGTTCCTCCTGTCAAATTAAATTATACCGCCTGGAGCAGCAGCCGGTTTCTTCCGCAATCTGTTTCTTTACAGTCGAACAAGTCCAGTAAGACACTTCAGGATGGAAAAGCAGAGTATATTTTATAGCTTTTAAGTCTGCTTTATTGTTTATCCCAAAATACGTGAATGAGATTCAGCGATTTTTATGTTCCTTCAGCATCCAGTAAAGATTAATGATGTGGGTTGAACATGAATGCTGATATGTGAGCTGCATGAGTTTCATATATATATATATATATATATATATATATATATATATATATATATAAGGATTTCCTCACATAGAGCAACGTAAAATAACACTTAATTATGCATAACGATGAAGGGAAATATAAAACTCATAAGTGTGGCTTGAAATTTTTAACCTCCTTTACTCTGATGCTCCTCAATAAATTAACAATCTGTATGTGTGTAGTTGATTTAAAATCTAGCTGTTTGGTGTAGGCCACATTGACAACAATAATGACCAAATACTGTCATGGAAAATTTTATTCTGTTTTCTTTTATTTATTTTTATTATTATTATTATTATTATTATTATTATTAGAGCAAAAAAAAAAAAAAGATGACAAGTATACAGAAAAACAAGACACAGTGTCCATCTGTACCACAGCAAGGAATCATTTACATCAAAAAACTAAATTTAAATTGGGCTACAAATTATATTTTGGATGCTTTGAGTTGTTTGAATCTAGACAGTAATTTAAAATATGAAACCACAAAACTAAGGGAGTCAGTGACCAGTGATTTCCTGCTTCTCTGTGGCCTTTACACATTCTGTAAAACGTATTCTAGAATAAAAAGTGAAAAAAGTATGGGAGCTACAAATCTACCAATACATAGCTGTCCACCTAAACTGAAAAGTAGGACAAGTAGCACATTAGTCAAAGAAGCAGCTAAGAAGCCCAGGGTGAGTCTGGAGGGGCTGCAGAGATTCACAGCTCAGCTGGGAAAATCTGTTAACAGGACAACTTTCTTTCCTTTACTCTATCATTGTGGTCTTTATAGAAATGAAGCAAAAAGAAATCCTATGTGCAGTTCGCTACAAGACATGTAGAAAGTGCTCTGGTCATGTCGCTTTCTCGCAGATGTACTCGCAAATCTCGCAACACAACTTCAAAACTGAAACTTGGTTGATTTCTTCCATTATCTATTGCCACTTCCATGCTTTCACAATCCCATAGCAAAACATGATGGTGGCAGTGCCATGCTGTCACCTTATCCTTTTTGTCAGCCTGGACAGTGAAACAGGAATCCTGGAAATAAATCTCTTGTATGCAAAGTCTGAGACAGAGGTGAAGGTTCACCTTCTAGTGCATCCCTAAACCTACAGCTGGAGCTGCAGTTTGTATCAAAGCATATTGATGTGTTAGAATGGCACAACCAAAGTCCAGACCTGAATCCAAATGAGAATCTGGAGCAGGGATGGGAAATTGACATTCACAGATGCTCTCTATCCAAGCTGACTGAGCTTGTGCTGTATTGTAAAATAAATAAATAAAAGTTATAGATGTGCAAAGCTGGTGGAGACATATCCCACAAAACATGTAGCTGTAACTGCAGCAAAATGTTGCTTTGCAAAGTATTGGCTCAGGGTGGCTGAATTCATATGAACATTTATCAGATTTTTACTTTAAAAAACAGTTGTATCATTTCATTTCCATTTTACTACTATGCTTCACTTTGCATTTATCTATTTATTTATGAAATCACAATAAAACACACTGAGGTTTGTGTTTGGGACGTGACAAAAAAGGAAACAAAGTGAATAGTATGAATACTTGTGCATGGCATCAACAATAATTAATTGCTCCACATGCAGATTCACTTAACCTTTTGTCCATTGGTTTATGCAAGTGTGTTTGGATGTAAAATTTTAGAAATAGTATAGAATTTTTTTCCCTGAAATGTTTTTTTCATACAAACATGAACTACATTCAGTAACAAAGAAGAAAACAAGAGCTGCTGAAAATAGGAAAGACATTTGATATCAGCCAAGATCGCTGATGACTGTGCAGAAATCTTTCTATTTGTTTTTAATGTAATTTACACTTGTCTTCATTGGTGTAAGTGAATATTAATTAGTCTTATTTTTGTGTTAGAGCTGCACAATACATAGTTTTAATGTGTGGAACTTTACAAAAGACTGCTCAGATGCAATATTTGGCTTTTCATTGTACTTCAAGTGCCTTGAATTCTCCCTCAGCATGCAAACAGATACATTTAATCAGTTGGATTAAATGGTTCACTGTGCCTGATCTCCAAATGTGATGTACATTTTAGTGGCTGAGTTGTTTAAGATCACTTCAAGTATCGGGGACATTGTGATAATTTAAAACAACGATGAGTAAAGTTTCTAATAACTTACGGAAGCAAAACTTTATAAGATACTGAGCTGTTTGCTGCTTTCATCAAGTGCAAAATTAGACTGATTTACGCAGAAGGTCTTTATGCTCAATTTCAGTCGTTCATGCTGTTAATTAAACCCGACCGCAGTGAGACTTCTGTGTGAAAGATTTATGACCCCAAATCGACCCACATGTGCAGAACAATTACGATGACGTCACACAGCAGCGCGTTGTTTACGGAAGTAACAATTTTATCAATTTTGATCAATTTTAAAGTTTATTCAGCAAAGAAAGCCGAACGTATTGTTACAAGATCATAACACAAATTAAAAACAAGCAACACATTTTTGTGCAGATTGACTACAACTTTTGTAGACAAGTTTGTTGGATGTATAGTAAGAGCCACGAGTCAGAAGTTGACCAACTGGTGTCTGAATTCTTTGTTTTATTTTGGCTTCTGGTGTCAAAGTTTGCATTCATCTTCTTTATTCCTTCTTTCGTCACCAACTTTCCCCTCCTCCCCCTCTGTTCTGTCTTTCTGTCCCTCCGTCTGTCCCCTTGCCCCCGTCCGTCCTTTAGTCTCACTGAATGGGTCTGCAGAAACCGCCGTTCGTTTGGCCACTTTCCGCCTAAGCCACAGCACACTAAAAAGCTCTCAGGGCAGAAGCAAAGACCTTGACTGCTTTTTGAAGCAGGCTGTCGCTGTATAATCGGTTAGCTTCTCTCAGCGGAGGGGGCAACACACACACACACATCTACACACACACACAGCATAAGAGGCAGGCAGCCCCTCATTACCGGGCAGAGCCCTGGTCCCCGAGGACTGGACCCAGCACCTAATCCTGTATTTGTTCTTGGGGACTGTATCTGTGATTCTCCATTGAATGGAATATTAAGCACCCAGGTCTTTTGTGGAGCGTGTAAGCCATTTGGCTCCACTCATCTATTATTTATCAGCCTGGCAAATATTTTATCAGCCTTAGCCTCTCATGACCCACTCTCATGTGAAGCTCTCCTCTAAATGAAGAAAAAACGGGGGGTTATTATTTTTTTTTTTCTTTTCAATTTATCTACCATTTTACTTTTTGCCTCATTTGTTCTAAAACCTGGACAAGGACACAGGGATTTGTATTAATCTTAGAGTTTTGAGAAGCAAATATGTGAACTATTCCTGTGGAGTTCCTTCCAACTTCCTTTATCTAAGGAAGCACACTGTTGCCTCCATTGCTTTGTAGATAACAAATAAAAGAGGAGCGTAATCTAGATTTGCGTTATAAATCATAATCCAAGTTTCGGACTCCCTTTCCCAGCCAGCTCCCCCGAGCCCAGCCACACAGGCTGTGCCGGAGCGAGACAGAGACAGAGAGAGAGAGAGAGACTTGTTTTCACTTTCAACCTGCGAGTAAATCATGCCAGTTGGGGGGCTCACCTTGAGGCCTAGTGGAGATAATTGGAGTTGGTTAGCGAGGTGTTCTGTGCCATTACCTCCTGGTACCAGCGAATGGCTGGGGCTTGTCTCGCACTCCCAGAGGAGGAATACACCCGCCTGTTGGCTCCTCACTCAGCGTACGTGTGTGTGTGTCTCAGCGTAGGTCCGCAGGCAGATCGGTGACCCCTCTTCATCACGATTTAATGGCCCCTTACTAGACGGAAGAAGGGTGTGATAGTTTTGATAGCCCTTCTTTTCGCCGAGCGCACTCAGTTCAGCTTATTAATATTCATTGCATTGATTTATTTTCAGAATTAACAAAAAAAAAAACAAAGTGTTTGCCAAGAAATTAATCCTGACAGGAGTGTGGCATTGTTGTTTCATTTTCAGACAGCAGGAAGCAGGAATATGCATATGCAGATACACAGAGCAAGACACCAATTAAATGTTGATTAAGTCTTAAGTATTGTGGGACTCTGTGTGTGAAAGACAATAAGAAAGAAAATCATTGCTTTTTGTTTGCCGGCTGATATGAAAAATGAATGCAGTTAAAACAAACAGAGGAGGGGCGGGGGGCTGGACGCACAAACACATGAATGCTTCTTTTCTTTCTGAGACGCCTGAGCTTCATCAGAGGGTGTATTTGGATGCCCCCCACACCCTCTTCATCTTTTTCTTCATCTCTTCCTCTGGCTGCGGTTGTTTTCAGCCATCGCGCTCTCCGGCTTTTGGCCGGTCAATTGTGACACTCTGCGTGTCAGCGAGCAGGGGGGGTCTCCTGGTAGCTGTGCGTGTGTGATAGTGTGTGTCCGCTTCACACTTTGGCTGTGAAGCTGCAGCGGTATAACGGCGGCTGCTGCTGCGGGGGTCCCGGCGGTATTGGCCTAGCCCGCAGTCTCTCTTGGCTAACTCATGTTTCATTCTTTGGCAATTTGCCCTAATGAAGTCCCGCAGGAGCCCCTCAGACCTCTGTTCTCTTTCCATATTTAATCATGTTATTTTAATCTGGGGGATGAGCTAACGCCTCTGTCTCCTGCTGCGTCTCTCTGTGTATGCGTGTGTGAGTGTGTGCGTGCTGCAGGTCATTACTATTGCTGAGTTTTTGTGACATGTCATGTCAGGAAAGGAGGGGGCTGCTTGCTTTAAGACAATGGGAGACGATGACTTTAATTCTGAGTGTAATATTGGTTTGACAATGTAAAAAGGCTTTTTGAAAAGCAATGTCATCCTTACATGATTGCGGCTCATTATTTGTTAAAAACGAGGTTAATTATTCCATTTTTTCCCCAGTCATTTCTCAGTGTTTCTCAGATTTTTATGGCTGCTGTCAGTGCTGTTTTTGCCTTTCTTTTGTTGTCTTTTTTTGTGCAGGTCACAGCACAAACCCCTCTTCAATAGAAATACTCTGACTTCATTGTTTTCTCATTTTTAATAGAAAAACATATTTTTTAGACAACAAATTAATACAGAGCACATCACTTTAATTAAAACAAATGTCGCCTTACATTAGGTCAAAATATTTTCCCTATTTTATACCAATTTCTTTTCTCCTCTCCTGTCTTTTTCATCAGGGTCCAGGAAACATCCAGCCTGCTTGTTTAGGTTTTAATCTGTTTTTTCTCTCCTGTTTTCTGCTTTGTGGCAATTAAATTTTGCCAATGATTTCTAAAGGTAATTGTGGCTCACACAATTTTTGTGAATGACTGTTGATTTGAGATTTGATCAGGCCACTATCACTGACTCAAAAGAACTTATCAATTTTATGTCTTACTGGCAATATTTTTCTAAGGTTTCCCTTCGAAAAATTCATTTATTTATTTATTTTATCTTAGTGAGACACTGCATTAAATAAAATATAGATGAAATGAATTAAAAAGGAAAGTTAAGTGGAAGGAAAAACTGACAGAAAAAAGAAACTGACTGACAATCACAGTCTTAAGAGGACTCTAATGCCAAACCCGCCCAAGAGTTCGGAGAAGAATCACAAGGTCTGAAGTGCAGATTGAGTCGGTGTTTCAAGAGCAAAAACACAAACATACCCAGGAAATGTGTTGAATTGGGCTAAGAAGAAAAAGACCAAGAAATTTATCTTTTCAGATGAAAGTAAATTTTGTTTTCACAGTAATTTGGAAATCAAAGTTCCCAGTCTGTAGGAGGGGAAAATAGCAATCAGTAAGTCCACATGCCTCATTGATGCAGTAATTCACTCTAAAAGAGACCAGATAAAGTATTAACTGCATAAAGTACAAACTTTTATTCCCCTTTTTAGCTGATATTTTTGTCTGTAAAATATGGATTTTCTTTGGTCTTCTGTAATATTTTTGAATTTGGGGATTTCATCCGCTGAAAGCTGAAATCATCAAGACTCACAGAAAGAACATGCTTGAATTGTGTTCCTGCTGTTTCCCATTCTGAATGACAGATTAAAACAAACAATCAATGATATCATTATGTATTGAAATGATCATATCTCTGAAATATTCATGTTTTATTAGCCTAACTTTTGTCAGTAATAGTTGCTGTGGTTTTGTTGTGTTTGTAGCAGTGTGAAGACATTTCTCTGTATGTAAACTTGACGGTGTCCCCTCCTGAATTCTGTCTGTAGTTAACTGCATGTGTCCACGGTGCAGCGGCTTTGCTCTTTCCGATGTACTGGCAGCACATCTTCATCCCGGTTCTGCCTCCGCATCTTCTGGACTACTGCTGGTAAGCCCGACAACCTCTGAAGCACAAACACAATCATTATCAACTTCAAGAAAATGTTTCTGCTGCTATTTTTTTTTTCCTTCTTTTTCCACCCTCTCCTCTTTGCTGTCCGCGCCTGATGCTGGACCTCGGCATGCAGACAAATAGCCACACACACTGCGTCATGTGCAACAGTTATGCATCAGTTTTAGCCACTAAGATCTCTGTGTTAAAGCGTTCCCACACATGTTCACACGTTCTCCCACTCAGTCTTTGTGTTTCTGCGCGTACGCCTTCTCCAGCACGGCTCCGCACATAATGAACGGACCAGATCACCTTATTCTATATTTTATGGCGCGCTCTCATCATGGTTTGAACTCTCTGAGGGTTTCATTACCTCCCTTCCAACACAAATCCAACAAATCTGATTGGACTTGATTGAAACTGAACGGGGAGCAGAAGTAGTGTCTACAAAATCTGCATGGTTTCAGGTTAACTTTTTATCAGTGCAGACGTAGCGTACATGTGTTGACGTCAGCATGGTTGAATGGGATTGCTTGTACAGTGCAGAGCATTTCCAGGAGGGACGGATCATCTGAGCGAAACTATTCTTCACTGACAGGGAAATGTGATTTCCATCACTCTGCAAAGACTCATCATTACCTTATTAAATGACGGGGTGTCCTCCGTTCCCTGATCCGATAACTAAATTACATTAGATGTTCTGTGTTCCTCTACATTACATCTGAAATTCTGTAAGTCAAACCTGGGCATCCAATAAACACGACAGGCCTGCCTATTTGTTTTTACTCTGTCACTTAAAAGGGATTACAAGCTTTTGGTTTATAAATCACTCTGACCAGAAACATGCTAAAATAAAAGACTGTAGGAACATCCAGAAGGCCGCTTCTTTTATTGATTTTTTTCAAACAAGGAAAGATTTTTATGATATTCTTACACAGGTAAGCGGTTTAAAGAGAAAAATGAAAACTTACATTGAAAGACAAAGTTTTAAGAATAATAGTGAAAGTGAAAAAGAAATGGCGAAATGCAAAAGATATTTTAGAAATGCACTGATCTGAAAAAGCCAACAGTTTTTAATATTATTAAAAATGTATATACATAATCTAATTCAAAAATTTAAACTCATGCATAACTTAGACCTTTTACACACAGAGTAATGTGTTCCAATCTACTAGTTTTGAATATTAAGGAAATAAAAAAAACAAATTTTGCTTCTGACAAAATAGGAATATTATTTTTGCAACCTATAAAAATGTTTCAAACTGAAAAACATCTTCATGTTCTGTACAGGGTATGCACATATTTATGGTTTGGGATCCTTTTGCTTGACTTCAGCTCTTATACATTGCTGTTTTGTGTCTCATCTTCCTCTTGACATTGTTACAAAACCATATATTGGAGCTTTTGACTGTTCTTGCAGGTAACAAAACCTTCAAGAAAATGGACACTGTAGCCATGACGAGCTTGAAAATGTCCTGTAAGATCTCCCACTTTGGGTTTGATAAAACACAGTGGACCAACACAAGCCAACAATCATGGCTCAAAAAAATCATCATTGGGGAAACTTCTAATCCCTTAATGACTTTATAAACCAATCACTGTCCTTTAGATTTCAGAGAACCTTTAAGATAAGTATAATCACACTTAGTGATACTGTTAATTATTGAGTTAAAACATAAAAAAGAGAATTTCAGAAATACTTCTTGGAATACGTTCAGACATTTACCAGCTGTCTCTGAGGAGATTCAAGTTGACTGATCAGCTTTGTTGCTGTCTACGTTCTTAAACTATGTTCTATTCACACATTAGTGACAGCAGTGTGTATTTTTCTGTAGAGGCAGGAAAAGGGAAACAGCATTTATTGCACCTGGATTCTATAAAAATATAAAAATAACTCCACTGTTCTGAGGGCCTTGGATATAAAAAGGCTTGTTGCTGCCTGTGACATTATTATGTTATGACATCCTGATATAGAAATGAATCTACACTTCAGATTATTTTTCAGTTCACGTTTAGTATTTTGTTCTGTGTTAAGTATTGGCTTAACATAAATTGTCTTCATTTTTGATGTTTTGTATCTTCAATTGATCAGTCTGGATTATCAGACATGTTTTTCTCACAGATTAGTGTATAAAAATGCACTAATCAATCACACAAGACAAAGACTCAATAATATACTATAGAATTTGTTTGTTTTTTTTTCTTTTTAATTAAACTTGAACACTTTATCTGTAAAAACATTAACCAGCATAGTTGTAGTTGGAAAAGTTGAATCATATCCTTTGAAGTATAAATAGGATTAATCTTTTCTCCCATTTTTTGTTACTTTAAAATCTGCTACTTCTATTAAAGAACCTGCAGTATAATCTGTTTTTATCTTTTATATCTTATTGCCCTTTGCAAGACTTGGTCAAATGTAAAAGAAAACAGGAAACTGGTATGTGCCTGGAAAAATCGGTGCATGTCTTATTTATGAATTTTGGAAAAAAGCAACCGATCCATATAGTGAAGACACTTCGATATTTAGTTATTTAAATTAGTATAAAATGACTGAAAGGTAGACGCTATTTTCCAATTAAACATTGCGTCTATATACACCACTAACAGATGTCTTGTACTTTCTACCTCCTCAGTGCTCCGATGCCATACTTCGTGGGAGTTCACTATAGTCTGCTTGAGGTATGTTACCAGATTAGTTTATCCATGCATATGATACAAATGTTGATGTAAAAAAAAATCAAGGTGCTCCCTGAATGTCCTGTGTTTTGAAACCAGGGTTTGAAATGTGTAAACTGTGAAGACTGATTGTGGTTATTCATTGCTAATCCAGATGTTTTATTGAACTTCGGTGTCGGAAACAAATGACGACTCAATTCTGAGTTTGTGTCGAATATTTAAGAGTTAATTCATCATGAATTAAACAATGCTACTTTTAAAAATCCCAACTTTTTACACTTTCACATCTTTTTTTTTTTTTTTTTTTTTTTTTTGTCTGTTTCTGCTCTGTCTACTGAACCTACTGTGCCTTGGCTTCTGAACCAGAAGTACAGAAGGCAGAGACAGAAAGGCAGAAAAAGCATCTGCAAACAAAGAGCTTTTCTTCTTCATTGTTAAACCCTGTGTTGGTTGGGGAGCAGGCCGTCATCAGTGCGACTGTTTCATGTGAACGCATGACGCAAGAGCCCACACATTTTTGCACTCGTGTGTGAGCGCTAGTTTCTCTGTGTGTGCGTGTGCGTGCATGTGTAATTGCCTATAATGTTATGCACACGTGTATTTGCGCGCATGCGTGTGCATTTGTGTGTGTGTGTGATACTTGTATGACAGTTGCGGCAGTGGCAGTATTTATCACACTCTGCATCCGTGACAGACCTTCTTTCCGCCACTACATAATTAGTCCAGATCAGCATGTGAGCCTCCGCTGCACAGGCTGTCACAAAAGTGACAAACTAGAAATTCACACACTATGCTGCCTCCCACCCCACTCACACACGCACACATACACACACCACACCTGCCCATATCCTTCCCGCACCACACTGAAATAATTGTTGAATTTGTCGCCATCAGGATGCGCACGGCACAGCACAGCATCGCTGGGTTGTTGTTGATGCATGATGTTTCTGGTTCTGTGGAACGCGCGCTTAGAGTCCAAATGTTTCCTCTCAGCCCCATTCTTCATTTTCCATGTGTGTGTTATAGTAAAGGTGGTCTACTTTATTTTTTTTTTTACCTCCTTCCGCAATTTTTTATTGTTAATTATCAAGCCGTGTAAGACTTCCTCTGTAGTGCTTGAAATAGAAAACAAATTCCTTATTTGTGCACAAAACCTTGGTCCATAAAACTGATTCTGATTCTTAATTTGGGTGAAAGTTGTCTGAAATAAACTGAAGTTTTTTTTTTCCACTTTACAGGTTTGTTTCTCTGTTTTCTTCAATATTTTAGCTCATCAAACATATTTAAACAAATCCAAAATGCAGTTTTGAAATATGAATAACTAAAACAGAATCTCTGTCACCCAAATCTGACAAACAGTTGTGCTAACTGGGAATCAGTCTTGCAGCCGACTCTTCTTTGCAAAAGTCTTTTAATTCAGCCACTTTTTGAGCATGAACGGCCTGTTTGTTCAGCATCTAAATCTGTGCATTTTTATTCTTTCTTTGAGATTTTCAGGGATATTTATGGAAGCGTATTTTGGATCATTGTCCCTTTCTTATCACACTTGACTTTAAGGTGACAAGATAATGGAGAGAAACATTCTCCTTCAAAAAACAAAGCAAAACTCAAACTAACCCCACTATGTTTCACTGTAAGTATAATGTTCTTTTCTCAGGTTAGTTTTTTTCCCAGGATGCAACACTTCCCAAAAGGTTCCTTGTTTTCTCAACAAATCACAGATCATTATATTTTCAATACTCAAGATCTTTGTTTGCATATGCTGGATAGGTCAAAGAGTAAGTTTGACCTTCCAACCCGTCCTCAACATTGACTCTTACTAAACCTTAGTGATGTTTCAACCTTTTTCAGACTGATAGATGTCAATGTCTCCTCTGCTTTTGAACGTAATCAAGATCAGGACACGATGTGTTGTTCTTTCTGATCTATTAGCCAATAGATTAAGTAACTTGTGTAGCTGTAGCAGTAAACAAAAAATATGGGCAATCTCATGTAGTTTATTCACTAACAGTGGGGGATTTATGGCTATTTTTCCTTTTGACAAATTAAATTATCTTTTGGAAATTCATGACGAATTTACTTCTGTTATTTTTCTTTGACATTAAAATATGAACATTTAGTTGTGATTCAGGTAGTCTCTGTAATACATAAAAGCTTCAAACAGGCCTTATATGTTTGTATTATGCCGTTCAAGAAGAGCCTTGGACATTTTAGACAAAAATATTTGTTGAAATAGAAGAAAACCTATAAATGACATATTAAGACCACTTTAACAATTCTAACTTCAGATTTTTGCAATTTTTGATGTGTTATTAAAAACATTTTTTGTTCTATAAATTTATCGAAAATTATCCCCCAAAAGTGGCAACTTTAAGTATTTATTTAAAAATACAGATTGTCAAAATTTGAGGAATGCTTCTTTTACAACATAAAGTAAGAATAAACAAGTTCATAAAATAATAACTTTATAACACAGTGTTTCACGATTTAGCTTGAAAAATAATTTTTTTTGTGCCAGAAAACCCCCGATTTGTTGCAATAATCTGCATTTTCCATCCCAGCTTTCATGTGTCTCGGGAAGTTCTCCCAGCCGTCTTTCCCCTCGCTGTTTGTTTCAGGTGATCACAGAATCATTCCTCATTAAGTCGAGTTTTGCATGCTTGCGCTGTGACTCAACAGACAGTGGAATAAGACAGACACACGCAGTTCCTGTCGCTGTGTTTTTCCAAACTCGATATATTATGAAGTTTTCACTCTGTCCACAGCTGCTGTAGATCACACTGCACATTTTGTCTTACAGAGGGTACGCAGTCGATCACTGGAGGATGTGGTCATTCTGAATGTGGACACAAACACCCTGGAGACCCCGTTTGATGACCTGCACAACCTACCCAGCGATGTGGTGAGAAACACACAACCGTCTCCAACATCTCAGCCTTTTATTGTGTCATTCCACATGCAACACATCAAGGTTATTTTCCCTCTCTCCTTCCAACGT
This sequence comes from Poeciliopsis gracilis, assembly GCA_911649635.1. Classification (NCBI taxonomy): domain Eukaryota; kingdom Metazoa; phylum Chordata; class Actinopteri; order Cyprinodontiformes; family Poeciliidae; genus Poeciliopsis; species Poeciliopsis gracilis. The sequence continues at coordinate 628,888 of CAJVRI010001524.1, read as the reverse complement.
AATCTCGCTCTCACATCTCTGCCCACATGTGCACGCAGATCCGCGCACACACCCACATCCAGAAACTTGTCAAAGTACAGCTCTGTCCCCTCCCCACATCATTAATGACTGCAGCTCTGGCTTCTCAGATTGTGGCTGTCTAAAGTAAACTCCCGTCGCGTCGTATGACGCTTGAAGGCAAACAGCATTCCCCGACCATCAGAGGCATGTGGGAAAATGTGAAACTCCCTTCCCTTCATCTTCATCCATTCTAATCATTATTTCACAAAGTCTTGCGTTGCTGCCTGCCCACTGGCACGTTTCTGAGAGATAGGGGGAGGGAACGAGGCAGAGGAAAGAAAAGAAAAGGCAGAGATGGGTGATTTTGTAGGGGGGGAGAGAGTGGGTAGAAAGGGTCCAATTACCAGTGTGGGCAGTGAAGCCACCTGCCAGCGCATCGTCTCTTTAATTAATGGAGCGCTGACGCTGGTCAGTGCTACAGGAAGCATCGCCGTGGCGTCAGGGTCACTCACTCTTTTACACACACATCCGCAGCCACAAGGAAACAACACATGCGCTTGTCTCCCCTGTCTTGGTGGAAGCAGGAATCTGTTTGTTTAGTTGGTCTTCACAGTGTGTGTATTAAAGCTCCTCTGTGAGGCGCTGGGATCCCAGCTGAGGCGGTGGATGCACTATTACCCACGCTGCTAACAGCATATGCTCAGGTTCCACTGCCTACTGGACTCCTTCCCCCAGCAGCACTACATAATTCAACCCACTGCCCAGCAGACCCCAGACCTGCTCACACTCCCACACTTCTCTGGTTCTCCTGATTTAGCACTGCTCTGCCAACATTGACTGCTAGCGCGTACGAACGTCTCTTTACCTCGTGAGTTCTTTTCTCCACTTTATAACATTTTCTGCCGACTTTCAATCCTGCCTGCCTGCCTGCCTGCCTTATTGTTTCCCCGGCTGCTCGGGTTTCGTGGCACCTGTCTGCCTACGTGTCTCTCTCGCAGTACTTCCCGCCAACCTGGACGTCTCTTGCACCCGCTGTTTGCTTTCTCATACTTCTCTGCCTGTGTGCCTGTCTGGCTGCAGTACCGTCTTCTCACTTCCTGCCTGCTCGCTTCTCTGCACCTGGGGACTAAAGCCCTAAATTAAATTGCAAACTGAGTTTGTCATAAAAAGAGTGGAGGCTTTTGAAAAGCGACAGAAGCAGAGAGAAAAGCCTTTGTCTTTTTTGCCGTGTGATAAATTAAGTGGCAGGCTCAGTGCCTTTTTCGCTTTGATCCCCTGCTCACCAATTTTTCTTGACTAATGACAGAACATAGCTCGCATATCATGTCAAATTACAGCACCTGAAACAGAAACTTTGCTGGCATTAATATATTTATCAGAACAAATTGTTGTTGTTGTTTTTTATTCCCATACAAGTTTTTTTCTCTCCCTCCTGTCTCCTCTTATCTATTCACAGAGGCTAGTAGATTAATAACAAAGCGAGCAGGTACTAATTGAGTGGAATTCCAGGTCTCTTGTTCGTTAGCTTGTTAGTGATGAGGACATGCCACATGGCATTTGATGTTAGTGTTTCCACACATGGAGATGTTACAGGCATTGTGCTGTTTGCTGAACTGGGGCCTGATTTCCTGATTAATGCCGAGCGCTTCTCTGTCTCCGCGTCGTTTCGTAGCTATTAAAAACCGCTTTTTATTTCTCTCCAGTTCTCACTGTAACACCGGCTACTTAACACTCAAGTTTATTCAGAGTGAAGCCCCGGCCCTGAGACCTAAGGAGTCGCAGCGCTCCTCACTCGCAAACCCCCCCGTGTCACTTTCTAAGAATATATGCAGCACGACATGAATTAAAAGGTAAAGGCTACAGGCAAAACGTGTCTGTGTTTTAGGTCCAACTGTGATGGAAAACAAAACACCTCTGATGTTGATTTAAACAAACCTTTAGAGATCCTTGTAATTATGGCAGCGCAGGCTGTGAGCACATGTGGGCTTGGTTAGGCGGCCCGGCTGACCAGTGGCCGTGCTTTTAGCAGGTTCAGAGTTCACAGTTGTCCTGAATTAGCCGCTCCCTTTCAGACGGGACCCCTAGCCCAGCTCCACAAGTGCCCGCCCCATAACGGCCTTTTCTCACAGTTTCACACATAATATTTCACATTTATTGACTATTACAAATACTAGTAAGCTGGTAGCGGTTCCGTTTTGCAAAGGAAGGCTAGATCTATTGAGAGAGTAATTATTAAGGGGCGCAAAAGGAAGCTGTGATCTTCTGAAATTAACTCTGGGAATTAAATTACTCATTTATTAATATTATTGTTATCTGAACTCATTCATTTAAAAAGAACATATCCAAGAGGAGCAGGAGGAAGCTAAATTATTCTTACATCCAACCCGTTCTGCTGACTTCCTTTTTTTTATTTCCTGTTTGCTTCACACATTTTGTTATTTTAATCACTTTTATATATATATACCATACATAACTTAATTTCTACAGAGATTTTTCCATTAGTTATTGAGAAGGGTATAAATAATTTTCAACATTCATTTTTTATATAAAATGCAAATGAAAACAACATGAGTTTATTTTGAAAAATAAAATTTCCTTTTAGTCGGTTTCTGCATAGGCTTGTCTAATATCAGGTACAACTTCTTGGTTAAATGATATTCATTTTCAATCTAAAACTGTCAGGAGTATTAACACTTCTAAATGTCCTCATTTAGCGATTCTGTGTTGCATATTTACTAACCGAATGAAAACCATTGGGACTTTTGGGGGGCAAAGCCCAGTAGTAATGCGGTGGAGCCTCTTTTGCCAGGTTAGCTGTTAGCTTTAGATGTTTGGTATGAATTAAGTTTTGATTAAGTTGAGGATCTGGAATATACTGGCAATGTTTAGGGTTAGCTTAAGTGTTTGAGTTATGCATAAATGAAGTAACTAAAATAAACAGAAACCAATACTACGTCCTAATATGGATAGAAATACAAACTTGTGTTATAGGTATATAAACCTATATACTTACACACTTGTGGAAGCCTTACTTTAAAACAGTTTAATCAAACTTGAGCGTCATTTAGGGTCTGCAGTTCATCCATTCTGCATTTCAACGCCACATCTAGATTAATAGAAGCATTTTTACATTATATCCTCCATCTCTACTGTATATGAGCACTGCATATGAGCACTGTATATGAGCAGTGTCCATTATTTTATACGAAGTGAGTTTGAATATTTTCTATCTTAATAATTATTATTATTTTATTTCTATGAACAGGTTTTGACTATGCTTTTTTTCTGCAACTTGTTAGTGAACATAGTTGATTTATAAGTACTGCTTCTCAGTTCAAATACAGTTAAACAAGTAGACGCTTTGTTTGAAGTGATTTGTGGTACTGAATGTGCTTTATTTTGTTTACTAGACATATGCTCCTTGATCTTAATATTTTATATGTGATGAATAACATAAACTGTGTTGTACTTTATTATAGCCAAAGCACCTTTTTATTTTGTACATTTCCGAGTATCTTTCATATACAGCAGCTCTTTCTTTTAAACCAGATCAAAAAATACTTTGATCTGTAAGCATTAAAATATTTTAAAAAAAAAATTAAACCCCAAATTGTTACTGTTGGAACTCTACAAGTTGTTAGCCCCGAGGAACACCAAATGAACTTTGATAGGAAATGGTGTCAAATGATCCAAAGATTCTGCACTTTACTGTTTTTGCGCTGCAGTTATTTAACGTACAACGCCAGGCTTTGAGTTAAAAAGTAAAATAACAATGTGCATATCTGATAATAGTTAAAGGTCAGCCATGCAGATTCTTTAATGTTCTCTTTATTGTGTGAACAGCAGTGTAGAGCTAGGGTAGTCTTTGTTCTCTTTTTTGAATCGCTGTTTTTTCACAATTATTTAAATAAATTGTTGGGAGAAAATGGAGCATTCTTTAAACTTTGCATAATGTGTTTTAGCAGTCCTTTGCATTCCTGAAAACTCGTGAAGTTCAACCAAAAGTTGCAATAGTTCCCTACTTTTTTTAATCTTTGTGACACCATCAGTGAAATCAGTGTGTTGACAAGCATGCTAAGAAGAAATACTCAATAAAACAAAAAAGATCAAGGTATTTTTGTTGCTTTTTGTAAGATCCACATCTCCTCTCCCAACTGGAGACTGATAAAGTTATAATTGACTTTTGGTTGGTGAAGTTGTTTACCTCGCTAGTCATTAAAACTATCCAAGAATAGCAAATTAGGAGTCGGTTAATTCTGAAAACAAACAGCGTGTGACTGAATAAGGTTTTTATTTGATTCTGGCAATTGATCTCAAACCAATGACAGATTTTTTTTCATGTATTATTCTTTCTGTGCCACACATTCAAGTTGAGGATCTACAATGCAGCTTATATCTTTATTTTCAGATGCTCCCTCTCTCTCCCTCTTTCTCACACATCACAAACCTAATTCCTTCTATTCTCCTCCTCTCTGCCGCTCGCTGCTTTGCTGACATCGTGTACCCATACAATCCTAGCCCTCGTACATTTGATCATTTGTATTCCCAATCAAGGGAGGTGGGAAGGGGGGATTTACAGCACACACTCCTACTTCCTGTATTTCAAGCCCGCATTTGGAGGTTTACAAATGAGTGAGGGGGTTGAGACTGTGTCTGCCGCGCCTCTCCTGAGATCACCTGGCACACTTAATCAAACATCGCGGCTTTAATTTGGGCGCTCACTTTCTGGGGAGCAACATCTACATCATCAGCTACTACAGAGCGCAGCAGACGGCAGGCAGCGCTCACATGTAGGTGCACAGATGCACTCAGGCACTCCTACACGCTGTCAACCGGGAACGTTCATCAGCGACTCTCGGGTGTCGCTTAGGAGGAAACTTTTGCCACTATTTGTTTGTCCATCTGATCTTCTCTGTGTTCGTTTCTGAGGACGTCTGATGCATTTAAAGTAAAGTTTCTCATGCGATTCGTTGTGGGAAAATGTGGTCGCCCAGCTCACATACATGCTGTACTTTACCAGGAACAGTCCACAGAGTATAATAAGCTCCAAACAAAGACTCAGATGTCGTTTTTGTTGGCGAGCCGGTATTTTACCAGCTGCAAATGTCAGAGTCTGCTCATTTGACAATTATTTTCCGGGTTGTGATTGTTTTAAACGTCGCAAACTTGTTCATTTCCCTTCACTGCGACTCCTTGGTTTACTCGTGTGGATTTTAGAAGCTGCGCTTCATTTTCACATATAGCTGCTCTGCCGACGGTTCACTGCGGATTAGAAGTCAAAAAAAAAAAAAAAAAAAGAAAGGGGAGAGAAGCAACACCCACTGCGATGGTTATTGAAGCGAGAGATGACATTTAGCTATAGTTAATTATGTATGCAAAACTCTGCCGCTCAGCTGCTATAAGAGGTCAGCTTGACAAAGTAACCCCACACCGGGGAGAAACTCATAGCCCTATTAAAACACACACACAGGCTCGCATACAGCTTTTCCTCTTTTCTGCTTTCCCACTCTTCGTTTTTTCCTAACAATTACCTGCTTTACATTAATTCAACAATAGATCGACAATTTCTGTACTTTGTAATTGATCTCATTGATGAATGTGTTTTTTCATTCACACACATTATTTCCTGTGAAATTATGTTTTAAATGCTTATACTTAAAACTAAAAACAGCTAAACTCCATTTTATTATTTTATCTAATAATCCCTTCTACTGTGCAGCTTAACGAATCGGGAAAAAGGTTAATTGGGAGATAAAATTATGAAATCTAATATGAATCTTTGGTTTAATGAATGAATCTGTTTCACAGACTTCTGAGTCCCATGCTCTTTGTGTGAATGTATGCATCTGCAGTTGTTAGACTTGCTGTATGCCTGTTCTGTGTCTTTGTTCGGATTTGTGTGTTTTGTGCGTTCGCTGTGTGTGTACACTTCAGACTGCAGCACATCAAAAGAAAGTGGGAGATTTTCATAACTATTTTTTTCTTTGTAGTTCTTTAATTGCGTCCCCATGGCTTTCTTTCCCTGGACAGAAGCTTAAACAAAACACTCTTTTTGCGAAGAGAAAACTCAACTTTTCATTCCCTTTTTTCCCCCTCCAACAACAGACAAATGTCGGGGTCATTATTTGAGGGAGAGGTTTGCAATGTTGTATTAAAATTTTGGATTATAATTCTAAATATATATTCAGGGCATAGTGTATATTTCTTTTCTTTGATTTACTCTTTTTATATGTATATTGTATGCAATATTGTCAGTCAGGCTTTTATTTTTTTTTTTCTTTTCTCTGGTGATAGTAGAAGTTCATGGTTTATGCAAAAATCTCCATATGTTTCTTTTTTTTTCTTTTTTTAAGCTTTATCAATGTTCTGATTTTCTATTTTGCTTTTAGCAATTATTGACTGCATTTTAAAATAATAAAAAAAAATCATAAAACTTTGAATAATCTGGGCAGAGCATCCTCAAGGCCTTTAGTTTACAGGACAGCTGTGTTTTGCATAAATAAAGTTTGTGATAAAAAATGAAGCTATGAATTATGAAGCTATGACACTTCAGATTCTAATGGACCACCAGAGAAATTGTGAATGTGTTGCAGGCTAAGGTTTTCTGATGCTTTGCCACTTCTTTTTGTATCTTCAAACATGAAGCAGTCAAAATTTATTGTTTTTAATCTTCTGTCAATTTATTTAAGATGATTTGTGTTTTTTCTTTCATGTCTTTATCTGTGAGCTCTTTCCTTTTATGTAGCAAATAGTAAAAAGTGGTACATTTTTAATCTTAGACAGGCAGTATCAACTTAAAACTACTATATAATTGTTTTATTAATAAAGAAACACTAGAATGGTTCTTTTTTCTGAATTCAAAAACAGAACAATTTCCCTTTTCTCTTGCCTTTCACTCACATCATTTTTTGCATACAAAATCTCTGTTTTTCAATAAATATGTTAATTTAAAAATAATATTTTAGCAAATATAACCGAAGTAAGTTATATGAAATTATAACCATTTTGTACACCAAGAAACAATAAATGACGCTTCAAATGTCTGTGAGTATTTCTGCATCATAAAAATGATACTCTGTTTTTAAAACTCATGTATTTGTCAAAAGCAACCTGCAAGTCTTTATATATCGTGCAGTAACACGACTTTATTTGTTCAAGAAACCCGCATAATATGTTAAAATGCTAAACATGCACAGCAAAATGCCACCAATATTTATACACATTTTTGCTTGCATATCTACCGCTATAGGGGAATAAACAGTGGGTTAAAGGGAGAAAATGTCAGATTTACAATGGATTTGTGTTCGACTGACTCTAAACTAAAATTAACTGAATAGTTGACGTTGGGTATAGAATAAATGTAGCACTAACTTTTAGTTGCTTGAAAAGGACTTAAACTTTTCTAAGAGTTAAAGTGACACTAAGTTTTCTCTCTGGAATTTAATCAGGCATCATATCAAGGATCCTTGTCCTTTCAATGACAAGGATGGGAGCACATTTATCTCCTTGTTTGTTTTAACAACGGAACCAATATGAAGTCTTCTTACCGTTGCAACTCGGATTTGTTCTTGTGTTGCACAATCCACAAGTCAGGCTTTGCAAGGCAAGGGGAGTCCATCCAGCTCACTCTTTATGGTCCACAAAACCTTACAATAAACATCTGTATTGCTGCCACCGCTTTCCCTTTCCTTACAATAAACATCTGAAGGAATGGTTTGTTCACTCAATCGTGTCGGAGCTAAAACTTTTTATGAACTGGAGAAGAAGTTGCCTTGAATAAGATTCAGGACCCAAATGAATGGCAGAACTTTGGAAAAGTCGCTACACCTCTATGATGGATGTTGCATAAATGTAAACCCATTTATAGAAGAGGTAAGAGATTGAAGAGGAAACCACATGGAGACAGTTACCTTATTGAATATTTAATTAAACGAATAAAGCTAAACCATAATAATGATAAAAAAAAAATACTTTTTTGCACCTACATCTCTCCTACTACCAGAAACGGGAATGTTACGAACCAGCCTTTGCAACAAAAGAATACTTCTTTAGTGGTATACTTTTTAGACTTATACAATAAATGTCTTGTGATATGTCTTATAAGAATAACTGTGAAATTATAAAATTTCATGGAGTTTCTGAATCTGAATGTATTTTTATGATCCTGTCCAACTTTTTGTTGTGTTGGAACAAACTGAAATCTGAAGAAAACTGCATTTCTGGTCAAAACTAATCATTCAGTTTCTTTAGGTGATTTCAAAGCAAATATATCTACTTAATTAATCCTGTGTTCATCCTATTGTACAGTTTTAATTATTATAGAAAGTAGCTTTTAAAATGTAATGCAGCTTGTTTTATACAGACAGACACATGATGAGCGGTGACGCTTGATGAATGGCGGTGTGTATGCGAGCGCAGCGAGGCCCTCCATGCGCGCCGACATTCTCGGCCCTCCGCACTCCGCTGTCACCTATGGAGGTATCATCCCTTACAGTCAGACAGGGATCATGATTGCACCTGCTAATTATCATCTCCAGCTGGAGAGTTAAATGGAGATCTGTTCTATGTCTGACCTTTGACCCCGTGCTCTTTATATGACGCACTTCAAACCCTGTTTGGGGCTGTCTGGGCCGGGCCTTAATGAGGCCCCATGTCTGCCCTCTGTGGGCTGCGCGCCTCGGATGCCCCGCTTTCATCCCCGACTATCTTCCCTTGATGTAAATTGAAAAGATCACAGCTATGGGGAGAAGACCTGTACTGGAAAGGCCTCTCTGCATAGATTATGAATATCATAACTCAACAGTTTTTTTTTTTTTTCTTTTCCCCTTTCCCTCAGCCACCCACTCCCCTCTCTTCTGCTGCCACCCCTTCCCTGTACAATGCTATAGTTCTAATTGGACCCAATGGGGGAGTCTCTGCCTTTGATCTCATCACCGCCACTGTGACTTTACACTAAAAAATGTCACTGCCAAATAGGGTTATCACCTGTAGAGCCTGGCCTTCCTCTGATGCCTGTACACGTCTCGTTAGCTTCACTCAAACTGTAGAAGTTAATTAGTTTGACAGAGCCATTACCGCGGAGGCATACCTGATGATTGTGGCTGAGGCACCACATTCAAGATCCAATTACTAAATACACGTTTATTTCATTTTATTATTTTTTTTTTTTTTGTCGAGAACGTGAACGAGAATGGGTCGCGAGGTTTGATTTCTATTAGTAAAAACGAGGTTCGCACTCGCGCGGCGCAACTAAAAGCGTTTGATTTGAGAGATGTAGCAATTTCTCTGAACATTAGGAATATTTTTTGCCCCAGTCTTTTATTCTTCCTAATTTTAAACTCGTTGCTCTTTTGCGCATTTTTTGTTATTGGGAAGTAAAAATCAGATTGTGCCCCAGCCTCATTAAAAAGTGTTTGCTCACCCTTTCAGAGCCGCAGTACAGGACTCTGCAGGGTAAACTCGGCTATCCCGTCTGCTCTGACAGTCTTCTGGGTACGCCTCCCCCTCACAGACTGACGACGTGTTCGCTTTGATTCCTCCCCACAAAAAGAAGACAGTTTAATGATTTGCAAAAATAAAAAATAAATAATAAAAATGTGTGATAAGCACATAAACATGAAATATTAATCCCACAAAGGGCTTTACATAAACATAAAAGCATTTAGTAGAATGAGTGAATATGGAGATGACACTTGTTAATTTAACCATGGTAAACTTTCTGTTTGATGCCTGGAAGCATTTTGCGATGGCAGCGTGGGGACACTGTGGAGAGTGGGGAAAGCCCAGGGGAGTGGAATCAACACTGTTCGTTTTGTCTTTGTCCCAGTTTAAGATCGACATCTTGCTTTCTTCCTTTCTTTCTTTTGTCTCTTAGCATCTCAGTTCTTTCCTCCATGTGTGATCTGCTCAGACTTCCCAGCTCCAGTGATATTGATCTCACCTGTGATTGAAATTAGACGGGGGCCAGGATGAAATTGTCACTGTATTATATCCCTTAGTAAAAATACTACATTTTACAGTAATAAAAGATTTATGCCATGATCTATGATTAATCAGAAAAGCAACAATTATAAGTAGTGCTGCTGAAAATAATACAAAATATTAATAATTATGGTGTTGGTAACACTGTTGCCTTGCAGAACAGTGGTTCTGTTGTCTAATGAGGTCTTTGAGTGTGGAGCTTACATGTTCTCCCTGTGCATGTGTGGGTTCCCTCCAGGTACTCCAGCTTCCTCCCACAGTCCAAAAACATCTTGACATTCCCCTTAAAGCTGGGTTATGTAGGTTTAACATAAATACATCTCAGGTTTTGCATATTTGCTAAAACTATCACGATATATGAAACAGACAATCGAGCTCCTCTGCCTTCTCCCAATGCTCCCAGTACTAACTGCAGAAAGACAACAGTGGGTCAGAAATAACCAATCAGAGCCAAGAGAAGGATTTTAGTGCTGTCAATTATGCTAGTGTACAAACAATGCAACTGAGCAATAAAATATGTCATTACACTTAGAATTAAATTTTTATATTTACCTAACAAAAATATTTCTTATAAAAATAATAGACAACCCTATTTTTTAAAAAAAAGTTTGAGGTTTTTTAATACAGTACACGAGAGTACTATAAGTTATTTGATTGGAGCAGTAGATTTAATTTGTCCCTCAGCTTTATCTGAGTTTATTATGCATGTGCTGTTTATTGATGGGCTCATAAAAAAATACAAATAAAACTTATGTTTCTGTATTTTACCAGCTGATCGCAAATCAGATCCAGTCGACAGAAATTCGACTGATTCTAATTCCCGATTTATTTCCATGTCTTTACGTCATATCTTTTTAAAACTTTGTTATACCTTGACACACATGTCTGATTTAAAAAGACAAAATTAAAATGTTTGTTTAATGCATTTTTCCCATTGGAACTACTAAAAAGAAGTCTATTGGCAATAAAACACTCACAGCACCTTCACACCAGAACCCATACACATCACAACATGGTGTTGCATTGTTTTAAACAGTGACTGGGTTGGACTGCTGAAATTTACAATGCAGTGTTAAATGGAGGAACCAGACTGCTAACTCTAAATGTTAATTGACTCTTTTTCTGGTTTCACACAGCAGCACTACATGCGACAACAATTTTAACGTTTTAAAATGTAGAAATTTGAATCAAGAGCTTTGACTTGTTATCTTAAACATTGTTTTCTTGCATATAAAATCATAAGTTATTTTTACACAATATTACACATTGCAGAAGTGGAATTGAAGCTTCAACCCTTCATTTCCTTCTGTGCGTCGAGTGATGTAGATGAGAAACATGCTTTAGTGTGAAGCTGGTGCAGCCCACACAGAGACAGCGACAGTCCCTCGCTACATGACATCACTACTGTATCTCTGCCTCCTCCTCGCACTTCCACAACACAGTCAGACCACTGCTGAGCAGGTGAGGAGAGCCTCTTGACAACTTCCTTCCCAGACTCCCCAGGGCCCGGTGGCCAGGGTGAATCTTTTGTCATCCTGAAACAAGCTCAGGCCTGCTGCTCCTCCACTCTCGCCTGGAGTCCTGGAGACAGAGCCAGAAGAGGGGGGAAATAATTAAAGACGTTTTATGTCAAGAATCCCTTTCTAGAGGGAGACTGGGAGAGCCAAGAGGGGAGGGGAAAACAGCAGGTCTGGATGGAAGGACCAGGAGACTTGAGACATGGAGGCAGAAATGAAAGGAGGGAAGGTGGTGGCGGGGGAAGAAGGAGGGCTGAAGGAGGAAGAGCAAAGATACAACTTTCTATTTCCTCTCTTCTTTACCCTTCCTTCCAACTCCCCCTCCCTTCTGCCCCAATGCGCTGCTCAATTAGCAAAGCAGCAGGTGCTCTCAGCAGCACAACAGATAAGCTTGAAGGAAAGGCTTTCATTCTTTTCGATCCCTTTTTTTGAGATGACCTGCAAATGTGATACTTCACACCCAGAATAGGCTAGCTGTTTCCTCCACCAATTTCAGAGGTGATAATTTAACTTTTACCCTTCCATGTCTCCCTCCCCTCTCTCCCTGATCCCTGCCTTTATCATTTCCAACTCTTTCCCATCCTTGATGTTTTCCACCAGGTGTCCGCTCTGAAGGCTAAGCTGAAGAAGCAGTCCACTGCAACAGGAGATGGCGTGGCCAGGGCCTTCCTGAGAGCGCAGGCCGCTCTGTTTGGATCGTACAGAGATGCGCTCAGATATAAACCTGTAAGCTCCTTCAGCATGATTTACTAACAGTTATTTAGGGGGTTTTTCCCCTCAGTTTTATTTTTTAATTCAGTGTATTTATCCAACATAAAATACCATAAATAATAGTTATTGGAAGCTCTGTAAGAAGTCTGTGTTTTTTGCAAAATCATCAACACTTCATTCACTCAATTATGAATATGAAATCATGAATTAGCAGAAAGGTTTATAAACTTACCCCCATTTACATAGAAATAAAAGTATCTGTTCAGCTCAGAAGACTATAGCAGACATATTTCATTGTGGTGGCATCAACTAACTTTCACTCAGTTCCTCAAAGCGGCTTAAAAATAAATTTAAAAACTGCTGTGGATTAACAGGAGAACATGAGAGCAGTGCGAGTAAATTGTTGATAAAACAGGAAAGGTCACACCACCAGTTTGACACTATTTCAGTTATTTAAAACAAACAAAAAACTCATCAATAATTATTGATGCCGACTGATATGAAACACGTTTTCAGTCATATCGTCCAGGCCTAATCTCACGTATTTGCAGATTTTAGCTATTTACAAGCAGCATTGTCCTTAACCCCTCTGAGTACCAGGGATCCAATCATTCCTGATTGTTCTGATGTACAAATGGCCTCAAACTAATTGAAACATCAGCATCATTTGACTCACCTTTAAAAGCTGTTACACTTTAAGACTGCCTCAAAAAATAAAGCATCAAACACATAATATAATTCATATTCACAAGCTGAAGCATTTTGTGAATAGAAGTGATTTTCTCTTGGTGATGTGCAGGACATGGTAGCAGTCTTATCTGAAGTGAAGTGAGTCAAACTTCACTTGCGTCTGTTAAGGCTGTGGCAGTTTTGACTCGGGGTAAGAGGTGTGTTTTCAGACAGAGAGCAGAGCTAAGGTGGGCTTGTCTGAAGCAGTGAAATGTCAGAGGAGCTGGAAGGAGTCAGGACGTTCCCTTTGAAGATCCCTTTTAGCCACCTTTGGTGTTTAACTCTCCTTTACTAAGCCCCCCTAACATTTCTTTTCTAGATCTTCTCTGCTTATCAAGTCTGAGTCAGAGCAGAGCAAACTACACCATGTCCTGTTTGTCAAATAGCGAAGCCTTTGTTCCTTAGTCTTTGAGATTAATTGGACTTTGTGGACTCCCGGAGTCAAGATGCTACATTATTGATGCTGTCTCTCTTTTTCTCTGTATACAGACAGTAGACGAACAAACTGCCTCCCCTCTGACACCAGCACAGAGATGCAGTGTGTTTGTGTGCGTTAGCGGCAATTTCTCAGTTCACTCACGCTCACGTTTGCTTGTAGACAAGGTCTGCATAAAAGCCTCCAATTTAACATACATGTTAAAACCTAAACAGAGCATCCAGTGTAATGAAGTTGCTCATAGTTTCCCGCAGTATTTGTTGAGTATCACATCGCTGCTCATTGTTCTGAGCTGAAGAAAAGATCCTCCTGGAAAGAGCTGAGTTGTGCGGAGCGGTTCACAGACCCATATGCCTCAACAGAAGGAGGGGTGTGGATGCTTAGTGGGAGTCTTGCTGAGCTGTAAATGAAACAAAACTGGAGCCTGATAATGAGCTGAAAGGCAATCAGCTGATTATACAGGGTTTTTCTTACGCCATCAGTTTGAGCTTGACGTTCTTCTGCCAGGTGTTTCTCGCTATCTTCCGTTAAAAAAAACTTGCGAAATTAGTTTTAGCCAGCAGGACTATTAAGACTCCGCCTCAGTTAAAGTTTGAACAAACTATTCGCTAATCAGTTCTGAGAGTTAAGCAAGATGGGATCTTAGAAAATGGCTATGGTGTCATTACGTTCAACACCCTCTTTTTTTGTCATCCTTGTTCAAGATGTGTTAAAAATCTTATAAAAATTTTGGCCTTTACCACAGGAACAGATTTACACTCAAACACATGAGCTTTAAAATCTTTGTGTCTTTTCTCTGCTGCAAAGTTCAATTTAGTTTAACAAATGTCTTCTTGAGGCACTTTACAAAAAAAATAATCAATTCAATTAAATCCCACATACAACCAAATTAATCCTACTTATCAAATTGTGCGCTAAGCTCAGTTTATTATCAAAAGTAGTTTTAAAAAGTTTTCAATCTAAGGAAACCCAACAGATGGCATCAAACTTGTGTTGTGTCGTTGACTTTAAAGGAATCCCTCATGCTGAGCGTCATGCATTTGGTGATAGTGGGGGGAAAAAGATATAAAAATAAATCAATAAAAATTTAATAAAAAATAAACTAGCACAAAGAGATACAGACCAAATTATAAAATATACTTTAATATATAACAAAAAAGAGGCAATTAAAAATAATCAAATGTTACATCATTCAAATCAAAACATTCGCTGCCAAACATTACATTAATTTTGAGGCAGATTAAAATGGCAGATATGAATTTGCCAGTGTGATCTCATCAGGAAGAACATTGCAAAATATTCTTCAGAATCAGCGGTCCAGCAAAAAAGTTTAATACTCTTCAGTTTTCAGTCCTTACTGTGGTTGTGACCAGAAAAGCTCTGACTGAGCTGTCAGCCAGAGGCATGACGTGTCTCTGTGAAAAAAGAATTAGGACACGTCACTACACATCCACTTCTTCTTTAAAATGTTCAGGTATGGATTTCTAACACAGATATATATCATGTTTCAGCAAAAGAGCGACTTAATTGCAATTAAACGACAAAATTGAGCCTTTTTATTCATTAAATAAAATATATCAATAAAACTGGTAGTTTGGAGAAAAAGTTAGGACTCCCTACTCGCTGGACTTACCCTCTGTTAGTTAAAAAATCTTTTTGCTTTTAAAACTTTTCACGATTTAACTGGAGATGCGTTCTTGTGAAGTAATTTGGGCCACTGGTATCGTTTTCCCATCCTTGAAAATGAGGTTACGCTCCACTGTTGTTCAGTTGTTTGTATGAGCCACATTGCGCTCGTAGCCTTGAACAGACAAAGCTCATTGTTTTCACTGCACAGGAATTTAGAGCATCGTCGAAATATGTGAGAGTTATGTTAATTATAAGATAACATGAATTAGAATTGACTGGAGGGCAGCGTGTGATTGGCCCGGAGTGGTTCTGTTGTCATCCTCTGTGTCTATAGCTCACAGGCCAACAGACATGATGTAAGAAATGGTAATAATGTGATAATGTGTTTATACGGAGGTCTGGGAAGTTTAGTGGGACACCGTCATCTGGTCCAGTGCAACTCATATGAGCGCTGCCAGGGGAAATGGTTAAAAGGGGACTGTTTCCAATTTATTTTAAAAACTTAAACTTGTTTCTTTTCCGTTTCAGTATTACTTGACTCTTCTACTTGTTTCTCACTAATGAAGAAATCAGTTGAAATACTGAAATAGAAAAGCTGATATCCAGTTCCTTGCACACTGTCATGTTGTAACCACAAACTTTCATTAATTTTATTTGTATTGAGTGACCTTTGCAACTCAAGCAGCCATGTTTTTTTCTCTGTGGCTACAAAATAAAGCATTTCTCTCTGCAGGGAGAACCAATCACATTCTGCGAGGAGAGTTTTGCCAACCATCGCTCCAGTACGATGAAGAACTTCCTGTCCATGGCTGTCAACCTGCAGCTCTTTAAACAGGTACAGACAGCTGTGCATGTTTATCTCTGTTCCACTGGCACTCCTTTCTACATGTTGCAGATAACAAAAGTGGTGCAACCTTTTAAAAATAAAAAAAAAAATTGTGGGAGTTGAGTGTGTTTTCGGTTCTACAATTTAATCTGTGTGAAAAGGGGCATATTTTTCATCATTCTTGCTTATCATTTTCTTCTTTCACAGTTACTTTCACAGTGTATCTTGTTGGTGTAGCGTATCTGAAAAGCACACAAGTAAAAAAAGAGGACAGAGGCTTTATTTAGTCGCTGTCTAGGAACTGCGCTTTGTTAGGATGCTTAAGCAGGTTTTTTGTTGGGAAGTGATTGTTACAGATGGACGCCGTCTCTCAGCAAACTGTCAGCTGCTAGGGTTAGCAGTTAGTATCTTGACAGTTCAGTTGTTCAGAGTGAGGAGGAATTTAGAGGAGCAAAGCCCGGATTATGGACGGTTACTGACCCTTTCAAACTGTTTACGGTCATTATCTCCGTGCTCAGATTTTAATGTTTCTCTGTTTATTCAGTTTTTATCTTCAGTACAAACAAAAGTGATAAATTAGGGCTGAAGAGTCCACTGACTGTATAAAACCATAACAAGTTTGCATTCTGTCCTCAGCATGTTTGTGCCAGTCTTTGAAAGCACAAAAAGCTCATGCCAGACTGTAATTCACGCCCTAATGAATGTCGTTTCTCTCCTGCGGTGTTCAGTGTCTTGTCTGTTTAAGCAGGTATTCTCTACTCATGTGTGGTTTGTTTTAAAAACAAAAAAAAAAAAAATCACTCATGTATACTTAATATTTTCCCTCCAAGTCCCTTCAGTAATACTAAACTTAGCGAAGCCAGAACAAGAGGAAAGGCACCTCTGGCTTTCCTCTCGCTCTTTTTCTCTCACCTCTTTGTGCTCTCTGACCCATGATAGTTGTGTGATTTCCCCTCGAGAGTACAGAACAGCGGCCCTCAATCAGCCTTTTGTTTCTCTGGACACCCTACTCATAATTTTCCCAGGCCGAGGAGATAGTGAGCATCAGTTCAAAGCCTCCTCTGGGCCGGCTGCCTCCTCAAGCAGTAGCATTGGGAAACAGGTCCTTATCTCCTCCTCCTCCCCCTCTCGAGAGCAGGGGATGGGGTGAGCTTATCTGCTCCACTCCTCTTTCTGCTAAAGTGAGCTGGGCCAGTGGTTTTGCCCGAGCGGTGCTCTGACCATGACCCACATCCCCTCAGAAACACATGGCCACACACATACACGCATAAATTTTTATATTGATAAGTACATGCTGTGGGAATGAAGACGTGCTCTTGGTCAGTAGTTTCTTATTCAATAGTTTTATCTCAACTACTTTTATGTTTTGGCCAGTATTTCTCCTCCTCCTGTTTCCAGACACAAGGTCTTCATACTGACAAACACACAGGTAATGGAAACAAAAACCAAGGCAAAAATTGCAGAAGAAAATTGATCTTCTATTTGAGAAACCAAACTTGGTCAAGAACAAAAATGATCATTCAAGATAAAAGAAGTGATTGCAGCTTTTGCAGCTCAGGTTTGAGTTCATAATGCAAAGACTTGTCTGGCGATTCATACACCAGTTCTCTTGTTGTCTGAGTTGCAGTGCATTGGAGACCCATTAAGCTGGCACTGTGCTGGGACTTAAGTGTTTTTAGTCGAGTCTATGCTACCGTTTTTCAAATGACGACATTGTTGTTTAATACACTACAATTATGTCAACATTCACATAGATACTGTAATTTGTGCTCCTGCTCTGACCAGCATTGGTAAATAGGATATATTATGCAAAATTCTCATTTTGAATGTTTTTATATTTCCATTTGGGTTTCTCCTGCTTATAATAACAGGCCAAGTGCTTAGAAAACCCTGGCTATAAGTCAGTTTTTTTAGCATCTGTAAAATGAACTGCTTCAAAAACCAAGCCAAGCCCTGTCGCCTGGCAACCCAAGCAGAGGGCCTGCATGTTTGGTCAGTTGGTTTTACTGCTGTATTTGCTGTACAATGGCTGCTGGAGAAAACAAGTGTTTTGTTATTGTCTTACCTTCCAGAAACCACTTGCTGCATTGTTGCTAGTTGTGCAGGAGGCTCTATTTCTGCTTCTCAAAGATGTACGGTTGTATAATTGTGCACCTGTTTGCAGCCATGTTCAAATGAAAGTGTAAAAGGAGGGCGTGGCCAACAGCAGCTTATTTAAAGCAACAAGAGGCCCTCAAACAATTTATTCTGAAAGAAGCTTGAAGTGGTCTGAAGTGAGCAAACGCATTATCTATGAATGTTTTTGTGCAAAAAATGTTTCAAACATTTGCTCCAAGTCATACAATTAAGACAGTGCTACCAAATACATAGAAAATGTATGTGAACTTTTGATTTTGAAGAAATTAATAATTAAATCGGTGACATATTTCTCCAACTTTTGTAGCATTTAGCAAATAGAAATAATTTGATCACGCTACTGACCTAAAGCCAAAGAAGCTTGCTCTGATTTAACTTCAGATGTCTTTTCATATGGCGCATGCAAAAGTTGCACTGCATAAAGCCTTAGTAAATCTTGTTTCAGTCTCATATTTTTTTTTTATTTCAATAATTTACTTGGCTATCTAGAGGAAGTCCATACATCTTGAATAAAATCAAATTAACTGTAAATTATTCATTTATTTATTCTAAAAAAAATACCCAAAGTCTGGGATTTTATACTCTTGGCCTTACTGATTTTAAACCTTCAAAATTTAAACCATACTGTTGGACTCTGTTGACCTCAGTCCACATTAAACAGTCCAAACCACATGTGAATACCTCTGAAGTGTTACCTGAGGTGGAGGTGTTACCATATCTTAGCAGGAAATTGCTTTTCTACATGTACTTTTTTGATTGATTGCAAGTGTTTTTCACTCTCTTTAAATTACCCGTTTAAGTAACAGTCCCCTCATTTGAGCAACACGGAGCTGTTAATCTAAATCTGCAGCACATTATGAATAATTGGGAGAGTTAAATTGCTCAGTTAACTGAAAGAGTTTGTCGTTTACAAGACAAATTTTACTGACAAATCTTACATTGCAATACATCTTGTTATATTAATGTTAAAGAAAATATTGTTAAATTACCATTGTTTTAATGAGTTTATATGACCTATAAAGCTATAATAAAAAAGAGCATATTGGAGTGTTGTGCTGAAAGAAAACCAGAACCCAAACCATAAATAATTTAATCTTTTTTTTTGAGTAATAGTCTTTACACTAATCCTAAAATACACACAGAGAGGCCACATGCTTCTTAAAATGTCACATATTCACCTTCTTGCACACTCAGGCTCTTTTCTTTTTTTTTTCTTTCTCCACTCGGTCAAGCAGTCCATCTTTGTTCAGAACAGAACAAGTGGGAGAAATCTTCAGAAAGAATGCGGGGGAACATCTGTCAACATTAACCTGCTTCCTATCAACCGTCTCCAGCTCCTGCACTCACTCAGACTCTCAAGCACACTTCGATTGTCATGTGGATATTATGCAAACAGAGATAGAGTAAATGAACCCTTTTCTTCTTGTTGCAAGAGCCTGAAGGGGCACTTGTACCCAGATGGTTTACTGCCAGTAGTCTTCTATATGTATATTTATTCAGTTTTGGTGTATATGAGCAGAATTGCCAAGGCAGTATTGGAAAGAGTTGCTTAAAATAGCAAAGCCAATTTCTACATAAATCTTGGATTTCTTAATGCATTTCCTCCATAAAGTATACAGTTAACAAGCATGTGGCACCACTGAACAGATTTCAGTACTGTCTATTTTCAAGTGTTTCCATCCGCTCATGAGATTTTGATTTTTTTTTTCCTGTACGCTTGATTGACATCTCTCCTAACATATCTTGTGGTGTCTACAGCTGCCACTTTCTCCTTAGTCGTAGTCTTTACTCATGGGTAAAGACTCTTTAAATAAGGAAGTGCTTGGACTCCTTTTACGCTCTACATTCATGTCGCTCTAAATGAACTTCTGTCGATTCTTAGCTTAATTTCTGGCTACGCAGAGGCCAAACAAACCGAGGCTACAGGATCAATAACTCGCCCCTTTTTTACCATATGAAAACCAAGTTTAAAACAAAGTCCCTTTACTACAAGTTCACATTAAGATTGATTTTGTTAAATTCACAACCTTTGCATGGAATTTTAATTGCAATCAATAAAGCAACTTTTTTTTAGCAAATAAATTAAGTAGGTTTTAAGGGTGCTATCTTTATGTTTCTGCGCAAATGTGGACACATGCTTCACACATTGTCGATATAGTAGCAGCTGAAAAAAGTCTATAAAGTTGCTAGCCAAAATAAAAAAATCACTAGAGGGATCTAAATAATTGCTAAATATAGCGATAAAGTGTTAACAGCTCCACACTTGGCCACGCCCCTCAATGTATCTTGACTCCACCCACATCGATGGAGTTTTTCTAAATGTGTTTGGGGGTAAAACTGTGAAAGTTTTACTTTCACAGTTTGATGTAGAATGTAACCTTGATTTGATCTTAAACTTCAGCCTTAAGGTAATATTAATGAGGGAGAGAATGTCGTTCCAGTGCCTTGCAGACATAGCAATACATCTTGAACGTTTTCACAAACATCATTATTTTTCTTAGAAGAGTTAGAATGGTTTATATTATTATTGTTATTGTTTGTTTCAAAATAAAAATCTGAAAAGTTTATTGTGCATTTCTGCAGATTAGGGATGACGTTTTGGACAAATTTAAAAGCAGTGCTAAGCTACACAACAAGCTCTGAACATCTGATGGAGTTAATGAGTCATCCGAAAAAGGATGGACTGAACTACGAGCTGATAATCTGACGGGCTGAGCCAGCATGGCATTAATCAACAGACCCATTGTAACTGGAGATTCTTGCCTCAAATTGGAGAATTTGTTCAAAAATAATAGTTGAATAGTTGTGGCATGCACGGCTAACAGCAAGCTATTTTGGAAGAGAAATGTAGAGATATAAATTATATTTTTCTTCCATTTTACAATTAAAGACAATGAGATGCATTGAGTTTTGTGGCTGTCAGGTGAGAAAAAGTGAAACAGATCTGAAAACTGCAATATTCTAAAATCATCTGTATTTTGTGTTAATAAATCTGACCCCAATTTGGTCTTGGAATTTTAAGTGCTTTTTCTTCTCTCTCTACAAGCAGAGGAAATGACTACCTCCCCTTTGTTGCTGTGTTTGTGGCACTGTTCATGCAGATGTAACAGATGTTTTTTTCTTTTTTTTTTTTTAGTGGTGGTTTACATGTTTGTGATCACAGCCTGCCATTGTTGAGTAATGTCCAATTAAGGCCCACAGCGAGGCAGGTAATCTGGCCGAGGTTTGAGTGGGGGTGCAGGGTGTTTAAGTGGAGGCTAGGTGATGATTTGGGTTGATTATCTCCGCTAATTGGACCAGCCATGTAGTGGAGCAGCCGATGGAGTCTGCAGTCTCACCTCTCATTAAAATGATCTAATGATTAGTTTCCAGCTCTCCTGACCAGAGAAGCGGGTAGCCGTGTCGGTCGCTAGTTAGCAGGCTGTCCCTGAGGACATGCACCCAAGAACAGGCTGTACTGGTGTTACACTGTGGACGTGCTAACACAAGGGGGAGGAGTAGGATTGTTGCATTAAAAAAAAAAGTGGTCTGACAATATGTTGCTGTCAAGTTTTTTTCCATTCTTGAAAGACTATAATACCATTTGTTAGTTATTAAAAAAGTTAAAGAGGGTTTGGAAGGTTGAAGGTTTATCTCACTAATTAATGATATCAGTTAAAAAAGTTTGCCTTGAAAACAAATGGATTTTTTTACATAAATTATAATTGTTTTCAGTATGTTGTTGCAGATTTTTACCTGTTTTTCCACCTACTTGGACAAAAAAATAACATGGTTACAGCTGAAAATGTTTCTGCTTATGGTTCAAGTGTCAAAGATCATCTTAATATCTAAACATATCCATATGTATGTATGTGACTTCTGAAAGTTAACTTTTCTGTGTTTTAAAGGACTAGAGGATCTATTACCCATTTTCCCAGAGTATCATTGGTGTGCAAAAATATTGAAACATTACCAATAAAGTGAAACTTGGGCTCAGTTAACATGGGGATTCCTATGATTGTTTATATTAAATTAGGAAGATTTTCATTGTTAATAACTATGTAAAAGCATTGTATTAAAAATCCAGCTTTGACAGGATATGCAGCAGAGTTAAACTACTCCTGGTGTGGCAGCAGATTCTTTATAATGGTCCAAATTGCTCTAAAGAGGTTTTGATGTGTTTGTAACTATTATCTCTCTCCTCTATTTTGATTTAATCATACTCTGCAGGAGCCCAGCAAGCAAACTCTTATCGCTTTTTTGTACGAAGAATGCACTTAGTTTATTAATTTAACTCGACGAGTGTTTGTTATTGTTTATTTTGTGACACATTAATGTGCTGTTTGTCACTGAGCTAATAAAACGTGCAGCTGTCTCGGCTGTTAAGTGCTTATTTATGACGTGGAGTTTAGTGGGCTCTGTGTTACAAAGGGAGGAAATGAAACTTCCTCATGTCTCAGACAGTGTGCAGAATTTAGACTGCAGCTCTAATCCCTCATCTGCTCCATATTAACAAATCCCTATTACCTGGAAACCCACCTAATCTCTGGATGTAGTTTCCGTCAGGTAGGATTAATAACACCCCTGTGAGGCTCAAGTGTTTGAATCGGTGTATATGTGAGTGTGCCCCCTCTCCCGCTTCCCCTCCACTCCTTTAATAAGCATGTTGTAATTTATGGTTGCAGTTCATCGACGGACGGCTGGCCAAATTAAACGCAGGCCGCGGCTTCACCGATGTGTTTGAAGAAGAGATCACAGAGGGGGGCTTCTGTGGAAGTGAGTAGTGCCAGACTTGTCTGTCAATAAGATTAACTGTATTTATTTGTCATATTTATTGCACCTCAGTGATGCTGTTTTGCCATTGTTCATGTGAAGCACAGGGAAAAATAAACCAAAAGAGTTATGTTTAACACTTTTACTGCAGTAGAAATTGTGTTTTCTACCAAGTAAAGCTTTATGTGTTTAAAAAAAAATGTATATAAATACGTAAAACCCAATGTGATGCTTGAGTTAGCATCATGAGCTACAAATGTCATAAAATAAACTCCTGGTTGTCTAGTCATGTTGCTCCAGCTCAAAACTCTCAGTTCTGACACCAGAAAATCACTGACTAAATTAGCTAAAAACAATCCCACCGTAAATTTACCACAAGTTTTAATTTAGATCTATCAGTCTGCTGAAGATATGTTCTTGTACTGTGAATTATATGCACTGAGCACTTATTGGCAGGGCTTTGGTTCTAGGATAGGATAACTACAACTCTCAAAGCTGCAGTTATTCTCATCAACCACGCTTATTTCCTAACACACTTTTTCCTTCCACTAAACTTTTCATTAAACTACTTTACCTAGTTTCTCTATCAAAGGCCGTTTTTATTTTCTTCCTTAGCATCCTCAGAGATGTCATTGACTCTGCTGGACAGATTTCAAGTTTGCCAAAAATTTTTAGTACAACTTCATTCTCCCAACATTTGGTAACATGAAGATACAGACCAACAGGTTTTGGCTCTTGGCCTTTGTCCCATACTGCTAATTTACTCCATATGTTAGAGTAAAATAGCTGATGGTCATCAGGATGATCATATTATAAAACATCTGCTTAATAATTCAGAACATGTTTCACATTTTGCTCTTAAACTAAAGAAGTCGGTTAACTTTTCAATGATATAACGGTTTGTGCCTGTATTGTATTTCTGCTGCACATTTTTATGGTGTATGAAGATGCATGGCTTTGAGTAAATGGCACTCCTGCATCATCTCTTTATGCATAAAGCATATGTAAATAATCTCCTGCTAAGTCAGCATTGTGCCATTTATAGTACACATAAGCACCACCGCTATGAAATGTATGTTCACAATAATAATTGTACATAATGTAATGCTGCACTCTGCAAATGTCATGCCTGCCCCGACAGCTAGAAGAAGCTTTGACTACAAATTCAGTATTTCATTCCAAGCTGAAAGCCAAAGCAGAAATGTGTGTGTGTGTGTGTGTGTGTGTGTGTGTGTGTGTGTGTGTGTGTGTGTGTGTGTGTGTGTGTGTGTGTGTGTGTGTGTGTGTGTGTGTGTGTGTGTGTGTGTGTGTGTGTGTGAGTGAGGTTTGTCTCTTTGTGAGCATGACTAGGTGGATTTCGTGGAAACCGGGAAAAAGGAAAAACCTGTTAAATTTTAGTGAAAGAATGAAAAATGCATCTGAAAACTAAAATAAAACATTGCCCTTGATCGCATGGCCTTTCAGTTTTCTTTCAGATTCCTGTTTGAATTCAGAATCAAAATTTTATCTCATGCTGACAACAAAGAAGCGCAGATATCAGAAAATTCCTTTTCTATGAAACTAAAAAAGAAGTTTAAGGGAAAATCCTAGCAAAATGTTTATCAATCTTCTTTTTTCATATTTTGATTTATAGTGTAACAGTTGTGTTGTCCCTGTGCAGCTAAGTACGGAAATGTTTGGATGTAATTTTTCTTTTTGCTTCTTAAACAAAACACTCCAGGTGTGCACTAAAAGAAGCTGAAAGCAAAGCACCACAACCTAATGGTTTGGTTTTATGAAAGATTCTTAAAGCCTCAGAGGATTCGCTGCAAAATGTCATGATGCAACTTTTATTGTTGTCACAATTTGTGTTAAGTTTTAACTCCCAAAAATGAAGGTTTACCAAACAGCTGAAATATTTTTTATTCTTACTTTTTCACACTTTGACATTTGTGATTATCCAAAAAAAAAAAACAATGTTAAGATTGTTAAATCACATAAACATAAAAATAGTGTTTCAAGGCCGATTTTCTTTATTAAAGTGGACAAATTTGAGAGTTCATGTGAAAATATAGCTGCCCCTCCTGGTAAATCGCAAGTTCACTTTCCAAATCTTGGTTTGATTTCTGCAGATTTAAGTAATCACTTAGATAGAACCTTTCTGGCAGCATGAAGTAGGCTGAAATGTCTCAAAAAGCAGCATCTGGGGCAGAAACACATGGGAAACAGCCACTTCCATCCATCAGTCAGCAAATGTTTTAAAGTAATTTCCAAGGATTTGGGATTCGTGTGAATCACTTCTTCCACATGGAGCCTGGTTGGTTTGGATATTTATTTTTTTGTTATAAATAAATAGCAATCATGGTTTGAAAACTGCATTTTGTATTCACTTGTCTTTGGATGTTCATATTTGTTTGATGATCTGGTGTCAAACAAATATGTGGCAAAAAAGAAAGATAATAATAAAAATATAAGAGGAGAATATTTTTCATAAGGCCTAAAATCTTTTTAAGCTGTAGTTTATTTAGGATTGTTTTTCTGGGTCTGACTGTTGCTCATAGAGATTCATAATGTTGCTTTTGAATCATCCTGAAAACGGCGAGCTTCTGATGAAACAGTGATTAATTCATATCTCTGGTTTTCCCCTCGTCTCCTCAGGTAATTCAAGGTCCTACCAGCAATGGATGCACACTGTGAAGGTATTTACACAACGTCCTGTACAGCATCCAGCTTCTCTCTCCGGGTTCCTGTGTTTCATTTTTATTCTCCACTTATATTTAATTGAAGGCCTGATTGACACAGCTCAGTGTTTGAAGTCTTGCTGTTGCCTTTGGAATGAAGGGGTTGCCTGAACGTACAGATCCAGCTGGAGTGTGTGTGTGTGTGTGTGTGTGTGTAGCGGCGCGTGCAGCAGGACACTGGATACAGACAGGGAGGAAGACAGAAGCGATTTGACGTGACAAGACGTCCTCCGACATGACATGTTGATCTGGCAGCAAACACAGGCGTTACGCCGCTGAACCAGCCCAAGAACATACATCTCTTCCTCCTTCATCTCTTTCGGGCCCTTCCCTCATATCCTTTCCTTCCCTTATCTATCTGTCTTTATCTCTCTCCCCCTTTTCATCTCTGTCACCCCTCCTCCCCATTTTTCCCCCATCTCTCACTCTCCCTCACCCTCCCTATCTCCCCACGCCGTCAGCTAAGGCTGAATTAGTTCTCTAGAGTGCTCTTCAAAGGTTTGTTAAAGTTCACATTTCCTGACTGACAGGGATCTATAAGAAAGGCCTTCACCTCAGCCCCTCTCCTCCTCTCTGTCTGCCAACTTCTGAAACGCTGTCTGCCATTTACTTTGTTTAGCCGTTTAGTCGCCGTTTTGTGCTTACACTAAAGACCAAACTGAGAAGAAAACAGCAACTCTGAGAGAAAAGAAAAAAGACCCTGAGAGAAACGGGTTGGGCACCATAATGCCAGCAGAGGATGAACTGAGCTCATACAGTCCCCTTCACCACTCCTTTAGGCTGCTTTTTAATAAAAAGCTCGCGAATGCTTAGTTTATTGAAGGTATGCTAGTTTATCAGCACAGTTTTCTGCTGTTCCTACAATATGGCTGAGCGATGCAGAATTGCATGAATTTTCAAAATGACTGATAATTTAATTGGTCAAAGTTTAGCTTGGAATAATTTTTCACTTTTAGACTTAGAAGGCTGTGACACTGACACTAAATTTACACTTCAAAAACGATCTAAGTACTCTATAGGATGTTTAATGACTGGGCGATTAAACTTTCGATTTAATGAAGCTCATTTAATACTTATCGGGAGTTCAGCCACCTCTAAGGAGTTTCAGCAAATCAGTTTTAGAGGTTGAAATTTGATTTCTGATGCCTGACATTAACCTGAAGGGGAAAACGGAAAAAGGAGGAGCCACCTTTTAATCCATTAGCATCAGAACCTGCAGTGAACTTAGAAAGAGCCTCATATTGGGCGGTTTTCTTTCTCTGAATGCCATTTCATGTTTTCATGTTTCCATCTCAGCTTGAGGCATAACTGGCTTTTTCTTGTCCAACCTTTGTCAAAAATAACCAATCAAAGCCAGGTTGGTGTCTGAGTGCTGTCAATCATGCCTGTGCACGTGTTGCAATGTCTTATGCCTTGTGTGACGACACTAAAAGTAATAAAATCCATAATGTCCTTTAAAATCTTTTATTTTTGTCCTTGTATGAATGAATGCCTGGTTTATTCAAATCTCTGAATATTGTTTTCTTTTTTATCACAGAGAGGAGGAGCATTTTTCAACACAGCTGTGTCAAAGGTATTTAATACTTGTTTTTTTTTGTTGTTTTTTTTTCTACAGAAAGAAGTGGTAATCTTGAATGTTATAATGTATCTTCAAAAACATGTTGATTATAATTGGTAATGTAGCTAAAGAGCATTGTTCGTGGCTGGCTGTGGCGTCGTTCGCTGTATAATAGGTGGTCAGGGTGCCCTTTCATGTTATCGCCTCCTGTTAGTGAGCGAGGCTCTCTCATCCAGCCTTTTGTCTGCATGGTTTTGCCACAGGGATCAAAGAATTTCTTGATGTTACGCGAAACCAGAACAGAATGCTAATTCAACATGTTTTGATTAGTAATCTGTCTTTGTGTCTGCGTGTGTTTGTGTATGTTTCACCCCTCCTAGGCCAAGGTTCATGCCAGGCGGGGCATCCGGGACATAAAGGGCAGACTTAAAGCAAGGGTGAGCCGGCATGCACCTTCACACCTTTCCGACACAGTTTGCTCTGCATGCCAACACTCACGCGTACACAACTTTGTTCAGAGACACGCAGACAGACACATGCCTCCCTCATAGAAACAGACAGGAAAGCTGCTTTACATGGAGTGTGTGATTCTGACGTAGGGACCTTTTAATGACTGTTGAAGCCTGCTTAGCGCTTTGTTCGGGGCTGTACATTTTTAACTAGCGCCCCTCTGGCTATGGCCTGTCATGTCATCCGAAACCCCAGCCCTTCTTTCTCTTTTATTGTCTGCATATTTCATCAGTGAGCCTGTGATTTCCTCAAAGCTAATGTAACGAGGTGTATGTTTCCATAAGCCTGATGGATTTGATAAGGCAATAGCAGTTTGATCTGTCAGTGGGAAGCGAGGAGAGAGGGCAACGATGACGAACACGAGGCGTGCGCTTCGTTCTGCACAAACACATTCGGTGGAGGCAAACACAGGTGCAGAAATCTGTTTGATTTTGAAGTTTTATGTTCGTTCAGAGGAGAAATTAATTTGTGATTGCACAGAGTCTCGAGTGCACTACTTTCTATCAGCTCCAGGGATATGAGAGCATGAAGAATGTGTCTAAGGTGTATCATTAATATTCTATGCTTTTAATCTTTGAAGAAATTTGTTTAAAATATTAAGATAAGCATAGAAATATCTTGAGAATAGGCTGCGTGATGTGGACTTAGATTTTTATCACAATATTATGAGGTACTATGCGACGGTGTATCAGGGCCATTGCAGAAAGGGAAAAAAAACAAGTCTTCCCCAACTCATTGCAATTTTCTGTTGCTGGTCACAGCAGACCAGCAACATTTGTTTAAAATATTAAAGTAAACAAATATTTTGATGTTGTTCAGAGGACAAATTAATTTGTGATTGCACAGAGTCTCCACGTCACAAACATTTTGGATTAATTATGCTTCACTAATCTGGAATAGACTTCCAGAGAAGAGCATCACAATACTGCACTGCAAGAAGTAGAACTTATCCTATTTAAGTTTCTCACATTAATCTAAATGAGAAGATTAGCTGTTCTTTGTGTTTGAAATGTTGGGCTTGTTTTCCATAGTAGGTAACATTGTTCACTAGTGAATGAGTTTGGGTTAATCTTCTCTCCTCCTACAATCCATGAATCCATTTAAATTAGCGTTTATGATTTACTTCTCCAAAAACACAAAAAAGGCAACAATATTCTCAGGTTTACTTGGATGTTTCAAAGATGTCTGAAACGTACCAGAATGAGTAGCGCAACGCTGCTCCTTTCCAATATTGTTGCTGCACTCTGCCAGTCAGCTGGCTGAAAGAAAATCCCTAAGTTTTTTAGGGGAGGCGATTGGGGGTTCACGCTTTCAAGAAAAACAAATTCAGCTATTTTGACATATTTACAGTTGGAAAAAATACAATTACAGATTGAGAACTAAGGTATTTCCACTCTTAACTTTTTCTAATGCAGCACTGTTTTTAAACTGCAGCTTGAGAAATTTCAATATATTTGTAGCAAAAGGAGAAATAATTTTGTTTTAAATGCAATGAAATGATATTTTTCCTCAAGATTATGATGCTCCAACACTCTTATAGAGGTCCATGCCAAACACAACTCATTTATTTTAAAATGTGTCACATAATGACTTTTTTTAGGCTATAAATAAATAAATAAGGAGACTGATCTTTTAACCTGTGAATTGAATGTACTTTACTGGATGATGTGCCACATTTATGCAGGTCATTGGTGCTCACACTGATCACTCATTAGACAGAAAGTCTCAGATTTATATTCACCATCTCTTTCTCTCTTTCTCTCTCAGGAAGACGAAGAAGACGGGATGACAGTCCGTCCAGGGTCTCCCACCAGCACCAAGAGCCTGTCTCCAAGGAGACTGCAAAAGATGAGACGGGTACAACGTGCACACACACACATAGTGATACAAAAGCACATCAGTCAACGAGTTTTGCACATTTACACTGCCTGATCACACCACAGCTCAGTTTTCACTTTACCAACATGAATTCAGCCTTCCACTTTTGCACTATTTTCTGTCCACTTTCCTTTCTTGATGCAATTTTTTCTCCTTTTTTTTTTTGTAGCTCCAGATCTTTTTTTTCTTCTCCTCCTCTCTCCCCCCGCCTCACGCTCTCTGTTGGAAGTACAGCAGTTTGTCAGGGTTCCAAATGTAATCATAAGCATTTTTCCTTCCCTTTCAACGCGCTCGTTGTTGTACACTCAGTGGTTTTCTCTGAACAGCACGGACAGTCGTAGCAACTCATATGCTGGTCAGCATTTTCTCTGAAGAATTTGCTTGTGCTCCGAAAATGGATTGCAAAAATCTCGTCTTTGTTGTATGCAAAGCTGGTGCTTGATGTGCAAAACACACAATCGTCAGTAAATATACCAGGAAGGATGACATGTTTTCTAGTTTAATTATAACAAACTAATGAAGAAGTTTATTTTTTCTAATTCTGAAAGTGAACATAAAGTTTCATAAGGTAGGGAGTTTCTGATTATGCACAATGTTATGCAAAAGTATTCACACCTTATGAACTTTTCCAAATTGTGTCACAACCACAAACTGAAATTAACAGTGAAGCGAAGAGCTCAGTCATCGCACCAATCATTTTAAGGAAGCTTATTGGTCCCCCAAAAACGATAAAAAACCGAGCATTATCATCAATCAATAAAACCCCCACAGGTCGAACTTTGAAATTGGATGTTGTGCTGCTAACACTTAGCTTTCGTCAACAACTCAGAGGAATTTTAATAATCGAGTCATTCGAGGAATCGTTTCATCCCGATGAAGATGCTTTGATAGAAACCGGTGGTCACCACCTTCAGTCCTCAAGAGCCTTCATGTTTTAGAAAGGTAGGGAAGTTTTATTTACATAGCAAATCTTCAGCAACAGGGCAATTCAAAGTGCTTTACATAAATTAAAATGAAATACAAACCAAAGGAAAGACTAAAAGGTATAAAACTACAGATCGGTTTGCCATGTTTAATAAGAATAATTAATTAACTAGTCGGGGCTTTCTCTGGATTCTTAATCTGATGAAACTAAATGTTGCTTCTCCTTGTTTCATTCTTGTTCTGGGTTGTTAAGTATATTGTACTTTCTAAGTTTGTTCTAGATTTGTAACCTAATAGGAAGGAGTTTCTCTAAGTCTTGCTCCGATATCAAAACTATAAAGCTAAATGTTGGTCTGAAGTGAATAAGTACTCCACCGTTTATAAAAGTAGCTAAATGTTGATCTAAGGTAATGAGTCCACCACAATTTCCGAAAGTAATAAACTAAACCGTTTTGTAGATGTGCCACTGGTCTACACCATTCCATTCCTGGCTCTGTGTTTAGTGTTGCTGACCTGCTGGAAGGTGAACCTCCACGTTTTTTGATGCCTCTAACCAGCAAAACAACGTACGCCTCGAGTTTCATCACAAACGTCACCACAGGATCTTGCTGTCTGCTCAGAGTCGCTCAGAAATATCAACGTCTCTCATCTGGCCAGACCTTCTGCCACATGTTTGCTATGTTCCTTACTGAGTTTGTGGCAAACTCCAGAAACAATTAAACATTCTTTCCAGTCCTCCATAAAAATGGAGTGAACGACTAATAGTTGTCCTTTTGACCCTTTCCTCCTTCCTGCACTGTGCGTCCAGAGTTATCATGTATTTTGGTTGCTATTTCGAACAATGCTCTCCTTTTGCTGTCAGTGGACATGAGCTTGTTAGTAGGTTTGCATTTTTACCACATCCTTTTTGTTTTTGAGTCGTGGTTTGAGCAAAATGCTCAAAGCTTTGGGATATTGTTTTATAACCTTACCCTGCTTTTCATTTTTCCACCGCTTAATCTCTGATCTGTCAGCTCTGGTCTTCATTAAGATATTTTTTTCCCACTATTATAATGTAACAAACTTCTAACATTTATAGAGAAAGGATGTATTTATGCAGCGATTAGATGCATGTAAACTCAATTTGCAAATCACCTGATGGCAGTTGTTTACAAAACCTTTTCCTTTGGGGGCATCAAGCATCAGAAGAGATCAATGCAAATGCACACCACACTCTTCAGATTTCTATTTATTCCAAAAATTGAAAGTGATACTAAAGGAGAATTATTTACAATATTTGTTGTGGGATAAAATTTCAAGTTATTATCTGCAGGTTGGGTGGAAATGCATTTTTGCAGGATATTTTGAAAAATTCACAATAATTCATTTCATCCGAGTAAAATACTTTGAAATTTGTAGTTGAACCGTAAAAAAAATATATATAAAAGTTGATCCTTCCTCAGGGAGCTTTTTGTCATCTTCCACCTCATATCTACACCTCTGGAGGATTTTCCACCTCTTATTTTTAAACACATAAATTGTAGGTGGACTGTGGGAAGAAAAAAAAAGTAACAACAAAAAAAAAACAACGGATGCCTGCATGCACATGCTGACATTTCGGTCGCAGCCGCGTACGGGTGTGATTAGGAGAGCTTGTGCTGTGTCTAATTAGCGTTGTGTTTCCTGTGTGTGTGATGAGGCTGGAAAGTCTTAGTGTGGGGAAGGTGTGACGGCCGGGGGAGAGAGAGGAGAAGAACGGCAATTAGGGATTTTCTAAAGGCCTCCTCGGACACCCTCCTCCCCCGCCGATCGCCCTCAGACAAAGACGGCCCGTCGCACACACAGATTGACTGTTAACACACACACACCGGGCTCACGATATACACTCACAGCCATGTTCATGCCACTGAGGCCTGCTCATTGCCACAGTAACAGGTCCCTGGAGACGGCGGGAGGAGGGACGGTCAGGACGCAGGACGGCGTGTCCCACAGCGTGGCTTTTGTGTGTCTGTTTACATGCAGTCAATCACTCTCTAGTTAATCAAACACTCTGACCATTACTGTCTTTTCTTACTGGCTCACCTCGCTTATTTTGTTGGATTAATAATTAAACTATATGAAAACTCTTATTAGCTCATCGGGGTTTTTGTGTAAAACATGATCAAAGAAAACAAAAACTGTAAATTCAGAAGCCAAGAGGACTTTCATCATTTATGGTTGTTGGTTTTTATTAACCATCTAAAGATGGAAACTCCACAAAAATGTCTAGAAAATGTTGCAAAATTTATAAATTTGTCCTATTTTCTGGCTCATCTTTTTTATTTTTCCACTGAGTCTAGAAACAAGCAAAACCCAAATCATTTAGGTAGAGATGCTCTCCAGGTCTTTGTTTTCTGAAAGCACTCTTTTCTATTTTCACCTGTTTATTACAGGGCATATTTATATTCCTGTTTGTGGAAACAGCAATTGTTTCAACTCTTTATTATTCACCTTTTACCCATAGTTTTTTCTCTCTTTGAGGCTGACTCCTATACATTGTTGATACTGATGTTCCTTCTGCCCACAACCGTCTTGACCAGGTGTTCTTTCCTCGAGAAATTGATCTCACGAGACCAACACGGTTAAATAAAGGTTAAGTGAAATTACCTGCAAACGTCTCCCACTCGGCAAGCTTCCTTTTGCTTGATCAACCTTTTATTCTTCGCTCCATTTATAGGGTCAAATCTCTGTCCATACCATCTGCGAAAACTACAATGACAGCATTTCGTTGCCAAATCTAACAATAATGCTTTAATCTGGCTTTGATTTATTTATTTGAGTGGGAAAAGATTAGAAGGCAATAAAGAAAATAGTTTTCAGTTGCAAAAATTCAAAAAGTGATGAAGTAGAAACCTCACAGTTGGAGGAAAACAGGCTTTAACCTGTTTTTGAAAATGTGTTTAATTTAACATGAGTTTGAGAAGTAACGAGGCAGTATGTACATTTAATTGTTCTCAGTTGTGCATCTTAACTTAAATGTTTTAACAAAGCTGAATGATTAACTTGACATTTTTAGGTTTAATGTGATAGGCAAACACAATGTTGCTCATAATTTAGTTGGAGAAAAAGTATGAATGGTTTTTGAACATTTTTATAAATCTGAAAAATGTTCTCTGCATACACATTCAGTACTTTGCAGAAGCTTCAGGTCTTGGTGGTGAAGTTTCTACCAGCGTTACACATCTAGAGACGGAAAATGTTGCTCTTTCTTCTTCACAAAATAACTGAAGCCCAGTGAGGATTGATGAAGATTTAATGTGATGATCAGTTTTAAAGTCTCATCCCAGTTAAAAATGACCACACCATGATGCTTTCACTGCTGTGTTTCGCTGTCGGTTGGTTCTGTTCTGATTCGTGGGTTGACAGATTGTCCAGCCTGAGCTGTGTGTCTGTGCAGCTCCTCCAGAGTCTCCATGGGCAGCTTGCTGTTCTCTGGTTAGTGAATTTGTCTCTGACCTTTCTGTTGCGTTCCTTCATGAATCTCAAGGAAGTTCATTAATTTTCTCCATCAAACCTCTGAGTTTTTTTGGAACAGCATATTCACAGTGAGGTTAAAGTACTGAGTCTGAATACAAAAATGCAAGCCACATTTTTTAGATTTTTATTCGTAAAAATCATATTTTTGTCTTATTTGCCTTTGTGTTGGTCTCTTATTTAAAATTAAATTAAATAACGTGTAAAAAAGGCTTAGGGTCAGTTTGTCATCAAAAATTGCCAGATAATTAGCGACTATTGTATAAAGCAAAGATTCCTTCTGCATTTTCAGCGTTGTTCATATTTGAAGCCAACATCTCTGTCTGCCTCTTTTTAATTAATCACAGGAAAATAATCAGTTATGAAATTCCTATTCTATTTGCTCAGCTAACTCCTGCGCCAACGTGGAAGTGCCGCTGTCACATGTATCTAAATTTCAGCTGCATCCGGCCGTGTGAGTGATCTGTAATGATCGGTGAGTGTGTCGACCAAGGATGTGGGCATGAATCATTTCGTTTGACGAAAGCAGGACTGAATTGGACTCCTGAATTTTTTTGCATTTCTTCTGGCTCCTTTAGCACCAGATTGTGTTTAATATTTATTGTACTATATGCAGCATGTTTGCTTGTGTGTTTTATGTGCTTTTGTGATGCAAATAGAATGTATGTCTGTACCAGAGCGCTTTAATCCAAAGACTACATTGTGCCTGTGTGCTCAGCGTGCACAAACAGGCATGCATTTTGCAGTTTGCCTCAGGTTGGAAGCTGCAGAGTGACAGCTGCTAAGAGCACAGAGGAGAGGTAGAGGTTGGGACAGTGTTATAGACAATGACAGCCAGCAGGCACGTGGCCGGCCTGAGCCCCAGGCTCACCTGGTGAGGTAGGAGGGATGCCAGCCTGGAGAGCAACTCGGGGTTCAGGGGAGACCGGGGGGGCTCACACAGATGTAAAACAGGAAAAAGAAATCACAGGTGTTGTTTTTTTTTTTTTTTTTAAAGACAGCTCCGTGTTTGACTGTTCACCTGAGTTTTTGTGCCTCGTGTATTCACAGCCTGCAGTGGTTGAGTATGATTCTCAAGAAATGTAAATTAGGGCTGAAATTTGTCTTGAAGCTCAGAGATTGATTTCTACACATGTTGCTCATTGAGAGTTCACTGTGTTCAGGCTAAACCAAAGAGCTGGTTTCTGCAGAAAGTGAATAGATGGTGGATAATTCATGCCGTAATAATGAGCTGTAAATTATGGAGCATATTTGATTGTGTTTGTCGAGGTGAAAATGATATTTTCTAGTATAGTTAGCCCAGTTATGATGGTAATTTCTTGTATTAATGCTAGATATTTGAGTGCATCACAGGTTAGTTTAAGTGCAGTGTCTCTCTCCATAGCTGAGCATGTGTTTTCATGGTTATTTGTATGTATTTGTTGTCTCCACTTGCTGTGTTCATATTCTCCTCAGAGACTTGCTGCCTTCCTCTCTGGAGCTAAAGTGCCATCTACTGGTGGTTATAAAGTGCTGCACTGATTTACAGACATGTCATTTCACTGTAAGGGTTTAGTTTGCTCTGACAAAATGAGCATACTGCATTCTCCTTCTTCTTCTTCTATTGCTCCTGTTTAAGTTGCAGCCAGCTGGACAGAGGAACTGTGAATTTCTCCTCCTGTTATTTCTTTTTTTATTCGTTCTTTTAAAGCAAACAAATAGTTGGCCGTTCACATGCGAATTCTTTGGTTCTCCCCAACGTTTGCTTGCATTTTATCAGCGTTCCTTAACATGCACTGCCAAGCTGTGAGATCACTGCCCACTCAGAAATGCTATATAAAATATATGTCCAGCTCGTTTTTTGGCCCTGCTGCAGAGAGGCGTAGCTGCTTCACATCCCGGTCGCACAGAGAGAAAAGTCGAGTGGAGGGAAAAGTTTGTTTCTCCTGATCAAGCTACTGTAATGCATTTCATGCATGACCATTTAGAGCAATTTAAATCTAAAGACATATTAGCTTGGATACATTTCATAGCTTGACTTTAGCAAAAGAACATTTAAAGAGGAGATAAGTGATTTTATTGCAACTTTATAAATGCAGTATAGATTTATATTGCAGCACGACTGTTTTTATCAGAGTTTGCAGATAAGCTCTGATCAGTAATTGAATCTGAACAATCTGATGTTTTTATTCCTATTCATTAAAAAAGTTTTTAAACAAATCAATCAGCAGCGTTTGCTCTGATGTATTTTGTTTTAGTTTAACCTTATTTTTTTATATTAGGAACATGTTTTGAGAATTACAGAGGCTTATCTTTTAATTACGTCATTTTTTGTTGAAGTCAAAGCTACCTTAACATTTTGACCTGCAGCACATTTTTTGGCCCTTTTTAAATCCACAGAAAAATCATAATTGCTTAAAAATCAGCAGATCTGACCTCAAAGGCTCATGAAAATTGGTGTAAAAGAGACTGGTCAGGGCATCTGTTGAATAAAAAATGTCTCTTTGATGTGATGTTTTTTTTTTTCTTTCGTATTGATCTATTTTAATTATCAGGCATAGCCTGCTCACAATCATTGATAAAGATGTACAAGTTATAGGCGTTGTCAGTGTTGTGAAGGTGAAATACTGAAACATTTTGTGTTGATTATACCATACAGTATTTTAACTTCTGTTGTAAATTTGCTCTTGCTTTAGAATCTCTCACTTTTTCATGATTGGCGTTACATTTTCACCCTTTGTGTGAATCTGCATCCATTTCCCTTACACTTTTCTGCTGGTAATGAGTTTCCCCACAAAGGAACAACAAAGGATATTTCTATTTCAAATGATCAAAGAAATACATTTTTATTATAAAGCATAAAGACTAAGTATTTCCATCAGTTTCTGTTTAAAGGCATCCTGTCTTACCGTGTGGCATTGCAGTAACAGAGGTTTTCTGTCTTGCATGCAACCATCCATGTTGCATGTCTCTCTGTATAAATCCTGAGTAAAGGCCACTAACATCTCTACATCTTAAAACAAAAAGACAAATGGTACTTTTAGTGACAAATTTGAGACATTGAGGTATGAAATGAGGTATTAAATTTCTCATTTTCTCTTGGAATGAGACATGCAACCTCTTTTGAGCAAAGTTTTTTTTTAGACTCAAAGCTCGTTCCATTTAATAGTGAGTTAGATCTGGTTGTAAAAGACTGATGTTCAGCTGTCATAAATTGTCTAAGTATTTATTATGATTGGGGGGCCCAGACTTTGTTGGATTAATGGGGATAATCACACACTTCTTTCATGTGCTGTTGGATTCAAAACTACCTCAGTCAATGTATTTTCTGCAGCTTTTTTTTCTCTTTAATATTTTATGGCCTATAGAAAGAAAAATCTCAGTCAGCAGGTAATCTGGTATATCCTCAGACAAGCACAATCAGGAAAATAATTAACCTTCTATACATCGATAAGGAAGCAGGCATTCCGAATCTTTTCCATATAAAATAAACATATCAATCTTCTCTGCATATTCAGAAAAACCGAATCGAGTTACTGAAATAACTGTTGCGTTTCTGTTTTTTTTTTTTTTGCTTCTCCTGCTTCCCCCCTGACTCCGTCACTGCCTGAGCTCTGACTGTGTTCGGTCTTTACTTGTGGCAACGCGGCGCAGAGGAAGGAACCAAGAGCCAGGCAGACAGACAGACGGAAACGGTGACATCTGTCAGTGGCAGCAGAGTGACGGAGGGAGAAAATGAGAGACAGGGAGGCATGGAGCGGGAATCGCTTTTTCATTTTCACCTTTCAGCTTCCCATTAGCCGACAGCAAGGAACTAATGAAGGAGCAGTATGATAATCTGTTGTTCTCCTATTTCGTGCTCTCCACTGCCCTGTCAGGCCTGGGGAGAAGTGGGATGGTGACAGAGCTGTCACGGCTTCAGCGGAGGGAGAAGCTCTT
The DNA here is from genome assembly GCA_911649635.1 of Poeciliopsis gracilis. NCBI lineage: Eukaryota > Metazoa > Chordata > Actinopteri > Cyprinodontiformes > Poeciliidae > Poeciliopsis > Poeciliopsis gracilis. The sequence continues at coordinate 591,171 of CAJVRI010001524.1, read as the reverse complement.
ATTGTGAATGTCTGCATGTTTTTGTTATTGTTGTTGTTGACTTATTGTGAATCAGCTTCTGTCTGAGGTCTGTTACAGCCCTGGAGAGGCAGATTGTTTTACCTTGTGGGTTTTACCAACATGAATCCAGCATGTTTTTTTTAAAGAAAGAAAATGATCTAAACCAGCTGGTTAAACCAGCTGGTGACGCTTCAGTCGCTTTGTTGCTGCAGCAGTTTAATCTTAAATGTTGCACCACAGGGTCACGATGAAGAGCAGGAATGACAAATTGATAAAGCCGGAAAGTGAGGTCCCATCCGTTTATGGCTCCCCGTGGAACTTCCTGTCAGGCAGACGGCACCAGAGCTGTAACCGAGATCAGAGAGCCAGGCGTCGTGACCTGTGTCTGCTGGTGTTTGGGTTCACCTTGCTTTAATAAACACCTAAATGCAGAGGAGGGGAGGGAGTGGGGGCTGCTCTGGTTGAAACAAACTGTTTGCACTCCGATCATACAACACATGTAACCGTCATGTTTCTGTCTGAAGCGGACTCGTCCCCGCTGTCTCACAGGTGCATCTCCGCTCCGCCGGCCTGCCACGGCTGGCTGGCGTGTCGGCCCGGGCCCCAGATTTACGGCCCTGACACAGGAACCCATTAAAGGCTGTTTAGGGATCCCAGGCCTGAGCCCCTCTGAAATCTCTTTCATTATAGCTCCAAGCTACCATGGAAGGGGAGCAGCTCGACCAATCAGCAGTGCCGCCACATGTGTTCATGTTTAGCCTGATGGCTGAGAGGCTTAAGTGGCTACTGCACACATCTCCTTCACTGACTTTTATGGAGAAAGTGGCACTTTAACTCTTTGTGTTTTTTTTGTAATAGGGTGCGGATGTGATGGAGTGTGCGTGTTAGCGTGCGCGTCTCTCATGGCCGAACACGGGCCCTAAATGAGGGCAGCGCAGCCACACGTTACATTCCGCCTGTCTGGCTGGCACTGGTGCCACTAATCAGGACCAGCTTGATTCGCAGTTACTCTCCCCCTGAAACCCGCCTCTACACACACACACACACACACACACACGCACACACACACACACACACACATACACATACACGCATTCATTCATCCATACACACACACGCCGTTCCCATCAATTCATACAAAGTTCTTCCCTCAGCTTCCTACATTTCCTTCTCTCCACTTTCCATTCATCGCCCTCTTCGCTGGTCACATTTTCAGTCACCTTTGACTGCGTTTCTTTACCTTCTTACCACGAGCTGGAGTCGCTTTCTGTCTGAGGAGTTTCTTTATTTTTGTATTTGACACTTCCAGAGTAACAGTGCATGAAAAAAACATGGAGGTGGAGCTAAGCGCTCTTAAAGATATCCAACCAGCGGTGTGTATAATCCTCAACAGAATGCACTGACAATAAAACCACATGCAGATACTGAAGTGTTGCGTTCGGCGGCAAGATTCTATAAAATTATGTTTTTAAAACAATAAATAAGTAGCTAATTGTACTTTGTGTGAATTTGGGTCGATGACATCACAAGTGGCAGAAGAAACAAGCGGATCAGCTGGCATCAGTAAAGATGTGGGAGGATTTGCAGTTGACTTTGACACATTATGGTTGGTAAATCGGGGGGAAACTTTAGTCTTTTGAATTTTCTCTTTTGACATCTAAGGACGAAAACCAGGAAAAGAAGTGATTAATTTGAGTAACCAGCTTAGTTTTTGACTAAGCAGCTAAACAAGAGTTAATTTTGTCTAAATCATATAATCCAGCTGAAGTGGACAAAATGTCTGCAATTGAAAAGTGAAGAGTTAAAGCTTGGTTCATGCTACAGCTTGGATTTCTGATGATGATATGAAGAATATAAACACTTTATATGTGCCAGATCCAGTGCAAGCACAGTGGCACAAATGCAAACTGTAATCAGAGGCAAAGTGGAGGTCAGATTTGATCTTGATTAGGCCTGTGATGATAACCAAGTTTCCTGATTGATAAATTGTCTCAGAAGTTATTGCAATAAACAATAATACTGTTGGTTGTAGACCATTTTCACTTAAGACTATAGTAATAATGGCATAAAAAGGCAGGAACAATCGCAGAGATCATTTACCACTGGCACTGGAAGACATTTTAAATATCCAAAATAATTTAACAAAATAACAGAAACAATGAATAAAATGAATGATGAAGTCTCTGTAAACTAAATTGTTCCTTTAAAAAAAGATCTAGTAGAGCACAAAGCACCAGTCTGAAGACTTTTATCATTAAGTTTTTGGTAGAAAGAGAGAAAAGAGAAGAACAATAAATCATGCAAATGGAAATTATTGAGTTTGTTTTAATTTATCATGTGTTTGATTTATTCCTTAGTCTTGATAAAGATTTTTGCAAAGAACAGTTTAAGAATTAGAAAAACAGACCACGGCGTTTTGCTCCATTAACAAACTTAAATCCAGTTTGATTTTACAGAAAAGTCTGTCAGCTTTAAAAAGATGCGAGCTGAAACTCCTGATTGTTTCTGAAGGAAGCGCAGGCTGGGGGACAGTTAGAGCAAAAGAAAACAGACACAGAAGGTGAGCAGCAAACACCAAAGAGTGTAAATTAGAAGATGAGAGATAGTGTTAACATCAGTGAACATGAACACATAGTGAGAGGAACATGTGCGTCGTAGTGGAAGGCATGTTAATAAGTGGCCTGGGGCAGATTTGGGCTCCCATGGGGGGGAGTCCTGCCCTGCTCTGTAAAGCTTCTGTCTCTTCCTTAACCCGCCCATTAAACACAGTACACAGGTGGCTTATTAAACCCACCGCGGCAGACAACTACACTCCACACTGATCACTCAGCTCTCTGCTGTGACAAATACGATCACATGTGCCGGTGCCATAATGCAAATGATCAATGTAGTCACCCGTGTTGCAGCGCTCAAGTGCCTTTTAGCTTCTACGTAATGCTGAGCTCGGCAAATTACTGCAGGGGGATCTTAAAGGGTTTTCTTTTCCCCTGCAGATCCAAATTTGACAAATTTAGTCTCAACCCTCAGGGCCTGGACTCATTAAAACAAGATACTTGTTCTCTCTTATGGGGACTCACCTGACACACACTTTTTTTTTTCTGCAGTCTTATGAATCCCTCCATCTCTGCAGAACCCTGGTTATTATTATTACAGTGTAACTGAGACCCCCCAGGTCCACTTTTGTTGTGATCGTACGTGTAACCGCTTCCCCTTGCTTTGTCATTGTCATTAACAGCACAACTTAAACAAGTCTCCCATGAGCGTGGGCCCTCGGGATCTTGGCTATGGTCTCGACGATGATGAGTTGGACACTGCGAGCAAGTAAGTAGCCGAAGGCGATGCTTTATTTTTCTTTACTGTATAAACAAAGATGCTAGATTAGGCAACGTTGGCTGATTGAGAAGTTGACTGCCTTTGGTCCAGACACAAAGTCATATGTTTCTGTTGCTAATGATAATACTGCCCTCCAGTGGACCCATTTACTTACAGCATCATTTGATGGACACCGCTGCAGGGTTGCTACAGCAACAGGTGCATTTCAGTAAATTTAATACAAAAGTTAATTTATTTCAGCGAATCAGTTCGAAAAGTGCTCACTCTGGGGTTTTGGTCCGGCCAGTTTCTTGTGTTCAAGGTTTTCAGCACTGATTTTTGGATGTAAATAAACAGCGTGGACCAAAACCCTGACTATAGAAAGTTAAATTATTCATTTATTCTTATAATATTTATTTACACAACTCCCACTGAGATGTTAATTTTAGCCTTTTCTCATCTACCACGTATTTTGTTTCTCAGTTACTGACAGAAAAGCCTCACTTTTATAAAAGCTCAAACATCTGTAAGCATGTTACGGACACCTGATGTTTCAGTTTTGCTTTGGGGTTTTTCTTCATATGACATTTAAAGACTGAAAAAATGTCTAGTTTTCTGCACAGCTAACATTTATCCTGACCTTTTGTGGTTATACTGGAACAGAAACTCTTAATTTATCAAATTTACTGCGCAAGATCTTTGCCTCAGGCACATCTCTTCTTTTTAGTACGTTACGTTAAATATAATTGTGCTAAGTGTTTTTATTTGTTTTGTTTTTTTATCCAGGATCTCCTCTGAAGACAGCGGCGAGGTCCGTTCGTACACAGAAGACAGCGACGATTCGGACTCCTTCTATCCAGACATCGACCCGTCACCGTCCAGCCAGATGAACCTGCTGGAGGAAATCCTGGACTCTCTGACCACCACAACAATGGATCAAGGAAAACTCAGTGCTGCCAAGAGCTTGGACTTCTTTAGGTCCATGGATGACTTGGACTTCAAGGTCCAGGTATGCCGAAGTTAATCTGTGATAGAATAAAGATGCAAAACAAAGATTAGAACGTGTGGAGCCCCCTAGAGGACATGGAGGGAAATTTTTACTTTGCATTGCTGTGCGATTATGTATCTCTTAGTCAGTTCTTGAATACTGAAAGTCTTTCTGCTACAATATAAGGTTTTTCCATGTATGTCGATATCTTGTTTGTGTCTTATATAAAGTTTTTGTGATTAAACGCACCAAAAACGTATTTGCAAAACGATCAACATGGACTTTCCATCCCTCCTCCAAAACATAAAAATGACAGAAACTTTCTGCAAGAAAGAAGGAACATATTCAAACTGTTGTGACTATTTCACAAGGTATTTTTGCCATCTGACGGTTTTATTTGTTACCTGAAGGGTTAAAGAAATACATTTTCATGTATAGTCCCATCTTCACTGGAAGATATTATATAAATAAATTTTAGTAGGTAGATTTTAAAGCACTTTTTGCACCAAAGAGTGAAGAATGCATAAACATGTTTTCATTGAGGCTTTAAAGGTGTGAATACGTACAATTTTAAAATACATTTATCAACAATGTGACTGTATAGAAAATAGACGAGGGTGTATTTGCTAATTTATTGTGAAGGAATGCAATCACACAACTCACAGATTCCTGGAGTGCAGATGTATTTTCTTTTTTGTAATTTCTGCTTTTGTTTCCTTCTTTTGCCTTCTCCAGTCAAAGCCTTCACCTTGCAGCAACTCCACAGCTGCAGACGACAGCAGCTTTGATGGTGGCGTCGATCACGGCGGATGGAACATGGGCCAGGATGACAGCGCCGTCCATGGAAAACACCTTCCTCCGTCCCCACGCAGGCAGCCCAACAAGAGCAGCCTGAAGAGGTCCAAAAAAACCTCGCAGCCTTCTCTGCAGTGACCGCCTGCTCAGCTTCACCTCCTTCCCATGATGCCAACGGCACCAAGTCAGATCCTCCTCCCCTCTTCTCCTCTAAGTCCCGTCCCGATTCCCACCTCCTCGTGCCCTCGGGTCGACCTCCAGGAGACCACCGGTTCTCCTATTCCCCCCTGCTGCCCCATAAAGTTACACCCCCATCCCCACCTGCATCTCAGCCAGACTCTTCTCCGGAACTGTCCAGCCGGAGTCGCACCATCTCAGACCCTCAGGTCAACTCTGAGCCCTCCCAAACCCGGAACCAAACCGGGTCCACCGGCATCCTGAGGAGAAAGGTCATGTCCAAAGAGATGGTGAAAAACTACCACGAGCGGTCGATCCGGAGGCAGCGCAGCAGAGGAAACTACGACAGCCAGACGAGCCCAACGAAGAGCAGCCAGGTCCAGGTCCCCTGGAAGAAGGAGGAGGAGGAGAAGAAGGAGGAGAAAGAGGCTCCCAAAGACAAGCTGCTGGGATTTGGGCTGTGTCTGGGTCAGTGTGAAGGCTCGGAGTCGGCTGGAGGCCCGGACCCGGGCCTGCTGGAGGAGATAGAGTCCATGTGTTGCCTCAGCTCATCGCTTCGCCTCTCTCAAGTCCACTGCAGCAACAGCCACCATCAGGTCCAAGGAGAAGCCACAGAGAAGTCCTAAAGATGACAGGAAAAGGAAAACTGACTCAGATTCCTGTCCTCTATTACAGCTGATCAGCTGAACCCTCCATGATAAGGGAACGTTATGAACAAACCTAATAAGGGCCAAAACAAACAAAAAGCCTCAGAGCAAAGAGCTGGTCACGCTGAAAGGAAGCACTGCAGAGTTCTCCACCTGTCCTCCATCTACTGGGAGAAAAACTTGCTCAAATAAATTAGTTTACAGTAAGAATACCTAAAAAAAATGTTCAAAAACCTGGTGGAGAGTGAGTAAAATTATAACAAACATTCAATTATGATTCAAATCAGGAAAACATTTTTTCCTGATTTTTATAAGGTGAAATAAATTTAAATGTACCTACATTTGTTAGATATTATTAATGTTAAACTTAATCTATAAAATAAATAAGATGCATGAGAACAGGTGGAGATTTCTGCTTCGCTTTCAGTTCAGTTTTCTCTTTCTGTCTGCAAAAATCTGAACACTAGAGATGCACTGATCACCATTTCCATGCCGATACCGATTTCTGAACCTCCTCCAGGTCTGAACTGCCGAAACAATTTCCTTATTCTAAGGACCGTAACACATAAAAGAGAAATAAAGATGCTGCAGGTCATTTTATAGAGGTATTATTAAATATGGCTTATTGTATTTTATGCTTCAAAGCAAATATAACTAAATATTATCTGATTTTAATAAACTAAATGTGCATGGTTATCGGTTGATGTTTGTGGACCCATTTTGGTGGACGTTCGTACATTTTGTTGCATTCAATGAATAGAAAATCTTATTTTTAAGTCTTTGGTCTGGAAAATTGGCTGATTTCAACGTCCAGCCGGTCGATCGGTGCATCTCTACTGAGCACTTTAGCTTCATTTATTTAATGTCTGTACCTCGTAAGGATCTCAAAGGGCCAATTTCCCCTGAACGCAACATCATGTTTCTTTGATGTTGAAAACATTTCATTTAGTATGAACTGTTCAGAAGCTTTCTGAACAGTTCATACTAAACATTTGCACCTGTGGATTAATTTATGATAATCACCCATTACTACCTGGTACTAAACTGCAAAACCAGCAAGATGCACAATGTCCATGCAGGCCTTTGAAACTGATTAAACCTGGTTGGATTCATGATTTTGGTCACTATGCCTTAAGCGGACATGTGATTTGTTTTGATACTGATGTCTTAAACTTTAGGAATCACTGCAGGTACTTTCTAATCAGAATCCTAAATACAGCAGTTCACCTCCATAGAGAAGTAGATGTTCTTGAGTTATTTTTGGTCGTTACTCCTATCTGTTAAGACTAAATACCTGAAGAAGCAAACCGTCGAATGACTGAGAAAAGCCAGAGTTTTTACTTCATTTCTTTTTCTTTACGTTTCTGTTTCCATCGGCCTTTTGCTACGCTTGGCATGTTTCTCAATGCCGGCTTTACAAATTGAGAACAGTTGTTGGCGAACTTTGAAGGATGTTGATGAATCCAATCCCACAAACGGTCCAAAACAAGCTCCATTCCCGTTATTCCACCTCTCTGTGCTTTTTCCCTAACCTCTGTGTGGCACTTTGCCTTAAGGCTGTTTACGTTCTGAAGATATCAACCACAAAATGGGTCATGAATAGCAGGAATATGTCGTGTTGAAGTTTTTGAAAGATTCATTTTAACTGTGTGGAATCTTTCTTGTATTTGTTGACAGATATCATGCTTATGTTTCTCCTTTTTTGTCTCTTTTCCTTTCTTTGTGTTTTAATAGGAAATGCAACCTCTGTCTGACTAGGAAACGCTCTGCACTGTACTGCAGTAGAGGACGATTGTACTGTAATGAAGCAATATACTGCAGGTCTTTGAGTCGCTGCGTGGATGTAATGTGTTCAGGGTCTAAAGTATTTTTATAAGCGTCTCTCCTGTGGAGAGAAGCATCAGCATCCAGGGATCCCGGCTTCGTGTCGTTCTCTGCGTCACCACAAACCCAGAGGAAGAGAAAACTCTTTCTCTTGCTTGGGTTGGGATTACTACATTTATGGTCCGTTGTTCTTATGATTTATGCCAGACGCCAGTCGGTGTGGCAGTTTAATAGCGGCTGTTTCTCCACTTCTCGAGTGCTGCTCTGCGTTAACGATTTGCCCATAAAGTCTTTGGCGTGCTTCTAAAAAGCTAAAAAGAATCAGTCATGGTAATTCCAGGAATGGTTAACGACAAAGAAAAATACAAAGTCCAGAACAATTTCTGCACTGGCCTCGCTCACTGTAAACACTTTAACAAACTTGTGTGCTATGCAAATATTTAGAAATCTCAAAAGAGCCCAGTTTTCTTCACCGCTCGGGTAACTGGGATCTTCCCAGTGAGGATTTATTTTCGTCCCTGATAGCAATCAGGAGCTTAAGATTAAGGCTTTTGCTGCCAAAGAGTCTGAGCCCAATAAGTCTTCAAATAATAACACACAAACTCAAAAATACTGATTCGGTTTACATTTGCTTTGTGATTGTGTCCAACATAACTCAGTCATCAATGATGTGCCAGACAGCAACAGCAATTTTCATCCAACCAGTTCTTAAGCATCTGTAATGAACTCATGTTTCTGCTTATGACAGCCATTGTTTGGCCCAGTTTGCTGAGATGCTAGGCTAACACTAGCATGTTTACTCTGGTTTAGTAATTTATTGATACGTTTGACAGATATCCAATCCCAACTGGATTTTGTTGATGAGGTCTGACTCCAGTCACTGTTACAGAAGTTGACAAAGCCACGTCTCGCTCCTGCTGATGAGACGGTCGTCTGAAGTCCTGAAGCGCTCGGCTAAAGCTAGCATGTTTACTCTTTCTTTGATGTTATTATTTGTTAGTTAGTCTTCAGGAAATTCTCATCTTGCTCTTGGTAATGAGCTTTTCATGTCGAGCAGTTTGCCGGTACGGTAGGCTAATGCCACCACACTAGCATGTTTAACCTCTAAAGCTGATTCTGAAGTAATTTCTGACTGAACTTGCTAAATGCAGCTCACATTTTATTCCTGCTGATGATTTTTTTTTTATTGCATAACAGTTTGCTGAAGTGCTAGGCTACTGTTAGCTGGTTTATTCTTTGTTTTGATTCGACTTGACTACATGAAACATACTTCAACCCTATTTGAGTTTGTAAAGTTACAGCTACTCTCTTCAGTAAAATCACATCTTGCTCATACTCACAAGTTTATCGTGCAAAGAACTTGGATGTGTTAGGTTTAATGCATTCATATTTTCTGGTTACATATTTGGTGGTGTTGACAAAATAACAAAGTTTTCCTTAAACAACATTTATTTTCTGCTGTTCTCCTTAACTTTGACAGAAGTCTGTGCAGCACACACAACGCAGCCTGGAGCAAGCAGCAGCCAACACAGTCTCTATTTAACTCTGAACGTCATTGCAAAGGTTGAAAGGCGCTTCATTTTCAAGATTAAAACTGTTTCGCAAACTGTGCACATAAAAATAGGTGTTGAGTTTTAAAAATCAGCAGCTTGGTTTGCTAGAAGTGGCGCTGTGGTATCAGGAGTGGAATCGGTTACAGATTACAAAGACATCCCTCTTAAAAAAAAACAACTTCACCGTGTGTGAGTTGACCTTTACGGATGTAATGTGTTGTGTGCCTTAAGCAGAAAGTACCCCTCTGTGTAATCACAACATGGTACTAATTTCTAGACCAACTTTATTGTAGTAGGAACAGAGTATGTTGGATTTTGATCAACAGAAAATCCCCAGAAATGAACTCCGGTGTCTTTTTCTCAAGGCTGTGGTGAGTTTTAGATTTTTTCTCTTCTGCGTTGGGGTTTGGAAATCTTCCTGCTCATATTTAAAATAAAATAAAACTTTTACTTTTTTGTTTTTTTGTTTTGTAAGCTGAATACTTTCTCTGATTGTACTCGTAGGTTAATTGCTTGTATAGTTTGTGTGCATTTTTTATTCCACTTTAACATCTTCCTTTGAGTTGAATGAATTAAAAAAATATATATAATTTTTCTCTAGTTGATTTCATATGGATAAAAAAAATTATTTTCAATTGAATAGATGTGTATTTTTTCTTGTTTGAAAATATTTTACATGGATTAAATATATCTATATATATATATATGAAATATACGTTTATGAGTGGTGTTGTATATTGCAGAGAGATGACACCTGAGCTTTGAATGTTGGAGATTTTATTTTTGGAAAACGAAGAGAACATTAAGAAATGTCCCATGTAGCTGTAATATCGATGCAGAAGGACGCGATGACTTCTGCTCAGAAGAAACAAAGGCTGTTGGTTGTTTGTACGTGACGCAGTGATCACTGTGTGCAACCTGCATGTTGGTACTGTACACGCTGTGGTGTATCTGTCCTGTTGGTACTCATATTCTTTCAGTATTTAAAGCCTCCATGAAATCCGTGTAATTCTGTCTGTGCTTCACATTAAATTAGAAGTCGTCTGCTACACATTTGTCCTGTCGGGGAAACAGATTTCTGCTGTTTTCTTGTTCTGCTTTGCATCAGATTAGGGCGCGCTGTGGGAGGACAGGCCCACTTGAAAAGCTTTAGTGACTTAGCTCCTGAAACGGTGAGGAACCGAGACGGATTTTGCATTTCAGGGTTAAGATGACGCTGTGCAACGCTCACAGTTATAGTTATGTTAGTTTTTGTTTCATAATTACAGATTTGGAGTGAGAGGGGGGGGACGTAGTCTGATGTAGCAGCTTTCACTGAATAATGGACAAAGTTAGCAAACATTAATGTCACTTTCATGTCTGTATTTGAAGCCAGTGTCAGTGTAGTGACCGTCAAGCTGAATGTTACAGTCCGACTTTCTCCAGACTGGCCTCTTCATCAGGACTAACTCTTTGGTATGATGATGTTTCTGGTTTTTGTTTTTTTTCTCTCAATTATTTTTTGTAATCTGTTTTTAATTTTTTTGATGGTGTGCACTTTTGCATGTGCTCATCTTTGCTGTCTCACAGCTGAGGTCAATCTAATGTGCTACTGATGAGTAACCTGGTACAAAAGCACACAATGTACACAATGTACACACTGTACACACTGTGAACGGGAAATAAATAATGTTTCATGCTCTGCCGTGTTCAGACTGATTTTCTTTTAGCATACTTTGTCTCTTCATTTGGATTTTAAATGAAATTGCGCAAAAAAAAAAAATTGACTTTAATACTTAATGGAGGGGGTTTAGCAAAACATAAGTTAAAATAAATTTTTTTGCATATTAACATTTGTTTTTTAAAACACTTAAATTGCTATGCTTTATTTTTTTAATGCATGTTTTTTCTTGTTTTTTAAAAAAACAATCTCATTAAAATAAATATCCACCTTTTTCATAAAATGACCCTAAAAATTTACTTTTTATTATCTAAACACTTGACAGACAATAAATCAATAAACATTCTGACACATTACAGAAATAAAGAAATGGAAAGTAAAAAAAAAACAGATTTTAAAACATATTTATAGGCATATATACACTGTAGAAATAAAGTTTGAAGCACTTTGGATTTTTACATTTTGAATCAGTTCTTTAAAGAAAATTGCAACACTAAATGACTAAGTAGCACACAATCATTTTAGTCAGTTCTCACTCACTTCCTGTGTATTTTAGTAGCTTAGATCTTTACAAAGCAGCACACAAATGTGAAAAAGGAAAAAAATCTTAAAATTAGAAATACATTCCTAAGAAGTGTGACTTGTGTCTAAATCAGCTCTATTTTCTGATCATAATTATGATTAAGTGACAAAAATCCTAATAAAATACATTAAAGTGTATTTATTTAATGCATGTCGTCTCATACCTTTATCTCATACAGGTGTTCAATATAACACCAGTTTAACATCCAAACAAAACAAAAGCTGTTTCTCATTGTTGTTGTGCCTCTAAAAAGAAAATAAAGTGTGTGCTGCATATGTATTGTGCCCCTTTTACTTTGACCCCCTTTAAAAAAGTGCAACCAATTTATTGCATTAAATACCAGTAAAATATGTTGAAGTTTGTGATTCTAACCTGACGAAATGAAGAAAAGAAATCATGAACCCTTAAAATTTCCAAGAACAAATAGGAACATTTTCTGATCTTAAATATACACATTAGACAGAAACACATTCAGCGTGACCTGCAGCCTAAAGCTGACCTGCAGCACACAGGAGCTTGGATTCAATGATCTGCATGAAATGTTTCAATGAAAGCAGCAGCAGCGTAAAATGTTTCCATTCTCATCCATCTGCTTCTCTCAGGTTCGTCTCCAGCTCCAACACCTGGATCTCATATGAGTCTCTCCATCGGCGGCGGCTGCGTGATGCTCCACATCTCCACCCGGGATCCGTCTTTCTCCTGCCGGCTGGGGCTGTACGTGCCGTGGGTGGCGCGCCGATTTAGAGCGGCCACCAACCCAACCGAGGTCAGGATCAGCACCACAAGCAGGAGGACAGATGCCAGACTGACGGTCAGCAAGAGGCTGGAGGTCAAACCCTCAGAGGTCAGCTAGAGGGACATAATCAGAGGAGTCGCATGTGATTTATTTAAATAAGTCATATTTTTTTGGATGCTCTTACACTCGTTTTTTTTTTTTCCTCCCTTCACACGTTTTCCTCCCCTGACTCCTTCACACTACACCAGGCGCTCCACGCGCGCTGCCAGCGTGCTGATGGATGTGTTTCCCAGCTCAGCAGGTGGGCTGCGACCACCAGGAGCCTGGAGCCGCCGCGGCCTGAAACCTCCCTCCGTCTGCCGCCTCTCATGCAGCTTGGCTGCGACGAGCGCCAGCCCCAGCATCGCCGCTATCGCCAAGCAGACCAGACATGGTGCCAGCACTGCAGCCACCCGCGAGCTGTGTGGAGCACGCACCGTCTGTGAGGGATCACAAACACACACACACACACACACACACACACACACGCACGCATACACACACACATACAGCCAAGATGCTGCCTGATGATCCCGTCCTATCAGAGCTGGCACCACGATCCATTGTCCCCAAAATAGCTCCCACAAACAAACACCAAAGCCTTTTAAAGCAGGAATAAAAGCAAGGTCTGATTCAGCTGAAACCTGCTCCTAAAAGGCACATATCACCTTATTGTGGAACCAGAGAACCTGAAAAAACTAAATGTGTCTTTGATTCATTTTCATACCAGATAAGTAGTAAAAAAATAACCTTTTCTGAAACATAACGGCTCTTTGAGTCACGCCGACTAATGCAGCAAAATGAACAAAAAATACTTCTTAAAGTGGCAGTATTATGTATTTTCCAGGCACATAGTGCCATTTTATAACACAATCAAATAACTATGCTCCTGCTTTTTCAGACACTCCTTCAGGATGTCATCACAACATTCCTCCATTAACTAACTATGCCTTTAACAGCGGTTTCACCAGCATTTCAGTCAGAAACTTAGCAGATGCGCAGTTCCACCAGATGTTTGCTGATTGCTACTGGCTAGTCTGAAGGAGCTGAGTAAGGGAGTTGTGGGGAAGAGTTGCTCTGTGAAGCAGAAACTCTGTTGGAAGAAATTCTGGAAAAGGCAGGGATCAGTGGGACCAAGCATTTTGCAGATCTGAACAGTTGCCATGGGAGATTCAATAATTTCTCAAACATGTATGAATGAAACCAAGCAACACGCCAGGTATGTTTTTGATGAGGGAACAACATTATAACATGATGTAAGGCTAAAAAATTAATTATTTTACGTAGTACTGGCTCTTATAATAATATTTCCAATACAATTTTTTCCCAGAAGGCCTAATATGGCTCCCTATTATAAATTATTGTGTTTGCATTGCAATGTCCATCTTAAAGCTACCAGAATATTTCTATTAATGTTTTTGACACAAACGATGATTCTCCACCACATACAAGCAGATCGGCCTCATCATGACGCGCTCATTTATCACAGCGCAGGATGCCGGTCTGCTAAGTCTCAAAGCCGCTGCTTTGACAAAATTTATCTGAATTTGTTGAATCACCTTATAAATCTTCACTGCATGAACTGAAATCATTACTTTTGCCTCAGGTAGACATGCCAATGGCGATCCACATGCATCTCCTTTCTCTTTCTTGAGCTGTTTCACATTATTCTCTATGCTGGAGTTGAAAATAAAAACGACCAGTGCGAGCTCCAAGCTACTGAACAGAACACAAAATGATGACTTGTGCCTTTTAAAGCTTTGCAGTTCTCTGATCTTTGCAGACAACAAACCACCACCTGGAAATGAAAAGGTTCTGCAGAGAAAAAAAACATCTTACCAAGATTTTTTTTTTTTTTGCAATTACAAATGCAAATATATTAGTGTATTTGAACTAACTTACAAATAACTTGTCAGTGAGACGTTGGAGCTTGTTATAAGCCAATAATTCCTTAATATTGATAACCTGACACGTTACTTACAACATGGGAAAAAATGTCTTCCTAAAAGTTCAATAATTTGCCAGTGGAGCTAATCTTTTTATAATTCAATATTAACTTAAAACAAGCTCCAAGATCTTGCTTAAAAGTTAGTTGTAAGTTAGTTTAGTTGAATTTCAAGTGTACTAATATATTTGCAGTGGAATCAAGACCAAAAGCACTTTAAAGATTCCATGTTTTTCTAGTGAAAAACACAAGTTCTGACACAAATCACCTAGAATTAAGGAAATCAAAGCCTCTAAATCCTGCAGCGGAGTGAATATTAGCTTTTCGTTAACCAGCAGTAGAAAACAGAGCAGCACTTACTCCGGTGGTTGTGGTTGGTGTCACTGCTGTGACTCTCTGCGCCGCTGCTACAAGGTTACAACAGCGTTAGCAGCTGTAAGTCTCCACAACACTTCAATTCCCTGCTGACAGCATCTTCACAACTAAAAGCTTCTTGCTGAACTTGGCAGGTTACACAAAAATAATCTCAGAAGTCAGCAAACTTTACACTGAGCAATCAACATGGAAACATACTGTAATTCTAATTTAAAATACAACCATCCGTATCCCGAGGCAAAAAATAACCCTGGCGCTCATGCTTGACGCTGTAGACATGAGAGTTTCCTTCCCCCTGCTACAAAGTTCTTTGTTGACTTTTGGAAAGTGCTTACCTGTCACTGCAGCACAGTTGGCTGTCAGAGCGAGTGTGACACAAGCGAGCCGGAGCAGCCTGCAGCCAGGACCTGCCATCAGTCACCGAGTGCCTCAGACGCAGACACAGAGATGTCTAACTAACCAGTCTCTGAGGTGCAGAGCGAGGCCACCCTGAAGCCTCTGCAGAGCTGCTCCACACACAGCAGAGACGGCAGCGATGCTTCCCTGCTGTCAGCACTATCAACCTGCTCTGCGTGTGTGTGTGTGTGTGTGTGTGTGTGTGTGTGTGTGTGTGTGTGTGTGTGTGTGTGTGTGTGTGTGTGTGTGTGTGTGTGTGTGTGTGTGCCTGCCAGATAAGCTGCCCTCATACGTTCCTGTGAAGCAGACCGAACTTCTGTGAATGCCACCAGCTCTCTGCTGAAACTGCACTTCAGCACCAGATGCTGCTTTTTCCCTTTTCCCCCTCTCTCTATCTCTATCTCTCTTTCTCTTTTTTTTCCCTTTTTTGCTGGCAAAGCACATTTCTTCTTCTCCGCTTCTTTTGCTCTCAAAGGATGGCCATGTCAGTGCCAACAGTGAAAAACCACTTCCCCCGTTTCCTCCCCGCTCTACTTCCCCACCATCAGGGCTACCTGTGCCTCCAAAGGACACACACACACACACACACACACACCCCCACACACACACACACACACCCACACACACACACACACACACACATACACACACACACACACCTCAACTTAAAAAAAAAATGCTGCAAGGACATGATGAAGCTTGCAGGTTGAAAGGAGATTGGAGCCACTAGTGGAGCCACTTTACGCTCAGAAAGTCTGTATAGATTGTATAAATGTGTGAACTGTGCTAAAGAAGCATTTTCTCTTGTCCCAATCAGGTTTACTAATCAATCAGCCAGAAATAGGAACCTTATTGGATCCTGATTGTTGAATAGCAATTTAAATACTGAGAACTTCTCTACCTATTTATTAAAAGCACTAAAAGTTTGTCATTAAGCACATCAACAAGTTTCATGTGTTTTCTTTTTCTTGTGCTTCAGTGCACAAACCCAGATAATATCCTAGTTTTATTCATCTCCTGTTGATTTCTGTGTTTCATCACTTCACACAGATTCTTAATTGGTGTTGGATGTGGACTTTGACTGGGCCATTCTAACACATGAATGTGCATTAATCTAAACCACGTGTCAAACTCAAGGCCCCGGGGGCCGAATCCGGCCAGTCAGAACCGTTTATGTGGCCCCCTGGACTCGAGGGAATCATAAATAGGACAATAACTTTCTTTTTATCTGCCAAATTTAATCAATGTAAAAAGATGTTCAATATTATCTAACTCTAAGAAGTACTAAAGAGTACAGAGAAGGATATTTATTTACATTTAAGCGGTTTGTTTATGGGTTCTTCCACAAGCGGCCCTTTCAGGACCTTCATGGTTTTTATCTCAGCCGTTTCGCTTGACCTCTGGCTGAATGTTCAAGGTCGTCGTCCTGCAGGAAGATGAACTTCCAAACGCATGTTTCGTTATGATTTAGCCACATCCAACAGAATTTGGTAACGACTTACGTTTACTTGGAAGAAACAGAAGTATTTTTACTACTCAAGTACTTTTTACTTGTTTCATTTTGAAGTATCACTTCTCTTACTTGAGTAAACATTTCTGGATTGTCTTCCTATGGAATGAAGAACAAACTTCACCAGACACAGACACACACCTGCAGTGAAATTAACTGAAAAATGTTTCTCTTGCCTGATTTTGTTCATTTGTAATTATATAATTTATGTTATTTATTATTACTTTGGTCTATAAGATACCAAAATGCCCAAACAATTTTGTTTTGGTCCATCTGATGATGTCATTTCTAAATATAAGAGGATCAGATTTGATCAGTCAGTCACCGTCTCTCATGTTTTCAGCGTCGTCTCCATTGATTGTGAAAAGTGCAAACATGATTTCTTATGACTTATAACACAAAACAAATGAAATTACACTGAACATGAAGGAACTGAATGAAGGTGGACCTGGATTTGTGGGTCACTTTTCAGATTTTTATTTGTAGAAAAGTGTTGAAAACTACATGTAATTTTTCTTAAAATTCCTATTTTCGGTTCTTACCTGGAAAATATCGAATGCGCTGAAGTCTGTGGCTGTAAAGTCACACAGAGAAGAGATAAACTCTTTCCTAACTGTGTGCCGTGCGTGTCGGCAGTGTGCATCTGAACCCATCGCTATTCTGGGATCAACATCCTGTTAAAACGGATTAACTGACTATCTTTGATGTCATGGTGTCCACCTGAGAACATAAACACACACACACACACACACACACACACACACACACACACACACACACACACACACACACACACACACACACACACACACACACACACACGGTGGCTAACAGGAAGAAAATCAATGAGCTGATTTTGATGTTTATCTCAGATTGTTTTGAAAACAGAAAAATAAATGATACAACAAGTGACTATGGAAAAATGAGTGAAGAGACATTAAAAGAGGACAGAAAACAATTTTTCTTGATTTTGTTTTATTAAACAACACAGAAGATGGATAAAGACAAGACACACAGACAGAATATGATTGACGAACATGACTTTACACGCGTACCCTCATGATGTTCTAAAATTCAAACCACACGTGAAATCTACCATGAGAAACATTCATGTTTGCTTCGGCGCTGACCGCAGCCGCGCAGTGACACTTCTGAACGAACGGCTGAAGAAGAGCCGCCGAGAATTTAGGGCTCAAAATATCTTTGGCTCAGACAGAAAGGTTTAGATGCAGGAAACTTCTTCTTTGGTGCCAAACAACAATCAGCAGTCAGTCACGAGCTGCTCTGAACGCACATCAAGAACAAGCGAGACATCCGGGGCCCTCCAGGAGCTTTTGTAGCTACAGCTCTGTTTCTCAGAGTTCACAAATTCATCCGCACACAGCTTCCAAACCCCAGAGTTCAGACGAGACTGACAGGTTATCAGGTAGTGGGAATCGTATAAATAACTGGGATTTTATATTATCCCTCGGCTCCCTGAAAACTTATTTTCTGAATGCAGAGCGTGCTTCTCTTTACGGCATCGTAACTTAGACTTTTACTCCATTGGACAGACGGAAAACAGAAAGCTCAAGGTGATCATTAACAAAGTAAACGACTATTTCTAATCTAAAGTCCTCAAATACTGTAACAAATATTCTTTGCCACTTTTGTTAGTTTCTCTAAGTTACCCCCTAATGAAGGTCATTATACAGTTTGACTAAGTTTGTTTTTTTGTTTTAAAACTTTAAGACAAAATCTAGTGGCCAAACTCAAACCTTCCATTTCTGTTCAGTGAGTTTTTCCTCCTTGTTTTTGTTCCTTTTTATTTACAGGTTTTTAATCAAACTCCACATTCAAAAGTAGAAATTAATTAATCCCTGCTTAATTAATCTCAATGCTTGAGCCTCCTGTGATGTCATCACCTCAAATACACACAAATCTAAATAATTTGATTGTTTTTTTAGTTCTGCCCACCTTTAAAGTTTAAATCCTTTTGCAGTAAACCATCATTTATTCCCAGCCATGTTTTCATTACGACTGTCCATCACTGAAAATAAAATTCACCACTGCATCATCGCATCTTTAAAGAACTCGGTTCATGGTGAAGCCTGTAATCTTGGCTGGCATTACCTTTTGAAGATTGCAAGTCAAACTGTACCAACTGTGCAAACCTTTGATTTATTTCTTTCAGATTTTGCTCATATTTGTCTACTTAAAGAATTTCACAACATTCTAATCACTGACACTGAAACACATCAAGCAGTGATCCGGCTGCACACAGAGGGCCTGATTCACTAAAGCACTGCTTTCCTTTTGCATCTAATTCACAAAACAATATCTGCACCTGGCGTTGTGCATGCCTTTAGAGGAAACGGAGCGCACATTTGCTGCCCTGCATTCTTTTTATACTTCATAAGACGACTGAGGAGAACCTGGAATTGTTGCAAACTAATTTTGTCATTTATAAAGACGTTGCCAAATAATCGCGCAATTTTCTGATCAATTTCAGATTTGACTGAACTGATCTTTATTGAGCGACTGCATAGAAGGAGTGCAGAAGTTTTACCTTCAGTGTCTCATTAGTGCGACTTGCTTTGAGATTGAGACGCTGAAATGGAGGCGCAGATGCAAAACAGTGTCTGTGAATCAGGACATACAGTATGTGCTCAAACCAAACAAAACAAGTTTTATGAACACCGACTATAAATAAAGTGCTGCTGATCTGAAAGGCACAGAATCACTCTGTAGTCCCTGAAATCAAACCACAGAAGTCCCTATAATCTTTCTCAGTACCAGCCAGAATAAATGTCCGTTCTCATCCCGTGCAACCTGACAGTTGCTCATTCAAATGCAGACATTTTCCTAAAGCGTCTCAAAGATATTCACAGCCCTTCCACACTCACACACA
The DNA here is from genome assembly GCA_911649635.1 of Poeciliopsis gracilis. Lineage (NCBI taxonomy): Eukaryota > Metazoa > Chordata > Actinopteri > Cyprinodontiformes > Poeciliidae > Poeciliopsis > Poeciliopsis gracilis. The sequence goes on along the minus strand of CAJVRI010001524.1, from coordinate 571,741 downwards.
CTCAGTCGTTTGCTCCCCAGTCCACCTCTGGCCCGTCGTCCAGCCTGAGGATGAGGTAGGACAGCAGCTGGAAGAGGTTCTGCCACAGGAGAATCGCCACATAAAAGTAAATGTCGCTTACGTCCGTCTGGCACACGTCTCCAGCGAAGCTCATGTCGCACACGCAGACGAACCTGTTGACCAGGTTTCTGCAGTAGCCGCCGTTCAGACACGGGTTGGATTTGCACTCGTCCACGTCCTGCTCGCACCTAAAGACACGACGACATAAAACAGTGTACAACCTATACTTACACACACATTGTTCTTCATAAATTGCACATTAACACAGTTATTTAGATGGCAGCAGAAAATGTAACTGAACAGACACCATATGTGCTTTTTGGTGAATTTTGCTGTTTTCTATTGACACCTGATCTTGTTTTAGTTTTGCTAACAAATTACATGATCAAAGCTTACTTCTAAAAAAAAAAAAAAACATAATGAAACACATGAAAGACTTTCTTTGAGTCAGTTTCTCTGGTGTCCCACAGGGTTCTCTCTTAGGATCTCTTGTTTTTAATTACAAATTTAGCTTTTGTTAGATGACATTATTATTTTCTTGGCACTTTTCTGTAATCAGATCTTAATGAAGCTTTATGCTGTTTCTCATTTTGCAGAAAGATTTAGCTTTATAAATCTAAAGCTTAGATTTAAAACTTTCTTGTTGTCTCTTTAATACAACTTATTGTTGTCTTACGAGTTTAAATTTGTTCTATATCTTTAAATTATGCTTATTTTGCATCTGTTAATGTTTTTACAGATTTACATTTTTATTATTGTTGTTTTTTTCAGTGTAGAAAATGATCCACTCCACAAAGACTGCAGGGCAAAGCCAGAACTCACTGATCTCGAGTGGTCAGACGACAACGGATGAATGAAAGGAGCGACTCTATCCTACCTGTGTCCAATGAATCCTGCAGGACAGTCGCAGGAGAGCTCCCGGTCCGTGCAGTTCCCTCCATTGAAGCAGGTATAATTCCTGACTTCGTCACCACACACAGAAACCGGCAGCTTGGGCATGCTGAGAGAAAGACCAGAGGCGAGACGCATGTTTCTAGGGCCTGAGCACATTTTAAACTCCCATAAATGTAATGCATTTCATAAATAGTCTGAATATTTGAATGCAAAACATTTACATTCCTAAAAATAGAAAATTCAATGCGTTTTTTTACATTTGTACGACAGATTCAGTTTAGGAGTCAGACTGACTGCTAAGATGTTAGTAAAGTTATGATTTAATCAGAAATAAGTCAAAATACAAAACAGTAGAAAACACATTTTAGAAACTGGGATGTTAATCTTTTAAGAAAATGTGGATTATGTGAATATGTAAATATCAAAATGTTTTCAATCCTCAATTTCATTTCTCAATACTTATTTGTAAAAAGTGATAAATAAATGCAAATTCCAGACTTTCCAAGACTTTGCAGGATTCCCGTGTTTAAACTAGGAGTTGCATTATTCGGCCTCCTGCTGTTTCCCAAAAAGAGAAAATAAATGCAGCAAAGTGAGATTATTGGCCAGCAAACCGTCACAATCCAAAGTGCAGGAATCAGCCGCAAACAATCTCTCTGCAACCTTCTGTAGCAACGTGAAAGTCAGTCCTCAGTGGATGTAAAAATAGGCACTTATCTCTGAAAAGATACATTTTTGTTTGGGGAATCTTCTGTTTGAATGGTTGGGAATGTTTTGAACAACAGCTGTCACTCATTTGAAAGACTGGTTGGCTCATTTTGACAACAAACATCGTCAGAGGGAGTGTTAATATTTGCTTTTCTTGGCATTTTGTTGCACACAACTCAACAAAAGAACAGGATGCGCTGTGCATGACATGTGAGAGACAAGTATCTAACAGGAAACAAACACCTGGGAATGCAGGAGAAATGAATAAAGAAAAACAAAACTCACATTTTTCTGACAACGATGTACCAAGGAAGTTCTTCCACGCGTTCGCTGCAGAGCAACAGAAAGGGGAAAAAAATTGAAAGGAGGAAGAAAGCAGCACAAACAAGTGAGAAAAACAAAGCAAAGTCATTTTGATGAAAACTATACAGCGGAGATGTTCCCAGTAAAGGGAGATCGCTTCGCTGGCTGCTTTCTTAGCGAGACACTTGCAAAGATTTTACCCGTGCGAAAGAGGCAAAAAGGCAGGAGGCTGTGTGTTTACGGGATAAATGTTTGGAGGCGTTCCCCCGCTGGTTCTCAGAGGCAAACCGTAGATGACAAGGGAGAGAAACTGGCGCCGAACCAGAGAGACTGAGGCCTTTTCTGGCTGACACTAGAATAGAAACGCAGCTTCTGAGACGCTTACTGCAACTGCGGTTGAAGTGCTGAACAGAGGCAGAGACATGGAGACGTTTACAGTGAAGGATTTTGTTTTTGTGTTGTGCTGCTCTCCCTTGGCTGTGTGCGATTTTGGAGCATTTATTTGTGTATTTTGTGCTTGCTAAGTAAGGTTTTAGTTCTGTTTTTTGCTACACTTTTGGAGCATTGAGAATATCTTGAAAGGGAGACGTTGTTTGTTATCTGAAAATCCACATTTTTCAGCTTTATACATCCAGGAAAAACAGAGTAGAAACCACATGTTTACATACCCAGTTTTAAGAAACCCGTTGCATTTTCTTCAATAAAAAGAAAACGGTTCTTGTTTTAGGTCAGTTTTCTAACTAACACACAAATAAAATCTGTTTTAAATATCAAATAATGAGTAAAACATTTTGTAGAGATATTTTTTATCACATCATCTAAAGTCAGAAGTTGGGATACATTAAGATTACTGTGTCTTTAAACCATTTGGGATGATTTCCTGCTTTATAAGCTTAAACTGAATAAAACTGATGCCCAACATCACATGTATTTTAATACTACAACTCAAACGGTGTTTATGATTATAGCAGATGAGGAAACAGAATTTGTTTTAAACAGACACCCTACTGTGTAACAACACTGTTATTACCAATTGGTTAATTTTAAAATTTAATGCTTATTTTAAAAGCTTCTGTGAAATTTTCTCTTTTAGTAATTTTACTAATTTAAAACAGGAAATGTTTAATTTGACTCAATTTGAGACAGAGGGGGAAAACTTTGTCTCTTCATACAGTGGAAGTTAGTGAGTATAATACCACGAAATGGCAAAAAATATATCAGGATATAAGGAAATTGATAATTACTGATATCGATAATTATTGATTCTTTTTTTTGGTTTAAATATCTGGTGCCGCGACCTTTCCTGTTTTATCCTAATGTTTTTATTTGTTTTCTTATTTTTAAACAGTTTTGAGGCAAAGTTACTCAGCAGGTTGTTGCTAGGTAACCAAAGTTAGTCGATGCCACCAAACTTGATTAGCGCCATGAGAGGTTCAGTGACTAAAGCTTTTCCTCTGCCTACATCTCCCAGAATGCTGTGCGGTTCTGAATAGGAATCCAGTGAAATTATCACTGATAATTTCGTTTCAATTGATCAATATCAATTGGAACGTGATCAATTGTTATTGATCACGTTTCTATCACAATAGATATTGTTACTGACTTATTGTCCAGCCCTAAACGCTGAGCACGACTCTGGAAAGAGACAAAATCTTACCTAGTATTTTTGTGCAAATACACTTAAAAATAGACTAAACTGACTCAACATTAGGGAGTTATTTACTTAAAACAAGCTCCTACGTCTTGCTTTGAAGCTATTTGTGAGCTGGTTTTGTCTTATTTTTAAGTGTATTTGAACTGAAAGCTATACCAAAACTCCTTGGTGAGTTTTGTGTCTCTACAGTCTGCAGAAAAGCAGCTGAACTCACCTGCAGAGCGGTCCGGTGTAGTTCTCGGCACAGAGGCAGGCGTATTTGTCCGGCCCATGGAGGCAGGTGGCTCCATTGGCACACAGGTGGCTCCTACACACATCCACCTGTTCCTCACAGTCCACACCTGTGTACCCGAACTCACAGGTGCACTTGTAGCTGAGCCCGTTGATGCTACAGTTGCCATGGAGACACGGGTTCGAAGCGCAGGTGTCTATCGGGACGTCGCAGCGTCTGCCGGCCCAGCCCTCAGCACAAGTGCAGTTGTAGGTGTTGAACAGGTCCTGGCACCGGCCGCCGTTGAGGCAGGGGCTGGGCTCGCACACCGGGGTGCCTCTGCAGCCGGCCAGCGCCGGGTTCGGGGATTTTAGGATGAACTGCTCGACCTGCAGGCGCGGGAGGTTCACCTCCGAGGAGCTGAAGTAAGGCAGAGCGATGCCGCCCAGCTCCACTGTTCCCAGACAGCCGGTCAGGGACCAGCCCCTGAACGGAGCCAGGCCGCCCAGGTAGACGTCCGTCCCGTCCCTGAGGAAGTTCAGGTTGCTGGCCTGGTTCCCGGAGAGGCTGGCTTCCTCTAGCTCATTATCCAGAACCAAAGTCCAGCGAGAGGCCTGAGCCCACGGCGCCGTCATGAACAGATGGACGGCGTGCCACTCGCCGTCAGTGACGCTCCTCCTGCTGTGGAGGCTCACCATCGACGCCCTCTCCTCTGATTTCTCCTCTTTCTCCTCCTCTGAGCCGCTGAGGCCCCCAAAGGGGCTCTGGAGCTCCATGAAGAGGAGACCATCCTGAACAGAAACCGTGATGAAGGAGGCGCCTTTCTCTGCATGCAGGATGGCTGCATTGCGCCTCCGTGTGCGGAGGTTTAGAGACAGGCTGGTGATGTTTCGGAATATGTGGCCGTTTCCCCGAAAGGTCATCACAGTGCTGTCGTTCAGGAAAGTTGCATTGGAGTAACCTGGAGGAATGACAGGGACAATCTGCACTTATCAAACCCAACACTTTCTAGCAGACACTTTGACTAAAAGTTTCATCTGAAGAAAAATCCACCAGGGCCATGACTGGTGGATTTTTCTCAAACTCATTGAGGTGTTTGTCTTTAGTCGTATTAATCGCTGCAGCAGTGTTTTGATCCCAAATGCAGCTGTTTGCATTCTCACTAAAACCAGGCCGATGGAGAACATCACGGCCACACGTCAGCCACTGGATAAACTTTAAAACCTCAACAGAGTCTTTGTTCCAGCAAGCAATCACTTCTCATCAGCCGAGGCTCCAAATCCTTTTGTAGGCAGCAAAAATCAGGACAAGAGGCTGTAGGTTTAGCAGGCTAATTTTCTTCTAGCTTAACAGAAATGATAAAGTGACAATGGAGAGTTTCCAGCCAGGTTTGAGTTTTATTTTGTTTTCATCAACATGAAATGATTTAATCATTCTTAAATCAAGTAGCTTCAACCTAATAAATAACTTTGCCCAATTTCACTACACCAGTTTAAGCAGATAATAAAAATAATCCACTGCAAAAACACAAAATCTTACCAATTTTTGTCAGGTTTCTAAACTATCTTAGTTACATTAGATATACGATATTATCTTAAGTCAATAATTCTCTAATATCGATTTAATGAAAGTACCGGTTCAACTATATTTCATCAATATGAAGGAATTATTGATTTGAAACAAGCTTCTGTGTCTTGCTGAAAAGTCAGTTGTCCTATTTAAAGTACGCTAAGATATTTGCACTAGAAACTGGACCTAAAGCTCAGTGTAAAGACAAAGAAATGAGCGTGTCAGTGGTTCCTTAAAAGACAGAGAGTCATCACTAATCCCTTTGAGAAAAGGATAAAGTAGCTTTGGCTCAATCCTGCTTTACGGATCAGATACTGAATGCTGTGAGCCAAGATTGAGTCAGAATCTAAATAAAACATTCAGTCACAGAGAGACAAGTTAAGAATGTAACTGGTGAATCCCAGAACAAGGGACATAATTAGATAATATGCAGAACATTCACCTTGTTTTGGAGTATTTGCTGTTGTAGATAACACTTATTTCCTTTTTCATTTTAAGCAATTTCAGCTGTGCAGGTAAACTGGAGTCACTTACATTCATATCCCTCCTGCAGCATCTTGCACTCTGCAGGTGTGGGGCATGGGGACAGCTCACACCACTTTACCTCGTCACAGTGCCGCCCTGCTGTGCTGGGGGGGCAGGTGCAGGTGAAGTCGTCCCACCCAGAGAAGCAGATGCCCCCATTTAAACACGGATTTCTCTGTGAAAGAGAAACAAACATACGCTGCGTTATTATCTGGTAGGACTGTCCTTCAAACCAAAGTGTTTTGGTTTGCCAGAGTTTTGGGTTGTTGGTTCAGTTTTTTATCTACTCGCACATCAAAATGCAGAAAAATATTCCCTCTTTCATGAAGCGCAGCTTTCAGTACCACTAAGATTTAAGGCCCTCCACTTTTTAACTCTTTAATTGCATCAGCCTCTTTCCCTTTGGTTCTTATTTATTTAATAAAAATAAGCTTTACATGTGCAATTTTTCAGGTGTTACACAACATGTAACTCCAGCATGTATTTGTGCAGCTATCAGTGTGTTTGCTTACAGCGCAGGCGTTGTCTCCAGGGCAGCCCTGGATCACATTTTCTGTTTGCTCAAGAGGATATGATGTCAGCGAAGTGTCCAGCCCAAAGAACTGCAGCCTGGTGTCGCCGATCCTCAAATCCTGGATGCAGCCTTTGAAAAATCCACCAAACTCTGAAGTGCTTCTCTTCTCCGGCAGACCTCCAACAAAAACCGCATCACCTGCGCTGACATCTACACTCCTTCCCTCCACTTCGCCCTGTTTCTGCCCCGCTACATACAGCGACATGCGACCATCCAGAACCTCTACGGTCACAAAGTGGACCTCTCCATCATGAATGGCTCTTTCTGCCTTCACGCTCTCAGAGCTACCGAGGCGAACTTTGACCCTGCCGCTCTCCAACCACATGTGCAGGTAGGGGCTGCTGCTGCTGTTGGAGAGCACCAGCAGGAGTCCGTTCTGCCGCCGCGTGCGCAGGAACAGGGAGACGGAGAGGTTCCCACCCAGGTCGTCGTTGATGGCGAAGGATGCAAAACTGTGAGAGTCCTCGTTCCCAAAGCGAGCAGTAACATGTTCTGCAAAAAAGATAGTCCGTTTTTAGTCTGGAGGACATTATCACCCAGATTATGTGTTTTCATATGATGCACAGACACAAAAAAGACCAAATCTATTAAAACTACGAAGAAACAAAGATTTATTTCTATGTCTGCTAAATGAGAAAATAACCTTATAGATTTGAATCAGGTTGTTTAGAGTATAACTCTAAATATACAAGCAGATCAAAGCTGAAACGATTGCATTAATCATGATGAATTGATTATTGAAACAGTCAAATCAGCTAATTTAGTAATTGATTAATCGTTAACTGGAGGATACAGACTCTAAAAAGATCAATCTAAAGGAATAACATGTAAGTTTGTGTTTGGAACAAAATGAATATTAATACGTCACTAAACTCAATATATTTTAAAAAGATCTGTACTAGTTTAGAGTTTCTGCAGAAATGTTGGCCTTCAGTCTCAAACAGAGGAAAGTTTACGGTGGCCCTCATTGAACCGTGTTCTGCCGCTGTCAGCACTTTCCACTGTGGGTCGGTCATCTTATTAGATAGTGAAACCACAAAGGACAAAAACAGGCTCAGGCCGGGAGAGAGCGGGTCACATAAAACCTTACGTAAACTTCAAAACGTTTCCATGTTGATGTGTCAAAATTTGTAGACTTGCAGAAATGTGTTTGTGTCAACAAACAAGGGATTTACACTTCTAAAGGGAAAAACGGAGTTCTTTCCATTTTACACCGAAATTAAAGAATAATCTGACACATAAATCTAAAATGAGTGTGATTCTCTTTTTGCTGTTTTAAGTTTGTGAAACTGTTAAAAAACAAAAAACGTGCGACATTTCCTAAATAGGATCCTTTGTATCCTTAATCCGCTACGTCGGATAAGAGGATCTCTGCCCGGGCCTCTTTATTCTGGCTTTTGATTGGACTTGTCTCTGGCAAATGCTGTTACACAAAAGCCGCTCAGGATGTTATTTAATTACCCATTTATGAAATGTGGAGCCTGTGATGTAACTGTTTGTCCTCCAGTTCTAATTATTCAGGTCTGGAAACAAATATCAGTTTAAAGATGACCTACTACACTCATTCAGCAACATAGAATAGGTCTGTTCTTTACATATTTTGATCAAAATCTTTCTTATATGGTGATACTTTAGCCTGGTCAGTTTGGCCTTTATTGATCTCTTTTTAGATCGAACTGTTTTAGAGTCTCTTTCAGTTTATTCAGTTTAAATCTAAATAAGTTGCTGTTGGCAACACTCCCCTTTATCCCCCAACTTAATGTTTAGACAAAATGGCTACAAACAGATGTGCAATTATACAAATTGACATGTTTGAAAAGCAGAAGTGGAGCCTCCTGCTCAAACAACAAGAATGCAGCAAGTAGTTTCTGGATCGTAAGTGAACAACAAATATGTGTCTTTTCCAGCAGCCATTGTAAAGCGGTAAAATCAGCTGACCAACTGAGCTCCGTCACCTAGCAACCCGATTGGGATGGCCTCTGCTGGGGTTACTAGGTCATGTTGTAGTGCCCAACGATGGTGACCTAACATTTAGGAGGTTTTTTAAGCAGCTTGTTTTTCAGACACCAAAAAACAATTCACATAAAAAAACACCTGAGTTTTTGCTAATATGTTTCTTTGTTTCTTTGTTTCGCATTGTTTCTTTGTGAAAGGAGTCGAGACCCAAATGTTAGTATAAAAATATGCAAAAAGTGAATTTTGAATTATATGTTCCCTTTAAATGTTTTAAAGGGAACACAAACTAAAAGGTGCATTTATATATGAAAAAGAAGAACAGTTTGTCTCTTCCTGTTGTGAACTTACCCTCCTCACAGTCGTGCCCCTCGTAAGGCCTTGTGCACTGGCACTGGTAGCTCTGCCACAGGTTCACACACCGGCCTCCGTTTTGGCACGGCTCGTCCCGGCAGCGGTCCCTGTGGCTGCAGCCGGGCGACATGTTAACTGCAAACTTTCTCAGCCATTGATCTGGAACAACGAGCTGCCAGTCCACGAACACGTCGCGCATGCACCCAATGAACACGGGCAAACTAGGCTGTCTACTGAACCAACTTGGGTTTTTGGGCCCCCCCCCTATATATGTGTCCTGAGGGGAAGTCTCAAGCTCTGTCAGGTTGAGCTGGACTGGGGTCTCCACGTGATACGACTGGCTCCCATAGCGTCCAGCGTCATCAAATAATCTAAGGCTCAGGATCTCGTTTGCGAACAAAACCTCCGCAGTGTGCCACTCTCCATCAGTGACATTATGTGGAAGCTCCAGAGTATGGATCGCTCCATCGGACCCAACAAACAGCATCAGAAACAGCTCTCCCCTGTCCAGCCGAAGCTGCAGCACCATCCCCCCGATGTTCCTCTGGAACAACATCGCAGATGGCAGAACGGTCTTGAAGCTCATTGTGATGTTGGTGGTCGGATCAGCGACCACCAGGGGGTTGTGAAAAAACAGGTAACCACTGCGCTCAAAGGAAAACGTGGTCGGGGTGTTGCAGACCGGTCCGGTGTACCCGGGTGTGCAGGAGCAGGTGTAAATGTGAATCCCGTACAGCAGCAACGGAGAGCAGGACGCCCCATTCTGGCACTCGTGACCTTCACAGCCGACTAACTTCACATCGCAGTTCGTACCGCCGTAGAGAACGCCGTCACGCGGCTGGTTGAGGCAGTGGCAGGTGAAGCCCCCGTCGAGGCTCTCGCATCGGCCCCCGTTTTGGCAGGGACTGGACTCGCACTGGTTCCCCACTTCCTGGCAGTGGGAACCTGTAGACAGAAGATATAGAAGCAGAAACTTTCAGAAAAGTCTCTATGCTGCAAAAACACCAAATCTACACTGTCCTACACTTAAAATAAGACAAAACTAACTTATGAAACCTTTCAGTAAGATGCAAGATATTGCTTTACATCAATAATTCATGAATACAGATAAAAAGTATTAGTTCCACTGGCAAGTTTTTCACTTTTTACAAAACCTGTTATTCATGTTATGAGTAAAAATAACCAGCAAATGTTCTAATCTATAGTGAAAATCTATATTTATTCAAAATACTAGACCAAATTTGACCAAAATACTCAGTCAAATTTGGTGTTTTTGCAGAGTAGAACAACAATTAAACAGCTAGATATTGCTCTCTGATGTAACTTTAAATTCAGATATAAATTGTGAAAATATTCCTGTTGTTACAAAATCTTCTGCCATGACAAATATATATATTTTATGTGTTTTGTTGCTGTAATAATATATAACTGTGTTATTCTGGTCAAATTATTTCCTCCAAAATCTCTACATGAATGTCTCAACTTGACATTTTTAGATCTGAAAAAGATTTTTTTTTTAAATCTGGTAAATTAATTGAATATAAATTGAAACATGTAAAACATCAGTTAAGCATTAAACTGTTTGAATAAACCGGTAATTTAATGATGAAAGAAGCAGGTGACTTGTTATGTAACAGCATTATCAAATCTATTCATATAAACACAAGCTCCAGTTTACCTGCCCAAAGCAACAAAATCCACAAAATCCATGGTGCAGGTGCCCACATCATGCCGACGCGTTTGCAACCAGAACCGACCCAAACTTGTTTGACCTCATATTAGTTTGTGTTTGCGTCCCATGGAAGCTCTGCTGCTTGTGCAGCCGTGTGCTCTGAAGCATGTCGAGGCGAGTATGTTCAGTCAGGAGACCAGCAAAGCCAGATCCCGGGGGATTAAGCTAATGCTGTTTAGCCACCTTACTGAGTCAGAGCCGCCGGCAGAGAGTCAGTTTTTAGAACACAATTATCAGTCGGCAGCAGCTCACAGTGGGACCAACACTTATAATGTGAGCATTTCACAGCTCAAAATTTCTCTTTTGCTACAAAGGAGCTGAAGTTAAAAGTTTTGTTGCTGTGTTTTATTTGAATTTTTGACATATCTTCTAGTTATGTGTGCAAAATTCTTTGAAAGGGCAAACTTTCATTATGCCATTATCAAAATATTAGCTGAAAATAAGACACTTTGAGTGTAGAGACCCAAAAAAATGTCCGTTTGCTAAAAGAGTCACAAAAATCTCTATTCCAAAAAATATACATGTTGCATTTAAGATTAAAAAAAAAACTTCTTTGTCTGTTAATACCCAGAAATTCTCTTCAATTGGACCAAGTTTTGTAAAATATTTCCTTTTGCTATCCAATTATTAATCGGTTAATCCAAAAACTACTCCACAGATCAGCCCTACACTGTGTTAATGCCAAGTCGAGCAGACAGAAGGATTTTTCACCTGCAGATGCATCATTTGCTACAAACGATCAAGAAGCCTTCACTAAAGGAATGTTATTGCATTTTTGGTGCAAAAATCTTTATTAAGAAAGAATTTAGTGATTTCTTTCTTTGAATTTTTAATGCATTTCTCATATTATACAATAAGCTGAAGTTGTTACATGAAAACTCAGCAGAATGTGATTTATTGTTAGTGTAAATAGTTGTTAGTTGCAGTCCTGGTGTCAGTGTACCTGCTGAGACAGACGTGCACTCGTTCATGTCTATCTCACAGTTACGTCCCTCGAACCCTGGAATGAGGAGTCAGGCTGCGGTTATGATGAGATCAAAACTTCATGAGCACAAAAAATATTTGTTTTTCTCACCCGGCCAGCATTCACAGGTGTAGTTACCCAGGCTGTCCCTGCAGATGGCGCTGTTGAAGCAGGGATCAGAGTCGCATTGTCGCAGCAGCGTCTCACAGTGGCGCCCAGTGAATGCTGTGTGTGAGCAGTCGCAGCTGTATCTGAGACAATCATACATTGCCGATACATATGAGGAATATATCGGTAATATTTTCTTAATAACAAATATTGCATTTTATCAAAATCAACAATAAATGTCAAATATGTTGGTCAATGTTTCAGGGATGATTATTTGTTGAAAAAAATTCTAAACAGGTGCGTTTTTAAAAGAACTCAGTGTTTCGGCTGTTTTGCAGTTTTCTGGGATTTTGCTCCAGATTTGCGGTGCATAGAAGCTGATTGCTGCTTCTCCGTGTTTGGTTCTGGTTCTGAAATAGGTTCTGGAAGGTTGATACAACAACAGCAGATATTTCATGCATTTTGGTGCCAAGCTGGTCAGTAATTTATAAAGTAGCAGTGTTTTATCTTCTGTCTGTTTCCACAATGGCAGCATTAACAGGCGTTTATCCGTAAATACTTACCCGTTCACCCCGTCAACACACAGAGCCCCGTTCTGGCATGGCTGCTCCTGGCAATCGTCTGTGTCGATTTCGCATCGGTCTCCTTGGAAACCAACATGGCAGATGCACTGAAAGCCTGTGCCGTGGCTAACACAAATGCCATGGTGGAGACAAGGCTGTGACTGACACTGGTCGACCTGCAGCTCACAAGTGGTTCCTGTGAACATCATCAAAGCCACACAGATGTCAGAGTCCAGGTGAGCCCAGCTGCACAGGCTGGGGGCGGAAAATAAGCAAAGCTTTCAGGACGGCTGTCTGTGATCGAGGGTTTCTTTTTTATGTCACGGGAACGCTTCCCTTTCTGCAGCTGGTCTAAACTTTGGAAACAAACCGAGCTTTGTATGCAGGATTCTAGCTCTGCGGGTTGTCTCCTGCAGAAAAATGAGGAGGATCCGAATGATTACCTTTTCACAAGAGTTGCTATTTGCCAGGAACATAAAGCCATTTTATAGCACATCAAGTAATTATGCTACCTTCACTTGTCATACTGTAAATATCAAATAGGACTTAAAAGAAATTTGATTTTGCAATTTAACGTGAAATTAAACTGGGCCCCTGTCTTTTTAAAGAAGCTCCTGCTCTAACAGATACTTGTTCAGCACATCATCACAACATTTCTCCAATAAGTCTTTAAAACTGTTCTGTTGGACTAAGCCAAATAAAAGCTGTTTGCTAATTGCTGCTGCCGCTAGTCTGGGGGAGCAGAGTAGAGAAGCTGTAAGAGGCAGAAAATGCAAGTATTTATATACTTCAACTGGCAACCTTTGTTTTTTATTTTATTATGAGAACAGGTCTAACTCATACGAGAATAAAGTCATATTATTACAAGAATAAATCACAGTAATACAAGAATAAATAAATTAAATAAAATATTACCAGAATAAGGTTATGGTAGTAGGACAATAAAGCCGTAATAATACAAGAATAATGTCATAACATTGCCAGAATAATGACATCATAAAGTCGACTATAAAACTTCTACACATTTAGCTTAAAACTGGCGTTTCAACGTCAAACACTCACCTGTGAATCCAGGAGGACACAAACAGGAGAATCGACCCACTCCGTCCTCACAGGTGGCTCCGTTCCTGCAGGGCTGTGAAGCGCACTCGTTCACGTCTATCTGGCAGTGAGCGCCCTGGAAACCTGGCACGCAGAAGCAGGAGTAGCCGTTCCCACGGGTTCTGCATATTGCCTGATTTTGGCACAGGTTCTGGAGGCAGGGGTCTGGAGTCTGAGACGGCTGGTCTGGGGACGCACCTGGGAGCATGATGTGTTATTTAACGTCAAACTTCGAAGATGTTTTTCCTTTACTGAAACACATTCATGATTCTTTATTTAGCAAAGCATACATCTTTGTAAAAAGAGTGAACACTGATCTGATGTCTCACCAGCAAGGACCGCTTTCATTAAGTCTGTTCAAAATATCCTATAATTTAGTCACAACACACAGACAGAGTCCTAACTCTGCCAAATATTTATGATCCTGTGAGTTTCTGTCAATATGTATCAAACTGCTACTGCATGAAAGACCTTCTTTTCTTTTTGTTAGTTTTTTTAGACACCAGAAAAGCTTTTAAAATAGTCGCCAATTGGTTAACTATAAATATTGTTTAGTGTGTTAAACTTAAACTGTATCCCTGTGTTTTTATTTTAGTGGAAACATCCTGAGATAGTTTCATCTAAAAGGAGAGTTTGTTTCCATTAAAGTTTTTTCCTGAAACCAAAGAGAAAACTTGTGGTAGAAGAAAAGATGGTAGGATCCATATTACTTATTAACATGACCAAAGTCTGCTTCTGATTGGCTGATCAGGACCTTGTGGCGACTCCTTCCCCTCCAGCTGCTCTGCGTTCTGGCACACAATCAGAAACAGAACCAGTGAAGCCTTTTTGTCTACGATGGCGTAACATTCCTGCAAGATTCTGATTTTCTCCATACCTGCGGCATGTTAAGGGACTTTCACAAGTATTAGAATCCAGTGTGGAACCACTAAAATATCAAAATTATGTTTCTTTCAATAGGCTGCAATAGGTCTAACGTTCATTTTATCTGAGCATTTTACATAAAATGAAAATTCATCTTTAACTCTTCATCTTTGCTGTATAATTGTGTTCGTTTTAGTATTCAATTTAAGGATCATCTGCCCAAAGCTACCTCTCCCACATGGTCGCTTGTCCTCTTTTAGCTTTTGGTTAATTACAAACAGGTTTTCTTTTACTTGTCTTACCAATACTGCTTATTCTTGCAGGTCTTCTGTAATTGCTGGATTTATGGACTGCATGACTAAAAGCATACTTCACAAGAACAAAAAGACATGTGTTCAGTCTCCCAGAGCAGCAACGAACAAAACATCATTCTGAAGATGTTATTTTCAGAATGATGGCCAAAAAATGAGTGAAAAGGAAAACAGATCTCAAGGAAGGCTTGTCTTCAGATGTATTGAAGTGACAATCAGCCCGTACTTTCCAAAAGCCCTCAAAGTATCGCATGAATATCAAAACGAGAAAAGACCATTTCTAAAGTGTGATTTACATGACAAGTGCCAGAAAAATTACTGATGTATTAGAGGGAAGAAATTGTTAAGATGTTTCAATAACCATGCAAAGTAATCAACCTTCAAGAGTGCAATCAGCCTGAGAGCCCTGAGAGACGTCTTCTCCATCTCAGAGAGCAATCATCTGTCTTTAATGGAGGTCAATCAATTGTACAAAGAACCAGCTGGTTTCTCCTGAAGCCACCATTTGTATGTACAGAGTTTGATTCAGAATTGATGAATTGACCATATCTGTATTAACAAGAAGGACCTGTGTGTTCATTTTACTTATAAACACAGCAACACCTAAATAGCTCAACTGTAATTGTCATAGAGGATGTCTGATTTATTTTTCAGCTGAAACTAGTGATGCTTTGAGACAGAGCTCAGTAAAATTCAGAGCACACAGCCCCCTCCCTCCTGCAGTGTGTAAGGGCTCCTTCATATGCAAATTACCCCCTGAGGCTCTTTGTTTGGGCCGATCGAGAGGTCCTCATGTTGGGGACCCGATCACCTCTGCGCTGATATACTTTGCTGCTGTGTGCCTCTGTTTCAGTGGAGATAAGAAAACAGGTTTTTTATTGGATGTTTAGAAGAGAAGTGGAACAATGAAGAGAAACCATTTTTTTTTGGTGAAATCTCTTCTCCCCAGACTCCTGAACCTTTTTGAGGGTCATTGCTGCCCCCTCACTGTTACATCATCTTTTCAATGTGCAGACAGAGCTTAATCCAGCTAATGATGTCATCCGACAGACATGCAATTGAAATTCCAACCATGAATTGGTTCAAATGCATGAAAGAAGAAGAGAATTACAGGAAACAGGATGAAAATATTCAGAAATTACAAGATTAAAGTTGTGACTTCAGTTAGGCTGCAGTTATATATATATATATATAAAAAAAAAAAAAAAAATTCCCTTCTCACCCACCGCGGGTGGTTGTTATCCTCTGAGCTCGGGTCCTCTACCAGAGGCCTGGGAGCTTGAGGGTCCTGCGCAGTATCTTGGCTGTGCCAAGGACTGCACATTTCTGGACTGAGATGTCTGATGTTGTTCCTGGGATCTGTTGTAGCCACTGCTCCAGTTTGGGGGTGACTGCCCCGAGGGCCCCGATG
Source organism: Poeciliopsis gracilis (assembly GCA_911649635.1). Lineage (NCBI taxonomy): Eukaryota > Metazoa > Chordata > Actinopteri > Cyprinodontiformes > Poeciliidae > Poeciliopsis > Poeciliopsis gracilis. The sequence goes on along the minus strand of CAJVRI010001524.1, from coordinate 555,882 downwards.
ACCACAGGCACCACTGTGGTTTTCACCTTCCAGGCCCTCTCCAGTTCCTCCCTGAGGCCCTGGTATTTCTCCAGTTTCTCGTGCTCCTTTTTTCCTGATGTTGCAATCGCTTGGTATTGCTACATCTACCACAACGGCTTTCCTCTGTTGTTTGTCCACTACGACAATGTCTGGTTGGTTCGCCATTACCATTCTGTCTGTCTGGATCTGGAAGTCCCACAGGATCTTAGCTCTGGCATTCTCCACCACCTTTGGGGGTGTTTCCCACTTTGATCTTGGGGTTTCCAGTCCATATTCTGCACAGATGTTTCTGTACACTATGCCTGCCACTTGGTTATGTCGTTCCATGTACGCTTTTCCTGCCAGTATCTTGCACCCTGCTGTTATGTGCTGGACTGTCTCAGGGGCCTCCTTGCACAACCTACACCTTGGGTCTTGTCTGGTGTGGTAGATCTGGGCCTCTATTGCTCTGGTGTTTAGGGCCTGTTCCTGGGCGGCCATGATGAGGGCCTCTGTGCTGTCCTTGAGTCCAGCTTTTTCCAGCCATTGGTAGGATTTACTGATATCAGCCACTTGGGTTATTTGCTTGTGGTACATCCCATGTAGGGGGCTTGTCCTCCCATGATGGTATCTCTGGCACCTCAACCTCCGTTCCCTGTTGTCTGAGACATTCACTGAGCACATTGTCTGTTGAGGCTTTGTCCCTGATGTATTTATGGATCTTAGTTGTTTCGTCCCTGGACAGTGGTGCTCACACTCACTAGTCCTCTGCCTCCTTCCTTGCGGCTCGTGTACAGTCTCAGGGTGCTGGATTTGGGATGGAACCCTCCATGCATTGTTAGTAGCTTTCTAGTCTTAATATCTGTGGCTTTTATCTCCTCCTTTGGCCAGCTAATTATTCCAGCAGGGTATCTGATTACTGGCAGGGCGTAGCTGTTTATCGCACGGATTTTGTTCTTGCCATTGAGCTGGCTTCTCAGGACTTGCCTTATTCGCTGGAGGTATTTAGCTGTGGCTCCTTTCCTTGTGACCTCATCGAGGTTGCCATTTGCTTGTGGTATACCTAGGTACTTGTAATTGTCCTCTATGTCTGCTATTGTTCCTTCTGGGAGTGAGACCCCTTCTGTGCGGATCACCTTCCCCCTCTTTGTTATCAGCCGACCACACTTCTCTAGTCCGAATGACATCCCAATGTCCGTGCTGTAGATCCTGGTGGTATGGATCAGTGAGTCGATGTCTCGCTCACTCTTGGCGTACAGCTTGATGTCATCCATGTAGAGAAGGTGGCTGATGTTGGCCCCATTTTTTGAGTCGGTATCCGTAGCCAGTCTTGTTGATAATTTGGCTGAGGGGGTTCAGGCCTATGCAGAACAGTAGCGGGGACAGAGCATCTCCTTGGTATATGCCACATTTGATGGACACTTCTGCAAGTGGTTTGCAGTTGGCTTCAAGGGTGGTTTTCCATAGCCTCATCGAATTTGCAATGAAGGCTCTCAGAGTCCTGTTGATGTTATACATCTCTAAGCATTCAATGATCCAAGTATGCGGCATTGAGTCATAGGCTATATATATATATATATATATATATATATATATATATATATATATATATATATATATATATATATATATATATATATATATATATATATATATATATATTGTTTTTCCACCAAATATTGATTTCTGAACTCTTCCCGAGTTAAAACATGAATATTATTGTTTCTTAATGAACATGAACTTATTTTCTTTGCATTATTTCTGAAAACACTGCATCTTATTTTGACCATTTCTCATTTTCTTCAAATAAATACAAAGTTCTTTTATTCACAGAATAAAAGAACAATGTTAATTTTACTCAAACATGTACCTATAAAAAATAAAATCAGAGAAACTGATTGCATTAAATGGTGTCAATTTTTTCCCCCACAGCTGTTTACGTCACGTTTTACAATGTGATTTCATTTATAAGCTCATATCTTTATATTGCATGCATAATTGGCTTGTTTAAAAGTTGTTTATGTAATTTTACCAAGAACAAAGTTTAGTTTTGTCACCTGTGCCAAGATTTCCTCCATATATTTTGCATCTTAAATCATGCAGGTGGGATTAACCTCTGTTTATATGTCATAAAAATATCTTATTAGCAGAAGCATAAATCAATGTAAAGCCTGACAACAAATAAAAATACATGCAGCCAATAACAGCTGAATCCAGAGAGCAGGACTAACTCACCATCTAGCAGAAGCTGCGAAGAACTAAAAACTATCCAAGTAAGAATGTCAAAATGACCACAGCGAGGAAAATACATTTTCACTGCGATGAACCATCCTGTACGTGGAGTTGAAGTCCAGTCATGAGTGGATCTGCCTCAGTGTCTCTGTCTGCTGCTGCTCCGCCGCGGTTGTCAGCGCCAGACCCACTTGACGCGCATTTCTGCTCCCTTGGAGCTGGAGCGCCATCCGCAGCAGCAGCAGCAGTAGCTGCTGCAGCAGCTGCAGCAGCCCTCCATCCATCAGAGGAAACAATTAAAGACTGTAGACGAAGCGTGGCGCGCAGGGAGGCACGCGCGAACGTGCACGTGCATGCACAAACACAGAGTAGCCATGGAGACGCGCCACGTGGAAGGACTTTTTATTAATCAGGTGATGAAAACAGAGGGAGCCAACAAAGATATGTGAACAGATCGGAACGTGAACTTACATTTAAACTATAATAAGCTTCTATTGCAATTCAGAAAATTGCATAAAAAATAGGAGGATTTCAGATTGTATTAATATCTTTGCCTGGTGGATGTGATGAATGGGCCATGATGATGGCATGCACATTGATGCATTAATGTCTGGCAGGAAAATGTCTTTCTGGAGTTCCTCCAGTTTTTCTGCACACTTTTCACCACTTAACTACTAAGTTGTGCTACTTCAACCATTGAAAAAGTCTCTAATGTTTGATCATGTGCACCAGTGAAATGAAGGTACAGGCTGTAAGTTTTCTGGTCGTTTAAAGAAATAACCGGTCAAATACGGAAAATATTCCGTCAACGCGACCTCTGGGTCACGTCTGTGTGTAAATTAACTATAACTTTGCTGAATATTTAAAGCTATTCTGTTTACACTTCACTACATACTAAGACAATCAAGATCAAGTCTTTCCTCTGCTAATCTAGGTCTACAGTCCAAGTGCTTCCTGATACCAGCACCAATTAAACTTGTTGGTATTTCACACAAGACAAATTTGTATTTTTCAGAACAGGTTGGCTCTTCTCTGATTGTTTTAACAAGTCACAAATGGAGCAGTACTGATTACTTAGTCTTCAAATGGTTTATCAAATGAAAAGATGCATTTTTTGCAACAATTTAGATGCGTCCGACCTGAAATCTGCTCCGGGAATACCAGAACTATCTGCCTGCTGGGGCTCAGGCTTCTGGCGCTTTTAGCCTGCAGTACATGGAGAAAGCCGAAAGAGAATGTGCGATCATGTTGTGTCGATCTACATGCTGTGGTTTAAATAGAGGAGCTGACTGTCGAGCCCCCTCCTCCAAGTCCCCACCCTCTGTGTCCGCCCCTGGCAGTGACGCCAACCAGGTGAGACATCACCAGACCCTCCAATAGACAGGAAATGTTTTCTTTAGGAACTGGTGTGTTACAGTCAAGGTCAAATGATATTTTCTTAGTTAGAAAAGAAAACTTATTGTTGCATTTATTACCTATGTTTCTGTACAAGACATACAATAATGAAGAGTCAACTTATAGACTTAGAAATATTTAATTGTCAAAAGTTAACACCATCAGATATTCATTTTTTAATGTTATGATGTACAATTGTCTCTCAAACCACATTTAAAAACTTTTTTAGTATTTTAAATATAACATGTTAAGTAAACATTAAAATATATAGTTGCTACACTACATAAATAATTGAAGGACATCGAAGCTGTTCAAGATTACATCCACACTGGGTTAGCGTATTTTACAGAATCACCTTGGTCTGAAATGTTGTAGCTTATTAGTGAACTTCATTTGGTGTAATTTTAGTTAATTTGTGATTGAAATCCAGAGAAATTCAGCCAAAATTCAAATGGGTCATCCTTAGTTCACAAAGCAGCATTTAGAAAGTATCACTGAGAGATAAATGTCATTTATACCGCTGCTGAGAAGAGGTTACAGAAGCTTATATTTGCATTTTTAACATCTGACCCATCTAATAGGCCTTAACTCTTATTCACACCTGTCAAATGATTTAAGGTTTATTGCTCCAAATCTTCAGCCATGCTGTAGACAGAAGACCAATATCACACAACATGTCATTTTCAATGGGAAATTGTAAGTAAAAAGAAGATGTATATCTAATTTATTTCAGTCAAATTGTCTGATATGAGAGTAGATGAGTATAATAATGGGAGTGTAGAAGAAATCCCAAAAACCAGTAAATCAAACCCCCTTATTCCTCAGATTCCTGCTTGCATCGCCGTCTTTCACACGGTGGGATCGAGAGATTGCTTTTAGGTAAATATTTACATAACTTTTTTGCATCTTTTTCAGACGAGGGAAAGTCACTGGGTTCATTTTAAGCAGATCGAGGCTCTGCCATGTTTAGCTACATGTTAAGAAAGGATTCAGACGCCATGTTTCAGTTTTCTTTTTAAAAGATTTGGTAACACTACACACTGCAGCCCTTTCTGTACTCAAACCGAGGAGTTAGTCTTGGGAACTTTCCGACAAACATACCTGATACTTACTGGAACCTTCTTGATGTTTTTCAGCTACTTTCACATAAACCTTTTGGGAACTTACAAGGTAATTTGGATGAAAGTTTCCCATAACTTACCAGGTACTTACTTGGTAATTTCCAGAACTTGCCTGTTACTTTCCCAGAATCTATCAGGTCCTTTCTTTAACTTCACCATTCACATTCAGGAACTTATTAGATTCCTTTAGACGAATGTTTTTGGAACTTGCTGGTTACTTTGTTGGGTTTTGCAGTTTGCTTTCCCAGGACATACTAGCTATGTTCCTGGAACTTAGTGATAAGTTTTCAGAATATTCAAGGTGTTTTCCTGGAAGTGTCCTAAACTGAAACTGAACAGGGGTTGTTCCAAATCCTTTAGGAAATGTCCTGATTGCTTTCCCAGAACCGAGAAAGTGCTCTTATGAGAATAATTTGCACATAGTAGGTTGCAGAAAAGTACCTAACAAGTAGAATCAGCTTCCTGGATATTTCAGGAAAGTAACTTCTAACTCCTCCACTTGCTATAGGATCTGGGAAAGTAACCAGTAAGTTCCAAAGAAAACCTTTATTTTCCAGGAAACTAACCTGTAAGTACCAAGAAAGTAGCCCTTTAGTACAGGTTGCATAATATAGCGCCATCAAAAGTTTTTCATGTCAATCTACATGTACAGAATCATTACATCTTACCAGCTGTCAACAACATGTCCCAGATCTCCTGTTCACCATAAAAACTGCTGAAAGGAGACGCCTGGAAATGAAAAGCTACGATGCTGACTGAAGACCTTGCATAGAGGATTCAAATCCAGGTGTCCTCTGCTGCACACTGCCACACCTCATGCTTGCATAAATCCACAAATGTTTCTGTTTACTTAAAAAAGGTAAACATTTCAGTCTGCTTTAAACTTATCCATACATCTCATCACAGTAAAATTTGGAAGAAGATACATAGTTGCACATGGATCTGGTTACTCCGCAGGGGAAAGCGATCCATTGACAGTCAGCAGGCGTATCCTTCCACTAGGTACATGTTCGGACATTTAGAGGATCAGTTCTTTTTAGAAAATAAGGAGGAACTTATTTTTCATCTCCAGCTTCGGCTAAAGCAATCCTCAATTATTTCCATTACAACCCAGATTGACCCTAAATGTGTTTCCTCCACAAACTCACTGACATCTGCAGTGGAAGCCAAAATCTACAATAGTGGTTGTGTCTTTTCAGTGGCGCTGGTGTGTAGAGGTGGTCACACCTCGGTGCTGATGGCTCGGGTGTTGGTGTAGAAATCAGGAGGGCGACCGCGCTGGCTGTCCCTCAGCAGGGAGCCTCGGACAGCGGGCAGCGGCATCGCCAGCGCCTGGTTCTCATAGTGTGTCGGCATGTAGGTGACGCGTTCTCCACCGTTGCGTATCTGGTCAGTGGTACGGATGTAGAAGGGCGAGTCGTAGGGTGAGCAGGTGGGGCAGTAGCGGTGTTGCCCCACGGTAGGTTTGGTGGGGTTAAAGGATTTGGCTGGCTCTGGTGGCGACAGTGACAGAGGGGTGATGATTGGTCCGTCCAGGCCAGTGATGCTGCAGGCGTTGCAAGCAAAGTGTTGCTGAGAGAGGGAGCCATTGTCAGACCCATTCTTCTTACAGCAGTAGTACTATAAACAAAGACATTTGAGAGAGTACAAACATAAATCAGCAAAGAACTTTGGTGACTAAATGTGATCTATTATGGTTCTTGAACTCCACTCTGCTCTGCTCAGTTCTGTCTACTTTGATCAGAATGATCTGTTTCAGTGATTCTTGCCACTTTAAATCCAAATAAGCTCCTGCTGGCCTGCCTCCCAACTCAATATTTACATTTGCATGTGAGAATGACTGCAAACAGATGTGCAATTATACAACCATTCATCTCTGAAAAGCATAAGTAGAGCCTCCTGCACAACCAACAAGAAATCAGAAAGTGGTTTTTGGACAGTAAGTCCAGCAGCCATTGAAAGATCAGTGGCATCAATTTGACATTTTTATTTTTTGCACTTCAAAAACAAATCTGTTTTTACATATTTCCTTGCTAAATACAGTTTTAATTACTAAATTAGATTAATCATCGCAATGAGTCTCTTGTCAGATCAAAAGTACCTTCTGAAAATAACAACGTTTAGGCAGGCATTAAAGACATGGTAACATAACATAAATAAAGTCTTGACCACATCAGTTAATCTATAAAATGAAACATAAATGATAATAAATGCACTTTTAATAAAAACAATATTGAATATGACTGTAGATAAAATGATTGGCTAAAGCCTAGACAGGAAACTTTACTTTCTAGTTTTCTATTGCTTTAACTGGTATTTGGGATTTGTTTTTAACCTTAAGGTGGGTCTTTCCCTCTATAAAACCGCTGTGGTGCCAGACCTTTACTGTGCGAAACCCGTCCGGCCGCATCATACCTGGAGTCTACAGTAGCAGAGCACGGCGATGATACACAGCAGTATCACTGTGGCCAGTATTCCTCCAGTTATGACAACAGTTCCAGCTGTCATCCGACCAGCTCTCCATCAAACTCTGCACACAGAAACCAAAACAGGAAGTTTGCACACCTAATTATGTGCTGCACAGTGCAGGAATTTGCATACACACAGCAGAACGAATGTCCAAATAAATTAATATATTAGTTCATCAGTTTTTTGTTTGCGACGTTTCATGTTTAGATAATTATTCCCTCTGGTTTTGAATGTTGTGCAGCTGGGAGGATTTTTGGAATCCTGAATTATGTGAGATACTAAGACATTATGTTCAAATTTTAAATTATTGTATAATTGGCTTTTCTCTCTTTAAACACTTTTTTTTAAATTAAGGCTGCATTTATTCAACAGAAATTGAACTAATTACATTTTTCCTTACTGATGAAAACAAGCTTTTTTATATCGTTATCTGTTTAGAGATTGAGCTCTAACATTTCAAGTCAAAATTCACAGATTGATGAAGTCTTTATTTAAAATGACTAGGTATAAAATTAGTTTATTTCAAATACCTAATTCACTGTGACTGAATTCCTGCAAATGCCAAAAATAACAGCAATTGTAATTTATGTGTTTTCTAGTCCTACAGAAAACTGTCACATTGTGCAGACCTCGTTGCTACTAAGCAATACTCACGTTCAGCAAAGTAGCTTAACACCTGAAAGCAGACAAACAACGTATCATGTAAAATGAGCGACACATAAAGTTTGTTGTATTGTTAGTAAGTAAGACACACTTACATCAGGGGAGTGTTTGGAAGTTATTTGGTTTGAACTTCAGTCAAAGGAAATTCTCCATGAACAAATCTGAAAAGAGAAGAAAAGAGAAATTAAACTGAAGCTACACTGACTGATTTTCTCCACAAGGTGGCACCAGAAGAACAGAAAAAATATCTCTTAAACTGGATAAAGCCTCGTTTAAGTTTACACTCCTATAACAAAAATAGGGAGCATTAAAATAAAAACAGCATTTGCAGAACAAATATCAGGAAAATCCATACAGCTTGTCTGCGTCTCTCTCTTTCTTGTGCACGGAAAGACTCAAAGACACACATGGATCACCACAGGACAGCTGCAGTAAAAGTGATTTAGAAACGAAGGCTGCAGCTGATTGGAGTTGCTCTGCAGTCTGAGGCTTGTCCAGGTGAAGTGAAAACTATTACTGCTGATAAAAACATGTCCAACCAGCCCAGATTGGTGTGCAGGCAGAGCGTGTAATTTGAAGCAATGAGAGAAAGAAGCACCGTAATGGAAAAAAAGACTAACTGGACAAGTTCGCCTAAAGTCTGAGCACTCTAATTATAACAGTAATTAAGACCAGCAGAAATACAGAAAGTCTCTCACTGAGAGAGCAAACCTTGTGGCATCATATTCAAAAAAATATTGTCATCATGGAGTTTTTGTGTTTATAATTTTGTAGAAAGCAATTCACTTAATAAAATGTTAAATAAGGTTTCATCGTAACCATGTGGAAAAAGTGAAGGACAGTAAATACCTTCCAGATGTATGTGTTTGTTTGTATATTATAATTTATTTTCCTTGCTATCACTTTTGTTTACTTCAGAATAAATAAATGAAAACGCCACAAAACATCCAATCTACCCCTTTTATTAAGTTTAAGTTTGCAGTTTTGGGTTCGCAGCATTCGAACCTCTGAGTGTTTGCAGCTTTTGTTGTGTTTTGCTCCAGGAATGTTTTAGTTTGTCCAACTTAACAAAAACGCAGCACATTTTCCTTCCGGAGTCAATAATATGAGAATCTACAAGCCTGTTTATTTATCTTAGAGAAGATGCAGCGTTGCAGCTGTCCTCTGCCTCCATGTCACCATAACTTCACTCCAACTCATGCAATTCAAATTCAAAAATGCCTTATTGATCCCAAAGGGAAATTAAATGTTACATTATCCATGGTTCTTCAAAGATGACCTCAGTCTGAACTATTTTCTCCAAATAGGGCCAGCAGAGTGACTTGTGTAGGAACAGGAAATGAATCACTGATTTCATCACATCATCCTTTACTCACATAGACACAAAGCTGTACACACATTAGTTTTCATCCTTGCTTCCATTCTTATGTGGCGCTCCGCAAGCAAACTTGCTGGTTAGATAAATCTGAGTTTACCTCTCTTGACAACCTATCTGCATCAGCACACACATTACAAATGCACAAGAGCTACAGCAAGCGGAAGCAAAGCTGGATTATTTACTGCAGAGTGGCCTCGATACCTCTGATAAGCCTCCAAAAAAAACACACTGAATCCCAAAATGGACAAACTTCACCAAATAAATCTGCCTCCTGTAAAATACAGCCACTAGAATTGTGAGTATATTTTTCTATTTCTTGTTTAACTGTAGGAAATTGCAGGCAATCTCAAATTAATTGGACCTCATTTCAGCTGAGCCTCTTTGTTTGCAAAGCAGTACATATATGACCCACATATGAAACATGCACTTCATCTGCAGCAGTCAGAGAAACCCTGCAAGATTCTGCATCTCTATTCTGTCGTAAAACTACACTATTTTACTGAATGTGGTTAAAAACAACTGTGTTTCCATTAAATGGATAAGAAATGTGCTTCTAAATGCCACTCTGTTACAAATGGGAGTCGCACTTCGCTCTCGGCTCAGCACATTCAACACTAGATTGGATGTAGACAAGTCATTATTTTTCTTAAAACATGAAACTGCACCGTTTTCGCTGGAGGCAACAGTTTTCCAAGCTGACATTCATCCCTCATAATGATGGAGCTGGAAGTCTGGATAAGTGTGAGAAATGATGTTGGCTGAAGGTCAGAGTTTAACAAGGACCTTCATACTTCCACCATCTGAGTATTTCCCCATATCACCATTTCTAGACATATTTTCTAAGACATTTGAATTCTCAATGGATTTAATCATAGCAGATGTTTATGTGTAAAGAAGGAGGTTAAATACCAAAGTGTGTATAATTATTATGAAGCTTTTTTTTTCTAGACAAAATGGGCCAAAAGAGAGATTTGACTCTGAAAAGTGACAAAGTACCAAAAGCTTCTCAGAGGGATGCAGGACTCTTGAAATTGCCGAGATCTCGGAGCGTGATCAGGAAACGATCAAACATTTTGTTGCAAAGAGTCAACAGGGTTACAAGAAACATACTGAGAAAAAAACATGCAAATTGACTTCCAAGAGTTTGAGAAGAATCAAGTATGAGATCCCATTAATGTCCACTTCTGACATATTCCAGAAATATTTTTTAATGTTAAAAAAAAGGATCTCAAAAATGTGAATGAACTCAGTGCAAGTGAGTGATATTAAATACAAAACTACATTTTAATAAGATACAAGAAGACATATTTGGATCATTTTTTTCACTGACCCAACTCTGACCAGTTGAAACTTGTGGGCATCACAAAGGAATATTAAAAACTTTGTCTTGGCTTCTTTTTTGCCTCCAAACAAACAATAAAAATAAGCAGAGTCCTGTGCGGCTCCACGAAATAACTGAAGCACCACACGAATTAATTTTGTTTTGATATATAACGGATGTTTTAATAAACCTCTGGTACCTTGAGTAGTCATTACTTGTCCTCCATTTTGCAGCTGTTTGGAGCAGCAACAGCCCAGCAGGCTGAGATTGATGACAGAACATTTCGGTTCAATTACTTGATTTTGCTCAGGGTCATTGAGGTCAGAAAACACGGACTGCTCTCCGGCGTGATCCTGTTGGCCCTCTGAGGCCAGATGATCAATACGGGGGTTGGTTTTTGTGGATAGGAGGAGAAATAGGATGAGAAGGAGTGGGAAGAAAGTTCAGGTCCTTTTCTCACTGCAGCCTGCAGCTTTCTGTGCAGCTGTAAATCCTGATGGCAGATTTATAACTGAAGATCATTATGTCCTCTTCAGGCTACTGTACTGTCTTCAAGCCTGCCAGTTCCTGATTCAGCCCTTTCACACACTCATTTTCAGTCAAAATGTAGCTGTGACCTTTACTCACACAAACATTCACAATGTTTTAAGTCATCAAAGTCAATTTTATTTATTTAACCCAGAAAAACACATCGTATACCATTATTACTTCTTGTTTTTTTTTTCAAAGCAGAACAATTTACCGAATAACTGCTATTTGTTTCCTCAAAGCAAAATCAAGAATCATAATAATGAACTAAACGAATAAGTAACGTTGCATATTTTCAGTGTTTGCCCTATTCAGCGTCTTATTCACAAAGCATGTAGCTCTAATAGGCTCATTCAAACCCACATGTAAAGCACAGGAGGTTAACACCTTGTACGCTCATTTTGCATCAGATCACAGCCCCTCACAATCTAAACCTTTTTCACATCCTGCCGAAATATAATCCCACATGTTTGACTTTCTGCAGGCCTGAGAGGTTTGATGAAGAACATTAAAGAACAAACAAAACCACAGAAAACATCTGACAGTTCAGGAAAAGATGCATCAGGGTCAGGTTTATGTCAGACCTGGAAATGCAGTGAAGCTCATCTTTTCTTTTCTTTCTGGGACATGAACATGGAGGGAGTCAAATATTTAATCAGAAGCTCTAACAATAAGCCTGTCGAGATCACTCCTTCCCCATTACAAGCAAACTGCTGCATCCAGCCCAGTGGGAACATTTCTAACCACGATACAGACTCACTCGGACTTCGAGCTGAATTGATTCTCCGTCTAATTTATGTCCGGCTCAGACAGATTCCTTGTAAAGGACGTGGGCAGGAAAAGCACCTGACGTCAAACATGCAGGCTGCTTTGCATTCCCGTTTTATGAGGTTTACAGGATTTCATTATGGCTGCTGAGCTCCTCCTCTGCCGCCCCGCGATGTGCCAGCTTCTCCTCGCGTTTGGCAGACGTGCTGCATCGCTGCGAGCAAATCCAGCAGCACAGGGCAGAGGACAGGCAGGGAAGCTGTAATTACTCCACTCCTATTTTGCTGGTCAGCATGGCAGGCTCATAAAACAAATTGAAATTGTCGAGCTTTCATCTTTGAATGAACATTGTGCCACAAATAGCACCTAGGCTAATATTCATATCAAGCTTCTTAAATGACTAAAGTAAGAAAGCGGCGGAAAGGATGATGAGGAAAGCAGAGCTGGTTTCTTAAGCTTCAGTGTTTCCATTAGTTAAATCATTGTCTTCAGAAGGAGCCTCAACATTAAGCAGAGCAAATTACATTAGAGACACAGAACATTCATAACATATAAGAGCCACAACCCTGCGGGTGATACTGCTCCTCTTCCTAGGGATGAGAATCAACGTTTGCTTGAATATCTTCAGTCTTTCCTTGACTGATTTCACACATAAATAAACAATTAATCTTTTGTCATCGCATTCTTTCCATTCAATGGATTTCACATCAGTAAATGAATCTAGTCTTTACTAAGTTTAAAATAAGTACACCTTAGCTGCTTTCGAAAGTAGCAGCCAGACGCTCCCCATGTTGATATTTGCTTGTCAGTAGCTGTGAACGCCTCCATTAGAAACAGCAGTTTCAGACATTGGTGGGGTGAATTACTGAGATATCAAACTGATTCTATACCTACAGAAGGACAAAATATATCCTGAGAATATGACATGCTAAGACTGAGTGATATGGCTGAAAAATATCTCACAATATAAACGTTTCATATCAGTCCACATTGATAATTACTGGCTATTTGTTTTTTGCTTTAAATGTCTGAAATGCCGCTAACGCAGTGACTTGACTTTCCCTGTTTCGTTGACGGTTTCTCCTAAACCTGTTCTCCTCTCCCTCTCCACCCCGTTGTTTGTATTTATGAGGAACGGCGGCGAAACCCAGAACTGCTGCAGCAGAAGCTACTCAACAAGCCGTTGCTAGGTAACCAAAGAGCGAGTGAAGTTAGTTGATTCCACCAACCTCGCTTAGAAGAAGATGAGCGACTCAAGTCTTTCCCCTGCCTACATCCCCCAGAATGCTGTGCAGTTCTGGATCAGAGTTCAGTGAAAATACTGAATACTGTATTGGACGTGTTCATCCTGATAAGACACATGGTTGCCTGGCCCTATTGAATGCACATTTTATTGTTTTTACGTGTACTAAAGGGTGACTAAAACCCTAATAATTTTTTTTTTGTGCCCTCCAGGTCATTCACAGAGTAGGTCTGAACTTTGGGTAGTTGTCCTGCTGACCCAATCTGAGGTCAAGATGCTCTGGAGCAGATTTTTGTTTTCATCTATCCTGACCAGTCTGCCAGTTCCTGCTGCAGCAAAACATCCACATAGCATGATGCTGCCACTACCACCCTTAACACAATCCTGTCTCACAGGTCTACCAATAATAATGATTTAGAGTTTGATGTTTGACCTCTGACCTGCTCTCACATGAAGGAGCTTATATAGCTGGACTCAGTTTAAATTGTAGAAACAACTCCCAGGCTCAATTTGGAGCGAATATTTATGTAAATGTTGTTTCTATCTTTAGTAAATTTGTCAAAAACTCAATCGTTTTTCCACATTATCATAATTTAGTATTTGGGTGTAAAATTCTGAGGATTTAAAATGATTTGGAAAAAGGCCTTAATGTGAGAAATTCTGGAAAAACTGAAGCGCTGCGAATACTTTCCAAACTTCTTTCTGTATTTTTTTCTCTGTGAGTTTTTATTTTTAAGTTCACATTAAAATCCCAGATTCCTTCAGCTGACTTCTTTCCTTTTAGACTCAGCTATGTGCAAAATCAGCACAGACATGAACTGAGAGCTTCACCTACAACATATATGTGGAGACAGCTTTTTTTAAATCAGTCAGTCAGGCTGTGTTTTATTAGCCCTCAGTCCTTAATGAGTTTTTCCCACAGCTGTCAATACAGACCACAGCCTCATGAAACATAAATAAGGAAGAACTTCAGCATGTTGGCTAAAAGCTGACCTTCAGCTTACAGGACGGTAACTAAATCTGCTGAACCGTCCTGCCGGCAGACAGACAGACAGAAAATGCAACACTTCCAGGACAAACATCTCCTCAGATCTCAGATCTGAGAAAGCAGCTGCGTGACGGTTCACTTATGAGAATTAAAAGAAATTTTAAAGAACGCTCAGCTCTTTTTCCTCCTACGTAAAAGCATTAACTTGTGTTTTGATAATAAAACAAGGTCCTGTTTTCTTATTCCTCCACCTGCACCGTAACGCTGCAGAAACATCCCAATCTACAGAGATGAGTGTTTTTGAAATATTTGGTCATGGATGTAGATATTGGAAATGCAAAATTTTCTCTAAAATGTTATAAAAAATGTTGAAATAAATTAGGACCTCACTTATCTATATTTACTTAAAAATGAGGAAAAAAAGAGGCAAAATGTTACCTAGCAATCAGAAACAAAAGTCCTCTGTTTGGAGCAGAAGTAGATGACATTCACCACACACACCAAGCAAGTTTACCTTGAAAGCAGACTCAAAGACGCTAGATGAAGTCCCCAAAAAATCTAAAATGTCATCATGAGACGTGCAGCAGGATCTCGTTGGCATAACAACGAATGTTTTTGTGATCACAAAGAGACTGATCAAGTTGTTGCACTCCGAGAAAAAAGAAAGGCCGGTTGTTGTATCAACCTTCCAGACCTCTCAGCTCTTCTGGTTCTAGTTTTTTCTGCACCCCCAGAATCAGAACCAAACATGGAGAAGCAGCATTCAGTTTTTATGCTCCTTTAATCTGGAGCAAACTTCCAGAAAACTGAAAAACTGCTGAAGCACTGAGTTCTTTTAAATCAAGGCAGAAGATTTGCTTAGAGCTGCCTTTGACTAATGTTAACTGGAACATCATCGATTTTATCTGTATTCCAACCTTTCATTACTTTCCTTAAAACACTTTGAATTGCCGTGTAGCTGCAGAACTCTGAGAATTTCTCTTGCTTCCCAAAAGCGATTATCTAACTTTGTGCGTGAAGTCAAAGGGTTTTGTGTATCTGTGCGTGTGTTTGTCACTCTGATCATATCAGGAAGCGTCCGTGTTTTTGATGAGTCACCACAGACGCAGACGCAGCAGCAGCAGCAGCAGCAGCAGCAGCAGCTGAGCTACATTTGCAGATAACAGCGGTTCTCTTCCAGGGGCCTGAGGCTCTGCCAACAAGACTTCCTCTCTGTGGCCTCATCTTTACCGATTCCACTTCGCTTCACGGCCGCGTTCATGGTCACGCTGCAGGTTGCAAAGAGCCGGTCCTGCAAAGTGTGAACTAAACCCAAGACCTGGACTGAAAGGTGAAGGCTGCTTCTGTTTTTGAGTGACTCATTATTAAACACTTTAGGTTAGAGGTTTGTGAACAATACTGTTAAGAAGAAATGTTTCTTCTTCATCTCATTCGAAGAAGTAAACAAATATAAGCGGCACAACAAATCAGGATGACTGGAATCAGTTCATTTTGCAATGATCTTAAAAACCTCCTTAGAAAATCTGAATATTAAATCAAACGTATTATAGTACATTAACAGTCATGGAGAAGATTGCTGACTTGACAGTTGAGTAGTCCGTTTTCGACACCCTGAAGGCGGGCAAGACGCAAAACAGCTGTCCGTTCAGACTGCTGTGTTGTTGAGGCAGAACAAGAAAATTATTATTTTACAGAGTTTAGCAACAGGAGTGTTTCAGAAATCAGCTTTGATGCAGCACATTAGATAAATAGGGTAGAGCTGGAGGTGGGTGGCTTAAATATGGACTTAAATCTGTCCAGAAACAAAAACATTTCCATTTATAATACACCTATTTAGGACACCGGTCAAATGAAAAAGTGACATTTGTATCATTAAACTGCACACAGACACTGCATTTAAAAAGTTAAAATTGAGTTGAAGGGGAAAAAAATGTAGAAAAAGGACTTGATTGCTGTTAAGTGGCCTGAAATCATCTTTTTTACATGAAAGTACATTTAGCATTTGGAGTTTAGGAGGCCAGTTTCAATCAGAGATTATTTGTGACAACATGTCATCTACTAGAGTTGGTTTATTATGTTTTATTAAATCCAAATTCAAACACATTTAGAGCATAAAAGCTTCCTTCTGTTTATAGGCTTTGTGGAGAGAATGATTTCGTTTTCAGGATTTTCCTGCTGCCCACAGGAATCCAGATCCACTGAGCTGGATTGGCTTTCAAACTGGCCTAACAATGTAATGTAGGATTTCCAGATTTTGAACTGAATTGCTGATATTCAACATGTATTGAGATGCCCTCCGTATCTGAAATGATCATTTTGAACTGAATTAGACTGAATTCTATTAAACTGGATGTAAATTGGGCATGCATTCTCACATGAGATTAAATTTGCAGAGAATAAATTAAATGGAGGACGGTTTTTCTTACGTGACCCAGAAAACTGTGAAACAGTCTGATCTAACTTTCTGCAGCTCTTTGTGACGGTCCTGTCCTAAAACGTTTGCACTTTGGACACTGATTGGTCACAGCTCTGCACTACAGTGCACTCAACTGGCAACAAGAAATACCAATCCTGCAGCCACAAAACCCTTAAGGGATTATGAATTATTCAATCACAGCCCCTGAAACACTGAAACATTTCCTTCTTTGCTGGTTCTAGACTGCACACATGCACAAACATACAAACATATAAAGACTGCACAGCTATGACACACACTTCCATGCATGTTGTTCCAGCAGAAGTGCTTTACAACCAAACCAGGCGGAGTACTCTAACCCGCCTGTGGGTCAGATAGAGACCAAATCTGACAGCTAGCCATTCTCTACAGCAAAAATAGCTTTACTGATAAAAAGAAAAAAGAAAAACTAATTTAAATTCTTCTCACGGAGTACGTTTTACTCTAAAATTATGTCCGGAACTCTGTCTCAGCAGGGTAAGATCTTCATTAATTGAAGAATACCAAATGTCACAGTCAAACCCTCAGATGTTCTTCATGTCTGGACGTGATGCAAGAATGTGGCTCCTGTTCTTCTAACCACATTTACACAACGTTGTAGGAATCGTTCCAACCGGCCGCCTCAGTTCTTTAATATTACAGCTTTTCATCTATTTTACAAAGCATGACTAAGATACAAGGAATTTTATGGATGAAGATTAGGGTTCAATAAAAGTTGAATTGTAATAAATCTTCACCACTAATTATTAGAGATGAGCTGATCCAATATTAAAATCTTTATCTGTCCCGGTACTGAAAGAAATTCTAGATCGGGTATCGTGACGATGTGTCCTATTAAAAGGGCAGATCTAGGCAGATCTATTCAGCCTAATTCTATGCTTTCAGCTCTGAACAACCTCATGCCTTAATATTTATCACTCATTATATTTATAATTTATATTTGCACTTTCTCAACCTATTGTTTTGGTCAGTTTCATTTCCTTTATTATTTACTTTTCATTGACTGAACAACTTTAAGTTGTTTTGTTTTTACACATTTGACCAAGTTTATAAAGCTGGAATGGAGCAGAGTTATAAAATAAATTTGTCTACGCTTTGTAAAAAAAAAAACATGTTAAATCAGTTCAGCACTGATTTTCTGCATCAGATCACAGTCAGCACCTTTTGTCTATATCAAAAACTATTTTAATACGTTTAATTGGGTTTAATTATCCTGGTATCCTTGCAAATGGTTCAGACTATTTAAATAAATGCAGACATAATCAAAAATAAGAAAAATGTAATCATTCAAGCGCTGAGGGGTTGATTTACATGCAGCGATGTCTCAGAAACAAAATGTAAAATTTCATTTTTTTGGAAAGAGTAGAATTTATTAGAATAAATAGTTATTGAAAGTGACCAGTGGCCTATTGTTTATTGAGTGACAACGTAAATAAAAAAAACTATTTACTTTTACAGGAGAAACCCCTTGTTTTATAAAGAATCTCAGAACATGGAAGATCCGTTTGTTACTTCATGTCAGGAACACGTTCGATTTTAAAAAGCTTTTGTAAAAGCTTAAAAACACACATCTGTTTACTACAAACAGCGACACTGTCAGAGCTTTTAAGGTGATGCAGGTAAATTAAATCTGATCTTCAGGCAGCAGCAGGCTATATTTTTGTCAGCTTTGAGCTGTTGGCTCATTATTCAACCTGTATTAGATATATTTTGTCTGTTGCTGCTCTGTTGGCAGTGGCAGCCCTGACTACAGACTCCTGTGGGAAATCAGCCCACTTCCTGTTGCATCGGAGGCAGAGGAGGAGCAGCGCGTGGAGGCAGAAATTGGGATGATACAAAGAGGCTGCTCTAAGGTTATTTAGTCAAGCTGCACTTTTCATCCTTCCTGTGTGAGAAATGGGGTCAATGTAGCGCATGCAGCACTGCACCTGCTGCTGAAGTGGTGATGTAAAAGCTCTCCGGACTGTATTTCATAGCTGCTTTTTGCACGTAATGTACAGAAAAGCCAAACTGGAAGCAATTTTTTCTTTGTTTATCCTGAGAATGTTGTTTCAGGGAATGAAAACTAAAAGAAAAGAAAAAAGAAAAAACTCTTTACTGTACATTTAACTGTTTTCACGAAAGAGGTGCAGGAATAGGAAAACACATCCGGTCCCATCTTTACCAATTTATTTGCAGGCAAATCTAGAATGCTGACTTAAATTTCCTGAAGTGACATATTCTTACAGATGTCTGCCCGCCCTTCCAGTTTTTTGCTATTTAATGTAGTTTTTGGAAAGGGTTTAATGAGGAGAATATAACAAATTCTTGCAAATATTTCCACAAAATTGGAGATTTTTATTGAAAATAAAATCACGAAAACAATCGTGAAATCCTGAAGGAACTGATGTGTTTGAGTTAGCACCTTCTTCTACCTCAGTTTTTCCTTCCACTTAACTTTTTCTTATTATATTGCAACAGTCAGCTTCTGTAACAATATTTCAGAGGTTGAATCTTTGACTGTCAAAACAAAATCTTTCTATACAAATTCCTTCTTTTGAATTGAAATACTGAAAGAAAGTTTTAAAAGATCACACAAACTTGTGTTTCGTTCCATTCAAACCCCAACATGGTTTAATTTCTGGACAAATGTATGTGGCTTTATTAAACTTTTCAGCACTTCTTTACCCAAAAGCTGACTGCCTGAAGTATAAGTTTCAGTCTCTGCCTTACATCATCCTCTCTCAGCCTGTTTTTAATGAAATGTCAGAAGAAAATCACAGCAGCTGCAAAATGGCAAAACCCCCAAGACTCGGTTCTTAACTGAGCTTCTTTAGTCACTTCCAGTACAATGACAGCTGGAAGTTAAACATTTTAACGTTGAGAGTAAACATGGACTGTATTATGTATAATTTAACAAACACTAATGAAATGAGCTGACGGAGTAAAAAAAATAAAATAAAAAATCTATTTGTGCAGCTTTGTTTCTCCATAACAGCATACCTGGTTCAGATGCTCGGACAGCGCATCCCGAAGCGACCCAGTGGATCCAGACCGAGAAAAGCCGCCAGCATCCTTATCTGAGCCGCAGAGGAGCGCTGGCCATGGGACTGCGGCGGAACTTCTCCAAGGATGAGCCGGAGTCCGGAAACAAACACAAACCCCTACAGTCCGAGGGACCGACGCACAGCAGGTCAGGCTGACCAGCGTGGAGACATCCGGGACCGGAGGTGCACAACCAGACGGGTCAGAGGACGGAGACACTCCGGGACAAGCGCCTTTTTACGCGCATGTAGCCTTTAAAGCGACGGGTTCACCTTCTGATCTTCACGGGAATCCAAAGACACAGATGTAAAGGAAGCATAAGAAATGCTGAAAACATTTAAATGAAATGAACATCCAACAAGTGATGGACTCGGAGGCAAAAGCAGCAGCACTGGTGGGATGACAGGGAGGAGGAGAAGGAGGAGAAGAGCCGCCCCGCGTCACAGACCCTCTCTCTCTTGCAAAAAGAGAGAAAAAAAAAAACGTGATCTCCTTTATTACACAAGCTGCACTGTGAGGATATCTGCAAAAAATACAGCACGAAACAGTAGGAGCATGATGAGGGAAATGACTTAACCTGACCTTTTCAACTGTAGATTTTTGCTGAAAAAATAAGACAACTCGTCAGTCTCCAAAATGCTGCCTTAATCTGTATAACTGCAGCTTAAACACCTGAAACCCAGATAAAAAGACCAGTTAATAAAGCAAAACCTCCCTCTGTTCTTTAATGGGATCAGACCCAAACAGACGTCTCTTTATAAACCTTTGTTCTCTGAAGTCACAATTCCCCAGAAGTTTCCCACCAACCCCAACCTCAGCATCCAACATGGCCGCCACACAAACTGCCTCACTAGCTGCTCAGTACAGGTGAAGCTGTTTGGGTCGACCACTTTGTGTTTATTCCTGGATCTTTCAAGAAATTGAAAACCCAACCTTCCTGCATCTTGAAAGAAGCCTTGATTTATTCATTTACTTATTTATACAGCACTCTAAAAACCAAAGGCAACCAAAGAGCAGTGGAGGTCAATCAGAAAATACAAAGTAAAAAATAAAAATCAACTATAAGAAATGTTGGTGATTGCGCAGAACAACCATCCTACTAATTTCAAAGACGTTAAACCTTGTGGCATTTGTCATCAAGGGTCATGGATGCCTAAAACAGAATCCAGACTAATGCATGAATTTGCATTTGTCAAACGCTTGATCAGCTGTTCAACACCCTGTTTGAATCTTCTTTTTGCAATTTCAAACAGAACTTACACTATCTTTAATTTGGCGAGTTTCAAGATTTTATTCATGAATATACAAATGCCTCTCAGCTGGGTTCAGCATGTTCTCAGGAAAGTGGGCGATGTGATGTACAAGGTAGAATAATACCACAGTAAAACCACAAACACAGACCTCTGAGCTACAGTAATTGATTTGCCCTAAATCACTGCTCCCTTAATCTACTTACTGTTGCAACCAAGTCAACGCAAATATCAATAGAGAAGGAAGGTCTGGCTGACTAAACAGGGCTCTGCTTGTGTTACAAACCAGCAGAGGCACTTAGAGATTGATGCAAGCAGAGAGCTGAGGACATGAGGGTGGTGGAAGTCTGCGATCACACAATGCTGCAGGAGTAAGAAATCTTAAGCAAAAAAGAAAAAAGGGGGAGGGAGAGGAAGCTGAGGGAGCAAGATATGCGCAAAGCTTCTGTATAACATGCTGCAGGAGATCTGCTCAAAAGGAACAGAGAGTTTCACCTCATCTGGGATGTTTTCAGGTTAAAATGGTTTATTCATTTAAACTTTCCAGGGCCACGTCTCAAAAAACAAACAAACAAAAACCTCAGAATGACCATCCACTAACTATTTTCTGCACACAGAAAATAGTCAATATAATTATCTGCTGTTCTTGTGACCAGCACTTTTTATTCCAACCTGCACACAAAATCTTCACGCTTCACTCCTCTTTAAGAATAAACCAAAAGAGGGAATCAAATTTGAAGTAAATCATAAAATTACTGAATTGCACATCAAGTTTTTAATAAACCGATGCCTAATAAATGTTTACACGAACAACCCGTCCACTCAGCTTTGAATGAAAGTTGGAAGGATCTAATCTAACTTTAAACTAGACAATACAAATATTTTTGGTCAAGTTTAAATACTTTTCTGGGCTCCAACTCCACATTCCTCCTTTTTGTATTGAACCAAAGAAATTCAACAGAACTCTGGGAGATTTCTGCAGCTGTCAGAATTAAAAGGTGCATTAAACTTCACTATCTTACAATCTGGATTTTTTTACTTTATTAATACCAAAGACAAATTAAATGTTGTTCCAACTTGCACAATTTGAAACAAGAATCGTCGAGGTTGATATCTGTGAGAAGCATCTCCTGTAGCAGTCCATAATACAGCAATTCTGAAGAAGCCTCTGACTGAAGACACTGCTGTATTAGTCTCACAAAAAGGACACTCAGGTTTGTCCAAATGTCCAAACATGTTCTGTTTCATAAAGAATCCTTCTTTGCACCAGAATCTCCAGATGTTCCAGCGTCGCCACCAGAACAGAACCAGCCTTCTTTACCAGATCGTTCAGCTTTTTCCGCTCTGTCTCTGATGCTGCTGACCCATCAGGAAAAGGCAGAGGAGATTGCACTCTCCACAACAGATTTATAGAAGATATGCTGCAAACACTGACGTGAAGGGCTGCTTCTTTAAAAGCTTTTTAAGTTTAAATTCAGAAATTCATCATAAATTCATGATCAAATTTAAATAGTTGATACTGTAGTATTCAAGAAACCCTAGACAGAAAGAATGAATCGTCAGAGGGAAGGATGTGCTGATGATGTTCAAGTTAAATGATAATTTACTGGATCTTTCCCCTATTTGGAAAGATGAAAATTAAGCAAAAATATTTTGCACACCGTTTAAATAATACTCCAGAGCATACACTTCAATTTAAACATTTTTTCCAAATGTAAAATAACCTGCAGTGTTTAGACCAGCTAATGCAAAGCATGGCAGTATTTTCCAGGAGTTTGTACTCCGTGTATGATTGTATTTGAAAGAAATAACAGCGCTGTATTCAGGGGGAGGTGCAGACACTAGATCTGAGCATCAGATTGCTGGATCAGTCAGCAGTGACCTTCCCTCTCATCATCATCATCATCATCATGCCAGACTGCTCTTAGTATTACAAGATTACATTTTAGCCAGACGGGAAGTGCATGATGCTGCAGGAGATGGATGATGGAAAAGTTTCAGGTATCTCAGTGTTTAAATGACGGAGGTGACACCAAAAATAGAGCCTCCCATCCACAACTATAACAAAACGTTTCCACCGCTGACGCTGCAGTGATTGAGTCTGGGCTTAAAACACAGACAGAAATCAGGGTTCATGCACAGTGAAATTCAAACACCTTTCAAGCATTTCAAAGGTAAGCTTTCAAAACTTTCCACTCTCCCAAAAAATGTTCCTGCAAAGTTTTTGACATTAAGAAATTAGAAATAATTTTGGAAATAGTGATAATTTTGGTGATTCTAACTGACCTGAAAAAAGTTTAGCCTGATTTAAAGTCAGTGAGAAAAAAAAATCCTTTTTATTAGATTAATAAAAATATCTGGTTTAATTGTAAATAAATTTAGCCTTTAAATCAATCATTAGATTACACTCATATACTTATTATATGAATATTATGTTTTTTAAAGGACCTCAAACATTTAAGTGTAAATATTTGATCTTACATTTAAATCAAGTATAAAATCAAGCTTTTGATTTTATTCTTAAACATAAATCAAATGTTTTATGCCATGAGACAGATAATCTGTGGCAAAAACAACAACAATTAAACAACTAATTAGCTGAAATCAATTAGTTGTTTAATTTCAATTAAATTCCATCGGTCAGTTTTCCATCAGTGTCTCCTCCTTGATTCAATACATCACTGACAAACTGTGAGGAAAAACTGTACAAATCCTGCACAGCTGTGTAAATACTTTATGGGTTAAAGCAAACACTGCAGCCTTTAACTGCGCAGCTTTTTAGAGCTGTGTACAGATGAGCAGCATCTCCATGGCAGCATGTAGAGGTAAGAGGTCACACCGAGTGTGTGTGTGCCAAAAGAGCTAATTTTGTTTCCTTTGTGTGGATGAAGCACTGATTTGATGTTCATCTGCCCATCCCTGGTATTATTACTGGAGAGACAAAAGCAACAATAAAACACCAGAATAGAGTTTATTTGTCAATTCCCACTTAAAAAAAGAAGCATTATTTAGAGATATATATCCAGCAGTCTAACCTGAGGAACATCTTTTTAGAAAAGTATGGAGGATGATTTAAGACTTCTTTATTAAGATCGGGGTTTGAGAGCCTGATCATTAAGCGAATCCCCAAATTCATTATTATCAGAGTGGCTGCCTGGCAGCTGCAGGGTTTAAAGTGGTGCAGCAACATTAAAAAATCAACAAGAAAATCTACCTGGAAGCGTTCAAGTATGAAGAAATACAGCAAAAAAAACTGATCCTCCTGAGTGTCAGCTGCAAGAAACACTTGATGCATTCAGCATTTCAGGTTAAGAGAGCCACATCTGTGGATGTCGTCCTCCAGTCTCCTGCCTTTATTGTCGGACATCATCCAAAATAGAGTAGAAATAATCTTTGATTGAGAATTCAAGAAATTGCTTTAAATGAGCAAATAAAAGGCAGTTAAAAATCTAAAAATGCTGCCAAAAAAACTTGTCCAGCTTGTTTTTTTCATGGAGTTCGTCAATATTAGTAGACCATAATCAACCCTGTTTAATCTAATGACTAATTAAATGCTGAGTGGGTAATTTTTGTCAAACCAGACAAAAAAAAAGGAAAGTAGCCAGAGAATATTGAGAACTTCAAGGACAAAAAGGAGAAGTAAAGGAAAAGCAGAGAAATGTGTGAGATGATGGATAATGACTAAGCATTAAACTGCTTGCTCTATGTAAAGCCATTCATCAGCCATCCTGCAGCTCTCTCTGCTCTTCACTCAGAGCTGCTTTCATTTTCAACAACATTTCATCACCTAAATGAAGAGAAAGCAGGTCGGCTAAAAACTGCAGTCTGACATTAATATCACTCTATACTGGAAGCAGATGTGCAACTTTAACAAGTCATGATAAATTACCAGAGGTAAAAAATCGACCGTACATGCAGGAGGACAAATGAACATGACTCACTTGGTCAGAAATCCTTTAAAGCTCCAGTATTTACCTTTTATTAAAAACTATATTTTGTTACATATTTGTTGAAACTGTGTCATAACGGTATGCCAAGAGACACATAAACTATGAAAAAGAACAACAAAAAGCAAGCTCCTCTGCCTTCTCCAGAGAAAAAGTGTTTTTTCTGTATTGGTAAGTTTTTTCTCCACCATTATTTTTGAGCAGTGCGTACACAACGCTGATTGACAGCACTAAGACCGTCTTCCTGGCTCTGGTTGGTTGTTCATTCCTTTTGAACCTTTTTTATTGCAAATGGCAAAAATTATAGAAACCTGTTCATATCTTATGTTACAACTACAAACAAACCTTGTATGATTTCTACCCATTTATGATTTTCAGTGTAGCAATATTTTGGTAACAAAATGCAAATCGATGTTGCATTTTGAAAATAGCTGCGAATAAAAGCGCAATCATGCAGCCGTACATCTCTGAAAAGCAATAGTAAAGCCTTCTAAACAACCAAGAAGAATGCAGCAAGTGGCTTCTTAATGGTAAGCCAACAACAAAACAAGAGTCTTTTCCAGCAGCCATTGTACAGTGCACACAGTGGTAAAACCAGTACACCAAACTGGAGCTCCGTTTGGGTTACTGGGTGAGGGGGCAGAGCTCGGCTGGCGTTGCCAGGTAATGGTGGAAAGCCAGATGATTGTGACTTAACGTTCAGAAGGTTTTTGAAACTGCTCATTTTTCAGACACCAAAAGAGAGCTGGGTGTTTTTTTTAAGCTCTTTGGCTTAAAAAAAATAGAAGTATAAAAATTAGAATTTTAAATTTTAGGTTCCCTTTAAATATTTGTCTTAAATATTTAAACCGCAGTGTTAAATATTTAGTCTTTGTATTAACATATCTACAGCGCACACTCAGGACTGAAGCACTGCTCGCTAGTTTGTTCCTAATGTCACAACATGCATGCATGCAAGTCTGTTCATGCCAGATATAGTTTATAGCTCGAAGTCCTTTGTTGTATAAATCCTGCCTTATGCAGCAGTGGGTCAGACGGGAGAGAGAGAAGCAAAAAAGGAGAAGCACTTTGTTAAAAAATTATATTTCTATTGGTAAATTATATTTAAAATGATAATTGAACTCCATGTTATTTTATTTAGAGGGAAGCAATGAGGGTTGGACTGCAGAAAAGATGATGCTGGAAGAAAGACGGAGCACAGAGCACATATTGTCTCTGTTGTCACTGAGCATGGCAGTTTGATGCATTGCACTCTCGATAAAAGGACAATACAGCGAATGCGTACAGGCCTGCAGATCTGCATATCAATTATTTGTGGCGGCCATAGATATTGCTTAATGGAACTGTCCAAGTCTGACATAGTATATTAACTATGCCTGGAGCCCAGCTGCAGCTGGTTGCTGCGGACAAACAGAGGCTGGCCGCGTCCAGATCCAGGTGCACAACTGGAGGAAGAGAAGCAGGGAGGAGGATCCTGTCCAGCATGGATTACAGTTTATAAATGATCAGAAAAAAAAACCAGTTTAGTCCAAATAAATACGACAGCAAAGATGGTTAGGACCAACTTTAGAGGGGTTGTTGTAGGACTCCTGACCCTGTTCAGCTATGCAACATAGTGGACAGACATTACAAAACCACAAACTTATCAAATATCTTAGTATGCTTGAAATTAGACCAAACTAACTAGCAAGTATCTTTTCAGCAAGAAATAGGAGCTTGTTTGAAGTCAGTAACTCCTTAATATCGATGAAAAATTATCAGTTACAAGTGAAATCTGCCAGTGATTCAAGACAATTTTATTTAGAGGAAAAAAATGTCTTGTTCTATTAGTATATTATTTGGCATTTTCTAACATTGTCAAATAAAAACTTACTGAAAAACTGTGTTGAAGACAGAAAAACCCCAAAATCCACAAATACACATTTAGACAGAAACCTGTAGAGTTTCCTTCTGAAAGTCGAGTGTCAGGTTTGGAACGTAAATCCAAACATCTGCTCATCGTGGTTCAGATGTTCTGCTGCTGTTAGAAGCTAATTCAGCTGCAACCTCATTACTCCAACCCTTAATAAGGTTTACAGTCTCCATCTTACCAAGCCTCAGCCTTCTGCAGCCACACTAAACACACCAATGGTGCATGACGCAATGCTTGGTGCACAGTGCATATCTTTGTTATGCTTATGGCAAAAAATAAATGTTAAACTTCAGTACAAATCTTGAAAAACTTAATTTTTTTTTTCTAAATTGAAATATGTCTTAAAATATTGTCCAGTTCGAACATTAAAAACCCCCAAAACAAAACAAAAACAAACAAAAAAAAACAGTCAAACCAGAATATCTATGAATTAATTGATGCAGAGATGTAATTTATTAGAATCACATGACCACATTTCCTTACAATAGATTATGGATATACGAAATAAAAGCAATTTAAATAATCGGGTGAGAGACTGAGAAAATGATCGCTCCTCATGGTGGGTCTGAGCTGATTGGAAACATCCAAACATTACAGCCAAATGTGAAATAAAACAAAATCAAGGGGTTAAATAACAATATGTTGTAAAAAGTTTTGTTTTAATGGGAAACATCACATTTATATCAACATGAGGTAAAACATTAGAAACATATCCGATTTAAACACCAAATAAAATAAGATGTTCTATTGATAACATTTATTTTCCAA
This sequence comes from Poeciliopsis gracilis, assembly GCA_911649635.1. Taxonomy (NCBI): domain Eukaryota; kingdom Metazoa; phylum Chordata; class Actinopteri; order Cyprinodontiformes; family Poeciliidae; genus Poeciliopsis; species Poeciliopsis gracilis. Next base: position 528,420 of record CAJVRI010001524.1, on the reverse strand, counting down.
AACAAATTCTATATTACATTACTTTCATTTTCAACAGAACTCTGAACCATTTTAACGTTATCCTAAACAGAAGTATTACTCTAGAGAATTAAAGTATGTAAAACAAGAAGCCTATGTAAAGTTATTTGCACTTATAAAAAGATAAACAAATAAGACATACTGTTCAGCTTAACTGTTAGAAAACAGCAGCAAATACAACAATCAAACATAATTTAACAGTTTCACTAATCTACATTTAAACAAAAATCCACAAATATAAATGTTCAGATCTATTAGACAACTCAAGACTTCTATGACGCAATTAGCTGACCATCATCTCGGTGTGACTTTCATTCATCTGGTATGAAAGTTGTTGAGATGTCGGAGTCGGAGCCTACCTGGCCCCGAAGACGGGAAACGGGATGCCAGAGTTTCGCACAAGGAGCGGAGACATCGGTGAGCCTAGAAACACAATTAGTAACCAGTTCAGAGCTACAGTTTTATAGATTTATTTTTCACATCTGCTATAAATGCCACCTTTCTCATGATCTGGATCGAATAGCACACAATATCAATCCAAACCCGGGAACATTATGCTGAAAATGTGGGCCAAATCTCACAATTTGAATTTTGTAATTTGTGCATTTGATTTAACAAACTTCCAAAGATCAAAGTGTCCAGCAGGTTTAGCCTGACGCTAGCATTGGGCTGCATGTTTCTGAACAGCATACCAACTTAGAAAGGTCACATGAACACCATCGAGAAAAAAACAGAAACATAAATTAAAAACCATATGATCCTAATTGGTTTGCAAATTTAGAAAACTTGAGCTAAACTTAATCTTTGACATTTACAGTCATAGCTGAAGAAAAGAAAGTCGTAATTTCTTTACGACTTTTAGACAGAATTTTCAGCTTTATTCTTGTACATGAGTGTCAATCTGAAGATTTCTGAGTTTTTGGACGCATTTTCTCCTCAGTGGCCATTTTTTCTCTTTTATCTTCCATCTTCTAAAGCACACACGCCTTAATGACATTTTTGCCCGTGGATCTACGTTTTCAGAGTTGAATTCCTGCAATATCAGGTCTTTCAGCTGTAAGTCTCTGGGAAACATAAACCATGGAGAATCCAGGCATGTCCAGTAATCTTTCATGTACTCCCTCACATGACTACCAAACGTTTCCATCTTTATTTGAGCAAGAGTGTACATTGCTACAGTTTGTCTCCCCGCTTATCCTCGCATTAAGATGATGCAAGTAGAAGGCGTTGGGAGCAGCACTGTATCAATATCACAGCAAAAGCAATGAAAGCAGCTTGTTGGGTCAAATAGCTCTGGTAACAGGTCTAATTGGATCTGTGTCAGGTTCTCACTGCAGGTACATCCACCACTGGGAGCAGCAGGACAGAAATCAATACGCCCTTTCTGCATCCATGGACACGCTCTAATTTCATTAAAGGCCTTTCTCTCACTGAGCTTCTAGAGTAAAAGCGAAGTGAATGAATATGCATGGGCAGGTTAATGAAGGTCACTGCATTGATGTTGGGAAATTAGTTTGGCGAAGAAAAAGGACAGCGAAAACACAGAGATGTGTACGCGAGTCATTATTAGAGGCTTCATATTTATTAAAGCAAAACTGAAATGCTGCTTCTTTTAGCTCTAATCAGGCTTTTTTTTATGATCATCAAAAATCACCAAAGTGTGTTTGTACCTATAGTGCAGCCCTGGTTCAGTCTCTTCAAAATCGAAGACGGTTCAGTAAACGAACTGGTCAAGACCTTCGCTGGTTGATTCAGCTCCTCTTGAGCAGAGCAGGAGCTGGAGTCAGAGCTGGGAGTACTGGGTGGAGAAGTGATGGCAACTTCCTAAAGAGCCAAGAATAAAACAACAAAAAAAACAATAAATATAACCAGAAAGTATTTGTATTTCCTGAATTTAAGCAGTTCTTTTTTGGTAAAGTGAATAAAAATCATGTTTTTGTCACATTAGTTTCGGTTTGACAGAGAGCGGCGGCGGTATTCCTGGTCTGGATCAGGTCTGGAGGAGCCAGAGGCGCAGTCGTTTGTAACGTTGATTCATCAGTAAAGGCCGCGCCTTGATCACTGCAGGGCGGCGTTTGATCCATTAGGAGGCCGCTGCATGGGTTCAGCTCTGTAACCTTTCAAAATACACAACAAGCAGTTGGATACAACAGATTACCTCATTTCAGTTTGAAGCTCAATAATTGATATAACTTCCCTAAAGGGCAAAATATATAAAAATAAAAATCTAATTAAGAGGCCACAGGCGGCCACAACGTATGTACAGGCGGGGAGGTTGCTGTGGCCCCTAAAAATTTAATTAAGAGGCTTTTTAATCTAAGATAAGATGAAATAAATCCATTTCACACTGAAACTTGGAGAAAAACAAAAAAGCAGGAGCAGAGTTCAGTTTCTATCCTGTGGTATATCGCCTGTGGTTAGTTATTTTCAATTCTTTATTTATAGAATATTCTGACGATATCTAGACATAAAGTCACATTCAAAGGGGCAAGGCAAAAACTGCAGCCATCCATTCAGAGCTACTTTTCTTTCACTCTCATTTCAGATGATGACAATTTTTCCTCATCCATTAGCATAAAAAAATGAACAAATAATAAAAAAAATTTGCAGCAGAAATGTCTTTACCCATAAACACTGGAAAGGAAATTATACTCATCTCTCTTTTCTTACCATGAAACTCCCATGCTACAGATTTAAAATTAAAACTTTATTAGTGCCGAAACAAACAGGCAAACAATAAAAGTCGTGGTCATCATACCTGAATATGAGGGATGAATTCACTCTCCTCAATCAGTTCCAGAGAAGGCATCTCATCATCAACATCATCAACCTGAGCAGCAAAAATTAATCACATTTAAATTATAATTCCTAACACACAGAACTGGGATCAGGATTTAAGTTCAACTGACAATTGTTACTTTTGAAACATCATTGTGAACCGGTTGGTTTACAGCCAATTAACTATTTGGTTGAGAATATTTTATATATATATATATATATATATATATATATATATATTTATATATATATATATTTATATATATATATATATATATATATATATATTTATATATATATATATATATGTAAAAAACTATGTTTATTTGCATGCAAAAGCATTCAGAAGCTCAAGACTCTAATATTGTATGGAGTTTCCATGTGAAGATAAGAAGCAGCACTATAGTGATCAACCCTCCATCCACTGTCTAAAAAGAAAAAGTTGACTTATTTTCTCTTTATAGTCTCAGATTTTCTAAAACATAAATCTGAGCTGAAACATTTGACATGAAAACAAGCCAACACAAGGAAATTTCAATGATTTTTGTTTGTAATTAGTTTTGTTACACCATTTTATTGTGTAGTCGAGTTTATTATAGCATAGTTTTATTGCCAACATTTAATCAACTATAAAATAAATCAAACAATAAGAAGAAATATGGCTTAATGTCAGAGGAACAATATAAAGATTCCTTCCTTGCATGTTTAGTTTAACAACACACCTACATTAACAGATGGGGAGACAGTCTTACAACCCAATATCCATTAAATAGCTCACTGATTGGCTGCCATCTTATTTACAGTCCAACACCCAGCCGTGACCTTCCAACAGTGGGGCTGTACATTAAGCAGTATTGGGCAGCAGCTCCTCCTTCAGTCAGATGATGTGTGTGTTTCCTCCAACAGTACACGCTGGCTGTGTTCATGTGTGTACTCATGGTGCTCTGGGCCAGCAGCCCTGACTGTATGGCTGGCAAGATAAGAGCGATGGACAGCGGGAAACAAAAGCTCCACAGCCACACTCAGAGACTGCATGTGAAAACGGAAGTAAGAAGAGAAATGGGGAAAGAATCGAGGACAAGCCGGCCAAAAGTTACGACCAAAATGTCGGATTATTGAGCGTTTTTTTCTGATTGTGCAGAGACATTAGTCCCATTTCTTTGAGAGTCAATCACAGCTACACATGTGGAAAGATAAATTATATTACTGTTCATTAAAATAAAAACCCCTCAATCTCAAACCGATCAATATGTAACAGTAGTTATGAGCTGCATTTCAGATATTTATTTCTTCCAGTCACTAGTTATTCAACTCCTTCCAGGAATCGAACACATGCTGGCCTATTCCCAACAGCATATCTGGGAAAATTAATACTTCTTGTATTAAAAAACAGTATAACACAAAAAATTGTTATTAATAAAAACTATAATGCACTAATCTATCCACACACTTGCTTTGACAAGGTTCCCAATCAACATCGTCTTGTATTTTACTTCATATACTAATAAAAGTGGCTCAACTTGTATATCGGGCGACATAAAAGAACTTTCTGGCACCAAGTTTAAACAGGAAGTGGTGGTTGTTTTGAAGCAATCTGATTGGCTTCAAAACCCATCAGATTGCTTCTGGCTTTGGCAGGTGCATCTGTTCATATGAATTAAAACGTTTCTGAAACCAATTCTATGTGTAGATATTAATTTCTACTATGAACCGGCCATGTGGTTGCAAGGCCACAGACGCACACAGAGAAAAAAACCTGCCATTCATTAAGGAACGCAACATTTTCTCTGAATTACTTACAATTTGTTGTTCTTCAAAAATGTGTTTTTGGAGACGTATGGATAAAAACATGAACTCATTTATCTTCTCAAAAGGCAATGTCAGTAACAGTTTCATCATTTCAATTTTAAATTGTGACTATTTAGGGTTAGGATCAAGACGTTGCCTACCTCCACAGAGTACTCCTTGGACTGTCCAGACCTGTCTCCTGATTTAAGAGACAAAATCAGCTCCTCGTCAATCTCTGGCAACTCAACCATTCCTTTTCCCATGTACAGACTCACTGGTGTGACCTTGGGACACAGCTGAGGCGAGAAAACATGGCAAAAACTCACAACCTGGACTCAAACACAGCACATCATTTATATTGATTCATAGCGACACATAATAAGATGTTCCAGGGCACAGGACAAACTTAAGATGTCTTTCTGGTGCAGCTTCAAAATAAAATCAAGTTGATTTAAAATCTTTACTGTCTTAAATAATAAATGTTCCTGTCTTTTCAAACTCTAAACTCCAGAATTCTGTCTTCTGACCATTTCAAAATTTAAACACAAAAGCAACATTATGGGAGATCTTTCTATCGTTGTCAGGCTTTAAATACGTCACCTGCAAAAACCACCAGGAGGCAGGAATAAAGGAAGGAAGGAGGAGCAACAAAAGACAAAAACCAAAACAAAACAAGAAACCAATAAGACACAAGCAACCCGAACCCCCAAACTTAGAAATAAGACTTCTTCAAGATATAGAAGGTTGTTTTAAGTCAATAATTCTTTAATATTGATGAAAAAGTACCAATTCCACTGACATTGATTCACTTACGACATGGGAAACATTTCTTATCAAAAGTGAAATAAGACATTTGGTTAATGCTGATTATAAATATTCCCAATTTACTTAAAACAAGATGTTATATCTACTTAAGAAGTTACTTGTAAGTTTGCATTGTCTTGTTTGAAGGAAACAAGGGAATGAAGGTGGTAAAAAATTAAAACAGAAGGAAGGACCTAAAAGGAAGGAAAGAAGAGAACAAGGGAGGAACAAATGATGCGAGAAAGGAAGGATTATTTTGTGACTTACTGTTGCAGAAGTTGCAGGATCGCAGGCGAAGCCATGGCCTTGGTTAATGAGGGCTGTGTGTATGTAGATGTCCTGATCGGTGTGTGTATCACACAGGAACAGCTGCAGCACTTCTCCAGTGTAGCAGTCCAACGCGCCCACCAGGGTCTGATCAGAGCAGAGCCTCCGAAAGGAAGCTGTGGATTCTGCAGTCCAGGTATCCTGCAGTGAACCAGAAACAGACGAGGGCATCAGAAAACATCAATGTTTCCTCCTAAAAAAAGTCTTAAATCTGAACATTCTTTTATGCTGTCAGTAAATATAAATTTAACAAAGTTTCTACTCTTTTCCCTTTTTTGTGGAGCCTGAAAAGTGTTTATTCAGGGTGAGAATGATTTTCCTTTTCTATTTTCAGGCCAAGGGGGTAAATACTTTTTAGAGTCACTGTAAAACTTATCTGTGACCTGTCTGCTGTGTCCCTTGCTTCTCATGATGTTGTTTGTTCTCTACAAACAGTATCATGTTTGTCCGTAAAGGACAAAGTTGCATTTATACTGAGGTCCAATAACCTACATGTGACCTTTATTTACCAAGCAAGTGGCTGCACTGAATTTCGTTTGGCAATATCTGAGTGCAGGAAGCCGTCCATGTTTCATATAATCTACTTTTTAATGTATTATATCATTGAAATACTTAAAACATGTAAACACAGGAAAAGTTTTTGCCACTTTTCATCTTATTTTTGAAAAACTAACATATCATCCCATTGCACTTAAACTTACTGAAGCTGGCTTGATTCCAGCGAGTATCGAAGGAACTGCTTGTGCTGGAAGAACAGAAAAACTGGACCTGCAAAAGAAAGAAACAGAGAAGAAAACTGAAAACACAATAAATGACGACATTTGTGCAGCAGAGACTGATAGTATACGTACTTTAAGAACTTCAGGCTGGCGATCGGGACCAACGTTATATCACCGAAGTCGACGTAAAACACCTCAACATGAGTGGAGTTAAGGACTTTGTGGATTACGACTCGGTAGAACCATATTGCATTGGGCGACACACAGCAGACCTGACCCTGTCTAACAAATGGCTCCAGAAGCTGGTACCGCTCCGACACTTCAGGATAGGTGTAACAACGTCTAAGAGAGAGGAGAACGATGTCATGCATTAAACTTTATAACCTTAAATACCACTAATGGGGGGGAGGGACAGATGGAATAACCAAAATAACTCTCTGGGAATCTTCTTCACCAGAGTTTAAGTTGCCACCACCTCATGTCAAACATTAGGCTCTCCAAAGCGCGCGCCTCCTCCGTCTCACTGAACCGGATGTAGAAAGATCCTGGTGACTCCACCTGCTCCACCAGGACTTCCACCAACTCTCGAGCCCGGTGGCGGGTCGGCGGGTTGAGACGCGCATTCTGCATGGCGTCAAGCGGCACGGGCGACCTGTTGTGCACCTGCATGGCCGGGTACATCTCAGGTGTCTCCATGACAACAGACTAAGGTGAGCAGAGTCAGAAAAGTGTAGCAGTGGAGCTCTAAACATTAAGCGATTTACATGCTTGCATAAATTACTTAAACGCAAGTGATTTAGTGTTGGATTGTATTGCAAATTGTTGTATGTCATGTTGTAACACAACATGAGGAAAACACAGGTTTGCTGTCACTTTTACTGACAAAGTGTTGTGTGGTCTTACCATTTCTTGAATGTTAGACTGACTACAAAACGGCAACTCATCAGTCCCATTATCGAAAGCGACATTCTCTTGTCCGTTTTCCCACGGAGATTCTTCTAAGGTGAAGTAGTAGCTCTTGCCTGCTACGTTAAAGCCAGTATTTCCATCAGTTTCCCCTGAACCAGGAAAAATTATAAAGACAACTCCTGTTATCTCTTAAGATACTTTTCAATATTATGGTTATTTCTAGTCTGGTGAAAATAAGATGCGTTATTCAACACACTGTCTTTAATCTTAAAACATGATTAAATTCATCCTTTAACCACAATAAAAAAACAATTTGTAAATCTAAGTGATCAGGCTCAGCTTAGCTGTTTTAATCATAGATGATAAGTACTCTTTGCAGTGCTTGACGCTCAAAACTTTCTTTTTACATAACATAAAAAATGAAAAATCAACTTCAACTCACTGATTATTCTGTGTCCCATCATAAATGACTTTGCTGCACTAAATATCACTGAACTCAATGTAAAGACTGCGAGAACACAAACTGACAGGCATTTGTGTTTTTGGAAAAACACAGCATTAAGCAGATATATCATTCGTCACTGGCTACTTTTTTGTGATTTCCAGCCAATCCTAAAATGTGTAAATAAATATGGAAAAAGTGAAAGTCACATGACATGAGTAACAAAAAAAAACACTTTAAGCTAACAGATCAAATACTGGAAAGTGGTGATCAAAGAGGCATCAAAACAGAAAATAACTTTTTTTCAATCAGTAAAATAGTTTGTTTAAATCAACATCATAAAGTTTAGTGAAATATGCTTTAGCGTATATAGTTAAATAATCTGATAACTCTTGACTTCCTGTTGGATTTTCTGCATCTTATTTAACTGTTGAAGTCTAATACAGTAGCAAGTATATTGAACTATTTATATAGTCATAAAAAACAAAATTCAGGAGGGCAGACTGAAAAAAAAGCAAAGAAAAAGAGAATTCTCCATGTTTACCATGTGATTTGATTGGTAAATAATTTAGGACTCATACGTGTGCATACAGACCTGGTTCCATGTTGTCACGATCCCTTAAGTCTACCACTATCCAGCTGTTTCCACTGTTGTCCTTTGCTGATCTTAGGTGGAAAATGTCACTCAGGGCACCAACAAGTTCAGTTACACTGAGAAAACCCCACTGAAAATATGGCAAGTCTTCTCCAAAAAGCCTCTAATGGAGGAAAAATGTCAAAAAGGATTAAAACAAGCGTTTTATATTCATAAATATAAACATAATATGAACTAGAGAATACCTAATTTAAATGTTTTTTTAGTCTTAAGTGTAAACTTTAGCCTAATTCTATGTGAATGTGCATTTTTCTTACAATGCCTACAAATTTCTTATAATATTAGACCAATAATATTCTAATTAATTTACCTTGTACTCTGCAGGAAGATCGTGAATTGATATTCCAGCACTCGACTCACCAACAACCTGCAGATTGTTATAAATTTGTTGGTCTTGTCACCATAAAACTTTATTTTATTTGAAATATGAAGAGCATTAGGAATTAATTCCACACTAGATATCAATAAAACACTGCAACACAAAAACAAAACTATAAGGAAAATAAAACATTACTATAATTTATATATCTGAAAATGAGTTTGAAGTACAAATTTATTTAATCCCACTCTACCCAAAAACATGTTCCTTTGATTCCTTATTGTAAATTATACTATAATGGCTATAATAAATTCAGTAAGAATTAAACAATAATCTTTTTAAATACTCACTTCTTAATAATTAGTAATGTAATTTCTCTACAGGATCAATAAAGATTTTTTTAATTTGAATTAATTTCTCTACATAAATATTACAACATAAATTTCCATTGATTATATTTTTTTTAAATTCTAAAGGAATCCAAGTTTCGGGATGTAATCAAGTTTATTTAAGGTGACGAACTTTGTGAGAAAATGGTGCTTTTATTTTGTTGGTTTTGTGAACGTCAGTGAGGCAGACAGATGTGACGGCTTGAGGGAAACGGTTTTAAGTTACAGCTCCTGATTTATGCTCCATGTCATCCCGCTCTTTGCAATTTGTGCTGCTGTACACAAACAAACGAACCATGATGGCAGGTGGGAGAGATCCACACAGTGTCTCTTTGCCAAAGCATGTCAACTTCAAGGAAGGTGTGTATAAACTGGTGTGAAGTCTGACCTTTCGTAGCTTGTCCTTCAGCTCTTGACTAACAGTGCCAGCAACACTGCTCTCCAAGATCTGATGTTGGAGCTCCTCCTCAAGCTAATAAAGATGTGAATAAAACATTACGTCAGGAAACAAGACAACTCAATTATGGACACTGGGCCGTTCCTTTATGCAATGTAGTTCTTTAACAAATATGTTAATCATGATCATTCTTGCATTATCATATGTGAAAATGAATACTTGACTGATTTCAACCTCAATGCTCAACATGCATCTAAAACATACACGCAGTTCTTACACTTTTTACAACATTTCTTTTTTAATATATTCACATTAGCCACAGAATTTCAAAATTTAATAAATAATTCAGCTTTCTTAAAGTTTACCTATTATGCTTGATGAACAGGTTAGGATGAGTTTATGGGATATACAAAACATGTTCATCATATTTTTTACAAGAAGATTTTTGTATAATCAGATTTTAGTCTGTAAGTCCAAATAAGCTTGCTTGCCAGGCCCCCGATTGATGTAAAAATGGGTGCAAATAGATAAGCGTGAATGTAGATAAACCTGTAGATATTTGAAAAGCATTAGTAGAGCCTCCTGCACATCAAACAAGAATGCAGCAAGTGGTTCCTGAATGGCATATCAGCAACAAAACCTGTGTCTTTTCCAGCAGCCATTGTACAGCAACTATCTGTAAAACCAGTTGATCAAATGTGCTGGAGTTCCGCTTGGGTTGCTGGGTAACAAATAGGACATACACTGCCAGGATTATTATGGGGGGTTTTTTTAAGCACGTGGGACATTTTAGTAGCAATAGAGACCCAAAAGGAAGTGCAAAAACACAAAAAATATGAATTTTGCATAATAGGCATACTTTAAGATTGAACAGTAAGGAGTTATACGTCAGGTGCAACAGTAAAACCTCTTGAGAACTAACCTTAAGTACATTTTGATGAAACAGCCCACCATCTTCACAGGGTGCTTGTTCAGAGTCAGGGCTGCTCTCCAGAAGCTCCGGTGAGGGGCTCCCAGGCGACATGTGATGGTCAGGCTCCAAAGTCGTTTCAGGTGGCGTCAAAGGACTCTGATTCACTAAAACTTCACCAGACAAAATGTTTTATGAACGGAAAAGTTAAAAATTCAACAAACAGTTTCCGGGAGCAACCGATATCTAACTTTCCAAAACAAACCTGGAGATTTTGTCGTCGTAGGAACTTTGATATCAGAGTTATTGCAAATTGGCCTGTTAGAGGAAACCGATGGCGGCTTTATCGGTCCGGTTCTACTGGGAATCATGAACGGTCTCATGACATTTTGAGGCCGTTTATAATTCTCTGCCTCAGTTTTCAGATAAAGAACTGAGCCCAGCCTCCCTTGCTGGATTCCAATCAGGTCTTTTGCTACCTCCAGCATCTCTCTGGTGGAGTAGAAACCGTAGTTATGGATGCGGAGCGGGAAGCCATAGAAGCGTAGATAGCAGTCCTCTAGCTCGGACAGTCTAAGTGGACCCTGTGAGAGATAAATTACACACATACCTCTCATGTGGTTTGGTTCACAGCCACAGACATGTAAGCAGATAACTCTACACCTCACCTTAAATGTACATTTGCCACAATTAAAAACATCATGCAAAGACATGAAGATTCCAGTAGTAAGCAACAACATTAAATCTATGAAATGAGATTTTCTGTTAAATTGTTTAAAACTGTGAAGATCAAAATGTATAGTTCCTCAGGCAAGGCAGCAGAATTTTAAATTATATTTTTATTTTTATTCATTCTAAATAAAAGTCAAAGATTGATGTAAATGTGGTGTTACCTTAGAGTCATACCTGGGAGAGCAGGATGCGGAGCTGTGCCCTCAGGTTGGCAGGGAGGGCTGGAGGAGGACGACCTCTTCTTGGGAGCGGTGAAAATGGAGGCCGAGGACAGTAGCGAGGAGAGGAAAACTTCTTAGTCTTCTCTGACTTCGATATCCGCTGCTTGGCCACTAGCTGCTCGATGTTTTGAGTGTTCTCGTCACTCACAGCTGGAGAGTCACATAAGTGCAATAATGTGTTAGTGAGAAAAAACAAAAAGCCTTAAACTTTACATTCACACTCAAGAATTCAAAACTATTTAGAAGACCTTAAAAAATGAAAGAAGTCATAGTTGATAAATGAATGCATAAACTTCAATAAAGACTTAAAATGAAACAGCTTTACAACTACAACATAAAAATATCAAAATGATAAAGTGTCATGAAAATCAAATGGTACATCAGAGAAGAAATAGATAACACTTCACCTCATCCTAAAAGCACATTCACCACAATGAAAGATGGTGGTGGCACTATCAAGTAATACCTACCCTTTAAATATAAACTTCCATCTTCCCTGAAGTTCATAGAAACGACCTCTGGCATCTCCTGAACCATATCCATAACATTCCTGAAACCCAGGACTTTCAGGGGCATCGGATGTCCCAACATGGTGACATAGTCTCGTCTTAGCTGGTCAGGGTCCAAACCCAGTTTAGATGAAGTGAGAAGGGATCGAACATCCTTCTTTAGTTTTGCTAAAAGTTCCTCTTGGCTCATGCTGTTTGACTAGATTAGACCAAAGAAAAGTTGAGAATTACAATTCAGCTTGTGCTAACGCCCACACAGTCTCATATGAAAACCACATTAAATATTAAGTTACTCCAAAACATATGTTCAATATTGTGTTTTTCTTACTATTTAATCTGATTTTGCTTCAGTTTGTAGGGATTTGTTTTTTCCTTTAATGCACCAATTTGTTTACTCCAAAACGTATCTAAATGAACACATTTTATTTTTGTTGGAGAATAAAATCCCACAAACTTGTCCAATCTATTACTGATTGTAGAAAACGCTACTTTAATACCAGCAGTAGTAAAAGACCTGTAGTAACAGACAATATGGCGTGTATCAGTTCAACATGTGTTGATCCTCAGAACATTCATCTGTGAAAGAAATGACACATTAAATTTAAAATCCTGATTTTAATTGTACATGCACTTGAAAGCTGTGACGCAGTCGCATGTTGAGTTCAATGTTCCCTGGTATTTCAAGACGAGAAACCAAAATGAAACACATGTGGCCACACGATCTCCTACGTACATATATAGATATATTTTTTGGCATAAAGTAAAACGTAAATCTCCACTTAGTTTCAATGCCAAGTTGTAAAGAGTTTTCGGCTAGCTTTGGCTAAGAAACAAAGCCACTGCAATCCAACGAGGCGTCCGCCATCTTTCTTTAGCATATTAGCCACAATAATATTCCGTTAACAACGTGGCGTTAAAATTATACGGGAGTTTTTCTATATTATACTCAATTGCGAATTGATACATTATTTCTGTAAAGTGTTGTAATTTTGGGAAAAAGTAACCTGGATCTTCCCGTGGTCAGAAAATGTCAAAGCTGTAGCCTAGCTTGTTCGCTAGCTTTAGCCTCACAATTCACTAGAGCAAAATAATTCGTTTCTCCTCTTTCTAATGCTCAAATTAATTTATAATATCCCTAGGCGCATTAAGAAGAAATAGTTAAGATTATGTAAAGTCCAAACTATAATGCCAGCATTTGTAACCACGCATATCTAGGGGTATAAGCTAATTAATCTCTAAAACACCTGTTATGCGTTAGTTTCAATCAGATTAACATGTCGCACAATCAGCAAAATACCGAAAGAGAGGGGGGGGGGGGGAGTTTTCAGTTACACAACCACATTTGAATTAGAAAGAAAACCTAATGTAAACTTCCTTTTGTTCCTCTTGAACGCTTTCCCTCCAAGCTTAAATACATAAAACATAAAACTTAGTGGTACAGCAGCAACACACAGACATACAGTTGGGTATTAAAACAACTCAAATAGGAAATTAATTAATAATAATAAAAATTCTGCTTTATAACGCCACGGGAAATTTGACCTACCGACTCGGATTCATAAAATGATTGGGAGTAAGAAGGGATCAATAAACCAGGTGTCTATCCTGACATTGGCTCCGCACCATTGGGAAGCCGGTGCGACAAGAGGCGTGCAGCGTGGGCGGAGTTTCTACTTCAACCAGGGATGGTAAGAATTAATTCAAGCTCCAGCTTCAAAGTCAGACAAGTGGGAGAACCTTTTGACAAGACTAACAATTGTGCGATTTACAAATCTGCATCTTATGGTGAATTGCGCAAAGAAAAAGGAAGAAGTGAAAATAGGTAGAAACCTAACACTTTATATAACCAGGAAACCATATTCCCACTGTGAAACATGGCAGTGGCTGCATCATGTTATTGGGACACTTTTCAGCAAGAACCGGGTGAGATAGGTGAAGATAAATGGACATCCTAGAAGAAAACCGATTAGTGGATACAAAAGGGTTGAGACTGGATGGAGATTCAGACTAAAGTACAACCAAAGTTACAGTAGAACGAGTCTAAGTGAGAATTGTCGGAAAGATCTTTGCATATCTTCTTCATTTATTACAAATGAGCTTTTATTATTGTCCATAAAAGGACATACAAGTAAGTCTCTAGATGTGACAGGCATGTAGAAATTCTCTACTGATACTGTCCATTACCGTTCAGTGATGACACCTGTCAAAATATCCTGTTTAATTAAAGACACACTGGGGAGGATATTGAATGTTCCCCTGTGTCAAAGCAATGATTATTTCTCGAGCGGCCTGAGTCAACACATTCCTAGATTGGACACTCTGAGACTCCCTGAGTTTCTGCTTAATTAACCAAACATGTTTTCCCTCGCAAAATGCATGGTTGAAACTAAATAAAAACGTACATGCAAATGTCTCAATAGTTACACATTCAAAACTAAGGGCCTTTTAGAGTCATCAGTTTTGGAAACAGAAGAAAACCCATACATGCATCTCCTAGAAAGGGTTTAATCAAGATGCCAACACAGGAGCTTCCTTCTGTGACGCAACAGCATTAATTAATGCAAAGTCACCATGATGCAAAAACGAAAACTAGCAAAATCATTGAGGTTCTTTCTTTTGATGGAGACAATCTCCACATGAAAATGCTTTTCTGTTGTCATGAATTAATCTTTTGCTATGTTTCTTGCTACCTTAAAGGGAACCTAATATGCAAAATTAAAATTTTACATGTTTTATACATCCATTCTCAACTGCATCTAAAAGTGGGCCAAGTGCTTAAAAAAACACTCAGCCATTTTTGACAATAAATTAATGAATTTTGGTGTCTGGAAAAATCCTTCAAAATGTAACGTCACACATCAGCAGGTACTGCTCATTAATTACTGATCCCAATGAAGCTCATCCTGTTACCTAGCAACCTCAGCAAAACCCAGCCCTTCAAAGAGCATGAACACATTTGATCACCTGGTTTTATCCATGTATTCACTGTACAATGGCTGCTGAAACAAATATGTGTTTTGTTGTTGGCTTACCAACCACAAACCTCTTCCTGCATTCTTGTTGGCTGTGCAGGAGGCTCCAGTTCCGCTTTTCAAAGATGTACGGTTGTATAATTGCACATCTGTTTGCAGCTGTTTTCACACATGAGTGTGAATGTTGAGTGTGAATGTTTAGGGGCTTATTTGGATTTAAAGCTCCTAAAACATCTCATACTAAAATGAGCTCAAAATAGGCTAAACTGAACAGGGTAAAATCTCATGATTAATTATGATTTAGTGCAAAAATGTA
The DNA here is from genome assembly GCA_911649635.1 of Poeciliopsis gracilis. Classification (NCBI taxonomy): domain Eukaryota; kingdom Metazoa; phylum Chordata; class Actinopteri; order Cyprinodontiformes; family Poeciliidae; genus Poeciliopsis; species Poeciliopsis gracilis. The sequence goes on along the minus strand of CAJVRI010001524.1, from coordinate 513,215 downwards.
ATAAACATGTTTTGTATAATTCATAATTGTATCCTACCCTGTTCAAGGAAGCATAATAGGTCATCTTTAAACATTTGTTACTCCCAGTGGCCCTCCCCAATGACTGCTGTCTAACTCCCACACTCGGACAGTCCAAACAATCCTTACCCAGTCCCATCACCAGATTGTAGCACCTCAGACCTGAGCTTCAACTTCCATTTGAACCAGGTCCAAAATTTATTCTCTCTTCATGTCAGGAAAGCAGTACTGACCCATCAAAAGAAAACAGCTCTCCAGCTGTCACTCATACTTTGTTTACGGCTGAATTTCCAGCAGAGATGGAGAAGCCCCTCACTGTGAAGCCGAACCATAGATCCAGAGCAATTCCACGGAAGAAGGAAGGGGCGAGTGGAGCCCCAGTGCCTCAAAGAAGTCATCATCAGAAAAAGCCAAAGGCGGGTCACCACACTGAAGCTCCATCAGTCAAGAAGGAGAAAAGGGAGTTGGAGAAGTCAGAGACAAACCAGGAGAAGGTGGATGTGGAGAAAGAGGATGTGGAGAAAGAGGCAGAGGTTAAGCTGAAATCTACAGTGGTGGACATCGACCGTGTTAGAGAAACCAAGGTCCAGGAAGAGAACTTGTGGCTGCTGGAAGCAGCGGAGCAGGACGGTGAGTTAATGCACAGGAATATAATTGGTTGTTTTCCTTTTAGTATATTTTATGTTAGCTTTTGTATAGTTGGATGAGTTCTGGAATCTTAAGTCAAGATTTTATTGAAGCACATGTTTGTCTTTCTGCATGTTGTGGTTGAACAGAGCGTTGTCTATTTCTGCAGGTCTAAAGCGCAAAAGCCTGGGAGTGTTTGAGTGGCTGCTGATGGTGTTTGCCTTGAGTTTGGTTCTCCTCTTCCTTCCTATTTCCATCTGGTTCTGTGTCAAAGTATGAGCTACAACTCCAAGATCAGTTCGCAGTGATCTACTTCAAGTTACTGCAAAACTGTCCACAGAAATAGAAAAAAACACATCAGTGAATGGAAAGAACATGCATGAATTTTTTGATGGTTGTATGAACCTATAGATCTCAAGCTTGTCTTGTACCGATAACGACATATCAACAAATTTTTAATTTAAAGCTCAGTAGTCATCCAATCTAAGATGAATCTCAGATTCAAACTCATCTGTGTAGTGTAGAAAAACACAAAATCGTAAGTATTTGTGGTCGAGTTTCTACTACACACAGTGTTGAATTGAGAGCTGTTGTCTCGATTCACAGGTAGTGCGAGAGCATGAGAGAGCTGTGATTTTCAGACTTGGTCATCTACTGCGAGCGAAACCAAAGGGACCAGGTAGGCACAAATCATTTTCATTCTTTCCTCTTCATGCTGTAATGTAAACTAACATATCTGATTTTTATGGTTTAATGATTATTTAACACTCTCCTCCCCTGGCCAAACAATCTACTCTTAGACCACTAGAGGGAGATATTGTAAAAGTAATTAGAGATTAGAACAGCAAATCAAAATGGAAAACTGACAAACATACATGAGTTGCACTCCTACCTTCATTCATGTAAATTCCATGTGTTATATTAATAAAAAATATTCTTACTCCCAGCTATGGCATCTATGCAGACACACTCCTCCCATTTACGTTTTTCAGCCTCATAGAAGACTTCTTGTCAAACAGCTTTACAATTTTGTGCTTTTTTTGACTTAGCCATAATGACAATACAAAAGGACATCCCCACATCCACCTCCCTTGTCCTATGACTTATGTCTTATTACACCTTATCTTATCAAATCAAACCTTCTTGTTGTCAGTATATTGTAGAATGAGTTTCCAAATGTTACTGAATTGTTTCAGTCTATGCATCATCCTTTTTAGATTGTTAAAAATGTCAACCTTTTCTTCTAATTTCATAACTATACACTGCATTTGATGATGTATCAAGTAAAGTCCAAAATGTATGTATTCAAGGTTTTGTCTAATGTGAGAAAATGTGGAATGAAAAATATGGATCCCTTTTCAAATAACTGTTATTGTCGTTTCTTTGGTTGTATCAGAGTCTAACATTGTGTTTGTATTTGATTTGAAAAATATGTTTACACTCCTTGAGGATTAGTATCTGATGAGCAATAATAGCAATCAGCAGAAACAGCATACAGCATGGTTGGTCACACATTAAGGTCATAAATCATGCCACATATTTTCAAGAAATGTTCTTTAAAATAATGATATTTACACTTTGTCTTTTCTCTCCAGGCCTCCTGTTCTGTCTTCCACTTCTTGACGTCTGCCACAAAGTTGACATTCGGCTCCGGATGTTGAAGGTTCCTTCCCACATGGTAAAACACACTTGGCAGTCAGAAATAATTACACAAAAAGTAGCAAAGAAACATCTGACTTTTTCCTACAACATCATCCTGCAGGTGGTGACGAAGGACCTGGCGAGGCCAGAGCTGAGCGCTGTGTGTTATTACCAGATAGAGAATGTGGCTCTGTGCAGCGCAGCTCTGTCCAACCTGACCTCGGTGCTACAGAGTCTGGTCCAGGCGGCCATCAGAGATGTTTTCGCCCAGCATACTTTCAGTCACATCGTGCAGCACAGGCGGAGGATCGGAGAGCAGATTCAGAAAACGCTGGACTCTGTCACTTGCCGCTGGGGAATCAGGGTGGAAAGAACTGACATGTAAGGCTTGTAGCTTCTGTTAATTCATTTCTGAAATAATTTTCTAGGACTGTTGACTTACTTGAAATGTACAGAAGAGAATTAGAGCCAGAAAAAAATATCCCTCATGGTCTTTCTGTTTGATTTTCATGTCAGAGACGAGCTCAGTTTTCCTGTGGAGCTGCAGCAGAGCCTGGCTGCTGAAGCCGAGGCCAAGAGACAACAGCAGCTCACTGTACGGCATTGTGCATTTTAAAATCAGTTTCAGATGCATTCTTTCTTCTTAATATTCTTGCTTTGTCATACATTTTAACAAACACAACAAAACTTATATAGTATGTTTTATTTAAAGTCCAGTTTGAATTAATTTCTGACTTCTCAGATGAAAGGGGACGAATACATTTCAGGTCTTTCTGGTTGTTAGCAGGTGAAGGCATCAGAAAGGGAGACAGCTGCCTGGGAAAGTTTTAGAGCCTCATTCCGTCATCTCCAGCCTGCGTTGGTCCTTCCTCTCGTTTCAGATCTTCTCAACATGAATTCTGACCTGACCTCCCTCCCACCGCCACCTCCTCTCTCTGAAGACGGAGGGGACATGATGGCGGCATCAGAGAGAGACTCTCCGATGATGTGACATAACGAACATCTCAACAATATTTTAGTAAAAATATTTTTGCTAAATGGATGTAATTTAATCACACTGGGTCAATGTACTATTTACATTTTAAATAAAAGCTCATTGCAGTGATTTTCAAGATATATATTTCAGATATCATCTGTGAAAAGATCTCCAATAAATTCCACTCTAAAATAAACTGGAAACCAATGTAGTTTCATCAAATCAAAGTTGCATGTGAAAACATCTGTATTCACCAGAAAACAAACACCAGATCATCTGCAGATTATTCTAGGTGCAAAAGCTGCAGTTTTCAGAACTGTTCAAACTAACATTGTTTAAACTGCATGCATTTATTTATATTCAGCTTATGAGCAATTATATTGTCTTTCCTGACAGTAAATATAACAAAATATCTAAATATATTCATTTTAATTTTCAATTAAGCAAAGGATAAACAGGAACTCCATGAACATTTTCATAGACATTTATTAATGCAGCAGGAAGAAGAGAGGCATTGAAGGGACAAAGGGTTGACAGGTGCCACAGCAAGCAAATGCACAGCACACACTATCAGGAAGTGATATTATTATTTTACAAGGATATTATTGTTGTATCCTTGTAGAATAATAAAGCAATGAAAGAAAACCTCTCCATCTACGGAATGGAGAGATTTGTACATTGCTTTTCTGTCATCTTCAGTTTTTTTTATTTATGCATCACACTTTGAGAAGTCATGGGTTGTTAAATGTAGCTGATTATATTTACTTCTTTGCCAAATACAACAAACATAAATAAGACAGCCTCAAACATAAACATAGAGTCACACCATGATTTCTTTCAGGCGTTGCTTTCTTTTTTGGCTTCAGATGTAGTTTCATCTGAACTTGGTTCTGCAGTAGGTGAGGAAGGAGGTGGTTCTGCAGTAGGTGAGGAAGGAGGTGGTTCTGCAGTAGGTGAGAAAGGAGGTGGTTCTGCAGTAGGTGAGGAAGGAGGTGGTTCTGCAGTAGGTGAGAAAGGAGGTGGTTCTGCAGTAGGTGAGGAAGGAGGTGGTTCTGCAGTAGGTGAGGAAAGAGGTGGTTCTGCAGTAGGTGAGGTAAGAGGTGGTTCTGCAGTAGGTGAGGAAGGAGGTAGTGTTTTCTTTTCCTCTGAAAAAAATAAAAAAAAGCATTGTAAACTTTAATGCTCATGTCTGTTTTGTCCAGGATGTAGCAATGTTTTACCATCTTCGCTTGCAGCAGGCTGAGCCTGGAGCAATCTCTCCAGGACCTTAATCTTATACAGCGCTTCAACCAGAGCCTCCTCCGCTTCCTGAGCTCGCTTCTCAGCAGTTACTGCTAGCTTCTTAGAGTCACTGAGAAAAAACATGAGATGCCTCCATTTTTTGGTTGCACAACTTAGTGAAAGCCGCTCTGCATGTTAATCATAGGAATGTGCATACATTTCCTTTCACCACTTCTGATATACTTTTACCAAATATGTTTGTAACATTTTCAGCATTTCAACACAAATAACTGGCTTGTTATTGTTTAAAAACAATTAGGCCACAATCTCATACAACAAAAATAGAAAGCTGTGCAAAACGTTTTAGTAATCATATTCCATAAATTAGAATATATTTTCAAATAAGGCTAATTTGTCAACTGGTTGTACAGGACTTTAAAATATATATGCAGGATACACATTTTTGTGTATTTCTTATAGAAAAAAAATTAAAATTGTGTCATTTCCACTCCAGCTAACAGTATTTATTATTTTGTACTGCTTTAACACATAATTTTCAACTGAATTCATGTGAAAAAGAAGGTTGAGCGAATTCTTTTTCAAGACAATTTTAACTTTTATTTATTATTTATTAAAACAAAAGCTAAAATAATTAATATTCTCAAAGCTATAAATCAAGCACAGAAAATGGAGATATGTGTCCTACCTCAGTTCTTTCTGCAGCAGCACTACTGATGCTAGACTGGAGTAAGCTTTTTGATCCTTTTCTGTTATTGGACGCGGAATCAGCTCATGGCCCTGATAGAGACATACAAACTGAGTTCAGTCAGACAGATGATTCAGGCAAATCTTTCTGCCAATTGTTGAAAACACAATGTTCTAAATCATCTGACCCCAGGCAGCTGGACCATGCTTTCATCCTGATATATTTGAATGATGTTTGTATCATAGTCTATCATCTTCAATGATGGCCTCTGCAGGACGACAGCATTATTTATTTTACTATAATAATGAATAGCAGAAATTAACATTTGTAAAACAATTTCTATTTAACAAAAGATATTTAATATTTTTTCATTCCTTCAGCATATTTTGCACTTTATTCTTTGATTACATAGACAATGTTCAAAACCACAAACACAAAGAATGAATATAAAATCAACAATTATTTGATTTTATTGGGCATTTAAATACAATGTAAAATTAGTTAGAAGAATGGTTTTATCTAGTTAGTTTGGTTGATTATTAGAGCACCAATTAACACACAGTTTTACATGGATAATCTCATGAATTACAATACAAGCAGCAAATCAGTTTTCTGGTGTTTTTCTAAAATCTCTTGAGAGTTTTTCAAAATAGAAGTAAAGAAAACTATTTAAAAACATATATTGTATCAAGTTTTTTTTATATTTCATAGAAAACAACTAACTTCTGCAAAAGTAAAACAGAAAATAACCCATGAACCAACATGACCTTAAAATACAACTAAAAATTTATGATTTATTTGACTGACCTCTTTTTCTCTTTTAGGTTCTTCTTTGATTACCTAAAAATAATCAAATAAATACTATCAAATTTATTCACAAACATCTTTCATTGATCTACTAACAAATTAATGTAACGGATGTAATGTTTCTGTGTGCGTGTGTGAGGTCGTTCCTCCACAGAAGATCTTTGCGTTGCTGAAAACGCTGCACCCGTTTGCAATTAGCTGATCATCCACAGTGGAGCTGTGAGAGAACTGTCTTTGCATCTAGAAATGTCTCAGCCATTCTAGTTGAAGACATATATTTGGTTTCCACAGCAAGATTTAATGCTGTCAAACCTCTTCTTATCAAATTACCATTGGATTCCTGACATCCCACTTTCACCTACTATCCTGTCAGCCATCTTTAATCATTGCCAGAGAACCCAGAGTTCAAGCCTTCACCTTGTTGTTGTTGTTTTGTGTGTGTAAATACATTTCTGCGTATAATTCTGCATGTGGATCAAGGAAATAACCAGCAAAATGGCAGTGTATTAAAGGATGTACAGATTAATTAAGCTAAAGTTGTAGTTTTTCCAAGGTATTTCTTTAAGAGGCATTCTTCCCAAGACATTTATAGTTCATATCACTAACCTCAGTTTTTTCTGGTTCAGTCTCATCTGTGGTTTCGTCAGGTTTGCTGGGCTCTTGTAAAGGACCTTCACTGGTCTGTATCACACACAGGCAGCCAGCTAATACTCATAATAATTTATAGAATAAGGGAAAGTACAAAGCAGTACAATATAAATCCTAAATCTATATTTGTGGATGTGCTATATGCCATTCCTGTACCAGATTCACAAAGCAGACTGCAAACATATCCATCAACTCAAGCTGATGATGGACTCCACCTGATATTTGTATTTTCTACAAATATTTTCTGGTTGTAAAAAATAGTCTATTTTCTACAAATAGATTGTAGAAAAGTCACTAGTAAAACATATCAGGCAAACATCTAAAGGCATAATAAAATCTGCCTTTTCTAATATTACTGAACTGTTTACAATCCAAAGCCTTTAGCAGAGAATGTTTTTTATCTCCTCTAGCAAAGTTACCAATAATTTCAGCAGATTTTTCAATTTTTCCACAATCAGCAAGTCAAACAGCCATGACCTTTAGTAATATGTAAATATATTTAAATGTGGAAGGACATTCCCTCTAAATTGCATAAGAGAGTTGAGAGACTAGGAGCACATTTGTCTTTTGTATCCAGTTTCACAATTAGAAACGGAGAAGCTAAGATTTTTACATATCCAGCAATGAACTTGAAAAACAATTAACTTCAATCAAAATCTGTCATTTAACCTAACAAACAACTCCAAAGCTTAATGCTGTCAAACTTTGTCTAGTTCATATCACTAACCTCAGTTTTTTTTTGTTCAGTCTCATCTGTGGTTTCATCAGCTTCACTGGGCTCCTGCAAAGAACCTTCACTGGTCTGTAACACAGACAGGCACCCAGCTAATAATAATCATTTATGGAATAAGAGAAAGTACAAAGCAGTACAATATAAATCCTTAATCTATATTTGTGGATGTGTTATATGCCATTCCTGTACCAGATTCACAAAGCAGACTGCAAACATATCCATCAACTCAAGCTGATGATGGACTCCACCTGATATTTGTATTTTTCTACAAATATTTTCTGGTTGTAAAATAGTCTATTTTCTACAAATAGATTGTAGAAAAGTCACTAGTAAAAACATATCAGGCAAATATCTAAAGGCATGATAAAATCTGCTTTTTTTCTAATATTACTGAACTGTTTTTAATCCAAAGCCTTTAGCAGAGAATGTTTTTTATCTCCTCTAGCAAAGTGACCAATAATTTCAGCAGATTTTTCAATTTTTCCACAATCAGCAAGTCAAACAGTCACGACCTTTAGTAATATTTAAATATATTTAAATGTGGAAGGACATTCCCTCTAAATTGCATAAGAGAGTTGAGAGACTAGGAGCACATTTGTCTTTTGTGTCCAGTTTCACAATTAGAAACGGAGAAGCTAAGATTTTTACATATCCAGCAATGAACTTGAAAAACAATTAACTTCAATCAAAATTTGTCATTTAACCTAACAAACAACTCCAAAGCTTAATGCTGCAAACTTTGTCTAGTTCATATCACTAACCTCAGTTTTTTTTTGTTCAGTCTCATCTGTGGTTTCATCAGCTTCACTGGGCTCCTGCAAAGGACCTTCACTGGTCTGTAACACAGACAGGCACCCAGCTAATAATAATCATTTATGGAATAAGAGAAAGTACAAAGCAGTGCAATATAAATCCTTAATCTATATTTGTGGATGTGTTATATGCCATTCCTGTACCAGATTCACAAAGCAGACTGCAAACATATTCATCAACTCAAGCTGATGATGGACTCCACCTGATATTTGTATTTTCTACAAATATTTTCTGGTTGTAAAAAATAGTCTATTTTCTACAAATAGATTGTAGAAAAGTCACTAGTAAAACATATCAGGCAAACATCTAAAGGCATAATAAAATCTGCCTTTTCTAATATTACTGAACTGTTTACAATCCAAAGCCTTTAGCAGAGAATGTTTTTTATCTCCTCTAGCAAAGTTACCAATAATTTCAGCAGATTTTTCAATTTTTCCACAATCAGCAAGTCAAACAGTCACGACCTTTAGTAATGTGTAAATATATTTAAATGTGGAAGGACATTCCCTCTAAATTGCATAAGAGAGCACATTTGTCTTTTGTATCCAGTTTCACAATTAGAAACGGAGAAGCTAAGATTTTTACATATCCAGCAATGAACTTGAAAAACAATTAACTTCAATCAAAATCTGTCATTTAACCTAACAAACAACTCCAAAGCTTAATGCTGTCAAACTTTGTCTAGTTCATATCACTAACCTCAGTTTTTTTTGGTTCAGTCTCATCTGTGGTTTCATCAGCTTCACTGGGCTCCTGCAAAGAACCTTCACTGGTCTGTAACACAGACAGGCACCCAGCTAATAATAATCATTTATGGAATAAGAGAAAGTACAAAGCAGTACAATATAAATCCTTAATCTATATTTGTGGATGTGTTATATGCCATTCCTGTACCAGATTCACAAAGCAGACTGCAAACATATCCATCAACTCAAGCTGATGATGGACTCCACCTGATATTTGTATTTTCTACAAATATTTTCTGGTTGTAAAAAATAGTCTATTTTCTACAAATAGATTGTAGAAAAGTCACTAGTAAAACATATCAGGCAAACATCTAAAGGCATAATAAAATCTGCTTTTTCTAATATTACTGAACTGTTTTTAATCCAAAGCCTTTAGCAGAGAATGTTTTTTATCTCCTCTAGCAAAGTGACCAATAATTTCAGCAGATTTTTCAATTTTTCCACAATCAGCAAGTCAAACAGTCACGGCCTTTAGTAATATTTAAATATATTTAAATGTGGAAGGACATTCCCTCTAAATTGCATAAGAGAGTTGAGAGACTAGGAGCACATTTGTCTTTTGTGTCCAGTTTCACAATTAGAAACGGAGAAGCTAAGATTTTTACATATCCAGCAATGAACTTGAAAAACAATTAACTTCAATCAAAATCTGTCATTTAACCTAACAAACAACTCCAAAGCTTAATGCTGTCAAAACTTTGTCTAGTTCATATCACTAACCTCAGTTTTTTTTGGTTCAGTCTCATCTGTGGTTTCATCAGCTTCACTGGGCTCCTGCAAAGAACCTTCACTGGTCTGTAACACAGACAGGCACCCAGCTAATAATAATCATTTATGGAATAAGGCAAAGGGCTTCACAAAAGCAGTGCAATATAAATATATATATATATATATATATATATATATATATATATATATATATATATATATATATATATATATATATATATATATATATATATATATATATATATATATATATATATATTTGGATGTGCCATGTGCTATTTCTGCACCAGATTCACAAAGCAGAGTGCACTAAATACATGCAGACACAAACGTGCAAAAACTTAACCAGTCTTTCAAACAGACAATAGACGGAATCAGACAAATACGTAAAGGCATGATAAAATCAGCCTTTTTAAATATTTCTGAACAATTTCGTAATCTAAATCCAGTAGCAGATCATGTTTTTGTTCTCTGTTTTCTCTCCTTTAACAAAGTTACCAATAATTTTTAGCAGATTTTTTGTTTTTATACAATCTGCATAACAAATAAGGTCTTTAGGAATACATATCCATATATGCAAAGAAATATATAGATATAACTATAGATCTATATAGTGGCAAAATCCATTATTTACATGTGAGAAGCTATTTCTTGATAGAGAGGATAGGAACAGATCCATCTTTTGTGTTCAGTTTCAGAATCGGAAACATGCAGAAGTTAAGATTTGTACATATCTAGCACCTACTTAGTGAACATGAAAACCATTTGACTTCATTCATAAATATCATTTAACTACTCTGGGATGCATTTATGATGGGTTGTCACCTGAGTGTCCATGCTTTCTGGTGGCTGAGGGCTGCTTGAAGTTTCTTCGGCCTGCCTGATGAGTTCCGCCTCAAATTTCTCATTAAGTCCTTTGAGCAGTATTCCCAAACTTTCCAACCATTTATCACCATCTGTCTGAGGATAGAAATTAAGCTTGGAAAATAAATAGCTGTACTAAATATGACCACATTTAGTACATGTGGTCATATCAAAACCACATGTACTAAAAATTGTAGACTAACTGCAACTCCTATTTATGTAGTTACTATCAATCACACATTTGCTATAGATTCTACAAAATCATTACCTTTTATGCAGGTTTTAAAACGAACAAATCTTAATTTTTGCAAAAGAGGTATTTTGATATTTTTACTGAAAAGCCAAAACAAACTACTACACAACTGCAGGCTTGTGCACTGGCTTTCTAAAACATCTTCAGAAAAGTTTAGGGCCACAGTGAAAGTTGAAAAGATGCTGCAGTGTCATTTACCTCCAGCTTTTTAAACTGCTTTGTCTTATCTTCCACATCTGCATCATAAGGGTCCACTATAAACGCCTCCTCCAAAATTAATCTGCTTGCTCTAGAATAGAAAAACTGTTCTGTTGTATAAATTCATTAACCTTTTGATACAACATTTCATGCAACAATAGAAAGTGACAATTTTTGATACCTGGTAATAAATCTGGAATAATAGAGCAATGTCTTTGACAGGCTTTTTGCATCCTCAGATAAAGTGTGTAATGAGTTTTCTGTATTGTCTTCACGGTTCAGATCTTTATCTTCTTCCTCAATCTGGTCAGGTAACATGTGAAGCAGCACAGCCAACATCCAGTTTCTTTGACCTTCATGAAGACAAGACACCTGAAAGGAGAGGAGCCAATGAAACAAACATTTACTATTATAGTCAACTAAGGAAAAAGAGAAAACATTAGTTATTTATCCCTCTCATTCACTGTGGGCCAATGGCTGCTCACTGACAAAATATCAATTGCAGTAATTAATTATTGCATAAAATGTGAGGGCAACGTTTTGGGATAATATGTCTATTCTTAGCTATTTGTTTTTTCTTCTTCGATACTGATAATATTTGTCAGTCTGGTCACCAGAAAGAACAAAACTCCTGACTACAAGCAGGACCAGAAATGTGATATTTTCCTGAAGAGCGTTTAAAACTCACCTCTTCCAGCAGTTTCTTGTTCTCAGACTCAGTGAAGCTGAACAGGCATTTTATGAGCTCCTGAACTTCATCTATCGCCTTTTCTGACCCTGAGCTTTTTGAACAGACACACACAACACAGAATTTTAAAAAACTGTAAATAATACATGAAGATGTTCCTGAATACAATCTCATGCAGCCCTAATCCCTGTAATAATTTATTGCAGCGAAACTCTTATTTTAGTTTCATAACCTTATAGAAACTAGCCTGACAATCTGCTGTAGAATGAGAAACTATCATTCTTCAATAGACCAAAAATACTAATTACGTTATTATTTTTAGGAAATTAGAACAATAAATGTTGAAATTAAAAGTATTTTGAACAATTACACAAATCTTTCTTGCTCTACTAATAAAAAACAGATCAGTCCAATTGTGATAATGAGAATTATGATAATAAAGCGGCTTTGCTTTTTGACCACAGGAAGATGCAATGAACACTTTTAAAAGGCTCTTGAAATATTGAGGGTTATCTAGAAAATATTATTCAAAGAATAAAATGTACATTAAGAGATTTAATTAACAATTTTAGAAAGATAAACTGGACATATAAAACACTTACTAAAAGTTAGGGATGTTTGCGACAATTCTTTTGCCCTTTTTTTTTTTTGGTTTTGAGTCCGTTTGTGCGAAGGGGAAGTGCAAAATTATCTTTTCAACTGTGTCCTTGCAATGAGACAAAGCTTCTTCCAGGTTATTCCAATCAGAGGGGGCCATTGCTGAATCAGCACAAAACAGCTGCAGGGCATTATGAGTTTCAGAAGCCCAGAAGTCCATTTGTTCATACATGGATGTAATGAGTTGGTGGACGTCTGCAGAAGGAATTATTTTCAGCTGTTTAATTCATTTCATATCTTAACAATTACCTTGCTAACATGAGATTCAATGACAGAGACCAAACGAAAGAAACAGTTGAGCATGTGTCAATAACAATACAAGTTTGATATGTGCTCTCACCATTGACTTGATTGTCATATTGTCTGAGAAGTTCTTTTATGAGATTATCCAGCTCTCTTATTGTCTCAAGGCGCACAGAAGGCTCAACGTTAGGGAAAATGTGCCTTTCAACAATCTGTAAGCTTATTTTTATAAATTTATGCAGGCTATTGTGGAGGTCAGTCAGTCTCCTCTGAAATAAAACCTGTCTTTCACCTTCGGATTCACTAGCTGCAAGTGACAATTTCTGCAAAAAAAAAAAAAAAAACAAACAAAAAAGAAACAGTAAAGCCTCAGAAAAGCAACAACAGTTATTTTCTGGACACATTGTTTTTCATATTTTATCGCACTACAACTACAAACTTCAGTGTATTTTCTAGGGATTTTATAGCAACACAAAGTAGCGCAATTTGCCGCAACCACAACATATGTTGCAAAAAACACAAAGCCTCGTCGTAAAGACGACATCCCAGCTGTAAATGACGGCAGTGACAGCTTCTTGGTGGGGAACGCTTTTCAATCACAGGGAATGCACAGCCACACACAAGACAACCTGGAAAGAAAACTTGTTAGACCAAATAAAAAACTTGAGAATGAGGTGAAGGTTTATCCTTCAGCACAACAATAAGCCTACAGAACGACAATCGAATTGCTTAATTCAGTTTTTTCGAGTTTATGCTCCCGGATATCCAACACCACAATACACCAAAAATATTTGGTGAGATTCTGGATTTTTGTAAAGATAATCTCTCAAAAACACCACAGAAGGTAAAGAAAATAAATATCCTCTCTTACATTTGTCCACCTCCATAAGTCTGCATGGATTTCTGCCAATGTTGTCACGTCATATTCTGTTATCTCATCCCTAATAACATCACATGAGAATTGCATGAAGAATTCTTATAAGTGCCAACAAAAGTGCAAAATAAGATTCAGAAAATTTGTTTTAAAAATAATTTCCTCACAGATTCTGTGTGCTGATACAATGATACCACTCTTCGATGCCGTCCTGCATGGAGGAGATCTGTTCATACTGAACTCGCTGAATCTTCTTCACAAAGATCATGAGGCCAATCAGCTCATCTTTCCACTGTTGGGTTGTCTCCACTATGACATTCAGATCATGTACATCCTACAGTAGGAGGAGTAGCACAGTAAGCAAACACCTGCGGTGGGAAAAAAGAGTGCGTGTGCTTTGACTTTCACCTTTGTGGCGATGTAGACGAGGCAGTCCTGTGCTGTCTCGAACCAGCCTTCCTCACCGACATACAGCTCACTGACAAGCTTGAGCTTCTTCACTTTAATCACCTGACAGAAAAGAAACTGTTTAACAAAAGCCTGAAACAAACATGGGTTAAACTGGCATGTTTATAAGAAAAAAATATGCTTCAATGCAAATCTAACGTGTAACTAGGGTTGGCCAATTAATCAATAACAGTACATATCCTGATTCACACATGATCAATATCAAAAAATAATACATCTGAGAGAATGTCCAATAATTTCACTGCACTCTGATTCAAAACCACACAGCATTCTGGGAGATGTAGGCACAGGAAAGACTTTAGCTGGCCAGCTAAGCACGGTTGGTGGCATCAACTAACTCATTCACTACTTGGTTACCTAGCAACGAGCTGTTGAGTTGTTTGTGGTAACTTGAGCAACAGCAGTTTCATGTTTCACCTCCGTTCCCCATAACTACTTAAAAATAAACAACAATGGTGTGGAGTGAAAACTGTGGATAAAGCAGGAAAAGTCGCGCCACCAGTTTGGCAGATTTTCAGATATTTAAAACCAAAAGACTAATTAAAAATTATTATAATCATCTAATATGAAACCATCATGTTGTGACACCTTTTTTCAGCCATATTGTCCAGTCCTACTTGTAATATATCCCTAAAAATCTAATATATTTGTTTATTTTGTTACACAAAGAGATGAAAAAAGAACAATGCACACAGCAGAAGAGAGCAGCACAACAAAATGGCTTCTTGTACTTTGAGGGCGAGGTTGAAGGTGTACTGGCACCAATAGTCTCTGTCTTCAGTCATCTGTAGCAGCTCATCCTCCAGATGAGTCCTGTGCAGCTCGTACATATGGTGGTATTCCTGGAGAACCCTTAGATGGGCACATTTATCATTTCAGAGGAAGCATTTTTGTTAAGCATATTTAAAAACTGTCCCATTTCACATCCATCACAAGAAAAAAGGCAAAAGAAGTTTGCTTTTACTTATACAATGTTTAAAAAAGCTAAGATATAGCACTATAGACTGAAGCAAAACCAAGTAAATGTACTAATACATCAATTTAGAACAATTAATTCTTATTTGTTCTACTTGATGAATGGTGATGTAGTTTGCCATTAATGACTGTCATAAGTCTGCCAGACTGACTCTGAGTAGCTGAGAGTTTCTTTGTAGCTTCTGGCAAGTTCCTCCTGTGCGTTCTGCACCTTATCGGAAACAAAAGCATCATGGTCTCTCACTTTTGCTAGTTCCCTGAGAAAAGAACACATAAACACAAGCATGGAAATGAGAAGACACACGTCTCTCACCTTCACCTATGTTTAAATGAAAGATATTATTTAAAACTAGGGCATTTATTATCTCTTCTTAAACCAGTTGGTTTAAAATCTCCCTGAGACCTCAGTTGAATTGCTTGTTTTCTTTTACTACTCTGACTCTGACCTACATACATGTTTATCTGCTGGATGGACGCCTTGATGTGGTAAATTTCCTCAATGAGCCGACGGTCCAGAGCCCGCTGCGCCACCATCTCAGTATGTAACGATTTCAGGCGCCGGGGGATTCGCTCCAGCAGAGACTGGTACCGCTGCCTGGAACAAAAAGAAATACATTCTGGATCAGCAAAGGGAAATATATATATAAAAAAATAATGTCTAATTTACTTTAAGTACTGGTAAAAAAAAAAAAAGTTGCTTTTCCAGAACAATTTTTCAATCTCACAATAAGACAAAAACAAAACAAGCTTTAACTTTTATGGTAAAAATCCATAGTTTTTCAAAGAGTTTATGATGCCGTACACTCTAACAGAAAGCATATGGAACCCACAGCATCATGGATCCACCACCATGTTCAAGCAGGAATATGAAAGTATTTTCCTTATATTTCCAGATCCATGATGTGTTTATTCATGTAAAAACTCAATATTAGAGTCATCTGACCAAATGCATTGTGCCAGATAACGTCAGATGAAAGTTCAGATAATTCATTTCAAGACTTTTATGATTAAATATGTTAGCTGCTAACCTGAGTTTGGCGAGGAGCTGTCCTCTCTCAGCACAGCCGACGGTCACCTGCCTGATCAGTTCATGGAAAACGATGTTGTAGATGTTCTGCTCTGTCTTCACCAGTTCCAACAAGCTCTCGAGCTGCGAAACAAGTCATAGACTTTAAGGTCTGAGCATTTTAGTGGTACTGACAGAAATGATAAACACAGACACTCTACATTGGCATATTACATTGCAGATTCAGAAGGAGGCCATTTGTGTAATTGGTAAATATTCCTTAATGCTTGACCCATCCTTTAAAATTTGGTGACACTTTCTACCTCAGGCTCGAACATTTCCTCTCACTGAAGTGTAAAAAAATATTTTTTCAGGTTTGTTTCTAAACTTTCAAAGCATCTGATCTCATAAGTTATCTGTCCCTAAACATAGTTATACTTTTTATTTTGCTTTTCTGTATAATGTCCTCACCTAAGCTTTTGTCATTGACGAAAAGCTTAGATCTGCAGTATTATTCCACCTAAAAAACTATTTTATTTTTTATTTTGTTAGATATTTGTATTATAAAAATATATGTGGGTATTATGTTATATCAAAACTAAAGACAAAATTGTTCCCAAGAGAGAAGTGTGGGCATATGCAACAAACTAAATAATAAAATTTTAATATCGGAATAAAAAAAAATCTGCCAATATTTAATTCTTTAAGCTTGCCGATAACTTGAGAAGCAAATAAAATAAATAAAAGCAAAATTTAAAAATGGGTCCCAAAAGTCCTTTGAGTCAAAGTAGCTTATGTTGTTTCACTGACTGAATGATCTGTGTATTTTCCCATTTTAATTATGCAAACTAAAGGTTTTTCCTCTGTATTAAACAAACACAGCATTCATGTAAGTTGCAGAGGTAGAAAACTAACTTGGCACAGATCGGTCAGCTCTTCGTCCTCCTGATCCACTCCGGCCTTTTCCAGCATGTCATCCATCATCCGCATCAGCTGGATCACTTCCAGCCTGCCACTGGGCCTCCTGCACACAGAACATTCCCACAAATACAGTCTGTGTATTATTGCACACACATACAGAGTTCTGTAATGCTTAAACATCTGTTCCATTCTAAGGCTCATTACATTAGAATGAAGTGTTACAAATTTTTTCTGTCACTTTAATTTATGTGTTTGGACTCACAGTGATGGGAGGACTCGTAACTTCTGCTCCTGATCTTTCAGCTGCACTGTGAATGCACTGTGAGGTACAATATGAAATAAATCAGGAAAAAGCTAGATCATTAAACAAGAGGGGACTGCACTAAATAATATTAAGGAAACTTACTCTTCATACAACTGGAGGGATTGTATTCCTTTGTTCCTCACAATACGATACTCTGCAGGGATTACATTTTGTTTGACATCCAATTTCTGAGAGACACAGAATGGTGGAATTATTGATTGGTTTGTCTTCTTATTCAAATTAATGGCAAAGGTTGCCCCAGGAATAATTCACACTGGTTAAATCCAAAACCAATTGTTTGAAATATGTAATGACAGAGAAAAAACCGTGAAAACCTTTAAAATGAGGAAGTGAATAAATATAAACAGTTACATGGACACATCAAGCAAAAGTGGGAAAAAGCAAAATTGCAAAATGTGAAAAATACAGGAAACAAAAATCTGATGAAAACGAAAAAAAGTAGTTCAGTGTCAAAACGCAAAAATTCTGACTAAATAATGAAAGCATTTCTTTGACAGAAAATGAAAAATCTAGGTAGTGAAACTCAGTTTGAATTTCCAAAAAACAAGACTGAGACAGAAAACTTGACCTTCATTAATATTCAAGTGTTTCAACTTAAAAAACATTTTCTCTGTGTACTCCAGCTTCCTTCCACAACTGTTAGCTTAACTATCAACTAAATTAGGTGGTTGTTTTTGATGCACAATGTATAATTTATGGTAATCTCTTTATTTTGTGTAAGTTTTGTTCATGTGTTCTATTTTTTTTTTTCTAACGCTTGCCAAAGGTGAACTAAATGGAATAGTGACCTACCCAATGTATACTCCATGTAAAGCCACTTTAGAAAATGGATGCTTTTAAAAACATGGATATCGTCTTACAGCAATGATATTTAAAATCTTATTTTATCTGGGGCAGCAAAAAGAGATTTAACACAAACCACTTGGAGCTCTGTCCAAGTTACTTTGGCAACATTTTCCCACATATTGATTAAATTACAACAATAAGGGACACTCTTGTAATTAAAAATTAAAAAATGTCAACCATCTGATTACAGGATTTGTACACTTTTTATTTTCAAGATAATTTTTTTTAATTTTTGCAGCAACAAACTTTGGAGATAAAACAAATTAACTAAAAAAAAAACAGTGTAACTTCACTATTATAATGATATAATTTATCACTGTTATTAATAAAGTCTTGTGACAATAATCTTTATTCTACAGCAGGGACAATTGTGTAAAACATAACACAATTTTATATTTTTAAATTTCTCTCTCACACACATTACACACCTGACTGGTCTGAAAACAAAACACAAATTAAACCAAAAAAAAAAAAAAAATCCCCTAATTTCATTAATATTTATTACGTAAAACACAACATTATAACTTTTATTTCAATCACATAGATCAATAACTCAGAGCAATTAGGAATAATAAATATCCAAAAATAAAATAAACAATGTCCAAGCTAAGTTGACCAGTGTTTAGCAGATTTAAAAATCCAAAAACAAGAAAAGTTTAGTCTGATTTAACTTCAGAGAGTGAGAAAAAAATGTCTTAATAGGTGTATGAAATTATGGTAAAAGAAAAAAAAAAAGTTAGGCTTTGAATCAAACGTTAGATTGCACTTCATTACAAAACTATGCTGTTTGAATACCAAGTGCTTTCAAGGACTTTACATGTAATAAAGTACTTTCAAAATACCTAATAGTCCAAACTGTGGTTACGCAGCTCACCTGTATGTCTCCGTTGCAGCCCTTCTCATGCAGGGGTGGGAGAGCAGTCATCTTTTTCTGTGTAAGCACAGCATCGCACAGGAATGAAATATCCCTACAGAGGCACCACACAGAGGAAACACATATTTTTCTTTATATAGTGGAGTATTTTAACAAATGGTGATTTTTAAAACTCATGTGAACATTTGTTGCCATGGTGGAAAACATACAGTAATGATTATAGGAAGAGAGTTATTTCTTCTGTTCAGATTATTTAATAAACAAAAAAGAAACCAAAATTCAAAAGCGTTGCATTGAAAAACTAAATATACCCGGTGAGTCCTTGCTTGCAGCAAGATGAGTTAGTAAGTGGCTATTTTCTATTTGACTTTATCAGTCGCTCACATCTGTGTGAAGAAATTTTTGTTTATTCTTTGTCATTGTTTCATGACCATCTTGTTGGACAATTAACGTATCATTTATCACTTATCACAATACGTTTCTTTTCATGATAAGAATTAGAATGAATAACTTATATAAACATTTGTCACAGTTTCATCCTCCTAACTGACCTGCCGGCTTCTGTCAGCGATGTCGGCTGTTCCAGAAAGTATTTGTATTTGGTGCGTCCAAGCGGATAATGCCAAACTCCATCTGGCCGTCTGATTCCATCATTCTGTACAAAAAAATGTGTTACTGCTATTTTATCAACCTATGTTCATATGTATTTGTATCAAGTCTTTTTATTAAAAAAATTGCTGCAAAAAAACTTTAGCACCCCGACAGATTTGTTTAGATTGGACCTATTTTGTCAAACTTGTGTACTTTAGATCAAGATAACTTGAATAAATACATAAAAGGGTTTTCAAATCAAGAGTTCCTTTATCAATGGCTATGAAATCCAACTGAGCCCAATGTGAATACATATGTTAAATGGCAATTAAACAAATTCTCGGATCACACTCAGATCTGTTCATGACCTGTAGAATAATCTTAACTACATAGAGCCTCTCCGACAACGTGAAATTATTTTTTTTAAAGCTCAAAACTATTTTGGTTATTTTGCAAGTCAATTATATGAAAAACACCAACAGGTTCATATGTGAATATTTAAAGAATGCATTCAAAATAAAGGTTTTAGAGTGGCCTAAGCAGATCTGACTGCACTTGACTTTGATTGAGATGTTGTATTATGACTTTAATATCATACTTATACTAATAATATCATATGACTATAATAATCTAATATGACTTTAATATTCAGTCACGTTTCATGCCTGAAATATGACTGACTCAAAATAGCTTGAGTGGGGAGAAATGTATCCACTGTGAGATTAGCCTGGTAGCTTTTTTGTCTTTTGATAAATAAAATTATTGTTTATAAACTGCATTTTGGATTAACTCAGGCCATGTTTGTCTTTAATTAAAACTTATTTAATAATGTGAAATTTTGAAGTAAAACAACAGAAATCTGGGTGAGGGAAAATATATGTTTTTTACAGAATGTACAAAAATTATAGAGAACTGAAATCAAACCCTAAATGGACAAATAATGAAAGGGCCCAGGAGGGGGCGCTAACATACTTTCCCCCCCCCCATTTTACATAAAGCAGATGTACATGTAAGAATTTTGAAGCAATGTTCTCCAGATATTTTGAGCTGAATGTCAACATCTTAATTCAGACCAACTGTCTTTAGAAATAAACCAAACACAGGTCTATTGAGAAGATTGAAGAAAACAGTACTTTAAATGTGTATAAAACACAACATATCGTGTAAAGAAGAAAGAGCAGTAAGTACCTCACAGGTTCGGTGATGTGCAGTGTGGCCCTGTGTGTTTTTGGAGACAGTGGAGGTGAGGCTGAGCAGCAGTTCCTCTGGGATGCCCATTTGTTTGACGGGCTCCTTCCTCATCTCCCGATCTGGAACTTGGACTCTCAGGTCAATCTCTAAGAAAAATCAAGCAAATACTCAGTATGACTGCATTTTTATTTATTAGAACCATTAATATTAGCTTTGGTCATAATTGCTTTCTAAACATCTTCCAAAGTTCTTATTTGGAGTTCATCTGTCTTGTCTCTCATTATCAGTATGACTTTTGACCATTTTTGTTTTTGGGAAGCTCCCTTGTCTCAGTCTGATGTGGTCCTAATGACAAGAAAGCATAGAAAAAACATGCATAGAAAAAACCTAGACTGGAAGTAGTTTGATCTGTTTAATCATGCACATGTTGCCTGCTATGGAGGTGGTTTCAAAATTGTTGGGTTCCCTATTTAAAAATACCAGAATTTGCCAAAATACCAGAATTATTTTAGATTGTCAAATCAGTTAATCATCTAACAATGCACGTCTGCTGGAGGAATGTTTTGACGACACAATTTTACTTGTACTTCAGTAATAGTATTTTGAGGTAACCACTTTTTCTTGTGCACAAGTTTTGGCAGCTGTACCCACCTTTTGTTTAATTGTTTTGCACAGAAAGTACGGTTGTACCATATAAAACGTGCTGGGCTACAAACGTTTTCCAATTGTGCACGACTACATATAATGTTTGTAACTTTCTGAGCAGCATTGGCACGCAGAAAGCCTGCAGCAGCGGCTGGATGTGAATAATTTACCGTCTGCTTGCTCTCCTCTGGGTGAGCCTGGCACTGGACTGGCTCTGGCCGTGGACAACGACATCTTTACCAAACGAGGCTGTTTCAGTCAGAGGACAGAGCCTTTCAACTTTCACCGAGCCATGAAGGCGAGAAGCTAATATAAGTCATCTTAAATAACATGCTTTTTTTTAATTTACGAACGAAAGCGCCTTTTCCTTCAGTATTCCGTTCTTCCTGGTCGCGTTGTTATGGAAACGGCGTGCCTACCAGCTGCTCGTCTACTCAACATTTTACGGCCGCGTGTTAACTGCGTGCTACGTTCAAGTGAAGTCGTACAGTAGACTTCAAATAGTGAAAAAGCTTCATTATAAAGCATCGAATATCACCAGTTTCTTTCCAAAACATTGGCGAAATAATATATTTGATTCAAACCAATTCAATTGATGTCAATGCAACCTTTATCAGCACTTTTTTTCTTCTGATAAAGGAAGAAAGGTGAATATATTCACAATATATTTATTTATTTATTTTTTGTCTACCTCTGGTGAAGCGTTTATGTCCGTGTAATTAATTGGGAACAACATTGTTACACTCAACAATGTATGTTTTCTTGACGAGGATTATGAAATAGTCTTCTAATTAATTAAATATTAGATTTTAACTTTTTTTTATTGCTTGGTTATTTTCACGTGAGACGCACTGATCAGCTATTCCTCCTCAGGCCCGCTTAATTAGACGTTTTTAAGCTGGAAGAGTGGGCTCACATTTTTGGCCTTTTATTATTATTATTGTTTCTTCAGCTTCTGTTTGTAAAAATATACATGAAAAAAAAAATTCCGATGCACGGTAGGTTTTGAAGATACCGCGCATGCGCCATACATGACACCGGAAAATGTTTAATGAAACTCCAGAGTAATTCATCTTTGCCACAACACACGATCTTCGCTGCAACTTATCGGACAGAAAATTAACAACTCCGCAAACCTTCAAATAAGTAAGTTGACAACTCTCTAAACGGCTACCTATGCTTACGTTAAAGTTACATCTGCGAGCAGATAAAGATGGAGACTTGTTTCCTTTCTTCACTCTCGGGTGTTTTTCCTCCGGAGCCGGGCGGGGTGTTCCTGAAAAAGCTCAGTGGTCCAACTGTTTTGGACTTCGAGCTGGTAGCGTTAGCCAAAGTTAGCTGTAGCTCCCAGCTGTAGCCTAGCACACGTATCCAGGTACTTCCTGTCTAGCCCGCTATCACCTGTCTTGACATTCCCGAGTAAGCGGAGAGGCTTGTGGAAGCTGTTGTCAGAAAGCGTGAGAAAAAACTGATGCATTTATGATGAGTTAGCTTGCTTCTTGCTAATTATTTCTCGCTGTATGTGATTTCTGCGTTCACTTAGCTGCTGCAAAAGCAATTTGTCCGCCTCTCATTGTAATGATATGCAAGGCAGCACTTTGTCAAAGCTGTCCAGCTTTCTACATGCTTGTCACGGTGCAGTTTACAGATAAAACATAGCAAATGAGGCTAACTAGCAGGAGACACCTTGGCACTCTTTGCCCCATCCAGGCCTGTAGACATCAACAATAGCAGTTTATTGTTTACCCTCCTAGGACCCTAACAACAACGTTATCATGTCAAACAAACAGCATCACCTGCTGTTTTTGATGCATTTGTTTAAATGACACTTGGATGGACCTCTGCCACGAAATACTTTTAGTGTAGAAATGGTTTCCTGAAGGTGTGGTTGATTTCAGTTTCACAGCTGACAAGTTCATAAGGGTCTGGAGACATGTTAGTACCATAATATAGATGGATATAAACACATCTTTTTTCATTTTCCCCACCCCAAGTGTGAAAAGTATTTTAAGATAAACTTTTAAGCATTTATTACTTAAACTGGCAACATTTTTGGAAGAAAAATGACTGGACAGGACTTTGAGACCTCTGGTCCATCACTGTTTTTAATGCACAAATATTTTTACTATTTTACATTGCAATTTTGCCCTTACTGCACAGTGTGTTGTTCTTTTTTTATGTATTACATTTTTATCTTTGTGTGAATCTACATGCCTTGCTTACCTGTCAGTTCGTTGCAGTTTATATGTTTAAGAGCCCAATTAGCTGCAGTAAAACTACAACTATTCATACTGTGGTCCAACAGAATTATATTTGCATGAAAGAAAAGAAGTTGCACATTAACCTTGAACCAAACAAAAATCAGAGAGATGTTTAAGGTGAGAGATATTACTGTGCCATTTACCATATCCAATGAGCCACAGAATAAAAATATTGTTTACTGTCCCTCAGTGTGTACCAGTAACAAAAGCAAGGGAAATCACAGAAAGATAAACTTATAAAATAAAAAACGGTTTGCTTTCAAAACTTACAAACTCAGCCATTTCACTTTCTGTGCAAATCCTTTCTGTAATTTATTTATTTATTTGAAAGGGAGGTGTTGAAGTTCCCAGGAGGCCACCGAAATGATTAAGCAAGAGAAGTTGCTGTTATCTATCTGTCCAAAATGCTGGCTGCATTATTTACAGCTGGAGGAGAGACCATGTGGAATGCATCACCTTTCAGTAGTTTGGCAAAAGCAAAGATTTCCCTTATCTCTCATTCTTCAAGTGAACTGTAAGTGCACTTAGCTGCATAATCCATCATACAGCAGGTGGGAAAGTCCAGCAAGAACCAGACAAACAAACCTTGGTGGAAAACATTGATTCAATGTTAATGTTTATTATTATTTCAGTTTACCCCCACCAAAGGCTTAACTTGAAATGTCCAGCTGTTTCTTCTGTTACTGGGAATTCTACATTTGCTCCTTAAACTACTGATCAGCTCTGCTTCATGTGTTGTGCCATTGTCACACATTCGGCCTCTTCCTGTCTACTTACAGGCTGGTGACATGTTAGCCAGCCAGCCAGCCAGCCAGTCCTGAACTGGAGACAGACCAGTAATGACAGGGTGAAAGTTTGCTGCACTTTTGTGACCACAAGGGATGAGGCTGTTTGTTTCATTTTGGAATAGAATAATTTAATATTAACATGTCTGCAAGGTCTGGTGAGCTGTTTATGTTATATGCATGCAAAGCAAAATATGTATTTTTTTGTTATGTAATTTTCTTTGTAAAAGTTGATGATATGCACATTTCATTTTGATGAACGGGGTGTTTTACTATAACTGTGTGACTCAAGTTGTTTGTGTAGCACAATGGGATGTGGTTTATGTGCCAAGTCATCGGATTATTTAAATGAATTGTGTAGTAGGTGGAGCTTGTTTAACACATCGATGAGACCTTTAGCAGACTGAAGGTGAAGGAAATGTTTACCATGTCAGAATAAATAACACATACACAACATTCAGGACTCCGTATAAGGGAAGGATAATCAAATCATTTAGTCAAATGGATCTCTTATCTGAACTGTTAACAGGAACTTCAAAAAGTTAATGGGCAGATTGTTCTTGTCTTTTTTTTTTTTTTTTTTTCAAGCGTAATTGATTATGTGTGATATGAGCACATGACTTGTTTTGCCTCCTGCATTTTACCCTCTGCAGATGGCTGGAGGATAATTTGCCTAGTCTTAACTGTATGAATGCCTTCTGTGTGCATGTAATCATGGCGCTATCTGTGACTGAATGGCTCCTTCCTGCATTCCTTCTCGACAGTTTGTATTTGTATGCCTGAAACCTAAAGTTTCAGATTATCTTTAAAAGATAGATTCCTGCAAAAGCACCAGTGAGTGTAGTTTTAAATTACACTCATGCACTTTTGTGTTGTACTGTAAACCAAATTTTCAATTGTTTTTCTTTTAACTAGAGATGCACTGATTTCCAAATGCCCTATTTCCAATCTTTTTGCTTTTCTTTGAAGTCAAACCTGCCTCTGATTTTCAACAATTATTTTTTCTAAGACAAAGATAAAATGGAAATATGTCGCAGGTTCTTTGATAGAGATGGTTTTCAATTCATGAGGAAATAAATGAACCATAAGCTTCTCCCTATTCTGTTGCATGTCTTCATAAGTCTTTAACCTCACTCTGATTTTACTAAACTAAGAAAAGTGCATCAAACACGTTATTTGTGGAGGTGTTTATAGATCGAGGATGCCAGGAGTTCAAATTTTTTATCCATTTTATAAATGAATAGGTAAGAAAATTCAGATTTTTCACCAATCAGAGCTGAAGAGTAACTGGTTCTGATCTGTGGCAGATTATGATCGGATCACACTGACAGGTATTTTCAGACAGCATTATTGTGGTAGAAAGTTAAAATGCCTTTACCACAAAGTGTAATCACAGTTGTGACCAATGACAGTTGTGATTGGTTACAGATATGATTATCTTCATGTTTCTGGTTTAAAATAGTGTGCTTGATGTTGCTTGTACCTTTGTTATTACAGTCGTTTTAACTTTGTTTTCTCATTTGGTTGTTGTAAATACTAAATGCCTAACCTAACCTGCTGCTTGTATTTTTCTGGCTTGTTGGTTTTTCTGCCAGAGCAATGCATACATTTTTAAAAAATAAAATGGTCAGGCCATTCAAATTGAAATAAGTGATTATTATTTTCTTGACTATTGCTGGCATTTTATTTGAACAGCATTTCATAGATGTTGGCAGCACTAATGGAAATGTAACCTTTTAATTTCACATTCCAGCAGCCATTCATTAACTACTGTTTCATAAAGGCGTGTTTGTGGCCCAGCCAGCCGTTTCTTAATATTTACAGGGCGTAATAAAGACACTTAGGCCCTGTCAACACTTATTTTGTAATGTGTGCTAACAGAGATACTACAAATGAATGTCAATTAATGTTTAAAATATAATAAGGTATGTTTTAGATTACCATTTTTAAGAAAGCTGCTATTAATGTTATTTTTCTACAAGCCCACTTAATTTTGTATGCATTTATGTTTGAATAATGATTTATTGTTTACAGGAGTTCAAATTAAAGTCTTAGTTACATATGCAGACTAATTGTAATAAATCTGAAAACTAATTTTCATAAATTAATTTGGAGTGAAACTCATCACATCACACACAAAGCAGCATATTTTCAAACTTATTTATTAGGCTTACAGCTAATCCTAATAGTTAATTGAAAAATGAAAATATGACATTTGTAGATCTAAAAAGGAATCCACAATAATATGCAATTCATATAATTCAAGTTTTTCGATTAAATTACTAAAATAAAGAATCTTTATGATTATGTTCTAAATTTTGAGATGCATCTATATTAATATCTTACTGAGTTTTTTTTTTAATTATTATTATTTTTACCTTAACTTAAAAACCATTATTTTTAATAAAACAGTAACAACAACAAAAATAATTCTCTTAAGTAGCATTTTGATAAACTTTAAAAGTTCTGTACACAGTTTGATTTAAAATAAAGTACCGGATGAACACTCAGTTATACATAAATAACATGTTTAAAAATATAACCATCATAAAATGTTATTAATGGAAACTCAATGATTGTATTAATTGGTCAGCTGGGCTTTCAGAGACTGTTGCTGCAGTTAAATCTTATGAATTATGCAACTGAATATGTTGTTTATAGTAAGTGGGTCCTTCCATTATAACAGGTATCATTAACTCAGACCTTGCATAAAACTTATGTTATTTGTTTAAGCAGTAGCTTTCAATGAAAACATAAAGTTGTTGGTCAGAATGTGTTGAATTCATTTGCTGAACTGTTTCATTTTGCTTCATAATGAACTTTTAAGGTTTGGACTCTCTATTGCAAATGTAATTACATGATTGTTTGAGAGGCAACCATACCATGAGTTCACATTTTGCATGCCAATAGAATATTCAATCTGAAGGAGCCGCACTGCTCTTTGTATTCGCATGTGAGTGCCGCATTTCTAATCTAGTTCCTTTTGTTTTTCATGCAGGCTGCCGTCCAACACAGCTGGGCTGACAGGAGGGAAGGGGAGAACATTAACCTTGGTCTCCCTTAGATCCTGATCCTGAGTGAAACTGCTAGCCATGGATGACAGCTCCTCACTGGGCAAAGTCAGCAGCTCAACAGAGTCCGTGGCCACCGTCACCAGTGAAGAGTTTGTCCTAGTGCAGTCCAGCTCAGCCAGTTCACCGCAGGGCTCTGAGGGCAGACCAAGACTCAAGGTCAGACATGAGCACCGTGTGATCACTAAATTAGTATAATTAAATGCCCCCATAATCTACAAAGTTAGTCACATCTGAGATATTTTGAGTAAATTTGAAGTTGCAAAATATAAAACAAAACTCTTTGAATATTTCACTAGATTAAGTAATCTTCTGCACCAAATATACTGTCCCTAAGCTGCGCTGAATACATTTGTGCACGGATTTTATGTGATTCCGTGTTGTCATAAGCTAAGAATATCTTGTCCTGTAATATTTTGTCTTACCCACAGATGTCCTGGAATGGAAGTGATCAGCTGGAAAAGGCTATGGAGGAGGTGTTGGATGACGATGATGAGGTGAAGGTAGAAAAGAGCTCTGTGGAACAGATGGAGAAGCAAAAGAAACTAGAGAGCCAAGTGTCAGAGACCCAACCTGCAGGTAAACACGCTGGAACCAATAGGTTTCAATAACATGTAGGCCTGTCACAAAAACTAATTTTTCTGGGCAATAATTTGTCCCAGTAATTACTGCAATGAACAATAATAATGTTTTGAGACTTTTTTCAAGTAGTGACATAATATGCTCATAAGTTTCCTCTCTCAAAGATTAATAAACTTGAATTTTGTAAAGAACATTTGACACTGGAACTGTAAGATATTGTAACTATCCAAGATAAAACCAAACAATAAATAAAACAGAATTATAAACCACACACAACTGAAACTATACATAAAATTGATTTTGACATGTCTGTAAACAAGACTTCCATCAGAATGGAAATTATCAAACTTATTTTAATTTGTCATGCAAATAATTAATTGTTTACTGCAATGAGCTTGTTAGCATGCTCTTGATCTCTCAGCTGGTACTTTTTAATTAATCCAATTTATAAACTTTGTGGCTTGAAGACTGAAAACCTGTGGTTGGATACCCCTGGTTTTCTGCATATGCAGTTATGTAATGTCTATCAGCAGGTTGTTTTAGTTATTTTGGTTTATGAGTTATTTATGCTGTGTATTATTATTAGACAAGATATATTTAAATTAATTGGTTACGTACAAGGGTACAGAATGGCTTGTTTACGGGTATAAAAACAGAAAAGATTTGGGTGAAACGGCAACACTTTGGTACAAAATGGGGCCTTGATTTGCTAGAGCTGTTCCTCTCCCATGGTTTTCTTTGCTATTGGATCAACACCGTCAGCACTTGAACTCTGGCTGCTTTGTATGTAAACATAGTTGACTGAGATCACTCAATAAACAACCCTTGAACAGCAAAACAGAGCTTTGCTGTACAAGCACACACCCATGAACTACTTTTCAGTATTACCTGTACAGACTTAAATAATGAACAAAGTTATTCTGTTTATGTTTGTTTAATTTTGGCAATTCTACCAACAACCATGTATAGACAACATCATGGATTGTAAAGTAATAGGGATCTGTTCCATGGGGTGACCTAAACAAATAATCCAGACCTATTTTGGTCACTTGTGCTCAAACGCAACCTGTTCTGGTGCACGAATAAAGTTCAACAAGGTTCTGAATCATTTACTGGTAAGACAACCCGAGCTACAGCTGAATGTCAGGATAAGTCCATGTTGTTGTCCAACAGGAAAATCATGATTTCCAGCACTGGCTTTCTGCTCTTCTATTATATCACTTGACTTCATAAACCAGCATCTTTACAACAATACAAAACCACAGAAATTTAACTGAAACTGTATAGTGGTCATAAAATCTTGTGCACACACAAGATTTTAGTACTTCAGCCTGTTCTGAATTATTTTCATTGAGATGGGCTGGTTATCAGAGGCGGTTCTAGACCAACTTTAGCAGGATGGAGCCAGTGTTGTTTTTAACAGGGACACAGAACAAAGGCATGGAACAGAAAACAGGGCAATATTTCATTGTTTAATATATTAACTGAGCCACTTGTGACTTTGAAGCTGCAGATGAAAAGTCAGATTGTATCTCAATATGGCTCAAGCTGAAAGTTCAACATTTTTATTTTTATTTGATTGTTGAAGTAAAACTGTGAAGGTAAATAATGAAATTGGTCTAAGGGACCAATTTAAGAAATTAATTTAGTATTAGCCCTTCATTACCTTGGGCATTGCAAGTGGAAAGTCCGGTTCTGCAGGGACACTGGCTCCTGTTGTTCCCCGTCTAGAACCGCCCATGACGGTTATAAATAAAAGAATAGAAGAGTATATTAAGGTCTAAAAAGTGAGATGAAGTTATAACCTCTAAAATGCTTTGCTAAGCTGTTTCTGTTGTTTCTGTTTTCTGTTTGTAACAAAATGCCAGAGGAAATACAGGAATGACTGGATTAATGCAATGCTGTTCCCCTTCCACCTGTTGTTGTGAACTGCCTAAAAGAATGCGTCTGCATTTATCTGAATGCTTACAGAAAAGACAAAACCGGCCGCTTGGAAATAGTTCCAGTCATAAAAAAGCACGAACAGTCCTGTTGGGGAAACTAAAACAATTCTATGAGTTGTTTCCAATTCCTAACACCAGACCAGCTTTTTACCCCACAACCCATCTATCTCTATGTAAGGATGTACAACTAACCTTTATTCTTTTTTTTTTTTCTTGGCTGTTTTCTGTTGTGAGTTAGAGCTCCTTATTATTAATTCATACATCTGAGTGTGTAATTTAGTTAGGAGAAATATAAGAAATAACACAAAAATCATACGAGAGAATAGTGGACCTCCACAAGTCATGTTCATCCTGGGATTCGGTTTATAAATGCCTGGAAATGCTGCGCTAATTTGTTAAAACTTTTTATATACAAGCTTAGACTTGTACATAAAACAGGGGGATGTGTCCAATACATGATTAAGAAAGGGGTTTCTGTGATGT
Organism: Poeciliopsis gracilis; assembly: GCA_911649635.1. Taxonomy (NCBI): domain Eukaryota; kingdom Metazoa; phylum Chordata; class Actinopteri; order Cyprinodontiformes; family Poeciliidae; genus Poeciliopsis; species Poeciliopsis gracilis. The sequence goes on along the minus strand of CAJVRI010001524.1, from coordinate 482,806 downwards.
GGGTTTTTGGTGCTTAATGTGTGGACAGTCCCAGGGAAAAACAACTTTTCTGAAAATGCTGACTGATGCTGGTCAGAGGATGTCATTTGCCACAGGGTAATTTAATTCTGTACTAATACAGGCCTAAAAGCCATTGCTCCAAAGGTAATATAAAAATGTAGATATTTTTACAAATTATCTGTCTCATATACTATCACAACATTGTGATAGTTTTAATAGATATTTTAAAAAATAATAATTAAACCAAAGATACATACTGCAGCTTTATGGAAAAAGGGGCCAGTTTGCAACCCTCAGAAGTTGCAAGTATGAAGATGGCAGCATCATTCTGTATGGATGATTTGCTGCAGGATGGAGTATTACACAAACATAAATAGATGGGTTTTATGAGTAAAAAACACTATTTGGAAATATTGAAGCAACATCTTAAGACATCAGGCAGGAAGTTAAAGCTCTTGCACAAATTGGCCTTCCAAGTGTCACAGACTCAACAGAGACAATCAGATGGAGCGTTCATCACAAAGCCTTGATTTCAGACACAGACCATTTGTTATGTTGAGCAACTTAGTCCACAAACTTGGCTCAGTTACACCAGTTTGGTCAAGAGGAATGGACCAAAATTCAAACAAGTGTGAGAAACTTGTGGAAGGATAGCAAGAAGGTTTGAAAAATTATTCATCCAAATATTGTGAAATGTCTGTAAACTTCTGAATTCAAAAAGTTGAATGAACAAATCCTCTTCAAAGGAACTTGATGATCTTCTGCTAAGCAGCTTGTTATTGTACTATATTGTGCTGTATTTATTTTAGTTGTTTTTGAATGTTATATTGTATACTATAACATTCAAAAATGGAACTAGCTAAATATTGCACAAGAACCTTTTTTCCTCTTTTTTTTTATTGCAGCTTTCAGTCGAACCTCTACACAAAACCAAAATTCTTGGTTTTAATTGCTTTATTGGTTAAAGTACAGAGATTTTCAAGATTAACTCCTAGCCTCAGGGAGGAATAAAAAGCTAGCAATGTTTTAAAAATACAGTTACAATTTCAAGTTGTTTAAAATAAAAGTGTTTAGATCAATAGATACATTTTTGCTGTAAATCTTTGGTTTCCAGCATCGAAAGATGTTTTTTTATACTGTGAGAATCTTAGGGTGACCCTTGAGTGTTTCTGATGCTGTGTGCTTTAACTCTTCTGGGTCCCTGACTTGTTTGGATAGTTTCAGTCTTTCCCCCACCATTTTAACTGCTTTTAATGATCCTTCATTATGGTTACGATAAAATAAAAAGCAGATGTGATTCTTCACATCAGAGGAGAGGAAGTCCAGCATAAAGAATTGTTTTTATTTTTGGAAGAGTTCAGGTGAAATGAAACGGGGAGTGATGAAATGTGTCACACAGGAAATAAGCACATACTATGACTGTCTTTAAGCAAATGGTTAGCAATGTTCACAAGAAGGAAGTGTTTTGCTCCAAAAAAGGCACAAAGACAAGGTATGTTGGGACATTTTTAAATGCAAATAAAGCTATTCAGCTTTAATTTTAAGTTCAAGTTGGTGTAGACACTTTACTAGCAAAACTAATCAGTTATTTTTAAAATCTTATAGACAACATCAAACGTAGCACTAGTGTCATTTGATGCTACTGTGAGGTTCCACTTTGAAGATGAATGCACTTTTGCTTTCACTTGAGGTGTTTGATGTTCATGAGTGGCGAATGCCCAGGACAGCTGACTCCTTTTTTTTTTTTTCTTTTTGTTTAACTCATCTGATAGTTGTCATGTTTAATACTTTTCTCTATTACCTCTGCATTGGATTCATTTAGCTGTACAGGTAAATATGACTGCACAGCAGCTTTGTAAGGTTGATGTCTGGTTAGCATTATTAAAGCTCTTGTTTAATGTCTTTTCATGATTTGGGGACAACATTTAATCATCTCTTGCCAAAAACCTGAACTAGCGAATGCAGTCAAGGCTAAACTGGGTAAGATGGATCGTTTGAACTACAGTTTGAGATTTATGAAGCCTTTATAATGTTCCTGGAAAAAAAAAATGTATATATTTATATAATTTTCAAGCATTAGGTCTAGGTCTATTACAAAATCTATTACAAGATCTTGTAAAGTTACAAACCAAAACAAAATTAAACATAAAGGCCTATTTTGGCATAAATTAGATCTTTAAAATATAATCCTGATGTTCTAGTGAATTTAGGGCTCGATGATATGGCTGAAAAACATATCATGATATAGAAGTTTCATAAATAGCTTATATAAATAATTATTGATTCGTCTTTTGTTTTAAATATCTGGAAAACTGCCAAACAGGTGACGTTACACAAGTTTACTCTCGCGCTTATTTTCTCCCTCCACTCCCTGCTGGTCGTTTTGTTTTTAAGCAGTGGTTGCACTGTGGTAAAACATTAAACCGCTGCTGTGCAAGTTACTCAGACAGGTTGTTGCTAGGCAACCACAAGTTACTGAACAGGTTGTTGCTAGATAACGAAAGAGTGAGTGAGTTAGTTGATGTCATCAAAGTTGGCTTGCTAAAGCCTTTCATTTGCCGACATCCCCCAGAATGCTGTGTGGTTTTGGATCGGAGTCCAATGAAATTATAGAATATTTTTTCAGATGTATTACCTATTGATATCAATCATGTGTTTACAGAGATATCTATTGTTATTGATGTATTGTCTATGTGATATTAATGAGTTTTTTTTTCTCAGCACTCCTGTCATTAAGACCATGTTAAATTGTAGAGGAAGTATTGGTCACCATTTAAACAAAAACTGTCAGTGTCGTCAGTATGAACTGCAGTTGTGCTAGACAGCTACAGGCAGACTGAGGGGGAAACTGTTAGCATGCTATAACAGCGAGCGTGTGAGCGATGGAAGTTCAGCTGCTGGGTTCATTGTTCTGCTTCCTGTTTGTTGGTGTGAAAGTTTCAGATCGGAAGTTATTTCAGTGAAGACCCTCGAACTTCCTCTATCATTCTAACACATCTTTCCTCCATCCTCTTCTTGGTCGAGCAGCTTTGCTCTTTCTGTCGCTGTCTGTTTAGGTACAAGAGTGTTTCCTGTTCACATAACATGGAAAGAAAAATTCACCTTTAGTTCTCAACAAGTGGCCAAAACTGTTAAGAGAAAAACCTGTCTGTCTGTCTGTACACAGAAGCATGTCCGGCACCATCCAGTCCCAGTGTCATAGAGGAGGACAGCGTCCAGTTCAACAAGCTATCCTATCTGGGTTGCACGTGGGTCAAAGCTCCTCGCAACGAGGCAGAGGCGCAGAGAGCCATGGCGACCCTGCGAGCGGAGAGTGCCATCCCGATTCCCATCACGCTGCATGTTCCCAGTGGTCCAGATGGTTCTGTCAGGTCAGATAAAGGAGTCTGATTGTAAGAAATACTGAGACACTAGAAAATTGCATATGCATAATATCAGTATGTGCTTTGCAAAGATAACTTTTTTCATTATTTTACTCTTTTTGTATGTTTCGCTGGGACTTATTGTGAAAGACAAGGGATGAAAGTGAGAAATTGGTTTCAACATTTTTTGCTCATAAGTCTTAAAAGTGTGACGTTCATGTGCGTTTACTTCAATTTTTGTTCTCCAATATGACTTATAGTCCACCAAATATCACCTAATTAGAGTTTGATAGTAAGTAGTTACATTTACTAACTAACTTAATTCATTTGGCACAACTTTAAACCTACCAACACATGTTCTGGTCAACTAAACCTCCAGACCATGTGTGGATGCGTCCGTATGAACTCTGGAGGAACTGCAGAGTTTCTCAGCTTAGGACAAATGTTAGTTGTGCTGTCCACATTTTTTTTTCTCTAAACAAAAGTTTTTCAGGGATTTGATGTGTTAAAGGAAGCCAAATTAAATGCCTTCTGTGGTCCCATAAAGGAAACACTGTATAGTTGATGGAGAATTCCCTGGTCAGATGAAACTAGAGTTGAACTTTTTGTGCCAAAAATAAAATGCTGCATGGGGTGGAAAATAACCCACAGCTATTAGTAAAAGTGCGGATGGAAATATCAGGTTGTGGGGATGTTTTCCTCCTGCAGAGACAGGAAAGCTGGTCAGAGTGGATGTGAAGATGGATGACACCAAATATAGGAGGAAAACCAGGGAGAGGGTCCGAAAGGCTGAAGTCCTCCATCCTGAACAGGCAGCCAGAGTTACAATATTATGGTTTAAATTCATTTGTATGATGTTTGGGTAAAGTAAAGTACAAACCCAAACTGTTTCTGTTTTTTGACAAAACCTAAATTGATGTTCACAGATACTCCAATCTGACTGAGCTTGAGCTATTTTGAAAAGAACTGTCAAAATAATCCAAAAATAAAATTGACAGAAGTTGTAATGTGAAAAACTGTGAAAAAGTTCAGAAGGGTATGAATACTTTTTGCAAGCACTTGTGTCCAAATTTTTTTTTTTTTTTTCACCTGAAAAATTGTCTCAACTTTGACAGGAATCTGGATCTGAAGGCTTAAGGTGCAACTGTGTTATGGATACATACACACATGAACTAAATGCCATTGTTAAAACACAAATCATAAGATAATGATAAGGACTTCTGAGCCGAACTGTCAAATCTAACTTGGCTTCTTTACTTAAATCAGGTATCACAAGTTTTCAGATCTCTGTCTTTTGAAAATGACCTTGGAGGGAATTTTCCAAGAATGGAAAAAAAAAAAAATGCTACAGATCATGAAGTAAAATCAGATGACAGAAACTCTTTTAGCCACGTTCATTCATTTAGTGAAAAGGGAACACTGAATTTAAAACGTACCCTAGAGGAAATGAGACAGTTGACTAAAATAAGAATCAAACAGCTGTTTATGCACTGATTATTGATACCTGAAGGCCTTACTAATTAATTGAACTATAAATCAAAAATGGAAATAACCAGCTTCATGTACAGTAATAGAAATATTGTGTGTAATTTTTGTCCTTTCCATCTTCTCAGAATCGTAGACCAGGCCTCAGGAACAGAGATCGCCTCCTTCCCCATCTACAAGGTGTTGTTCTGCGCCCGTGGGCGCGAGGGCTCTGTAGAAAGCGACTGTTTCTCCTTCACTGAGAGTTACCGAAGCTCAGAGGATTTCCAGATTCACGTTTTCTCTTGCCACATCAAAGAGGCTGTGAGTTAAACTTGTTTAGACCATAAATACTAAACAAAATCTCAGCAAGTTTCTCAGGCTCCATTAGATCAATTCTTTAAATCCAAAATACTTTTTTAAAATGATTATTTTCCCTTCCAGCATCAGAAGCTGTTAATCCTGTCAATAACTTGGTCTTTGTTGCCATTACAGAAATGCAATGGAATCACAACAGAAATACAGATCTGTACAAAATAGTTGATTTGTATTTAGTTAAATAAAGCTGTCTGTACCGTATGTAATATGCTTCAGTCTATGTGCTTCTGTCTAATTATACAACAAAATCTTACTACTCCATTTTAGTTCTGTGAAATCAATAGAAATGTTTCACTTTTTTTGCAATTACAAAATATGGACGACTCTTGTAGTACTTCTGATTATCTTGGCATCCCCTGCAAGTTGAAAACAATTAGAGTTCACAACAATGTTAGAAAAGTGTTTCTGGACTTTGTTTTCTTTCTTAACTTAATATTAAGAACTTATAAACATGCAAACAAATTATCCTGCAGCTCAAAGTCCAGCTAGTCTCAAAAAAGGAAGAAGAGTGAAGACCAGCAGTTACCTTAAATAACGTGGAGCAGTCATAGATGACTAGTAGAAACTTCCAGTGTTTCAAAACTATTTAGTCGTACTGACTATCGTTGGCCAGTTGGGGGCACTATTGTCTTTTATTTTTTCCCCCCCCAATTTGTTTCTTTGTTTTCCATGCTTATTTTTCCTTCCATTTACTTGTAAGGTATTTATTTTGTAATTTTTTTATTCTATTTTCTCCCTTTCTTGTTTTTTCTGTCCTCTTTTATTCTTTCCATTCAGGTCAGCCGCATCCTTTACAGTTTCTCCACAGCCTTTCGGCGCTCTTCTCAACGAGCAGACATCAGGGACACAGCGCTTTCTGGCCCGCCTGACGGAGATCTCTACACCTTCACTGTCTCACTAGAGATCAGAGAAGATGATGGGAAAGGCAACTACAAGTAATTGGTCCACACACACAAATGCAAATCAAATGCACAAACGCAATTTCCTGTTTTGTCTTTTTAGCGACATGACTCTGGACAGAAAATATTATCTTGGCAGTTGAAAATTTGGACTCTGCTAGCCTAATGATTGAAAACATGGTCAGCCAATTTTTTCATGTCAGTTGTCAAAGGTAGATGACTTTTGACATCGTAAGTAAAATGTAAATAAAATGATAACGGTTACAAAGCAGCAGAGAATGAACCGAGTTAAAATAAAACAAAGCTATATTGAAGGACCTTTACAGTTAATATCAGGTATTTGTGTATGCAGCAGTATAAAGAGACACACATTATTTGTCATTGTCTGACTTTAGACAGCTAGGATTACCAGAATTGCAAATATATATGAAAAAAAAATTCTTTCATTGTTTTGGTAAATAGAAAAAAAAATTGTAATTCAAACTAAATAAGGAAATATTTTGTCTGATTTGATGGCAGACACTTTGAGGAGAAGAAATGTCATATTGTATGTAAATAGCTGGTCTTCATAACTTGTATATTTTTTGCTCCCAGCCCAGTGCCAAAGGACAGGGATAAGTTTTACTTCAAGCTGCGACAGGGTGTCCAGAAGAAGGTGCTGGTTTCTGTTCAACAAATGTGCAACAAGGAGCTGGGCATCGAAAGGTTAGCATTAAAATGGTTTTCAGTGTAAAATAAACTCAGAAGTATAACATATTGAACCAGGTACAGAACATGAAACCATCACAATGTAGTGTTGCGGTTGAACCCATAATACAGGCACAATTAGAGACAGGAGATATAATAAAGAGACTTTACATAAAATAACAAACTTACAATACAGCAATAATCAAGAAAATGAAGAGGCGAGATAGTAACTTTCTTAGCAAATGGGAACGTTAGATACTGAGGAGCCTGATTATTTGCTAAGGAACAGGTGGCTGATTGGAAACGGTGCAGCTATGAGGAAAGACCTGGCAGGCTAGCAGAAGCAAGAAAACTAATGAACATGGAAGGAGCTGAGGAGGAAATAAATGATAACCAAGTCAATACACTGATCTAAGAAACTGGATACAAAGGAAGTAGCTGTTCTAATGAGATAAAGGTTGGATATAAACGAACAACAAGGAGTAAATCGTGGACTGAACAGCCAAATTGCGGTAACCCCCTCAGCAGACAAGAGCCGTCCTGATCCTCGTGAATCTGAGGTCTGAAAGGTTATAGAACCTTTCCTGTCTTATACTTTAACTCATTTACTCTTTCTGTACGACGGAGCATTAACCCAGTTAATGGTGCACAAAACATTTATGGACTTGTTTTTTATGTGCTGGTATTTTGGAGATGGTTGGTTTAATCAATATGAAGCATTTCAACATGTCTCCCTGTTCGAAAATAAAATAAAGAAGCATAGAACATTCTGGGCTTAGAAGCTGTTTAGTTCTTGCTTCTCATGAACTCAGTGAACAGTTGTGCAGACTATGTTTTAAAGTCACATTCAAATTTCTGCGGCCCACCGTCTAAATTCCCCCTTTTTCATCATCACACCTCTGGAGCTATCAGAGACAAAAAGCTGCCCTTTTTACATTGATTTTGACCCTTAATTAATATGTTTAATCATCTGTTCCTCAGGAATACAGCTTAGTTTTTCATAATATTTTGTGGCAGTCAAATGGTGTTAGGCTTGTTCTCAGATTTCATCAGCACGTCTGACCACCTCTCTGACAGCAATTTAGTTTCCCTGGCTGGAAACAACAAATGGATATTAACACAGTTCCACGGAGTAAAGACTTCAACAGTGACTTCAGAGAAGCAATTACTGTTGTTATTGGAGACCATTTAGGACGGTTGCTGCCTTTCTTCCCAGGAATAGACACTCTGGGGAAATTCACCCCACAAACAGACCATGCAAAAGCCTCTGCATGTCTGTTAGAGTGTTAAACACAGCGTATCCACAGAATCACATCTCACCACTGGCTGTTTTCATTGGGTCGACCAGGATATCAAAATATTCCACAACCAAACGTAAAGCCATCTGTCTGAAACTGGGTCATGCAAGCAGGGAAGCAATGTTAGGATAAAATTCCTCTAAGACAGCTAAAGATGCTTCAGCTAACTACAGAGATATGAGGCGTGTACCTCCATTTTCTCACATACCTTTTTAATTTTGGCTTTGCCTGTTTTTATTGTCTGTAGATTGATGTGATCTGATGATTTGTGTCTCTTGTTCTAAGCTTGAGGCCACATTAGAACTTTGCTAATTTCAGATTATTCATGTCCAGATATTTAAAACTCTGCAATTGTAATTGCAATTGCTTTGACTACACAAAGGTTGCTTCAGTGATTAACTAGACTGTAAATGGATCCTTATGCAGTTTGGGCCAAAAACTGGAAAAATCTCTGCAACATAAATATGAAAGGACTTTACATTATTAAGAGATAATTTGGAGGAAATTGGGCCAAAAAAAATCTCCCTATTCTGTTCATAATATAAGTGGCGAAAGGACCTAATGAAATCTTTCTTCTAAGTGAGATTTTGTAGCTCATTAAAGATAAATGAAACATGGAAAAGAGGATACACACAGTAGTGAGAACTTGATTAGCATTTAATCATTACTACCCATGTTATTTAAATAGAAAGCGTGTTTATTATTCTATGAAGTCCTGCAATTCTTTTAAGGAAATTGTTTAGTTTATGACAATTGCTATTAAATAAATCCCACTGGTTGTTATTAAAATGTTAAAAGCGTTAAAAGCGTTCAAGAAATTAGCTATCACCCAACTCTTCAGCTTTCATCAGAGCAAGATTAAAGACAATAACAACAATTATCAATTCTTGTTACGAAGACATATTAAAACTAATTTTCTAGTTTAAAGTATCAAATGGTAATTAGACATAAATACAATCAGATGGTAAAATACAAGCTAAGATGTTTGTCTGAAATGTCTTCAGAATAGATGCGATGCTGTACAGATTGTGTGGATTCCCATCTTCTTTTTTCCTCCATTTTCCTTTCTCTCTCAGCTAACTTGACTGATGAGGGCAGGCTGCAGCTCTGCCTTGGAATTAGTGGGTATTGATTTGTGGGTTGTGCCTCCTTTGTCTTCTGTTAAGGTGTTTTGGGATGCTGCTGAGTCCCGGGCAGAAAGTCTGCAACAGTGACATGCATCTTCTTGACATGGTATGTGCGACTTCATTTGACTCATTTTATTACTGGCCTTGAAGGGTTGAATTATAACAGAAATCAATGCATGTGGCTGTTACTGTGAAACACCTCGTGAAAATCTGTTGATTTATCAAATAAACCATCTATTTTACTGCTTTTGGGACAGAATTAGTTTATAGAAACATGAAAACTGACCAGCCTTTAATGGAACAAATCTGGTGTTATTGCATGATTAATAAGATGGTAGGTAAAAACATAAGTATTGCTGGGGATAAAATCTATTTTATTACACAACTCCTTTTGTAGGAATCAATGGGAAAGAGCTCAGATGGAAAAGCCTACGTCATCACAGGAACGTGGAATCCCAACATGGCCGCCTTCCAGCCTCTGAATGAAGACACACCTAAAGGTTTGTCTTCAAAAACGTTTTCTGGTTGGTTTAACAGTTTAACAGCCCATCTAGCCTTTTACCAACAGGTTATTAGAGCGATGCTGTTATCCAGTAAGGGGTGTGGCGTCCGTACAGGATACAGTTTCCTAACTCAGTATTTGTATTTTAGATGAAGCCAGCAAGATTAAACCCATTTTGGGTAACCTTTAATGATTAAAAGCAAAGTTTAGGAGACATTCAACTAGATTCATACTGAAACCCTGAAACCTCTATTTATTATGATTCTTAGTAGTAGTGCGTACTATTATTGTTTAGTTTTTATTTTCCGTATGTCTATTGTTGTCATTTTCACTGTAACTGTTATGGATGTAGTTAATGAATATTAGTTTTTCTTAATGAGGTTAATGTTTATCTGAGGGAAATTTATTTATCTTTGCTTTTTCCTTCATCAGTACTCTCCAGATAACGCGCCAGTGTTGGAATTAAACAACATGTACACTTATTGTAGGTCAAATGTCTGAAAGGAAGGATTGTATTAATAAAATATTAATAAGATGTGAACTGGGACAAGGATGGATCTGTGTATATGTTTGTGTAAGACAATTATTGGAAAATAAATGAAAAGTAGAAAAAAAAATAAAAAATTCGACACTTAAAACTTGATTTGGGAATTTAAATGTGAAACATTTTGTATCTAGGAGGTACAGATGCTTTAACAGGTTTTTATTTCTCTGTCATAGTGTATACCTAAAGCTTTAACTTTATCCAAATAAACAAGTAAACAGATTTTAGTGACTGAATTTAGAAAAACAAAAACAGACATTAGCTTTATGTTTGTTTGTTTCCGTCTCCAGATAAGCAGGTCTACATGACGGTGGCGGTGGACCTGGTGGTGACCGAAGTGGTGGAACCCGTTCGCTTCCTGTTAGAGACTCTCGTCAGGGTCTATCCGTCAAACGAACGCTTTTGGTACTTCAGCCGAAAGACCTTCAGCGAAACGTTCTACCTCAAACTGCGGCAGGTTGGTTTGCTGCAACTATTAATATCTGCTCCCTTTACATGTTGAGCCTTTATATATTCTTTTATTCTGATTAAATATGTTGGCTGATGAACCTACGCGACATGTGGGTGTGTATGATTCACTGACTGTGAAATGCTTTGTGCCCGGGCATCAGTCAGAGGAAAAAAGAAGCTCAATAATGAAGTGTTGAGGCATAAAGACACTTTGTTCTTGATTTGGCTGCTTTTTTTTTTTTTTTTACTTTCTTGTTTTATACATTTGAACAAAAACAAAATATACTTGTAGGTTTGCTTTTCATCAGTGTCTTTTTTTATTATTTTTTAGTACTGGCACATTGTGTCAATATCTGCAGGAGAGCAAATCGCTAAAATAAGCTGGATTTCCTTGTGATGCTTGGATTTTGAAATCTTGCTATAAAATTTGAGAACCAGTATTTGGAAAACTCGGGGTTCTATTTTCCTAAACATTGATTTTGTTGCATTAACTAATGTTAACTAATGTTCCTGGTCATTTTTGTCAGCAATGATTTATTAATCTTTTGTAAAATATAGAGCAGTAATGTTTGTGCTGCAGCAGAGCCAACGCATTTAGGCATCATTAAATATTTAAAAAGCCAACCTGAGCAGGTCAGTTCAGCTGATTGAGTCTCAGTGGTAGCTTCTGGCAACGAATCTGTCAGCTGTCGGCTGTTAGTGATTTATTGTTTTGCAGTTTTACTCGGGTCATGTTAACTTTATTGACTTATTTCAGAATTGGTGTCAGGGGGATGAAACGGCCCAGATTGTGTTATTTCTGAACTCAATCTATTCTCCCTAGACAGGCAGAGTTTCATTTTGGAGGGTAAGTATTGTGATGTAGAGGTTCACAAAGCAGATTGGAAATATGTGCAGTGCTTCCATTGCTTCTTAAATACTTAATAAATGATTAATCTTAATGTATATTGAACATTTCTATCTCCAGGTATTTACAAAAGTAAAGTGGTAAAGCTGGAAAAGAAAAACGGAATAAAAAAACAAAACAAAATAGAGATTCACCAGTCAGAATTTCTGTCATGTTATCCAATTTTTGGATTTTATAATGTTTGACCTACCAGTAGGGATTTCACCAGAATAAATATATATATATATATATATATAACTACTACTTTCCCCACCAACACTAACACAGGCAGCCTGACCAGTTTTCTGCTGGTGCTTAAACAAACTGTTAAGCCATAAGCTTCCTCTTCTCTGTTTTAGAAAGCAAATCTTTTAGTTGGCCATAGGGACCTGGTGAATCAGTGAGGTGTGGGGAAGCTTTGGATTGTGAAAGCTAATAAGAGGCTTTGTCTCATTATTTGCTTTTGGGTAATTAACAGCAGCGCTTTGACTCGTTCGCCTGATTGCTTCTCTTGTTATCTCTTCGGTAAATGGAAGGGTGCTGGGCTAGTTCTGTGGTTCCAAGCTAATTAAAAGATAATATTGTGTAGAAGTTTTCACTGAAGATGACAATCAGAGGTGGTGCAAACACAATAAATATGCAATCTTCTTGCCTTATTTTGGGAAGGAAAACATTAATATGAAGTGCCATTGACCCGTCTGCTAACCTATAGGAGTTGTTTGCTCAACTACTTACTATTCTTTTAAGCAAGCCTGTCAGTGCTGAATGTTCTTCCTTTAAAAACCAAAACACCTGAAATATCTCCAGTAATAATATGGATTCTGAAATAAAAGGAGAAAAACTAAATTTTTCTAAAAGAAGCTGGGTCGCCCAGAAAACCAGAAAGGTCTATTTCATTTCAGGACATTTTATTAATAGTTTCATCACTAAGCTGCAAAAGGGACAAACATATACTCTGAATATATAATTCTGTATTTATAATTCTTTATAATCTCTTGAGACTCATTATCTCATTTACAAGAAAGACCTGTTACATAAATAACAATAAAATAACGTAACATATGCTTACTTACCCTCCCAATCTTCATGATAAAATTATTGTGATCACTTCTTCTGACTTATTTCTAATAGACAGGCTTGTTTTAAATATAAAACGTAAGCTTTTAAATATGATGCTTTAATTTTTTAAATAAATATTTACTAGATATAGAAAGAATTTACATATTAACTTTAATTTTTAATAAATAAATGTTTATTTTCAGTGCAATTTAGCAAAACTAAAATTAACTGAATTTGTGGACGATCATAAAACTTTTATAAATGCGTCAATCTGCACAAAAAAACGCACAAAAATGTGTCTTTTGTAGATGTAATATTGTGAAAACCTTTTGTGCACATAAATTGCTATTACACAAGCACAACCAGTGGAAAATGTTTAACTTCTCTTGATGCATCGATTATTGTTGCATAACTCAAAATCCATGTCACGTACGTCCCAGGAGCCTTTTTTTATTTATTTTTGTCCAAATTGTCTTGTTTTTAAATCAGTGTGAATCATTTATGTAGTTCACTAATCCCTTTAAGAGGCCGCTGAAAACCAAAGCAAATAATTTCCTCAAGTGTCTGTAGATTATTTTTCCAGAAATAGTCCAGGCTGGATATCCTCGGCTATTTTGAGTTGTCGGCTCTGGCTTGAGTTAGTCATTAGATGCCATGCGAGTGGGCGGATCAATGCAGCTCTCTAGGTGCATTGATCTACTGCCCATCTCTCCCACCTTTTTCTCTAGGTGGAAGAGATGGGCACTAGCACCAAAGTAATTGAATAGACTAGAAATAAACATCAGCTGCCTGTGACACAGAAGGTCAGATCTGATGGTATCTTTGCTCACTTACACTTTCTTTATTGCCTTTAGGTACATTTAAGACGCATGTTAGGATCTGCTATGCTAGTTTTAGTTTTTCAGAGAAGAATGTTGTATTGAGTCAGATTCTTCATTAACTGTAGTTAACTTAGCAATAAAACAATGTTATAATTTTAAATGGCAACTTTCTTTTCCTCGAGTTATTCATGCTTTCTTAATATATATTTTAATAAAAGCATACAAATTATGATTCTAGTTTTCATGTCAAGCTGTGATGACATGCATTTGTTATTGTTGTTTTTTAAAAACAAAACCACAAAAGAAAACAAAATAAATGTGTAGTGGCCAAATATAACCTTCTTACTCATGTCTATGTGAAAAATATGTATCTCCTGCAGAAAGAGATACAATAGTGTGAGAGAATTCATAGTAAGACGCTGTGTGTCCTCTGTGTTTCTTAGCTTCTCAGTCAAATATGTGTAGCAGGCTTTCAATAACAAGTAATCCTTTTGTTTTATGCAGCTTAATCTAAAAAATTCTGCAATTTTCTAACAGTAACATTTTTGGTTTTTTACCTTCCTTGTCATCATTACATGGTGTCAAGATAAACATGCGTCCTTGTCCACCTTTGCTTGTCACAGTTTCAGTTGTTTTAAGCTTTCAGCTGTTTGTTATTGCTTTGACGTTAGGTATGGACAAGTAGAAGGAATGTTCTTGATGCCATTTGTTGAGTCTTGTTGAACAGCAGAAATCTGGCTGACTTCTGTGGTATTTTCTCTTATATTTTCCCATTTCAAAAAGTGAAAGATGAAGAGAAATAGCTAATAGTCACCTTGTTTTTATACTGCAAGCAAACAGGAAGTTATAAATGTCATTTTTTTCACTCTGACCACTTAAAATATTATAATATGAATTGAAAAAGTGCTTCAGTTTTATAGGAATCAACAGGTGTTTTACTTAATTTTTTTTACCAAGTGACTAAATGGACACAGAAATTCTACTTGTGAAATTATTTTTACTCGTGGTGTCAGTCTGCTTCAGGGCATAATGGAGCTGATCACCATCAGAATGTGAAAATGTGCACGAATGAGTGAATGTGGTGTAAAGCGCTTTGGAGTTCCCTTGACTTGATAAAGCGCTATACAGGTGCAACATTTAAACATTTGTGATTATGTGTTTGTCTGTTGACACAGCAGGCCCCTGACAGGGTGAGTCAGAGTGACGCTGTGTATGAAGTGGTGAGCCTTCAGAGGGAAGCAGAAAGAAACACTGAAGAAAGGGAGCAGGTCACCTCCCACAATGAGGAAGAAGATGTCGATGAAGGTATGCTCCCTTGTTTTGTTTTGTTTTTGTTCAGTTTTCTTTTATTTTCCATTGTTGTGGGTGAAGTATTCTACCTTCTTGGATTGAAACAAAATAAACCAGACAGAGCTTCACAATAACTTGTCCTTCATAGTGAGATTGAAAATTGCACAAACATAACAGCATTCGCTCTACAAATTTGTTGTCCTTTCAGTACTGAGGAGAAACATGTTTACTTTCCTAAGCACAATAAAAGGAGAGTGATTCACCAATATGTTGTGGAATCGACGTTTACCTTCTCTTGTTATTTTGCTTTCGCCGTGTATCATAAAGCCTTTTTAAATTGGACTTCGTATTGCAAGTGTTCGTTTTCTATAAAGGGGCACAAGCACCTTCAAACTGTCCTTCTGCAGAAAAGCTTTGATAAAAACCCTTGTGTACACTTCAGTGACAGAGATTCATCAACAGTAAAGCTTAATTCTGTTAGGCAAGCAAACACTGGCTAGGCAGCGTACATATTCATGCATGAGTTCGACATTGTTGATGTCGACCGTGGATTTGTTGATTTGCCCACAGTATTTAGCTGCGGGTCCAGTCAGGGGGGTATTTGTGTGATTATCCGCACTTGTGAATGTGTCCGTGTGTCAACCAGAACCCGGCCCAATCCTGTTAACGCCTGCAACACTGCAGCGTCAACAACATTAAAGAGCCTTTATGTGCTGCTGTTTGGATGAAGTAAACAGCCTCCTTTAGTCAAGGACACCATTTGTTCGTATTTCTCTTCAGGTTGAATAACACTATTGAACCAAAAACTAGGATTCAGGCCACTGAAAGAAAAATAAATCTGACTTTTTCCTCAATTCTTTAAAAAAAAAGACACGCAATTAAGAAAAAAGATCAAGTGATATTTTAATTTTACTAACTTACTTTCCTCTAACTGGAAGTAAAATTATTTTGGAGTTGCACATCTGCATGTAACTTTATCATTTCAGCAATTATAACCCTTACATTGTAGTACATTGATAGTACTACAATCTACTATCATTTAGGAAATATACATTTTATTTCTTGTCAGAAACAGACTTTTTGGTAGAAAGGAACAAATTTTGTATCTAAATTTTCCCCGGTGAGAACAATGTTGTTTGTTGTACTTTAAACACATGTAAAAAAAACAAACAATTTAAACAAAACAGACATAATCTACTTGCTTGAACCATTTGGAGTGTGTTACTTTATACGTAACCAAACTACATTGATACATCTGCATTATTTTTGGTGTAATTTTCGTTAACCGTTTAAGGTTCGTGTTTACTTTTTTATCTGATCAAGCATATAGAAAAACCTAAAGTGGAACTCTAGATGTATTTTTTTTACAGCACATCTGACATTAACTTTTCTCTACCTGAACAGAGTTATCTATCAATTTTTTTCTCTTGAGAAAGTTGGTGAAAGTCTAAATTTGACCTATTTAGCAGACTGGTTATTTCACCGCCAGTAACAGCCGTCTTTGCCGAAGGAATGAAGCCAAAACAGCAGTAATATTAACAGCCCCAGAAAGACTCCAGAGGTTCCCAAACATGACCCAGTTTCAGGCACTTCACCACAGGCTAAATGCTGCAGGTGTCTCCAGGTCATCATTCAGACTGCACACTGTATGTTAACACTGATTTTAATGGATCTGTTTATTTTGCAGCTGTGTTTGTGTGCATATATGTGAGCATATTCTTGTCCAGAGGACATATCCATCCAGTTCTCACAGAGCAGCAGAGATATTTATGAAATATTCATCTGCCTTTAACTTTTTAATAATGTGTTTTACAGCCACAACCTTTCATTTTTTAACTGATTAGACCAGCCTGAGTTAGAGAATACTTCAAATTAGATGAAAATTTGAAAAAGATTTACATACAAAACGCTAAAGAGTGTAAATATGAATTGCTCCGCATTTATTTAAGGATTTCAAAGTGAGAGGATAGAACACATCGCATAAGAAAAGTTAAGTTTGTTTGGTTTTTTTTATTTTTTTTTTTTTATTAAGTTTGTCCTCAAGCCTCAGAAATTGAGGCTTTATTCTCCTGTTTGTATAAACAGTCTTCAGCTATTTTCTCCTTGAAGTGGTAAAAAGTATTTACCCAATAAGAGAGAGAAATGGTCTGTTTTGTTCCTGTCTGTCGAGTCACTCAGTCACGAGGCGTCCGCCAAGGCTACATCTGACTCCTCTCAGCCGCCTCTGTGGACGGCATCCACAAACCTTTTTCAGTGACGCCCCTCTCCTCTGCCACTGCTGAAAATTGGAGGCTATCAGGGGGCTGTGAAGCTGGCGGTCACTTTTATTGTAATAGTAATGAATACACTGTCAAAGTAGATGCCACAGCAGTAAACACATTTAAATGTAATTCTGGGTAGGTTTTTTTCAGTTGGAAAGTAGAATGGGAAATTGGTTTGGCATTGACATTATTTTTTTTTTTTTCTTCTACGTTCTTGGACAAACATGGTTATACCTCCAGCCTGACTCCTTTTCTGCTACATTTTATTCTGCAAGTATTTATGATACACGAAAGAAATAGCTTCTTGTTGTAACAAACCCAGTCCATTTGTGACTTCATCCTCACACAGATCCTGTTTTAATCCCACACTGAATGTGCCTGCCCCCCATCACACATATAGGTAATAGTAGTGGTCCTTGTCTGCCCGGTTCCTTTCATCACCTGGTAAGTTGGCAGCAGCTTTGGACTCGTGCTTTCTTGCCACGTGGCTCCAACAAATCTGAGGATGGAGGCAGGAGCTTTATGTTGGGTTTCTGAAACATTTGAAAGGCTTCATCAAGCATTTATAAAGACCTGAAAAGCTCCTGCTGAGGCTGTGAGGATGTTGGAGCCGCAGCGCATTCAGCATAACCACTTGCCTTTACTCATTTTGAAATGTCAAGGCCTGAGTAAGAGCCTTAAGCAGGAATGAGCTGTGCCTTTAAACTCTCAGAAAGGTTGAGGTTGCGTTTTATTGTTCAGTTATCTCTGAAGACCTGTGTTTTGTCACTTTAAATTTCTTTTTACTACATTTTTGTTTCTTTTATGCTTGTGTGACTTCTGTTTCTTTCTGATATTGCGACAGTATTAAAAAAGAACTTCAAACATCTCGAAAAGGACTATAGTACTTGTATTCCTCACTTTGCAAAGAAGGCAAATGGGAAATATGCATTTTAATTAGTGCTTGGAGTTATAAACGTTAAGGCTTATAAGGATATTTTGTGGTGTAATAATAAAAGTGACGGTGAAAAAAATCGATCACAATCTACTTTTGTAGATTTTAGGCATCTGACTTTGTCACTGCATACAGTTGAACCCAAATACTCCTTTTAAAAATAAAACTTTTCAAATCAGTTATTGAGGTAGTTTTATGTTATTGTATTTAACTAACAACATATAATACCTCTTTTTAATCACATTTCAGAATGTATTAATGGCCTTATCAGACAATCAATTTAAATGATAATTAAAAAATTGAGTTTGAGTTTGCAAACATTATCAATAAGTGCTCATTTTTAATAACATCTCTTGTGATATTTGACAATTGAGTTCGGTGATATAGTTTAAAGTCAATGTCACTTTGATTTACTGCAATGTCACATTACTAAATATATGGAAATATTTAAAATCTGTTCGTTATCACTATGACAATGTTCAACTGTAATTTAGATGTTTTTCGACAGCTGGATCAGTGAATCCAGAATTTTCAGTTGTTTTTCAACACAGTGCAGAAGTTTTTGACAAGTTTGGTTCCGAAACAAAGAATAATATTTAGTTCACTCTGCAGATCTTGGTGCTCAGTTCTGATTTCTCCGTCACTCTTGATGGTGTCGTCATCTCGCATGGTAAACAATCAGAGCATTCTGTAATTTTATTCTGTGTGACAGGAGTTTAACTGATGCATTAGAGAAAATGAGCTTTCAGTAAATCACATGCAGAAGGGCAATGGTTGCTATAGAAACCTATACTATTGATGGTCACAATATTTCTATTTTATACATTGATTGCATGGCACCAGCCAAGATACATTGAATATATTAGTTATATTGCCCAGCGCTGCATTGTTTATGTGCAGGTTCATAAATCAATGAACTCGTACATTTTCTCATCTGAGTTCAGGTCTGAGGACGGCACTATGACGAAGACTACGGTTGTACAGTTTAGTGCTCAATCTGCCGCTGTGTCTCTTGTAAAAGGCGAGTTTTTTTACAGGCTAATATTCCTGTCAGACTGTTACTTATCAGCCTTGTGTTTCAGGAGCATAGTAATTAGCACCCTCGCTTTGCCTCTCTGAAGAGAGACACCTGTAAACACCAGGAATGGAGTCGCAGACCTCTGCTTAATAATATAGCCAGATATGTAAAAAGATTCATTATCATCATAGATGAAACATTATTAATTTCCTTTTGGGATTAATAAAATATTTTTGAATTTGAATATGTGGTACTAGTATGAAATTTACACTTGTGTCTCTCAATGGTTGCAGTAATACCACTGTAATAATATTATTTAATTTAGAGTAAACTTAGCAAATTTAGGTTTGTTCCAATGAAGATCGACTCACCTGAATATGATTAATTGCTCCTATGACAGGACAGTTTAACTTGTTTTCTGATTTATTCAGGCATCTTAAAAGTCACAATTGTGTGCAGAGCATTGAACTTTCATCCCAAGATGGTTTTGCATTTATTATATTTAGAAAACAACATTTAATGACCCATAGAGTCCTTTTGCAGTAACTTTGCAACTTTTAAACCTTTCATCCCAAAGAATATGCACTATAAAAAACTGTCAAATTTCCAGCATTGACATAACATTCATTTCATTTTCTTCACATTTAGACCCAGATAAATAATTAGTCTTTACTGTTTGTCACTCTGCAATGAGATTAAAGCCATACACATCTACATGTTTTCATATTTAGAAAGATATGTGACAAGAAACTATATAGCACTTTGTGGAACATAACCACTCTTTTTAGTATTTTATTTCTGCTTTATCTGCTTTCGTTTTTTAAATGTGAAATGCCAGCTAATGAAACCATTAACTGCCAAAAGGATATTTATGTTCCTTTTTTTTGTCATTCTGCTTTTTCGTTCTGGAAATACATTTCAGCACTTGTCCCTGTGCAGCATATGTTAAAGCAGCCTTACAGTCTGCTTCAGAAGACAAGTGGTTGGCCGTGCTGATTGCCTCTTGTCTGCCTCACGAACCAGCAGCCAGGAGAGCAGTGATAATGGAAGGTGTGGGCACTGTGCGCGCACTCCTGCCTCCATTAACTGTGTGGGTTCAATACCAGCTGGTTTTAAAATGTGCTGCAAGACTCAAAAAGGGTTTAGATTGATTTATTATTTAGTACCTAATATATATTTTGCAATTTCAAAGTAATTGTTGTCCCTCTTGAGTGATGGCTCCCACAAAGCTTCCACTTTGAACGCAAAATTTTTGCACCTGACCTTCAGGAGGATGAGGAATGGCTTTGGTCGTTGGCAAAATTTTTCAGACTTCTTGAAATGAGTGTCAAAACATCTGAAACAATCCTAAGCTGCACATTTTCCTCACCTCACTGGACCAGCTGGTAACACAAAATAAACATGTGCACAGTTTGTGTACAGCTACACAACAGTTTTATCTAATGCAATTAGATTAATGTGTTTCTATATACATCTTGTTTTCTGCAGATAGTGACAGCGAAATCTCCAGTGGGACTGGAGATGTCTCCAAGGACTGTCCGGAGAAAATACTGGAGTCATGGGGAGCAATCCTCACGAGATGGTAGGGCATCTAATGAGACAAAATCTGAACACAGTGAGGTCAGAAACATTAAAATAGATTGATATGGCAACATGTTTCTTGAATCTTGACAGCTAGAGAATAATTATGTTAGAAAAACTTGGTAACAGTATTAAAATTGGGTTCTTGTCGAGATCACTTTAGCCTTTACAAACTATTCAATAAATTTAAATATTTAATCAATTAATTTCAGGAACTTCATCACTAAGTGAAACACAGTATATTAATTACACACAGACGGACCTTGAAAAGCCTTTATTTCTGTTAATTATGGTAAGTGACGGGTTGACTGGAAACGCAAACATTCAGTCTTTTTACAATCAGTTAATTGGCTATGTTGTCTTGGTCATATACAGAAATATTGCTGTTTTAGCATTGCTAACTGCTCTATTTGCTAATATAAGATACTAAAGCAGATGCCTGCTCAGCTAAAAAAAAAAAAAAGGTTTTACAGTAGAAGTAATGTCTGATCTGTTATTCCAGTTTGTACGCACCACAGATTTTTATTAAACCTGATGTTTGACAGTATAATGATTTTAACACCATTTCATTTTAAATTGCGGTGGCACAGTGCCCGGGGGGCAGCAATTAACTTTTCATGTCAAACGTCCCCATCAGAACTGCATATCACTGAATTAGTCTGATGTAACAAACTGTTCGTTCCAATGCATTTTCCTTCAGTAGGCAACATTGCTTCATACAAAACCAAAACCTTAAAATACATGCTTGCTTCCCCACTAAATTTGCATTTTGCTCTCGTAAAAAGAATAAATAGGACTGGACTCCATTAAATAATGGCTAACTTTATAAATGTCATGCTGTATAAGTTCTCTCTATGCTGCTAGGAAATTTGGTAATACCTCTGGAATAAAAAGATAAATTCGATTAATAGCTGGTGAAATGATAAAGAAACTAATATTTGTTGAATTGGATTCCCCCTCAGCTGCATAAACTACTACTAGGATCTACTTAAGCAATAAATACTGTGTAAAGTAAGATATGGGGTAGAATCAAATGCGTTTCTATGTCTGCCTACCACCTTTTCAAACAAATGGTTGCGTTAGTTTGTGTTAATTATTAGTTGTTTGAATGTAAACATGTTTGAAATAAGCAACATAAACCAAATTAAACCCAAGCAGAAATACATTAACACACTGTGTTTATCACAAACCATATAGTAATTGGAACATTCACCAATATTATTGCATAATGTATGTTTTCTTAATGTCATGCAGCCCTGATCCTGTGCATTAGGCACGGCCAGCTTTCTGCTAACGCTTGTGTAGCAAATTTAAATCTTGTGCAGATCTACTAATGGTTAGCGAGATAATATTTGACTTCCCTTTGGTCTTTCTCATGGTGTTGAAGAGATGTGAATGGAAATAACTGATTATGGACAAGTGGGATTTATAGGAGCAGGAATATCTTAGATTGTTTAACCTGCATCTCACATTAATAATGATCAACCTGAAAATGTTGGCTTGTTTGTAAGGGATCAAATCAATTGCATATCAAATCAATTACATTCAGACCAAATCTTAATTTCTACAGTACCAGAAAATTGGCAACTTTCAATTTCTCACTAAATGTCTAAACATAGATTATCAGCAGAAGAAGCAGAAAATAATATATATTTCTGGATGTTTTCTTGGAATTTCAACACAATAATATGAACCATTGGTCGATTGCTTTTCAGATGCCTTTCATGAATGTATCATGATCATTAAAAGCATCGATATACTGAGGAGAGTCTTTCTTTTTCTGGATGTAGTGGGTCTGGATATAGTAACATTCACAGTAAAACTTACAGGGGTATTGTATCTTACTATATTAAAACTATACGTAAAAACAACCAATTTGTTCCAAAACAACTACTTAAATTGTGATTGTGCTTCAGAGAGAAAGCTTAGGGCATTTTAATGAGTCATTCAGTGAGTCATCTTAAATTGTAAAGCACAAATTGTTGACAAGGAATTGCTGGAGCGGATTTTGTAGCATGAAATTGAATGGAGTTTTAAATATTTTTTATTTTATTTTTTTCAAAAGGCATGGGAACCTGTCCACTCGTCCGAAGGGTTTGCCCTCGTTGGTCCGCAGTGGCATTCCCGAGCCACTCAGAGCCGAAGTCTGGCAGCTGCTGGCCGGTTGCCACGACAACCATGACCTGCTTGAACAATACCGCATCCTCATCACCAAGGTAATGCACAGACACATAGACCTGGAGAGACGGCAACTTTCAGGAATTTAATTTAGTGATGGAAAATCTTTTACGAAGCTCATCCAGCACAGGCTGACAACTGATTGTTTAATTTCTTTCAGTTTTAAATGTAGAAAACTTTTAGCCACCTACTTATCTATGGTGGTGCACATTCTATTTTCTCAATGTTTCACTGACAATTTTCTTGAAAAATACTCCTGTTGTTCAGGTTCCGTTTCGTAAGATATCAGAAATATGATAACTTGCAAGCTGTTAGTCAGCTGTGTATATTTCACAAAACCCTTGGACTTCTTTGTTAAGCAACTTTTTGTAGTGCAAACAAACAGCTGCGGCATCAGTGGAGTGTAATTCTTTACATTTATTTGTTTGTTTGTTTTTCAAATCGCAGCGATTCATCAAACATGAGTTTATCAGAGTTTAATTATACAATAAAAGAGTGATGAAAACAACTGAGCACATTCATGCCAGTGCTACAAATAATTTTGCAAATGTTTATTCTATAGTATGCCCCGTATTTTTGTCTAGTGGTTACACCATTCTGTGCAACTGCTGAGAGTTAAACAGTTCTCTCTATGGTATCCATACTATGTCAACAATCATAAATGTCATTGTATTTAGTTAGAATTTTTGTTTCAGAGCAACAAAGAGTAAAATTTGTGAGATTAAACGAAAATAATACATGGATTTGAAAATGTGGCTCGCATATATGTTCAGTCTCCTTTTAATGCAGTTTTTTTTTAGCTTAAAAAGAGCCACTGGATGTCATTAGTCAAAAGTGAACTAAATGCAGATTTTTTTCTCTCTGTTTTCAAATTATCAGAAACCATTTAAATAGCTAAATTTGTGAGCACAAACACAGAATCTGAGTTTCACATGTCCAAAGTGTACAGTCACATGCTTTTTTCTAGTCAGTCTTGGAAGTTTTTGTTGTGTTTTCATGGAGAGCTGCTGACCTGTGAGTTATTGAGAGAGTACAAAGTGTTTTCTATTTGTGTTCTCCAGTACTTGCAGCATCAGTGACACTGTTGTTCGTTAGAGCTGTTCCTCTGAACTTTGTGGCAAGTCAGAGATCACTTCAATTTAGCTGTGACATTTAAGTGCATGCACTGCTGTTACAGCTCAAAGTGACCTTTTGCCCCCCAGAGAGCTTCCAGGAATTCAAAATGAATTGTTAGACCTTTTATATTTAGCACAGTTTTAGCTGTGTCCCCACACTTATAAACCTATCTTTCATGAGTTTATGGGTTAGTTTGAGTTTATTGTGGTCAAGATGGCCTTGTGTAAGGTTTATTTTACAGTTATTCACTAAACAGTGCTGAACTACTTCAGAAAGTTTGAAGTTGAGCACTTATGTGGAGTGAAAACAGTCAAAGCTTCATCTAGTTTCTGACATTAAGGTTTAATTCCTCAAGATTTTCTCCCAAGCAAGTTTTACCTTCCTAAAACAGACAATTCATTTAAAGATTTTTCATAATATACAAGGTCATGCAGACTTTACATAAGTGCCTGGATGCAGACTTTAAAATGTGAAATAAAGAAACACTCTAGAATAAATGTCTCATCAATAGTTAAACAGTGTTAATTTTAATAGCTGTGTTTCCTCATTGTTTGGTAGAGAAAGGCTCACGACGCCATACGAAGAAAATTACTGTAGTCATGGAAAATATGCTGAAAACAAAGCAAGAGTCTTTACGTCTTTTCAGCCTGTATTGTGTTCTCTGTTTGATTTGGACCCAGTTTATAAGCTAGAGTTGGACTTAGATTGCCCGTTCTAAAGAGTTGCTGAAGTTTGAATGCTGGCGATAAAAGTTAATGTTCAATGACAGATTTTTCTTCTTTTTTAAATGTAAACTAGGGATAATATCATATTATTTGGTGTTATCAAGTTTCATATTTAGAAGAACTGGTAAGAATTATGATTTATTAACAGTAAACTCTTAATTGATATTTGCAAAACTGTAAACTCCCAAAACTGTTAATATTTTTGTGAAGCCTGCAAATATTTAATTTTAAATGACACAGCATTGTTGATTAGAACATCCCTTGTATCTGTTTAATGTTTTTTTTTATAACCACAGGAAGCATTGTCATCTGAAACAGAACAATAATACTTTCACAATGATAATCACTTGGTCTGGTGTTGCAAAAACTCTGGGACTGTCGTGCTGCTCAATAAACAAGTGACTCAGTTAGAGAAGTAAAGTTCAGACATAGGAGTATTAGTCACACACAGACACAGCTGTTAATTACAATTAATAATACAGCTTTATGTAACTTTGTCAGATAGAGATACCTGAAAATGTGCAAAGCACTTAAATTATTTTCCTTCCACTTAACAAAACCCTACTAAAAATCTCAGTTTGCGGTTTTCTCTATTTTGTTGTGCAGCAAATTGTTGATTTGCTCCACATTTTTAAGACAATGTGCTATACATTTATATATTTTCATCAGTATTCAATAATCAATCTAATTAATTAATAATGACATCATTTTATTTATAAAGCAGCATTTGAGGAACTCCTGCAAACTACTGTGAGAATCTTGTGGAAGAGCATTTTGACCGTAGATATACAGTTCACTGGGAATGCTACCAAATACAGAGGAAAAAACTCCTGAATTTGAAGATATTAGTAAATAAATCTCCCACATACACTTTCTCTCATTATGGTAAACTGAAATGATTTTGGTGATTCTAACTGACTGATTTAACTTCAGTGAAACAAAAAGTGTCCGGTTTTAACTGCTTTTAAGTTTGTGCCATTCTAAGGTTGTCCAGAAGTGCCTTTTAGATCATACATTTAATCAAAGTTAAGGTAGAAGTTTAAGATTAATGTCCAGATGTAATGACCAGCTCTGTGGGAAAAGATCGGTGCATTATGGTTGAAATATGCTGCTCGACTAACTGGAGACCCTCCTCAGCTTTATAGACGATCAGATACTATTTCACACAAAGCTGGGTGAAGCTATTTTCTTTGATCAATAGGCAGATAGAGAGAGAGCTGAGACATGAGTGCAGATCCAGAAATATGAGGCTGTTGTGATTGAAAGGAAAAGTAA
Source organism: Poeciliopsis gracilis (assembly GCA_911649635.1). Taxonomy (NCBI): domain Eukaryota; kingdom Metazoa; phylum Chordata; class Actinopteri; order Cyprinodontiformes; family Poeciliidae; genus Poeciliopsis; species Poeciliopsis gracilis. Next base: position 456,951 of record CAJVRI010001524.1, on the reverse strand, counting down.
AGAATTATATCAATAATCCTTTTACTTTAGTATGCTTATCATCTGAGAGAGTGTTGTTTTTCTCTGCTGTCCCTCTTTCTATTTCTCATACCTTTACATGTTGCTCTGGGACAACTTACTTTTCTTTTTTTTTTTTACCGTGATCTCTTTAGGTCTGTTTTATTTTCCTCGCATTTTTCTTGTAGTTCCATCATTTGGTTGTGGCTGGCAGTTCTTCCTCTGCATCTTATCGGAGCCCTGATTCATTGTTGCTCTGCCTAACTCCGCTCTGCCCAGCCTCTTTCTTTACCTCCCTCACTCTTGTTACATAACAACAAACCTCTGTTGTGGAGTGCATTCTTTCTCTTTCCTCTGTCTCCGCCGCACCCACATCCTCTGTCTTGCAAGAGTAGTGATGGTATTGATAGGCGGTAGGCTGAGCTATTATTAGCCGCACCAAATGAATGGAAGTGAAGGTAGATGGAGAAGGGAGAGTGAGGGAATAGAGACAAATGGCAAAAGCTATGTGGAGCTGGCTAATGTCTGTGCTTAGAGATGACTTTAATGCTGACTGAACTCAAACAAACAGATTGTTAAACTTATTTGGAGAAAACTAAGATAGATAGATAGCGTTTTCTATCAAACATTGTGCTTGGAACAGAAAGTGGGGTATTTTATTCATCAAGGAATTGGAAGGTGACTTATTATGCTTTCTTGGACAAGTTAGGGTGGGATAGGTTTATGACCTACACAAGACATGTTCATTACAGTTTTTGTTCAAAATCATTCTTGAATATTCAAATTTTTGTCAGCAAATTTCTGCCTATTTGAGCTTCACTTAGAATGAGCTGTTTTTGGATATCTTGTCACTTTAAATCCAAGGAATCTGCTGCTAACGATGCTCCCGAGCTCAACATTTACACTGGCACTGCAAACAAATGCCCAGTTATACAGCTGTACATCTTTGAAAAGCATTAGTATAGCCTCCTACACAATCAACAAGAATGCACCAAATAGTTTCTGGATGCTAAGTCAACATCAACTCGTCTTTTCCAGCAGGAATTGTACAGCCCATACAGCGGTAAAACCAGCTGACCAGCCATGCTGGAGCTCCGATTGGGTTGCTAGGTAACGGTGCTCTGCCTGTCAATTGTGACTTAACAATCAAGATTTTTTTTGAAACGCCTAATTTTTCAGACACCAAAAAACATAAACCTTTTGCCAAAAACATCAAGATATTTGTTAAAGCACTTGGTCTGTTTTTAAAAGCATTTGAGACCCAAATGGAAGTATAAAATTATTTAGCATAGTCACATTAAAGAGGTTTTAACAATATGTGCATCACATCCAGCTTGCTTGATATCACCATCACTGCTGTCATGCTTACTATCAGGCTGGACTCTTTTCACTCACAGCAACAAATACTGTCCTTGTCACACAGAACTTCGCCTCAGGGCAGCTCAGATTTTTCTCTGGATGTGCAGCTCTGTTTGGAGAAAGAGTTGGAGGGGTTGCTGTTGACATTTGAACAACCTACGTATCCCAGGAGCTGAACAAGCTCAAGGTGTGCTGCCACGCTTGAACCCCCGGCTTAAAAAAGCTCAGCCAGCTATTTCTAGCCCTGATTTTCCAAAAACCAATCTTGCTTAAAGCACAGGCGTTCTGCTAAGTGAGGGTCAAGAACCCTCCTCCTCACGTTTGATGGCTGTAACCAGAGGCCCGGAACAGCAGTTCCCACCACCGCGGGCGGTATGGGGCTGAAGGTCTTTCAAGGAGAGCGTTTCGTCAAGGAAATTGATTTTTTTCTTTCCTTTTAACTTCAGTTTCAATCATTCAGCCATTTGCCTTAGCTGGGAAAATATTGGCACTGATGAGCAGAAAATGAGCTTTTGTACAAATCTTTGGTGACAAAGATACCAAAAATCACAACTTTGAAAGCCTTTAATCTCAGACTATCAATACAGGTGTGTCCTAATAAAGGAGAATATCAAAATATTATCACAAAAATGAAACTCATGTATATATTAACAAATAGATTTGTACTTCAGACTTTTATTTATTAACTTTAAAAATGTTTTACAGCTACAAAATTTACTTTTTTGAAAATGTAAAATATTACACACACAAAAAACATTTTTTATCATAAAAATTGCCCACTCAAGCATTCAGAAAACTTCTGATGACATTTCTACAGCAAAAAGCGAGACGCTGGTTAATCAGAGTGCAACTTCTAGGAATATTATATGAAAATTAAGTGGAAGGAAAATGTGTGGCTGGAACAAGAATAACCGCAACCTTGTGATGTGTGTCGTTGGACATCTTACTTTATTTTGGCAGAGTAAATAATGGCAGTCATCAAAATTCGATTAGATATGATTACATTTCTTTGTTGTTGATGAGTTCTGTTTAATCTGTGTTTAAAATCTATAATTAAGCTTTTTAGCTGGTATGATTTTATGCCATCAAAACTACGTTACAATACTCTTACAGCAGTGCAGGTTGTCTGTGATGTCCCACTGGAAAGAAGTACAACTTTACTGTTTGGACAGTCAGATTATTACTACTATGAAAACATTCATCTCACTGGTGTTAGGCACAGGGATTTCCCTCAAACTGCATGTCACCAAATGGAAAGGGATTACCACTTTTACAATGTAAATAAAGCTCTCATGTTTAAAGAGCTGCAATACTAAAGTAGACTATGTATTGCAGATAAAAAAGCACCATTTTGCGTCGTTGATTTCATTGAAGTATCTGGTGGCATTAGATGCTTAATATTGTGTATAATATTTATGTTTCGGTCACTCGCCAACTTGGTGACAGTCTTCATTGTTGTCATTCACTCAAACATAGCAACAGCCGTGTAGCCCAGCTGTAATAATACTACGCCCCCGCCTGATAACCCACACGCACGCATGGAGTACAATGTACATAAGATGAGCTGCCATGGTAACTGCAAGGTTCTCCGGGCTTTTCTTGTCTTGAAGTTGTCACCATGACGATTCTGTCTCTGCGTTCGCCTTTGTGTCAACTTTCTCCTTCACTTGATTAAGTACTTGATATTTGGATAATTGGAAACTGTGTAGGTGGTGTGCTGCTCACAAATCCCATGTATTCTGGAAACCACTGCAGACATTTGAGTGTGGGGTTTGAAAGTGGATGTTTTCTCACGGCATTATGTCGGTTTGCTTCATTGCAGATAAACCCACAAAATAAAATTATGTTGCTTGGAATTGCTTCACTATACACTAACAACTATCACAAACATGTTTGGTCATTCCTTCGTATACATAAATATATAAATATTTTGACAAATGACTTAATTTAAACAGAATCAATAGAACAGGAACTGTGCTTGGAGTGTTTAAGCTTAGATGGCAAATAATTTTAACTGTTTTTTTCTGCTTTTGTTTTTATTTGAAATTATCTGATTAATAAGTTACAGTAATTATCCAGATGCAAAGAGAAATCAAATGCCGTCTCTCTCCCTTTGAATTTCATCCTGCAGTTTTTATCAAAATCATTGACCTTTCCATTGCGTGTTCTCCTCTGTGCATTCAAAGAAGACATATATGTCTGAATGTCCTTCAGGATTTAATCTAATTTAGAATATGATTATTCTTCAGCTAGAGATGTTTAGAAGAATCAACCCAATGTTTATTGGATTCAATTAGCATATTTAATAATATTCTACTTACTAATATCTCCTCTGATTAATAACACAAAAGAAACACAAGTAAGTCAATACAAAAGCTAACAAAGATGAACAACCAATTCACTTGCACACAAAATGTCAACAAGAGTGCAATTTCATAATACTACTATGCTGATTAAAGATCTACCATTTATTATTAGACTTCCAGCCTCTGAAAAGCCCAAATATAGGTGTTACATCATAATTTTGAGTCGCGTCTTTCTTTACTTTAATCTGGCAAAAAGTAACAGATGAACAAGATTCTGATCAAGTCTTGAACTTTCAGCACTGAAAAAACATTCTTGCAAAGTTTTTCAACTGATCTAGTCTAACCATACAACCTTGCTTATGCAAACTTCTATGCAAAATCCTTTTCAAGGATTCCCAGGTTTGGTTCGAGTCCCATTTCTGCCTCCAAAGGCTTTGTGTTTGGAGGAGAAAATATTAGGAGAGACTGATGAACCAGTTAGAAGCAGCCTGGGTCCTGATCCAACAATGTTTTCTACACAAGTTCTTTATACTCAGAGCAAAATCTTAATCACTGTAGCCAGTTTGTTGTCACATTAGTTTCTTTCTAACGTGCGTAATCAGTCTATTCAATAAATTAAACAAAAATATATTACAATTTTTAATTTACCAAACAAAATTAACAGTTTCTTAAAAGACAGGTTTCTCTAAAAAATTAAAACTGTTCTGTCCACAGCATGGTCCTGCTAAGACAATTAAAAACATATTTGGTGTTGATGAAAATTGAAGACCACCACAATATACAGATGATCTTGCAACAATGTAATCTGTCATACTTCTAAATTGCAGTAAAATTTCATCCGAGGTTATCAGTCTTATTTTTTTTCTTTAGCATCCTCTAAAATCAATGTGGTACGGTAACTCCCCATGCAGATATTCACAAACATGCTGTTTGTACATTTATCTGCCCTTGTGGATTGCAGAAAAAGTTAATGCTCATTTATGGCGGTTAGAAACATGCAGGCTAAGCAATGTCTGAAGGTCCTCAGTGCTGGCGTTTCGACATTGACACTCTTTAGGCGAATCTATAGTTGGACTCTGCTCATGTTTATATATATAAGCATTGTTACCCTAACATGGATGTCTTCAACAAATCTAAGTCGCTTTCTCAGTCATGAATGGGGAGAAAAATACAATTTTAAATGTCCAAAGTCTTGTCAATCACATCTTCTTATATAAGTAAACACAACCTCCTCTATAGCTAATCCCCATGCTGGTATCTGAAGGGACCAGCTGCAAAGCTGCTCCACAGCTCAGCAACACTGTTTCCATTATAGCCTCTTTGCAAAATAAGTCTATTAACAGCACAACTGCTCTTCTAATTTCTGAATAACTCTTTACATGGCTTCCTCATTCACATATACTATCTGAAATGACTTGAAATGAGTTTTAAAGGCCAAGCGGCTAACTAATAAAAGTAATGCATTAAAATAAAACAGAAATACTTTAGAAGCATTTAGAAAAATACATGTGATAACCTTGAAAGCTACAAAATTAATCAACTTAATTTTTTTTTGTTTTATTCAGTGTGTCATTCCAGATTTACGCTGCTGTTAAAAAAAAAGTCTTGGTTGTCTTACAGATTTTTGCTACATTAGATTTTTTGTTACACTTGTATTTTAATAATTACTAAAATAACCAGATGAAAAAAGGTTTAAATAACAGCTTCATTCATTGTGGGGAAAAGTGTAAGATAGCGGTTGCCAACTGTGGTGGAAGGGATCAAGCACAATATAGGACAGCATTTTGTAGAATTACTTAAATTCAAGCACATCAAAAGGAAAATAACTAGTAATAGGAGAGGCAAATACTTTTCATAGGTTTATTGAAACAAGTTAATAAAACAGCCTTATATGATATTTGTTATGACTGTAAATGTGCTGCAGTACAGTGATGAATTCATCCACTGTGGGTAAATTAGCATAGCCGCTGAGCTCCTCTGACACGGTTATGACAGGTCCGATTAGGAAGATCCTGCCTCCAGCATCTTCTCTGGTCACAACATCTCTGTGTCTCAGTCTTATGCAGACTGTACTCTGACAGCTCTGGGAATATCGAGCTTTTTCATCCATACTGCAGACCCTATTGTCGTAGACGTTAATTAAGACATTTCACTAATTGTTTACTCAAACCTCTTTCCTTTGTTTTTCTCATGATACGGCATTTTGTTATTTAATCATTTGTATAAACTTAATCAGATTTATGAAACAGTTGCTGAAACACTTTGTGTACCGTAATATAATAAGGAATATAATATATTGGTTTTGAATATGCAGGAGCCTCAGGTTTACTGTTTGCAGCAAGAAGGATCGTTGGTCTTCGGTCAAGGGAAATGGACTCCTCTAAAACCCAGCAACACAAAGCCACCTGAGATGATGCAATGCTTCAGCGAGCTTTTTGATTGGTTGAAAGTTTCAAAGAAAGACAAGAAAACGTCGCAATTACACAATCAAAACAACTTCTGGAGAAACAGACTGCAAGTGAAGTGGAAGACGTAACATTTCAGTCCTCAAATTATAAATTTGTATTATTTTTGTTATAGCTTTATTTCATAAAAGCATCCTTGAAGTTAGAATTTTAACAGCAATAGAAAAAGTTCCTGATTAGGATCTGATTTAGAGGATGGATATGAAAATTATGAGAGTAATTTATTAATTGATGCATCAAAAACTCTCCCAAAGAAGAGCTAAGAATAGTATAGTTGTTCTGTATAAACTCATCCGTTCAGTCATTATGCATTAATTCTTTACTACATCAGTATTTCCCTTACCAATATATTAATGTTTTCATTTCCATATAGAATTGAAAATTATTAACAGCCTTACTTGGATGCAGATTTGGGAGATCATTAAAACAAATGTGGCCTAAAATGGTCCCTGACGGAACACCACTTCAATTTTACGATGACCAAATGTAACATTATCATTTACAACAGACTATTAAAGTTCCCTTAGTCATGATTCATAACATGAAACTAACTTCTCACTGTTAAGAGATTTTAAACCAGGGGAAAAATATTTGCTGTGGTTTTCTGATGTGCTTTGAAGCCAAACACTCTTTAATTTAGACGTAAACTTCTCACTTATACAAAGCTGTTCGGTTGAGACTGAAATCAGCAGGTGCCCTGGGATGGATGGGGTTGGGATGCTGAGAAGCAGCGAAAGGTGAATCAGCTTCCACCTTTGTTTCCCAGTGGCCCTGCTGGCTTTGTTTTGGAGCAGAATGAATTATTAACGGTAGCCGTCTGGTCATGTTTTTCATCAGTGTCCACCACCAAAGGTAAAGATCACCGTGCGGAGAGATCCCCTTTGACTGGTTCTGTTCATAAAGGGTAGAACTGCTTACCTAAAAGTTCTGTGGTTTTTCACACTGACACCTTTTTAGTTTTAGTTTTCCTCTCTTCCTTTGTTTTCCAATAAAGTACGTTGTTGAATTTCAACAGAATTAACAGTTAATCTAATCTTCCATTGAAAGAACCTCCCTGCTGTACTGTTTTCTAAAACATACCATTTGAATTAATGCCTTAGGTTACTTGTTTAATAAAGAAAAGAAATGTTTTAAATAGATATCAAAAGAATATATTAGCATTTTTCCAATGATTGTGTTGATGCTAACTTGCCACTGACGTCTTATAGATGCAAGGAAAGGTAAACTCGAACTAAATCAGGGGACATGTTGTAGAGAGTTCATCAAATTAAGTGATTTTGATCCATTTTTTATTTATTTATTTCGCCACTTGTAGCTTGGGTGATTGAGTGGGCAGCACAAGCACATCATTTTGGAGCACCACTCAAATTAATGTAATACTTTCATATTTTTGTAAGCTTCATTGCCTGGCCACTGTAAAAACGGTCGGGTAAACTACTGGAGTAGACAAGCTTGTTTTTTTATTGTTTATTATTTTAATGTTAGTTTTGTTGCTAAAATTAGCAGTTTAGCTAATCTTGATAAAAAGCTAAGCTTAACCCACTGAATGAAGTGTGTTAATGTTAGTCATTATACTAGTGATACTTCACATGTTGTTGAGAGCATTTTAGCCAACATTACATTTATAACTAACTTTGACCCAAATGAACGGACTAAATGTTGTAACTCAACATGGACCTACGTTTTAATAGACCCACATTATTGTGTTAAAAAATATATACGGTATGTTTCAACTGGCTGTGTTCTGATTTATTAAAATGCACTTTCATTTTGTAATAATTAAAATGTAAATATTCCTGGTTGAGATTTGCTCTCCGGTCTGTAATGCCTTTTTTTTTTCCCTCCATCTGGCATGCTGCTTAGCCAATTTGCTGTCACTTGATCCTTTTTATCATCTGTCGGCCAGAGGATGCTCCCAACTGGCCAAACTGCCTGGCAACTGTAACCAAGGGGCAGACATAACTGTGCTAAGGTTTGAGTTAAATGTAGTGTGAATGAAGTAACCTAAAGGATCTAGAGTCATGCTGGGATTTTGGTTAGATGACTCGTGGATTAAATTGAGGATAGTTGAGGTTTGTCGTCTTTCGGTATTTTTCACCACTTGATATTTTATGTTCTGTATATTAGAAAAAGTAAATAAAGATTGGAACCTGTTGGGCTGAAATGGAAAAGGATGGAAAAAGAGGTGGAGTAAAAGGGAGGGAAAAGGGGAGTGGGTGTAAGTTAATAGAAAATCGACTGCCAGAGAGATAAGTGATATGTAAATAGGAAATGTCTCTAAATTTACCCCTGGGGAAAAAAAGCCAGTCTGAGAGATGGGATAATGTTTCAGGGAGCCTCAGGTGCAGCCAGGAGGGTAGGAAGGAGGGCGATCAGGGAGGAAGAGGGAGGGTTTTATTTGCGTGTGTGTGGAAAGAGAGAGAGAGCGAAACTTGAGTGTGCGGGCTAGAGAGATTGTGTAGGGAGGGAGGGAAGTGTAAGCCAGTCGCAGCATCTCTCCTCACTGCACCAGGGCTGAGGGACTCCTCGTCCCCTCTCTTCCCTCGCTGCAGTTTTAACTCATCTCCATCAATGCAGTCATCCTTTTTTATTTTGCTTGTTGCTTTGGATAACTGCGTTGCTTTCTCATTCTCCCTATTCCAGGATCCAAGGATTTATTTGTTGAAAAAAACAATCCCAAAGCATGGATTGCCTTGTTTGACTGAGGCAAAAGGGGTTTTTTCCAAAAGCCAACGCTAAAAACCGGGACTCCAACTGGGACTTTCTTTTTGTTGGTTTGCTGCTACAGTGGATTCCCCACCTTTTGTTGAACTTCCAGGGTCTTGGTCAGAGTGAAAGACGTGGACTTAAAGACAAAGGCTTAGGATCCTGTACAGTTTTTGAGGAGTAGTTAGAAAAGCCAAGGTTGCATCAAGCACTTGTGGAGAAGGTATTATGTCAGTAACAAGTTTATGGGATAATTGAAAGGTGCACTGATTGATTCTGAGACGCCTCTCTGCAAGTGTGGCCACAAGGATTTCTGAGGAGTGGAAGTGAGTGGAGCTCTGAGTTTGTCAGCTGGCCTCTCCTTACTCTTAGAGAGTCTTTTCACCCAAACCCAGGGGATTCTGACATTTAACCTGTCTACCAGATCCTGGATGTTTTTGCATTTTGTTTTGTTTGTGCAACTTGCAGTCCAGTAACTCTGAGAGGCAAGCTCGTACTTTTGGATTGAAGCCTTTTCTGCGTGACGGAGACATTTTGGCACGCTTTGTTTGACCAAATTCTAGTAATGCCTTATAAACAGATTCTCCCCCCACTGCCGTATGCGCGGAAAGAGCTGTGACATTATCTGCTGTGGACATCCCGCTGTTATTGTAGCCTGTGTCTGTGTTTTGATTCGGACAATAGCTGGGCATACATGGGCTTCAGACGCTGACAGAGAACCACCAAAATAAGGAAAGCCTCCTCTATTATTCACCGCAAATTGAAAATTTGAATTAAACTGAAGAGCCAGTCCTTATAAGGCTCTTTAAAAAAAATCTAAGCTTTTTACTTTTTGTTTGGGAGAGTATCTGCTGGAGGAAGCATGCTCTCAGTTTTGTCCCGTAACCTTGTGTGGTTTCCTTCTTCACGTCTTCTGTGCTCTCTGCCCCTGTGGTGACTACTTAAAATCCCCAGCCTCCTGGTGGCAACTCTCATTAAAATCATGCGATGAGGCCACAGATCGGGGCTCCAAACCAGCAGGGAAACTCGCCTCTGGGATCGATGCTGGTAGCGGGACTAATACTACTTCACTTTTGGTTGAATCATTTTTCCTATTCCACAGACTGCCATCACCAGCCATGCTCAATTTGAAAGAAGAGAGAAACAAGTTGCCATGCTGTTTCAGAGACCGTACTGATTTTCCTCCAGTCACCGTTCACTTGATTGAGACCCAGCGATGTGAGGGTATGCTGAGCAAAAGCACAGGTGTGCTTGAGAGAATAATACGCTTTTTGAACTGAGGGGTGGTGAAAAACCAGAGGGACACAGGCAGATCTCCAGTTTCAGGTTAGTCTGCTTATGGGTGGCATACAACAAATCTGACTCACCTACACCGAGAAAATGAACCACTCTGAACTGACGACACATTCTACGCTCACTGCCAACAGCAGCGATGGAGACATCTTTTCTGCCAGGGTCTCCAACCACTCCTGTCCTTTGGGATGGGGGTTGAAGGAAGGCGTGGAGGCCTGCATTTTGGAGACTGTTGTCATCGTGCTTTTGACGGTTCTCATTATCGTCGGGAACCTGACGGTGATCTTCGTGTTTCACTGTGCCCCTCTGCTGCATCACTACACCACAAGCTACTTCATCCAGACGATGGCCTACGCTGACCTACTGGTTGGTCTCAGTTGCCTTGTGCCCACCTTGTCTCTGCTACACTACCCAGCAGATGTCCAGGAACCAATTACCTGCCAGGTTTTCAGCTACGTCATCTCTGTTCTGAAGAGCGTCTCAATGGCCTGTTTGGCCTGCATCAGTGTGGATCGTTACCTAGCCATAACTAAACCACTATCATACAACCAACTGGTGACACCATGTCGACTACGAGGCTGCATCGCCATCATTTGGGTTTATTCCAGTCTGGTTTTCTTGCCCTCCTTCTTTGGTTGGGGTAAGCCAGGATATCATGGGGATATATTTGAATGGTGTGCTCACTCTTGGCCCACCTCGGCCATCTTCACTGGCTTCGTAGTGTGCTTTCTTTACGCACCAGCCGCACTTGTCGTCTGTTTTACCTATTACCACATCTTTCGCATTTGCCAACAACACAACAGGGAGATCAGCGAACGGAGGGCCCGCTTCCCCAGCCAGGAAATGGAACCCGGGGAGGGGAACGGCGGTGGGCATCACGGAGGGCACGGACCCGATCGACGCTACGCCATGGTGCTGTTCCGCATCACAAGTGTTTTCTATATGCTTTGGCTTCCTTACATAATCTACTTTCTTCTAGAGAGTTCCCACGTGTTAGATATCCCTGCCCTGTCATTCATCACCACCTGGCTAGCCATTAGCAACAGCTTCTGCAACTGTGTCATCTACAGTCTGTCGAACAGTGTGTTTCGCTTGGGCATGCGCAGACTGTCACAGACTATGTGCTCTTTCAGCCACTGTGGTGCAGACGAAAGGGATTTTGGGGAGCCCAAGCCGAGAAAAAGAGCAAACTCATGCTCCATCTGAGTGACTGCTTTGTTAACGGGGTTAAAATTCTCCTTAAAAAGTTCATTTTCAGTGGAAAATCTGGAAATGCCTTTCTGTTTTATCAGACAATAATCTTGACGCGCTCAAAATAAAATGGTGACTGGGGTTTTCAAGGAGACAGATACAGTGTCTAGACTGAGAATATTAATGAGAGGTGGGCTTTCTGTGATGGATTTTATTATACCGCACCACAGAGGCTTACTCAGGCCTTTACATTATGCCAGGCCGAGAGCAAAATCAAACGACAAACGTCCCCAAAAATGAACAATTAAACATCCCAGGTCTAATTTTACCTTAATGCTTGTCAAACTATTATTTATACTTGTGACTTTTAATCCATGATCAGTTTAAGGTCCCTCATTAACATTAGACATACTTAAAGACACAAACAGTAACCATGACAACAGCAGCTGAAACATATTAAAGTCCATAATCATGACTGTTTTATTTATTCATTTATTTATTTATTGAGGAAAATATAATATTTTTAGTTTAGTTTGTTTTCCTTTGTCCACTGATCTGACTGTTGACATCAGCGCCTTAACAAAGTAATCAATGCATTTGATTTATTTATTTAGTTTATTTTTAATCTGATTATTAGCTATAAATGGAAGAAAGCATTTTTTTCCCCAAATGTAAGAACAGTGGCCCAGATGTATGTTGTGTTTTTTGTGTGTTTTGGTGTGATGTGTTGAAGATGGTAGTGGAATTTATTTCAGAGCAGCGAAGTGTGGGGGTTTAGATTAATGTAATCTGATGTAGTTTGAAACTGACGTAAGGATAAATCTCATCTGAAATTACATGCCCATTTGTGTAAATGTTCAAGGCTGCAGGAACACGGTGTGTGTTGTAGACCTGTGCATTGAACAGTACTCTATTATTCTTTTTGTTTTTTTTGTCTTATTGTTTTAAACTTTCTTCTTAATAGTGCTCTTAATCTCTGAAAGGTGACACAAACGTTGGTGGAGATGAAAATGAGATAAAACTTGTATCCACATAATGAAATTAAAGCGTTTCACAATTTTTAATCTGATACTGATGGTTTGCAAAGAAAACAAATGAATGCTGTAGTCCTTTGCTTTAATTTTAGTTACTCTTTCTATTTTGTCAAAGCCTGGCCAAACTATTTCAGCCTCTTAAGTTTATAAATGTAGCATCACAAAATATGAAAAAAGGTTTGAGTGTGAATTATAGGAGGAACCAACACAAAGCGGTGGAAAATGGAGGAAAATAAACATGAAACATGGTTTCCATTGTTGCATTCATTTTTATTCAGACTATAGAGCAACAATTTGCCGTAATTAGAGCTGCGAATTTTTTAGACTACGTCTCTACCAGTGGAGACTCAAGTTCTGCTCCTTTGTCTTTGCAAAATAGCTCAAACTTAGTGAGGTTGGTTAGAGAGCATCTCTGGACATAAATATTCAAGTCTGGCCAGTGTCTCTTCACTGATTTCAGGTCAGTTCTTGCTGGTCCATTACATACAAAAAGGTTTTGAAAGCGCCTCATTGTAGGTCTGGATGTAACTTAAGTTAACTGACCTTCTCTTAAATCTTTCCCTGCATGAACTTGATTATATTTATTTGGCTCCATTCATCGAGTCATAAAGTGCAAAAAGCTAAATCCCGCTAAAGACATTCGTCCCCACAGCATAATGCCACTCCAACAAAGTGTCATTGTTGATATGTTGTACAGTCCAAGTTCAGCCTTAGTCTCTTCTGACTGCTCTTCCTCAAGCTGTTTGCTCTACATGACTGATTACAAACTTTAAGCAGAATATCTTATGGTGTTTCTTTAATTTCTTTTTTCCTATTTTCCATCATGGCCAGATTCTCCACAGATGTCCAACCTGAGCTTGTGGCTTTAAACCTCTCAATTTATTTGTATTTATACTCCCACATACTAATTAGGCGCCTTCTCATCCAGTTTGATTAAATCTGTAAGTGTTCTGCTTATAAAACGAAAGATAATATATGCATCCTCTTTTATTGACTCTACAACCATTACCTTGTGCTGGTGTATCACATAATACCCCTAAAAATACATCAATGGATTTAGGTGTAACATTTAAAATAGATAAATGTTCATGGGTATGGAAGATTTTGTAAGGGATAGGATGCAAGCTTCAAATAAAATGAAAAACAGCCTTCAGTTTTTATTCTCAGCTGTTGGTTAAGAGCAAAAATATTCCAGTTTCAGCCACTTCCTGGTAAAATATAATCAATATTTCCAATAGAGCTTCTCTCTATTGAAGTACCATACTCTCACAGTAATGTTTAAGCCTTAATATTTTAGGTACTTTTTGGGATTATTTTAGTGTTTAATAAGAAAAGCAACAGAGGACATGTCCCTTTAGGGTTGTGTTTTGCCCATTTGCTATTCTTTGCAGCTTGAACTTTGTTTTTCTTGTTTTAAAGATGCTTTCTAACATCGTTGTATGTTAAAAAAGCAGATTACATTCAGACTTTTTTAGGAGTCAGTGTGACTTTGCTTTTAAGACAGGATTTGGTAAATCGTAATGTGGCTGGAAACGTTTGTTTCTTGTAGCTTAATGATCTACCGCCTTCATCTCTGTTTAAAATAATGAAAGGTGAATTCCTGTGAAGCTGCAAAATGTTTTTCATTCAGCTTTAATGCACTACACATTGTTCTGCTTATGTGCCTAAAAAAAGGTTGTTTTGTAGGAAATGGATGTTTAGAAATGATGAACATGAAATGCTGCATTTTTAAAACCACCCTGAACATATTCAACGACCATTGGACTTTCTTTGCCATGACTTTGTGATAACTACAGTGACAACCACTGAAACTATGAGTTGCTTTTCATCTTTGATTTCTCTCTGTCTCATCTGTGGTAGATTTCCCCTTTGTAGCTATACTGTCTGGTCTTTATAAAGAATAACAAAGGGAAGGACCAACAAATACTGGCCTCATAATACGCATTTGACATTAATGGGATGCGGTTTTGGTGTTTGGTTTTTTTTAGTTCTGTTGGATTTTAGGTGAAAATTAGGTCAGATAGAGCAAATGTTCTGATCAGTCCTGTAAAAACTTAACAATGTGATAAAAACTCATAGACAGAAAAAGAAAAGTTTCTTTTAAAGTAAACTCATACCGTTCATTTGTTAACAAAATTGACCTTGTTTACTGAAATTGCAGATTATTCTTCATCTGGTATGATTTGTTTTGTTACAGGGTATGTCAAAGATTTCAAAAAGATATCCAAAAAGGCAAAAAAAAAAAAAAAACAACAATAAGTTAATGTTTCTGTACGGCACTGAACAAACCACAGTGGTAGCAAGTCAAAAACTGTAACATGTTGTAAACAAGTCCTCTTGATTTCATGTGCATTGATAGTAACATTTGCACACGACTATAAATTAGAGGGTGATAGATATTTATTAATAAAGTGGTTTATAAATATTTACACAGTATACTGTATATGGGAATACTATATGTAAAGTGTGTGTAACTTGTTTTTACTCTGCTGTGATCCTCACTTTTCAAAGAGATGAAGCAAGGTATTTGTGCATCTATTTGTGTTAAAACAACCTCTATAGGCTGCTGCTGTTTTGAGTAGAAGGTGAGTTTGTTAAATTACACAATATATATTTTTTTATTTTGAAACTGTGTCAAAAAGACTATGGTTTTGCTGTTACTGCTGAACCAAATAAAAGTTAAAAAAAAGAAAAAATAGTTGACGTACACTCTCCATGTTGTTGAAGTTATTTGTTCTTTGATTTTCAAAAGGAGCAGTTATTGATATCTTTCTCCAAACATATAAGAACAATAATAATGTTTTTATTGTGGTTTTAAATCCAATAATAGATGAACATTTCATTGGTTTAGTGACAACCTGTCTTTATGTGATTATTTGGAGTATTCTGCAGAACTGTTTGGACTGAGCACCTCAGCTCCACAGGGCTTGCATTTTACCTACTGAGAGGAAACTGAGGGGATTAACCCCCCAAGAAACACGCAGCAAATGCCAGAAGCCATGGTGAAAGCCTGGAAATTATTGTGATCGCAGCGGCTCGTCCAGAAAGCAAAGACATTTCGACTACATATTAGTTATTGATTATTGAATTAAAGCAAAATTGAGCCTCAGTTGATATTTAATTATGTTTTATTTCAAACTTTTTTTTAAATTTCTAAATAATTGAATAAAATTGTCAGCAGTTCTTCAAAGGAGTGAGTATTTGTGGAGAATTACCATCTGCATGCAGCTGTTGCCTATGGAGAAGTATTAAATCTGTCATATATCATATGCATTGAATTTCTGTCCTGGATATCCAGTTCTTAGTAACATGCTGCAAGAAAAAGCAACTTGAGATTTAAAATTTCACCTTATTGCCAAATGAGTGATGAGTTTATGTTGCAATGTAGCGTCATCTTGGGCGTGTATTTCCTCCTCCAAACCGTCATATCTTCTGTTGATATTTACTTTGTATGAGTTTGCTTTGTTCCTGGTTGTAGATTTGCCTTTGAAATCCTTCAGATGAGCTTCTAAACCTCCAGAATGTAACTGTCTTAGGATTTTGTGAAGAAAGCTTTTGGTAAATTGTTCAAAGTAAAGAACTGAAACATCTCGGAAGGGATTTCTTTGAAGTTAGAGAGGAGAGAAAGAGTGGCACTGGTTGGGCAGAGATTTGAGAGAGTTGGAGCAAAATCAAGAGCTTTATTGTAGAAACGGTTAAAGAAAAAGAAAGTAAGACATCCTGGTAATGATGATACAAAATGAAGAAATTAACTGTAAATTTATTTTGTCTTTTCCCATCCTTAGAATGTCACAGCATTTCAAGTGAATGGATTTTTACATAAAAGGACTTTTCTGTCTTTCACAGAATTTTGACCAATAAAACACCTTTGGTATAAATTAGGCTGTATTCACACAGCAGATCTTGATTCTCAATTCTGATTTTCATTTTATTTTATTTTTGCTGAATGATTCTCCTGAATGATGTGACCGCAGTGAGACTTCTGTGGTTTACGTCCCCACAGCAACCCACATGCACAGAAGAACACAGATGTAAAACAGCAGCGCTCCGTTTACAGCAGTAACAATGGATGCAGTCGTTTACGGATTGATTCTAAAGTTTATTCAGCTCTGGGAGTCAACAGTATCATTGCAAGATCATAACATAAACGAAACTTAAAAAAAGGAAGCACAACTAATATTAACAGCCTTTTATGGAGCATTGACTGCACTTTCAGTAGGGCATGCATTGCCCTGCTGATGATCTTCAGTGGCAAATATATTTTACAAAAGTTCATAATCATAATTTATTGCCATTGTTTTACTCCAAAGTTACCACATCTGCCTTTTTCTGATGCAGTTATTATGCATGTGTCACATCAATGACATGAAAGTCAGAGAAAATGCGACATGACGTTCAGACTGCAGACACGTTGCCTTCTCGTCCAACATCAATGTCTGATCTCACAAATGTGTTTCTTGAGAAATAGTAAAAAAACTAAATTCTTTTCCAGGTCCTGATAGAAAATAGAAATTGTGACAAAATGACAGGATATGAATCATATCAAGTACAGTGAGAAAATGGTTAAGCCCAAGATTATTCATATCCCTTACCGCGTTAGATTTAAAGTAACTTTTAATTTTATCAGAATGCTTCTTCTGACTGGAAGTAATATTAATGCTTTGAAGCGACCCAGGCAGAGTCCTGCCTTGGTTCTGACTGAGAATCTGCTTTCTTACAGATGTGATTGGACTATTAGGATTCAGCCTGGATGCTCGTTATCATTGTTAATATTAATGTTACTATAGTTTTTTTCAATTGAAAAGAGCAATTTCATTTCCAGCTCTTCATAATTTGTTCCCTTCAGACTTAAAGTGAGATATTAGGCACAAGTCAAACCCACAGAGATATTAAGACATTTTGAGAATCATGTTAGTTACTTTTTACTGCTCTGAAAAACTATTTCAAACAGATTCTCACTCATGAAAAATGCCGAAGCCATTTCTCTGTGTTCAGAGATAAATCTGCGTTTTTATTTTTGTTTGTTTTTATTATTTTTTTTCCAACAGACAGCTTTGCAGTCACAGTTACCATTCAGCCAACCCAAAATGAGCAGCTCCCAGTCCAAGCCAACTCAGTATTCACAGCCAAGACTATATTAGGAATTCCCTTTCATTTTCACAAATGGCCTGCAATCGACTATGTTTCTCTTTCCCCTTCCATCCTGCCACTTCCCTCCTTCCGTCCCGATTGAGAAAGGACCACCTGACCCTCTGTCGAGGTGGGGGAATCATAATTGGAGAGGAAGCCAGATCCTGTCTCGGAGTGCTGATGGCGGAGCCTCGCGGCAGTCACCAAAAGCCTTTGATGGTGTAACGAGGACACACTCATACACCCACTCTTCAACTCTCTCATGCATCTTGCATGACTCTTTGAGTATGTGGGCTGCACACTGTGGTTTGATAGCTGACAGGTGTGTCCTTTACAGTCTTTAATAGCTCCAAACAACTTTTATAATAGAAGCTATTAACACTCGATAAGAATTTACCACTTTTTATTCTACTGGGGGCAATAATTTGTGAGCTAAATATCAAATCATCCACTGGCTTGTAAAATGTTTCCTTCAACCTAATTATAGTTCTCAGTCATAGACTTGGAAAAATTATTTATTTTAAACTATATGTGTTAAAGTTTATTTAGGGGAGCATTCTTATACAAAAGGATTGAAACGGTTTACGTAGCTTTTATATTGATCATATTGATTAAATTTTCACTTCATCCTGTTGCTTAAAACTGGCATTGTTCTAAGATATTTGTCATCTATTTTATTATTAATTTTCTTTTAATTTTCCAAATATTTGACCAGTGATGTTTTTAGTTATTGCGTCTCTGGGTCCTTCTCCACATAGTTGTCAGATGCATTTTGCACTTGCAAAAAGAGGGTAAGTAATTACTTAATAGTAGGTATCTGAACTATGTTTTGATCATGGTAAATATTTCATACACATTTATAGCCACAACACTCAGCTCGACGCATAAATCTTTGATTTAACCAGTAGATGTACTTTATAACGATGACCAAAACCCACGTTTAGCCATTTTTTCAGATTATTTTCCACCATATTTCTAATGTTGAACCTCCAGGTGAGGGGCGTTTACTTTGGGACAAATTTTGACCATTGATTGGTCAGTTGCTGACAAACCTGCATGATTGGTTGACAGGTGGCGTCAAGTCAGTTGGAGTCCAGACTGAAAGCAACACGTAGTCAGTTTTCTGCTGGAGTATGTAACATTTTGACCTGCTCACCCACAGAGAAGTAGAGCCAAAGTCGATAATGACCACATTTTATCTGCATTTTTTTCCCCGCTAAAACTAACAATAGAAGCTAAGCTTGTATGGTGAGTCAGAGGAAGAGATGATGAGACATTGTGATTCAGAGAGCCGTGTTTCCACATTGATCTGTTCGGCCTGGAGCAGTTTGACAGGTAGCTTGTCTCTAATGGCTGCATGGCTGCAAAGCGCTCAGTGGTCAAAGTTAAACAAGTTTCAACTTCGACCTGAGCACAGCACCAGCTCCAACACACTGTCGGAGCTGCGCTCCACTTGCTCTTTGCTCAGCGGAGCTAGAACCATTGTTGCACAGCGTACAACTGAATGGGCATTCAGCGTGGAAGCTGCTTTTAAAGAGGTTAGTTGCATCTGACTGTGTCAGTGAGTTTTGGCAGACGGAGCTGCTGTTGGAGCAGAAAGTGACTCCTTCCAGCCGAGAGAGACGGAGGAGGTGGAATCCGCTGAGCAGAAATGGAGGCTGGTTCCAAGAAAGTTAAACGGCAGAAACTTTTCTGCTGGAAGTACGGAGACTGAGAGGTGTGTAGATCATCCTTGTGGAAAATCTGGATTTCTATGGATCTTTTTAATAGTCACCTTGCCTAAATTATCTTTTGGCAATAAGTATGAGTGTGTTTTTGTTCTTTCTTTTTTTGCCAGAATTACTTTTGACAAAAATCATAACCATTATTTACAATCACCTTGTGGGACACGGAGGATTTTGTTTTTCGTTTGCGTTCTCTCGCAGTAATGTACCGATCAGTTCATGCGGTATAATTGAATACTGGAAGCCTTTCTTACTTTGGCCATCACACTTTCTGCTACAATATGAAGTTCTCGTTAAGTTTTTCCATGTATGTCAATATCTGGTTATGAAACATCCAAAGTTTTATATCTTTTTCTTTAGGATAGAAATGCACCATAAACCTAAGATATGAACAAAAGCATTTCCTCTTAGTGTTGTCAATCATGCTTGTGTCCTCCCTTTTCCCTTCTGTCTGCTAAACTACAGCTAGTTCACCACTATTAGAACATTTAGCAGAGTGTTCACGAGGTTGATTGACAGCACTAAAACCCCCCTCCTGGTTCTGATTGGTAATTTTTGTTATTTCAGAAGACAATAGTAGCACTGAAGAGATCAATCTTTTCACACATTATCTGTTTCATACCGTCTCAAAATGGTGACAATTTGAACAAACATGTAAAAACCATATTTTTGTAAAATTACTAAATATACTGGAGCTTTGAGTGAATTCATATCAATTCGATTATTAATTAAACAATTTTGTTTTGTTGGTTGCTTGATCAATGGAAAGGATCATGCTACACATTCACCACTGATTGATTGGTTTAAGTGACTCAAAATAACACCAAATGACAAATTAAGGCGTATATAAGCACCGGTAATACGGTTTTTAATTGTGTATGCAATTTATAACTTGGTGTTTATTCCCACTTGATCATGAAAGCAGAATTTGATGCAGACAGCATGCAGTGTGGTTAGGAGTCTCAGTAGAGCACGACGGGGGACTTGACATTATCTTAACAGGAGTCTCTTTTATTTTGTAAATGCCACTTTGTCCCTAATTGCCCTGGTGATTGAACCGATATTGGTTCATTCTCCATTTTTAATCAGAAGCTCATCAAGGAGCAACAAGAACATTTAACTCCTCAAATATTGTATTTTGAAATGGATTGAACAGGAGAAAAAATATCAGAAATGTGATTATTCTGTGTCCACCAGCTGCTTTTAAGTCTGTACCTTTATTTCACCTTTTGGACTAAATATTGCCTCCGGTGGACGGATGTTCCATCAGAGGCCACTTACCTAAAGTAAGAGCTTTCTCTTCCATCTCTTCTAAGTGCTTGACTTTGCCCTGGTTTCAAGTTATGCTCAACGTCGAGTTCCTATTGAGTCAACAGTACGTTACTGTTTTCACCCCAGCTGAGCATTAACACACACGAGCACATTAACCTTGTGTTCAACAATTCACTCTATGAAATTTCACCTGGTTAACCACATAACACCCCTTTGCTTTGAAATGGTCCATATTAGTCATAATTAACCTTTCGGATTGCTTTTAACCTAAACCTACACATAATCAAAGGAAATCTTTGGTTAAGAGCAAATAAATTTTGCACCATATATTAAAGAAGTTGGTGTTTTGGTTAATTTTTCTTTGATCATAACAATACTTCTTGGAAATAAAGCATATACTGTTAGAAAGTCTGATTCTATCCATATTTGTAAATAAAATGCAATAAATAAGAGGAATGTTTCACAATTTTGTGATACATTTTACTCTCAAGTTCTAATGTTGGGTGCTAAATGTTTCTAACCACAGAATAGAGAAGGGCTTTAGCACTGGAAGCCTGCTGTACTTGTTTTTTCAAAATTTTTAATATGAAAAGGTAAAAAACATCTTATTTCAACTCTCCTTTTAGTCTTCAGTTCTAACATTTCTAGAGGAAACCTCTTAAAGCATGTTGTCCACTTTTAAAATCCCCCATCTATATATTCATTTGAGCTCCTCCTCTAACCAGAAACGCATTTGAGGGCTTTACGTCCCTCCAATTGAAACTACCTGGAAGGGCATGCGAATATCACAATGATTAAATGGTGTCAGACTCAGAACACTAAGATGCTCTTTGCACCAGTGAAACTGCACCAGAGAGCTAATGTCTTCTTGCAAAGTACATCTTTATTGCAGAGTGAGCTCTCTTTGAATAGCTGATGCTTGGTTTCACATTCATTGTCAGAGTTTTAATCTGGTTTAAGTGAAGGAAAGGTTAATGCCACCATGTTAATTTTCTGCTAAAGGGTGTTGGCTGGGAATCCATAAATATTACAGACCCTCATAAATATAATAATACAACAGGAAGCAGCATTGAAGGCTACATGACCACAATGCTAGTGTTAAGAAAAATAAGAAACCATGTTTTTAGGCGGATAAAATACATAAAAACTGTATTCTAACTAATATAATTTCCAACTCAAATATTACCTTAAATACATTGAATTATTATTATTTAGTTTATTATTTTATGATGATTTTCTCATTATTATAATTATTGCAGTTTGTGCTTTGCTTTAAGATTTTACTCCAACCAATTAATTTTTTGGGTATAATAAACATGGAAAGTCTCTCAAATGTTTTGATCAATCTCCAATGACATCATAGTGAAAATTAAACCACAATAAAAACAATAATGTGCTTAAAAAGAAAATTATTCCCACTTTATTCATTTTTAGTGCATAAACCTTTCACATTTTCTGAGACATTATTAAAAGAAATACTTGAAATCCACTAGTTTATACTCCAACTAAGCAACTGCACATCCTTATCTAAAATACTGAAATAATTCCTGTTGGATCATATTTTTTGTATGAATATATTCCAGTAAAAGAAAAACAAAAACATGTATTTAAGACAGTATTTTCAAACCTTTTTTTCTTTCGCTATCTTGTTTCTGATACTTGCCATGTTTTAAGAATTATTTGGGATGATAAAATAAATTGAACTCTAAAAAAAACTTAAGTAAAACATATTTTAAGGACTTGTTTGTTTAGGTTAAACTCTGCCAATTATCTTCTCTGATAACCATTGTTACTTAATCCCACCAAAAGAGTGCAGGATGCATTTGAACCCCTACTCAGGAGAAATAAGTAATTGTTTGTTTTATTAGGATTAATTTGTAGCAACGTTTTTCCTACAGAGGCAAAGATTGGATAATAGACAGTCAAGGACAAATTAGTTTTTTATTGTTTGCTTCACTGCAGACCCTGGGAAGTGAAGCTTTGCCAGCAGATGCAGAAGCACCTTATCTAATTCCCTCTCAGGGCTTTTTGGATGAATTAAATACCAGAAGACAGTCAAATTACCCCCATGGCTCCTCAGCATTTCTCATTCCTCCTCTCACCTGCCCTCTCACTGTCCTTCTATCCCGAAGCGCACATGCACTCTGAGCCCGTCTCTGCGAGACACAAATCCAGCAAAGATACTACAGTAACTTACTTTGAGCTGCTGTGATGTAACTTGTTCTTCCTCTGCAGTGTTTTACTCTCTTTGCCATCAGAAGTGAGAAGGAAGTGACAGGAGATTAAAAAACAAAAAGCAAAACAGTGGTCTGGTATATAAAGATCTGTGTGACTTTCTGCTTCCTGAGGAGCAGTTGGAACCAGAAGTTTACATACTTTGGACAAAGAGAGACATCAAGTCAGGCTGAGGCAGTAGAAGTAAGAAATACTTCCCATCAGGTGGGAGTTAGCAGTTGCTCATACCTCATGTTTATGTCCATTTTTTTAGAAAATCTGCATTAAACTCACAGTTAATGCAAAGATCTGTTTATTTTTGCATGATTTTGGAAACAAAAAAACCTGAAGAAGGTGATTGATGCAGTTTTGGATCTGGAGTCTAGGGGCCACATAAAAAGCTTTACCGGGCCAGATTTGGCCCCCTGACCTTGAGTTTGACACATGTTCTCTATAGGATTGTGATCAGGATTTTGTGGTGGCCACTTAAAGAGACTTTGTTGTATTTAAGCCACTTTGAAACCACTTTAGCTGCATGCTGAGCATTATTTTAAATTTAGACGACAAATCTGCAGCCTAAGTTTTTACTTCCTGTCTTAAGATATTGCTTCTATATTTCTGCGTAATGGTGCTTCCTCATGATGGCATCTAATTTATGAAGTGTACAAATTCCTTCTGGAGCAAAACAGCTCCACAGCATGACTCTGCCGTCCCCTTACTCTGTAGTCAGGGTGGTACAAGGATTCCCATTTTTCTTCCAAATGAAACGATGATCATTAGGGCCTTAAAATACATCCACAGATGTGCCTCCAATTAATTCAAACGTCTCAGTTAACTTATCAGACGTCTCCAAACCTATCACCTCATCATTTAAACACCATCTCTTTAGTGTTTAAAGAGATAGTAATAACTCTCTATGTAAACTTCTGATCTTGAAAACTTTAATAAATAATTTCTTATAGCTGATTCGTTCTCTAATTATTGTTGCGTTTAGCAAATAGGAATAATTTTTGAGATGTTTGGTCTAATTTATATTCAAAACCCTGTTTTATTTGGTGTATGTAAACTTCTGGTTTCAACTATATATGAGAAGAAAGTCTGCAGCCAGACTGTGTGCTTTCTGCATGTTGGTTCAGGAAAAGTTTTGTATTTCAGGCAAACAATAAAAAGCTTCGAACCAATTGCAGGCATCATAATTCCCAGAGTTAAAGAAAAACAGGATTTTGTTGTGTTCTCTGCAGACGATGTTTCTGACCCTTCACTTCACTTTTCTCATGCCTCGAGCCCCTTTGCCATCACATAACAGAGATATAACTCCTATCCTCCAGTAAAAAGCACAACACAGAGAATATGTCAGCTACCTGCAGGGTGGCTGCACTTTATCCACTGACCTCTCTTTGTGCATGAGTCTCTGTTTGTGTGAGAGGAGGCCATCTCTTCTATTTTCTGCACTAAATTTTGTCTCACTAAAAGCAGAGGAAAGGGACAGAATGTTCTAAAATGTCTAATACCCCACTCTTTGCATTTTGGTTATTACTTTTAATTTTAGCATCCCGCTGAGTCACATCCTGCTGTTCTGCTCAAATAATTGTATCCCTTAAAATTGATCACACTTTGTTGTTTTAATCACAAACTTTAGTGGGATTTTACGTAACAGAAAACACAAAGTAGGGCACACTTATTAAGTGAAAGAGAAAGATGTAAATTTTCCATAATTTCACTTGGAAGTGAAAATCTGAAAAGTATGACATTATCTGCGTTTAGCCTCCTGGAATCAGTACTTTATAGAACGACGTCTCACTGTAAACACATCCTGAAGAGTTTGGTGAATAATTATAAATAAAAGCATAAATAACACAGATTAGTACCCAACTTGTACGAAGAAGAACGGCTGCTTAAATATGGTGGAGTAACCTAATTACAACATGGAGGCACATCGTAACAAGAGAACAAAGAATATTAAAAAACCCATTTAAAATAAATAAAACAAAAACAACTTTTACTTTGCACTTACAACAAAATAATTATGGTCAACTTTAACAAATGAGAATTTGTTCTCAATCACTTTACCTGATAAAATAAAGGCTAAATATAGCAAATAAAAATTTAAATTGTCCCAGTAAGTATTGCAAAGAACAGTAAGATTATTTTAGACCATTTTCAAATAATAAATTGTTAATGGCATAATAATACATTTGTGGTTGTAACATTTCGAAAAGGGGGCATAAAAATGTGTCATAATTTATCTGCTTAAATAGAAATGTGAATCTCTTCGATAAGTGAGCTCTTAGTGTTTATCTTGGGTTTATCTAATCTTGGGAAAGTTTAGCAAAAATATTTGAATCATAACTTCATAAGCATCATATCAAAGTCCTTTAATTCACTGTTGTGTCATGTTTTCTCTTTATTGCTTGTCGCTGATTTCACAGCAAGCAAAATGAGAAATCTGCCCTTTAAATTTCCGTCTGAGTATTGTGTCTGCAATCCCAACCTGCCGTATTTGAAATGCAAAAGCAACAAGACAATTAAAATGCCACTGCAGCAATACCAAGACAGACGAATGTGCAATCTGCCAGCTGTTTCCACACCAGCACCACCCACTGCTAACCCTCCAGGGAACCCGACAGAAACTTCCTCGCCTGTGACCAAGGACAGAGGTCTCTGGGGGAGCCAGTTTTTAATTATCATGCTGTGTCCTCTGAATATCACACCAATACATTATCTCACTGCAACCCACAGAAATGAGCAGCAGCGAGGTGGTTTTATTGGAGCCAGGTGTGTCTGCAAAGAGATGGTGTCATTATAGCATCCACGTCCTTTAGTGCGTCAACGTTATATCATTTTTATTCAGCGTGCTTTCACTATTCCTTCCAAAAGGTCTTAAAAGCCTGATTTCTTTCTAGACCCTTTATATAACTCTTCTTCTTTCTCATTTCTGAGAGTAGCAGGAAAATATTCTGATTCTGATCACACGCTCTCTATTTAAGGATTTATTTTTCTCTGATAAAAGTTTATTTATTTATTTAGTTAGTTATTTTGCACGATCGATCATACCAGAATGTATGATGTGATTGCAATCAGACTTCTGTATGTCTGGTTTACGACACCGAAGAATGTAGATGTAACGCAGCAACAGAATAATGAAGTAATGATGGATGCTGCCGTCTATAATTCATCTATTTGAATTTATTCAGCAGTGTTGTCACAACATCACGAGACAAAAGAAGGACAACTTATAGCAATGGCATTTTATGGAGCATTGATTTCATCTGAGGAGAAGTTTGTTTGGAAACATAAACAGATTTGGTGCGATCCACTTCAAGACACAGACTTCTTTTTATGATTTCACAATTTTCAGAAGTATAATTTCCACCCATTATTTCTGTCTGGATTTGGCGCGTCTGGCTTCTTGTGGTGCAGAATTATGATGCAACTTTGAAAACGTTTGGAGACGAGTCCAATTTAGTACCACATATGAATGAAATAAGATATTTGAGGGTAAAGAAAACGTTGGAGTCGGGTCGTTCAAACTGCAATAGCTGCACAAACAAAATTTGCTTTGTGTTAAGTTCAAAGATTTGCTTTGTGAACTTAACGTTTATGGGACTCGCTGCAACATGAAGGCCTGATTATCATTGGCAACACTTTCTCTGCTCAACTTGTCTTTGCTTTTCTGTTTGCAGTTTATACTTTTGTACAATATCTTTAAAAAAAATTATTTGTGTGTGTTTGAGGAAATGTTCCTGTAAGTCTGATGAAAGCATTTTTAGGACAGATGTTTAAATTTTTGTTGTGATGTTTCCATTACAGTGAAAATAAGAAAGTTCATTAATTTAATTTATCTGCCTTCATTTGCCTCTCTTAAATGAAATGC
This sequence comes from Poeciliopsis gracilis, assembly GCA_911649635.1. NCBI lineage: Eukaryota > Metazoa > Chordata > Actinopteri > Cyprinodontiformes > Poeciliidae > Poeciliopsis > Poeciliopsis gracilis. The sequence continues at coordinate 430,386 of CAJVRI010001524.1, read as the reverse complement.
TGTCAGAGATGGAGTTGCAGCTTAAGACACATCAGCAGTTTTTATTTTTAAACCCATGTGCTAAGTAGGTAACCTGTTGGCAAGATCTTAGTAATGGACTGTCTGCCCAACAAGCCCCCAGGCTACAATTGGAGAAAACCTCTTGTTCCTCTCTGTGTACATAACTCACTGGCCTCTTTTATCTCTCTTTCTCAGCTTCTCTTTCAGTGACTCTCTTCCTCTGTTTATCTGCCTTCATTTGCCTCTCTTCATTCATGGCTTTTACCTTCAATCAGTCACTTTAAAAGCCATCAAGGGACACATTTGGCAGGTACACACAGTATTTTAAAATGCAGACTCACAAATTGACTGTGTGATTAATTCAGGCTGATGGTTGAAAATGCTGATGTGAACACCCTGCCTTTCCTTTTCTCATTCCTTTATATTACCAGTATCATCCTTGAGTATTTGCTCATTTTTGTGAGGTTGAAAAGGTAATTTTTATGTGCATGTCGGACTGTTATAAGAGATTATTATTTTTTGTTTTTGCATTCAGGTGTGAGCAATAGTTAAGTTGATGCTTGTTTTGCTGCTGCTTCACATAAAGAATGGCTGCCATGTAGGTTTTTGTGCCTGACTATGCTGGACATCCTCATGTATGTGTGCAGACATTTATAATAAGTTAAAGTGAGTAACAATATCCTGAGGATATATAATTACAGCACCTTCTGCCCTACAAGCTTAATAAATGATTATTCCTGTTCCAGTTAACAGATCTTTAATGTATTTTAGTGCTAAGACATTTAGTGATTTTAAAGTGTATTGTTTTTAAAACTGGGGTGATGTGCTCTCTCTTCCTGGTTTTAGTCAGAATGCCAGCAGCAGCGTTCTGGATCAGCTGCAGCTGTCTGATCGATTTTTATTTATTTATTTTTTTAGGCAGACCTGTGAAGATACTGTTGCAGTGATCAGTGTGACTAAAGATAAATGGATGAGTCCTTTAATCCTAGAAATGATAGAAGACTGTTTCTGAATGGTTAGGTCCATCATCTTACCCAGATTTTGAACCTGATCAATAATTTTCAGCTGTAATAACCGATCGTTCCTCTTTTGTTAGGAATAAAACATATTCAAATGAAAAGTTCAATCATAAGTGTACTTTAAAGATCTTCCGTTTTTAAAATATTAAATTAACTATTTAGCAAATGTTCTTCTTAGATGACCAACAGTGATCCATCTGTGTGTTTGAGGTAATTGCAGTGTAAATTTCAGTAGCTGCTCACGCTGTTGTCCACACTTTGAGGCTTTTGGAGGATCACTTATAGTTAAGAATAGCCTCGTCTTTTATTCCAGCATGGCGCTTCCTCTCCTCTCTAATCAGATCTGCAGATCGGCTGTCCTGCTGTTACTCCTGTCTAGGAGCAAACAATTGTTAACAGCCTCCCGGATCACTCTGTCAGCCTTTTGTTTATTTCATTTCTGTCAGATCAGGTTAGATATTTCACTGAAAGAGCCTCTGGTTGATGGTGACACTGATGGCGTTGATGCTCAGAAACACAGCTATCAGTTTGCTTTTTATAAAAGATGAGCTGAAAGTATCATACCCTGGACCTTCTGTGATTACTCCAAGGGCTCAACAATCATTTCAACTGAATATTCTTTCTTGTGTTTGAAAGTAGTTCCTGTGTTGTATTTTATCCTTCTGTCATCAACAGTTCCTTGTTTAAAACTTAACAGAAACGGAGTGAAGGGCATGATGTGGAAATACCAAAACAAACTGCTTCACTATTCCAACTCCCAGGTTGTTAGAAATCTGCTTAAAGGAGATTTCTTATGCAAACTTCTAAAAATAGCCATTATCATTAGGGAGCACTAACAAAAAATAATTTAGTTAAATGTTTTTACATTGAAGTAATGGCATTTGTTTATATTTAGAGTTTAAAAGAGGAAAATGATAAAAACGTTTAAAATAAATTGCTTTATGTATAAAACTCTTTCCTGCTGTTCAGAACTGTGCGCAGGCGCCTGCAGGAAACTATCGGAGCGCTGCAGCGCCTGCAGCTGCACGCTGCAGCGCCTGCAGCTGCGTACCTTCACATTTTCCTTTAACTAAACAAAGAAAAGAATAAATTCTGGAGTTTTTATTATTTAACTTTATTTACTATTAACAAAATTGGGAAGAAAAAATAAATAAATTGTGCCAAAGCCGTGAAAGCCACTTCAACCCTCAGACTGACACAGCTGTGTGTGTATAATATCTTTTGACACAGAAGATATTTTATTTTCCACAATTTTGCTAATAGAACAGATTTAGATAATAAAACAATAACTATTCTTTTCTTTTTTATTTAAAGGAACATTTCAAGGTACTCAGTGCTGTACAGCTGCAGGTGTTACTGCAACAATCCATCAGTTTGTTTTTGTTTATTTCAGTCACTTGTGGCCAGTTTAGAATCACAGAGAAAAACTCCAAAAGGGAATCAAACTTAAAACTCTGTGAGCTAAAAACTTCTGATCACATGTATATATATATATATATATATATATATATATATATATATATATATATATATATATATGTATAATCAATTTTATTTGTAACGCACCTTATATTTCAAAGAAATCTCAAAGTGCTAAAAAAAAAATAAAAAATAAATTGTAGAGCTTACAGTAAAACATACAATAATACATCTCACACCAAGTGGTACCAAAATAACATTAAAACTAACAATTTAAAATAAAACTTACAATTCTAAAAGGCCTGTTTAAAAAGGTGAGTCTTAAGACCTTTTTTAAAGGCCTCCACACCTTGTGGGGCTCTCAGGGACTCTGGAAGGGCATTTCAGAGCCGCGGAGCTACTGCCTGAAAAGCCCTATCCCCCATAGTGGCAAGTTTGGTCTTAGGTTGATGCAGGAACGAAGACTTCGAGAGGTAGCGTGCGGTGAGAGGAGTTCACTGAGATAAGCAGGAGCAGTTCCATGGATGCATTGATAGGTGAGCAGACAGAGTTTGTAATGTATTCTGTGTTTGATCGGTAGCCAATGGTGAAAAGGGTTGTGGGTCAGTCCTGGGTCAGATTTACACTGACCCAAGGAAACATATTCAGTTCTATTGGTAAGATATGAATGAAACCATTTAAGTGCTGTACCCGAAAGTCCAATTTCTGACTAGCCTATTGAGAAGGACGGTGTGATTCACTGTGTCGAATGCAGCTGACAGAGCAAGGAGGAGGAGAAGAGATGGTGAGCCCTGGTCCACAGTCATGAGAAGGTCGTTCATTGCGCGAACCAGAGCTGTCTCTGGACTGTGAGCGGAACGGAAACCAGACTGAAACTTTTCGTAGAAGTTATGGATGTGAAGATGTTGATGAAGTTGGGCTGCCACAACTTTTTCCAAAACTTTGGATATAAACGGTAAATTTGAAACAGGTCTGTAATGGGCAAGGATGTTGGGGTCAAGTGAGGGTTTTTTCAGATAAGGGTGGATGACTGCAGTTTTAAGAGATGGGGGAACCTGACTGGCCCGCAAAGACTGATTAATAATGGTTGTGATTAATGGGCAAATGGCTGAAATGTTGGACTTAAGTAATGCTGTGGGGAGAGGATCTGGCTCGCAGGTGGAAGTTTTCATGCTTTTTACGATCTTCTCCACCTCTGACTGGGTGACAACGGAGAAAGCTGAAAATGTGTTACTTTGCATGGGGAGAGTTATATCAACTTGAGATTGAGCTATTACAGGGAAAGCAGACTGGATTGATGTCACCTTATTAATGAAAAAGTCCATGAATCTATTGCAATGTTCCATACTGGTATCGGCATGCATGTATGTAGAAGGTTTGACCAGAGAGTTTATTTCAGAGAATGACAGTTTGGAATTCCCACGGCTATTCGAGATTTTTAGGGAAAAGTAACGGGATCTTGCTGCAGTGAGTGCTCTGGAATATGTCTTTTGGTGTTCGCGATAGGCTTGTTTGTGGACCAGTAAGCCACTGGAGATAAACTGCCGTTCCAGGGCACGGCCTGCAGTTTTCATTGTACGGAGTTCAGATGTAAACCATGGGGCTGATCTGGAGAAAGTAACTGTCCGAGTTTTAACCGGTGCATGAGTATCAAGAATACTGCGAAGACTGGAATTATAGTGGTTGACATAATCATTAACAGAGGTGAATTTTGTAGTTAGTGAGATATCCTGAATATCCTGGTTGAAAAGGGTCAGATCTATTGTCTTTAAACTTCTGAATTGAATTTGGCGTTTTGTTTGCATGTATGTCTTTGTTAATGGCAGAGTCATGGAAATTAATTTATGATCAGACACCCCCAAGTCTTCAACTTATTTTATATATATATATGTTGCTCTGTACCCGTGAAGTAGCTCCCAGTCTCAAAAAGGTTGGTGACCCCTGCTTTACACAGTGGCTCTTGTTAACTTCTGACTAAAAATGAAGAAAAAACTGTCATACTCCCCTGCTTGGTGTTAAGGCGGGGTGTAAAAATGCCTTTTCTCTGGGTCAGATATGTGTACTTCAGATGGTGGCTCCATTCAGTCCGTGAAGCATAAGCTCGCCACAGAGTTGCAATCATCAGACTTACCCCTACGACTGCTCCAGTGCCTGTTGCGAGATGCTTTAAGAAATATCTCTCCTTTTTTTTTCTCAGGAATCACAGGCTGTGATTCCTTCATTTCTGTCTCTTTCTCCAGTTCCATCATCACATTTTATAAATCTTCCATCTGGTTTTCCAGATGTTCCAATCCTTGGCTATACCCACTGGTTCTGGAGAACCAACATCCATACCACTGGTCACACTGAACCCCCACACAAGAACTGTCAAACCCCCCTGGTTAGTGTTAAGGGATAGCCGGGTCAGTACTGTGGACTTCGGGTATTGGCTTCGTTCATTTCCATGCTCGCCACAGTGATATCCCCCCCACAATAACTAAACCCACCCCTACTGTTGCTCCCAGGCCGGTCAGAAGGTTCTTAAAAAACTTTGTCTCCTTTCTTTTGTCAGGAATCACAGGCTGTAATTTCTTCCTTTCTTTCTTTTTCTCTATTTCTTTCACTTCATTTAATAACTTTTCTATCCCAGCCTGTGATTCCTGTGATTCCTTCATTTGTCTTATTTTTTCCAATTCCCTCACTTCATTTACTAAATCTATCAGAGACTGTGATTCGTTCTCAACCTGTTTTTGCTTTATTTCTTTCTTTTTCTCCAAAACTATCACTTCAGTCAGTAAATCTAGTAGAGGCCGTGATTCCTTTGCCAGCTGCGATTCTTTCATTTCCAGTTTGTCCTCCAGCTCCATTACTTCTTTTCGTAGATCCTCTATCTCTTTGTCAAGCTTTTCCATCTCATTGTCTTTTAAAAGACTTTGAGGGTAATTCGATATTTCAAAAATCTTATCAGGCATGTTTGGATCAAAGTGGTCTGAAATAGTTGTGCTCTTTACTGACTAAGTGTGTCTGTTCAGAACTAAAATTCAAGATTGGACTCTTGTGATGTAATGGAGAAAAGCGTGATGTCACAAATTGATGTCACAGCCTCAGTAGAACAAATGGGAAACTCATCAAGTTTGAATGAAAACAATTTGTGTGTGCTTTTTTTTTTTTTTTTTTTTTTTTACTTTATTTCAAACAAATAACATGATCATACATACAGAGGTTAACTCAAAGTCAGATATTACAATATAATAAAAACATAAAGCATAATTACAGATATTGAGGGTGTTGATTTTAAAGTCTATGGAAACCTGTTCAAGGAAGCGTAGCAAGTAGGTCACCTCTGAAAGAGAACTATAGATTTTTGAATCAAATTAATCGTGTTCATTTTGATTCATTGAGGTGCACCTGTGCATTTGCAATATTACTTATGAACCTTTAATAATATGTTTTTAGTGACCCATTTAAACCTATTGGCATGTTATTAAATTATAGTGAATAATGTGACCTTAGCATTTCCCAGCCTGGTCACTCAGCTGCTTGTTAAGTTTATTGGTCTGGATGGACGGTAGGGGTTTGAAGGCCATTAATGTAGCACTGGGAGGAACAAGTAGCTCTGTCCTCATTAACTTAACTAATATATTCTACTTTTCAGTGCCGGGAAAAGTGGCCCAAAACCATGGAGCCTATTTTGGGATGTGCTAATGCTGTTAGGTTATATGATGCAAAAACTGGAATTGATTAATTCTGTTTTGTTATTTACCGTGGTGGAGCTAAGCTGTGGCAGTGTAATGCAGTGATGCAACTAATGAGGCAGCGGTTTCCTTAGGACACCTTGGGGCTGAAGCACACCAGCACCTCAGACAGCGTGCGCCGAAAGCAGACGCCGCACTTCAGCAGCCGCTCGCTTGTTCCCGATGTACTGCAGCAGGACAATTAGTGACTCTTGTCTTTTCTGCCATCAGATCCCCTGACTGAACATTGAAACTGTTTTTGTTTTACAATGAATGACAAAAAGAACAATGTATAAGCTGGAGAAAAAAGACCTGAATGTTCAGACAGAACTATATTGTGGTTTGGTGTTTACTCCATGAGTCGGTCATGGATATCGACAGAATGTGGTCAACTGGTCGGTTGTCTCTTAAGATCTGTGGTTTTGGGTCAAAATGATCAAGTCACAAGTTACTCTTGGGCCAAAAAAAAACAAAAAAACATGTTGTAAAACAAGAATCATGGAGAATTATGTTGAGTATTTTTCTTTCAAAACTAAACTAACCATGAAATATATGCAGTTTCTATGAAGGGATGTGTAAATCTGTGGAGATCCAAAGTGTAAAAAGAATTTTGTGCTTCTGCTTAATTAAAAGAAAGTCATAAAGTTTGCAAATTATTTCGGCTTGATCGAAAAAAATATATATTTTAAAAACTTTTGCCCATTCTCAGCAATAAAAGCAGGATTTAGGTCACTCTTTCTTTGAAACTGCATGCTGTATTGAGGCAACTTTAGTAAATTATTTTAATTAGTTATATTTGGAATTCACCAAAGTCTGCATATAACTAAAAACAATAGATATGTTCCTATTTACCCTGAAATTAAACAGAAACTAAATGTTTATGAAAACTTTGTCAGTAACACCTGTGCAAACCGTCTGTTTATTAATGTGCGTAACTGTTTGAAACAAACCCCAAAAGATTTTCAGCTGTAATTGCAAATGCAGTTCTTCACAGCTGTAACTCATGGAGAAGATTGTGAGTGCATGCCACACAGAATATATTAACAACTTATCGCATCAAATAATGTTTGAATACATGGAGGTTTGTGTTAATAGGGTGACAAAATGTGGAAAAGTTATAGAAATGGTAATATTTTTGCAAGGCACCCTAAGTGAGTTGCAATATAAAATATTCAAATAAAGCACAATGAAGGAGGAAAGGCCCATTTTTTTCTGATATTCTGCAAAAATCACTTTGAAGGATGTGAGAGTAACAGCTATAGTTTCCCCCAAGTTAATTCTGTCTTTGCTCTTCCCCGTTCCTAGTCCTCAGTTTGCATCTCATCAAAGTTTTTTTTTAGCGCATAACATATGTGGGACATCTCTCTGAAAGAAGAACCTTGTTAGTTTGTAATAAAAGGGAACCTGGAAAGCATTGTGTACTTGCTGTCTGCCTGGAAAACAAGAGGCGGTGCTGCAAACGTTTAGGACACATGGATGCTGAAAGAGGACAGATATGAGCTGAAAAGAAAAAAAATTCACGAAGCCGCTGAAGCAAAGGCACTGTGGGACATGAAGTAGAAAATAGAGGAGAGTGGAAGTGAAAAAAGCAGCCGATAAGCAGGAAAAAGTAACAAAAGGCTGGGGACTGAACACTACAAAAGACCATGCTGACAGAAATTGCAGAGAGGAGGAGGAAGGGATGAAAAAGGAAAAGGATTAGCGAGCGTAGAGGACGTCCTCTTCTTTTTTTTTTTTTTTTTTTTGGGGTATTTTTTGAGTAATGAGGCTGTTAATTAGCAGAGGCATGCATGCTTTATTAAATCAAAGTGTTTACAACTTTAACTGTCAAACAAATTCTGGACGGTATTGCAAATGTTGCCATGGTAATACGGCCGTTCTAAATGATGGAATAGTTAAGCAAAGATGAGAAAGTAAAAATGAGTTGTAAGTTATTTAATCTAACAAAGTTGCATCGTTATCATTACTTATGATAACGAATCGCACTCAAAAGTATTTATTTCAAAAAAGGTGAGATACTGCTAAATATTTTTCCATTTATGGTTTGAATATTTTTATAAAATCTACAATTGTTTATAAATTTCCACTTAAATTTTTTCTTGACGTAAATTTATCCCTGTTCTAGAAAAATTTGCAAAGTTGAAATTTAGATCCTCCAAATCTAGAAAATTAATTTTACCTGTCATAGTCGTACTTTGTTCTTTTTTGTTTTGGCTGTAATGTAATGTTCTTCCATTTCCAACACATAATATACAGAACAAAGCGCCTCCTCCTCACTACAAATCCCATTAAAGCAGAACACACAGCTTTAAATCCTTCAGTTGGAGTATGGCAGATACATGCAAAGACTCTGAATCTTAAACATAAAAAATTAAAGAAATTATGTCAATCAAAAACAGAGGCACTTGGATAGATGTGTGCACAATTGTGTTACCAATGGTTTTATAAGCTTATGAAGCTATGAACTCATGCAGCGGGGTTAGGGTGGAAAAGATGTATTTTTAAATGAAAGCATATATTTTGGAGACTTTTTTTTAAACTGACAGCAAAGATCGAACAGATATTGAGTCTTTTAAGGCTCAGTATCAGATTTTTGTTTTTGTTTTTTTGGTCCAATATGACTCTTTCACCATTTTTGGGTTGCCGACCCCGGGTCTGAAGTATATTCACCCTCTGTGTTGCAGGACTCGGCACACGAGAGCGTCATCACGCGTGACATCCATCGCACTTTTCCAGCACACGACTACTTCAAAGAATCTGATGGAGATGGACAAGATTCACTCTACAAGATCTGCAAGGTGAGCCCAGTTCCTCACAGGGAGGCTGGAAAAAACGTGCAATTAGTTAGCAACAATATTGCCTGTTCGCTTCGATATATTGTTTATCAGAAAAGTACATTTTTGACTATATTATTTGTTAGTTTTGCTGACCTTTCCTTAAGGGAATTTTTTAAAATAATGTTAAGTTTCTATGAGGGCTGATCCTACCAAAACTAGCAACAAATAACATGAATATTAACTAAAATATTAATCAGGTTAATAAATACATGGTTTGATAAAGAAGGTAATGTGCCAAATATTGCATCCAAAAAATGAGAACTTATCATTATTTTCATTCATTTATTTATTTATTCTTTTTCCATATTCTGTATTTACTTGGCGAATTTTTTATTATTTTTTTATTACCACGTTTTTGCATACATTGATTTTTCTCCATTATCCGATTATTTAGAGACTTTCTGTCTCATATTTTGTTTTTCTAACTGTTTTTAAGATGCACAGTGACAAGGGAGCAAAACTGGTGGGCTCCTTTGATTCAGAGTGAGCTTCTCTCCTATTGGTGGGCTCATCCTGTCAAAATTAGCAACTTATACCAATAGAAGACAAGCAGACACTGAATGGATGGCCTAATGGCTGCTTCTCACATGCTAACATGCTAAGAGTCATCAGCTCGGTAAAGTGATTGCTGGCGTCCTCCAACATTTAAAAACTATTTCAGTTTTGTAAATCTGCTTCCATTTTGATGTAATTCTGCCAAACTAAATAAAGAAAGACGTTTCTATAACTAGAAGATCCCCTGCGTTTTCTCATGCTGAGGCAATTTTCTATGAAGATAGGCTTTTTTTCCCAGTCAGAACCAAGGTCAGTACCATAGAAATGTGTCAAAGTGAGTCCTGCTCTCTGCCTCTGTGCCTCTTTTAACCACAGTGCTGCTTTTATAAACTGTTCTGCACATCCTGGATATATTTCCAGCTGTTCTGTCACAAACTTCATTATCTCCCCGCTGCTCCAGTCAGTCAAGTTGCTGCACTAAATATCTACCATTTTGGTCACATTTAGAAATAAGAGCTGCAGGATGGTTCATATCATGCTCTCACTGACGTAAATATATAAAACAAAAATTAATATATTTACAGTGAGATGATTCTGTGTAGAGAATGAAGAAAAAAAACCTGCTTAAAGCTTTAAGAGCCCAATAAACTAGGAGTTTAGTGTCCTGCCTAAAATGAAACGGTCACAGTTGTTTTTCTCTCATTTACTATAAAGTAACTGAGAACAGCATTAAATCACATGATAAATGAATCATATTTTTTTAATTATTCTGCTATATAAAATAAGATTTGTGAAATTTGCCATATTTTATAAACATGAAATTTGTATTCAGTTGAGCATCTATTCAAGTAGAAGCTTTTTAATCCTTAAGTAATTTGAATATCATTAAATCACACGTTTAGTTTAGAAGTTCTTAATTAATACCAAATAAGATTGTCACAAAAACAAATTTTTCTGTATAATAAATTGTCCCAGAAATGACTGCTATTGATAATGGGATAATGATGTAAATTCATCCTCTGAGATGAATAAACTTGAATTCTGCACAAAACAGTCCACATTGAAACTGGAAAACAATTTAAATATCAAAATAAAAAGAATAAATAAAACGGTATTGAAAACCAAGCACAATGAAAACCATCAATAAGATGGATTATGAAGTCTTTCTAAACCTTCAAAGAACATTAATCATTAATTTGTTGTGTGAAATTACGTTAACTGTTAACTGTCATCTATTATTTAAGTGTGTTTAGCTTTCAATTGATATGCTCTTCATATTCACTTAAACAAAAAGCTGAAATGCCAAAGAAAGGAGCTTTTTAACCATGAACTGTTGTTTTCCAATCAAACTAAAGCGAGTTTTGGTCTAAACTCGCTTTAGTTTATACTGTAACTTTGTGTTTTCGTTGCACAGTAGAAACAGAGCATGTTTGGTCAGTGCTGTAGGAGAACCTGTCAGGAAGGTTTAGCATCCACTCTGGTCCCAACTAGGTCAGAGTTGTACCAGCCTTCATTTGTATGCAAATCCATGTAGATTTTCAGCTGTTAAGGTTGGTTGGATCTCCAGGCTTTACAGGCATGGAGGATCCAGGACAAAGTTCATTAACATCTTTATAACTTCTTCCGTTTCCTGCCTGAAGTGCTTCGTCGCCAACCTTTATTCTCTGGGGAAGGTCACCTGCTGACTTGGTGCGTCTCTAAAATCCTTTGTTTCAGAAACACCCAGCAATAAGCTGGAAAATAAAACCTTCAGCTCTTTTCTATTTTTATTGAAAAACAAACTCTTTCTATCATATTTTTGCATGTTTCTAGACCCTGTTTGTGTTACTGCAGGCAGGCGCTCTGGGAAAAATTAAGAGGCCATTACAAAATGATCAGTTTCTATAATTTTATTTTTTACATATTTGAGTAAAATTAGCATTGTTCTTTCATTGTATAAACTACTGACTGATATTTCCAGCAAAAATGTTGTAGTTATGCAGTGCTTTCAGAGCTCAAATAATGCAAAGAAAAGTTTATTTTCACTTAGAAACAACAATACTCATGTTTTAACTCAGGGAGAGTTCAGACATTAATATTTGGTGGAATAACCAGGAGGTTTTCAGTGGGGTTCAGTGCAGTGGGCTCAATTTTTTCCAGAAATGTACATGTCTAAATAGAATCACCACAAGTTATTATGACTAGATTCTCCAAGTAATTAAACAAAACTTCTTGTAGCTTGGTCTTAACACTCCGTAGAGAAGAAATGACTGAATTAAAAAACACTTTTTGAAAATAGCTTCTGTCATTTGCAATTATTTTTTTCAGAAATGGCAGCAAGCAACAAAAAAAATTATCAATTAAGATTGGAAATCAGATCTGGTATGAAGAAATCTGAGATTATATTTTTAAGCAATATCGCCCAGCCTTATGACATATCCATGCCACACTTTTTATTTTTATAAATTGTGAAAACGACACATTATTCTCCTTCCACTTCGCTATTATACAATGTATTTTGTTCTGTCATACAAACCAACTGTTGTATCCCAGTACTTGAGAACTTTAAGGATGGTATTGCTGAAGTTTTAACAAATAAAGCCCCTCAGATCCTTACAGAACTTTACATAAGGATTAATAAGACATTTGAACCAGCAAACATTTCCAGTTACTTGCTACACGTCTAAGAATAGAAAAATCTGTCTTCTCTACAGTTGAGAAACTAGGCGTTTTTTGCGATAATCCACCCCTCTGAGTCCATTATCTGCCCGGGCCAACAAATTTAGATTTCACCCACCAGGACCTCCCCCATCCATCTGTCAGCGCGCTTTTCTCCCAGCCGAGTTGGGGACGTGTGAACGCCACACTCCATCAAGCGTGTCAGCTTGTAGATTGCACCGCAGACAGCGCCACAAGACTTCTCCATTACCTTCACATCAAAATACGGAAATTAGCTGAGCGCAGCAGCAGAGGGACTGTTCCTGTCTGCGCTTTTCTTTCTGCCCATCGTTTAACTTACAGTCACTTTACGTGGAAAAGAGTGAGCATCAACCCAGCAGCTAAAGTTCTGGGTGTGTCGATTCAATTTCATTTAACCTTTTCACATTTTGTTGTTGTACAACAAGGTTGAATGGATTTTATGTGATAAACCAACACAAGGAAGTTGGAAGTTTTTTGTTATTAATCTAATGTGAAAGGCGTCAAATGACTATGAAGGCAATCGCTTCTTTAAAACCAACTAGGTAGGTCAAGAATATCGTCCTCGAGAAGTTTAAAGCAAAGTTGAGTGTCTCATTGACCAATATTTAAATGGAAACAGTTTGGCGCAGCTGCAAATCACCGTTTACCTAAACCAACAGGAAACGAAATGAGAGCATGAATCAAAATTGCAGCAAAATATGTTTCTTCAAGGGATTCCCTCAAGGAATCTGAATATATGTGTACATGCCACACGTTTCTGATTATTTATATAAAAACATTGCAAACGGGGTCCTTTTTCACTTGAGAGTTATTCCTGCTTTTTGTCACTGTAAAATGAGACTATAAAGAGGGACGTTTTAACCATCTGAAAATGTTTCCAGGAGTCATTTAGATGTTGCAGTGAAACACAGATTCATCTAACAAAAACACATATAACAGATTTGCCTGAAATTTATATCACGTTTCTTCTTTTGTGAGACTTTTCAGTCGGTGGCTCATTTATAAGCACTCCCCTTTACCGCAGTTTATTGCATTGATTTATTGGACAAACAGGCACAAACCCAAGGTTGCACACTGTAGTTATACCCTGTGTCACCTGGTGAATGCAAGGACAGTCTATATGATGCCTTTACAGCGGCTGAGTAAAGGCAGTGTAGGCTAAAATCCAATCCTGTTTTCAAAGTTTATACGCTCTAAAGTGCTTCAGTCATCTTTTTAAAAAATCTGTTTAATTAGCCGCAGAACGTCTGTGCCATGTTAGCAGACTGGAGGCTCAGCTTTACATACAGAAAATCGAAAGCTTGTAGAAAGTGACATTGAACAAGGTTGACACGAACACAGAAGAAAAAACGAAACAGAGAGGTGTTCCTCTGAGGAAACTCCTGTTAAAACTGAAGCGTTACGGAGAAGCTGTCTCTCAGGAGATGTACTCTGTTGGCACTGATGTTCTGACAACAACAGTTTTATTGCAGCGAGACACTGGAGGAGATGCGAGGCAGAAAGCTTTTAAGATCGATTAGTCTAGATGTGAATGGCTGCTGATCCTCAGATTTTTGCTTAAGAAGGGTGGAAAACGTCTTGAGCACATACATTGTTCTACAAAAGGAGAAATGCAGAATACAAAAATTTTAGCTTCACTGATGAATTGTAACGAGTTTATAACAGTTTAAATAGATTATTTATGATTCTATATTTATGTTTGTGTGCAAATTTTGTTTACAATAGTCCCACATTATTTTGCCTAAAACCATCTTCCCTCCTTGGTTCCTAAGCAATTGAATGTTTCTATGTTTAAAGAAAAATAGTACAACTTTTCATCATTCAGTATAAAAGAAAGAAATAAAAATTTCATCCAGCTAACATCAGCAACTTGACTCTCATTCTAAAAAAATTGCACTCTAGTGACTGGGTTATAAATGCCATTGAGTTCATGTTGGTTGGTGATAAAATTACCAGTTCACATTTTTCCTCTGTTTTCTTTTTTTGCAGGCTTATTCTGTCTATGATGAAGAAATTGGTTACTGCCAGGGTCAGTCGTTTCTGGCTGCTGTTCTTCTTCTACATGTGAGTAAACTTGGCACCCATTAAATCTCCATTCATTAGATTAATGATTAATGCAGTCAAACATGTGGCCTCATAACCTTACCTGTTACGTTTTATACACAAATTAATGGCAGGTAAAACTGTGATCTTTATATATATATATATATATATAATTATTGTTGCGGTATCTCATGTCCATGTTAGAAAACGAACAGAAATTTAAAAAATTGTGACTAGAAAAGAGATATTTCTTGTCAGAACCCATTTCTTTGTAAATCTGAACACCTGCATTTCTGTCACTTAAATACCTTTTATGTTAATTTGTAGTTTAAGCATCTTTATATTGATGTTTTTTTATTTATTCTTTCTTTTTGAAAGTGTTATATTTCACATGGGGAGACTATTATTTCCTATTTCTATCACACAAATTTTAACTAGAGGAAATTTTGCGAGAGATAGTCTGCAAAGACAGATGGAGGAGAGATGGAAGAGGTGACACATGATGGAGGAAATCCCAAACGGAGGAGAGACTGGAGGAAGTTTGATCAAAGTCCAAATACCAAGGGCAGAGGAGGTTAGAGAGCAGAGAGACGGAGGGGAGATGTCAGGATGGATGAGGAAGGAGAGTCGTGAAGAAGGGATCTGAGATTAAATGAAGAGACAGAAGGAATTGGTGTGGAGGAGGAAGAGGAAGTTATGGAGGAAGAGGCAGTAAAGGAAGAAAGGAGAAGAAGGGATAATAGGGACGTCACTGTAAAAGAAGGAGGCTGACTGGTTGTGTATAGACAAGCTGTCTGGAATATTTATTGGGGTTCAACTTTACCTGCAGAAGTGCATTCAGCTCCAAACACGTGCTGTCTCTCTGATTAAATATCTCCTCCCTCTCTGTGTGTGTTTGTGTGGAGCCATTAATACCCACAAAGACCCAGTGTTACATTTTCCCTCATAAGCTTTATATTTATGTACCCAAACAGAAACATGAAGAGAGCTTGTTTATAATGAAATTGTTTAAGGCAAATATTTACATTTTTCACATTTTTGTACTTCTATTCGGGTTTAGACTGCTTCTAAAAAGCGTCCAGGTGATAACCAAATGATTTTTGGCTCTTGAAAATGAGCCTCTGGAAAGTAACGTCACAAATCATCTAGCAACCCCAGCAAAGCCCAGCCTGCTACCCAGCTACCCCAGCTGAACTCCTGCATGTTTTGGCCAGCTGGCTTTACTCTGCATGTGCTGTACAATGCCTGCTGGAGGAGGCAAGTGTTTTGCTGTCGACTTACCATCCAGAAATAACTTGCTGCATTCTTGTTGATTGTGCAGGAGGCTCTACTTTTGCTCTTCAAAGATTTAAGGTTGTATAATTGCGCATCTGTTTGCAGCCATTTTGCCAGCAGCAGCTTAGTTCAGTTTAAAGTGACAAGAGACTCTAAAGGAGTTTGGTCTGAAAGGACTTCAAAAGAGGCAAAGCTGAGCTGAATAAAATGTCATTTTCGAAGAATAACTTTGTGTAAAAAAAAAAAATTAATGAATATGTTTTGTACCCTAGACAGGTAAGCATAATAGGTCATCTTAAGTTATTTCCATCAGCATATATATATATTGGTGTATATAAATGTTTATTTTGAGACCGTAATAATGTCACCTGTAACATCATATGAACATTTTGTTGTTCAAGGTATCTGTTGGTGTAATTAATGACGTTATCTATGTGTTTTCAGATGCCTGAGGAGCAGGCTTTCTGTGTCTTGGTGAAAATAATGTACGAATATGGCCTCAGAGCTCTGTACAAGAACAACTTTGAAGATCTTCACTGCAAGTTCTATCAGCTGGAGAAACTAATGCAGGTTTGTGAAACCGACCCGACACGTCACAGTGAAATGAAATACAACGTGATGTTTGGAAACACAATCCTAATTAGAAGTATTAGTAGAGTTTTATAAATGTATGTTTTAGGATTGGACATGTTGGTCTTGCATGTTGTTGCAACGTTTAATAGAAACTTTTTTTTAAGTGTTACCAGGTCTTGCATCAGTTGCATTTTCTCACATATCTGTTGCTTGTCAACTTTTCCCTCTGGTCACCAAATATACTTGAAAGTCTCAAGAATGTGGAGAGGTGTGTTGAAAATCAAGCCTCGGTATATCTGCGATGGTCGACCCTTTTCTACATTTCTTCAAATCAACATTTTATTAGAGTACAGTTCTGGTCATAGAGTTTCTTATGCTTTTTTAAAAAGCTCACTCTATGATTTTGGTTTCATTTCGGTGCAAACGCTCATTGTTATGTCACTAAAATTTAAAGTAGAAGCCATGAGCAGTACTGCATCTTTGCTTTGCATTGCTGTGCGGGTTGTTTTATCTCAAAAGACTTTTCTTATCCTTTTTTTCATTCTGCTCCCGCAGGAACAGCTCCCGGACCTTTGGGCCCACTTCCAGGAGCTGAACCTGGAGGCACACATGTATGCCTCCCAGTGGTTCCTCACCCTCTTTACGGCCAAGTTCCCCCTCTGCATGGTTTTCCACATCACTGACTTGCTGCTTTGTGAGGTAAAGGCAGCACAAAGTGGTATACTTGGAGCATTGTGAGAGGGATTTAGTCTGCATTGTATGTATAGAATCGCTTAATGGGAAATTCAACCATCTGGAAACATGAAATAAGATGAAATGGATGAAATGGTAAGGTTAATAGGAAGAAAGGAAAGTGGCAGACATTAGAGGGTTAGCCATCATTATGGATTCACTAAAGAGATTACAAATGGGAATAAAAAGAGACGATTGTGGAGGAAAACGGTTGATCTGAGCCTATAGCCACAAGTAGAGTTGTGGTCAGAAGTTTGCATACACCCCTCATTGGTATTAATGTTTTTGGAGCATAAATAAATAATTGCATAATTTATTTCTTTTTCCTTAATATCCCAGTTGCTCTGTTTCTTTATGCCTTTGAGAGTTTCTATTTTTTAAATTTAGTTGTGCATACTTCGTGCACAATGACAATAAAAGGAATTTTGATGTGAAATACATCATCTTTAAGCACAGTCTGCATATTTTCAATAAGGTTGGGGTGTTTAAGTAAAGCTGTGCTGAGATCTCTGACCTGTTGGAACATTTAATTGTGCACAAAAAAGTTTTAATCAGAAACTATTGGCTGAAATAAATAAAACTGGAGGTTTCATCTTTGCCATCCCTTTTGTGTAGCTCACCAGTACCACTGGTAATGAATTGGACCCTCAAATTGACCCCCATACTGGGGCCTTTAAGGTTTAAAGCCTCATCTCGACTCCTTCAAACATACTAGCCTCCCGTATTTAAAAATTATGAGCTTCAAACTGAGATTTGTGCCAGAAAATCAATCATTTTAAACGAGATTTAATACATCTAACAGGAAAGTAGTTGGCAGCAAAGAAAATTTGGGGTTGATACAGAGTATTTTATCTAATTATTAGAGTATATGTTAGTATATGATATAGACCAGATTTTCACAAACTTTTTATCTGTGTGGCAGAATAAGGGATTTTCTTCCAAAATGTACAAATAATTTGCAGGCTGAAAACTTTTATAATAATAGACTGGATTCATATACTTTTTATGCTGATCTGTAGTTGTTTGAACAGATGAAGGATTTTATGGATTTTGAGACATAATTTAACCTAATCTGAAGCTTTAAAAGTCATTAAATCTTAATATCGGCTCCAAAATTGTTAAAAAGCACAATAATCTAACTGTATGAATGTATTTAAATTTGATTTGAGTTATTGAACGCTTGAAAAAAAATCTGCTTTTTTTTAAATATATTTATCGTAATAAATAAGTAGAAATTATTTCTAAAGTTGAAAGTGATTCTAAAACCATCCCTATAACCTACTGGGTTTTTATGAAAAGTTTCTTTGCATAAACAAACATGAAATATGTTCCTCTCTTTCCTGCTGTCCCTCTCCTGTCCTCCGTCCTTCTCTTTCCTTCTGTGAGCCTCAGGCAGAATAATTAAAAGTTTCCTTGTTTTTTCTCAGCCAATGAGCTGCATGATGAAAACGTGCCAGTAAAACCTCAGCTCTCACATCCCTCTGAAACCCTCCTCCTGTTTTTGGGTCTAAATTTAAAAATTAAAGTGATTCTCTTTATTTTCTCAGTTCTAAGCAACAATCTCCATCTAAATCACGACCTTGTTTCCCTAATTTCTTGAACATAGCTGAACTTGTTAGCCTGTTTTATTATTCAAAATCTCCAGCCTTTGTTTTTACTTCTCAAGCTAGATATTTTCTTTCTATTTGCAAACCAGAACTCATGTCTTTTTTTAAAAGAGTGACCTTGCTGGATCTGAACAATTCGCCTCACTTTAGTATTTGTGAAAACTTCCTATCACACCCATACTGTGTCCTCCCCTTTCTGAATATTTGGCTTTCATCTCCTCTCATTCTTCCTTGCTGGGATGAGTTGGTATTTCTTTCCCTCACACGCTCCTTTGATCTTGGCTCAGCATGGTAGCACCATCTTCAGGCCCACAAAGATCGGTGTGTGGAGGCAGAGCACATCCTCTTTTCATTTTCTTCGGTTATTTTTGGAGCTCTCTGGATATTTTTAGCTCCATGTTGCCATGTGAACTGGTTGTCCCAGAGACCAAGGAGAGGGGTGTTCCCATGCAGAGCCGGCGTCGGTTCTACATTCTCTTTTTGTGTCAAAAGTGAAAGAACTGTCACAGTAAAAATGGAAAGCAAAAAGCAGGTTTTTACAGTGGCCCCGGGCATAAAGCTAAGAAAGAAAGCTGTGAAACATTGTACTTTTTAACAGAATGTAGATGATGTTTTGAATCTTAACAAATAGGGCAGTCATACCTGAGGTCACCTTTCAGGGCAAGTATTAATCAAAACTCACATTTTTGCTTCTAGAAACGCAATTAAAAAAATCCCAGTCAGTTTTTGGCAATATGTTTTTGGTGTCTGGAAAAGGAGCCATTTCAAAAACCTTCAGAATCTAATGTCACAGATCAGCAGAAAACCCCAGCTGAGCCCAACCCGTTGCCTAGCAACCCAGGCAGAGTCAGCAGTGTTTTGTTGTTGACTTAGCATCCAGAAAACACTTTCTGCATCTCTGTTGGTTGCGCAGGAGGCTCTATTTCTGCTTTTCAAAGATTTAAGGTTGTACAATTGCGCATCTGTTTGCACTCGCACATTTTCACGTGTGAGTGCAAACGATGAGTTGGGGGGGCGTGGCCAGCCGCAGTAAGTTTGGGTTTAAAGTGACAGGACGCCCTAAAGCGTCTCATTCTGATCGGAGATTAAAAGCGGCTGAACTGACCAGACTGAACTCACATTATCTAAGAATGATTTAAATGGTTTGTGGAAAATTAAGGCTGAGATTTACTCCAAAAGTTACAGCACAAATGCAGGTTTTTATGAGTAAAAACAATTGAAATCTATGCATAACTTTTCTTCCAATTCACTTTTATGCTATACTTCCTGTTGACTTGTCACACAAATCTAAGACCCTCTCTTGAAAGCAATGAAATATTTATGTAAGATGTAACTAAATAATAGATTTCAAGAGGTATAAATACTTTAGCAGGACCACTATAGAAATATGTAGTGTTTCTATTAGGATCTATTTTAATGGGCTAAAATTGAATCTAGAGAATTAATGTTTCGAAAAGAAAAAATTACGCTGGTAATGAAACTTAAAGTTTACTAAAATGATTTCTTGTTTTTGTTTTTTGCAAAGTAAAAACTTGCATCTTTCTCTGTGTCTTACAGGGACTGAGCATCATCTTCAATGTGGCCCTGGCTTTGCTCAAGGTTAGTAATATAGTCATACCTTTGTTTAATTCTAACATCTTTTATCATGTCTAGCTATACAATTAGCTTCTATGCTAAATTTGAGCATCTTTTGTTTTAATTTAAGCTTTATTTGACTGTTTATTCATCAGTTAAGTGTTGCAAAAATCTTGATATCGGAAAATATTGTAAAGTTTGATTTCTAACATCATTATTCTCTTCTCTAAAATTTGTACTAAACCCTGAAGCAGCGGGTTCAAATCCATTTTCCAATATTTGGCGCCCCCAAGTGCACATAAAAAGAACTGCATCTAGACATGCATTTCCACACTTTGGCATAAATAAAATGTCAAAATAATTTAAGAGAGAAAGAAAAACAACTTTCTATTTTATCAGAGTGATATGAATTGTTGTTAGTTGGGATTATTTTCTTTCACCAACATATTCTTTTATTGAAAAAATAAATACGACAAATGTATTCATTCTTTATTTCTAAATGAAAAAATGCTGTAGTGGCTTTATTCAGGTCATATTGTCATGTCTTTCTGAATTGCAATGGATTTTGTGTAATTTATAGTCCATGTTTTGCTGTTCTTTAAAGACATATATGGGGCCTCCTGGTCTTTGCAGTAGGAGTGTATGGGTATCCAACAAAGATGGACTTAGTTGGATTTTTAAGGTCTTCGTTCAGTACTGGAAAATTTTGGTATGAATATATATTTGTTACCCATCTATTAATCTCTTTTATTAGGGGCATCAACCCAAGGTAGCAGCCCCATTAATAAGTTTGACTTTATTGAACACATTGGAATAAAAAATAAACAAAGTTCTATACAGATGAAATTAATTTAAAGCAAAAGTGAGAAAAAGAACAACAGTAATATGTATTTACACGTTCAAAGCAGTGGGTAGAAGTATAACCTTATTTTTTTTTACGCACCCATTTTACATTAATAGTCTTTCTTAATATTTTCTAAATCCACATCCAGGTCTGTTTACATGCCACTGTGAGCAAGAATCAAAGTTTTTAACATGTTAAAATTATTTCTATATCAATATAGAACAGAATAGATTATGTCTAAGCTACTCAATCTAAATTGTTACATATTAATAGATACAATATATCCATGAGCAACATAAAATTAAGAAAAATTTAACATTCCTTGATGCAGTAACAATGTACAGCTTCATTACTTAGTAGCAATAATATTGATAATAGTGGTAATAGCTGTAATTATTTCTCATCTCAAGGCCTGATGAGCATCTGCAGAGCAACAGGCTGCTGCTTAGAAAACGGCAGAGAACAACATTCTTGTGAAAGTACAGTAGATATTTTGCCTATAGTGAATTCACCAGCTGTATACTTTATAAAAACTAATTTTATGTTTTGAATAGAACTGAATAATTTATTTGTTGCATGCACACATAAAAAAAGAAAACAAAGATGACAACGCAAATAAAATGTAAGGCGATAACATTGTGCATAAAACGTCGCTGTGAAGAAACAGTATAGTAAAACTGTGCAAATGTTTGCATATTTTTGACAAATGAAGCTACGTAGAAGCAACGTGGAGATTTGAGGGTTCAGTGGTTTGCAATGGGAACAAATGAGGATGGTCAGGATGATGATTATGATGAGGAGGAAGAGGAGGAGGAGGTGAGTGGAGGAGCTCCCACTGCCTGCCTCTTATTGGCCGGTCATGACGACATTATCCGCCTGCTTCCCTCCTGCGTTACCCGCTGCTCTCACCACCCCTCCCTTCATCTGCGCTCGCCTCCCTCCCTGCCCAGCTTAGCAGTTGCTATCCACATCACAACTGGAGCATTGGCTATAACATTAGCAACCTGAGCCAGAGGGAGAAAATCTCAGCTTTCGGTTCTTTTTATCCCACCCTCTTCATCTTTACCTTCCTCGGATTCGTGCTCGGAGCATCTTCTTTCCCTCGCTTTCTCGCCTTTTTGCCTCCTTCTCCTCTCCTTCCATCTCTTCCTCTGTTCTCTCTGCTGAATATTTATTTCTACCACGCGTTTCTTCCGTCCATCATCTGCAACGAAGCCGCCCCTGCCAGCTGTTAGCATTTTAGCAGTTAGCATCACAAAGGTTGGGAGAGGCTTCATGGGAAGCAGAGAGGTCTCTTTGCTTTGCCTCGCCCCGGCTGCCCGGCAGGACCAACATTTCTGACAGTGCTACAACATTGACTCATGCCAGCTCTCATCCTGTGTGGATCAGAAGAAA
Source organism: Poeciliopsis gracilis (assembly GCA_911649635.1). NCBI lineage: Eukaryota > Metazoa > Chordata > Actinopteri > Cyprinodontiformes > Poeciliidae > Poeciliopsis > Poeciliopsis gracilis. Next base: position 408,180 of record CAJVRI010001524.1, on the reverse strand, counting down.
CTTCCCCTCTGAAGGACCTGGCTTCATCTGAAAGACCAGACCGGATGCTCGGCTGCTAATACGATCCTGCAGGAGCAGCTGACTGGAAGATGATTTTACTCGCTAATCCTTCGTGGATCTGTGAAGAAAAAGAACAGTTTATGTTTTCTTTTACTTCTTATTCTGGTTTTTAATGCATCGCTGGTTTGTGTGCGTCCAGCATCCACTCAGCCAAAGTAACACAGAGCATCATCTCCTGCAGGCGGAAAAGTGCCATATTTCCAGCGCTAACAAACCTCCTCTCTTCTCTCTGCACCGACTGTTCCTGCTTCAGAGAGTGGATAAAGAGCTGTGTTGTTGTTTTGCATTTCAAAGAAAGCTAAAGCGTTGTCAGGGGAGAAGGGATTTGAAGTTTAACATAAAAGAAGAAATAAAAAAAAGGTGGGGTCTCTGCTTCTGTTTCATGAAGCAGCAGCCCACGTGTTGAGCCATTTTGTTGCTAGGCGACAGCATACCGGACTGGAATTGGTCTGAGTTTTTGCAGAGGAAGCCGAGTGCAGGAAGTGTGACTGGATTCCCAGAGTGAATAAATACGTCGCTGTAGGACTCAGCATTATGCAGCCGACGGTGTCGACTCATCGTTTTCTGACTGTGATTCTGAGGCATCAGGGAGCCGAGCGGAGGCTCTGACAGCGGGACAAGCTGAGGGGCCGCCACACGACGTCCACCACCAGAGGCAAACAAATCTAAAAGATCACCGCTAACTGACAAACATCTGCCCGACACCCTGGAGTCAGCTGCCAGCCTGGCCCCGGAGCGGGACGACCCCTCCCCCCTGCCCCTCCCCCCACCGCCGTCTCCGCCGCGCCCCCGCCGCCCCCCTCCCTCTGTCCCGGCCTTGAACCCTCACCTGACCCTCCCGGCCGCATGCAGGGCGCTGGAGGATGGCGAGGGAAAAGAGGAGGAGAGCGGCCAGGGCAGCCAAACCTCAGCGGACCCTTACTGCAGGGTCATGGATCTTCTTGGGATGGGACACAGACTCTTCGTCCCCAGGCTGCTGGCGGTGAGACGAGACAAACTGGAATAAACATCCTGGATTAAATTTGCACGGCATGCATTTTCTGACTCCTCCTGAAGACAGAATGAGGCAAAAAGCTACATTTCATTCCATTACTTCATCTGCGATTAGGACTGGAGAATAAATCAATGACAATATGTATCGCAATAAACACATGACATGATCAATATCAATAGATAATGAGTCTGATTGAGTATTCAACAGACACAATAATCCAGAGCTCTAATCCAGAACCGCACAGCATTCTGGGGGACGTAGGCAGAGGAAAAACTTTAGCCGCTCAACTTCTAATGGGAAGCTAAGCAAGATTGGTGGCATCTACTCACTCACTCACTCTTTGGTTACCTAGCAACAACCTCCTGAGTGACTTCTGGTTACCTAGCAACAACCTGTTCAGTAACTTGTGCTGCAGCAGTTTCAGTTTTCACCACTGTGCCTCATAGCTTCTTGAAAATGAAAAACAGCTGTGTTGAGTGAAAACTGTGGATAAACTGGAACGGTCACGCTACCAATGTGGCTGTACTTCAAATATTTAAAACAAAAGACTAATCAATAGCTATTGATATTGACTGACGTGAAATGCTTTCATTGTCCTGCCCTTTCCGAGATTACGGGTGCAAGCGTAATGACTCTGCTTCCTTCACACTTAAATTCAAGATGGCAATAAGGCTGCTTTCCTCCTTTTCATGACATCTAGACTTTACTGAACTTAGAAACTTACAAAAGCAAGAACAACATGTTCCTCACATAACTGACCCAGATGTGTGCTCATGCCTTCTTTGTATTAGATAAATATCTAAATACAGTTACTTCAAACATTGAGAATTCTAGCAAAGTAAAAAAATAAGCTCGCTCCTTAAATTTCAGTTGCAAAAGTATTTCTACTTCTTGAACTTCTCCATATGTTGTCACATTGCAAAACTTGAGCGTTTTATTTTTTATTTTTATTGAGATTTTATGAGATGGATTAAAACAGACAATGTAATGCATGTTTTAGATTTTCCTACAGTGCTTGTAGAAAAGGAAAACTCTGTGGCTTACAGTGCAAAAACACAAAATCATTCCAAGTATGTTTGATCTAATTTCTACTGCAAATTTGTATTTTGGTTGTAATTATTACTTTAACATCAATATTAAAGAATTATTGTCTGAAAATAAACTTCTATATCTTGCTGAAAAGTTACTTGTAAGTTACTTTTCTCATTTTAAGTGCGCTAAGATATTTGTTCTAGAAAATAGACCAACATTGCTTTGTAAGATTTTGTTTTTGCATTATTTTGCCAGTGAAATTTTAAATTTTAATATTTTCCTCAATATAAGGAGATTACATTTTCCTTTTTTACCGTTACTCTATCAAGTTCATGTAAATAAAAACAGTACTGTCCCATGTACTTACCTGCATGACTCTGACCTTGGTGTTAAACAATTCGTATGCTGAAACAGACCAGCTGTGGAGGCTCTGCGCTTGGTGTTTGTGCTGCATGCGCCTCATCCACCTCTTCTTGTCTCCCTGCAGACGTCCAAAGAAGACCTCCTGCAGGCGGACTTTGAGGGGGCTCTCAAGTTCTTCCGGGTCCAGCTACCGAAGCGCTACAGAGCTGCAGAGAACGCGCGGCGGCTGATGGAGCAAGCCTGCAACATCAAGGTAACACAGGACATGCTCATATGTTCAGTGCCTTTTGTTTGGTGCTAGACTTCATTTTGAACTTATGAAATTAAAAAATAAAACCTCGGCACGCTAAAAAACAGTGCTTTTAAAAGGAAGAAAACTGAAAATCTGAACATTTGTTTTTAGAATAATTAGAAAAAACATAAAATAGAAATACTCTATGACTAAGTTATATTTTATCGTCTTTCTTTTACATTTTAATTTATTTGCTCGTCACTTCAGTTGGGAAACAGGAGAGCTATTTTATCTCAGAACGTCAGTGTCTGTTTTCATTAAATTTCCTCTGAGGCGGCACATGTTATCGTCCTGCTGCTGAAAGTAGGCTGTTGGTATTTAGGGAATTTGCTGAAATCACCAGAGACCATAGCGGCACGGCGTGTTCTTGATATGTATGCATGTGTGTATTTTGGCAGTGTGTGGAGTGATGGGATATGAGAAGGTTCATAACCAGGAAGGTTTTCCAGTTTTATATTTTAAAGGAGTATTTTTGGTAAGGCACCAAATGCAAGACTCCAATCGAGAGTAACAAGTTTTAAGTTTGTGTTGCCCAATGTGTGACTTTTAATTTTAGTACATACAGGACGTCCACTCTGTGACTCACTTCTTATCTCTGGCTTTACTTGTGAAATCTTGCAGAAGTACAATGTGTACAAAAGTAAAAACACATAACATGCATAAATATGCAGATATGTTCACCTTCTTCTCATGAATGAGAAGCAAATGCTGCCTTCTAGCACATTCCTTTTGAATGATAATAAAAGTCAGGTCATGCCTTTTCCAGGCCTTTCTGCAGTTCCTGCTTCCTTGATTTGGTTAAATATTGGTTTGAAATATTTTAACTGAGGTTTTATCTTGTTTTATCTGCTTAGGTTAATATTTTAACAATATTCTGGATTATCAGACATTAAAAAACTCTTCCTGATTACTCACTGAGGTGTTCCTTCATGCTGGACGGTAGGTGAGATAAAGAAAAAGCCACAAGATAAATCAAGACTTTGTATCTCGTTCGCTTTATCTTTTCATATTCAGTTTCTTCTTGCGTCATTGTATCTATTTTTTTATTTATTTATCTTTTCCTTCTTGACTCCTGAAACATTAGTTACTTATGACTAAAGTTTCTTTTTTGCCTTTTTCTCAAACAGAAATGCAATTATAAAATGTAGTTGGGTGGATGATTAGGATTTTCTGTCCAATATTTTTCTTTATTGGTTTGAAATATTTTTTATATATAGACTTTTTCATTCTTATTCTAAAGCAAGGCCATCCGCCTGATTAAACACAACTTCATCTTTTTCTTTAAATAAAACAGGGCGTTGCATTTCACGTTAAAAAAGAGGGAAATTGCGAAATAAATTACTTTTATTGTTTCATTAATTTAGGACCTTATTGCAAAAATCTTCTTGTTTATAAAAATTTAATCCCTGCAAAGTTCCAGGATATTCAGATCCTTAATAGATAGAAGTTTAAAGCTGTTAACTGTAGAGGTTTTACTCGCTCTCAGCCTAAAGGAGTGCATATATTTAATATATATCTCTGAAAATGTAGTTTCTCTTTAAAAAAGCTTCTTTATTTTTGTTTGCCTGAATTTTTTCTGAACTAAACTTTGATAGAAAAATTGATCAGGTGCCAATTTTGTTTAATTTGAAGCCAGTAGATTTTTGTTCTAATCTGTAGGAATCTCTGGTTGATTTTTTTTTTTTTTAAATAGTTTAGGATCTGTGAAGTTAAAGGAACATAAACTGACAATCAAACCAAAACCAACCTTCAGTTTTTCACTCATGAGGTAAAAAAAATACAGATCATTAACGCGTCTTGAATGACATGAACATAAAAAAAACATCTGTGATTGCCTGAAGCTTTCCTCAAGAGTTTATGCCCCTCCTCTGTTATATTTTTAAACCACTTGCAAGCTTTAAATAGAAAATTCCCTGTGGATCCAACGGCATGAAGTGAGTCGGATAGAGATGAAGATGAAACGATGCCATGCGCGTCTCTTCACTCCGTTTTCATTTCTGTCTTATCCATCTAACTTCAGCCCCCTGCAGGTCAGAGCAGGTCACGTCAGCCTGCAGTGTAACAGCATCACACACACACACACACACACACACACACACACACACGCACACACACACATTTCCTGTCTATGAAAGATTCACATACATCATAATTTACTGTCTGGAATGTATTTTCCATGTCTGAATAAAAAATAAAAGAATTGTTTTCCAGAATTTTTTATTATCCAAATGTCTAAATATTTGGTCTGTCCGTCCTTCGTTTTGTCCTTGCATCCTTCCTTCTTCCTTTCATTTTTTTGTCCTTTCCTCATTTATATACTTCTATATTTCCTTGTTGCCTGTCATTCTTCCCCTTCCTTTCTTTCTTCGTGTTTTGCATTTTTACTTTTCTTATGTTCTTCTTTTTTCCTCCCTTTGTTTCCTTTATCTTTCCTTTCCTTTCTTTCTTTTCCTTGTTTCCTTTCTTTCTTTTCCTTGTTTCCTTTCTTATACACTATTATTTTATACACTTTGTATCCTACCTCACATCATTCTATGTGTCCTTCCTTCCTTTCCTTGTTTTCTTCCTTTTACTCTGATATACTTCCTTGTTTTTTGCCTTCCTGAGGGTGACTTTAGCATTATTTTTATCAACAATGTAGGAATATTGTTAGATTTCTCTGCTTTTGCTCTCAAAAATAAATATATATGCAATCATTTTTAATTTCAGTTTTTTATAGCACCAATTCACGAGGCAACTAAATAACATTTAATCTCTTTTATGTAGCTGAAAATGTTAATTTCTTGATGAAGGCCGGCACTAAGAAAAGTACTTTTGCTTTTCATAAAGTAAGAATGTAATACTCATACTTCATCCTCCCCAGAAGGCAGACCATCTCATCCAAGATGCATTTCTTTTCCTCACCCTGCTTTTTATTCCCCATATTTCTGTCTGTCAGCATTTAAATCGGATCAGCCCAAACTCCATAAGCGGCTTAAAACGGCGAAGGAATTTCTCGGCACCTTTGCTTGATGAACACAACGGGTGGAGTGGCTTAAGCTTTCTGCGGATTTTAGGAGGAATTTGAATTTCTCAGCCGTTTTGAAAAACGTACCCACAACCAGAGTGATGACTTTAAAAAAAGCAGATGAAAGGCTTTGCATTTATTTCCTACTTATGGGGTTGATTGATTAACCAGCAGAGAACCTAAACTTCATTAAACATTTGTTTCTTTTTCAAACTAAAGCGCAATAAGAGCAAGGAGTAAATCATAACTTTGAATCATGGGTGAAGACGCAGAAGCTGTATTAATATTTTAAACTTCCAAGATCTAAAGATAAATGTGAACCTACAAACATGGTGGGAGCTGGAGGTCGATCTTAGTTTGACCCTGAGTAGGAAAGGTCAGGAATGTTTGTCAGGAACTATGCAGATTAACCAGGCGACTCCAAACTCGCAGGTAGCCAGATTAATAACACTTTTATGCAAATTTACCTTTGAAAGGTCTATAGATCATTGCAGAACATTTAACCACTTTTAAAGTGATCAGTTTTAGTTTATTACGGCACTCAGTGGCCAAGCTAATAATCGTTAACTGCAACCCCAGTTTGTTTTGCTTTTTGTTGCAAAGGTTGGTTAAAGATTTGTTTAAAAAAAAAATTGTAAAGAAACATTTTCTCTAAAAGTTGCACACAGCTTTAATGGTGAAAAAAGTTGGTGATGAAAACGATTTCTCGCGGTTTGTTTCTTTAATATAACATGTTTCTCTCCTAACAGCAGATTGAGACGCTGTTATCAGATCTCTTGAAGGAGTTTTATTGAAAGCTTTAATTGATTCCTTTGGGATCCTGCAGGAGCTTTGAATTTTCCCTCTCTGCGTCTGCGACTGTGGGAATGTAACTGAAGTCACTGCGGTTGATGTGACTACTTCCTTCCTATCGCTCAAACACACTTATACAGAGTGTAACTGTGTAAACAGGCCTTTCTCTTTATTTTCACGAGCAGCAGGAAACAGAAAAAACTGCAGCCCCAAAAGAGCGTTTGAAGGAGGGAGGAGCACAAACAAGAGAGAGTGAGCAGAAAGAGGGAAGTGCTCAGTGGAGAGGAAGAAATAGCAAACTCATCCTCCTCTGTCACGCACTTCTAGCGTTTCGGAGAGGGAGAGACAAACAGGTGTGTTGTGCTGCTCTCTCCCTTCCCTCCGCTCTCCTCCTCCTCAGTGGGCGTGGCTTTGCCTCTGTGGGACTCTTGAAGGCAGCCAGTCGCCTTCTGCACTTTCAGAGAGAAACAAAACCTCTCAGCCGCGGCCGCTTTACTTCCCCACTTGGTTCCCTCCTTCTTCTTCGTCCACCCTCCTCCTCCTCCTCCTCACTGCTCGGAGCAAGCAGGAACCAAGATGATGCAGGAGGTGTCCATCATGGTGGCCTACGACGCTCATGTAGTGGATCGTCCGGGCGAGGAGGACACCTTGGCTTGTTTGGTGGCTCACTCTAAACCGCTGCGATCGTTCAGACCTGTGGTAGGTCTGCTTCGTTTTCTTCTCTCTTTTGTCTTTCTCTTTATTTAATTCACAAAAGAGCTGCTCTTAGAAACATCCATTTTTACCGAAACTGCGTATATCTTTCCACGTGGTTGATGCTGCGTACTCTTGAATGAACGTGTGGGTGTTCATATCTCAGGAACCGTTTCTGACGTTTGGGGTAAATTGAGTAATTGTCTGCACGGGTTTGAGCTTCCCTCTCGTGGGTAATTTAATTCTTTGACCTTGTTTTCCTCTAATCTCCAGGTGGCTTTGTCCTTATTTTAATATTCAAACGTTGAGGCTTCTCTGTCATGTTGGAGCTTTTCTCCAGTAACCTTGCAGTGAAGTTTATGTTGTTTTGCTTTATTACCTGATTTGAGATCTGAGCCAGGAGTTTTGGGACTAAAGCTCCATTTTCAGCGTCAGGGATTCAGGTCAGGAAGCTAAAAGTGGTTCTGGTACCACTTTCTATCTTTTAATTGTGTGTCCTCTATCAGTGCTGACCTTCTGACCTCTCATTATCACACCAAATGTTCTGGAAATGGAGCATTTGAGGATGCATCTTCGTCCTCTGCAGCTACATGTGCATACAGATGTCATGTGAGTTGCTGAAGATGTCAAGCTCTAATTTAGTTTGTCCATGAAATCCAGAAATGTCTTGAACATGAAAAGATTGGTGAGGAAGTAAAGATTAAGAAAAGAGTCAACCCCCTGTGTAATTCTGAAGGTCAATTGTCGGGTGACTCATATAAAACTAACATACATCCACTGTGGATAAAAATACCGGGCTAAAAATAAAATAAAAATGACGTGAAATTGCTTCATTTCTGTGAAGTATGCCAGAGATTTGAAGGATGTCTCAGTGAATACTTAAGTTCTTATTTATTTAAAAGATGTTGGTAAAAATGACCTTGGAACCCTACAGTGACTCATTTGATTATAAGTTGATACAGTTTTGTTGTTTTGCTGTTTTTATCCTAAAATCCCTTTAAAGGGTTCGACCACTGCGAAGAATAAACACCTAAACAAATTGAAACTCCTTTATTTGAAAACAGTTTCTTTTTTATTAAAAAAAAAAAAAAACACAAATTGGTAGTTGAAGAAAACAAGATGCAAGACAATCATTCACAGAGAGCAAATGCTAATTTAGCACAATCTGCTGATATTACCTAGTATTTCATGCTTAAAGATGGACATAAAATAGAAAAATTACTGTTAAAGAAAATATTTTCATACCTGATTAACTTTATAATAAACTTTATGCTCACAAACAACACCAGCATGTGCATCTGTCCTCAGGCTGTCTGTCGTAGCAGTAACAAAATTTGTTGTTTTATTTCTCCAGGTTTAGATTGTTCCTTTCCTTATTTCTTTTTCTAATTTCAAAGACATGAATTCAAATATACGTCATCTGAGTTAAAGTTGTACAAAAGTATTATTTACCAAATTGTCATTGAGCTGCAACAATAAAAGGAAAAACATAAATGCTGGAGAATTACAGAGTGAAAAGTCGAGCCTGAAAACAGTTTCTTTAGAAAAAGGTAAGAATTTTTGTAAATACCTTTAAATACATGTATTTAAATGTGTATTTCTGTAAATTTATTAAGTCATATAAGAGCAACTTAACATTTCACGGGTCAGATAAAATGTGTTTTCAGCCTGTAAAGGAGAAGTCAAGTTTTAAAATAAAGCGCTTAAAGTTTGTAAAATATGAAAAGCCTTGTTCGTGGTTCATGAAGTTTATGTTTGTATAAGAATCCTGGTCTTTTGGTCGTAAAGGAGGAAAAGTCAAAGTTTTCGGCTGAAGAAATGAGCCAAAGGCAAGTTGATTGTTTTTAACTTGGTTTTGTCATGCTGCATTTCACAAAAGGAAACCAAGCGCTGATAAACAAACCATGTTATCAGCTCATCATTAAAAGGCTCTTTTGGTATCACTTCCTGTGAAATGCAAGTTTCATATAAGTTTGAATCAGCAATACAAAGCAGCCGGTCCCAATTAAAAGCATGTTATGGATGGTTTGGGTTTTATTTTAAGGTCACATACAAAAATAAATGTAATAAAATTGCATTTAGTAGACACCCACACTGAAATGTTGTTGCATTTACAAATATTATTGCATATAGATCAAGCATGGCACAACTCAATACGGTAAACAAACCTCAGCAGGAACAAATGGAAAAGACCATGAGGGCAAAACAGAAGAATCAGTTGAACTGGACGTACTTATAAATGTGTGTTGAGGTTGTTGGTGTTCAAACCTCATCTCTCGTCAGACCTTTTGCTCCATATTAGTGCCAAAGCCTTCTGGGAAAATGTCTGTTCAGTTTATTACCAATAACACAGAAGAAAGCGATGGTCAGTCATCCATCAGAGGCTGAACTTTCTGGTGTCTAAGGGGAATTTGTTTGCCTGATTTATGAGCTGTGACGTTGGCATACATCGCCGACTTGGTTCGGGTCATGAGGTTGTACGGTGAACGAACAGGTCAGTGTGGAGCCCACGTATTGCACACTGCTTTTTGCTTCAACGGTTTATCCATTGAAGCACTTGCACTTTTCCCTTGCTTTCAAGATGTTACGTTAGCACAAGGCAGTAGAAACAAACCTTAAAACAAACAAAATGTGCTTAAAAAAAGTTATTCAACTGCAAAACTGGAATCATTTATCATTGAGTCTATCTCTTAGGATGCTGATGTAGAAGATAAATTAAAATTTATACAAAGGAAACATTTCAAGGACTTTTGTTAATCTTATGAAGTCAGAGAAACCGTTTTTGACCTTATTATAAATATTATAAGTGCACAATGTGCTCTTTCACTGGAAAACAAGCATCTCTACAGTTTTAAAAGTTTACTATCAGGTTTCGGCTTGAAAAGGTTAAAAGATGCTATTTATGTCCTGGAAGCTGCCCACAAATAGATAAAATCCACAAAGATTATAGAGCCCCTCACATGCTTTTAGTTTTCAAAAAAATAATTAGTTTACTTTTGCTTTCAAGATGTTTGATGAAATTTACTGGAGGACAAACAACCTACTAGAAAATATAAAACAGATCATTTCCTTGGATTCAAATGCAGAGACTGAAATGAAATGCATCCCGGTCTCAAAAGAGAGGTCATGTGATCGGGTCGGACATGCAATCCCAAACCTCGACGGTGGCAACGCTGTTTCCACTCAGGGGAGATAACATCATCATCTACCTGCAGCACAGACCGCGGCGTTTAGTAGTGAAATTATGAGTCACAGTTGCAGCTACACGATATTTCACAGCTGTTTGTCAAACAACATGATTAATGTTTAATAGTTTTTACACCTGCAGCAATTGATGCAGCAAACATCTGCAGGTCCACAGGTATAAATGTGGTACAAATGTGTTGTGCTGCTTGTTTGACTTTAGCTGATTTTGAGGTGTTTTATGGTAATATTGGGTTGCAGCTTTGTAGAGCCAAAAACTTTAATTTTAGAGTTTAGCTCTATTTTATTCCCATTTAAATTGTCTAAATAACCCAAAGGTGTTGCTATGAAGATGAGTGAAAAACCTTCAACCAGCCTCTTTGTGAAAAATAAATTTCCAAACATTCAACTCAAAATTATGAGAATACTTTTTTACATTTACAACTTCACACTTTGATTTTTTGTGGATTACAAACCCAGATTAGTTCATAATTATCAAGGAAGACGCAAGGTTTGAATTTTCAACCTTTTTTCTTTTAGAAATAAAAATTTGTGTAGATTTTTATTATCTTCACTAACCTTTTATTCAGCCATTTTATCTATTGGATCAGGCATACATTATGCAAAACATGAGCCGTCATTTGATTGTTCGACTGAACTTCTTCCGCAGTCTGCTCTCTTGATTTCCTCTGAATAAATCTGAATGAGACATTTAATAAAGCAGCATTTACAGAGTTCTGAGTAATGTTTACATTTTCAACTTTATTATTTATGTTTCAGGTTCCAACCAAAAAGCTGAAAAAGTTTGAGAAGGAGTATCAGACGCTGAGAGAGAGCCAGCTGCAACAAGAAGACCCCATCGATCGATACCAGGTTTGAAAAACTCTCAACTTGATCTACATGCTGATAGAGAAGGTGCTAAATTTATCTCCATATTTACTCTGGAAATCTTTTTTTGTATTCTAATAATAGAAACAGCCTTGCTTTTTTAGACAGTGTTGTGCTGTTTGTGGAAGTATTTTTGGTTCCAGCATGAAGCAGCTCTCACTTGTCATTAATGATGCTCTTTAAAAATAGGTTTTAGTTTATTCTGCCTCGAGTCAGATGTGCTCAGCAGCAACATCTTTGCTCATGATAAGGTAGACCTGCAAGAACTGAGGCAGATGATTCGGCCTCCTTCACTTTTTAGTTCTGCTCACAGACTTTCCTACAAACTCTGCAAAATTATTTCATTTGATTTCAGTTTTTTCCAGGTCTGATAAGTAGAGAAAAGAAAAATAAAATGTAACCTTTAAACACAGAGACATGGAACAACTTTTATCTCGACTACAAACCTGTAAGATTTCATGAGGAGGTTTATGAAGGGGTGAATTTATTTGTTTTTAATCTCCTGCTGGAAGACAGTGAAGCTAGAACTACTGATGCTTTAAGGCTCTCAGGATGGTTTGTCATTAAATTGAAGAGCAGAATCTCAGAGATGGAGGGTGCGCTATGATGTCTCCATATTGGAAACTGTTTGTTGTTCCAAAATATAAAGAAATGGCAGGCGGCTGTCCCAAAGAAAGGAGAATATTAGCTATTCTGTCGTTATCTGTCTCTGTCATTCACTCATCCATCATTCTGTCCATCCTTCTCTCTGTCCATCTTTCCAATTGTCCAGCTCTCCATTTAGTTAATAACACCACTGAATGGGAGGCATAGTCGTCTTGCAATCCGAAAGTCGCGAGTTCGATTCCAGCTTCCTCCAGCCCATTTTGCTTACCAGATTGCTTGTTGGTGTTGGAGCTATTTATCTGTTTTTTAAGTCTTTGATTTTAACTTATTAGTTTATTTATTCTGTTTGTTTTCTTGTTAATTTATAATTTGTATTTTTGTTAAATTATAGAACATTCATATGTCACAATAATGTGACATATGAATGTTTGAGCTTTATGTAAATCTGCGTGTCGGTTGTCATGGATGTTTTTTTTTTTACTGGTCAGTTTTAAATTTTGCAAACCTGTGGTGCATCAGATGACTGTCTGAGTTACTTTTGTCTCTGTTTTGATCAGTTTTAATGTTTTTTTGTTAAAACTGACAGATGGGGTGAATGTAAGATGCTTGGAGTGATCAGTGTGACTAGAAATGCCGTACAGAAATTGAGTCCGTTTATGATTCTATCAATCATCTGTTCATCAACCGTCATTGACAATAATATACAGACTATGATTTTAATGTCCACAAAAGTGTGAACTCATCTGAACTGATCAAGGCAAGCCATTTTTGTGATCATAATAAATATAAGGCTTAAATATTTTATCTTTTCTGAACATCACTGACGATTTGACAAATTGTCCACATAAAGAATATTTTCATTTATGACTGGCTAAAAGTCAAAGTTAGTGCATCTTTTAAGAGTGGTAGACTTGAACTGAATTTCTTGTCAAATGACCTTCAAGAATATATTGAGATTATGTTGAGATTGGATGTAAAGAGTATTTTATAGTTGGTAAACGTCTTGTTTTTACCTTACAATTAACATTTTTTAAGATTTTCAAGATGAAGGCCGTATAAGTTACTAAAGTGCAGACATGATTTCTACCTTTTAACGTACTGCATTGAAACCAATCGTCTTTAAGCAACACATAAACAACCAGCACAGACAAACAACCAGAGTTGATTGCGGTCATTTTCTCCCAGAGATCAGGCCGATGCGCTGCAGGATAAACACCTAATTGTGGAGCAGAGGAAGGAAGGAAGAGTCTAGTTGCAGATAAGATGTTAGGCTTGACCTAGCTGCTTTGGAATCACTTTTACGAGAAAAATCCAGAAACCTCCTGCTTTATTGGTGCAGATAACAGAATTAAATTAAAATAAAAAAATCTCTTTGGAGTTGGAAGATTTCAAGTGTGAGGTATGTATTTTTTTTTTTTGCGTGTGTGAATGTGAAGTCTGGTAAATTTCTCTTCTTCTGTCATGCTTTTGGTATTCGAAGTAACAGAAAAGAGTCTATTGAGAGCGAAAGCGTAGCTGGGAAGTGTGTGACAGGAAAGCGAGGCTGTCAGGATCATGTGTTGAAGTTTAGTCAGCGCTTCTAGTCGCTCTATCTGTGGACGTTTTGACTGCGGACAGGCGCTCGGTAAGCTTCCTCTGCTCCAAAACACATTCTCAGGAAATATTTTTAGAGTTTTGCTGTTTTGATAATCAGGAATATTTTCTGTTTTGTTAGTTAAGGAGATTAAGTTTGATTAGACAGTGGTAGCAAACAAGAGTTTTATCAAAATGTAAGTTTGGTGCATGTGTATCTGCAGCACAAATGACTATATTTGGTGTTGGTTGATAATCTCCTTGCAATCGTTTTTATATATACGAAAGCTGAGCCATCAGTTCAGGTCTCTTGCATAAATCTGTGAATATTTATGTACATTTAGTGTCACTCAAGCATTAGAAAATGCAATTATTTTGAAAGTGACAGGGAAATCAGGGTCAGATGACCGATTCTTGACAACAGTTTTCTGCTCTCATTAGATCCGTGTCATGTGACACGTTCACTGCCAGCCTGGCAGTCATGAGACTCCACTAATGGGACATAAAGAGACTTCAGGATACGGACTTCAGCCCAAAAACATAAAATCAAACTGCACAGCTGCTGTAATCACATCTCCAAAACATAAACGCAAAATCTTACCAAGTATTTCTAGATTTAAGTGCAAATGTCTTACACTTTAAATAAGACAAAACTGACTTACAAGTAAATTTTCAGCAAACTGTAGGAGTTTATTAAAGTAAGTAATATTGATGAAAAATTACTGGCAGATTAGTGCATTTTATCACCAACCCAGATGAGATGAGGTGCTTTCTGTGCAAAATAACATTTAAGCTTGTGACTGAATGGAGCCTTGGGAAAAGCACAAACACTGTAAAACATGTGAAGGTGATTTAACTTAAATCCACCTGCTGCCTTGAAAATGCAATTTAAGCCAATAAGAAAACTGTTGTTTTTTTTTTAACTCAGAAATTAAAGTTTATGAAGATGATTTAGCATCAAGAGACAAAAATATTGTTTTTTAAGTTCATTAATCCAGAATTGAGTTTTAACTTAATGCTGGAAACTAAACCAAATAATTATTTCACAATATGAAAGAAAAAAACTGTCCTGACCTAATTAAAGAGCCACGTTTCACTTTTATCCTCACTCACAATATCAAGTTAAAATATCTACTTATGTTTCTTCAGAATAATTTAAATTCTTCTTTCAAATTGCATGAATGAAATTTCTGATCTGATAATGAATTTTATTCAGCTCTAAAACATTTTGCGTGAACATTAAAATAAACGTTTTCCATAATAAAACCCAGGAGTCAGGTCAATGTCACACTCCCATCTCAGGATACAACAACATGCCGCTAAGCATTCTGGGAAATAGTTCCCACTCCTGTCTTTTTCTTCTTCCAGTTTTTTTTAATGTTAACTTAAAAACTCTTGTTTATAGAGAGAGAACCGGCGACTACAAGAAGCCAGTATGAGGCTGGAGCAGGAGAATGACGATCTGGCACATGAGCTGGTCACCAGTAAGATCGCCCTGCGGAACGATCTGGACCAGGTAACGCCACACCTGGACTTAGTTTTAGGAAAACAGTGTCACCCCGTACATTAGGTAACGATATAAGTATGTACAAAACTTGTGTGGTGTTTCCATCAGGCTGAAGACAAAGCCGACGTCTTGAACAAAGAGCTGCTGAGCACCAAACAACGGCTGGTGGAGACGGAGGAGGAGAAGAGGCGGCATGAGGAGGAGACCGCGCAGGTAGCGTTTGTCCTCGGGTTACCGTCCAGGTCCTCCGCTAACGGCGGCAACTCGCTGAACAAAGCCTGTTTTCTCAGGCATTATCAGTTACTCATGTGAAGCTGCATGAATGGCCTCCCTGTTCCGATCTTCAGGAGGAGAACGGCCATTAATGGCTGCATTCAGCTGCTGTCGTTGAGCAGAGAAAACTGATTCGGGTGAAGGGTGATGACTAAAGGTCACGTTTTCACTGCAGGACAGTTTTACTTTAACATTTAGCCAAAATCAGACAGAAATCAAATATTCTTGTTATTCAGACTGTTCTGCTCTTCGTTTGATCAAGAATTTGATAAATTAAGGGTTGCAACTTCAAGAACTTTTACTGATTTTAATTTAGTTCAGTTTATCTTGGTGCAGCGCCACCACAGGCGAGGAGGGGAACAGGTTTTCCTGTACAGCTCTTTGGTGCAGTTAATATCCGTTTATAAAGTGCTTTATACATAAAATTGACATTATGAAGCAATAACCCAGGGTGGGTGGTGGCAGCATCATGCTGTGGGGATGCAACAGGGAAGCTGATTAGAGTTGATGACGAGGTGGATGAGCTAAAGACTGGGGTGGAGGCTCACATTCCTGTAACCCCACATATGCATCTCCATGTGTTTGAGTGGCCTAGTTAAAGTCCAGACATAAATATGAGACGCATTTAAATATGATATTCTCCATTCATTCTTTCTGAGCTTTTGCTGCTTTTGCCAAGAAGAATGGGCAGAAATTTCGAGATGGTTGAGAGAGAAGGTGGTTCTTTAAAGTTTTGAGTCTGAAAAGAAAGTGCATGCCACACTTAACAGATATTTAGCCATAGCAAATTACAAAACCATCAGTATCAGTTGAGCATCTTTTGAATCGATCAAAATTGATTGGTCACCCTGTGTCTGATGTTTTTATTCTCTATGGTGGGAAAAAAAAAGACTAAAAATGTAGAGGGGAGAAAAAAGTGTCTGAGTTTTCCTTTAATCTGTTTAATTTGTTGATTTGTTACAACTGAGCAGCAAATTTAACAGCAATAAATACAGTTTCTGTACATAAATCAGTAAAAATGGAACGTCGACTGTTCAATGAAAGCGCTAACCTTTTTGTTTTGGGCGGTTTCCGTTTTTTTCTATTCGCTCCTTTGTCTCAGCTGAAGGAGGTTTTCAGGCGGGAACTGGAGAAAGCAGAGATGGAGATCAAGAAAACCACCGCCATCATAGCTGAGTACAAACAGGTGACAGGACAGCCCGGCTTCATTCATCTCATTTTCTAAATGTTACTGTAATCATAGAGGAAGATGGTCATTTAGATGAGGAACAATGACTTAAATGCTGCATTTATGACTGTCGTCTCTTGTGCAACTCCTCTTCCTCGCCTCGTTTCAGATCTGCTCCCAGCTGAGCACCAGGCTGGAAAAACAGCAGGCGGCGACTAAAGAGGAGCTCGACATCGTCAGGGTGAGATTATACACGGCTAACGCACAGATGAAAGCTGCGAGACATTTAAATTTCAGATTTAAAAAAAACACACAAATCGGCCGAGGATTTCTGTGCAACGAGGATGCAGAAATAATCCCACACGAGCGTTTAGTCCAGACTTTTTACATTTAATTTTTAACTCTTTAATGTGTTGCAACAGTCAATCACTCTGATGCACTGCAAAAACCTACCAAGTATTGTCAGTTTAGGCTCTAGTTCACTTAAAATAAGAGCAAACTGACTTGCAAGTATTTACTCCTAAGACATGGGAGTAAATAATTCCCTAATATTGATTTAAAAAGTATTTGTTCCACTGGCAGATTATTTAGTTTTAACATGGAAAAGATTTATTGTTATAAGTGAAATAAACTGTCAGTCAAAGTTGCTCTTATTTATCAATTTTAGGGAATTATAGACTCAAGACAAACTCCTATGCAGGCCTGTTACCATAACAACGACAAATTGTCCCAGAAGCTATTTCAATCATCAATAATCTCGCTGTTTTGAGATTATTTTTTATGTGATATATATTGGTAATAGCAAAATAATGCAACACATTATCAAAGGTCAATAAACTTTATCACTGGAAGACAATTTAAATAGTAAAAACACATCAACAAAAAGACGTTTGTACTAGAAATACTTGGAAAGATTTAGTTTTTTTGCAGTGTAATTTGCATATTGCTGTTTCCAGATTTTGTACAATAAATATGAATTGCAAGTTGAAGCTGTTTTTCTCTGCATCTTGCATCTAATCTCCCTGCTTTGCAGAACTTCCTCACCTTTTTTACATCAGCGCTGATAACAGATGTGTCGTTTGTGTCGCCGTGCAGAATAAAGTGATGAGCTGCGAACGCTGCAGAGACCTGTTCAGCCCTGTGGGCTCCCTGCAGGCTTCGTCCCCCGGCGGCGACGGGACGTCCAGCGAGCCTCTGGACGAGGAGAAGGACGGGCTGAAGGAGCAGCTCAGACAGCTGGAGCTGGAGCTGGCTCAGACCAAACTGCAGCTGGTGGAGGCAAAGTGTCGGATCCAGGTGAGCAGAACCTGGATCCTGCTGAAAATAATCGTTGCTCCACAGGGAGAGAAGAAATCTATTTTCAGAAAAGGGATTTAACTCTCTCATTGTTCCTCACTGGGAAAAATGTAATGGAAAAAGGTTTATTTGCTGACGATGACTGGTTCAGCAATAAAAGCCTAATTTTTCTTACACAATCTGATGCAATAATCCGATTTATCGGTGCTGATTTGGTGATTGGCTGATTCTTACATGTGAACCGATCTTATCCAGCTTCACATGTAAAAACCACTTAAGATGATCAGTTTCTCTTATTTTGCTTTTTATAGGTACATGTTTGAGTAAAATGAACATTGTTCTTTTATTTTATGAACTACTGACATGTCTGTGAAATTCCAAAACTTTTAGTATTTATTTGCAGAAAATGCACATTTTTATCTGTTTGCAAATTTAATAAAAAGTAAATGTTCATCCATAATGAAACAGTAGGAAGCTCGGCCAGGGTTCTGGTTCTGTTCTCTGCCTCTGTTCACTCTGTTCCTCTCTCTGCGCTGCAGGAGCTGGAGCATCAGCGGGGCGTCCTGATGACTGAAATCCAAGCTGCTAAGAACTCCTGGTTCAGCAAGACGCTGGGCTCTCTGAAGAGCTCAGCCTCCTCGTCCTCCAGCTCCGTGTCCCAGACTCCGTCCTCTCCGAAGGACGGGCCCGCCTAGCTGGACCTCCGCCCCTTTGTCCCCCCTACATTCCCCTGCAGGACGCACACTAGCGTTACAAACAAAGGCTGAAGAAAGTAGTGAAGGAGAAATGCAGTATTCCTTTTTTTCCAGTGGGTTGGAAAAAGATGAGCTTCCTTAAATTGCGATGAAGAGGAAGAGAAGACGTTCTCTGCTCTTCAGCTACACAGTCTGGTGCAGGTGAAGTCTGGAATTAGTTTAAAGTTAATTTGTCACAAGCACCTTAGAGGTCAATTAGCACCATCTTGTGGACAGTTGTTGCTATTGCAGAGAAATAAAGGTCAGGATTTTTCTAGTCGCTGGAACTTAAACCGCAAAATAGAAAATGATTTTAAATCCATCACAATAGTTTTATACATCTACTATTAAAAACAGAAACACCCAGCACTCTAAAGAAAGGAATACTGCCTACTGTAGTAAATTAAAATATCACACAAGTTGCAATTCTTTATAGTAATATAACGTAAACAATGTTGTCTTATAAATATGTATAACTAATTGTTGACTTTTTTTATTTTAAATAATCTTGTACAGTTCCTTAAAAGAAAAAGACAGAAAAGCTCTTATATTTCTTTTCTACTGTTTGGAAGTTGAATCTCATCTCTGTAGATGTTGCTGTAAGCACAGTGTGTGAGGGATCGGCTCGGGTCCAAACGCCGAGGAGCCAAACGGTGTCACCTGCAGGGAGGTTCTGCTCACCCCGAACCGTGCTCAACAAGTTTTCTTCTCTCAGAGCATTTATTGTGACAAACATTTTATGTTTTGCAACTTTTAATTATTTAATTTGACTATTTGTTTTATAATTAGCACCTAAAATTTTAAGTTTAAAGCATCAAGTGGCCAAATTTCTTTCAAACAGGTATATGGCAGGCATTGACCCTTGTAGTCTCTTAAAATATTACAAAAAATATTAATCAAAAAGTAGATTGTGATCAGATGTTTTATTTAAAACAGAAACACAACAATTCTTCCTGCTGTTGCTAAAATAATCTCACATTTTAATTATTCCAGTTGTATTCTGTGGTATGTCAGTTATTTTGATCCATGCATATCAAATACTTGCTGAATGTTTAGAAAACTATTCTTTGCTATTTTGCTCTTTAAAGAGTTGGTATTAGCTGATTAATTAGTTGGGCTGTTTGCAGTTGTAGCCGGTCAGCTGCTTGCCAATTAAACTCTCAGAACAGCAACACTTCAGTAGGAGTGGTAGGTGGCGCTATTCTTTTTCACTTCAGGACTGTTCAGAAAAAACTAAACTCTCCTTGCAACGTCTTTATTTAAGCTAAAATTATCTCCATAAAGCCAGAAACTCCCAACAGCTGAGCACCCAGATTATCAATCACCTGCTCTTTGAATAATTTATCTCCAGGTAAACATATTTTGTCTCATGACATTAATAAGCAACATGCGGTTGAAGTATTGCTGTCATTGCCAAACCCTGAAGCCATCTGGTATGATTGTGCCAACGTCCCATTTGTTCCTTAATTTTTACACTTATTTTAATTCGTCTGGTTAAAGCACAAAAGCAGAAAACATTTCATATTCAGGTATATGTTGAGGATGATTTTCTTGCCAAAAATGTAAATTTTGATGCACTTTAGCTTCATGTCAGAGAAGCTGCTCGGCTTTATTCCTCTCTGGTTGACACTGAAGTCGGCCTTTGGACTCGGACCGATCCCACGTGTTCGTTATGTGTGTTTTCTGTAAATCAAACGTTTGAAGTCGTTTCTTCATCTTCACGTTGCTGCCTTTTCTGTTGATGACTGAAGCAGCTGGCTGGAGAGACGAAAAGCCATCTGAGTGTCTGAGAGCATCAGCTGTGCCATAAGAGCCTCTCCACGGTCTTCCTCTGCTCCGCGGACCGTCTGCACCACCCTGAA
This sequence comes from Poeciliopsis gracilis, assembly GCA_911649635.1. Taxonomy (NCBI): domain Eukaryota; kingdom Metazoa; phylum Chordata; class Actinopteri; order Cyprinodontiformes; family Poeciliidae; genus Poeciliopsis; species Poeciliopsis gracilis. Next base: position 387,858 of record CAJVRI010001524.1, on the reverse strand, counting down.
CGTTACTTTATACCAGACAGATTACGTCCTAATCCCAGGACTCACTTCTCCATGACATTCCTGTTCTTGTCGGTCTGTGAGTGGAAGTGGTTGAACCGGGTGGAGGGAGCTCCCAGTCTGTTATGTGCACTAACCAAACGTGGATATTTTAAACACTATTTTAAGATGTTTGCTTTTATCTCATAACTGTTGCTGAGAAGAGATCGGCCCATTTCTAATCTAATTCAGTTCATTTCAGAGACCCGGAAGCAGCAGATGAGTCAGATTAGAGGCGGCTGTCGTTGTGTGGTTTACAATTTGTTGTTGAGATCTCAGTCTTGTTACAGACGGCTCCTCAGCTGGTCTGACTTCACTGTCTCCCTGTACAGAAACTGTTTCTGCTGCATTAATAAACTTCAGTTTGTTCATGACGTCTCAGCTTTTTATTGAAACGAAACACTTTGAACATGAAGCAAAGCGTTGAACCAGGTGTCGTGTTGACAAACCGTTTTTCTGTCAATCTGACCATAAAATTGGACAAATGCAAAGTACGAAAATTAATTCAGCAATTTAAAAAAGACATTTTTCAATAAAAAGTATTTTGCACCTCCAATGGAAACATTTTTTTTTTTTCGCTTTATATGAGTCACCTGAGCAACAGCCAGATTTTATTACTGCTGAAAATGACGAAGAAGACAACAGGAAGTAGTAAGAGGATGATGGTTTGTTTTTGTTTTTTGTTTCCTCCAGGCCTCTCAGAGTCACACAGTTCAGAACGGTATATTTTTCAAAATAGTAAAAAAACAAAACAAAAACAAAACGGTTTTAGATAAAATCAGGTTTCAGGGCAAAATATTTTAAACTATTGATTTTATTACATTCTCTCAATAAATAATTCCAGACATGCTTTCACCACATTTTTATTCGCGTATGCAGTTTTTCCATCTTGTATAAACTGACACTTGCATGTAAGAACTCAAATCTGTCTCAGATTGTTTTTTAACTCAAAAAAAGCATAAATAAGTGAACTGTAAACAACACTTTGGTGGACAAAACAAAGATACAAAGAAAAAAAATTTAATTTTTCAACATTCTAAGGATCCAGGAAGGTCAAATATCAGCAAATCTTTACACATGAAGCTATGATATAATCTTTACTGACTAGATTTAACTTCAGTTTTTTTGCCCACAGATATATTTTCTGTTTTCCTGGAGTTCCTGTGTAAACGTCCTAAAAAATACCAAATCACCAAGACAATGAAGGTAATAAATCTGATTTATCCAGACTCATTGAAGTGAACAACTTTCTGATTTCCTACCTTTTTTTGTTGAACTTAAATGTTTCAGATTATGATTACAACATAATCTACAACCAAACCTGCAGAATAAACTTTAAAAACTGAAAAACATTATGCCGCCTATTTAAAGATGTCCAAGAACCAATGAGAAACAAAAACATTATCAGACTGGAGTTGTAAAGTCGTTTCTCAGTGGGTGAAATTCCCAAGACCAAAACTCAAAAAGAAATGCTTGGTTAAGGTAAATATACAGGTAATATATTTATAAGTGTAACCTGCACAAAATAACCACCCGTATTTTATTTTGGCGGGTCAAAACCGGACGGCACGCTTTAAATCCCGGGTCAGAACTGCACTCGGATCTGCTGCTCAATTGCTTCTGCTGCTGTCGCTGTGGCTGGCTGCTGCTGTTGGCGTTTTCCCAAATCGCTAAAGAATACTGCAAAATCGAGCCCAATTAACACAGCCGAAGGATTATATTGGGTATAGTCTGACAACTACTCGACGGTGAGTCGTTAATTTTACGTCTTTCGTTCTTTTTGTATAGTAGAAATGCGGTGGCGACACGCCCACTTAAATTGACGTATTGGCGTCTTAAAATGGTCTTATAAACTAAAAGATCATCCCTTTTTCGTTAATTTTGTGGCCGAATAGAAGGTATATTCTCAATGAATTAGGTAAGGCTTTTGATTTTTGTAAATTTGTCCTTTACGGATACTTTTGGTTACTTTTGTATAAATTTTGTTAGCGGTTAATGGAACTTTGGAAATGGTTAATCTCTTTGAGGTTGCGCAGCGCAATAAAGCAATAAAGCAACCAGAGGAAAAAACTATTCGAACTAATGATTAAGTCAATTAAGTTTAATTGACTTTAATGTCAATTAAACTTGGATACAACTTGAAAGTGCACTTTACTGGATCAATCTCTTTAGTAGATCAATGACTTTATTAGGTCATTGACTTTATTAGATCAGCGACTTTATTTCTGTTTATACTAGATCTCTGACTACTTGATCTGTAATTTTAATTTGTAACATTAATGTGATTAATTTGAAACTCAATTGAGTCATTCCTGACAAATACTTCATGGGATATAGCTATTTTTTTTGTAAAGAATGTTTGTGTTTCAAATAACAGATTAGACCTGTTAAATGCTAATTTATTTTATGTATGACCTTGTTTAGGTCAGGTTTTTTTCCCACCCCCGGTTTCAACCCAGGATGGTGAGCTACCGGATCACCGCAGCTTTGCGGTAGGACTAACTTGGACCAAATTGCTTTATCTCTCTGGATCTATAGCCTGGATCATGGACTAGGAAAAAAGGATCTAGTCGGACTGTGATTGGTGGATCCTTAATCACTCTGAAAAAACTGGACTTGAATGAGAAAAGAGAACTCTTGGGTGTTATCGGGATTTATTTATTTAATTATTGATTCATTTCTGTTGTTGTTGTCCTTTTGTTGTACTTCTTGTTTATACTCATAGGAAAATATAAATATATATTATTATTATTGAATACCTCTCTAAATATATGCAAAAATATGTTTTTGAATACACTGACTTAAACTTACAACCTGTCTGTTGGTGTTTTATTCACATACACAGGCTCCTCAGTCGAACCTCTCTGATTGCCATTGTTATATTTGGCTGTAGTCAGGCGCCTAGCCTTAGTAAGCGTTACATAAGGTAAATATATTCAGCTGAATTGAATATGTAAAACTCTAGAGTTGTTTTGTATAAATGTGTAAATACTGACACACCTGGACGTGCGGATGAGCCTGAGCTGCCAGGTTTTGTTAATACAGATTCTTAATCCTTGCATTCGACGCTGCTCAGTCGGTCGCTGAGGTCATCGAAGTAGTTATCAGCAAACCACAGCATCTGGATGACGGCGCTGAGCAGCAGGAGGTCAGAGTTCAGGTCCAGCTCCAGTTCCTCTACGTAGTTCTTGACTGGAACAACGCAGGACAGCGGCACGCCCACCCTGACGCTGACCTCCTGCATCTGGACCACACAGCGGTTCAGAACAGTTTTATCAAGCTTAGCATGAACACAGAGAGTAATTTCTCTATAATTAAAATAATCTTCACCAAGTCCAAGATGTATGGGCTCTTATAGACGTTTCTCAGATCGTCTTTCACCAAAGGACAAGCTTCATCCACTTTAGTGAGCAGAACCAGCTGAGGAATCCCTGCAAACAAACATTTCCAACATGCTGTAAGAACTGAGCTTAAACTTTTTCAGATTCATCAGTAAAAGTGACTCAGTGACAGAATCTACTGACCCAACAGGTTAGCCTTTCTGCGGATGCCCTCCATCTTCTCCTCCAGCTTTGGGGGCATAATGGAGACTTTGCTGGCATCAATAACATAAGCCACACAGTGGATCTGGTCTTTGACGGCCGGAGACTTGCGATAGCCGTGAGACTCGGGAAGAAGAGGAGCAGCCGGGTTGAACTGTCGACGTAAACGAAGAATGAGTTTAATTCACTTCATGTAACACACAAGTTATGCTTCACAAACCGAAATCAAACATCCCACCTGGTAACAATTGGGTATATGTCCCTTCAGGATGCTGCTGATGTCATCAACATCAAGCCCCGCCCCTTTGTTGTACTCCAGCCCCATGGTGTCGCACAGGACGATTGGCAGGGGTTTGCCTTCTCGTCCAGCTTTCACAGAGTAGGTCCGAAACTAGAAAAGATTTCACAAATATACTGTTGGTTGAGATGATTTTTTTCCTGAGACGCAGTGAAGTTTGTGGACGAGAAGCAGACCTGAGTGGTGAGGCTGGTGGAAGAGCTGCCAGCGATGGCCTGGCTGGTGACGTGGCCTCTGAAAACAGAGTTGATGGAGTTGAAGAAGCTGGACTTTCCGGCTCCGACCTGTCCGATGAGCAAAACCCGAGCCTGAGGCACAGAACTGAGGGTGGGTTTGTAGGTTTTGATGCTCTCCATCAGCTCCGTCCTCCTCCTGCAGAGAAACATCAAATTACTGAGAAACTGCCAACAGTAAACCTGCTGAAGAATCATTTTAAGCATCATGATAAAAACGTCCATGGATATTGTGTTAATAATCCCTCTAATCCTGTCTAACAAACCTAGAATATTTTCACAGAGCAGCTGGATTTAAATGACATTAAACACATGTGGCCTGTTTACTTATTCACTGATTCCTGAAGGTTAAGGGTTACACTGAAAACTCATTATGGGTATCAGAGTAACAGGGGCTTAACACATGCATGCCTAACTTTTGGATTGTTTTAACAAATAAATTTTAACAATTTATGTTTGACAAAATGTTGAAAAAGTTGAAAGGGAGTAAATTCATTGACACTCACTCAGATTCCCAGACGACAGTCCTCCACGGCTTCTCAAGCTCAGTGGATTCTGGTGAAGAGCAACATAATTTAATTTTAATATCCTTTTAAACATTTTAAACATTACTTGTCCAGAAGAGAGTGTAGATATTATGTAAATTCAAAATGTAAACTTAAAGAGCATATTTAACAAGTTTTAAATGTTGAGTGATGCGCTGCAGGAAATTGATTGAATATTAAACTCTGGAAAAAATGAAGAGGCCACTTAAAATGATCAGTTTCTCTGATTTTACTTGTATTCTGTGAACGACTGACATGTCTGAATTTCCAAGCAAAAATGTAGTATTTATTTGCAGAAAATTAGAAATTGTCAAAATAACAAAAAAAAGATGCAGTGCTTTCAGAACACAAGTAATGCAAAGAAAATAAGTTCATATTTATTTAGAAACAACAATACTGATGTTTTAACTCAGAAAGAGTTCAGAGATCAATATTTGGTGGAAAAACCAGGAGGTTTTCAATGGGGTTCAGTGCAGAGGCCTCTTCGTTACTTTCCAGAGCTGAATATACAGTATATAAGAACTTCTGTTTTTAGATTTTTGTAATTCCTTCACTAAAGACTCACCTTCCACCTGATAAACTTCACATTCAGTGAGCTTCAGGTCATTTCCATGCATTTCTGCAGCATTGAAGTTGTAATAATTCCCTGGAGCGCTGTAGGTCACTGGTTGGTTTTGATAGATAAGAGCAAATGCATTTCCGAAAAAAGGACCACAGTTCCCATTCATTATCAGTGCATAAGCAGCATTAGTACAGGGGTATTTCTGGAGTTTTTCACCAGTAAAACTAAAAAGAAAAGCCTGGTTATCATTCACCCACTGTCTAGACTGACTGAACGGTTGTTTGGTGAAGCCTCCAAACACATAACCAGTGGTATTGTAGCCCACAGACACAGTGGGCGCCTGGTTGTCACATCTCTGGTGGAAGGCGGCAGCAGTAAAGCCGTGGACAGAGGCTTTATAGAGCAGCTTCAGTCTGACTTTTCCCAGCTCAGAGCAGATGGTTTTCTTCTGGTTCCTGGAGAGCTGTGGGTTCAGAGCAGCCATCTCAACCTCTAGAGCAAACTCAAGTTTAATCTGCAACATAAACACACAAATTACATCAAAACAAAATGAATAAAATGGGTTTCAGTATGTGTTATGAATTTATACTTTAGTGCTATATATGGGAGTGATTACCAACATGTCATACATCAACGTGCATCTGTATGCTCTTAAAATAATCACGTTTCCTTTGAACGCCAGCTTTATGTCTTACTTCCTATCCTTTCAGAGCAATAAGTTTCGTTTTCCTGGCTGCCTGACTGAAACACCTCACATAAAAACAACAATAACTTAATAAATATATATTAGGGAGCTGGAGAATAAATTGTCAAATTTAGACATGAGGATAAACAGACATTAGGATAAACATTACAGCTTAGTGTCTGTTCATCTAGGCCTGTCACAATAACAGATTTTGCTGGGCGATAAATCGTCTCAAAAAATTATTGCGATAAATGATAATATTGTTTGAAGACCTTTTTACATTGATTTAATGGAAATTATGTAATAATACATGTGATTTCCTGCCAAAGATAGATACACTTTACTTTCAAAAGAACACTTAGCACTGGGACTGATACACAAAATAAATAAAACAACCAAAACCACAAATAAAATAGATTCTTAGTTTCCATTAACAATAAATGTACTTGAATAAAAACTAAACAACATAAAACCAAAGTGGAAATAAATACTGCATTCAACCAAAAGAGTGCAGATTATGAAGTCTGTATAGTATATTGCCCTTCAGTAATCATTAGATTTAAATAGAGAAGACATCCGACTGCCTGATGCAATAGTTCAAACTACAGGATTTTTTACCCCATTAGAACGTTCTTCATTCTGAGATTGTCACTAGTGTGTTACGGTAGATCATTGTGCCGCTACGATCTAAAGTCAAGGATTTGCCCAGACTGGGAGCGTGACGCAGCCTGTTGAATGTGACCGGCAGCCAATCAGAAAGCGCGGATTCTCCTCCTGCTTTCTGAGGGGAAACACGGAGGGAATCCCGAACAGCTGACACGGTGCAACCCGAAGTCCAGCAGACACCGGAAACATGAATGTTTATTCAACAGTTCGTGCAAAGAAAATATCAATAACTAGGGGAGGAGTTGGAGCGAAATTTCTACCAGAAAACCCGGTAACTTTTCAGCTGTTCTCCGTTAACGTGACCTAAATAGTTATAATGATTTTCATTCAGTCAGGACTGACACTCGCTACGTGCATTGCAGGTAGATTATAGTAAGAAATTGATTAATGCCTGGTTTCAAAATTAGTGAACTGGACTTATTATTTTGTGTCCATTGTTGGACACAACACGATTTAGATCGAACCGTTATACCGAGGATTTCTGTCGGCTAATGTGTCTCAGGTTTTGATAATGGGCCGACAATCCGCGACTTAAGATGGTGCTGCGCGCGCTGGGCATTACACTAAGGAAATAAGGAAGAGAGAGTTAATGGAGAGTTGAGCCTTTTTTCTTTCAGTGTCATCAACAGCAAGAGAAAAAGGCAGGAAGAAACGATATAGTCGATAATTAAAATGAGGTCGATAGTTTTAATTTATCGTTCGATTAATTGACTTATTGTTTATCGCGACAGGCCTATGTTCATGTTTGATACTGAAGCTTTGGATTGAATTTATGGGTTTAATTTAATAAATCCCACAGGAAGACAGTACATGTGACAGTGGAGCCCGGATTCATGTATACATATATTTATACATATTTAAGCTCAGTCATAGTTTAAGACTCACCTCCTTTATATCCTGCAGATATTTGGTTAGAAGCAGATCAACCAAAGGCTGAGCGCCTTGCTGTTCGCAGAAGAAATGAAACTTAAAAACTCATATTTCCTGTTCTGGCCCCCTAGAGGCCATAATAGGAACTACCTAAACTCGTTTCAGGTAGTTCCCAGAAGAATAAATATTTGTGAAAAGGTTACTGAGGGAGAAATACATCCATTAAAGCAACTGAATATTGTGAAAAAGTCATTGTCCTGCATGAAAATGATCTTTTTGAAAGATGCAGACTTCTTCCTGTCCTCTATTTGAAGACAGCGAAGTTTGAGAGTTGATTTTGAGCCCATCTTTAATTTGGCTCATTTCATTTGAAGAAAAGAAGCTGCCTAATAATTTGACACAACCGTAAAGTGTGATACAGGTAGCCATTTTATCAGTTATTTGTGATTCATCATCTTAGATTTATGTATTTTGCAGAGATAGTTGAGAGCATCTGGATGACGGCGCTGAGCAGCAGGAGGTCAGAGTTCAGGTCCAGCTCCAGTTCCTCTATGAAGTTCCTCACTGGAACAATGCAGGACAGTGGCACGCCGAGTTTAGTGCTGGCCTCCTGCATCTGGATCACACAGCACAAACTCTTCAACTTCAAACAAATAATCTGATGAAACATTTACTTGTGTGAAAACACTCACTATCTCCTTAATGTACACACTCCTATAAACATTGGTCAGATTCTCTTTCACTAAGGGGCAAGCTTCATCGAGTCATGAGTACAACCAGCTGGAAACACAAGCAGATATGAAACCGATGCAGATTTTAAAGATCAGTTGAGATACCTGGCTAACTAAACATGATGAAACTCTGGTCACACACACAACGAAAAGCAGATATTTACAATCACAGCGTAAGACGACTCGACCTGATTTAAAGTCAGTGGCTGACTTTAAATTAGAAAATCTTCCTGTTTTCAGTCAATTAGGCTTATCAAAACTATTTCTATTTGCTAAATGCCAGAATGATGTGAAATATTATTTTATTGTCTTCAAGAGTTAGATGTTGACTCACACTAACATTATACTGATCAACAGCCTAAAAATTATCTGGGGTTTTTCAGCTGTTTGAGGGACATTTTGATGAGCTGGATCCAAAAATCACATTGGTTTTGCTCAATCAGGTCAACTTTCTGAACTATGGAGCAAAATGAGCATCACAATGCATGACTTGTTTTCACATCTGGATCTGTTTCCTGAGAATCTAGGATCAATGGGTGATGAGCAGGAGCAGAGATGAAGGCGTAATGTTCAATTTAAATGTACTTAAGTTAGTGTTTATTATTCAATTTACAGAAACACACTCTGTTGGAAAACTTTTTTGGATGAGAAATATTAACGGAAATGAACTGATCAATTTAGTCAGAAGATCGGATTTCTCTTAATGAAATTAGAATAAAAACTTGACCTGATTGAGAAAAATGGACTTTAACTTTGGTGCAAAATAATCCGGATTCAGTTGAAAAACACAGATAACTTCCAAAAAATATTTATTTTGTATTTTACCTTTAAACAATTTGTGAAATCCCAAATGATGTCATGTTATCAAATTCTGAAGCATCTGAGGTACATGGTATTCTTAAGAGCCTTTTTGGGAAGTCCATAGAACCACTTAGCTTGCAGGTGTAGGAAAACCGATTTTATGTTAAAACGGCCTGCCATACACTGTCACTAAATACTGACTGTTACCCCTCATGGGGTCCAGTACCGCAGTGGTCGAGTCCAGTCCAACTACCCATCTTAATGCTCGCTGATCGCGTCCCATAAATGGCGTCCATTTGCCCGAACCACTTCCAGTGTCTCAGGCTGTTCGGACAGCTGCGCTTCCTGTTCTCCTTGATGGTCCGGTAGTCACTTTTCATTTTCTTCTCGCCATTGCCCGGATGTCCGCTGGTGGCCGTGAGCGGCCATCAGCTGGGAAACCTCTCTGAACGTTTTCTCTTTCCGGGTTTCTCCGTCCAGATCCCTGTGGATCCTTTCCTTCCCCACCAAGCGCGAAAATGTCTGCACCTCGCTGTTGGACCACGGTATCCATGACAACGCTTCCATTGCCGTTGAAGCACAGATGGCGAGTCTGATCCATGAAGGACCGGCTGGAGTGACGAGTTCTGACGTCATGGTTTCTTCCATGGCAAGCCGTTTCAACATACATTATTATGAGGCGTTCCCCATTTCAATGCAGCTTTTTAAAACTGGTTTACAACAAAAAAAAGATCAACAAGCACCTTCACTTTCTACTTCTAATTGTAAATGTTTAGCTATGTGGAAAGTAAGACCAGTTTAGCTCAGAAACAAAAGTAACATGATTCAGTGTGAAATAAAATATTTGACAATACTTACCTTTAAACTACACTTTTTTGTTTCATTAAGTTGAAAGTTTATAGCAGACAGACATGTTTGGCCACTGACAGCCTGGTTCATTTTATTCCCACTAACAGCAAACTGATTGTTTAATTAAGTGAGTATCAATTCAGTTAAAAGTAAAATGTGTTCTTTTTGTTATTTCCCAGACTCAGAGAATCATGTTTCACTGTTTTTAGAATACTTTATTCCATTTGTCCAGGGATCAGTGCTTTACTTACTATAAGTAAGCATTAAAGCATTGAGAAAATTACCGTAATAAATGTATAGTAATTTTTTACTATAAATTACAGTAACCCACAGAATTATACAATAAAGTATAGTAAGCAGTAAATGAATTTAACTTAATTTTGAAATACTATTATTACAAGATTAAGACTAAATCTTTATTTTATGATAAAATGTCTGCATGTCCTTTCATTTGTGAAAACAGTTTAAGAATCAAACCTAATATTTCTGAATTCATCAAAGGAATATTCGTTCACACGTACATAAAGAGTGGTGTATGACTTTGTATTATTCTTCTTTCTGCATCTTTGGCGGCATTTTCAGATGTGACATGCCAACGCAAGGGGGCAGTATTACATTACACATTGATCAAATGAAAATACTTGATGTAAACAAACATCACTTTTAACAAGGCTCTGAAAGGTGTTTTTTTTATTGTATCTGACATTCATGCTTTCATCATATTTTAAAAAAATAAGATAGTATTTACTTGCCAGACTATGATCCTGTTCAATATGACTAATTTCATTTATTTGTAAAAATGTAACCATTTAGTCCCAATGTTTTGTGTGTGGAAAACATAAGACAATCAATTAAAAAAAATTTGTGTGGACAAAATTTTAATGTTTATATTTTATCTGCCCTGTTCATAAAAGAGCAAATGAATGTAACCAACTCAAATATTCCATTTTTAATTTTTATTGTTTAAATACACACAAAAAAAATCAATTCACCATACAAACACTGCATGCTCAGCAAAGGATTAAAGCAACTCCCTGTCAACAGTCACAGGGCAACAATTCAAACATTTTACAAAACAGAAATAGTCTTTCACTATTTTTCTCATATCAAATCTAATTTAATACGGCAAGGCAGAAAACTGATCACTGAAAAGTCTTAATGTATTCCTATTGATCCACAAACATGTATTGGATAAGTAACAACAATACAATGGGTTTCATCCTAGAAATGGGAATACAAAGTTAAAACAAACAAGTACATTCCAATCAAAGTATTGTCAACACCTCAAGTACTTGAGCAATAAAACAGCAAGTAGAAAAACATCGGAATGGACTGAGAAAGACTGAAAACACAAAACTTGTTTCAGGAGACCATTTCAATATTCTCCTCCTTCTTCCTCTCCCTCTCCTTCAATGGAATCTGTTCCGACCTCTTCATAATCCTTCTCCAGAGCAGCCATGTCCTCTCTGGCCTCAGAGAACTCTCCCTCCTCCATGCCCTCACCCACATACCAATGAACGAAGGCCCGCTTGGCGTACATCAGATCAAACTTGTGGTCGAGCCGAGCCCAGGCCTCTGCGATGGCCGTGGTGTTGCTCAACATGCACACAGCCCTCTGGACCTTGGCCATGTCTCCACCAGGAACCACAGTGGGAGGCTGGTAGTTGATGCCCACCTTGAAACCAGTGGGGCACCAGTCCACAAACTGGATGGTGCGCTTGGTTTTGATGTTGGCGATGGCAGCGTTGACGTCTTTGGGCACCACATCTCCACGGTACAAAAGGCAGCAGGCCATGTACTTGCCGTGGCGAGGGTCGCATTTCACCATCTGATTGGCTGGCTCAAAGCAAGCGTTGGTGATTTCAGCTACGGTCAGCTGCTCGTGGTAAGCCTTCTCAGCAGAGATGACGGGGGCATAGGTGACCAGAGGGAAGTGGATACGTGGATAAGGCACCAAGTTGGTCTGGAACTCGGTCAGATCCACGTTGAGCGCGCCATCGAAACGAAGAGAAGCCGTGATGGAGGACACGATCTGACTCATCAGTCTGTTCAGGTTGGTGTAGGTGGGGCGCTCGATGTCCAGGTTGCGACAGCAGATGTCGTAGATGGCCTCATTGTCCACCATGAAGGCACAGTCTGAGTGCTCCAGGGTGGTGTGGGTGGTCAGGATGGAGTTGTAAGGCTCCACCACAGCTGTGGACACCTGCGGAGCCGGGTAGACGGAGAACTCCAGCTTGGATTTCTTGCCGTAGTCGACAGACAGGCGCTCCATCAGCAGGGAGGTGAAACCAGAGCCAGTGCCTCCACCGAAGCTGTGGAAAACCAGGAAACCCTGAAGGCCATTACACTGGTCAGCCTGAACACAGAGAAGGGTTGTCAGAATCCACATCACACAAATTTACTTTGACTTTTTAGTGAGCATATCATCTATGATTTTGAAATTGACTTCATTCCATGATCTTACCAGTTTGCGAATCCTGTCCAAAACAGGATCGATGATCTCCTTTCCGATGGTGTAGTGCCCACGCGCATAATTGTTGGCAGCGTCCTCCTTACCACTGATCAGCTGCTCAGGGTGGAATAGCTGGTGGTAGGTCCCAGTGCGCACCTCATCTATAGAGGGATGGAAAATGAATAGTCACACATTAAATCAACATTAATGAATATTCAAATCCTTGAGGTCAATTGCTTCATTCAATGCTCTCCAGCAAGTGGTTAGACTTACCAATGACAGTGGGCTCCAGGTCCACATACACGGCCCGGGGGACATGCTTTCCAGAACCGGTCTCACTGAAGAAGGTGTTGAAGGAGTCGTCTCCTCTTCCTGCGGTCTTGTCACTCGGCATCAGCCCGTCTGGTTGGATACCATGTTCCAGGCAATACAGCTCCCAGCATGCATTGCCAATCTGGACTCCGGCCTGACCAATATGGATGGAAATACACTCACGCTGGACAGGAAGAAAAGATTCATTTTAATATGGACACAGATAAATCATACCATCTGGCATCAAAGTGGGAAAATAAACCGTTATGAAGCTAACTGAATCAATACAGAAAGAGCTCATCAAAAAACACTCATAACCCTAATCTAATTAAATCAGTCTGATATAAAATATTGGATGAACCGTTTAAAGTTTTATACTTCAAATATTTAGAGCTTTGTCAAAAATCTGCCGTTAGCGGGAACCAAACGTTTACCTTCAACAGAAAGCTGAACGGACCGTTATGTCAGTTGAGGAAACTGTTCTGAGATAACCGAAAACCAGCAAATAAAAAAAAAGGGAGCAGATGGGCCTGTTTCTAAAATTGTTTTTTACTTGTTTGTTTCGTCCCAAAGCATCAAGTTGTCCCAAAAGGGAAGACATTTCAAACTGACTAAATGCGCGCCAAAGTACATCAACCGTTAGGCTAACTGTCAACCAACGACCAACTGCAACTAAGCTAGCGGTTCGTTTGAGGCATATTCACGATTGAAAAAAAGTAATAAAATTTTACTCAGGCCATTTTTAAATAAATTTACATCTACCACTGGGTCGAAAATTTCTGGCCACGACACTCTGGAAAAAAACAATGCCATTTTTGTTCAAATTAGCGCGCACATTAGGAGAGTTAGAGGCAGTTTTCCATTGCCTTTCCTTTCTGAGAAAAATTAAAATAGGGAAAACTGAAATATTCTTACCATTTTACGTTATTTTCTGGACGTGCAAGGACGAAGCAGAAATCTAGAAAGAATAAGATGTTCAGAACAAGGTAAGCTTCGGCAACTGCCATACAACCGTTAGCAGTTGAGGGCATTTGAGTTGACTGGATCATACCATTTTCTGACAGCTGAGGGGTGGTCTTGGTTTTAAGAATTTTTACTTGTCCTAACATTAATACAAATTAATAAGATGATAAAAACAATGAAAATTATTTATCAAGGAAAGTAAATATAATTAGTGATCGTTGTGAATTCACAGTAGATAAATAAATAATTACTTGAATTCCCCTTCCTTATTTTCCAGATGGTCACGCTCACAACTAAGGCGCTGTTCCCAATCGAATCCAGTAGGTGGCGGAAATGCACCTTTACGCTGATCTCCAACTAAAATATATCAACTTCACTTGTTACTTCTAATTTTATATTTGCTGTGTGAAAGGTAACCCCATTTTAATTCATAAACAACATTAATGTGACTAAAATTTAGTCACGGTAATTTAATTAATGTGAAATTAATTACTTTTGAATACATATCTTTACATTCCACTTCCTTAGTTAAGTTGAAAGTGTTGTGTGTCCTGGCTTCCAAACATAACAAAAAGTCTCTAAGATACAAACATTCAGTCAAATGCACCCAGCTGTGCTATATATAAAAAACAAATGTATTTTTATCTATCCTGTTCTGAATAAGCTGATGTTTCAATATTCCTGAATTCACCTCAAACAGAACTGCAACCAGAAGCTGGATCACATAAAAATGATGTATTCTAAAATTATTTTTAATGTTCTACACAAGAACACAAAGGTGAATTATACCTCGTAATAAAACAGCTGCATGGGGCATCGGGATGTCAACATCTCCACAAACATAGAAAGTCTTTATACTGAGACAAAAAGTCATCCGCACCATTTAGAAAAAATAAAACAAATCATTCAGTAAAAAAAAACAAGCACATCCATCACAAAATACACAAACAATTCTTCCAATATTTTAAAAAGCCTGAGGTTGATCTAATATCCCTATATTGCAGTTGACAGAAATCTTACTATTAAGTTATTTGATACAGCCAAGCAGCACATAAATGTGTTCATGAAGTTCCTCAGCAAGGCATGAAAAGTTGGAATGTTGCTTTTGACAAACATTTGTGCAGACATCCATCTTGGAAATCTGAGGATGATTCTGAAAGCATCCTGATGGGATTTTGCAGTTTCTTCATTGTAGCTTACACCACAGGTGAGCCTGTATGATTTTGTATTATGTTTTAAATTATTTGTTGTTGATGTAATTTTGGGATGAAGTAACATAATTTGGCATCCAAACGCACTGACATTCGCCACAAGTGGGCAGGATTACATTATAGCATGATCAAATGCACATATTTGAAGTAAACAATCACTTTTAACAAGACGATCAATGTTTTCATTCACTGGGTGAGAAAATGATTCCTAAATATTGTATGATATACTTGTAGGTTTTTATACATTTTGAAGCAATACCAAAAGCAAAATAAAAAAAATAACATTTCCAATGGTAAGTTCATAACTGATGATTATTATAAACTTCTTTCTTTATCTGTTGAGTCAGAGCTCATCCCAGTCAGAAACTAATATGTTTTGTCATTGACTATTAGATTTTTCTCAAATTTTTACTTGAAGGCAAAATGGCCAGAGAAAAAACATCAGAACAGAAAAAGACTTAAAACACAGAACTAGTTTTAGGAGACCATTTTAATATTCTCCTCCTTCTTCATCTCCCTCTCCTTCAATAGAATCTGTTCCGACCTCTTCATAATCCTTCTCCAGAGCAGCCATGTCCTCTCTGGCCTCAGAGAACTCTCCCTCCTCCATGCCCTCACCCACATACCAATGAACGAAGGCCCGCTTGGCGTACATCAGATCAAACTTGTGGTCGAGCCGAGCCCAGGCCTCTGCAACGGCTGTGGTGTTGCTCAACATGCACACAGCCCTCTGGACCTTGGCTATATCTCCACCAGGAACCACAGTGGGAGGCTGGTAGTTGATGCCCACCTTGAAACCAGTGGGGCACCAGTCCACAAACTGGATCCCACGTTTAGTTTTGATGTTGGCGATGGCAGCGTTGACGTCTTTGGGCACCACATCTCCACGGTACAAAAGGCAGCAGGCCATGTACTTGCCGTGGCGAGGGTCGCATTTCACCATCTGATTGGCTGGCTCAAAGCAAGCGTTCGTGATTTCAGATACGGTCATCTGTTCATGGTAAGCCTTCTCAGCAGAGATGACAGGCGCATAAGTGGCCAGAGGGAAGTGGATACGTGGATAAGGCACCAAGTTGGTCTGGAACTCGGCCAGATCCACATTAAGCGCGCCATCGAAACGAAGAGAAGCCGTGATGGAGGACACGATCTGACTCATCAGTCTGTTCAGGTTGGTGTAGGTGGGGCGCTCGATGTCCAGGTTGCGACAGCAGATGTCGTAGATGGCCTCATTGTCCACCATGAAGGCACAGTCTGAGTGCTCCAGGGTGGTGTGGGTGGTCAGGATGGAGTTGTAAGGCTCCACCACGGCTGTGGACACCTGCGGAGCCGGGTAGATGGAGAACTCCAGCTTGGATTTCTTGCCGTAGTCGACAGACAGGCGCTCCATCAGCAGGGAGGTGAAACCAGAGCCAGTGCCTCCACCGAAGCTGTGGAAAACCAGGAAACCCTGAAGGCCATTACACTGGTCAGCCTGAACACAGAGAAGGGTTGTCAGAATCCACATCACACAAATTTACTCCGTCTTTTCAGATAATTTGAAATTGACTTCATTCCATGATCTTACCAGTTTGCGAAGCCTATCCAATACAGGATCGATGATTTCCTTTCCAATAGTGTAGTGCCCACGCGCATAATTATTAGCAGCATCCTCTTTACCATTAATCAACTGCTCAGGGTGGAATAGCTGGTGGTAGGTCCCAGAGCGCACCTCATCTGTAGAGGGATGGAAAATGAATAGTCACACATCAAATAAACTGAACTGAACTAAATCCAATGCTCTCCAGCAAGTGGTTAGACTTACCAATGACAGTGGGCTCCAGGTCTACAAACACAGCCCGGGGAACATGCTTTCCTGAACCAGTCTCACTGAAGAAAGTGTTGAAAGAGTCGTCTCCTCTTCCCACTGTCTTGTCACTCGGCATCAGCCCGTCTGGCTGGATGCCATGTTCCAGGCAATACAGCTCCCAGCATGCATTGCCAATCTGGATGCCGGCCTGACCAACATGAACTGAGATGCACTCACGCTGGACAGAAAGAAAAGATACATTTTAATCTGGGACACAGATAAAACATGTCATCCTGAATCAGAGTGCTCTAAGATGGACTATTATAAAGCTAATTGATTGATACAAAGGGCACATCAACAAATAATGACTACCTAGACAGCCTGTGATCCTCCCCATCCCAATAAAATCATCTAGTTACACTGATTTGATGAACAAAATGGCAGCAGATTGGTGCTGCTGCAGTAAGTTGGCAAATATAAACAAAATGTGGTTGTGAAAGAATGAAGGACTTCATTCTGAATTCCCCGTTGCCTTGGTAACCAAATGTTTGTCTTTAATAACAGAAAGATGAGTTGACCGTTACATCAGTTGAAATAACTTCTCTCCGTTAAACGGTCAATAGTAAACAAAAAGGGAACCCTACGCCAGTTTTTGGTAAAAACATGTATTTTTTTTTTCACACGCATAGATACATGCATCAATGTGTTCCGGATAGGAAGACATATTTGACAAATATTAACTGCTTACCAAAGTCCTTTAACAGTCACTAAGGTAACTGTCAACTAACGGCTAACTGCCACCGAGTTAGCAGTTGGTTCACTGGTTTGAGTCAGTAAATAGAAAGAAAAACTATCCCTCTAAATATTTTCAAATGAATTTACATTTACAACAAGGCTGGAAATATCTACCCGTAAAAACTTGGATAATAAATTGCACTTTATGTTTAAATCAGCGAACAAATTCGAAGAGCTAAAGTCATCCCAGTCCCGGATTCCCTTTCTGAGAAAAGTTCAAATGAAGAAAGTTGAAATATTCTTACCATTTTTCTTTATTTTTCGGATATTCGAGGACAATGCAGAAATCTATTAACGAGTAGATTAAGAGGAGGTTTGGCCTTCTACGTAACTACAATAAATACAAAATCCGTTTGTTGCTGTGAGCATTTGAGCTGGTTGGATCATACCATTTTATGACAGCTGAGGGGTGGTCGTAGTTTTAATCATTTTTACTTGTCCTAACATTAATATACATTAATATGATAATAATAACAATGATAATTATTTATTAAACTAAGTAAATATAATCTATGAATGTTGTGAATTCACAGTAAATAAATGAATAAATAATAATAATATAACTGTATGAACCCCCCTACATATTTTCGAGATGGTCACTCTCCCACTGCAAAGCCGTTGATTCCAATCCGATTCAGTAGATGGCAGTAATGCACGGTTACGTTGGTTTACAAGCAAAAAGCATCAACAGAAAACGCTGACGTGATTCAGAGCGAAAGAAATGATTTCATCTTTAAACTTCACTTTTTGGCTTTATTAAATTGAACGTTTTGATCACTGAGAACAATGTGCGTGTTTTAATTCTGCTAACAGTAAACTGATAATATAATTATATTAATATAAATTAAATAAAAAAGAAAGATATTTTGTTGTTTTTTTACAAAGTCAATGAGTTTTTATTTATTTGATTCTTGTGGATATACTAGAATCTACATATTCTTTGTAGATATATGAGATATTTGTTCTAAAATTGTTGATTAAAGTAAACATTTTCTGTGCTTTAATGTCATTCGTTTCTGCGTGTACTGAAATGTTCTTCAGTAAAGTCACCCTCCTTTCTTCAAATCAACTTACTGCAGCAGCACCAATCTGCTGGTAAATAGACGTTTTGGGCCTTTTTAGTGCCTTAAAAGCACCGAGTCCTTCTGCTTATTCAGCGTAATATAATATAAATAACATGTTGGAATAAATAATTCAAAACCTCTAGTATAGACTGAAATTATAGCGAACCTTATTTTGCTTTTATTGTTGGAAAACAGGAACTTTTAAACGAAAGAATCTGTCGGTGTTTACATGCCTTAGTCAACATTAGCTTGTCAATTTGGCGCCATTTGACCAAACTGGAGCGCAGGCCCCGCCCCTTTAATGTTACCAGTCACGTGTTTAGGTTTCAGTTGCTGGTTGGTGGATTTACCCGTCTCTGAGTGACTCATTCAACAGTCAGTCCACACTGCGAGACAGGAAGTCACTGCAGCACATAAAGTCTTAGCTTCAAAGTAAAAGCACATTCAGCATTAAAATACATAGAAAATTAAACAAAGACAATAAACTTAACTGAACATCATCAGATCGTTTCTGAAATCACCACAAAAGCGAATTAAAATTATTTGGCACGAGATTTACAAAGGAATATTTTGGAAATTGTGATACAGCAGATGTAAAATACAAAGCTCTGAGCATCTTTTAGGGAGTTTTACTTATTTATTTTATTTATTGTATTGTCCAAATTGGTATTAACACGGTTTTTAGTTAGAATGAAAGCAGACTTTCACTGGAGATATTTGAATTTCAATAAATGCATTTTTGAACAAGGTTTACTTGTTAGACCGTCCGTCTGAAAAGCCATCCATTGATCATCCATCCATTCATCAGCAATGGTGAGAACTCATTGAGAAAAAGAACAAGTTCCATCAAAAATGTTTAAAATCACTAAAGGAACCATGTTTATCTTCTCATATCTGCTCCTCCAAGGATAGATAACTAAAGAATTAACTCACTCACACAAACTGTCTGTTTTGAGTGAATGACATATTACATTTACGTTTTTCATTCATGTAACTCAGTAACTCATAAATTGACATGTCCTCCTTAGAGGTACCAGCAGAGTAAAAAATAAAATAAAAATGCATCATGTTAGTCATGATTTAAGTTTACTTTTGTAACTTTTACAAATAAAAGTATTTCTGAGTATTTCCAGAAATACTCAGAAAAAATACAGTGAAAAATTAATAACAGTCTAGGTTTACTAACAAAATAAATACAAATTCTCAAGTTAAATCCCATGTTATTAATTATATTCAGTCATTTTCTGCCCATCATAAACAAATACATAGTTCCTACATCAGGACTTAACCTTTGCCTTTGACTTGATACGAAACTGCTTTTATTTTGAAATTCGAAATCCAGCACTTCGTTTCGCAGTTCACGTAACTTGATATTAGAGCTGAGAAGTGGGAGGCTTTTTTTCATGCTTCTCCTCCCAAACTTTCCTTACCTTCTCTGAAAGTTATGACAAACCTCAGTGTGGCTGGTCGGAGACGCGCCAGGAGGTAAGCAGCGAGCCGCCCTGTGCTTCACTTTCTGCACTGCTTTGCTTTTATCAGGTCATCATTTCCAAACAAGCTGATTATAGTCAGGGATTGCTGCAGGAAGGCCACAGAAGTTAATGCTCCTGTAATATTTTGCAGTCATTTATCTTACTGTACTATGTTTTACTCTGATTGATAACATGTTTTCACTTTGTGATACATTTTGTTTTTGAGTATCTCAATGCCATCTTTGTGGGTATTAATGGTGATATGTTGACTTACCACCATCTAATAACTGCTTGATAACCCACCCTCTTGATCCCCCCCTGTTATTTCCACATTTATTTATTCTCTATCTTAAATAGTATTTCAGCAATTAAAAAGAGTTGTGTTTGGCCTGGAAAAGTCTTTTGTAGTCTATAATTACATATTTAGCCACAGAGTGGGACATCTTAGTTTTTAGCAGATTTAAACCCATTCTGTTACTTTTGATTTCTTTTTATTCTGTAGTTTTAGCCTCAAATCAAGTTAAACTCTTTAGTTTTTTCCTGCTGAAAGGTCATTGAAGCTTACGTCTTTTGAGTGAATGAATGTAAAGTAAATGCAGTGCAGATTTGGAGTAAACATCCTTTTTTTTCAATCACTGTTGTGGGTGAGGCAGTTTCATGGGACGGAAATCCCCCTCTGCTCCCACTGTTGCCGGAGTTGTTAAACATCCTCAAAGTTTTCTGGCTGATCTCCTGTCTGTTATTATGGAGAGCATCGTGTTCCCTTATGTCCCATTCTGAGAACCTACAGAGCTGCAGCCCATCTGCTCATCACTGGGATGAATAATGTTGGTCTTTTAAATGATGCCTTTGAACAGTTCTTTTTTTTATGGATGAACTCTAATCCACACAAGGTCTAAACCAGCGACTAAATGCCATCTAAACATCCCATCAAGCTCTTCTGAGGCCTGGCCTCAAATGTATAGACAAACTCTCATTGATGTTCCTCGGAAAGTTGCACAGGTGCCACGCTCTTTTCGAAGCCATGAGTAATTTCTTTGCCAAAATATTTACTAGATAACAGACCACTTAGAAACCATTCAAGTTAGAGGACAAGAAGGAATATTGTTTATTGTCACAAAGTGGGGAAATTCTGATGCAATAGCTTCAAAGTGGCAGGCAATCAAGGCATGTAGAAGAAAATGCAAATATAAGTAATATACTACTGTACAATTATGGAAAAACTAATAACTGCACATTAAACAGCTGTTGAGTTTTTTAGTGTTGGTTATAGAGTCTACCAACTGCTGGCAGGAAGGATATATGATGAAACTCCTTTGTGCAGTTAGGATGCACTGAAGGAGGTTGATTTACAATGGACTCAATGTAAATCAATGAGTCCATTGATTTACAATGAGTAAATCACTGAACCTTGAACATTGTTTAAGGGGCAGTGTTAGTGTTCTAAATTTGCTCAAATTGTAACTTTTTAATCCAAATCTGCTCCTCTTAGATAAAATCAAGATATTTAGGATCTCCCAAAACAGCCAACGAACCATCAAGGCTCAAACCTGATGTTAACTCAGTGATACTGGAAGACCAGCATCACTGGCCACAGTAACAACAGTTCAACACCAAGCTGGGGGAGAACATCCCACACAATACCTCCACCCACCTTCCTCAACAACATTGTTTACTGTGGATAACTTCTGGTTCCTAAGAACCACCTTTTCTTTGGACTTCCTGAGGTATAAACACTGTACTTCCTGTAGCAACTGAAGGAGTACAACCTCCCACAGACGTTGCTGATCATCTTTTACACAGGAATTAGTCGATCTGTCCTGTTCGTCCATCACGGTGTTTTCGTTGAGCCACAAAACATGACAGTGCCAAACTGTAACCAACAAGTAGATCAGGAGAGAGGTTGCTGACGTTTCCTCCATCCAGGAGTTGTACATTTCAGGAAATGGGCAGCTAGCATCTCTGCAGACCACACACATCCTGGACACAGAATTTTACCTTTCGGTCAGCGCTGCTGGTTATTTTCAAAACCAGCCACCACTGAGACAGTTTCTCCCCACAGGTTGTCTCTTTCATGAACCCTAAGTAGTCACCTATTCTGTGAAAGAAAATATTTTTGCACAATCACAATACTTCTTTTCTTTATGCTTTATCCCTATTTCATGTCCGTCAAAGTTTCTACTTTTATACCTGATGTCTGCTGTGAGTGCTTGGAAACCTACAAGTTCTAGTTTCTACACATAATCTCTGCCAATAAAGTTGATTCTGATATAGACTTGGAGATTATTAATCGAAAAAAGAGACATGTAGTCTAACATTAGAAGAAGTCAAATGTCTTCTGGAGAAAAGTTTTACGGTTTGATGAGACAGTTTGGCCAGAATGACAAGAACTATTTGAAGTTGTCACAGTGAGGCTTTCAAATGGATGGTGGCATCCTGCTGTGAGATTGATTTGGTGTTTCTGTTGCTTTGCATGAAGTTGTTAGAGGGGAAAAAAAAAGATTTTGCCCACTGGAATTTAAATCTGATGGTTTCTGGGTCAGACCCAATATACCAAACCTGTTGGAAAAAATATGAGCTATGCTTGAAAGACGAGTTGTGGTCGGAAAACAAACTGATTCTGATTTCTTTTTAACAATCGTACCAAGAACTGTGGTTGAATATCCAGTCAGAGTTATAAGCTACTTATTGATGGCGACAGAAAAGTTTCTAGTTCCATTCTTAAAATCCATAAATAAAAAACCCGCAGTATGATATTGATAATTGAGTGTGAACTTCTGGCTGGTGATGCTGTAAAGTAGAATATAATTCAGTTTAACCAGAAGAGGCTGGCAGCTAAACCTGAAGCTGCTTGGTGTCCTTTGCTTGACACAAAGTGTTGAAGTGGCATTTCTTCATCATCAGCTTTTGAACAATGATGATGATGATGATGATGATGATGATGATGATGATGATGATGATGAAGAAGAAGAAGATGGATAGCCTGCAGGCACAGAAACCTCTGCTGCGTTTTAAATGCAAGCATCCTGCATGGTTGCGTTGGTGTGGGCGTGCTGGATGAATACTAGTGTGACAGTGAAATATTACGTTGAAAGTAGTATTTATAACAGCACATCCATAAATTTGTGCTGTTTTTCTGAAAACAGGATGTTACAACTCTCATGATAATTCATGCGCTGTAGTCATATCAGCATTATCTCCTCAGCTTGTTTTAAAGGGGCAGCATTATGTGAAATCAACTCTTTTAGCTTTAGATGGTGTTATAATGTTATTCCTTCACCAAAAACATACTTGGTGTTTTGCCTTGGATTTTTTTATGCACGTTGAACCCTTGAATCTCCCTTGGCAACCATTTAGCTGTGGAAAACCTGTCTCGCCTTCGAGAAGCAGCTTCTCCTTGGAGCATGACTCCCTCACTCGGCTCCTTCAGACTAGTCAGCAGAAATTAGCAAACACCTGGTAGAACTGCTGATCCCATCATACAAGCTACTTTTCATTGAAATGCAGGTAAAACATTTAAAGCATTAAATTACGAAGTCCTATTTCTTTTAAGTCATATTTCACGGAAGGTAACATGGCTACTTGATTGTGCTATAAAATGGCACTCTACCTGAACATGATGTGTTAATTTACAAGAATTTAGAAATATTCAGTCTGTTGCTGAAAGAACTCTAAAAGCATAAAATTAACTTCAATTCTGATAAAGACCAAATTGATTTGGCACAGTGTTGATTTAACAGTAATCAGCAATAGGTGGTGGAGGGGTTTCATTGGTAATTATGCCCTAAAAAGCTGGAAAAACCCGAGTGACTGGAACTTACTCTGGAGTTTTAACAGTAAGAGTAGTGCAACAGAACAATTTAGTGGTTTTGTAGCTTTTTGAAAATTCCTCACATCTTGATGCCATTAACCAGCCCGTGCTGAAAAGGAAAAATATATATTTCACTAAGTTTCTTTTTTGTGCTTACACTCTAAATCTGCTTTAAGTCCAGCGAAGGTCAACAAATGGGATGACTTCAGTTTTTTTTTTTATCCCTTGAAATATTGTGGTGGAAAAATCTCCCTGGAGAAATTTGGCTATTTAGACGTTTACAGTCATTTACTAACTCAGGATTTTTTGATGAAGACTTTATTATTGGAGCCCTGGGGGGGAAAACGACTGCTTCGCTGTCAAAAAGCGAAGTTAACTGTGGTCTGTATAAGCCAAAGAGTTGAACTTTAATTAAACTTCTCTCTCGCACTGGTTTAAATAATTTATCCCTAAACATTTCTCATGTTTGCCAAATACCTCAACGATTGAATGTCTCCATTCAGAAATGATCAGTTTGTCACAATGATTTTTCTTTGCCTTTGAAGAAAAAGAAAACATTTAAAATTGAAGATATTTTTGGATTAGAGATTTGAGGAAAATCATCCACATGTTAAGCTATTAGCAGCTTTCTGAAGCTCACTCTCGGGAAACTGTCTTCCTGCAACAGGACTCTGTGGTTTGACTTACTGCTGCCGCCTCAAAAATAGCTTCCCTGAAAGTTTAGTCTGAGGTGTCTGCAGGTCAAAGCTACAAACATTTTCTAATTTTGTAATGAGAACCTCTGCCATCTTCCTGCTTCAGGCATTTTCAGCTTATTTACACCTCAGAGTTGATGGAGGACAGTTTATTTAATAAGGGCAAAATCAAATCTGAGACTGCGCTCGTGAGTCCTGTAGCTTGATAAGCTGCATGCCGTCGTATTTTTAGCTTTATTACAAGTGGTTTTAATTTTAGCAGGTCTGAGAGCCGGTCTGTGCACTGCTGTGACATGATGCAGTGAGGACAGAGAGAGCTGGAGTGTCAGGAGCGAAATAAATGTTTTTACAAGAAGAGGCTGCACACTGGTCAGATCTGGAGTGAAAACTGGAGCCTTTCTTACTGACATCCGAAATATTAGGATCTCAGACCTGATATTTTGGAGACCCAAGTGCAGCTTGATAAATTTATATTTAGATATTAATTCGATAAATATCAGTTCATAATCATGGCCAAAGTTTAATATTCAAACTTTGTAATGTTTATTCATCCCATCTAGCAGCTTGAGGTTTATTTGCAAAATAAATAAGCCACACCTCTATTATTGAACTCCATTTTATTCAACATGTGGGAGCATTTAAAAGAGCTTAAGATTGAAAATAAGTTTTCTCTGTACACTGTGTGCACAATCATTTTGACCATATTATAATTTTTAGGTGTATTTTCTAACTCTAAGCTGGATAAACTTGATAAACAGCAGGATTAAATCCATGACCAGCTCTATGACAGCTTTATTCTGACAGCTTCAAACTGAAAAAACAGAACGACTTTGCTGTAATGACGTGAGCCTTCCTGTTATCTGCTGAAATTCTTGCTTTCTGGAACACTGAGGAAACCTCATCCTGAGACTTTGTTGTAATTTAATATGTTTATTGATGGAAATAGGATTAAATTTTATCTTTTACATTTTGAAAAACTATTTTGAATCACTTTTAAATCATGCTTTTAACCTCTAACACAAATCTTAATAATAAAAAGTCATTTTTTTAACTTATTTCTCATTATTGTACATATAGAGATACCAAAAAGTGATCGGATTTGAGAAGATAAAATAAATAGCATTATTTATTTTATAAATAATGCTGCTCTTGCCTTTGGCCTGATTGTTGAGGAGAATTGAACAAATCAGCTTATAGATTGTGTCACTGATAAGTTTTGTGGTGATCAATACATTATTACTATTTTGAAGAATGTAGATGGAATTAAACTCATCATTTGTTTTATATTCTAAAAATAAAACATTAAGGTGCAAAGTAATTAAACAGATTTCTGTGTAGCTGCATTTTGGGAACCTGCTCAGTTTTTGTTGGTTATTTATTAGCACAGAAAGCACGTCTGTTGGTCATAAGTTGATTTGTTTTGGCATCATGAGTGAATTAAATGCCATTAGGAGTTCATGTTTGAATCATTTGCAAAGGCAGTGATTTTTATAATGCATTCAATTTTTTGAAATATTGAAAATCAGTTTAATTTTAATCAACTTAACTTGAAGTTTCTTATTGCCACATCTTCTTCGTTTGATAATTGACTTTCACTTTAAAATAAAATCCAATCTGAAGGAATTTATCTTTTGGATTTCATGACCAAGAAGTCACATATTAGTTTAAAGACGACGCATAATCACTGAATTCATGAAAACATTTGCAGCTTGGCAAAGTAGTTGATATCACTGCAATATGGTTGTTTATGATTAAAAATAGCGACTTGAGAAGTGATAAACCTACATTCTTCCTATTTTTCTTTCTTACAATTTCCTAATTGTTTTATGAGTTTAGGTGATTTTTCATGATAGGATTTTTGTTGAAGGAAAATGTAAATCAAGTTCATGCATCCATACGTCTATATGTATAATTTACATTCAACGTTTAAACGAAAGCCTGAGGTTTCAAACCTTGGCCTCATGACTCACCAAATTTAATATAAACAGTCTTTAGTGATTGCAATATTACACACACTGATGTTGTGATCTATTTCTTCTAAAAGTGTGCAAACAAGCACATCAGTATTAAGGAATTATTTACCTGAAACAAGATCCTCTGTCTTGCTAAAAAGGTCCTTGTAGGAAAGTTTTGTCTTATTTCATGTGTGCTATGATATTTCTACTAGAAACTAGACCAAAAGTACTTTGTTAGATTTTGTGTTTTTGCAGTGAAGAGTTGCTGAACAGAGCAAGACATCAAGACAGTGTGTTCTCATAAGATGATCTGCTTTTTACTGTCCTGATTTTAAAAACAACAGGATGAAAATGGCTCCCATCAGCTGCTGCTGCTGCTGCTGGGACGCCATGGGAAACCAGGAGAAATCTGCCCTCTGATCACAGGATGGGAAAAGGTCAAACTGAATCTCATGACATGCTTGCTAAGCAAAGCACTTCAAAAAATGTTTTTTAGGCTACTATGATGCCTGAAAAATTTTGCTGATAGGTGAAATCATTTCAGGCTCCAGAACAAAGCCCATCAACACAGAGGTTATTATTGCATTTGTGCAATAATAAATGTTTGTTGCAGAAATGCTTTTCTGTCGAATGTTGTCCTCACGTCCCATAAAAAGGCCTAACGAGCCTCTCAGTTCCTGCAGTGGCCTAAATGGACAAAACTGTCTTTATGTCTCATTTTGAAGTTCCTGTTTACCCTTCAACCTGTAATTTACTGACTTCTTAGTTTTCCCCCTTTTTATTTTTTGCATTTACATTGAGTTGGAAATTCATCTCATAGTAAGTGACAGGAAGTCCTCTGCAAAAGTCTCAAGTCATCTCACATTTCTTTACATTTTGCTTCCACATTGACTGAGTTGTGTAATATCTTGTCCAGAGGTCTTGAACTTTTGCTGCTTTTTCATTTACTTTTCATCCAGCCAGTAGCTTTTCCACAACAGAGCATAAAAAATGTATCATTTGGTTGATGTATTTAAAGTTTTTATTAATAGGTTTTTATATGAAGCCTTCTTTAAAAGTTAATAATAAGTTCTTTGGAAGGAAAATGTAATAAGACGATAAATCACTTCAGAAGTACGAAGCTCTGCACAGTTTAGTTCAGGAAGTTTCATTTCCCAGTTAAAA
Source organism: Poeciliopsis gracilis (assembly GCA_911649635.1). NCBI lineage: Eukaryota > Metazoa > Chordata > Actinopteri > Cyprinodontiformes > Poeciliidae > Poeciliopsis > Poeciliopsis gracilis. The sequence goes on along the minus strand of CAJVRI010001524.1, from coordinate 360,360 downwards.
TATCCAATATATTGGGAGATTTATAGAAGTTTGTCTGTAAACTTTTCAAAATAACCTGGAAAAAAACCTCAAATCAGTTAAACCTTCAACATCCAGTTCACTTAGTTTGTCTGTTATCGTCGCTCGTTTCATCCTCTGGTATTTAATCACCTGTCAATACCAGGCCTGTCATGTTCTGGTTGAAACGGCTGAGCTCCTTGCAGAAAACACCTTCTACACTGAAGCTGTGCTGATTCCTCAATCAGAAAATACGTCTGACTGGACGAAAATACTTCAGGATCCATGTATTTTGATTGTACTGACTTCATTCATAAATCAAAAATAATTTATGCTTTTACAACTTATACTCTGAAATTGAAGAAAGTAAATAAATGTACAAAAAGTAACAAAAACAGATATTCTAGTACTCAGGCTGGATGGACTGTGCATTGGTCCAAAAACTGGAAACCAATTACTGCAGGTCTTGATTTGTAGAACCTATTTAACAAGTTCAGGGTGAATTTTTTTGTAATTTAAATATCCAGATTAAAATTGTAGAAAAAAAGATTAAAATTGTAGAAAAAAAAAAAAAATCTAGAAATTTTGTTCTAAAAAGTAAACTGTCAGATTTGAAGTGAATCATATTAAGAAAAGTTGCAGTTGTTGTGAAAAAGATAATTATACCAAATATTCATGATATATTAAAGACTAGAGAGCATTCAGTGTGAAAATGTTGACTTCACATTGGTGATTAAAGAAATTGCAGGAATGAACAAGTAAAGGTTTATAATTTAATTTAATTATAATTAAATTTTTGCTTTTTACTAAATGGTGAAGAAGGCTGCATCTTTAGTTCACCAGTGAATTATTTAAAATGATCTCACTGAGTAAAAACAAGAATTTCAATTGCAAAACAGTTTAGTTGAAAACAAAAATTAGTAATGATTTCAGGCTGCCTGAAAATCTTGGAGTAAACCTTGCGACATTCATATGTCCAATTAAACTTTGTCATGCCTGGCAGACTTCAAATCACATTTTGCAGTGAATACAGGAGCAATTACAAGCCCCAATCCAAAGGCTGATTGAACCAGTGCATTCTGGAAAACTGAATTAGAAGCCATAAACATGTATTTTCCACCGGAGCAACTCAGTGGAGATTGAGGTGTGCTTTCCAAGAGATACTTCAAAGAGTTATATACCTCCCATGCCTTGTCATTACTCTGACCCGTTCCATCAAACAGAGGCAGAACCAGTGTAATTTCCCCCAGCTAAGGAGATGACACGATAACAGATGCATACAACATCTCAGTTATTTCTGGGCATGAAACTGACTGACATCTGTTCTTGTTCTGTAGTTGTGACAATAAAACATCTGGAGCGTCTAGTAGTTGATGTTACGAAGGAGACAAATGGGTCACAGTCTCCTCTTAAAATACAAATGCATGAAGCAGATATCTAGGTCAGCTCCGAACCACGTTTAGAAAGGCCTTCAGCTCATTCTGCTTATTTACACAGCCAGAAAACCCAGAGTGGAGGTGACTGGAGAAGAAGGAAAGGAGACAAATTAGATTTGAATAATAGGATTTATAGTAAATATAAACTATGACAGTTCAGGTTGTCATGTTGGGGAAGACAGTATTGTTTATCTGGTTCCCATTTTCACATGAACTGACAGCAAACTGAGAAAAATTTGTGAGCGCTCTCAAATAGCCGAGTTTATTAATCTACTCTCTTAAGTTGTTTAAACTTAGTAGAAACATACTTTGGAGCAGTAGCTTCCAAGCCTTTCCATCATGCAAAATACCAGCAGTGGAGATTTCTTGTCCTCTCTATTTCAGGTTTAAATAAACACCACAGTTTTTAGAAATAAAAATATCGTTATTATCCGATTATGAGGGAAATTCCTGTGTAACTGCAGCAAAGTGACAGGCAAATAAACTCACAAAAGAAAGAATATAAAAACATAATAAAGAGTAATGATCCTGTACAGTAGAGGCAAAACTGCAACATAAATACTGGTTGGTTTTAGAGAAATAGAGTTGAAGGAATGTCCAACTGAATTAGTTTAAAAAATGAACAAAGTGTGCATTTGAACATTAGAAGACAGAGTAATTAACTTTTACTGTGCAACAGTAAATCTGTGCATGGAGCAGCATTTATATAAACATTTATTGATTTTGTTGGGAGCAGTGATGTTATAAAGTTTAACATCTGCTGGAGGAAGGCTCTCTTATGATGAGAAATATTCTGTATATCACACACAATTTCACCCTGGAATGTTTGAATTTATTTTACTAAATGACATTATGACAGTTCACACTTTGAAGATCCACTAAAAGGATTGAAATGCTGGTCAGGAATGTCAGAAACGGCACCTTTTCATAAACCATTGATTTCTGGAAGCAAAGCTTCTCTCTGCTCCACAAAGTTCAAGGCAAACTTGGAGTTAAACTGAGGGAGAATCAAATATTTAATGTGTGAGAGATTTTAATAATGCAACAATGTGGCTCTTACTTGGTTGTGGAAACTCAAACTGGTTTTTTGCCCTTTTTCCCCCCAATAGAACCAGTTAAAACCCAGTTATGACCCAAGCTTTGATCTAGCACCACTTTGCTGGAAAAACACTGAAACAAACCCAACATGCCAAGAGTGTAACGACACTCATTAAATTTGTTTTACCGCGTTATGATTATCACACTTTACTTCGTCCAATGATTACAATAAAATGTGCATTTGGCACTCATTTTAAAATTTAATTAGATGTCTGGAGATGATCTCCAGACCCCCCACTTGGTGTTTTACTACCCACAATGGGGATCCGACCCCAAATTTTGGAAACCATGGAAACCACTGCCTTAAGGAATGTTGTGGCGATATTTGGGTTTAATTCCAACTAACCGAGAAGCAGCAGGATAATGTTTCATGTTAAATACACGTAAAAGTACAGTAATCACAACTTCAGCAGTAAAAAACTAAAAGAGCTCAACTTTGCATTTACAGACCGGACATGGAAAGTAAAATGTTTCATTGTAAAAACACCTCAAAACGGTCATTTTTCCTGGAAAAGGGCCTCCGTTTTTCCTTTGATTCAGTCGCTCTGCAGGAGCCACTCTACATCCAAATGGTGCCTCTTCATCCTAAAACTCTCCAAGTGGCTGCTACTTCCTCTCTGACTTTATTGAATTCACTTGGTGACATTTCGGACCTGCACAGACTCTGCATGGACTGCATTGGGGGCCTGATTTTGGAAGAAACAATGAAGCTTCACAAAAACAGTTTGAAAACAGCGCAGCAGCAAAAGAGGCATAATGCCTCATTGTGGGGTCTGAATGTGGCCGATTGTGTTTGCTAGAAGGAAGAAGGAGGAGCGTCAGCATGCATGTGATGTTTAAACTTAACTTGATTGTGATTTTGAAGTTATTTTTTCCTGTTCATATGGAGGAGGAATAGAATATTAGCAATGCGTTGTTGGTTTCTGTTGCAGACGGAAAATGCTGCTGTATCGATGCAGTCCATTTAAAGGTGAAGCTGTTTGAAAGCGTCTATGTGAAAGTGTTTTATCCCACAGCAACGTGACGCGTCATGCGATAGTGGATGGTTTCTGGCTGCTGGATGCCCGCGTGTTTGTGCGCGTGTGTCTTTGTATCGCAGTATTTTTTCAGCGCTCAGCTTTTGCTTGTCTTCTCCTCTGACTTCCTGCTGCCTTCAGGAAGCAGCTTTCAGGATGACCAGTGCGTTTCCTGACAGGACCCCCCCACATCCCCTACTGGGAGACAATGGGAGGTTTCTAGCGGGTGCATGGAGTGATGTTTGTATGGTTGTACTGATGTTGGGGGATTTATTGAGGGAGTTTTAGGCTTTCCTTCAGGAAACAGCAGATTTGTCCCAGCAGCAGAGAGGCCCTCCTGTCTGAGTGAAGACATGAAAACTCCTCACCTGTAGACAATCAGCTTTAGCAGCTGTTTGTTTTGTTTTTACTCAAGTAGAAAACCCTGGTAGATATTTTACATTCAACCAAGAAGTTTATTTCTGATGGGAAACAATTTTAGAGGAGTGCTAATTTAGACAAAAAAGGACAATGAAGTTTCTTCTTCTCTTATTTTCATTTTAAATTAAAGCAGTGAAACACTCATAAAGGCTTCCACTGGTGACTTCAACAACATTTCACACAATGTGCTTCCAGTCTGAGTTCAGAAAGCCTCCTTGTCATCACCCTAATCTTTTGCTCCCTTCACAGATTATCTGTGTGATTCAATAACAGCTCCAGAACGTTTCCTACTTCCAACCAGAAGAAACATGTTGGTAAAATTAAAGCCATGATTTAATAACTCTACCCTGGGGTATGAATAATTTGAGGCTTATCTGTATGTGAAGATTTATCCAGAAGTTTGGATTAGAGTTGGAATAACTGTGAAGGAAAGAATTGAGGGGGCTTGAAACAGTTAAACTCTGCTGTTGTAACAGAAATGACTGACAGGATGGTATGCATTTGGAGCTGGAGGCGTTTTCATGGTTTGGATCCGATTCTGCGAATGTGTGCATGCTGAGGTTTCTGAATGTTTTTTTTTTCTCACGTAAAGCAGTCAGATTGTGAAAGTTTCTGTCAGAGAGAGGATGTTGCCGCTGACTCCCTCCCCTTCTTGTCAGTCACATCGGGTATCCGTCTCTCTCTTTGGCTTTCCTTTCTTGGGGAAAGGGTGGCGTTGGGGATGAGGTCACCGTTTGAAAACATGGCCCCAGTTCTTTCAACAGCACAACATTTCCTCTTCCATGAGTCCAGCTGAATACAGAACAAACCAGTGTCTTCCTTTGCATTGGTGGCACGCCTGTGAGGCTGTGCTGGGACAGCAGGAAACTTCTGCACTTGGCGTCACATGTTCCTCTCAGACTGCAGGGAAAAATGCATGAATACTAATTTGTTCTGTACTTGCCTTGTTTTCACTGGTGTGGCAAGAAGGCACGTTTGCCCTGCTGCTCATTGGGCGAAATGTAAATAGGGACCATTTCACACCAACCTAAAGATGCAGGATGCAACTTTTTTCATATTTGTTTAAACTGTCAGCATGTCGTGACAATTTGAGACATAATCTATATAAAGATCGATCTCCTGAGCTACTTCTGAAGAAATGCACCACCTCAGAACAAAAACAACCAATCAGAGCCTGGAGGCGGGTCTGAGCGCTGTCAGCCAATAAGTGCACACGCTGCTCAACCTTCTAATGGTGGAAAAACAACTTACCATTACAAGAAAAGCTTTTGTGGCCTCTGTGTTGGTCCCACCATAACAATCTGTCTAGATTCTGGAGAAAAAAGATGTTATCTGTGTTGACTGAGACACATTTTGGCCAATATTTACCAATATTACCAATATAACTTCAATGTGTAAGCTATTAAACATTGTGCACATTTACATGGGTTTGAGGCAGGTTGTTTGGGACATAAACACCTGATGGCACCTGGACGCATCAGTCAGCACCAGCCAAATAACGAGGTCTTAAATTATCTAACGGCTACAAACTTGCTCTGCATCATATGACTCAGTACGTTCTCTTAAAAGCCCTGATATTATCCCTACAGGATTACACGAACAGACATGGCTCAAGAAAATTTCCCATTAAAACAGGAACACCTCTTTAGGAAGTCAGGCTGTTGCTCAATAATTTCACCTTTAACCAGATGTGCCGGTGCTTCAATGTGTTCCTGGTTGTCTTAAAAGCTGGCGTTGCTCTGTTTTTCATCTTCGCATTTATGTTGCCATATTAAAATGTTTATTGATGTCAAGATATAAAATAAATTAGGAGCATTTTGTGTAAGTCAAGTGTTTGTATTGTGGTGAATGTGTAAATTTGACTTTGTCCCACAGCATAAGTTAGTTTGTTTTTATTTACTTGTGTTAAATGTGACTTTTTCTTATTTTCCGTATCAGTTACAGACTATAACTTGACATCAAGCAAGGCTGATGCAGCAGTCACTTAAACTCAATGTTTCTGACAATTTTGAGAAAATTAGCAGTGAAATCTGACAAGATGTGGAGAGTCACGTAATTTGGAGTCTAGAGGGCCACATAAAAAGCTACAGTGAGCCAGAATTGGCCCCCGGGCCTCGAGTTTGACACTTGTGGACTAAATGATTAAAGTCACTCACTGATGTGGGACGGTGACCTATTATGCAATCAGTATTTTTCACAAACCCACCAGTGTGGCTGTGTTGATGTCAGGAAAGTTGTTGACTGAACTGTTGATCAATGTTGAGATCAGGACTGTAGGTCATTGAATCCTCTTTATTTCCAAGTTTCTGATAAACGTTGTTGTGTTTTGGTGTCTTTGGTCATTAAGAGCTAAGAAATGGATTTCCATTGGTTGCAGAAATTCATCTTTCTACCTCAGCACTGAGATTACGTCAAATGATGACAGGCGTTGCTTTGTCCAGTGAGCAAAATGCCACTCCACACCATCTCACTACTGCCAACAAAAGCTGTTTAATATTGGTAGAGAGGGTTTGGCAAGTTTTTCATTTAACTCAACTCTCAAAATGTATTTTGCTAACAAATAAGCACCATTTAAAATTAATTAATCAGGGCTTTGCAGCGGTGTAAGATTTATTACCAAGTAGCATTGTTTTAACAAAAAATTAAATTGCCAAACACAAATTTCCTTACTTTTTGTGCTGATTTTGTTTCATTCAGGTTATGGTTTAGCACACATTCTAACCTGTAACATGCAAACATGCTGAAGAGGAATGCAGCTCTGTTTAACACTTCTGTGCTGTCTAGCCGAGTTCTCTAATTTCTGTTTGGTGAGAGATGGTCTGTTTGCTCAATAAATAAGGCTGCTGAGATGTCAGCCATTTTTAAGCATTCGACATGCTGATGTGAGTGAATCTTCATCAGTGCAGACAGAGTACTTTTCATAGTTGTATTAAAAGTTTAGGAAAGTTTTAATTGGGTCATTGCTATGTGATTTCTGAAGCAATGTACTGTCATAAAATAAATACTTTTTATGACATGTCCCAAAAATCTGTGGCAGCCTGGAAATATAAAGATGTATGCTAGAATATCAGATGCGTAGAAATCTGATCGTAAAGTTTTGCTCACTTAAAGCAGCTTATCATCTTATGTCACGGATACATCTTTGAACATCCCAACCAGAATTAGAAATGAAAATTATTTCTTGAAACAAATTTCAATTGATCTTTTTTCTCTCTCGTTTAAATCAGCTAGCATGTGATTAAACTATGGGCTTTTACAAACATTTAATTGTATTGAATTTCCTTGACTGGTGAGTAAAAAAAGGCAAAAACAAATCGGTTATAACAGTATAATTGGTGTCTAGGATTGAAATATTTTCCTCAAAGCCAATGTTGGTGAAATGTTGGCTTCAGAGGAGTGTTGCCCTCTTCCTCAAAACATAATTTCAGAGACTTTTAAATTTAGAGTTAAGTACTGTTAGACACGCTCTTTATGGCCATTTCTGTGATTGTGTTTGTGGTTTGTCTTTATGTGAACCGCTCTTATGTTTGCACTTCTTTTGGTGTGAGCGACTCGACAGCGTGGCTCTCAGCTGGTCAGGACCGGAGGGGGGAGTAAAGAGAAGGAATGCAGCTTCTTCATCCAGTCTGTAATTTGGTGTCATCAAATCGGAGAGAAAAACAACAACACTTGAGTTCAGGCAGAAATGTGTGTGTGTGTGTGTGTGTGTGTGTGTGTGTGTGTGTGTGTGTGTGTGTGTGTGTGTGTGTGTGTGTGTGTGTGTGTGTGAGAGAGAGAGAGAGAGAGCGTGTTTTGAGGGACGTTCTGGGTGAAAAGTAAAGAGAATCATGTGAGAGGAGAAGGGTCGAGACAACGAAGCGAGAAATAAAAGCAGATTAAAGGTTGCTGATGTGGGCAAATAAAAAGATGGAGAAATGAAGAAGGATATGGAGAGCGGAGGGAGGAACGGCTAAATGTTTTTTGTAAAGACAAAGAAATCTAATTTTGCTACAACAGCTTTTATAATCCTGCTCACATTTCAGAAAACTCCCAACACAGTGGGATGTCTGTGTATTTTGTTCTGTTTACGTAACTACTGTGTTCTTGCTGATGACTTTCGTTCATCTATCTCTACTAGAGGAAACATTCCCACAGGACCACCTGCCACCTCCATGCTTGGTCATGTGGATGGTTTTCTGTAGCTGGACTTTTCAGTCATCTTTGAAAACTGAATCCACTTTAGTTCACATAATTAGAAAAAGCTGCAAACTACATTGCAGTTTTGATAAATCTGTATCACAAGGTAGTCAAATTGAGTAATTAAATAATCACAAAGAAAGCAATATTTACACAACAGTGTTGCATAAAAACACTTTTAAAAAATGTGGGGCCTCTTTTCCAGCTTTACTGCCACTTTGTTCACAATTCTTACCTTCACAATCTGCCATTAGCACATTTATCAGTGTGTACACAAGAGTGATTGACAGCGCTAAGACCCTCCTCCTGACTCTGATTGGTTGTTTTTGACTGACTGATGCTTTTCTGAAGCTAGTGGTTGGACCAAAGGATGGAGTTCAACTTTTCTTTTTCAGATTATTTGTCTTGTTCTGTTACAACATGGTGACAATATTAACAAACATTTAAAAAAAAATCCAATTTTATAAAAGTTACTTGCTGCAGTTTTAACTTAAAGCTCAAATCAGCAGACACTGCCCCTCACCTAGCAATGTCATTCTGTCACCTAGCATCCCAAGCTGGTTAGCTGGTTTTACTGTTGTATGAGGTGTACAATGGCTGCTGGAAAAGACAAGTTGTTGATTTACATCCAGAAACCACTTGCTGCATTCTTATTGGTTGTGGAGGAGGCTCTACTTCTGCTTTTCAAAGCTATAGATAGACCACAGACCTTTCCTAACCTGTTCCAGGAAGCATAATGGAGCAAGACGCACTTGGATAAGTATATATGTGTAATATTAGTAAAGTGTGTCTCTAGATACAGTCTGACCTCTGTCGTATACCCACTAGAGATTATCGTAACAAACTGTGTTCGTGCTCTGTTGTAATTTTGGTATAATTTTGGCATCCGACTCCATCTGGAAAAGAACGAAATCGGATTCGATTTTCAGGTCTTGGAAGAAAATTGGAAGAAAAATAACATTAGGAAAAAATACGTTTAGGATAATGAGATAAAATCTTATTAATACTCGGAGGATGTTTCCTCTGGGAAATTAAGATTCTCGCAGTAGGACAGCATCTTACAAACAAACACAAGCATACGGACAAATAAACAGACGAACAGTAGCAGGTTATTGCCAAGTCAACAGTAGACTGAATGGCTAAAGCTTCCTCCCACATTCTGTTGCTCTTTCTCTCCCTGAGCCAGGAGGTGAAAGGTCAGGTGTCACAGGAGACAAAGTGTTTTCTAAGTCTGCGAGTCCTGATCTGGGGAAAGAAAGCGGCTGCTCTACAGATTCCTCTGGTTGCTGATGAGATTATTGAGAATCATTTAAAAAGAAAACCAGAGTCCAGATGCACTAAAACCACAGAACCTAAGACCGACCATCCATCCATTCATCCATTCATCCATCCATCCATCCATCCATCCATCCATCCATCCATCCATCCATCCATCCATCCATCCATCCATCCATCCATCCATCCATCCATCTTTCTTTCTTTCCTTCTTTCCTTCCTTCCATCCTTGGTTTTTGTATGTTCCATATTTAAAGCCTGGCCACTGCTGAAATATCTGCTATTGTTTAGTTTTGTATTTATTCTTTAAAACAAACTAAAGAGAGTAAATAATTTTTGTTTTCATGGGACATTTTTCGGAGGGAACCCAGATGACCGGTTTCGGTTCTATAGCATCAGGTTTCTTGGGCCGGGACATCTGGATGGAAACTGAATGCACACCGGCTGATTGTCATAATTCGAGCCTTATTTTTGTCTTTGGGAACGTTACACAGTGAGAGTTTGCAGCCGTTCCCCGAGGGCTCCTGCTGTGGATTCAGGTAAAAGGTTTCCTGTCTGTGTGAGTGATGGCGGGATTTTCTTTGACAGCAAGAAGTGTGTCTGAGCTAACAAATGATAGATGTGTTCACAGGTTATCAGTGGCTGGTGAGCTACAAGGCCGACAGGCGTGTTTCAACAGCATGTGTTAGGAATGTGCTGCGGGGGCACACGCGTGTGTATGTTTGAAACTAAATAACTGACTGCTTGTATTTGAGGTTTGACTCTTGTCTCCTACAAGGTGCTGCTGCATCTGAGACATTTGATGCAGTCATAGATTACTCTGGTGAAAACCTAAACCAATAAATACGGAGCATATTTTTTTACATGAGCCTTCCCGTTTATGGTTCGGATGATTATTCCACCCATGACCTGTTCTGATCCACGGGTCGTTTTTCCTGACAGCGGCGTTTTGCATACCTCTCGTCTTTGTTTTACAGGGCTGTGTGAAGCAGGAAGGAGGAAACCTCCCTGAGCTCCAGCTGCTTCAATCTCTCATTAAGTGGCTGAGGAAGGTAAACATCCCATAATGTTCTGTTTTCAAGTCTCAATCTGTTACTTTTAGGTTGCCATTTTCCGTGGGCCATATAATTGTAGCAAAATGTGTCATTACTTTCTAGAAACATCTAAGTGATGACTTGTCCCACAAGAAAAGTGTATTTTACATTGAATGACTGTTTGCTTTTAGCCCTTTGTACTTTATAAAGAGCTGCATATCTGCATATCTATATATATTTTAAAATTAAAAAGAAAAAAGCTGCAAACAATGTTTTAAAGTTTGTCTTAGTGTTAAGTGGCTTACTGGTTTTGTTAATAGAAATTTTCTGCCCTGTGTTTTCAGGTTATTATTAGGTTGTTATTTTTAAGCCAGCATTAGTGAATTATCACATAAAATAATTTCTTTCTGTCTGCTTTTCTTCAGCCTGGCACCTTCTGGAGATTTGTGGCACTGAAAGGGTTCCGTCCTGAAAAATGACCCAATCGGTGCAAGTTAATCCAAAGGTGCCTGGTAAGGAGCTACAACTTTAATTTTAATGTACTATTTGTGATTTCATAAATCTGAATGTTTGTGAGACTAATTAAAGAGTTTTGTTTAGTGAGTAAATTATGTTTCAACAATCGTGTCAAATATTTATCCTTCCTCTAAATTTGAAGCTCAAAAATTGTCTGAATTTCTACCGTATTGCTTTGTAAACATTTTCATATTTTGAAAATTTGCTGAAGATAATTAAAAGGTCTGCTTAAATAAAATACTTAATTTTACTGAAGATTAATATAAAACCCTGATAATCCCACAAAAATGAATTGGTGACAAATAAAGAATGAAACAATGGACATATTCTCATCTTATTTTGACTTTTTTCTTGAATGATTTTATTCTCTTAATAGTTTGACATCATTCCTGAAATAATATGACTTCATTCTCATAATATTATTAATTTATTTAGTTATTTTTTCACAGTATGTGCCTAATACTCTGCCATATAAAGCTGACCTGGTTGTGAGCGTAATTGACGGGAGGTTTTTCTTTTTCAGATCTAGGCTCTGCATTCATCTACTCCAGTCAGGAAGAGGCTGACCAGTCGGGCTCTTATTCGGTCCAGACTCCTTATGGCTTCCAGCTCGACCTGGACTTCCTTAAATATGTGGAAGAGATCGAGAGCGGCCACAACCTCCGCCGGGCTCCCCTCAGTTCCCGGCGTCCTGGACGGGGACTGAAGCTTTCCCAGAGGAGTCCAAGCGTTGGGGGACGCACCAGTGGCTGGACATCCACAGAGTCTCTCTCCTCCCCGGTCAGCGAAGACGGGAGGGTTCCTCCTCCCCCGCCGCCGCGCCTTCGCCTCGGGTCGGCGCCCTGCGAGGTTCTTTCCATTTCCCCCATTACTCTCCTCAACGTGCCTCCGCTTTCTGCTGGGGCCAAAGTGCCGCCGCCTCCGCCACAGAGAAACCCAAGAGTGGAGCGGACTCTCCTGGAAACCAGCCGGCGGCTTCAGCAGGAGCAAACCCACCAGCACCAGAACGGTGGGCGCCTCCAGCTCGCAGATCCTCCCAAGCAGCTCACGCCCTCCCTATCTATACCGCCGCTGCAGAACAGCTGGACCAAACCCAGTCCTCAAACCTCGGGGCGAAGCACTCCAGCTGCTGGCACCACGGTAACCCCGATCCCACCCAGCCAGCTGCAGACCGTCAGAGAGCAGATGGCCACTGCCTTGAAGCAGCTGAAGGAGATGGAGGAAAGAGTGAAGGGTGTTCCTGCTCTGGAGAAAGAGCTGGCCAAGCTGCGTGCAGAGAAAGACATGCTCCTGCTGGCCTTGGAGGAGAAGAAAGCAGCCATGGAGGTTTCCCATCAGAAGCGACAGTCTAAAGAGTCTTCCACGCAAACCATGGAGAGCCTCCAATCTGACTACAGCCGAGTGACTTCACCAACCTCAACGGGACATAAAGGTCTTGTCAAATCTGGGGAGCTGAAAAGACTGGCTGAGAAGTTTGAGGGGAAGGAGCTGAAGTCTCCCCCTCCGCCTTTATCTAAAGTTTTACCGCATTCGGCAGAAAAAGAAAAGAAATCTGTTGCTGTTGGGGACGACGTCCCAATGACCTCTGTAGTTTTCTATCACAGGAATGGCGTGAAAGACGCATCTGTGTGCATGGAGGTGAAAGTATGTGACAAAACCACAGAAACAGAAGCTGCAGAGGTTCGTGAGCAGGCGATACAAGTCAGAGCAGGGACGAAGGAGGCTGAAGTCTGGGTTATGGAGTCTCTGCTGGGGCTGACCACAGAGGCGCAGAGGGAGATAGACACCTTACAGGACACTATAAAGTTCCAGCAGGAGTCCATAGTAGCTTTAGAAAGCCGCCTTAGTGTAGCTGACAAAGACCTTGATAACCTGAGAGCTCAGATTGATGAAAGAACCTCTAAAGTCACGGCTGAGAAAGGAGCGCTAGCAAAACCCGACATGAGAAACGCCCAGGTAGAGACTTTAGCTCCCGTATTAAAGCATACCGCCACCTTGTGCCATCCAGAGGTGACGCACGTCTGTGTCGGCGAAGACTTAGGCGCAGATCAAACCGAGCAGGGAACACAAACCGATGCAACACCACAGCCAGAACCAGAACCGGCACCCGTGGAGCGGGTCAGCGTCGGGTGTCAGTGGGAGAACTTGAGTGGTGAAAATCCTGAGGAGGAGAAAGTTGCAGTGCCAAAGAAGAGACAGCTGACTGTTGCTGAATACAAGGTTTCACCAGAGGAAGAGGTGGTTGTTGCAGAGGAGGAAAAACCAGGAGAGCAAGAGGAGGAGACCAGAACCGGCGACACAAAAACAGGTGAGCACTGAGACTTAGACCCGTTTTAAAAGGAGCGTTTTATGCAAATTTTACATTTTGTACGTTTTTGTTCTTCCAAATGGCTTCCATTTACAAACAGTAGAGTTTCAACTGCTTCAAAAGAATAGGACAGGCACTTAAAAAAAAACAAACTGACATTTTGTGGACCCCACCGAGCAACCCAGCTGAGCCCCAGGACATTTGGTCAACTGGTTGTACCCCTGTATGCGATGTACAATGGCTGCTGGAAGAGACATGTGTTATTGTTGACTTACTCTTCAGCTTCTAATATGTAAAAACACGTCCTTTATGTGTTCAACAAATTGTTATACTTCCAAATTGTACTTTGCAAGTTTGGAGTCACGGCTGAGAAGGGAGAATCAACTCTTCTGGAAAGGCTTTCAACACAGTTTAGAGGTGTTGTCATAGGAACCTTTGAGCCATTCTTTCAGGAGAGCAGCTTTGAGGTCAAACATTGATGCTGCGTGAGATGGTCTCATCAACTAACCCCAAATATATTTTGTTGATCAGAGGTAAGGTATTCAAATTTCTCCAGAGTAAACTTGCTCATCCAGCTCTGCATGTCCCTCGCTTTACATGCTGCAGTAGAAACGGAAGAGGCCATCCTCAAACTTTTTGGTGTACTCTGCACAACTCCATCCCCTGTTTTGCGTACCACTTGGTGCTCAGCCACAAGCAAATAAATCCTTTATTTGCTTCTCTTGGGCTAATCTAAACATCATATAACGTTTATACGGCTGTACCTGTTGATTCTGCAGAACGCTGGGGTCCTCAGTATGAACTGTCGTCAACTCTGATTTATTTTTGCGTGGGTCAGTTGTTGTTCCCGTTTGTCTCCACAGTGTTATGATACCGTTAACGGTTGACTGTGGAATGTTTAGTATGGAGGTAATTTGGTGGTCGGACAAGTGGCTTGCTTGAATTTACTAATCGTCCTGAGACCGACCCATTTGTTCATGAAATAGAAGCAGTCTGCAGGCCTGGTGGCTGGAATATACATCTGGGGCAAATGGAGTTGTTCAAACAACTAAATTCAACTTTTTATTAGGACTGGAGGCCCAATACTTAGTGTACTGTAGTAAAAAAAATTCATTTTACTACAGTAATTGTTTTCTGCAAATAATTTGGAGTTATGTTCCAACAGAAAAACCTGTCAATAGAGCACTCTGTCATTAAATGCACCAGTTTTGATCAAATTTGTCTTTACAGAGTTTTAGATTTATTCTCATTTCATATATGAGGTTTATACAGGAACATGCTAACAACAATCCTCACATCGTGATCTTCCTACCTAGAAACTTCACCATTGGTCTGGTAAAGAACCAATCACCGAGTGTCTTATGCTTTTTCTTCAACAGTGGAGTCGTGCGCAGTGAGTGTGTCTAGAAATTATAGCAGTTATTTAGATTCATCTTTGCTTTCATAAAATAATTTTACATCTTAAATCAAGATCTTTACCATAATTATACACAGCGCTAAATTTATTTGTAAACATGTTAATTTCTTCTGGGATTGGAGCTGCAGATATCAGGTGTGAATTTAAAATCAACATGTCACTTAGTAATATATATTTAGCAACGATAAACATAATGGATATTCTCCATTATATTTATTTGTTTTAGTCGATTGTTTTGTGTAATCTTTGTTATACATTGTGGTGTGATAATATATGCTGGAACAGATTACCTTCCTTCATCATCCACCTGAAATCATGATGCATTCACTGAACCTCAGAGGAATAGATGTTTTCCCTCACTGAACATAAAGTGTTATAGCTCTACCAGTGCAAATCCCGATTTATTAAAGGCCGTCTTTAGGTTTTAAATTAAATGTTCATTTTTCATTACAGTGCAGTAGGAAAAGTCGCTGTGCTGGAATAAACAGCGGACATGTTTTAAATTGCCTCATTTGTCCCAGTCGTTCTTTCAGCCACTAAAAACATGAGGCAGCAGGAGAGAAATGGAGCCACAGCGAGGCTCTGGATTTATGGAGCCAACGTGTCAGAAAAACTGGCGCAGGAAGTCGGACTGGTGCTTTAACTGGCCCAGTTGGCTGTTATGTTTCTCACTGTTTATGTCTGTGCTTCTGTTTTTATTGAGTAAAACAAATTAGATGCATTACTCATGACAAGATTATGCACCGAGAAGAAAAATCACCACCAACTGTTTATCGCTGAACCACAAAACGAGGGAAGCACAAATGCAGAATCAAAACTTATTCATTCATTTTTATTGAAAACTGTTTTTTTTTTTCTGTGGGATGTGACTATCCAACATTAAAACAGGCATTAAGTTCCCATATTTAAGTTCATTCTCTAGTCCTCAGAGGGTTGATATAAAACACAAATATGAACATGCAGCTGTAAGAAATGTAAACAGTCAATAAACTTTTCCAAAAAATTTATTTTATTTTTTTCATCCCAGATAAATTTTGGGTTCACTACACTGGTGGGACAATTAGACAATTTAAGGTTAAAGAAAGCTGAGGAATTTAGAAGTACTGCTATTTTATTAATGTATTTTGTGTGATATACCAACCACTTGCAGCGAAACAGTCCCAGAATATGAGTTTGCAAACACCATGCTTTACTGCCTGGAAACATATCCTAGATCACATCTTTCTTCAGTTTTCCTGGCTCTGATCTTTGATTATTTATCTGTTAGTTCTTCTGTGCATCATTGGTTGAACACTGTACTCTTTATTTAAAGTTTTGTCATATCAATAAGATGAAGCTGAGACAAGGTACAAAGAAATACTGTGGGAACGTAAACATGTAAACTTCAGGAAATTATGTCAACTTGATTACAAAAACAGTGGAGCTTCATTGTTGTACCTAATGGCTGGTTTAAGGTTATTATTGCTTACAAAGGATTGGCTTTACCCCACTATTTTAAAACAAATTAGAAATGGGCAAACAAATTAGAAAAGAGTTTTCAGATCTTCAGAAAAATATCTAATTGTTGTTTATCTGTTTGTGCCAACAGGTATGTTGAAATCAATCATGAAGAGGAAGGATGGGAGTAACTCGAGCGAGAATCGCAAGAAGAGTCTGCAGTTTGTTGGGATTCTCAACGGAGGGTACGTGAACGCAACACAGAACCCACTTTTTATTTTACCTCTGCAAAAATAAATCTGAAGGTTACGATAACATTTTGTAAGACGGAGTATTGGGACCATTCTAATAAAAAAAAGAAATAAAATTATGAGAATAAAGTCATGATATTCAGATTATGAGAATAAAGTTGAAAATAATTACAGAATAAAGTAATAGCTTGAGGATGAAGAAATTCAAAAAATACTTTTTTAATCCCAAAGGGAAATTAATTTATTAAAATAAAATGAGATTAAAGTCAGAAATAATTACAGAAAAAAATAATTTGAGAATAGCCATAATATTTAGAGAATAAAGTCATATTATTAATCTTTTTTTTACTTTATTCTCGTCCGACTTTATTCTGGTAATTTTTTGTTTTTCTCCAAGCCTCGGCCTAATATGCCGTCGTAATTTTGTTCAGGTCAAACAAGTCTGATAAATGAAAATAAATCTCTGTTGCATTACAACCAACTGGTTAAAATATGAACTACTTACTGTGTTTGGTATTTATTCGTCCCTTCCAGGTATGAATCCACCTCCAGCGAGGAAGAGGAGGAAGAAGAAGAGGAAGAGGAGGAAGTTGGGAGTTCTTCTGGAGAAAGTGGAGAAGGCGAGTGCTTGGATAGCACTGAGGAAGATGAGGCAGCATTGGAGGAAGAAACCTCCGAGGAGGAGAGAAACGTCAACCTGGATGAAAGCGACACGGATGAGGAAACGCTGAGAGCTCCAAATTATTCATCCGACGCTGTGAAAGAAAAGTGGGTCGTTTAAGAAGTAGTAGTTTACTTGTGAGTGTCGTAGTGTCACTTCCTGGTTTAAGCTTCGGCTGAAATAAAATTCTGCTTCGTTTGCTACAGATTTGAGTTCAGCTCAAAAATGCGTGAAGCGTGTCTCATTCTGAAGAACCACCTGAACGATGACGTGAAAACACTGAAGAGTAAGGAAGTGGTGCGTCCCTGCAGTTCTGCTATACACACTTTAAACACAATGACATTTCACCTCTGAAACCTCATGATAGTTCAAGTAAGAGTCCATGTAACTAAAGGTTAATTGTAAAATGTTTGAGTGCATTCTTTTGTGGTACGAGTTTCCTGGCCCTTAAACACCAAACAATAGGAGCGTCTAAATGTCTTACAGTAAAAAAGGAAGTGAGTCAGACAAGTTATCAGTTGATTTTCCTTTATAAACAACAGCGGAGCTTGATTTCAAAGTAAAGCTACTTTATTCACAGTAACACAATCATCAAGGCCAAAAATGTCGTCTTAATTCATGTTTTTGTTGATGCATATGAGCATTTCATGTCACCAGCATGGAGTGACTGGGAAACATAAAACTGCTCTGATTTCAGGAAGGAAGATCTAGATCTACAGGCATGGATTTCTAAAATCCACAAACAATCAAATATAAACATACTCCTCGTCTTGGATAAATGTCTATTTATGTAAGGCTTGCAAACAAAAACACAAAATCTTACCCAGCAGTTTTTTTTTAACTTATACTATAAATATCTTACTACAGTTAAAAGAAGACAAAAGTAACTTGCAAGTTAAGGCGACCAGATTTATTTATTTGTAGCGATTTATCACGTGTGATTTCAGTTTCGACAATGGCAAACAAAGTTTTCTGCACATTTGTAATCGAAACGCAGTTAATATTTCTCGAACCACAGCAGTTATTCAACAGTCTCCTCTGGAAAAAATGTGTCCTATTTAAACATTAATAGCAAAAATATTTAGACAGATGAATTAACGTTAACTTACGACTAAACCTGGATTTCTGTCATTAAAGCTGATGTTTCTCGTTCTCTCGCTCTCCAGCTGTCCAGCACGCACACCGTCCAGCTCGAGTGGTTCCGGGTGTCCAGTGCGAAGATGGCTCAGCCCTCGCGGGTCTCCGACTACCTCATGGCTTTCTCCGAGGTGTCGTCAGCGCTGCTGGAGCACGTCGTCAACATGACCGATGGCAACGGGAACACAGCTCTGCACTACAGCGTCTCCCACTCCAACTTTGGGGTGGTCCGACTGCTGCTGGACACAGGTGAGGGAACTGGAGCACTGCTGTCCATTTCTGTACATTTTGTACAGTTCGGGCTCTTATTTCTGCAGGAAAACTAACAAATTTGGCCTCGAACACTGCAAGAAATGTTTTCGAAAGTTTTAATTATTGTAAATATTTATAATTTACAATGTGCTGCGTTGAAACAAACACAACTTACCACAATTATTCTGCAAAATAAACAATTTTATGAGATTTTTTTAAATACTTTCCTCACGTTCAGAAGTTTGACTAAACTTTACATTATACAGCTCTGGAAAAATTAGGAGCCCATTGAAAACATCATTGTTTTAATATATTAATTAATTAAACATCAGTATTGTTGTTTTTAAATGAACAGATTAACTTAGACAGCAAGAATATTTTGCAGTGCATTTAATTTTTTCACAGTAGCTCCATCCTACCTATTTCCCCTGAAAAATTACTTTTATACTCTTTGGTTTCTATCTGATCTAATGCTTATAACAAATAATTCACTGGTCAGGTAAAATGAGAAATCTTTGGGAAGCGGCCATTTTCTTCACCCCTCAGAGTAAAGCGTGGTTCTTCCAGGTGTGTGCTGCGTGGATAAGCAGAACAAGGCGGGCTACACGGCTATCATGCTGGCGGCGCTCTCTACCGTGAAGGAAGAGGAAGACATGGCGGTGGTGAAGAAGCTCTTTGGTCAGGGAAACGTCAACGCCAAGGCCAGCCAGGTCAGACACAGACTCCACTTCACAAACGCTGAGAAGAGACATTTACATTTGTTTTGTATTCTCTCAAATAGAACAAGAATATAGGTTTTTATTCTAAAAACAATGTGCCACTTAATTTTTGAGCAGGACGTGATCCCCTACAGTCTCCCCTTGGTAGACAAAATAATAATGATAATAATAAATAATAATAATAATAATAACAATAAAGGGTTTACTTATACCTTCTATAAAAATTCTGTTCTGGTTTATAATTTAAAGAACCATCTATTTTTTCTTTAAAACAGTATATATTTTGCATCTTACACTGAAAAAAAACAGGTGATCCAACTTAAATATATTCATTAATTAGTCAAGTTAATTTATTAAGTTGTCAAGTTAAGCAAACATTAGTAAAGTAAGACTGTTACTAAATTATGTGACCAATTAATAGACTGGAGATTTTCTTTTTTACATTGCAATTACATAAAAAATGAGTTGATCAAGAAATAAATGGCACTATTTGTATGTTAGTGTAACTGTCTAAATATTTCAATGAAACAGAAAAAAGGCAAAAATAAACGGTGTTTTTTCATCTTTATATTAAAAACATGGGCCAAAAATGGAAAATTAAGAGTTAATTGAGAGTAACTGTGGAGGTCCTAAGAAGCAGATTAGAGACCAACAAAAGCATAAGTAAAATAATTAAGTAAATAGATTTACTTTAATTTGTTCACTTGTTTCTATGGCTCTTCTGATATTAAATCAGCTGCAAAATGAAGAGGGTTCAGTGAGTCGTTTTCCACTCATGATCAAACAACTTTAGCAGCCAAACATTCTTGTTTTCCAAAACAGACCCGAACAAATATTCACAGTAAATACTAAAATCAGTGCAGTTAGAGCAAAGAAAAATAAAACATACGGACTTCACCTGTAATTTGTATTTCCAAAGTGAATCCCTGCATGAGTGTAAGCACTCTGTAAACGAGATCTAACGAGTTTTTGCAGATGGCTGATTAACAGGAAACCTGGCCATAAACAGGGAAGTGTTCATTAACACTTCGGGAAATAATAAATCACCTATTAATCAAAGTAAAAACAATTTGAATTGAGTCCACTGTTAATTGGAGACTTCCAGAAACACCAAGGTATTAAAAGTTTCATTACTGCAAAGTCAACGCAGTTTGATTTGATGATAGAAATAAAAGAGTTGAACAGAAAGTGGGCAGAAACGGGAGTCAGATGATCTGAAGACTGTATTCTTGTTTTCATCCCTTTTTTTGTCCCATTATAGTTTTTAAACCATGTTCCCCCCCAATGAGAGGAAGCGATCTTCTCTTCTCTTCTTCACATTCAGAGAAGAAAAGAACATCAGAGATGAATTTCTGATGTGAGAAATTAATCTCACATCAAAAAGGTTAATTTAATTTCAAACTTGGAGCAAAAAATGTGCAGCCATTATGAGACTCTGCAGCGTTTTTCAAGTGGTTTTATCTCTGCACTTGATTAAATCAGGTTGTGTAGGGTTTGTGGCGCCTGACTGCTCAGTCATGGGACCGAATTTATGGCATCATTCTCTATAAATCCAATTACTGGAGCTTGTTATTGTTGCTCCAGGGAACAAAACATGTGGCAGGCAAAACAATTTAAGGTTGGGAATTAAAATTGTACAAGTTTCTGCTGTTTTTTATTAACTTTCCAACTGGTAAAATGGAAATACGTGCAGGAATAAACAGGCAAAAGGAGCTGTAAAAGTTTGTTTTTACTTTTAATGAACTGTGTGTGGCTTTAAGTTTTTATCTATGTGCAATCTAATCACAAGCAGCAGGAAAAAGCAGTTCAGTTGATCTTTTAGGGAAAATGTGGCTAATTTGACTGTATGGGACTTTTTATATTTTTACCAAATAAAACCAAATTAAATAAAGAGTTGGGAATCTAAATCATATGCTCTAATGGCGTTTTAAAGGAGATGACAAACGGGAGAACGAGGAAGTGATTAGTGACAGGTCCTGGGTGAAAATTAACTAAGAGGTCAAAGTTTTCTGTGATTGGCAGCAAAAACAAAGAATGTGGCAAAGATTTGTGGTTTGTGTAAATAAATGTCAAATACTCGCAGCGGAAACAACTGGACACCAAAAACGAAGTAACAAATGCAAACAAACAACGAACTAAATGAAAAACATTCAAACTGTTTAACCCCATTTAATTTATTTCTGTATCTGTATCTGTATTTTCTTTTTACCCCATTAAATAATCAATGAATTTTACAGATGAAAACAAATTAGAAAGGAAGATTCTTATTTTTAATTAATTCTTGCCCAGTGAGTGTGCAGTTTAAAGCAAAACCTTTCATAATTACCAAGGTAGGAAGTTTATTAACATGTTGGCCTGACTGAGTGCAACACACTCAGTCAGGTTGTGCACCAACAAATTGACCCCAATTTCCTTAATATTTTGTGAGATCAGTGATCAGCCGATTCTTAAATGTGAAGCCGATATTATGCACCGATCTCAGCAAAGATCCAAAAACCAGCCAGTGACCTTTACTGCTCTGCTGTGAGAGCAATCAGGTCATGTCTGCATGTTTACAGGTGACACTGTTCCCATTCAGCCACTTCCTTGCTATATTTAGCAACAAAAAAAATTGGCTGTGGGGGAGATGAAGTCTTATTCCAGGTTGTTTTGGCAGAAAAATGGGGACAAGCACCGATTTATCAGGTAGCCGATTTACTGGTGCAGATTTTCTTAATTTCTGGAAATCAGTGATTGGTTTAAGTAAAGCCTATTTACTGATCTCATCTATATCAGTGAAGGTATAAAAATCAACCACTGTCTCCAGTGAAAAGGTCTGAATGACCTACTGGCATGTTTACAGTTAATAATAGTCACCCCACTGACGCCAACTCAGCAACTTTCTTGGTATAGTGAGAAACATTTCATGCAAAAAAAAAATGGAATCTGCAAGTTAGGCTTTTTAGTTTTTGCAAATGTTGCACCTGGGCAGCTTGCTTATGAATGCTCCTTATGTAAAGACGTTACTGTGTTTTCTGTCCACCAGGCGGGCCAGACGGCGCTGATGTTGGCGGTGAGCCACGGACGGCAGGAGATGGTGCAGGCCCTGCTGGAGTGCGGAGCTGACGTGAACGTCCAGGACGATGAGGGATCCACGGCTCTGATGTGCGCCAGCGAACACGGCCGCGCCGAGATCGTCAAGCTGCTCCTGGAACAGCCTGGCTGCGACATATCCATCGTGGACAATGTAAGGCGCTTTTCGCTCAGCAAACAAATTAATCATATTTTTTCCCCCTCTAAATCAAATACCTTTGCCCAGTTGTTGTTGCCTCTTCGCCCAGTTGTTGTTGTTGCCTCCAAGTGCTGAAAATCTGCTCAGGGAATGACTTTCTATCTTATCGTTCTTCTTTCACGCCACTTGAAATGTTCTCACTTAAGGAGAAACGATGAAAACCCAAAAGAGCCACAATCAGATTAGTATCATCTGCCTTTGACTCATCAGTGCTGCTGGAAGGAAACACAGTCGCTACGCAGCTCAAAGTCCCAGGGGAGGAATTAAAAGCCTCTCAGTTCACAGCCCTCGACGTTTCAGACTCCAGGCCTGCAGACGCTGGTTGATTCTCTGCATACTTCATCAAATGACCCGTAAACCAACCAACTGCTTGTTTGCAGAGAAACATGTTGAGCAGAGGTTTCATGCGTCTCCCAAAGGCTCCAGGAGCCAAACAGAAAACTTCCCTGGTGAAAACCTTGTTAGAGGCCAAACTCTCCTCATTACTTCCTCTAAAGCCTCTTTTTTCCCTCTCAGCTCAGCCTTGTGATTCCTAAAGTGATTTACAGTGAATTGTTTGGTCTGGATACTTGGGGAGAAACCAGGCAGACAGATATTTGAGTGTTCACATCTGTGCCAGAATGAGTCGGCCATTTGGATAGAGTTTCAGCACAGCTGGACGATTGGAAAGGCCCCTTCCCCCCAACTCCACTGAAAAAACAAAGCAGCATGTTGAAGTGGGAGTACAGCTGAGTTACAGTGTGAAAACTGGGTTTGTCAGAGCTCACTTCTTTCTGGGATCAATTAAACACTTAAAACTTTTTCCATCACCATGGACCAATAGTGACGCCGCTAACTAAAAGCTTAGTCACTAAGTTTCCGCTGCAACTAAATCGCTACACCAAAAAGGTATTCAGCAGAAGCTAATGCTAAAATGCTAACTTAAATTCAAATTATATCTGCCATCTAAAGACTCTTGAGCCTCAATTTTATTTTTACGCCTTTAGATATTCATGTTCACATCTTCTTCTGTGCTCAGTGTTTTTTATTTTGTTATTTTATTCTCTCAAAAATTGAGCTCATTAATAATCGGCCCAGTTTTACTTATTGGGCCAAAACTGATTTTAGCAAATGAGCGACATATACCAATACTGACGCTAATGCTAATAATTATTTTATTCATTTTACTATGAGCCTTCTTCTGTATTTGGAATGAAGATATGATCAAGATGATCTCATGGAATCGTGGCAAGGTTTGATACTTGTGACGGACTCTATCACGCAATCTGACTCAGCAGCTCCAGCTGCTATAAAGAATATTAAAAAGCTGAACTTAAGTGCAGAAAAAAAAGCATACTAAAAGTATCTTTGGGTGGTTCTCCATTTCCAACATGTTATAAATCCTGATGCAGTAATTTACTTGGTAATAAAAAAACAAAACAAAGGACATTAAGAAGGATTTCACAGGAACATCCCGTTTTGTTTTTAACTGGTTAATCACAGATGTATGACACTAATTTGCCTGACCATAATTATCAAATTACCCAATCGCTGAAACCATCCACAATGTGAATCACGCGGCCCGTTTGAAACTGCAGTGCTCTCTGTTCAGACTCTGGGGATTTTATGATCTGATGCTTCCTCTCTCTGCACTGCTTCCCTCCGCCTGCAGGACGGCAGCAACGCTCTGTCCATCGCGCTGGAGGCGGCTCACAATGACACAGCTGTGCTGCTTTATGCCCATATGAACTATGCAAAGTCCCAGACTTCTCTGGTGAGTTTATCTGGTATTTATCTGGTATTTAATGTAACCATTAAGATAACTGATTAACAAGCTCAAGTTTATATAAAAGGTAAAAAAAATGAATTACATGCTTTAGAGTTTGAGGGTTTTAACCAGCAAATGTTGGTGCAGCTCATGTAAGTGTTATGGATCTGATTTATAGCACACTGCTGCCCCCTTTTGGTTTTGCCACGCTACTGCAGACAGAACTGTCCGAGAAGAAAGAAGTAATGAAAAGGACTCCATCATTATAAACCTCTCAATAGTTATTTAAATTCTTGATAATTCATGAAAAAAAAATAACTAAGTAACTATAATAAAAAACTGTTATGGAAATAATTTAAAAACTGGTATAAAAATAGTTGCTTAGCTCACAATCAGAGAACCAAGCCTTATGTGTCGACATAGCCATTAGCATTTCCAGTGCAAACAACAGTAATATTTAATAAAAAACATGGCTGCAGCAAATAAATAAATGTTTCCTAAAGTAAGAGTTATGGTGAACCTAGTAACCTTTACAACTCTGAGCACATTTTACCCGGGGTCCAGCTAGAAAGGAAATTGTTTAGTGCGACAAAAACTATGTAAAAATGTAGAAAATTAGTTTTTTCATATTAAAAGACTATTTGGTTTATAGATATTTTTGATGACAGGAGTATATACATTTTGTAGAAGATGTCAAAATTTGGAAGATGAAAGAGAATGTCATGCACATATTGCATGAAACAGAGGAAATATTACTAAAGTTTAAGTTTTTATTACTCTAAACAATTTTTATTTTTGCCAAAATTATTATACACTCTTGGACTGATCAATGCCAACAAATGACTCAAATTAGAAAACTTTATTTTATTTATGACGTTATTTTTTAGCAATAATTTAGTTCAAATGTGTACTAAAGCCAAGCCAAATGCATGCATGTATAAAACACTTAAAATAACAGCAAACACTGGCTACAAAGAACTAAAAACGCAAATTAAATAAAAGTAAAAGAGAAATTAAATTTATTCATGTAGCACTAATTAAGTATAATTTCAATCCCATGGAAAAGACAAGCCCGCTGAATGTATAAGCAAAAGAATAAAGTCAAATTGATCAAATATTAAAATTACATGCATGCCGCTTTGTTCTTGCTATGACACAGTGAGTTTATTACACCAGTCGGTCTTAAAAATAAAGTTTCCTAAGGAAACTGGGCAGACTGCATGGAGATGCTGACTCTGCAGGTTTACAACAGAGCACAGACAAAAACACACTTTTTCAAATTTGCCCAAAGGAAGACCAAAAAAACACCAAGAACTGAGCTATAATCTGAAGTCCAATTAGGACGGGGATAACATTAACTCAGTCTCTTCCCTGCACCTATTTATAAGTCAAGCAGTTTCTGTATGAAAGCAGCGACATAAAGCTGCAGTAAGAAGACATTGTTTTTGCACTGGATATAAATATTTTCATCTGATTTTAATGAACATTTTTAAATGAGCAATTTGTAAATTTATTGATGCTGGTGATACCAAGTCAGTAACAATAGCGTGTCGCTCTGCAGGAATACTAGGATAAATAACGCATTTGTGGAATTAAATTAACTCTGTTTCCTTATTAAATTCAGAAGACAATGGAAGGAAAATGCAAACAGTTAGTGGAGGAGTCTTCAGACTCTCTGGCTGCAGAAACCAGACCAATAAAGAACTGGTTCTAACACGAACCCTGATTAACCACTGGGACACTACGGTGACTAATCCACAGCTTTTCCACAGATGGAAAATGTGAGAGAGAAGCAAAGATTTCTGAACTGCTGGATAAAGAACGAGAAAAAGCATGAAAGGAGTCACTTCTGCCAAGGAAATCATTCAAATGAAATATATCTGAGGCGAGAACAGCGGATAAATGCACAGACACTTTCTCTAAAGTTCTGGATATACGAAAACTATTTTGTTAAGAAAAATTAAAGCTGCCATGTCAAGCAAATGGACGCTTCCCAATTTAATCTTTGCATGAAATTCCTTCTCATCCAAAGAAGAGGGGCATCTTCATCCAACGACTCAGACAGTTTGATGATCTGTGCACGTCGTAGCTTTAGCAAACACCAGAGATTCAGCTCTGGAAAACATGAAGAGCCCACTGCACTGAACCCCATTGAAAACCTCCTGGTTATTCCACCAAATATTGACTTCTGACCTCTCCTAGAGTCAAAATATTAGCGTTGTTGTTTCTAAAGGAATATAAACTTGTTTTTTTTGTTTTTTGCATTATTTGAGGTCTGAAATCACTGGATCTTTTCGTTATTTTGACCATTTCTCATTTTCTGCAAATAAAATAATATTAATTTTGCTCAAACATATACCTATAAAAAGTAAAATCAGATAAACTGATCATTTTAAGTGGCCTCTTAATATTTACCAATAAGTTGGAAGAAGAAAGCTCAACATGAATTAACATTTTTGCAGCATTTTAGGTATTTTCTCCAAGAGGTTTTATAGTTTTGCAGTTTCCCTCCACTGTAATAAGTTTGAACAAAAAACCCAGATATTTCTAAAACAAAGCATAAAGTCTAACATTTATAAAGCCCTTCTGCAACTGCTCAACTAAACCCAAAATTATCCATACAGCTGGCAGGTTCATGTTTAAAGTAATATTTTAATTTTATTAGAAAATATTCTCGAACAGCAAATAAGTGGAGGAACCTAAAGGCTTTTGAACGGACCATAATGTAAATATATACTTATATGTATTTATATCACACAGAGTGTTAAATACACAGTTAACACTCTGTGGATTTAGCAGAATCAAGATTTCTCCACTTCACTTTCTTCCCTTATTCATGATTTTCTCTGTTCAGGGAAGTCCAAAGGCTCAACCAAGGAGCCCCACAAACCCCCACAAGTCCTGGCCTGCAGACTGACAGCATCTCTGCGGTTTATCGAACCCGATAGACCAGAACATTTAACTGGATCTGAGCTGTGAAAAGCTCCACTGGAATTTACCTTAAACACATTTATTTAAATGCATATGTACTGCTATACGTTCTGCATTTATAAGTATTGTTGATATGAGAATAGTATTTTTCCAAGAAAGTTTCGGACGGTTATATTATGTACTTACCCGTTCTTTTCTGTAGTACAGTTCTTCTTTTTTCTGTAATGGGAAATAAAACATTACAATATTTGCACATTACTAACATTTTACTATTTAGCACAGCACACTCACAATGGGCTAAATGATGTGCATATAAAACGTGTTCATCCATTGTTTTACATTAAATCTGTCACTGATTTACAGATGCAGCTACAATCCTAACAAACCAAACAATCCTGATGTGTGTTGCTCCTCTCCTGCTTTCCTGTCCTGTCTTATTTAACGGATGTGCAAAGCACCACAATCCTGTAACATTGCTCTATATGTTGGTCAAAACGATTTACACGCCGACATCTTAAACACAGAATTCACAATATTTTGTGCTTACAAAGCAGACGTGTCAAAGATTGTGATCAGCTTTGTATGTTAAATATATATTATAAATGATATATTAAATATATTTGCATAAATTTGTCTCATCTAAATGTTTTCTTTTATTCACTCCAAGAAAATTTTGCAATTAAAACCAAACCTGCAGAATATGCTTTCATGTAAGGATTTTAGAAAACTACCTCTGGATTTAACTAGTATCATTTAACTAGCATGTTAAATGATAGCATTTAACATGCCATCATTACTATATTCATCCCACTTTGCCAACTCAGCAAATTTCCTGCTATATTTAGCAACATTTCGGACAAAAAAAAAATGGTGTCAGCCAAAATAGGAATCGGCAGGTCGGGCTTTTTAACGATCAGTAATCAGCGATCGGCCAAAAAATCTGCAATCAGGGGAATCCTAATGGAAACGCAGCCAGTGGAAACTGGTAGCCTTACCAGTTATGAAGAGTTTCATCAGGCTGAAGAACGAATCCCATAAATGCTGTCAGCTTGTGTTAGTCAGGACGTAGTGACTGAAAAGTTTTCATCCCCTTTCATGTTTTACTTTTATAGCTTATAGAAATTGATCATGATCAATGGCTTCTCAAGTCTGAAACTGTCCACTGGACAAGGAAGACGTCGCTGGGCAAAACCAGATGTTGATGCAGAGATTCAATCTTTTAACCAGTTTGGAGTCCAGTATAGCTTTAGTATGTAGCAGAGGAGGAGGAGCCTGGGGATTAAATAGTTTGTTGCAAAAATACATCATATAGAGGATGTGGACATTATTTTCTGTTATCTTGAATAACTGAGGAAAAATGATGAGAACAGAAAGAAGAAACTAAGGGGTATCGAAATGTTATGGATGAGATTTCAGTGAAATATTTATGCAAAGGAAAATAATCTGCGGTTTCTGAAAACAGCATCTTGTTCAGTTTTATCTATGCATTTGGGCAATTGCAGCTGGAAAAACTATAACCTAAGGTACAATTTAAAAAAAAAAGGATACCGTTCACTGGGAAAATTCAAACAGCAGGAAATTTAAAATGCAAAAGAAGAAGTGTAATTTTTCACCACTTTATAATTACTGCCTCATTAGTGATGCGTTTTTCCTGTAAAGTGTGTTTAAATTTTAATGACTGGACCCATGCAGAATGATTTCCATCCGGCTAAAATAAAGACGATTTCCTCCCCTCTCATCCTCATTTTGTCCCTGTGATCCGTCAACCTGCACGACGCAGAGAGACCTGGTACTGGAGCGGAGGGGGCCGGTGTCTGGTTCTGTCTACAGCGCCGTAACATTTTTTAGCATTTTTTTAACCAGTTACTTCCACACCACTTGTTTCATTATGCTGATCTGTGAAGTGGAACGTAACGCAGTCGGAGTTGAGAGGTCAGGGGCTCCCGCTGCCTAGAAACATACAGTCTAATATTAGAACATTTCCTTGATTTGTTAGCAGCATCTCTGCTGACTGCTGAGCACATGGCAACAGGCCGACCAATAGGATTTCAGGAGACTACTAAGCCCCTTCCTCTGTATAGCAACAGTGGCATCCTTTCCTTATTTATTTATATAGGAGTTTTTTTCCCCTTGCCGTCTCATTCTCATGCTCGTGTCCCCCAACAGTGCATCCTCACTGTGGCTCAAACTGTGAAAAAGAGTTGCGGTGCTGCACCGATACAGCTTTTTCTCCTCCTTCACCTCCACTGGCTCTAAAATCCACACTTTGTGGTCTTTTTTCCCTCCTTTTTTCTTTAGAATGCACTTTAAATATTATTGGAGTTTCTCCTGCACACTGCATTTAAAAGTGTGGGCACTGAGTTTGAATCAGGCTGAAATTCAAGAAGCTCCGTGAGGAAGAGACGGAAAACCTGGAGGAATGACAGCGTGGGAAAATGTGCTACTTCAAAAGGACAGATAACACCCAACAGGAGAGGATCTGAAGAAGATGGAGAGCTGTGGAGGAGACGCTTCACGGGATAGGAGGAGCGGGAGGCGGTGGGGGGCGGAGGGACACAGGATGGCGTGAGGACATAGGCCGGTGGTTGGTTTGATCGGAGCCACGTGTGCGTCCGGCAACGTCTCTTCGCCGTTTCATGGATGTCGACGAGACGCTGGTTTCCCACGCTGCCCCGGTCTCCTCCGTCTTGGCCCAGGTAGGTGCATGCTGTCCTGCGTGGCTGAGCTTCTCGATGGCGTTTGATTCCTCTTCTCTGTAGCCGGGCTGGTCGGATGACACCCGCTCCAAAAGTTGCCATTTTAAAAGTTCTCTGCATATTCTGCATCCACGGCTCTTCGTCGTTCAGAGCTTAGTTACAGGGTAATGGAGGGTTGGGGGGGGGGCAGCTTGAAGGCGTTGGGAAAATATGGCGTACATCAGATGTCCCGTTATCAGTTCTGGATGCGACACGATCAATAACAGTTAAAAGGAAAATATAAACTTTTCCACAAAAACGGCAACTAAAACATAACATGAAGGGAAATACCTGAAATGATGACATTTTTAGTGACGGTGTGCAATCGGACATCTGACGAGGTTCGAATCCTCTTCACTGGATTTCCTTAAATAAATAAATAAATCAACTAAACACTTGCCAATATGTTGGTTATTTAATTTGATTAATTGTGCACATTAAAAGCAATGCTGAAAACAAATCACAGTAAAGAAAAGTAAGAGGATGTCAGTAAAAATACAATAACTGGTTAAGAAGGAACCTCGTCGAACTATCCTATGTAGATGTTTGATTATTTTGGGCCAAATACTGTAAAAATTCGAATGAACTGTTTTTAGGGGATTTGTCTTAACGATGGCGTTGGTAAACCAATAATCGACTCGATATAACCTCAACATGGTCAACCAAGAGCGTCAACCCATGGCGACTTAACGTCTGCGTACCATCCCAACTATCTCCACACGACGCCATTTTCTCCTCTTCAGCTTTGGATGAGGGAGGAAGCTTCAGCTGGTGAATGTAGAAACTTTCACCTGCTTCTTTGGCTGAAACAAACCAAACCCCACAGTAATCAAAACCCCCCAAAAAGGAAAAACCTATCAGTGTGCAGGAACAGACGATTTATCTAGCAGTCAGATATGATGAGCTTTAGGTTTTGAAACAGAATAGTGTAAATATTTTAGTAAAGATAAAAACTAATTTAAATTTGATGCGTTTCAGTTGCATTTCCATTACTTAAAATAATCCCCCCCCCATTTTCTGCACACCTCATCCCTCAGGATAGAATATCATTAGTCATGTGAAGCAACTCTTTAAATATTTGCCTTAAACATGCCGCTATGGTAATTTTTCCTCTCTTCTAGGGCAAATAAAGGATATCCCCAAACAAATCCCTTCCGTAAGAGGTTACACTGTGGAGAATGCGCTGACTAATCCACCGCTATGGGATAGGAGCAGGATTTAGCTGCTGACCCCCTAAACTCTTTGTCACGTAAAGGGCTTCCTAACATAATGCTGCACCTACATTATGTGTATATCTACAGATAAAACCTTTAGCAGGACTTCACACGGAGCAAAGTCCGGAGAAATCCACTGAATCCCAAATGGGGAACAGTCCCTCTTTGCTTTTTTCATTTTATTTCAAATTTTTTCTTTTTATTTCTACATTTAATAATTTTTCAGCAACAGTTTAGTTAAAAGAAAACTGTAATTTTAACATAAAATTACATCAATACCCTTTATTTTTCCCCCCAGTTTGAGAAGAGAAAAGACACCTCAAAGTGAAATCGTTTCTGCGTCACGTTTTATTTTTGCATTTTCAGATTTTTTTAAATGACTTTAAAATTCTATTATTAAAAAAATGTTAAAATATATGAATTTTTATTTTAGTTTTTTCTCATTTTGTTAACTACATTTATTTTTTTTTAGAAAAAAGTAACGAAAAACAATTTTTAAAACAATTTTTCTTTATACATATTTGTGTATATATATTTTTTATTAATAAAAGCTATGTATACCTCCTAAAAAAAATCTCCAAAAGATAAATTATCACATTTTTTAATGAATGCACAATATAAAGGAAGAACAGTTTATTTATTTATTCTTAATGTCTCAGTTGTTCTGCTTTTCTTCAAGAAATGCTATATTTTTAATTTTGTTATGCATCATTTGTGCACATTGATTTATATTTTACCTTTAGATATAAATAAATAACGTTTTGTTTTTGACAAAAATGCAAATTAATGTTTGGAGTATTTAAACAAATTTAAATATGTTTAAAGATCCTGTTTTTACTTCAGCTCTTGTGCTTTCACATCCTTTTTGTGAAACCTGCATTTTTTTTTTTCCTCATTTTTTTAAAATTACAACTGGGAATTTAGTAACTCGGCAACAAAAATGTTTAGCAAATAAATTACTGAACCAAAAATAAAAACAATCTTGGGGAAATGTGCTGCGTCACGGCTGAAATCTGTTATAGAATAAATAATAAAAATGTTGAGCATGACGTCAAATGATGCTGCATTTCCACTGAGCGCTGCCGTCTGGCCTTTTCGTTCTTTTCCTCAGTCTTTTTGCCTTGCTCTCTTAGGTTTCTTGGGAAAAGTTTATTCATGAATCCTTGAAGAAATCAATCTGTTGTTCATCTGCATCCTCAAGCTTCGTTAATGGGACTCATTACTTCTGATATGAATCGCTTTAAATAAGCAGAACTGTGCTTGAGCAAAGAAGCTCTAGATAAAGACGAGCACAGACCGGATCTACTGGCGATGCCATCAGCCTGCTGTACGATGTGTTTAAAACTGTGGCTGAGCAACGGGACCTTGGACGACGTTGGCAACACTGAGCAGCCATGATCTCCGCACTTCCACCATCTGATCGGTCAGCCATGAGGGCAACTCTGAGCTGATAGTATGTGGTCAGCAGCACTGTGGCCCAACTTCCTGCTTCACCCTCAATAAAACCAACCTGGACAATTCAGTCGACGTTGTGAAAATGGAAGCGGAGAGTTTCCAGCTGGGGACAGACGACGAGCTCCAGGCTGCGTCATCGCTAGCATCCCTCCATCTCAGGGACGGCATTGGGATCGGGAACACTGGCCACATGGAGGACAATCCAGAGCCCGATGCTGCCCTTCCTGCGATTACATCACCACCTCCTGACCAATCACAGCAGCGCGCAGAGATCGCTCCACCAGCAGATCAAGGTAAGATTAAAAGTACCGCTTCAAGAGTTTGGATGCATCAATAGGGTCTCATTGTGATGTTTAGCTTGAAAACAGATGAAAACAAAATTATGTTTTCTCTAAAGCAGGGGTATAAAACTCCTTTTTTCTGGGTCATATTAAGATTGTGGTAGAATGAACTCAAATATTCCACTAACAAATTGTTAAAATATTAATAAATATGTTTCTATATTTGCTAAGTCGTATCATTGATGTAACTAGTTGACCTGTCACATCAATAAATCAGTCACATGGTAAATTAAAACAAGCTGAATCATTTCAATTTATATGATTACATTTTTTCTCTTTTCTCTCTCTCTACCAAAAACTGGAAAATAAAAGTCTTCAGTCTGATGCTTTGGTCTGAACTAACCTTTTTTTGAAGGACAGTCTTGTTTACGGTCTTCATAATTGTATTTATTGTTTCTGTTTTGTTGATTTATTTTGAATATTTAAAATGTATTACTGAATGTGTTATTGGTAAATGTTCATTTCAATTTAAAGTTCATTAATCTTTGAGAATAATTTTTTTCTTATTGTGAAATTACCATTATTTTACTTGAAATAAACTATAATGACATTCCTAGTAATTAGGCAGTATACCGATAAAAAATGCTTTGATTTAATTGATAATCAACATCCAAGCACACAAACTGTTATTTTTAGGGATCCGTTTAAAATCTAGGAGGACGCATAAAACGTTATGGCGGGCCAGAGTTGGCCCCCGGGCCACGAGTTTGACACAAGTTCTGGCTCTAATGTAAAAGGTGTCATTTTGTTTTCTTAGGCTCTCATAAGAGAAAAAAAAAATGGGGGTTAATTTTTTTAATACCACGTCATTAATTCATTTATAAATAACCACAATTTGTAAACTAAATATTTTGTTTCAAACAAACAGTTTCAATTCTCATTCATTTCATTTATATTAAAATATTTTTCAAATATATAGTTTCTAACAAAATGTTTATCTTCAAATTAAGTATTCAGTTTGAAGATAAATACTAACTTACAAACTAAGTATTTAGTTTTAAATTGTGACATTTTGATAAATGAACATGGTAGAAATACTCAAAAATTATCCCCCATTTCCTCTCTCTTATAACAGCGTAAATAACCCAGATTATTACTGTGTATTTATGGCAGTGTAACTTTGTTATGACCTTGAGCCAGTCGTAACGTGGCTAACAGATGTGGCCCAACTGATTCAGTTACAAGTGAACAGCTTTCAACACAAAAAATTAAATCACACAGAAAATTAAATCTCTCTAAAAGAGTTAAGAAAGGGCTTCATGCTGCTCAAAACCCTAAATTACTATAAAATCAAATGTCATTTCTTTCCATTTGATTCCAGCAGAATAACCAGCAGATGGCAGAATTTAGTTGTTGCTGAGACCAGAGTAAAATTTGAACATAAACACACAAGACTTGTCATCAGGTTTGTAAGATGACATTAAAGTTCTAAGAGGTGTTGGCCTTTTTAACTTCTTAATTTACTTAAAGCTTTGACAAAGCTGGAATAAGTGTGTGCATCAATGATCAATTAAAAAAAATCTTCAAGTTTATCTTAAGCACAAGTTTAACCAAATCTCAGTCTGTTCATGAAAGAGTTCAAACTAAAACAGTTGTCAGGGATGTAGTTCAAAAAGACGAGTTGAACAGATTAAGGTATTCTGGCCCAAATTGTTCTGATTAATCCCAAAATTATAGCCAGCATCTTCAGAAGCTGGTAATACAGTGAGAAACACACAAACACAAAAACTGATTACAGTTTTCCAACGCAGAAAGTCCTTCATTTTTGTAGACATGTTCTCTGGTCTGAGGCTCAAGTTAAGCTGTTACCTTTACAGGAAAAAGTGTAACACCATCCCTTCTGTCAAGGATGGTAGTGGCAGGATCATGATGTGGGGCTTTTTTGGTGCACTTCATAAAATAGGTAGCATAATAAGGAAAAAAGATTATGTGGAATTATGGTGTACTTCACGGCATGGATGTTTGCGTACATTTTTATGGATGTATGTTTTGTCTTTAGCTTTAAATCCATAAAGCTAGATACATTTTTAAAGTTTAATCAATTTTAAAAATTTAGATCATGATTTCTTGGTTAAATATAACAGACATTTTGAATAACGTCAACTTTGCGTGAAAAGCGTCATGATTTACTGAATGACACTTTATGACAACAGTCGTAAATATTCATGAAGACTCACTCATGTTCATGACAGGCGTTATTACACGTTTATGACGATATCATGACACACTTATTCACAACCCGCCAAATAAAGTGTTACCAAAGGGATTTGTCACAATGTAGGCAATCAGTATGAAATTTCAATAATCACACAGTATACCTGAGTATGTGGGAGTCTTAAAGCTGCAGTATGTAACTTATGTAAAAAAAAACAAAAAAAAACATATTTTAATAAATTTGTTAAACTGTCATGTCATTACAGTATAATATAAGGCAGATAAAAATATCAAGCTCCTCCACCTCATCCCTGAGCTACTATTGCCATCTGCAGATATACAATGCTCCCGACCAAAACCAACAAATCAGCACCAGGAGGAATGTCTTAATGCTGTCCATCAACCTCTTGCACATGCTGCTCAATGTGCTAATGATGGAGAAACAACTTATCATTCCAGGAAAATCATTTATCCATTGTCACTGGATAAATTAGCCTGAACATTCACGACAGGCTGTAAGGAAGAAGGACAGGTGAGATGGGATGAGCAGCGCATACATGAGCTTGATCAACAGTGCCAAGACCCGCCTCCTGGTGGTTTCCAGCTAGCGCTAGGAGAAGACAGAGAAGCTAGATTTTTTCACAGATTATCTATCTCATACCATGCAGTAGCGACAGCAACAGTTTCAATAGAGAAATTATATGCTGGAAAATAATTGTATGTCTTTTTATTTGGTGTACATAAAACTTCTGGTTTCAACTATAAATCTCAATAAAATAAATTACAGTGTAAGGCTGTAAAAGGGCAATGCTCAAGAGGAATGAATAGATGTAGATTTTTTTAGACATTGATGCTCTTCAGCTTTTAATATCAGACAAGTTTTGACAGAGCTGGACAGTTTGAGGCCATGAGCTTGTTAGTTTGCCCCTTTCTTATATTACAACAGCATGTGTACGATTCCTCCTGCGGACGGCTCTGCCTGCCGCAGCAATTTAAAACATCTCCAGGCATGCCATCGCAAGTGCAGAAGGGATAACTTACATCAACTGTTAACAGCAGCTCTCACTACACACATTTATCAGCACAGGCGTGGGTGTGTTTACATGCTGTTCAATGAAAACGATCCACGCTACACATTACTTCAAGAAATGTCCAGCTGACAACTTCTCACGTTTCATCTGCATTCAGAATCTCATACTGACATGCATATGTTCAACAAAACGAGGAAAGCAGCACGTCATCTTAAAATCTGCCACACTGACATGGCATCTCAATGCAGGCAGCTGTTGTTTGTTAGGCGAGGCAAAGGGAGGTTGAGTGCTAAGCAGAACTGGGTCTGGCCGAGTTCACTCGGGCACTGAGGAGTGCCAGTTTTGGTATTTTAGGCAGTCAGACAGTGTCACCTGTCAGCACACTAGTCTGGACAGAGTCTCCTGCAAGCTGCAAGACAGGATATCTCCTCCAGTCCTGCTGGGTGACCTGCAGTGTGTGCAGACTGCCAGAGAGTGTGGATGGTCACAAACCGAGTGTCCTGAGCTGACACCGCAGTTAAACCTGGGTTGCTGTGCGGTTGATGTTTCAGAGTTCCTGGAAACAGAAAAGGACCAAAACGACAGCAAGGAGAAAGCTTGCATTCGGACACCGGTTCCTCAGCAGCTCTCCTCCCATTTTGCTCAAGATCATGTGAATCCTGACCTGAAACCAACCAACATGAGCAAAGAAGGAGGTACTCCACATCTTTTAATTCATTTTATCTGAAAAAGATCCAGTTTATCTGTTATGCGTCATATTGTTGTGCTTCGACTTTGTTTGCTATATCTGTATCTGAAAACGCAAAGTAGATTATAGATGAAGGATGTTTATTATGAACAATCGTACTACAATTTTAATGTAGCATTTAATTCAGAATGGAAACAAACATGCTGCTGCCTCCGATTGTTCTGCTTTCACTCATTAGTCAAACTTAAATGTTTTAGCTCAAGACGTCACCTATCCCGGTTATCATTTGTTCGAACTGCTGCAGGCAGCAGGCGATGCCGATCTATCACAACCAGAACTTATAGATAGATGTATACAAAGTTTCTTTCCATATGCTTTGAGAGTTTTAAATTGTTATTGATTGGGGTTTTAAACTATATTGACGTTCAATTAGATTGGTGTCTTAAGGGATTTTTTCCTTTAATCTTATTTTTCTGTTTATTTCACAAAGTTATTGTTCTATGACAATAAAAAGGCTTTTGACTTTCACTTTTGAAATAATTTAAAACATCATGAAATTTGAGCAGTATGACTTAATTTAATAAAATCGATGTCCAAATCAGCCAGACCCTGAAGCCCCCAGAAGCCAAAAATGGGTTGTGCCATTATGTGTTTTTGACAACCAAATAGGCTGGGAATAGAATAGAATAGAATAGAATAGAATAGAATAGAATAGAATAGAATAGAATAGAATTCAACTTTATTGTCATTGCACTGTCACATGTACAAGCAACGAAATGTAGTAATTGGAATAAATGGGAATACTCAAATTGCATTCAGCTCTTCAGGAATGAAACTGTAGCTGGCTCATGGTGATTGATGACCCGAACATTTGTGATTATTCTGATGGTGGCAAAATAACTTGACATTTGTTCTCTTTGTCCAATAAGACAGCGATGTCATTTAATTTGAGAAGTTGCGTGTAACATCTATAATGCACTTGTTTGTTTCATGTCTGTTCAGAACGCTGGCGAGTTTTGCCGTTTTAGAATAAAGTTGGCTTTGCTAGTTGGAGGCAGCACAGAACGCTGAAGGATGTTCATTTGATTCTGATCGCTGGAAGACCAACAGCTTGTGTTGTTTACTTAAGTCTGTAGCTTAATCTGGGAGTGGAGTAACGTCTCGACCATTATTAGAACCTGGTACCAGTCCATTCTTGGCACCCAGAAGATGCAGAACGAAGACACTAGAGCGTTTGTTTTTGTGTTTGGCATAAACAGAAGTTCAACTTTGTGTTTTTTAGGGAAATTTAACAACTGCACGCATGTCAACGCTCCTTTTCTGAATAAACTTGGTGCTGGTAAACATGGCGTGATGGGATTAATCAAGTTCAAGTCCATATAAACAATACATTTGGATTATTTATGCCAAATACTTTTTAATCCAATGAAGGAATTTTGCACATAGCAATTGGGTTTTCACAGTGCTGTAGAGAAATTTTGACTCTTTTTAGGTTTGTTTCAATTCAGCCTCATTGGAGGGTTTTCTACAAGCATAAAGGGAGTGCTTTGGTAATCTGAACTTGGCCTTTGACTAGGCCCCTCCAAAATTTTAAATGTGTGCATCTGAGCCTGATCTGCTCCATGATCTCAGTCCCACAAAGCAGATCCAGTTTTTTAGTCTGCCTTGCGGACTGGATCATGTTTCACTAGAGGTATTGTGTTTTTCCGAAATGCCGTTTTTGTTTTAAGACAAATTTAATGGAAAAATTACAAGTGGCCGTCGGATCATCATGATAGTTTTTAGCAGAAAAGAGACTGACCTTTGGACAGATGTTAAAGCCCAATACTACTAGTGAGCAGAAAGGACCTCGTCTCTTTCTTATCAGTGAATCATTAATGCTAATTTGAGAAGAAAGTGAGGCCTGCAGTGCTTTAGATGTTGCTCTGATCAGGCTGTCAGACATGTTTTGTTCTTGGTCTTACAGGTCGACAGTAAACAGACCTGCAGGTAGTTAAATTAAACTCAGCTTTGAAAAATGTGTGGATAATCAGTTAATTCACAACTTCTCAAATATCTTTTTCAAAATAGGGTCACGATTGGTTTGGATAATTTTTTCTGCTTTATGAATAAAATCAATTTTAGAAAAATAAATTTTCTATTTATTCTGCTTCCGAGACATTTGGTGAAAACATTTTAAAGTTATGTACCAGATATAAAACGTTCCTATTCTTGTTTTATTTTGTCGTTACATAAAATTTTCCTGTGTTTTGTGATTAGATATCCCAGCAGAGAACAACGTAAACAAAGCAATGGCAGCCTCTGACAGCAGCACTGATGATCAGCAGCTGTCTGATGCAGAATGGTACTGGGGCAACATTTCAAGGTATGAATCATTTATATAATCTGGATTAGGGTTAATTTGGATCCAAAGCTCCAAATTAACACTTTAAGACTTCTGCAATTCTGAAACAATAAAAAAAGTAGAAAATGAACAACGTTTGGGTCTCAAGAATAATTGCAATTGAAAGTATAAATTTGAAAGGCTAGTATTTCTACAATTTTGTTTTGGTATCTTTTTTTCAGTCTTTCTAAATCATAAATGTAATCTTTTATTTTATCTAGAGAGGAGGTAAATGAGATGATGAGAAACACTCCTGATGGTACATTTCTGGTACGAAATGCTTCTAGCCGGATTAAAGGGGAATACACGCTGACTCTGCGGTAAGTTTTGTTTTAAATCTTAATCTATAAAATCCTTTTTTTTTTTTTTTTTGCTAAAAAAATTAAAGCTTTCCAAAGGTTCTTCTCTCTAATAAAAGAGGCAAGTTTGACGATCGAAGTTGTGCCAACCATTTAGCTGCCATTTTTAAAAAGGAAGCAGTATTCTGCTGGAGATATTGAAGCCGTCAGACAAGTTTCAACTCAACTTGTCAGGAATAAAAGTCAAGGTCATTTACTTTGGAACAGCAACAGCGTTTAGCTGGTGTTTAAACTGTGCTTTTTGTCTAAGTCTTCCAATTATGTATGACATATTTATGAAATTAGAATAAAAAATATTTTAAATATCCTGTTGGTTCTTTGATGTTTCAGTCAATATCGTTATTAATGTTGAATTGCATGTTTTTTTCCATGAATTGTTCCAGTCCTAGCAATTATAAACTGATTATTCAGAGCAATCTGATCATGTTACTTGTGTTTTTAATGGTTTTAATAACAACATAATAACAAGTGGCGTCCCCTTGTGCCTAAAGAAGCATTGCTGTGCAATATGGCTAATTTATGGCTACAGTTTGGTTCTGGATAAAAATGCTTTTATATTTATATAAATGTTATATTTCTTTAAAAAAAAAAGGAGAACATTTTCATTTTTGCTCAATTTGTAAAAAGGGAGCACTTACCAATGCTTTCTGGCATAGGGACAAATTATAAAAACGAAAAATATAGAAAGACAAACGTAACTTTTTATGGTAGGTAGTCTGATAAAAAAAAAAAATTTGAAGGTTGTGTGTTCTTAAGAATTCTTAAAAAGAAAATAAACATTGGATAAAAATAACAAGTGACTGAACATGAAGAGATGTGACTGTCCATTTTTGACTTTTGCAGAAAAGATGGGTACAACCGACTAATAAAAATCTTCCATCAAGGGGGGAAGTGCGGCTTTTCTGAGCCACTGACTTTTCCCTCACTGGTTGACCTGATCCAATACTACCAGAAGAAACCACTAGCCCAGTACAACTCTAAGCTGGATATCAAGTTACTTTACCCAGTTTCCAGATACTATCAAGTAAGTGTTGACTTTTCCTGATTAGAGAAACAGGGAAAAATTAATATGAAAATTTGAAATAACCCATCACAACACTCCTGAGTGATCTTATATTCTTTTCTCTTAGCACCATGTGATGGAGATAGATATTGCAGCAATCGGAGAACAGCTGAGGATATTTCAGGATCAATACAAGGAGAAAAGTCAAGAGTATGACCATCTATTTAAGGAGCTGAACCAAACCTCACAGGTACCAACACAACATTTATAAATAGCCAGAGTTACTACATCATCACTGATTATTTTAAGGTAAAAATAAACTTTTGCTAAGCTGCTAAAAGCAGAGTTAATTTTTCTATTTGGAGTTTTAGCTAGCTTTGAAAACATTTAGCACGCCAAGCATAATGTCAAACATGAAACACACAGGTACAAAATAAAACAAGAGAACACGAAAATATAAATACAATATCTAAAGACATTACAGAATGTGTAAAATATGCCAAAATTAAATTGGTGCTTGAGGGATGTAGTCTTTTCGGGGCAGATATTTGGACTGACGTTAGAGCGTTAGCTTCTGCTAAACATCATGGCATGGTGGTGTTCCTGAACAAATACCACGGCGTTTTTAACCAGAATATGTTCATGTGCTGAACCAAATTTACAACTTTAAAAATTGACACAAAAACTAGCTATAATTAATCTGTGCCTGTTTATACTGCTATATTAAATGAAATACTAATATCCATTTAAGTTCTAAGCTCTTACAACATAATAAAGTGCACCTTACTATCCCTTCAAAAACCATGATACACAGACATTTGTGTATCATCTATTCAAATGCTGCATTTATAAAACAGCAGATTGGGGAGCTAAACTCTTATTTCCCTCTTTTACAGGAGCTCCAGAGCAAGCGAACGGCCATTGAGGCTTTCAGTGAAATTATTCGGATCTTTGAAGAGGAGTGTGAAACCCAGGAGCGCTACAGCAAGGAATACATTGACATGTTCCTCACATTAGACAGCAGCACAAAAAATGACAAGTAGGTTATACTTAAGTCGATTCATTGCATTGTTTCTACAGCTAATAATAAATCGTCACTCTGGTTGCTTCTTTGGCAGCAGAATTCAAAACAACTCTGATGAACTGCAGTCCAGGGTGGAGGAGATCCACAACAGCAAGAAGATGTTGGAGGAAGAACTGAGGACAAAAGCACTGGCTCACATGGAGGTTGACAGGAAAATTACAAGACTGAAGCCAGATCTTGTACAGCTCAGAAAAATCAGAGATCAATACCTTCTGTAAGTATTGGCACCACAGATACTGCTATCAAAAAGCCTGGTTTTATGTATTATGTATAAAAGTCAGCACAGAAAATTTAACTGAATCAAGTTTTGACAATTTAGTTAAAAAAATTAAATACAAAGTGAATCTTTCTGACCTGGCTTTGCTCATGTTTCAGATGGCTAACCCAGCAAGGCATGAGACAGAGTCAAATTAACAACTGGTTGGGTGTTAGAGCTGATGAAGAGGAGTAAGTATCCTTTTCTTGATCTTTTAACACAACTTTGAAGTTCTAAGATTTTTTTTATTGCGTCATAGCTAACATAAGGATGTGTAACTCCAGTTCTGACGGCCGATGTCTTGAATATTTTAGATTTTGCTCCAACACATCTGGCTCAAGTTACTGATTTACATCCTCAATATGTCATAAAAGCAAAACTGGACGATCTGTCTGAAAAACCTATTGTAATACAAGTGTTTCATATCATTAGATATCAATAATTATTGATTAGTTTTTTTATTTAAACAACTGAAATACCACTAAACTGATGGCATGAGCTCTCCCGTCTTTACGGGAGAGGTCTTTTTCTTTTTATCTTTAAACATTTATGAGGCAAAGTGGAGAAACCTTAAAGTTTCTCAACAGATTGTTGCTAGGTTGAGTTAGTTGATACCCCAATCTTTCCTCTGCTTACATCTCCCAGAATGCTGTGCAGTTCTGGATTGGTGTTCATTGAAATTATTGAAACTGATCACATCTATCGCAATATTTACCATTGATTTATTGCCCTGCCCTACATTAACGTATGCAAAGAGGCCTATGAATTAAGCATTCATTAGGTTCAGTTGTGTTGGACATCAGTCCTTGAAATGTTTGCACACTATAGTGTAAAGTAAATGAATGTCATTTTTGAATGACCAAATACTGTAATAGACAATGAGATGAGGAATCACGAAATAATTTAGCTGATTTAACTTGCCTTCTTTCAAGCCCTTACACCCTTGAAGACGACACCCATGAGGAGGAGAGGAGTTGGTATGTTGGAGGTATGAGACGCAGAGAGGCGGAGGAGCTGCTGAAAGGAAGGCGGGATGGGACATTCTTGATCAGGGACAGCCAGACTCAGAGGGGATCCTTTGCTTGCTCTGTTGTGTGAGTATCTTCACATCTCCTTGTTTCAAATTTGTCATAAGTAAAAAAAAAAAGATTTGCACTGGCTAACTTTTCCTGAAATAGTCTATACTACCGCAGACCAGGGACTCTCAAAAATGTGGGATGCGCCCCCTGGTGTAACCATTGTGTCATTACTGAAAGATCCTTGCTGATTTTTGTATTTTTCATTAATTATATTTTCAGAATCGCTCCCTGATCTTTACTCCTAGTGACATAAATAAATGTTTTACGGTGACAGGGCATGATGGACTTTTCTTACCCTCCATTGCTGCACAAGAGACGCTGATCAACATTTGCCTGCACTCTAATAACCACTATGCTTCTTGATTTAACTTTTATTTCTTTACTTCATACATATTTTGTTTTAAAAGTCAGAACTGAAAACAAAAAGTGACCCATGTTCCCTCCTGCAGCGTGGACGGAGACGTCAAACACTGTGTGATCTACAGGACGTCTACAGGTTACGGCTTCGCTGAGCCCTACAACTTGTACTCGTCACTGAGGGAGCTTGTCCTCCACTACCGCCACACATCACTGATCCAACACAACCAGCAGCTGAATGTAACCCTGGCCTGGCCCGCTTTCAGTCAGCAGTCCAGCTGAGACGCACCAGCACGCCGTCCTGATTCCCAAAGTTTCACAGCATTAGCACAGCGGACTCACCCATATGGAGACACAGATGAAAACAAAGATCCTGTTAGTGATTCACAGTCAGAAGAACTAACTGGTATGTTTTCACATAAAATACTAGAATGAGCAGCAGTCAGCTCATAATACAGATTTGAAGCAACTTCAGCTTTGATTATGTCAGACTGTCTGCAGCCCTAAAAACTTCCACGCTAGTACACTTTAAGATGTTCAGTTCAAGCTGTCCAGAGCAGATCTAATAAAAATGGCACCAGTTTATCATGTTGCTAAAAAATCCAACCTTAGCTGTTCCAATTAATTTTTTCAATTGATCGTATTTGCTGTCTAAACCACTTTTTATTCACACATAAACTCATTCAACGATAATGCATACATTTGTAAAATTTAGAGGTTTTATATGACATAAGGAGGAACAGAATCGCATTAATAAAACCATTTTTGCTAAAACAGTTGAAGCAGATGGTTGTACAGTCATGGGGAAAAAAAATGCAGGCTAGCTGCTAATCAAAGGCACATGATTAATTGCTCCTCACATCAGCGAGTGTAATGATCACAGAGATGGCAGAACAGGGATGGGTTGGAGTAAACTGGTGTGTTTTAACACAATGCCAAGGTTGAAAGACATCAATGACCTTCGAGAAGCAATTTTTCAAGTTTCCATCAAACTTGGAAAAAAGTTGAACAATTAGAAAAGACTAGACAAGTATGGACGAGAAATTCTTGATCCATGTAAAGAGTATTGCTGAATTAGGGTTTGCAAAGTTGCATGTGAATGAACTACAAGGACTTAAGGAACAATCAATGTTGTTTGGTCAG
The DNA here is from genome assembly GCA_911649635.1 of Poeciliopsis gracilis. Lineage (NCBI taxonomy): Eukaryota > Metazoa > Chordata > Actinopteri > Cyprinodontiformes > Poeciliidae > Poeciliopsis > Poeciliopsis gracilis. The sequence goes on along the minus strand of CAJVRI010001524.1, from coordinate 315,979 downwards.
ATGGGACCAAATTGGAAAAGTTTCAATTTGATGCACAGACATCCTTATCTCAACTGTAAAGCATGGCGATAGAGAGAGATGATTCTGGTTTGTTTCCTAGTTATAGACCCATTTATTTGACCTTAATATTTGTATGTTAGAGTGAACCACAAACCAAATTTCTACCATAGCAAATTTCACACCTGATAGTCCAGTGGACCCGATTTGATTGGGAACCAAATTTGCTTTCACCCTGAAGGTGTCAAGCAACCCAAAGCCGTTGAAAAACTCGTTCCTCCCTTCACCTGTGGTGGCGCTGCACCAAGAACCACTGAAGGAAGCAACACAAAAACCTCTGAAGAAGACACTGAGCGAAACGTCCTTCTTCACGAAATGTAAACAGAAATGGAGTAGCATTTTAGCTGTTGTAGGATTTCTCTTTTGTCTTTGGTAAAAGATTGTGAGCCTTGTCTCCTGCTAGTGCTAGAAATGTACATTTGTTTTTGGTTGTACCCAGAATGCGGCAAGCGGTTTGCTTGGCATTCACACTTTCACTGAAACTGCACCAGAATTCACTTCAACCTAACAGAGACGTTGACATTTTGGTCCCCATCAGAGCTTGACTGAACAGTCACACCTCCCCAAACAAACTCAAGTTTGATTAAAGTGACTAACAAGCCTGGAGTGAAAGATGTTGAAAAATTGGCTGCTATTGAATTATGGCGTGTCTTCTGATTGTTCTTTCCCGTGACTGTAGGTCGGCTGCCTGTTTTTGCTCTTCATTGATAGATTTGATCTTCTGTCTGAGTAACACGAAGTGGAGTAGTTAACTTCTAGAGATACTGATTTTTTTCAAACAATTTCATCCCAAAGACTTACAGAGATGCTAAATGCTAATATTTCCAGAAAAAATTAACTCAATCCTGAGGATCACATTAATGTCAAAATTATGGTACTCAAAGGTTAATCCCCACACGTTTAATCTCTCTGTAGAAAGACATGTCTTCCATGCAATCAAACACGTTTATTCAGGGAAAAAGGAGTGTTAAAGGTGCTCCGAGGGAAACTAAGCTCAGGAAGGGACTCTGCAAACATGAAGGGTACTGCAGGGACTGGGGAGACACTCAAGCACTTTATCCAGAAAATAAAAATACAAAAAGGAATAGGTTCTCCAAGATGGCTCCTTTTTGCTGCTCTTGGCTAGCGAAACATCTTGCTTTATTTAACATAAATTAAATTTTTCCTATTCATAATATGTCTCATTTGACAGTATATTATGAAAGACAAAGGCCGAACAACAATCTATTGTTTAAATAAAACGAGTAATCACTCCGGTTTAGATTAATACTCTTAACTTTTTATTTCCTTTTCCAAGGATTTGAACAGAAGATTTTCTGTTAAGTTTGTTGATTATATTATGGATGACATTACAAAAGGCTAAAACAGCTGGTTTACAAATCTAAGTAATAGTTGAAAGGTGCCTTTAAGAGTTTTACGCCAGCTACAATATTCACCTCACAACCTACAACGGTTGATGAAATCAGTAGGTTTTGTCTGGTTGGATACGATTTCATAAACATCCATGACGATCAATCAGAAGAAGGCTTTGGCTCCAATTTAGCAGTACAATTTTTAGGACAACCCATAGCACAGACCCATTAACATAAACGTCAGAGAAACTGCACAGAAAGGGTGTCACTGACGTTTTAGGTTAAAGCTAAATTAGCACATAAATAAAATCTGGAGATGATCCACATAGCACTACTAACATCTAACATACTAACATAGTTTCTTCCATATTCGCTACTGAAATTGCAATGCAGGGTTTCCCCCAGTGTACTGAAAGCCTGGCGGGCCACCAGGCTTTACTTGTGTACCCACCAGACTTAGCATTGCTTATTTATTCAAGTCTTTTTAAAATGTTTACATTTTTTAAGACTTTACAGTTGGTGTTCAGGTATTAATCTTTCAAGAACACATAATTATCAAGTGATAGTTTCACATTTCTTGTCAACCTTAAAACATTTTTAGCTCAAAAACACGGGGCTTAGCAAGTTTTCTGGGGGAAACCTTGCAATGTGAGTTTCTAATAGTCCGCCAACCAAATTTCAGTTTAAATTTTGCTGCGTTTACATTTCTTATTGGTGTTTCAGAGCAAGTAACGTTTCCAATAAATATAAACACCTTTAGACCATATTCACACAATAAACAAATCAGATCTTTTTTGCCCAATTGTGACTTATATCTGACTTTTTCATTGCGGTCTGATTGGCCCAATTCCGATCTTTCACCACCGCCCCCAGATGGAGAAAAAAAATAAAATAATCCAGTTTGTGCCACTTCCCTATTTGGTACTAATTGGAATCCTTTCCACTGTTTTCAGTTGCAGTCTGAACGGGCATGTGACATTTCATCCAACTTTCATGTCACTGATACGTATGAGACATGTATCAGTTATGGTAAATAAAGACACAAACAATGACTGAAAATTATGAAAGAAGTAAGTTAAGTTGACAAACTCAGATCAGACGAGATGACCCGCTAAACACTTTACTGAGCGGAGGAGAAGAAACCAGCGAGCCACAAACAGAGGGCACCTGTTTTAAGTCAATTATTCATTTTTGGTGCTCCTGTTAGAAATGCACTTTTATTGCAGTAGCATAATCTCAAGCTATTTAATGGTCTCAGTGTCACTGTGTGATCGTCTTTCTCCAGCCCTGTTTGTCACAATTCCAGTTTAGAGATCAGTAATTTGAGTGGCTGATCTCCAATTCCTGCTTTTTGTGAAGATCAACACATATCTGCTTTACTTGAATCGCATGAATAATCATGGGCTTGTGTTGAATCATAATCTTAGGAATAATGACATCGCAAAATATTCAAACTCAGAGAGGCTCTGAGGAAATTTAAAAGTGTGAAGCATAAAAATCTAACAATGGTTTGTTAAGATTTATTTCGAAGGAGTTTTATATGTACTAGAAAGTGTGGAAATGGTGATTTTATGAAGAACAAACATCTTTTATAACAACATTATTCCTCCCACTCAAAAGAATAATAATTCTCAAATGTTCAGTGTGAACTTATAGCATTTAAATAAAAGTTAAATTTTATGTAAGGATTTTTTTTGTATTATTAGAGGTCATCAGTCTTTTCCTTAGCTACATATGTAGAGCTCTATTAAATTGTTTACATCTTAATATGTTAAGTAGTGAGAGATGCATCCGTTATGGATCTGCATTTATACAAAAGTTAATGATAATCCAGAAGTACTGTGATGTGATCCATAGAACGAAGCAAGTATTACCTCTGAAAGCTTTAAAATAGTTACTACCTCAGTTTGAGGTAAAACTCAAAAAAAAAAAAAAAAGATAAAACACTGTGTCTAAGTTAGGAGATTCTTAGTTTAACATTTCCAAGCTTGTTTTCTTTTATAATTATTGGCATTTCAATATAAATTGTTTACATTTTAAAGCTATCCAGGAATAGTCAACTCTGGGGGAAACTGGTCTTCCACCCAGGGACTTTGGACTGAGAGTGGCGATGATGTAGTTTGGAAAAAAAAATTAAAACAAAAACAATGACCAGTATTGCACATTAAAGATATTAATATTTAGGTGCACATAATATTTGTAAAAGGCTGATAAATAATTCTTCTCTATTATGATGGGTCACTTTTAATGCATTTCTCTCTTAACGGTCCACCATGTGCTTGATTGTCATTACGTCACTTGATGTTGTCAGTTCTGTTAGACTGTTACCTGCCGTGAAGTGAGTTGGACAGATTTTAGCTTTTCTGGTCATTAAAAAAGAAAAAAAAAAAAAAAAAAAGAAATTATAAGTTGCATGATCTTGTTACAATGCATATAATATGTTAGGCTGGGTACTGTTTAGAAATCAGTTTTACTTCTACAATTTTACCACCAGCTAGGTAAGACACTTTCTTTGCTTTTTACCTCAAAATTATGTAAAATGTTTTTCTTTATTTGTGCGATTTGTGATTGCCATGATTTGTTGTAGTTTTTCCATTTTAAACGACACAATACAGAGTAGCTGGCTCACGTTTAACTTTAAGTGTGCCTGCTACCACATCAGTTCGTTAGTGTTGCACAGTATTAAAATGTGAAGTCTTGCAATGCACAGGTGTTGAACAAACCACCACAACAGAGTGAGACGAAAACTTGTATGAAAGTAAAAAAATGAACATGTCTGCCCTTTCTAGGTCATGTTGTGTATTTTGTACTTTAGGCAGATTAAACAAGCCGAGCGATAGATTATATCTGCAGCTTTAAACATAAATGTTTAAGTTATTTATTTACAGAAAGGCTGTATATCTGTTGATTTTGTTGCACAAGTACAAACACATTTAATGAATTAATATACGGGTTGTATGTGGACGAAGCAGGCATGACCATCGCTCTGTGGGGTTTGAATAAAGCATAGCATTTGCACAGAAGTATCTTCAAATAGTTACAGATACTTTAACTTTCCTCATGTACACCAACCCTGTTTCAGAGACAGGTAGACTCGTCATAGTTGTATATATCTATGGGAAAAAAGTTGCAAATGAGATTAATGTGTAGTAGCACCACAAAAAAGTAAGTAGCATCTATATCTAGATGACTACTGAAATATAATTGATATTTTCTGTAAAGTTGGAGAGTTTTGTGCACAAATTGGTCTTTTTCTGTGTCATTGTTGCTTTCTGTAAATGTAATGTTTTATCACTGTGCAAACAGAATATATATAAAAAATAAATAAATAAGATTTTGAAAAGAGAAAAGATGCAGGGAGAAATTAAGCACCAATTTATATTTCATGGTACCAAACATCTTTTTAGCCAATTGGATGTTATAGCTGTTGTTGCAGATGTGCAGCAATAAAAATAAAGCTGAACTTATTGCGATGTTTATTTATTTATTTATTTATTTTCTAAACTTCTACTATCCAGTTTGGCAATCATCTAACGTCTACTTCTTGTAATTAGTAGTTTTTGTTTTTGTTCCTGAGTGACTGAATTCAATGGTGCAAGATGTTAAGGACTTGTGGCATGGAAGATTGAATCCATTAGCCGCGTTGAAATTAAGAAAACAGTTGGTTTTCTCTGCAGTTAGGTCTAGATTTTTGTTTAAAGGATGACTTGAGAGGCTTGTTATTACAGAACAGAGAGACAGAAGGCTGTAGGTGGAACAGTAAGTGTTTTTATTGTGGTTGTAACTTCCGATAAAGTTATTTTTGCAGTGTATGGAAAACAGAATGGCTTCAGCAGATAAAAAGATGTTGATATAAAGTAGAAGAATGGAATATGTTTGCAACTTAGAGACAACTAAAATTTTTCTGATTTCAATTTCTAACTTGTGAAAATAATCATATGTCAAATTACAGTAACTTCAAATAGTTACTTTCAGTACTTAGTCATTGTAAACTTGAAATAAACAAATTTGAAGTGTTTATTTCTGTTCATTTGGATTCTTAAGCTTCACAGCAAATTTCAATTACACTACAAAAAAAATTTGAAACAATATAATCGAACACAGAAATGTTAGTCTTTCGGAAAGCATGTCCATGTCCTGCTGTTTTTAGACCTACCACATTTTTCCTTTCTCTCAAATTTCTAAGAAAATTTACTGGCTTGACATTTGGAGGGGAATTCTCAAAAGGTCAAGATTACTCACAGCACTCTATGTGGCACAATAAATGGAAAGTTGAGTGGAAGGAAAAAGTCGGGTGAGAAACAGGGATTATTTGTGGCTGCGCAGAACTTCCTTTACAAAATCTTGGAAGAATTTGAATAAATTAAATTTTTTAGTTTCTCGGTTGCTAAACAGAAATGTCACGTTAGTCAAAGGTCAGAGAGCAAGTCTTATCCAGAGTTACAGGCAAGTGTTGGATGGTAAGCGTTTGGGTGGGATTAAATATAGAATTAACTTTGAGAATAAAATTAATTGGACGACTCATCTTTCGTATCTTAATGATTTTTTTGGCTTTGGATCCAAAACTTTCTTCCATGCCATGATGAGATGTTTTCTTGTATTTGTGTTTTTTTCCCCCGTTTAACGGTGTTATTTTAATTTGATGAAAATGTCATTAGCTTAGTAGAATGTTCATTATCTAGGATCTCTGATGGGTGTATATGGTTTAATCCCCTTTTTAGTTTCTGTATCACATTAAAACACTGTCAGGATGATGTTTTTGTGACTTTTGTTATTTTCCTTTCCTTTGTGGATGACTAAAAGTGTCTCTTGTTTGATTCTGAGAATAACAGAATTGATCAAAAAGTTTTTGAAAGCAATCTTGTTACTGTAAATGTTTATTTTCTGTACTAATTATGCAATGCCACATATCTTGTGAGAATTTTTTTTTTTCTTTAAAAAAGGTCCTACCTGAAAAACTGGATTTTAACTATTCTGTTGGTGTAAAACCTGACTTTACCCAACTGAGAAAATTATGTTGAAGTAAGCACTTTCAGTTCTCAAATAAATTTGAAATGGTTCAATGAGTAGTTGTTTTGTTTAAAAGCCATTAATAACACTTTCTAGTCTTCAGCAGCTGACAACAATAAACCACAAATATCGTTTATTAATGATGCTGAAGCAGATGGAAATTAAAGAGAAATTGTCATCCATTTGTAAAAAATACACTTGTAAGATTAAATATATAACAATAATGAAGTCTATGAAAGCAACGCCACAGGAATGTGGGCTCAGGACAGTCTAACAAAATATTCGTGTTACCTTTTTTTTGGATAGGCCATCCTTCATGTTCCTCAGGCTTTTTGCAGAAGGGGCACCTTCAGTTGATCCTAGAACCGCCCCTGCTATTCCAAAGTCGCACTCCAGCTAGCTGCTGCTTCCTAACATACAATTGACAACGTTTAAAACTGAAAAAAAAAATCTCCTGACTTCCACCAGTGGAAATATATCTAAATACGAGCTCAGAAAGTAAAACAGCCTGTTTGCTAACATATTAGCACCACATGCTAACGCGTGTGATGGATTCCTACCTTCAATCACCAGCTGAGCTGTGGCTAATATGGACGCTGGCTCATTGCTGAAGTTATCACATATTTAAATAAATAAATAAAACACTGGAAGCAAAAACGGAAGTCATCCTTCGTCCAAAAACAGCTGGTCAGGATAACAACCGTTAAGCTAACAGGCGTAATCAATTCGCTGATGGAAAGTCTGTCCTACGTACTCCAGAACTGTAGGTGGCGGTATAGGTAGACGCAACAAACGTAAATTAAATGTTTTAACTAGTATTAATTGAAATTATTCAGGGAAATATTGCTGATGGAGATGGCTGTTGGTAGGAAATATCTCCTGTAGCGAACTGTATTAGAGAATTTGAAGAAGCCCCTGATTAAAGACATTGTTTTTCTAATACAGTCTCATGAAGAGGATGGTCAGAGTTGCCCCATGAATTTCTTGAGTCTCCAGAGGAGACGATATTTGTCATAACAGAAATTCATCGTGATTCCTATTTTATTTAATTTTCAATTCACATCTCCAAACTCTTAAAGAGAAAATTGCTGTGAGAACCATTTCAAGATTAGTGCCAAGATTTACTGTCATGATTGTATAAACACTTTCACAATTTACTAAAAAAGCCTGATTTATTTACCAAGTGGATTATTACCCTAATTAGACTCAGGACTATGGGTTGGATCTGCAACACCTGGTGTTCATCAGCTGATGATGATGGTGATGACTTTAAGAAGCTCTCAGGAGGGAGGGGTTCCCTCAGTCTTCTCTGGCTGTCCGTCTTGGAGCTGTGTGGATATTTTTCCTCCTAAGAATCATGAAGGTTTTGTGCATCCTTGCTGTGCTTTTCCTGATCTCTACCAAACATAAAAGTTTTGAGCTTTCTCACCCCAAACCGGCGTGTCGTTACCCTCCATCTCAGTGGTGTCGGTCTCTGGAGATCGCCATAGAATGCAAGGTGAGAGCTTTGGCTGTGTTTAATTTGTAAACTGAGATATTTCAAAGTAAAATGTTCAAATGGGTAAAAATGACTTAAACAAATCCAAAGTTATTAATATGCAAAGTGTATTTAAATGCTAAGGTTTCAGTAATTGCCTGGTGGGGATGCAAGTTTTCTGCAGATTATAAATATATTCTATACTGTATATTTAACCTCTTAAATGTTTGTTTGGGATTTTATTTCTGTGAGCTCTGAAGGTTTGTTTACAATGATCTTGTGTCCTCTGGTCTAATTTAAAATGAAAGTCATGCTTCAGAAATTGGGAACCAGTGGCTCTTCATGTGACCAGGCAGCACAGCTCTGGGTCAAACAACCCAAACTTGGTCAAAGGAAATGACTCTGATTGTACCCTGGTTTGCTCCTTTTGTTTCTAGGTCCAGAAGCAATGCATGGAGCTTGGTGCCATTAAGCCAAACCAGACGGTTCCTCAGGTCGCCCTCACGCTGTACTATGAGACCCTGTGTCCAGACTGCAGACACTTTATCACCAAGCAGCTGTTCCCCACCTGGACAATGCTGCAGGACATCATGGCTCTCACTCTCGTTCCTTATGGGAATGCCAAGGTACAAATCATCCAATAATATTTAGGCCATGTTTAAAACATCTCGACTGTTTCAATGAAATTCTTCTTCTTCAGGAAGTTTTATCTGCAAACCATCCCTTCAGCTGTCAACATGGAGAGCCTGAATGCAGAGGAAACATGATTCAGGTTTGGAAAACCTGCACTGAACTGTTTAACATTTATGCACAGACTTCCTTCATCCGTCTTCCTCCTCCTGCAGGCCTGCATCATCCATTTGACTGGAACTTCCCTGGCATTTCAAGTCATCTACTGCATGGAGTCTGCTGCAAATGTCCTGAATGCTTCAGAACCTGTGAGTGTTTAACTTCTTGTTATGTCTGGTAGCTTGATGCTAACTGTTCATCTTTTAAAGTGTCTCCAGCTGTACGCTCCCGCTGTATCCTGGGCCGCTGTTGATGCCTGCGTGACTGGACGTCTGGGTTACAAGCTGATGCATGGTTACGCCGTCATGACCAGAGCTCTGAACCCGGCTCACACACACGTTCCTTGGGTCACGATTGATGGGGTAAAACATGGCTGGTCAAGTGAAACTGTCAGACTCTTGACTAGTTTTGTGACTTTGAAGTTTTATTTTTATAAATGCCTTATGTTGCAGGAGTACACAGAAGAAACTGAAGCAAAGACTACATCCTCACTGTTTCATCTGATCTGTGATCGCTACAAGGTGAGAACTGTTTTCTTTTTCCTTTCCCCACTGAAAAGTTGACTCTAATGTGGTGGTTTTAATTACCTGCAGGGAGTGAAGCCTCCAGCCTGCACCGGCGCCTCTGTTAAACTGAGCAGAAGCGGCTGCCTAACAGACTGAATTCATTCAAACATGTCTGCCATGACTAAATGATAATAAAAAAATGTCAATCTACTTTGTTTCTGTTTCGCTGACTGACAAAATGACACCCCCGGACTTTTTGTTGCATCACAAACTTCAGGCTGACAAACTTGAGCTTCAATCTAACAAATTGCCTAAACGGAGGCAAAGTTTGACTGGGTTGTAGCTGCTCAGCTCGAAGCCAAAAGAACGAGTTTAGCAAATGGGGAAAAAAAAAAAACTGCTGCATGGAGAACGTGGCAACTTGTGGAAGGGGCTCTTGTTGGCCTACTTGCCTCAAAAGACCAAGTGACGGTATTATAGGGAACGTCAACTGGTACTTTAAGAATGTCAGCATTTAGCAAGACTATACAACCTGCTGTACAAATGATCTGAGCTTGAGCTAATCCGGGTTCCCAAAAAATTCCTGAGATTAAAGGTATGTCCCAGTAATTGGGGAGGGTCTCTTAAGAGCTTCTAATGTGACAATAGGCCTATGTAATGGGCTTCAAGTTGAAGATGTTGGAAAGAGCAGTTCTATTTTATGGATAATCATGTTGCATTAAATTTTGCACAGTTGATCCACTGTATTGCTAATTTCAACAGAGTGCTGGGAGTATTTGAAGAATCCAGTCAAAACTAGGTCCTATTTTAGAAAAGCAAAGTAAAATCTACCAGGCATCCTTGCTGTATAATTTGTATGAGAATGTGGTGATAGTTCACTTACTGTTGGTGGCAGTATTGCTCTGTTTACCAAAAAGACTCCATCTTTAAATGCTAATAAAATTCTTCACTCTAAACCAGATTAAAATTTTTTTTCTCTTAAGGAAAAGAGTCCAGTCTGAAAGAAACTAAAAACAAAGTTTATAAATTTCCATTTAATTTATTGGCATTTTTCACATAAAACACCCTGAACTCCCGAGAATCTTTTGGCTTCAAAAGCAAAATAAAAATTTCTGACAAAAACAAACATTGGAGTGGCAGACGAGTACATACAAGTAAAGCATACTTGTTTTTAGGCTCTGGAACATAAAATCAGTCATTGTCTTACAGTACTTGTTCTTGACACATTTAAAGAATAAATATCTTTAGACATTTGCACGACACTGAAACCGAGAGACTGCATTAACAAGAATGAAGGCAGTATCAGCATTATTAAATGAAAGCAAGAACTCTCCTGCCAACTAACACACTTAACACTAAGAGGCGCTATTGTCTATCCTGTGTTGAGCCATGCTGCTGAATTCAACAATCTGACGCCTCAGACTGGGAGATGTGGGTCTAACAAAGCAAGTTTTAAAGAATCCATGATGAAAATGCCACGAATGCATAATTTTCCAAAAGCTTTTCTGCAATAGGAAGAAAAATACTTGAAGCTCAGTGAGTTTTTTTTTTTTTTTTTTTTTTTTACAAAGACTAAATGAATGGTAAAAAATTATTGTAAAGTTATCAATCATGATTTGGATTATTTTTCAAAAGATCTTGAATTAAAAATTGCTAATAGAAAAGTGAATTTTTAAAATGTATTTTATTTTTCAAAATATCTAGCAACGGACGCTCATTTCCGTCATTTGTATCCATATTCCATGAGCTCAGATGACGCAATGTAGACGGATCGGAGTTTCACTTTTTGGGACCTTTTACTCTTTGGAAACCAAAACGTTTAACAAGTAAAACTTTAAAAAGATAAAAATCAACAATTTGAAGTTTTTTGGACTGGTCCACAAAATGCCAGGAGATCCTTACTGTTTTTTCAGCATGTCAGAATCAAAATGCAAAAGGTAGAAATTATTAAATTATAGTACATAGATGGCATTTTCATCATGTGAAGGGTATTCGTTTTGACTTTAGAAATTAAAACATTTTTGATTTTTGTCAGGATGATAGAAGGTTAACAGCTAAAAATGCAGCTGAAAAAACATTTTCTAGTTGAAACCCAATCTGATTTCTTTAGGGGTGAAAAACAACAGTTCGAAGGTCAGCATCCAACAAAACAAAAAACAGCACAATAGTCCTTTAACACGAGGCTCAAACCTATCACATGTAAGGCCGATCGATAAAGCTTGCTACGTAAAAAGAAAAAATACTATTAAGACTATTGTTTCCTACAACTGCCTAACCAGGAAGCAAATTATCTTTTGTAGTGCTCGCTAACTGCCTGGTCTCTCTACACGTTCTAGACTCCAAACGTACTTGGTATAGAAAGAGATGAAAGTCACGAAACTACAAACATTCTCAGCTATCGGGGTTAGCAAAGGGCTGCTCTCTACGCTGCACAGAAACTGATGAAAACGCCTTCTTTAAATACTGTCAACATGTTTCATTTGTAAAAACTAACACTTATAAAGTTAATGACTTTGATACAATCATCAGTTTAAAATCTCTAGTGTAAAAATGTACAGCTTTGTAGGCTGGCAGGTGTTTTGTGTGTTTTCAACACTTGTGGCACGCTTTTCTCCCCAGTCGAGCAGGCTGAGGCTCCTAACCTGACGGGGCACAACCTGCTTTGTTTGAACGCCAACCAATGTGCGACTCCAGTTCCGTAAGAGTTGGGACACCGTGTGTAAAGTAAAAAGTCTGAAATATAAAGATAGAAGTTTTCACTTTCAAAAATTACCATAATGATTGATGAGATGCACCTGGATTCATAAAAAAACCCATAAAGATAAAAGTAAAAATTAAGAAATTAAAAAACCTTTCGAGGAAAAAGAATAAAATTTGGTGGTATCTCAAAAAAAGGACATACTGAATTTTGTGGCTGCTAAGATTTGTTGTCAATGGATCAGGAATAAAATTGGGTATAAAAAGTAGCTGAATCTCACGATGGTGGAAAAATTTCAGAAAATAATCATTCATCAAATAATTAAAGGTCTCCCAAGGTCTAAAGAAAATTGTCCTTTGGTCTGAAAATAGAAATTTAAAAAAATGTTTACAAAGTTAAAAGGGAGGTTCACTCCATTGTGAGTAAAATATGGGTTTCTAACATATTTCATGCAGTTTTTATTTACATTTTACACAACGTCCCAACCTTGTTGAACTGGTGTTGCAGGTCTCAGCTCTACAGCAGCCCCTGTTGGCACGGTGGGAGGAAAGCATTCTTCTGTCTGTGACATCTTTATTGGTAATGCGAGAAAAGTTAAAACAGTTAGACAGCAAACTTTAACCAGTGGCTGATGTCTGAGGTGTGGTTTGGTTTGGTTTGGTTTGGGTGTTTCCACTCCTTTATTTTCTTTACGTTAATAAATAACATTACTTTTCTGTTTTGGTTTAGCTTGAATCCAAAAGTGAGTTCCAACTTCATGTTTCAAATTTTGGTGCTAACGTTTTGTTGCATTTGGATCATCTTAATGATCCAATAAATCTCATCTGTTCAGAAAAATCCTCATCGCTTTACTTGACCTTGGCATCATTCAGGGAGAGCATAGTGTTTATTAAAAGGTTTCAAGAGGTTAGTTCATTTATAACAAATATTTTAATTCAAAAACATTCCTAAATTCAGGCTACGTTTGGAGTTTGAAGATGGGATCTGGGAATATCATCACATCCCAGTTCAATGCATTCTGGGTCTAAATCCGACAATCAGCATTGTTATTGAAAAAACAGGTTTAACTGTGGATTGTTAAGACAACCTCCACCAACCAGGGTTTGCTTACTTGTAGTTTCTGTTTGTTTCAGAAATAATCATTTCAAAGCCAAAGCCTGTCAGATTCCCAAATAATGAAAACAAAACTTGAATAAAGAACAATTTGCTTCTAATTTCTGTAATTTGTTACTTATGGTTTCACACCTGCATGGCAGTTATGCTAAAGCCAATTATGAACTTTCAAAATAAAAGTCTAACAAATGTACACTAATAGATCTGCAACAAACAACGACTGTGTAATAATTAAGGAAACGAACGGTTTTCTCTATACTGTGTGCTGTGGTAAAAGACAATAATTACATGCTGGACTAAGATCCTTTCTGTTGATTCATAGTATTTGTTCATTATACTGCATTTAAGTACAGCTTCTTAACCAAAAACAAAAAGTGAAGAGTTATAAAAAAACATGAAATAAAAATATAACATTTAACTTAAGTTATTTCAACAGCTGGTGCTCTTAAACAATAAAAATAACAACAAACCGAAAACCACAAGAAGTTCATAAGTTTATGTTGGTGCAGATTTTGTGTTGTCAATGGTCGCTGGTTAACTGAGGTTTTGATTTCTTTAGTGGGATTTTTATGAATAAAGAAAGCTGCTATTACCAAACCAAACACACTTCGTTCCACTTCAGAGGCACAGAGTGGGCAGTGTGTGAGCTTCACCAGCTCAACCACAACCAAAGATCAGCCGCAGTGACGCTCTGGATACAACAGCCTGAAGAGGACGCCATGCTGCGGTTGTAAAGTTATGTCACTATACACAGGGTTGCAACACATGTTTACAGTTTTATATGTTACTGAAATTTCTGCAGGTATTTTTAACATGTCCTGGGAATTTTAATACAAAACTCTTGTCTGAAAGCGTTTTATTATCCTGTTTTTCCACATTTCAAGAAACATCTGATTCACTTGTGGAGTAGAAAAAGGCCAGTGTGAAACTTTTTGCATCTGGACAAACTTAGAGCAAATTCTGCAATTTGATATTCATATTTCTTCAGTCCTGATGATTAAGCAAAAAAAATAAAATAAAACATTTTCTTATTTTTGAATCTGAATGCATTTCCATATGTCAGCTGTGCTTGTTTTGTTTTCTATTGAGGAGCAAAAACATCAATAAATTCTGTAACATTCCTGGTTTAAATATCTAATAAATTACTGTGAAGGTAGAATTAACCCTTCATAATATAATTTAAAGCTGTAATAGGAAGTTCTGAGAAAAACTCAATAAATTTAGTTTTTAATTTTAGTTAGGTTGTTCTTCTGCCATAAGCAGAGCTGCAGCACACCAGCAATCTTGAGCCTGAATAACGGTACATGCTAAACTGGGGAAGGATGTGAGCAGCACATACATGAGCTGATTGACACCGCTAAGATCCTCCTCCTGGTTCTGATTGGTTGTTTCTGAAGGGGAATGGGGTTTTTCTGGAGCTAATTTCACAAACTGTAATTTTCTACTGTCGGGACATTGTGACAGTTTTAACAACCTAAAAAGATAATTGTTTTATAAGAGTTAATTATACCTTAACAAAGAGGAAAAACATTTTTTTGCACTTTTTAATCTTCCAATTAAGGGACAAGTAGCCATTTATAATCTCTTGAAGACTTAAAGGTGCATTTTTGTTCCAAAATCAATTTTCCTTTTCAAAGCTTATCTGAAAATGTATTTATTTCAACCTTGTGTCGGAACCCTGTTTACCTGATGTAAGGAGACCCAGCGTTTTATTGGATAAACTCAGATTTATAGCAAATTGTACTTTCATTTAATAGTGAGAAGGTTTACAGTCATTTTAATTCTCATTAAAATAACAGAAACCTTGAACTTGTATCTTTTGAAGCTGCTGGAGAGCTGGGATCGTTCATAAGATGTTACGTTTTGTGGCCTGCTCTGTCTTCTGACAGCTGTAGTCCAATGTCCTGTACAGATTTTTTTTTTTGTGATCAGTAGGCCTACAGTGGGTGAAGCCCTTTGTGTGACTAAATACGAGAGCAGAACGGTAAAGACGGTAAAGTGCTACTGCGGACTGGAGGCACCCTGATTAAAAAATGCTTTTCTTGAGCACAAAAACACACAAGACCAGCAAACATACAATGAGGACCAGTACAGAAATTAAAACAAACAATTTAAAATATAAGGTAAAAATAGAATAAAGCTCAAACTAAGTATACATTGGTGTCTTTTCAACAGGTGAGACTGGGGTTCAGTCTAAAGTGTTCGGTTCTCATGGTGCTACAAGCTGGTTTGAATATCTGATTGCTTCATCTGCCAAATTCTCTATTAAAGGGATTTAAATAAATGTAAAGACACACATTTTGGACAAAGTCTCATTTCTCAATGAGACAAACAGGAAAGACAGTTTGGGGTTGGGTTGGGGGGTTTAGTACACCTGTGCTACATTAGGTTTATGCTTCACTTCATACCCTGAGGTTTAGGTCGGTCGATTTTCTCATCTACATCCCGTATTTGGTTAACTGACTCATTTCACACGCCATTCTTAACGAAATAAATCATACTCACCTATCCCAGCTTAATTATCCTAAAGACTAAATTAAAACGATGGTGCAAAATCATTTCCAAAACCCTGTCACACCACTGTAGTCCTCATTCGTCGCCCATGCTCGGATGTCACAGTTATTTTGGAGGAAGACGTTTCCTTTTAGGTTTTGTTACCTTTTGTGTGAGTACAAGCCTTAATTCCACTCTTCCCAGTTTAAATGCAGCAATTATTCATCAGCTGAAGCTGCAGGAAACCAGGAAGGCCTATCAGGCACTCGGACAGAGGATAAAACATTTCATCTTGCTGGAAAAGAAAGAAAAACACAGAGGCGAGTTGTTCCTCTGCTCTTCAGAGAAGGTGTCTCCAGTGTAAAGGGACTGTGGTGATTTTACAGACATTACTGGCGAAGGCTCGCCCTGCCGACGCCTCCAGCCTCCGGCGCTCATGTCTCTGCGGCAGGGCGGCTCCTGTGGCATTTTCCCTCCGCAGGCAGGCCACGCCGTCGCCCTCCTGGCTCAGCTCTCTGTTCCTGTCCGAAGCCTCCGGGGAGCCCAGCGTCCTGTGAGGGTGGGGGCTCCGCACCGACATGGAGGCCAGACTCAGGGTCCGAGACGGGTGAGGGGAGGGAGGGCGGTACCTGCTGCTGCCGCCGCTGCGGGGGTCTGGGGACAGGGACGGTGAGGACGAATCATGTCTCCGATCTCCACTGGTCTGAGACTCCTCCTCTAAGGGGCTCTCGAGGTCAGACTCCGCCTCCTCCTCCTCGTCTTCCTCTTCCTCCTCCAAGGTGAGTTCAAACTGGAATTTGTCTCCTGCTGATGAAGGGAAGGCTCCTCCTGACCCTGGAGTGCCAGCTGCGGGTCCCACCTCAGCGTGAGGCTCGTCTGGGCTCGTCGGCGAGGGGCTGCGGGGGATCATGCTCTGGTACCACTCCCTGTTGTCTTCAAGCGTATCCAGAATGTCCTGGGCGTCAGGATGCACCAGGTCGGCCCAGGTCTCCCACAGCGGGTGAACGATGTAGTCAATGAACCCCACCTGGGTGGGGAAATACAATAACACTGAACAGAAACCAAAACCAAGCGATAAAACTTGTAAAGACTACAGAAGAAAACCAATAACCAATTCTATGTTCACATTGACGTCTAAAGTGACCAAATTCCGATATTTTGTGAAACTGAATTTTTTTGCCATGGCTGTTCACACTTCCAAAAATATGCGACCTGTATGTGACCTCCAGTGTGAAGAGCGACCTGAAAGTGTCCCTCATGGACACTAGAGGGCGTAATAACGTCACACATGGAGAGCGTGGTCAGTGTTTTACCAACCGCCATAAAAACAAGAAGAGCTCAGAGTTTGTGGAAGTAAAGATGGAGGCTAATGGTGGAGCATAGCTTACGACTTCGAAGTTGCTGTCCAACCAGAGTCAGAATATTAACAACTTAATCCTCATTATAGTCCACCATGCTTGATGTTATTCTTCCCACTTGCATGTATCAGAAAACTGACATTTGTTGAGTATCAGTGACGTTCAGTTCGGGTGAATGTGACCTGGACGTTAGGTCGCATTTGAATCGGATACATATTGGATAGCCAAGTGGCTACTTTTCCACAATATGATGTGTAACATCAGATTTGACTTACTTGGCTCTTCTCTATGGAGGCGTTGTGTTTGTCGCACATAGGACTGATCTCCATCCCCTTGTCCCGCTCTCGGTCTCCCTGCGTGAAGAACTCCACCATGATGCGGTCCGTCCATTTCCGATACAGCTCCAGTGGTTTGGTTGGGTTACTTAAGTCAGCACAGTGGACCATGTTCTGTAAAACCTGGAGCAAAACCCAAAAAACACGTCTGAGCCAGAAGATACTTGAATGAAAAAACACATTTTCTATAGTGTTTATGAGCCAAAATAACTGAAAACACTAAATTCTGCTAACAATACACAAAATCACTAATTATAAACATTAGTGCTGCTAATATTAAAGGGCTACACCAACATGGCATTTATGTGAAGCTAATGCTAACACGCTAAATTCAACCAATGTTGAAACCCACCATGTATCACAAGCAGAATATGAGGATGCTCTGAAAACAATTATCAGTCCTGGTTGTTCTTTAAAGTGCTGTATTCTTCTGTCAGCCTTTACTTGTTTTTTGTTGCATACTTGCCATTTTCTCAAGAAATTTTTCAAGGAGAGGAAATGGAACTGCAACATGAACAGTCTTCACCCACTTCAAAATAAAAGCATGAATATAACCGTCTAACTACTTAAATGATTCTTAAGTCGATAACATTCAAAACTTTAGTCTAAATGTCAAACCAAGTAAATTAGCACTTTAAAATTTATTTGGAAAAATTAATTTAGGGGAAAATGTTTCCAAAGTTAGCAAACACGCTAAAGTGCTTCAATCTTTCACAACAGTATTTCTTGTGAATAACAAACACACAATATTTCTAAAATAATTAAAAAAAAAAAAAGAAAAGAAAATGTCAGAATTATTTCATATTATTTGGCACTTCATTACCTGGATGCGGTCAGAATAATTGTCTAGCAGCAGGACTCCCAAACTCGTCACTTTCTTGGTCTCCACCATCGTCTTCATGTCTGCCAAGAAGTTCATGTGTTTGGACATATCTGTGGCCAGAACCTGCACAAAGCAAAGCAGCACACACACACCTCAAATCATCCTGAACAACTACAAATTAAATCTGTCTAATCACAAAACATCGACCTTCACAAGGAACTGAGACATTTTAAGTTGCTGCAGCTCCAAATATTTGGCCTGTTTTGCATACATACAATAATAAAACAAAGAAATAAATGGAATCAATATGAATATTAGTTTGTTCAGTTCAGAAAAGCAGCAAGAAATTTTGTTGTGACATTTTGTTAATTAAAGTGAATTTGAAAGTTTATAATTTATCAGGCTTTGGATCATTTTCAATTCTTCTTAAAACTTATTTTTATTTGTTGGCATTTAATTGAGGCCTGATACTGCAACTTTTCTGTTGTGATATTTTAATAAGTAATAATATTTACTTATTATTATTATTGCTATTTATTTTTTTTCTCTTTTCATCAACTTATTCTATTGTGTTGTCGTTAATGTACAGCACTTTGGTGCAGTTTTAAGCTGTTTTTAAAAGTGACATATATAAATTTCACATTGGCAAACAGACCTTCTCCATTTTCATGTCAAGATTTCAACTTTTCAAGAGTTAAATTTTAGTAAATTTTTTTCATTTTTGAAAAATCAAATGTTAATCCTAAATTTACAAGAGACATTTTTGAGATCAGGCTTCAAAGATGGACAGATGGAGATATTTAGACAATGAAACACGAAATTAAATCTCATTTTTTGCTTCTGTTCTCATACTTATTTGCACCTGTAAATATTTAATGAAATTCCATACTTTGAAATTATTTTCCAGAGTTGATGGGGTAAAAAGGAGTCCCAGCCTTACCATGTCAATCACCATCTTCCGCAGTGAGTCTTTCTGTTTCTTGCTGAGGTTCTGGAAGATGTCACAGTTTTCCTCTTGCAGCAGCTTGAAGCCAACAGCGAGGTGATGGTTCTCCAGCACAGATGAATCGTTGTACATTAGTGCCAATTCAGAACCTCAAAGAAGGAAGGAGGAAACTGTCACCACCCAACAACAACTGCACTTCAAACATCATTCTACCAGGTGCTAGTATTGCTATCTGAAAATATCCACCAAAAACAACCAATCAGAACCAGTAGGAGTGTTAGCGCTGTTAATCATCCACGTGAATGCACTGCTAAACGTGGCATTGGCAGAGAAACAGCTCAAATTTACAAATTTACATAGGATAAATGACATCTGTTATCCCAGCTGAATGCAGAAACAGGAAGTGACATACTTGTGTTTATGAGGAACTGGTTGGTGACACCTGGGTGGTCGACGTCATGGATGGCGCTTGCAAAAAGAGCGGCCATGATCTCTAGGTCTGTAAACACCGCCTTGGGTGAAGAAAGACGCCAAACTGGGGTCAATTTAACGGTACCTCAATCCGAAAAGAGTGGGCAAAAAAACACGACAACGCTCACCTCTAAAGCAGGAGTGGACAGGAGAACATGGGTGGATTGCACCACATCAGCAGCGTGGATGTTGTTGTGATAAGCTACGTCCGCATGGTAGTGGTCCTCTAAAGTCATCATGAAGGTGAGGAAGGTGTCAATTGGCACCTTGAAGGTTTTCAGGAGATCTCGCTCCTATCGATGGAAAGACAAGCAGATAAAACATCAACTATCTGCATAAACTGTCTTTTAATTAAGATCGCCGTTTATCAGAAATTTAAGCAGTCACAGCAAAAAGTGGACAGAACAAAACAAGAGTTAACAGAAATGAAAAACAACAGAATTTTCCTTCTTTTCTGCTATTCGTGGAGAAAACTATTTCTTACAGCAGGATTTTCCTACCTGGAAGATGGAGTACATCATCACCGTCAGGGGTCGATTTCCTGAATATTCTGCTAGTTTGAAAATATCCATACCCCATCGATTAAGGTCCTCAATTTCCTGCAAAGAGCAAAAACATACAAATTATGCAGGAGATTTCAGTGCGTTTCTTTTGGTGTTGCAGTGTGTGATCATACCTTTGCCAACATGCTCTCGTGCGGTGTGTTGACTCCAAAGCGAGGGATGCAAGCAGGCGCTAAGCTTGGGCTTTGTGTGGCCTTTTTCACACCGCTAATCTGTGACATCGGCCTTTTTTTCTTCTCCTTCTCCTTAGCAAGCGGAGACAGGATCTCCAAGTCATGTTGCTTCTCTGGAGCATCAAAACACACAGAAACAAAACAACACAAAGTTAAGGCCACATCCAACAAATGAGCTCTGGAAACATGTCGGCTTCCAGAACCATTTGCTCCAGTGTCCAAACTTAATGGTGGTCCAAGCAACTGACAGATTTGAGAGGCAGAGCCATGGTGTCTTACTGCAGCAGCTCTAGGTTTGTGTTTAATTTAATTTAACCAACTTGCTCACCTTTTAAACTCATATCTATATTTAATCAGTCTCAATCATAAAATGGCTATGGCACAAAAGAAAACAGATTTTCATCAGTTTTCTCTAGAAGAAATTGGTTTCCGACCAAAATGAGACGATACTTAGATGGATGCTGAGCAGTGACTGTGAGTGTTTTTTTTTTCTATACCACTGAGATATACAAGGCTATTTAAAACAAAACGATTTTTACATGTAAAGCTGTGAGAGAGCAATACCTTCAGGAGATAACAGGAAGGCCACTTTTGTGTATAAGGACAAAACATGTAAATTCAACACAGAAATGCCACAGCATTGATTTAAACTGAGAACCTCCTTAGTTTTACAATGAAGCATTAAAGTCCCTCCAAAAAAACCCTTCTTTGGTGTGGATGCTGTTACTGAGAGAAGAATACTCAAAACCAGCTATTTTTATAATCAAGAAGGAATAAAGTAGGTATTAAAACATTTAAAAGAAAACTGTATTATTGATTTAGGCTGCAAGAAAGCAGAGTTTTTAAGTGATAACAGGAAGGTTACTCTGTTTTGTTTCTCTGAGCTTTCAGCTTGTTTGGGTCATGGAACATGATGGATATAAACCATGTTAACCTTAGTAGTAACATTAGAGCCGACTTATTACAGAAAGTACAATTAGAGAGTTGGTATTTGTAATATAAGCAATACTAGTCTGGTTAATTTTGAATCAAACATGCTAAAGATAGCTTAAAATGTCAACTACTCTTCTTCTTCTGTTTTAAAATAGTAAAACTTCATCTTGTGGTGTCTGTACTCTCCCATATGCCACAACATCACCTCTGCCCTTAATACAGCTAATTAGTTATAGCCGATGGGCTAAAATAAAAGATTATTAGTTGTTCTAATTTAGTTATCAAAGAGAAATAAGAATTAGATATTAAAATATATTCATAGGACAAAGATTTACAAAAACTAGAAAAAAAATGACCACAAAATTCAGATTCTATTTGCAGTCTTTCAGAATATGTTTCTATGATGAATGCATGCATGTTGGCATCTTTTCAGCATAACACAGAACAATGACCTTGTGAGCAACTCGCGTTGCAGGAGAGGCAAAATAAACAGCAACTTCAGGAGTGTAGAAAAGCTAGAGAGAAACAGAAACATGTCCTGTTTCTGATGTGCAGAGGACCAAGCCACAGAAAGCAGAAACATTGGTTGTTTTAATCCAAATTACAAAAAGCTTCTCATATTTCCCAAAATGGAATAGGACTCGTAAAATACCATGAAAAGTGAATTTTATAACAAGAAATCTGCAGAAAGTTTTGCACCAACACAGCAGCCATGATCTCCATACCATTAGATGACACAAAGGTGCTGTCCAAGCAGACATGCTCGCGTTAAAATGACTCATCCATTTTTGTACGAACCAAAAGCGATCCTCCTGCTTTGACTTCTTTACCTCACGTTCGCATGTTATCCTTTGTATCTTCCAGCTGTAATTGGTTTCATTAGCCTTGCAGCAGCGGCTGCCCGACACAGGCGCACACGCCAGCGTTCAGACGCATTACCGATCCTAACAACATCCTCACAGGAGGCACCGTCTGGCCTCTCTCACCTCTCTCACAGTGCCTCCTCTTCCTCACGCCCAGAGCCATTGGGTTCATCTCCAAACGCGGCCAGGCTTGAGGCTTTCATCTCACAACGGAGCCGGACTGATGGCTCCATCCTCGTTCGGCTGGACCATCCTGCCAGAGGGGCTGCCGAAGAATGAGCCTCCTATTGATGCAACACGCCGTCGGATAATACTCAACCTAGTTGCCACGACAACGCCACACAATGTGTCCGGGAATGCTGTCTGTTGCCGCACCTCCTCCTGCTTCAGAGACGGAAAAATCCTCACCTTCCCAGTCTGTCCTCTCCTTCAGAAAAATGCTCTTTTCGATGCCTCATTTCGACAAAAACATTTGGTTCTTCTTCTTTATGTACATTTTGTTTCCCCTTCCAAGACTCTATATTATTTTCTATAAATTCCCTCCTCTTTATTCATATTTAATTTTTCTCTTTTCTTTTTTATCATTTCAATATTTTATCATTTTTTATGCATTTCTAAGCTGTTTTTTTTTCTAAATATGACTCAAGGCTTTCACCTCCAAACACATCCCTATAAAGCCCAAGAAAACACAACTCATTATTTTTTGCAATGTTTTTTTTTATCTTCCATATCATGTTGCACAACTCAGCAATCCTTTTATTAATTCATCATTCAAATTGAGGAAAAATGCATGCAGTCGCGTCTATTTTAAGGATGAATTTCACCACAGATGCAACACAATCACATCCTCATCATCTCCTCTCACAGATTTTAATATATTTGTCTCTGGTGTTAATAGCAGTTTACCAGCATTTTAATTTTGTGTCGGAATCACCTCTTCTTCACAAATAAAACACTTATTTGTCACTGCAAAAATTACCAGTCGCTTGTGTCTTTGGGCACGATTTTAAACTGTTATCCTGCGACAAACTTACCGAGGAAAGTGCTGGCGATGAACTCTGACACCTGGTTCCCTGAGCGACTCGTCTCTGATAGCTGCGTTAGCTCACGGTTTAGCATCCTCTTAAACTGTTAAGTAGAAAACAAAACAAACAAACAAAATGAGAGGGTAGCATAAAGAAACATTATTGACTAAAACTGGTACATAAAGTTACCAAATATGGTAAAAATTTGGTTAGGATGTTGGCTAGTAGCTACTACAAGCAAGTTAGCTAATATTCCCCTACTGTATTTCACCTGCAAGCTGTTAGCATGATGGCTAACACTAGTAAGTTATCTATCGTTAACTTAATTCATATGCTATGTCAAAAGGAGCTAATATGCTATTTGTATTGTTACCGTGTTAGCTAACATTACCTAAAACTAACTTATACCATTTAATATACTCCTGGCTAATATTCTGTAATTAGGAAATTTATTTTTAAAATTTATTTTAAAAATAAACATTTTTATTTGTCTTCAAAATACTGAATGAATTATTTTCTTCAATAGTTTCTGTGGAAAGAACTCTGGTGACACAACAAACAATAATATAAACCATTTATTTAAAAACAAAAAAAAGCCAAAGTTACTTACAATAAGCAGAATGTGACTAACAAGAATAGGCAAAAACATTCTGTACAGTCATATTCATTAAATCGTGATGTACATCCCAATTAGTCTTGTTTGTCAGATTAAAAATATCTTTTGAAATTAACCTCTAGTCTGGTATTAGACATATCTTTCACTAATCCCCCTTTCTGATTCTAAAAATAGCTTTTTTTTATTGGTCTTATGGTCATATTGGTCATACTTTTATTAGCTTTAAGTGAAAAACATCCACCTCTGTATATAATATGTGATAAAGTTTCTAAAATAGCTGAAACTTTTCACTAATATTCAAATTTATTGAATGAGTTTGGAAGCAATATGCACCAGATGATAATGCAGAATGCAACGCAGATATTGGCGACATTTGTAGTTCAAAGGATATGAATGTTTTTTCTTTGAATTGGGGTTTTTAAAGAGCGTTTTTGAGTCTGATTATGTTCATTATGCAGAGACAATCATTCATTTGTCATTACAGTTGTTACTGTATATTTCAAAGATAAATGCTCTGTATTCAATTACAACGCAAAAGACAGTGATGTTGTTCCTGCCAATAAGTTTTTTGGGAAGCAATAATGTTCAGAGTCTTCATGAATTTATCGCCGTGGCGATGTCCACACTGATTATGTAATAGCTTCAGCACGTGGTGACTGAGGGAGGAGGCAAACGGTCGGGATGCTGAGGCGTTTACATGAGTGATACAAATACGGGTGTGTCCAAAAACATCCTAAGGGTGACAGAATTGTATTACTTCCTCTGCCGTGACTTTTCCTGAACTTACTAACACAAAACACAGAATATATTGCATGCAAAATGTTAATTAGGGATACTTATTCAGCTTTTCACAATGCATCTGCATCAGCCTGTTTGTAGGTCCAGTCTTGAAAAGATCTGACAGTCAGCCTCTCTCAACATTATATCTAAGATCCCCCCTCAGTCTCACCTCTGCAAAGCCTCCAAACAAGAGAAATCAGCTCCACTTCCCTGTCACTCACCTGTCTGAGTCCCCAGCACAGACAAACCCAAACTGCCAGCAGAAGCATGTCAGCCAACGCATGCTGCTCTTAGTTGCAGTACAAATCCAAGTTTTTCCTGTCACCAATCAACTGTTTCCAAGCAATGTAAATAAGATTTTGTCCGGTAGAAAATATGGCAAATGTCCTGCCACGGTCCCGGTGCTGATAAGGTTGGGGGATACAAGGATGGGATGGAGAGATCTCCAGCATCAGGAGCGATAGGGAGGGTGTTGACTGCAGTCTCCTATCCAGCTACGGCTGCACACTGTCAGTGAGAAAGAGGGACGAAGGGAGTTTCTGCGAGGAACTCTCCTCTCAGTCCTGCATGCAGCCTCCAGCCCCCCCCCATCTCCCTCCGACCAATCATATTCGACTGGCTTCAGAGGCTGGGTGGAAAACCGAGAGCTGATTGGCCGACAGTGTAACAGAGAAACCACACAGAGCGGAGAAACAGAAAGAAGTGATGCTAATTGACTCTTTTAGAGGAGGGATGTGATAAAACCCTGGTGTGTCTTTTCATAATACCATTTTTTGTTCATATGGGTTGTCACAAAATAAGATTTATTGCTGCAGAAAATATAACAAATTAATTCTTTAAAGCTGCATGATGCAACTTTTATTAACCTCCTGGTTATTCCACCAAATATTTCTGAACTCTTCCTGAGTTAAAGCATTACTATTGTTGTTTCTAAATGAATATGAACTTGTTTTCTTTGCATTATTTGAGCTCTGAAAGCGGTGCATCTTTTTCCTTGTTTTGACCATTTCACATTTTCTGCAAATAAATAAAAAAATTTTGCTTGAAATTGCGGAGACATGTTGTCAGTAGTTTATAGAATAAAAGGATAAAATTCATTTAACTCAAACATAAACCTATAAAAAGTTAAATCATAGAAAATTATCATTTTAACTGGTCTCTTAATTTTTTTCCAGAGCTGTGTCCTGACAGCACATTTAGCAGCATGTGCACGAGTTTGACTGACAGCGCTAAGACCCTCCTCTTGGCTCTAATTGGTTGTTTTTGTTTGGGAACCATACATTTCTGCAGACAGCATTATTAGCTCAGGGAAGAGCTGGAGAAGCTTGATTTTTTTCATCAATTATTTGTCTCATATTATACTGTCACAAAATGGTGACAGAGTTATCAAATACGTAAAAAACATATTTTTTTAAAATAAAAGCTGCCTACTGCAGCCATGAGGACAAATCATGCTTTAAAACTTGATGAAAATGGCATTAATGAGCCAAACAGTTTATAAGTAGACGTTTAGGAACAACTGTAGCTGCGTTGTGTTGCGTCATAGCCTTTACCTTATTGGACGCCATTTCGCTGACTGAGTGTCTCGTCTGCAACGTCTCCAGCTGGTCCAGACACCAGTCCAGCTCCTCCAGAGTCTCCATCGTGAGCTTCTGATAAGGCTCTTCTGAAAGGTCAAGAAAAACACACGTTTCAAGTAAAAGGTGGGACAGCAGACGGTTTATCAGGATGCAATTTCCAACTTTATATCAAAATTTTATTAAAACTTCCCTAATGACTACTCCACCAATTGTTCATCTCAGAAAGACAAAATTTATCTTGAACCTTTTTATCCCAGGTTTAGTTCAATAAACTTATTATAAATGTTTTAAAAAAGCTTAAATTGTTTGCGCAGTTGTTGACTGTATGGTGTCTTTTATAAATTTGTATTTTGGTGCTTTTATGATGTGACTGCCTTGTTACTGAAATGTGCTACACAAATAATATTAATTGATTGTTTACATTGTTTTTTTATATAAATAGTTTAATCGTTACCTTTATTTACACAGAAAATTGTTTGAAAACATAAACAGTAAAATAGAAAACATTAAATGTAAGATGTGAAAGTCAACATGTATCTCACATGTTTTACTCAGATTTTAATTTGGACAAAGAACAACGTACAGATTTGTGCATCAGTAGTGAAATAATAAAATTTGCAAATTTTTTGAGCCACAAAACCTAAAAGTAAAGAAACACAGATAAATCCTAATCAACATTTCCATTGTTTTTAAAACAGATAAGTCATTTTAAATGGCAATTTTCTCAAACAAAACTAGAATTATATTCATCCAAATTAAATCCATCAAAAGATCTTTTGAACTTGGAATATGCCATCAAGACTTTTGATCAGCGTTTTTTTTAGGAAGCTTTACAGACTTGATTATTTGATAACCAACTACTAAAAATGAATGAAAGTTTCTTTTATTATCCTTTACATCCTATATTGCTATTCTTTCAGCTATTCTTTCAATATAATCAGAAATGATCATTCTGTCAGGGTATGCAAACTTAAGAGC
Organism: Poeciliopsis gracilis; assembly: GCA_911649635.1. Lineage (NCBI taxonomy): Eukaryota > Metazoa > Chordata > Actinopteri > Cyprinodontiformes > Poeciliidae > Poeciliopsis > Poeciliopsis gracilis. The sequence goes on along the minus strand of CAJVRI010001524.1, from coordinate 289,040 downwards.
TACAAGCCTAAACACAGTTTAAAAGAAAAAGTTGTAAGAAAACCAACAAATGAAACAGATTTATCTGCAGCTACAACTTCATAGAGTCCCATGATGAACTGACCTGAGAGACACGGTTTGCACAGCGGCGGCTGATTGGCGCTCGATGGTCGTCTGGAGCAGGAAACAGGTGAAGTTTTGGTCAAATGAACAAAACCATCCAGCAGTTTGTCATTCCTTAACTCTGCTCTTACTTGTTCACCACACGATCTTGGAGATGCGTCAGAGCAGCGACGTTACTTCTTACTGTTCGCAGACTGGCCAGAACCTGCAGGAAGCAAAGAAAGCTTCTTAAAGGGATATTACACATCTTTTAAACACTAACACTTTTGTGTTAGTGTTTTCTTACTCTGACAAAATAAAGATCTATTTATCAGTTAACAGCTTGGTATAGCAGAAACAAATTTTTCTCAAAGATGTCGCAGCTGTTGATCGTACGAATCTTTAAATTAATCAGTTTGCACTGGATGACTATTTAAAAATAAGTTTACAGATTTTGCTGGAAATCACAATAGATTACAGTCCTTAGAGAATTAAACGTTTAGCCTGTTTAGCCTTTTTCTGCACAAATTTACTTTTGTGCATTTGTCCTTTTAATTTAGCAAATATTTCAAAACAGTTTTACAGTTTTACCCTATTAATACTGATTGCATCCCCACAGTACAATGATGCCTCCACCGTGTTTTTTGACTGTTTTTTCCTCCTATATTGCTATTCTTTCAGCCAGCTAACCTGCAGTGCGAAGAAACAGGTGGGGGTGGAACAAGGCCGTATTATTCTGCCAGAGAAAACTCTGAACCTCCTGCTATTTTCACTGAATCTCATTGAAACGACGTTAAATTGCAGGAACAGCAAATAAAAGGTTGAGCAGTTTTGATACCTTACCTTTTGAAAGCCTTGATGTCAGTAACTCCTCTATTTAAGCCTCTTTAGACATTATCTTTAGGATTTAAATATCACTAGTATTTTTACAGGCAAAGGATCTAATCTGAATCCTTCAAATGTCAAAAAAGAAATTGGTTTTAACACATTAAATAACAAATGCACAACTAAATGTATATTTTGGGTCTAAAGCTGCAAGAATCAACTTTAAACTCTACATAAATGAGTGAGTAGATGTTTATAGGAGGGTGATGCATTTTGTGATTCCTGCAGGTGAATCCAGAGTAAATGGATGGAAAATCCCTTGTACACAGAATGCTCAGGAAATAAATAGTCAGAACAAGCTGTGCAGTACAAAGAGAATGTGTGTGGGTGTTTTCTGTGAAAAATGAACCATCTCTTATTTCTCAGACTGATGAGTAACCTCCAACATCACATCGATTATAAGGACAAAATTACAACCTTTTTCCGATATGAATTTAAATAAAACAGTAAGATAATTTTCAACAACTTCAGCTCAAACACAGTTCAGCAGAAATTCGGTCAATTAGTATTGAGCATTTTTTTTAATTTGGTCACAAATGTAGATTTTATTGGGTTATAACAGCCCAATGAAATCTAAACATAATTAACCTAAAAGTGTCCTAATATTTGATGCTTTCTGCTCTTTTGTGCATAGAAGGCCGGTAAAACAGTCCCTACAGTTTTTAATTGGAAAATTTCCAGCTAAAATGGTCAAAAAGTGGATTTAAGTGACTGTGGGTGGCAGTATTTCTTTCTTCAGCTAAACTGCTGCCATGTTAATAAATACTCTGATTGATACAGAGAATAACAAAACGTCGCATTATTGACATACATAAGTGGATTATGTCCGTGTCTGCAGATATCAAGCTAATCAGGATTATTAAATACTAAAAATTTGTGTCCAAACAGTTTGTTATTTTTTCCTCAACTTTTTTGCTTCGATATGAAAATTTTGGAAGGCATTTAATGAAGAAAAAATATATAGCACTACAAAATTAGTGATTTTGATTGCAAAAAATCCTAAAGGGACTGACAAATAATCCATTTATGGTTCCACTAAAGGCTTAACTAACACATTTATCAATAATCATCTTTTCCAGAGTTGATTAATGTTCCATGTCCTACATTTCTCGATCAAATATGATGAAAATCAACTTTAAAGGATAAGTAATAATGGGACTAACCTGTGCAAATGGAGTCACTATCATGTCTTCTCCATGCCTGAAACATCACACAAACATCTGGTAAAAAGTCATGTAAAAGGAAACCCATATGAACCAAGATTCTTAAAGACAAATAGACATTGCATGAGGATATTGGAGGAAAGTTGCAGTTTGCTGAAAACATGTTTGATCTGAGCTTAACACTGGGTAAAGGGAAAGGCATTATTTACATAAATGCAGTTCATCTCAACAGCTGGTGAAGCTTTAAAGGGGAGGAAGTCCTAAAATTACCTTGACTAAATGTCTTGAAATGTGGAAATCCAGAGTCTGACTTGTGTTTCTTTCAGCTCAAAAATCCCACAAGGCCTTGAACCAGGTTTGTGTATTAAGAGCAGGCGAGGAGCAGTGTTCATGCTCTGAGTGCTGTGTGGAAAGGTGCCACAGCATGCACCTTAAAGGGAAAGTTCTGGCATTTTTCTGAAGCAGGGCTTTCAGCTTATGGATAAAAAAATATCTTCCCTGCAGCATCAAATTTAAAAATCAACTTCTGTCGTACTAAAACACCTCAAATACAATCTGCAGAAGCAAACGTGTTCGATGTACAACTTCTCCTAAACCCTTTGGATTTGTTCACATCTGGTTCCGATGCGAACAGAAACTACTTTGGGTTTTATTCTGATTTTATGCAATAGAACAACCTCAGTAGTGCATAATTGTGAAATGCAACAAAAATACGGTATGTATTTTTTACTCATACCCCTAAATAATTATCTTTAGCACTAACCTGATTCAAATAGTAGCTTTACGTTAAATAAATGATAAAGTAATTAATGTGCCAAATATTCCACCCAAAAAATAATAACTTTCCCGTCTGATTTTATTGTGAAGTGTAACAATGTGTAATATACGTCCGTCATTTTCATGAAACAAAAATAAATCTGTGTATGATTTAAAAAAGAAGGTAAAATAAATTTAAAAAATACTAAAGAAAATGTAACAGTGAATAGAGAAATCATATCAAATAAACATAAAATAATTTAGAAAAATAAATAATATTAAAAAACTATTAAAACTGTAAGATTGGAAATAAAATGGAAAATTAAATTATAGTGATATTGTTAAATTACAATTGTTTAATATGATAAACAATATTAATTCATATTTCACTATATAATCCAAAAGATGAGGAAGTTGTTTCTTGATGCAATTATTGGCATTTTAATTGCGTTATCAAATCATTTATTTATTTCTATTACTACTGTATTTTCGGTCAGTTTTGGCAAGATCCATCTTCCATACATGACTGGTGAACAAAAAGATTTGCAGCTGAAATTGCAGTGAAATTTCAGATTATTTCTCTCCTTTTCTAAATCCTTGGATTTCTGTTACAGGTTAATGACATAAATCTCAAATTACTAAATAGGTGATTTCTGAAGCGAGAAATAAAAACTGAAATAAAACCTATAATTTCATTACCATTCACAGTTGTGCACTAGTTTGTGTTCGGTTGTATTGCACCAACTTTAGAGACTTTTGGAAAGCTGAGATATTGACTGCACTTCATAATATTTTATAACAGAACTCCACTTCAAAAAGTTGAACTTTCCCTTTAAGCACCTTCATACATCATGCTGCTGGGAAAATTAAGCCATCACTTTCTAGCAAACATTTCTGAAATCAGTGCCAAATTCATTCTCCAAACGAAAAATGCAACATGGGTGATTTCAGTTCTGTTGAATGCTTGCTAGGACTTCATGTTCAAGGCAAGGAGAAGTGGAAGCAGAAGGGTCAGGATACATGAAGAAGCCCAAAGGGGACAGACAGGAAAGCAAAAACACAGGAATCTTCACACGTTTTCTCACCGAGGTAGCCAATTAACTTCCCAATGCTTCAGTCCTTCCTCCCTTCAAAACAAAGGAGCAACAGCTATTGGTGGTCGGGACCCTGATCGGGTCTAATCAGACTCTCGCTGCACAGAGAAATCTTTGTGCGAACAAATGAACATAAACTGAGGGAAAAACTTTAATCTGCTGAATCTTCAGGTGTGTTCCTAAAAAAATGCTAAATAAAACCTGCAGACGGCTGATAGCGTTTGGTATCCAGCAGAAAATAAAGAGCAACATCACTTCATTGGTCCTGTTTTGGTTTTTATTCAAATTCAAAAAAGTGTGACGTTTTCACCAAACCAAAAAAAAAACCTAATTTTTCTGTATTTGACCTTATAATCACCAACCAAATCTGACTGACTGATCACTTAAATGATCTATAAGTACAATTGCCCATTTGAACCTAACAGATATTAACTCATTCATAAATGAGTTATAATTCAGAGTCAATCTGTTCAGAATGACATGAAGCCTCTGAAGTCCAATTAATTATTTTTCTTATTCTTGAGGATACTCTTTTCAAAAGATTCAATTACAGGCGTCTTATTAATTTGTCGCACATCGTCTCATAGGCTATGAATAAAACGTAGCTGGTTTAAATGAAGCACAGTCAGAACAGCGCAGCACGTTTATTTACTCACAGGTCGCTGGCAGTGGACGAGTTGCGAGACATAGTTTTGGGCGACAGGTCGAAGTCTGAGTCGGAGCGGTAGAGGAAAGACTCCCGGCGCTGACTGTGAGGGAAGTTGCCCTGAAGTACCAGACCGGATCCCGGGCTCGTCTGAGAGTCCAGTGGACTGCGACCCACCGACAGGCCATTCTCCACATCAAAACTGCAAAAGGAGAACAAAATACCAAACACGAGTCACAACACAATCCAATTTTTAACATGTTATTACAATTTTAACCAAATTATGCCAAGTTAATCTTCATATTGGGTCAAGATAAATAAATAAATGTGTGGAAATGCTGAAAATCTACAAATAAGCTTTCCAGCTGAAAAGATTAAAAGAACCAACATAAATGATAAGTTTCCTTACTGATTAGAAAACTCAAAGCTTCAATTTCCAACTATATCAAATTAATAAAATGGAAAAGTTGAAACAATAAAAAGGTCATGTGATTCTGAGGGTTGGTGTTTATTACTTTGGTTAAATTAGCAGAAAATCAGTAAATCAAACAATTTACAGTTTTAAAACAACTTATCCGACACTGTAAAACACTTGAGCTTCATTTCGTTGTGTCTACTATCCTCTACTGTTTAAGTCAAATAAATTTATCAAGTTTTAGATAAATGTGAGTTTGTGAAAGATAAACTTACAGAAGTTGTCTTAACTTTTTTTTAATTAATTTTGTCAAACCTCCAAGAGTTGAATAAACTACAGTTTTTAGGTTAACATTTAAAAAACTGAAATAAGAAAAAGACAGGAGTGGGAACTATTTCCCAGAATGCTTAGTGGCATGTTACTGTATCCATCCATCCATCCATTTTCCGTCACCCTTCTCCCTAACGGGGTCGGGAGGTGCTGGTGCCTATCTCCAGCTGCGTTCCGGGCGAGAGGCGGGGTACACCCTGGACAGGTCGCCAGTCTGTCGCAGGGCAACACAAAGACAAACAGGACAAACAACCACGCACACACACACTCACACCTAAGGAGAATCTGGAAAGCCCAATCAGCCTGACAGTCATGTTTTTGGACTGTGGGAGGAAGCCGGAGAACCCGGAGAGAACCCACGCATGCACAGGGAGAACATGCAAACTCCGTGCAGAAAGACCCCGGGCCGGGAATCGAACCCAGGACCTTCTTGCTGCAAGGCAACAGCGCTACCCACTGCGCCACTGTGCAGCCCTGTTACTGTATCCTGAGATGCAAATATGTTGGATTAATCTGACTCTTGTGTTGTTAAGGAAAATCCTTATTTTTATGTCCTGTTTACACTAAAAGTTCATTAATTCATTATCAGATCAGAAATTTAGTTAAAGAAACTTGAAACAAGAATTAAAATTTTTCTAAAGTAAAATAAGTAGATATTTTTATTATGTTATTGTGAGTAAAATAACAGAAATATCTCTTTATCTAAGTGGGGGCAGTTTTTTTTTTTCTTCCATATTGTGAAATAATTATTTGGTTTAAATTGCAGCATTAAAGCGATTGTGGTTGTGTGGCAGAGTAGTCGTCTTGCAATCGGAAGGCTGTAGGTTCGATTCCAGCTCCCTCCTGCCACATGTCGATGTGCCTCTGGGCAAGGCACTTAACCCCAAAATTGCCTACCGGTCTGTGTATCAGTGTGTGAATGGGTGAATGTGACTCTAGTGTAAAGCGCTTTGAGTGGTCAAAATGACTGGAAAAGCGCTATATAAGTTCAGTCCATTTACCATTTAAGTTAAAACTCACAATCCAAGATTAATGAACTTAGAAAACAATGTTTAGACAACTTGACTGTTGCTGTTAAATCGACTTTGTGAACTTTAATTTCGGAGTTAAATTCAAAACAGTTTTCTTGTCGCCTGAAATGGCGTTTTCAAGGCGGCAGGTGGACTTTCATGTTAAAGTTAAACCACCTTAAAATGTTTTATAGTGTATTAACACAGTTTAATGCATCAAAGGCCCATAACTGCATGAACTGACAGACATGCTTTAGGGGGAAAACACGACAGAAATTGTGACTGAAGTCCGAGGACCAAATGGGAAAGTGAACTTGTGAAAAACGCCCGCCCGGTTGCAGAACGGGTCACCTTGTGATTACTGGCTGTTCGGAATCAAACATACACATACACACATCTTTCTGCACGCTATCTCCGTGTTGACGTCAACACCGGCGCGTTACATCAGCACATTATGACCTAAAAACCCCGCCACCAATGATAACGGCTCCAGTTCAGGTCAATGACGGTTAGGAGGAGAACATCAGAGTTTAGCAACTAGATTTCAAAGGTAGGATCAGAAATAAATTATTACTCTGCAACTTTTATTGGGTCTGGTGCTTTCAGTCAAACACTACCACATCTTCTTTAGGCTGAATAAAGACAAAAATAGATTCTTCTGATCAGGATTTAGAATCTGAACATCCATTTTGTTTGCTTTAAATGCTAAAAATAATTGCAAATGCTTTAAAACTGGGCATGTGACTGAAACACTGAACGGAAACCTCAGCAGACCTTTTGTGGATTTATTTCAGTGCGTTTGTGTCAATGGGATCCATTCCTGGGATCTGTTCAGCTGCTCTCCTCCCTTCCCTGGTCATATCAATAGAAACCAGAGCACTGAGGTTGCCTCTCTGGCTATTTTTAGCCCTGCCTGCAGGGCTTCACCAGTAATAGTTCAGATAAATGAAGGAGTGCTATTATGCAACTCACTGTGAATGGACCCAGTCCAATTCACAGAAGCAGATAGAGATGGAGAGACGAGGAGGAGTAGCTGTGAAGGCTGCATCCAGCACACTGATGCGTTTAGCGACTCGCAGCGGATTGGTGCGGCGAGGCGGAGAGAGGCGGGGCTTCAGCGGCAGGGTTTACCTCAATGACAGCCCCCATTCCCACCGCCGCGCTCAGCAGCGGCACCCCGCTTTCCCCTCCCCTGGATCTGTGTAGTGGGCCGTGACAGGCTCCATCAGAGGAGCCCAGTGACGTCAGAGGCTAAAAATAGATCTACCTGACAGGAAAGAGGTGAACTGGGAGACTAGAGGCGATGCTTACGTAGCAACGGCCCCTCCCGTCACTCTGGAGGCCTCTGAGATGATTTCTCCTTCAAAGCCATGTTTACGAGAGATTCTATTTTTAAATCCTACAAGGTAACTCCGAGGAAAAGCTCACCGCCCGACATCTTTACAGTGCATCCGCTGTTTCTCTCCTTTCATTCACCTGTCTCCATCATACAGCTTCTCTTAATTAAATGAAGGGCAGCATAATTTATTGTTGACACATATATTTTGCAAGAAAAGGTAAATACATTTTAGAACTACAGAAAAGGACATGGGCCATTGAAAAACAACAAATTCTGACTTTTTCCTCAGAATTTTGACTTTTAAAGTCAAAATAATGAGAAATAAATAAACAGATGCACTATTGTTAAACATGCATGCATACACAGTCACAAAACCAGATTCATAAGTAAATGCAGCACTTCAAACTTGGAGAAAGATAAACATTATTTAACACAATTTATTAGCTGCATAACTTATATATATGATGGTTAAATACATTTTTAAATGACTTCTTCCACAGTTTTATTGTGTTTTAATCCGTGCATTTATAATAAAACTGCAAAATTATAAAACATAAAAGGAAGCATATTTTCCATAGAAGGAGAATTGGAATCAATGTCAGCCCTCAGATTTTTATTTACCATTTATTACAGCAGAATTCAGACTTAAAACTGATTTTTAAGACAATTAAATCACTAATATTTTGTTAATGTTTAACATTTAGCTGTAGTAATAAGTTTAGGATTTCTTTTCAGATATAAAATGTCCAGAACTAATTTATCAGTCATGGTGAAGAGCAAAGCAGCAACTCAACAGCCTTTTGACGGGGCCACAGCGCCCACTAGTGAACAATATGAGGAACTGCAACAACTGACATTGCGTCCTTTCCACTTGCAAACTTTTGCTTTTGTCAACCAATAAGAGACAACAGGAGATCTGCTAGGGGAAACATTTAAATGTTATGTTTATATCGTCTTTTAGCTCATATTTCTGACTTCGTTTCAACACTGAAAGCTTACAGACCGACAGGAAGGCCGCTTCGTTTAAAACACGAGTGACCTCGGCCGTCTCCTGCCTTCTGCATTGTTCTCCATTTCTCTGACGTACATTGCAGCTTTTTTCTTGCCGCTTTAAGTCTATTTTACTAAACTTTCCTCTCCCATAAACAAAGAGGTGCCTGAACACCCACATCCTCACCTCCCCGTTTTGTTCACAGGATGTTTAGTTTACAGCCTGAGGAGGAATTACTCTCTAGAAAAGCTAATCGAAAAAATGTTGTTTAAATTTGTTTTTATTCACTTCACATCAAACTCCTTTCCTGAATTAGGTTTGTCTGTTGGGATAAGATGTTTGATTAATTTACACACAAACAAAAATCACAAAAAAACCGCAACAAAGAATCAGAGTGGCTCCATTAAAATAAATAAATGTCTAATTGTTCCAAACTTTACGAAGATATCCTTCTTATTAACATCGTTAAAAAGCAAAAATCTGAAGGAGCAGCAGTTTTTGTTTCCACCACATCTGGTTGTCTAGGAAGCATTTCTTTATGAAAACTAAGTGAGGCTAGATCGCAGTGGACAGTGAACCTCTGGCACATAAACTCACTGCAAAATCTCAAATGCTCTTAGATCTCGACTTTGACTAGGCCATTTTCTCAGCAAGATACAGGATGATTAAAGAGATCTTTCTGTCTGTTAAAATGAAACCGTCTCGTATTTTGAGCTGTAACTCGTGCGCGTCACAATCTTCCAACTTGATTCATCTCCTTCGTTTGGGATCTGCTACCAAAGCTGAACCGTATTTCAACTTGAAAAGACGTCAAATGGGAAAAACTCCATCGGCTCCAGTTGCTGTCCAGTCTTGCGTGTTTGTGAAGAGGCTCCCGGGAGCCGGAGCTCAGGGATTTAAGAAACTTTCATCTTTATGAAGAACGATTCAGAAAATGACCATCGAGGCCAGAGGGGCTTTATTTATGGGGAGATGACACAAACAGAGGGTCAAAGGTCAAAACTCACACACATACTGTTCCTCCTGTGTCTTTTCTTTCCTCAGAGCGTGGGAATCGGCTGAACATCACACCAGGAAGGTAAGGTTAGCGCAAACCATCGCAGTGAGATCCTGCCGGCAAGTTTAGCGCTAAATATAAAAACACGAGGATGCACGTGTGAGTGAGCGAGTGTTTGCTTGCTTTACGCCTAAAGACTTTTGTGCATTTGATCTGAAAAACAAGCCGCTTCCCCCTCATCCAGCGCCGTGCCAAACAGATCTTTTCCGCTCACTCGTTTGTCCTGAACGCTCGCGCTCTCTGTGTGTTTAAATGTCATCGCGACTGCAAACACAAAAGAGGGTGGCCGGGCCGCAGGGTGGCAGAAAAACAAGCAGCGTGGTTATTTCTGTCGATCTCAGCGTTGTGCAGAAAGAAAATAAGACGGCAAAGTTCAAACTGTACTCCTCCTCTGGAGGCGAACTCACTCATCCACCTTTAATCTCAGCTAATGCCGGCGGCCATATTCCCACAAGGAATCCTCTGATTTCTGATGTTCTGCATGTTTTGGCTTTCAGATGGACACAGGTTTCTCAGAGACAAGTGCAGTTTCCTGAATTATAGGAAAACTCGAGATCTGAACACGAATCTCTTGCAGAGGTTTGAAAGCTCTGCAGATTTCTGCCACGAGTTAAAACAAGCTTTAAGGTGTAAAAACTGTCAGATGAACATGAAGCCACAGACATGACAACGAAAAACAAAGTTAGCAAAGTTCAACTCTGGAGAGAAAAACCAAATGTCTCTTTTTCACTTTCTATTTTCTGTCTTCCTTCTGTTCTTTATTCCACTGATTTTTATTTTATTTTGAGTTTTCCTTTAATTTTTTCTCCTTTTTATTCCACTAATTATTTTGTTTTTCTTTTAGCTTCTGCTTTATCTTTCTCTTTTCTATTCCCATGTCTTTCCATCCATTTGTTTCCATCCTTCATCTCAACTTTCTTTCTTCCAGGTAAAGAACAGATAAAAAAAAAACTGGTCATCTTGGAGAAAACTGAACTTTTCCAGGGATTTTCTGTTTTTTTGGTACTAAAAATCACAGAACAGGGCTGCTAACAGATTCCTGATTGTCTTTGTTGTTTTTTAGATATTGTTAATAATAATTATAGGCGTACAAACCAGCTTGATGACCAAGAGCTCAATCTGTTTGGGTGTTTGACGTACCTGCGAACTTCCATCAAAGGCCAGCTGCTCTTTCCATTAACCTGACCAATCTACTGTGGCTTTCTGTCCAAACGGAGCGAGCAGTTTGTGTCCAACATCAACATCTGATCACAGCTCATGGCTCTAAATTTAGCCGACAGGAGTGGAGCGGAGCAGCCAGCCGCAGCAGCTGGGGTATTTATTATTTTTCTGTCACCTCCGACTTAAAGGATCGACTCTTGCCTAAGAAAAGAGCAAAAGATTTGGACCAACAATCCATATTCTGGTATTATTACTAATTTATTTTAGTTTCAAATGAAGGGAAGAGTTGAAAGAAAAACAACAACTTTTAGTGTTTAAAAATCTGTTTACTTGCTCAGCAAATAAAGTTACTGTTGTATATCATCAGATAATTTGTAATTTATAAGCAAATTATAAATTACTCAAATGCAGGTCAAAATAAAGAAAAACGTCTAAACAAAGATGCTTCGTCTAAAAGCAGCTGAGAGCTAAGAATAAAAAAAAATTAGCTCCTTATTTTCCATGTCAAATTCTGGATTTGACTCAAACTTGATTAGTTTCACAAAAACTGGGGAATTAATAGAAGGAAAAAATGAAAACATGGAATGACGAACAGATAAACTGGATAAAAAGATGAACAGACGGGTAGATTGATGGAAAGATGGGAAACTGTTTTAACACAATCAGAAAGTTGTGGGTTTTACTCCGGCCGCTCTTCCTAATCAATACAAACATCTGCAGATAAGATAGATACTCTGAAAAACACAAAATGTCTTATATTGCAAATATCTTACACTTTTCATCATGACATCGATGCAGTGTTTTAAGTAAATCATTTTTTAATATTGATGACAAAGAGCTTGTTTCACTGGCAGATTATTGCATTTATAACATGGGAAAATATGTTATAAATATTTTTTATTTTAATTGAGGAATAAAGAAACAGTCATGAGATATTTTAAATTTATTTTAATATATTTATCATGCACTTTCAAATCCATTTAAACAGTTCATCATTTATCTTGATAACATTTCTTGTCATGACCAGAATCTTAAATTCAACATTATGATGTTTAAAAATATTGTCTGTTTTTATTCTCACTATTTTCTCCACTGTTTGTTCAATAACTATTGATTAGATTTTCTTGTTTTAAATATTTGAAATACTACCAAACCTTTCCAGTTCTCATTCCACGGCGTTTTGTTGTTTATTTTTACGCAGTTATGAAGCACAGCGACAAAATCTGAGCTTTACTCAACAGCTCGTTGCTAGGTAACCACAAGTCACTCCACAGCTCGTTGCTAGGAAACGAAAGAGTGGCAGAACTGGTTGAGCCCACCAACCAAGTTAGCCGTGAGAGGTCAAGCATCAAAAGCCTTCCCACTGCCTACATCTCCCAGAATGCTGTGCGGTTCTGATCAGACGAATCTATTGATATCGATCACGTCATTGATTTATTATCCATGTTTAAAAAAACGGATGTGTTTTTACAAGAGCGGTATTTGTGTTATTTTAAAAAAGATGGAATAAATAGTTTTACTTGTCACTTTTACCTCAAAATATTATGATAAAACTTTAGGTCCGAGTACCAGACATGTGACTCTAAACTCAGTTTCATTTCCTGAGCGGCTCTTTAAAGGGCCGGTTGTGCCAGAATGTACTGATGAAACCGATTAATTTGACTTTATTAATATCAATAAATAGTTTTTTCAGAATTCAATAAGTGTCTCTTAAAATTAAATACTGAACATCTTTTTTTTTTTTTTTAATTTGTAAGGAATTTTTCTTATATTTGTGAAATGTATGATGTTAAATGTGATTTTTTTTTTTTATTAATTGCTGTATCCAACAGACTATAACTTGATATCAAGTAAGGCTTCTGGACAATTTTCAGAGAAATTTGCAGTAGAAATACGAATAAATGTGGCATCTGTTGATTTTATGTGAATTCTACAGGTGTGTGGAAAAATTGGAGGGATTTATTGATATAATTTGGGTTACAGAGGGCCACATAAAAAGCTGCTGTGAGCCAGATTTGGCCCCCGGGCCTCCAGTTTGACACATGTGCTCTAAATCATACACATAAAAGGTTGCTGTTGGTAGATACGACTCAGTGGAGCTGTAGAGGTTAAACTTTTCGGAGTTTGCCTCAAAGGTTGATTTGCTCCTCAGGATGGGTATCGATCATATCTGCAGCGATTAGCTCTGCGCCTCCAGCGAGGCAGGAATCCATACAGTGGCTGATCAGCATTAACATCATTAGATACTGGTTGAAAGGGGTAACGCACCAGGACAAACCACACACACACACACAGACGCGCTCAGAGAGAGGCAGTGTGTGTGTAATTACAGGCCCCAGCAGCAGAGATCTAGATTTGGCTCTCGCATCGACCCAAAAATCAAACAACCCGGCATCACACTGGTACACAACTGGAAAGGCTTGTTCAGGCCAACAACACACACTCACACACACACGCAGACTCATGCAAACGCAGCGTCTTTGCCCAGCAACAGGACAGGCTCAGAGCGCTCCTCTAATCATGCACATATGGCACTAATTGGAGCCGTTCAGTGCAGGGTGATCGAGGCTGGAGGTGAGGAACAAGTGCGCCACTTCCTTCCCTAATTAGCTCAGAAGCAGCCAATCACATCTCTGATCAGCAGGACACGACAAGATGGAGACAACGCCGGCGTGGAGGGGTCTTATATGTGTTTGTGTGACTTCATCGTGTCAGGAACTGAGGTTCACTGTCATGACTAACTCTCTAATCGACTAAATCAGTGTTGAACTTAACAAATGCAGGCTAAATCTGCAAAAAGAGGAATCAAGCTTATGTTAAATAAATAACATTCTGCTCTGAATATGATCCGAACAAAGTTTTGAATGAAAAGGAGCAACGAAGCATCAATCAACCATCCGTACAGATCCATCTTTAAACACAAAACAGGAAAGAAAAAACATAAATAAAGTTTGTACTGTGAATAAATACTTAGCTCCTTATATATCAGATGATCTGTCCAACAATATGAACATTTATAGACTGTGTGGCTTAATATACGCAAAGCTAATATGGCCAGGAAACGCAAAAAGGAAATATTAGATGAGAAAATAAATCAATGTATGATTAAAAAATAAGCGTAAATTTGTTTTCATATTATATGGAGGCTTTATGTTTTTTCCTCTCTCTCTTTTAATGCATTTAAAAATAAAAAGAAGGATTGCCAATTGTAAGTTGGGAACATATTTGCAAAATGTCTATGTTAGACATTTTGTTGTTCTATGAAGTATAATGTCAATAAAAAGATAAGAGTAAATAAAAAACCCTGTTAAATAAATACAAAATATAAGCAGACCAGCATTATTGTGTCAAAAGTATAGGAAAATATATTTAAATAAAAAAGAAATTAACTTCATCCTGCATCAGTTCTGATCCAAGTTACTTTGGATAAAATCCAGTTTCTTAACTGAATACTTTGTTCATTCAGTCGTAACAAACTGCGCACAGAGCTACTAAAATGTTCCCCAATCAGCAAACTTTACATAAAGTGACTCAAATAAAACCAAGAAAGCAGTAACATAAATATGTTTTTGTACTAACAAGTAAAAAGACCTTCAGCAGAGACACAAACCAACTTATTATGTTATTTTCCCCTTTACTTCATTTAAGTTTTTCATAAAATAACGAAATAGAAAAAACTAAAACACCTTATGTGTTTTCAAAGAACAAAGAAAACGAGTAGCACCTACACTTTCCAATTTATTTACGTAAGTTGGAAAATCACTAATAACTTTAATTACTTTCCTGTAATGTAATGGAAACTGCAGAAACTTCCATCATGTATAATAACTCAGTTTCTTTTATTTAAACGATGCAGGGATTTTGACAAAAACCGAACAGTTCCCTCCGTTCCCCGGTTCCTACCTGGCGTCCGGCTGTGTATGCGGACCACTCACGACTACGTCGGTGATCAAATTCACCTGTGACTGACAGCGCGGGACCAGGCCTCATGTGGACGCCTTGCTTCCTCGCTCATCAAAACTCTGTGAACCGAGCTTCTCGCCTAGAAAACGACACAACAAGGCCGCCTTGCTGGGCGTTAATTTGCCCCAGAGTGGATCATCATTCCTGGAGTTGCAGAGATGTCAGCATAACACCGCCGTCCACTCTCCCATCAGCAATACTCGACAGCACAGTGACAGAAACACAATAATGCTCGTCTGCTGACGTCAGTCAGAGTTTCGTGGCTTGTCACTGAAATGTCAATCGACCCGCCGCCTCACAGGCCTGAAATTATTCCCGGCCAAACGCTCCGCTCGCTGCAGTTTTGTTTTTGCACCATAACAGAGACCAGAAAGTTTTAGAAAATGATGCCATATGAATCAAGTCAGAAAGAAACCAGCTGGCTCGGCTTGTGGGATTTCTGTTGAGACGTGTTTGTTTGTAGGACTGGAGGAGAAAGACTCCGGGGGGAAACTCTGCGGTTCAGCAGGATGAGGCTCTAACTGCGAATTGGAAATGATTTGGGAGCAAAGCCAGGGAACAGCCATTGTCACGTCAATATTTCCCGTCAGCCGTCACCTCGGGTGAAAAACCCAGAACGGACGGGTGGCTTCTGAGAAGTAAAAAAAACAGCAGATAACCGGAGGATCTTTGGGTCTTTGTTGGTTTAAGATCATGTCTGCTTGAAGAGGAAACTGAAGGGATTCGTGGCATCGGATGGAGACATCTGAGTCAACAGTGGAGAAGAACAGCAACAGTTTACAGTAAGAGAGCCAAATAGAAAGGAGTCAGCGGTAAATAACTCCAACAGGGAACACCAAGAGCCGCTCACTGTTTAATATCTAAGCTGTGAACACAACTAATTACACTTGTTGACATGCATATTGAATATAAATGACCCGACCATGTATGGAAAAGATGACTGTAAGTTGTGTTTGAGGCTGAGGTGAAAAATGTGAGGCGTTTCTAAAACCATCTGGACTTGACAAAGCTCAGAAATGCAACATTTGAACAAATTGTGAGTCATTATACTCGGAGAAACTGCAGGTGAGTTTCTTTAAAAATGTAAATATGTAAGTGAATCTACTTCTATCGTTCGTTGATGCAATAATTACAGCCACAAAAAAAGATTTGCAAAAGGCAAATTATTATTTAAGATTCTGAAAGATCATTAAATAATCTAGACTTTAAATTGAGCAGTTTGTAAATATGAAGAAATATTGTTTGTAGCATAATTCAGTCCCCCAGCATTTGCAGGAATACTGAAAAGAAAAATGAATAACATTGTTTTTTTTTTTGTTTTTGTTTTTGTGGATTTTGTGTTTGTCACTTTTTCCACATTAGGTCAGGTTGGTTTGCATGTTTCCTTTTTCTCCAAAAAGTGAAATCTTGATTTGAAATCTGCAAACATGAACTCAAATCATCCAACTTTAAATGTTTGATAGATGACCGGCATACACAAAACAAAAAGAAGGAATCTGTAAGTGGGAAAATGCTTTTTCCCAGTGATGCACCTCTTTGGTGCAGAAACTGGACTGACATGAGCCAGAGATGAGCTATTAACTCGCTCCAGCAGAAAATGTGTCACAGGAGCTGCAGGGAATCTGCCTGCACTTCGAGAACATATGAGAAAGCGTCAAGAGTTGATGATAATCAGAGCTGACTCATCATCTCAGAGCACGACTCCATCTCAGTCTCTGCCGACGTGACTCCATCTTTCATACAGGTTTGACTTTTGACCTCTTGCAGACTGCGCTGCGTCAGGTTGCGGCATGTTGGCAAGCGGTGAAGCTCTCAGAGGGCGGGGCAGCCTGCTGCTTCAGTGTCAAAGGTCAGCTTTCTTTTCTCTGCTGCTGCAAGGGTCAAAAAATCTCAGGTGAGAGTCAGTGTCACCCAAACCAGATGTGGCTCCACATTCATCTGTCATTTTGTTCATTAAAGATTCAATAATTTCACTTCTTTACGGTTAAAATCTGAGGAGGACATTTGCAAAGTATTCAAGGAACTACGTCAGTTGAATACATTAAAAAATGCAATTAAACAAATAATTCCTTTTATGAGTAATAAATCTGAATGTGCTGTTCTTTCAGCGATTTGCCTTTTTTCAGAGTGTGTAAACTCCACTTAATGGTGAATTAATCAGTAAATTAATTGACAATTATTACAATAATTGATGCATCACGATTCATCGTTTCATCGTTAATTTTTGTACCTTGATTGATCTTTTCAATATAAAAACCTGTCAATCGACACTTTGATTTACTTCCTCTGAGTTTAATAAAAACCAGGCTGCTGAAATGGGTTTTATTTTAACTCCTTTATTTTACATTAGATCCAGCTTTTCCTAAGCACCTGGAAAGTATTAAAGTGAACGAATTAATTAAAATTAGAAATTGGATTCCTTTCCATTTTGCAGAGTGATATTACCGCTACTCTAAGAAATACACTTGAAACCTTTTTATACGTTTTTACTCTGAATGTGTGCAGTGCTATAAATCTGTACAAGCAGCCAAAAAGCAACAGCTTCGACACGTAAACATAAAAGTGGACGACCTTTTAACAACCCAAAGCTTTGCATGAGAGAAATAAACCATCAGCTGCATAGCTGCCATGACGTTTGCAGAGAAAAGCCCTAACACAACATAAATCACCAGGACTTTCTCAGAAACAGCAACACAGAGTAAAATATTAGCTGCAGGAGGAGCAGCAGCTTCACGGCTTCGCTTCTGTGAAGCTACATTTTAAGAGCAAAAGTCAAAAACGAGAAACTGCTCGTTCCCGGAAAGACGAGCTTCTCCTGACTCAGAGTCTGGTTATCATGGAGAATCCCTGCTGTCAGATTAATCACAACGCAGTGAGCAACTCTGAGTCCGACTTCAGTCTTCATCATCACCATCATCGCTGAGGAGACACGTCCGCAACTAACGAGAGCAATCAGAGGCAGAAACGGGGGAAAATATGAGTTACATTCGTGGTGCTCCTCTGGTTATGAACAAAAAACCCACAATAGTCACTGAAATAACTGGAAGCTGGAAAAAGAAATGATGAAGAAAAATTTACTGGAAAATAATCTATAAAAAAATTAGATTTTGACAAATTCCAGTCAGTAAAAATAATTGTAATAGTCAACTCCAAAATTTTAAAAATAAAAGTGAAACAAATTAGCAAAAGAAATTTAGAAAATTTAAATTAATGGAGTTGAAAATGAACAAATGCTTACTGTATAATCAAATAAGATGAGAAAACGATTTTATTGGATGCATTATTTGGCACATTTATTAATTTATCAAACAATTATCACCAATTTAGGCAGGACTGAGCCTCCATAAGGACAGCAGAGAAATTAGAGCAGCTTTTGAAAAAGAAATCCCCTAAAAATGCTTCATATGTGTCAAAATAGTTTATAACATTTTGAAAAAATATATTTTAAAATTGAGATTGTTAATAATTTCGATAAATAAGGAGATCCTGAAGTCATGCAACTTGTTTTAATGGGAAGTCAGTGATTCAGATTTTGTTTAACATATCAGCCTGTATTTGATAATTAATGTCAAGAATAGATTAAAAAGGAAAAGTTTCCTTCAAATTAACTGTTTTATTCTTTATTATAGTGTTTAAATGTTTTACAAGATCATTGCAGACAACCTACATTGTTGATTTTCGCTTTAATATTCGGCAAAAACTCTTTAAAAATCGTCTTATTTGTGAATTTGACTTTAAGAGAGAACAAAGTAACTTTCGGTTTAAAGCCAGAGAAGAAAAACTCAATCTCAGAGCAACAGTGAAATTTCTGAAAAAAAAAAAGAAGAAACGTAAACATTTATGTTTTTGATGATAAATCTCACTAACTTATGAATTTAACATCTTTAACATCTTTGCCTTCAAACACTTCAGCTGAACATCTGGGTTTCCTTTTCCATTCAGGTACAAACATCTGTTCTATCAAAAACATCAGATTGAAACAGGAGGATTTAAAAGTCACAAAGGCGAATAATTAGCCATTAATTATCCTTTTCCACACAGTCAACACCTCCTTTAACCAAATAAGAAACAAAACGACCCTTTTCTGAAAATGTAGGAAAAGATTGCATGAATCACTTCAAACAGACTCTTCTGCTCTTTCTGCTACGACTTCATCATTAGATATGTGTGGTAAATCCATCGTGCCTATAAATATGTTCAGCTCAGCATTCGTTTGCAGCGTGCCCTTGATTTTTTTCCCCTTTTTATTACAGGGTTGACATTATAAAGTTACTTTGATCCTTTCCCCACCTCCCCGCTGATGGCGTCATTACTTTCTGGAAGGTCAGCCGCACAGTCAGTGTTTCCTTCTGTGACTCGTAAGGAGGCAGACAAACATCTGGTCCCAGTAACGTGTCGTCATCCCGCAATCACTGACAACAACTTTAGTTTCAGTTTGCCCACCATGTGCTTCTAATTCACAATAAAAACCTTCAGGAATTTAATCTTTTAGTTACTGATTTACGGTTTTCATTTAGAGCTCTAAAATATGAACTTTGATTCTGGTTCCTTTTCGGGAATGTAATAAATACCCGTTTTAGGAGGCAGAAGTTTTTACCTCTGAGTTTTCAGAAACGACATGATGTTTAAATTAAATGGCGAAAATAAGGAACTGCTCAGTTCTGATGTGTTTGGGAAACTTTGTAAATCATCACCTCGTTAACTTACTGACTGACTCCCATTCCTCTCAGCAAAATTAAAGAGGCATGTGACTCTGATTTAAGATGCAATGCAGATCAATAAAAACACTGCACTGTTTCCCAAAGCTGCACTCAAGACGCCGCTGTGGGAAAAACCAGGAGAAAAGGATCAGATGGATTTCTAATCGCACAGTTTTGACATCATGCTTACAAAATAAGATTGTCAGGTTTTAAAAAGTCCTATTCTACTACATTTTACCTTTCAAAATGTTAACAGAGCAGAAATAATGTTCATAAAAGGCTGAGCAGTTCACAGGTGAAGCAACAAGAGATCAAACTGAGACTTCATTAAATATGGAGTCCCACAAGGTTCCATGTTCGGATCTAAAGCCTTTAAGGTTTATGTTGACATCTGTCAGGTACAACGTAAAATAAATTAGAAATTAAACATCTAGAAGGACTAAAATATAGAATAATTTGGATCAGGAGTTAAAAAAGTTATAAAACTATTTAGAATTTATGAACTAATGTTTTAAATGTTTTAGTTAGCTAACTGGACATTTATATTTATTCTGTTTTCTGCAATAAGAAAGTTTAATTTCTTCTTTCTCCTTCCTTTTACTCATGAAATGTTGAAAAGTTTTAAAACGTGTTTTAATTTTACGATAAAGAGTAAATGCTGAAATGCTTTAATAAAATTAGTAAAATAAGAGCTGGAAACGGTAAGAATGACATCATCCTGAAGGAGCATGTGATAATAGCCTTGTTAAATGGCCCTATTACATTATTGTTTTATTTACTGGAAGTCTGGTCGGTAATTTTCTAATAATCAGAAGCTTTAAGTATGTCAGTAATCCATCGTGCAAGATGCAAGATGGAGTCACATCAGTCCAAACGATTCACCGCTTCACTACTGGAACAGGCCAAAACGACGTGATTCAACTGAACTTTCTCACTCATTCCTCTCACTCTAGAGGAATCACTGATCCTGCGTGAGACTCACGCAGAAACTCTGACTCTTCCTGTGGAAACTCGAGAAGTAAAGTCGTCCACAGGAGCTGCTGGTCGTCTTCAGTTTGACTTTATCCATCATTCATCCGCAAAACAGGGAGGCAATGATCAATTAGGTCTGGCAAGAGCATCGTCAGGTTCACCTTTCCTCTATCCAGGACCTGAAGAGCTTCAAGAGCAGCTAATATCTCTGCAGATCCCACACATGCTGGACACAAACACTTAAGTGCTACAAAGCATTTTTAGCAAAAACCAGTTGCTACGGAGACAGTTTAAACTTTCTCCAGGTTGTCTCTTTGATGGCCTTTACTGCGCTCTTCTTTCTTTTGTTTTCTTTTTCTAACCAAAAATAGTTGAACATAAACATTTGTACTGAAAGTGCTTGAAGCTGATGTCAAATTCCAATAAAGTTGATTCTGATTCTCTACAGTTCATTTGACTCCATTGGTTTCCCGGCAAAGCCCTGTTTTTTTAACTGTAGTCCACAAATTATCATCATTTAAGAGATTCAGAAGCGTAATGTCAGCCTGCTTTATCCACTCCGAATGTTTGAGATCACTGAGCCAAAAACCTCCTTTTTCATCTCTTTATCCGCTGGAAGAAGTGCAGCCGAGCAGCATAATGCTGCCGCCACCATTATGAGTCAACCAGGGAACATTTTGACCTTGTTTATGCTCTTAGTACATTTGAAACACAACAACTTACAACAAAATATTGGAGCTTGTTTTTAAGTCAATAAAAATAAGCAACCGATTAAAAATGCACTATTGTGGCCAAAAAAAAAAAAAAGCTGTAAAAAAAAAATAGAAAAAGATCAAAACCCCAAAGTAATATGATATTCACATCTGTGATAAAAGCATTTAAACCTGTGATGGGTGATGTGGGTCAAAACCCTGAAAGTTTCTGCGAGGCTGAGATGAAAAGGTAACAGGAGCCGAGAGTCGATGCTCCATCCGGACTTTAGGAAATAAAATTAAAGCAGTCTGACCTCAGTTTAAACCCGACGGATTCAGAGACTTGTGAGGGTGAAACATCTACGCCTGGTACAAACGTAACGTCGGTGTCGAACAAATAATAGCAGCCATTCCTGAAGAACCGAGAGTCGATGCGAGAGTTCGGTTCTGGTTACGGTTTAGTTGGATTAGGATTCGTGTTCTTACTATTTGAGAATGTGCTTTAAATTTCTAGAAAACAAATCTAAGTAAGTTGCAGTTTACAAAAACTTCATTTTCACAACACAACATCACAGTCAATTTCAATAAATTGGAAGATTTGTCAAATCAAAAGTATATTTTAAAATGTTCTGATCAGAAGAGCATCATAATGAACTGACATTATACACATTAGACTGTGTGTAATTAATCTATAAAATGTTTTTTCACTTAAAAATGTACTGAAACAAATCAATGAGTGGATAACCTGAAATAAAACGCAATCCTCCTCATATAAATTAATATAATTTGTACAACTTTGCTTTCCATTGTGTAACACTTTCAAGTTGTATAACAACTACATCTGGCCTGATGTCACATCAGTCTTACCGCCTACGCTTCTGGACGATGTCTATGGGCCGGTTGACGGCGCACGGTGACCCACAGATGTTCCCACTCCGCACTTTGAAGCAGCGATCCTGGACTGAGGGCGCCAGGTACATACAGTTAGTCGGTAAACTCATCTCTGCGATTCCTGCGAGTTCCCCCTCTGCCTCGGTCTCCACTATTTGTCCTCTTGCTCCAGCGAGCGTTCCTCTGCTCCTCGGCTCCTGACGTCTCTCTGCTCTCCGCTGCAACATGTCTCCAGTGAGACGCGGGCGGACGGAGGGAAGCCCTCCACGGCGCGATTCGGGGGCATGACTCCAGTCCGAGGGAAGAGCGGCAGGGAATGAAAGCAGGGTGGGATTCAAGGAGTTATTTCCTCCACGGCATTCTGCTGCTTCATGTGGTGAAACAGAAGCGGCCGGCTTCAAATCCACATGGACAAGTTCAGAGCTGAACTCTCCTTCTAATCCCTCCCTTCACGGCTCACTCGCTGGGGCTCTTTCTGGGTGTCTCCTCCTTCCAGGCTTAAAAAAACAAACACATGCATGTACAGTATGTGTGGCGAGAGCGAGAGACGAGAGCAGCCTTCAGCCGGATCTGCTGCACCGTGTGTGAGCAGGAGGTGAATACTTGGTGGTGTTTGAACAAAGACACGGACCTCTCAGAAATCGGAAAATCTGATCATTTCTGATCCCTCTTTGGTGTGGAAGTTGTTACTGCAAGAGGAAGACTTGAATTAGAAAGCTGCAGTATCAGAAAGATGTTTGCTTCTTTGTCTTTTGTACTTTTCAAGTCTTCTGCCACAAAAACATTCATCACAACTCAAATCTGGAATACTGACTGGGCTTGGTTTCAGCTCAGTTGGGCAAGATTCTGGTTGGTTCTCTTTTTCTCCGTTTCTTTTTTTCCACATGGTAAAGTAATTATGTCAATTTTTTGATCCCATTTTCCCTTCCAACAATCTTAAGGACGCTCCGACTATCAGGTTGGTTCAAACAATAATGCGACAGGTGATCTATTATTCTCCCTTGAACAGGTCAAGATCGGCCTAAGGGTGACACAAAATATATTCTTTAAATTTTATGATATTTTATTAAATGTTTTCAATTCTGTCTGATTTTTGCTCTTTTTGGAATGAGCTGTTTTAGTCTTGCCATGTTAAAGCCATATCAGCTGCTGCTGGCCGTGCCTCCCAACTCAACGCTCAACTCTCACCTGAAAATGGCTGAAAAACAGACGCACAATAATACAACCTTACATCTTTGAAAAGCAGACGTGGCGCCTCCTACACAACCAACAAGAATGCAGCAAGTGGTTTCTGAATGGTAAGTCAACAACTGAACATGCGTCTTTTCCAGCAGCCATTGTGCAGCACGTACAGCGGTAAAACCAGCTGACCAAATGTGCTGGAGCTCAACTTGGGTTGCTAGACAATGGCCTGAGGTTTTCTGAGGTTGCTAGATAATGGGGAATGCCTGCTGATTTGTGACATTACAGGTCATTTTAGAGACGCTGGAAAACTTTAACCTATTGCAAAAAACAACTGGTGGGTTGTTCTGCCTGTAGGCCCAATAGGAACCCAAACGGATGTACAAAAACATGCAAAATGTGAATTTTGCATCATAAATCATCTTTAAAATTCAAAGTCCTGCCATGTGATCCAGCTAAATCAGCCAATCAGCTCTGGGAGAGAAGTAAATATATCACATTACACAGCCAGTTCAAGTTTTTATACTAATTTATTTTGCTACATTAATTAAACTATCCAATGAAGAAGCTGCTTTGTCTCAAGATTTGTAACATTTAATAAGCATAGTAAGGAAACCTACAGGATTACACTCGAAATTTTAACACAACTCCTACTTAGTAAACTTTAAAGACAGCAAAAGTTCACCTGGAAGGCGAGACGACACCAGTTTCAGTGTTCAGTAACGGCAGCAGTGGGATCTCTTTCACCCTAGGGACCGATTGGACTTACTGGAACCCACTGATGTCACAAAGTGGCAAGCCCCCCCACTGTCAACACTGCAGGCAAATATTTGTCTTTTGAGACAGCAAGAGATGGACGTGTTGGCAGTCACAGGCGGGACTGGAGGTGGACGGCAATGACAGACCATTTAAATAAATAATTGTAGAGTCTAACCAGATGGGCTGATGTGGCGCTGACAGGGCAGCAGAGGCAGGATTTCACTTTGAAGACCTCTCCACACCAACATGGATATTTAGAAAAACTGCACATTTTTTGTTGAGTTTGCACCAAAGTGGGAGTTTTAAAGACCATCTGAGGTCCATGGAAAACGTGCAGGATACCAGTCAATGTTTCCAAGAATTGATCATTGAGGAAACGAAGCACAGCATGTCATCCACAAACCTGTGGTGGTGGAGGGTTGAGGAGATGGGCTTGTTTTTGTCAGGATTTGGTTTTTCCGTGTATTAATTTAGGTTTCTCCATTCAGTTGGTTATTCCCAGCTGTCCTTCGTTTCCCGATTACCTTCCTTGTGTGTTTAATCCCACCTGTGCTCCCTGCTCCTGGTCAGGTCCTCGTTGTGTCTGTGTCCTCTGCCACCTGTGCTGCCTGGATTTTTGTTCGCTAACATTTTCATTAAACCGATCTTTTTCCTTCTCAGCCAGGGTCCTCCGCATTTATCCTCACCACCTCAATCCGCAAATCGTGACAGTTTTGTAGAGCTGTGCACCTCACAGAGTCAACCATGAACTCCTCTGATTATCAGAATATTTGAGAATCAAATGTAATGCCAGTAAATCTGTAAATAGCACCAAACCAACCAAACAACTATCAGAATCAATGCAAACTCAAATGCAGCAGCGTGTCGACTACTCAGCTTCCCGCGCTGCATTTCCTTTGAATATTTCAGATTTGTTCTACAAAAGAATCAGGAAGCAGGAAATTTTTCTGAGAATAAATTGCAGTGACGTTAAACAGTAAAATCTGTAAACGCTGAATCATAAACAGGCGGGGATCTACTGTAAACGGCACTGTTTCCAAAATATAATAACATAAAAATATACACGACATCCGAGAATTTTCAACATTTACCTCCAAAATTTAAAAAAAGATGCTACAAATAAAACTACCAAGGCTACCATTTCCTTCTTAAATTTCTATAACAATATTGCATAACATTCTGATCATATCTAACTAACTACATGAATCTTGTATTATTTCTGTCCCAATTCAATTAAAAGTCGCAGATGCCTCTGTTAACAGGGTTACATCACTTGGACTGCCGCTACACTGACGGCGCCGTTGTTCAAAAACATGGAAAATAAAATCTCGTCCTTCTGCCAGCAAGTTTCAGAAGAGAAAAAATAATCATTTTCTGTCATTCCAGCATATTAAATTATGACCAGACCAGACCACTGACCTCTGGTTCACCGCTTGTGCATGTCTATACAGCATAATGATATAATTTCCTCATTTCTGAAAAATTAGAAGCAACGTGTTGTGCAATTAGTGATCATAAGCAAGTTCACTGCAAAAACACATAATCTCACCAAGTATTTTTGTCTTTTTCTGGTGCAAAATTAACTTACAAGTAACTTTTCACCAAAATGTAAGAGCTTGTTTTAAATACTGGTAAAAAGTATTAGTTCCACTGGCAGATTGTTTTACTTATAATGTGGGAAAAATGTATTTTTATAAGGGAAATAATACTTTCTAAATCTATTGTAAGGAATTATTGACATAAACAAAGTATTATATATTGCTGAAAAGTGAGTTTTGTCTTATTTCAATTGTCAAAGATATTTGCTAGAAACCAGTAACATTTTTTCTGTGTTGGTGAAGCAAATCATGAGTACAATTATTAAGAGGAACCGAGAGCAAAAATCCAACATGGAATCTGAAAATGAATTTTATTGACGTTTTAAAATAATAAAAACTAAACTGACATGGCAAAACAAGAGATCAATCAAACACCCATGAGCAAAAACACATGAAAAAACATCCAATTCCCCTCCAGCTGCTACAGATTGAAGCAGGTTGTGATCCAGATTTGTTTTCCCATCTAAAGAGTTGGCCCTGTTGAATTTGCATGTCATAATGTTTCCTCGGGAGCGTGAGTAACACAATACTGCAGAACATCCCGTCCTGTTTATCAGCCTCCTGCCAGAAAAAGCACTAAAACCTCACACCTATTATTAAAGGTAAACAGAACATAGAGCTAAAGCAGCACAGGTTTGTTTTAAATCATTAAAACCAGGTGGACATTTGCTTCTCGACAAACCGTCAGGCATCAGCGTCCAAATAAAATGAAAGCCTTGCTGTAATGCTTTAAGTGGTCGTCATTATGAAGCTTAATGACGGATTTCTAAAGTTTTCTTTGGCTAATTTCTCACTCAACATGCAAATAAAGTACATGTGAAAACACATCAGACTTTAAAAACAGCAGAACGTTACTGGAAAGTTGTTTTAAGGAAAAAACAGCAAAAACCTGAATCTGAAAGATTCATCAAACATAAAGTTCATCACATGTTGTTTCTATCTTATTATATATTAACCTACAAGTAACTTTTCAGTAAGAAATATGAGCTTATTTTAAGTCAATAATTCCTTAATATCGGTTGAAAAAAGTCCCAGCTACACGTAAAAATATGAGAAAATTGTTTGAAATAAATAAATCAATCAAATAGCTCCCATCTAGATTATTGCATGTTTCCACTTGTGACGATTTATTGCTGGTGATGAGCTCCAAGTCATGGACAGCTAGTGCAACATTGAGCGCCTGCACTCAGTTTCCTTTGGCTTGCTAAATATTTCCAATCTTGACCAAACAATTAATTGTTCGGATCTTTATCAGGCTATTTCACCTTTGCCTTCTTTCTCCAATGCAAGTCGGATAACGTAAATAGCAGCATTGACTTATATTTACCCGTTAACAACACAGAGAGTGATAGTTAACGCCTCTGCTGATCAGCTGTTGCTGCCAGGAGAGCTCACTGCGCTCGATACGCCCACTGGTGGCGAACTGCTGTAACTACAGCTTACTGCCTGCCTCAGTCCCAATAGGAGAAAATTGGGACTGAGGCAGTCCCAATTTTCCCAATAGGAGAAGTGCAGCTTCAATTAATAACTCCTAGAGTCAAACAGAAGTCTTCAATGTAACTAAGAAATGAGAGAAGATGTGATTATTTGTAATGTCACATCCAGAAGAGTTCAGAAAACTAGTATTTGGTGGAATAACCAGCAGGTTTTCTACGGGCTTCAGTGCAATGGGCTCTTGGTTTTTTCCTGAGATGTATGTAAATACAAAAAAAAGTGCTTTAAATGTGTTTTTAGGCATAGACAATGGATAAAGTTCAATCTGCAACGAGGCTGTGAATAGTTACAGCGATGCTAAAACCTAGACTGCTCTGCCTATTTTTAACACAAACAAGCTACATCCTGGCTGAAAACTCCAGTTTCACCATTAAAAATCTAAAGTTGCATTAAAATAAAACCCATTTCCCTCCACCAGGCTTCTTGTGCAACATGTTTGGGAAACGTATCGGGCTCAGAAGCAGATGCTGGGGTCAGGGATTTACTGGGAATGAAGTGTTTGTTGGGCCACAGTGTAACCAAATCCCAGCAGCCAAATGACTTCTCCAGCCCAGCTGGCTTCTGGCTCCTATGACAGCATTACTTCTGCTAATGAGAGCAAGCTGTGAGGGAGGAGTGTCATGAATGTGCACGCATCTGTCCCTGTGGCTGTGTGTGTGTGTGTGTGTGTGTGTGTGTGTGTGTGTGTGTGTGTGTGTTGTGTGTGTGTGTGTGTGTGGGGGTGTGTGTGTGTGTGTGTGTGAGGAACAGAGTCAGAAATTGGTTGGTGGTTTCATGGTTGGGAAGAAGTTTGTAGGTTGGAGAGAAATTTAATAAATAATTACAGAAAGAGCAGAGGTGTGTGAAAAATATTTTGCATTATTGGTGACAATGTGTCCAATCTACAACGCCTGTGCTTTATTAAAATATTTATTTTTTGATTTACAGCTCTGGGAAAAATTAATTGATTTTATATGTTTGTTCATTTATTCAATGAACTACTAACAACATGTCTCCGAAATTACAAGCAAAAAATGTGTATTTATTTGCAGAAAATAAGAAATAATGAAAAGAAAACAAGTTTACATTAATTTAGAAACAGCATTGCTAATGTTTTAAGTTCAGAATATTTGGTGGACTAACAATGAGGTTTGTTTTTTAACCAATATGGAAAATACAGCATTAGTTTACCACACGGTTGTAGAAAATACTAAAAAATAATTTGGTGTCGGTGAAGCAGAAGCAAAGTTTTCCTGCAAGGTCAGAACAGAAAGTCTCCTTCACCAGTCGATGTTCATAAAAGTCTCATTTCACAGCTTTCTGTGACCAGCTCCTCTAGCAGCATTTTCAAAAATTCAAAACATTCAAAACATTCAAAACATAGCTACACTTGGACATAATTGACAGATGAACAGCTTCAGGCAAACAGAAACTGCTTAAAATACGGCTTAAGATTTTGATCAAAAACACATTCAGATATTCAGAATTAATTTATTAGAAGCTTAAAAATGTGCGACTGACAAAGTAATCTTACTGTGTCTAAAGGTTTTAATTTAAAGAAACAATAATAATAATTTATTTTCTTTAATTATTAGAAAGTATTTTGGTAATCCTAACGAACCTAAAGCATTAAAAGTTTATTCAGATTCATTGGTAGACAGAGAGAAACGAGGTACAATGTTTTTTGTTTATTTTTTATGTGAAGCAGAATCAAATTTATACCTTTAATTGGATAATTTTGATCCAGCGTACACATAAACTGTGTTCCACATCGAGTTGGAAGGGCATTTAGACAAAACAAAAGAAATTAAAACTACTTTTTCACCACAGAATAGCTCCGCACTGACTTTCTCCTGCAGGTCTCAATTCATGCACAACAAACAACTGCAGGAAAAATGCACTAGCAGCAACATCAATCCTGATTTATTACGTAAAATAAATGCAATCCCAGGATTTTTGTTTTGAACAAATGTATGTTTCTGAGTTTGAATGTCCACTAGAGGTCGCACTTTGCCTAAAAAGTTACTGTGTCCACAGAAAGTCACGTTATCCATAATGACAGCCTGCAACAAAACTGGCTCATAAAAACTGTTATTCTCCTGATTTTTGAGGCAAAAACAAAACTTCTCAGGTTGACTGTTTTCGTTGTCTTTCTCTCAGTAACTTCCAGGACGTTAATTCTACGAATTGTTTTGTTTAAGTTGCATAAAACACACAGAGGATCAAAAAGCACCTACAGCGACTCTCTGGTGGAACAATCAATATGGATTTTGGGACGGGTGACGAAGGCAGGTTGCTGGGAGTGTCCTGCTTGGCGTGTGTGTTTGTACACGCACAATGACCGGGGAGCATGTGTCACATTCACGTGTCGCGATCAGCCAGGCTGGCGGGGCTGGGGAACTATTCCAGGCTCAGCCCGTTTTATTTTGGGGGTCTGTTGTGTTGACGCTGCCCGACCGCCGCTCACCTCTCCCCCATACTGTCCCAGTACGGACTGGCACTGGGTGCACTGGGCCTGGTGTAAGTCCTGAACTGGGTGCCCAGGTTCTACACTGTAAAACATCTGAAGGGGGTTTAAATTGAACCTGAAAGTCCATTTAAAATTCAATTTAAATCGACAACAATAGACAAGTTGTCTAAACTTTGTTTTTTAAGTTAATTAATCTTAAATTGTTAGTTTTAACTTAATGCTGAAATTTAAACCAAGTAATTATTTTACACTATGCAAGAAAAAAAACTGCCCTCACCTAATTAAACAGCCACATTTCTCTATTATTTTACTCACAATATCAAGTTAAAATTACTAATTATTTTACTTTAGAATAATTTAAATTCTTGTTTCAAATTGCATGAACAATTTCTGACCTAATAATTAATTTTACTAAACATCTCAATGAATTCAGCTCAGAAACATTCAGTGTGAACAGGACATTAAAACAAACATTTTTCTTAATAACACTTAAATTTAAGTTTATTTGACTCAAAGAGTAGAAGATAGTAGACAACTAAATGCAGCTCAAATGTTTTGGAGTGTAAAGAAAATAATATTTTATTCATGCATCTCTGGTATTATCCTCTCTATACGACAAAAAAAGTAAAAAATAAATATATTAACATATATTCTATGACACTTTTTGTAACTTCAATTTCAATAAAAAGACTTAAGAGGTAATAAATAACCTCTGAACTTTGTACTACACTGCAAAAACACAAAATCTCACCAAGTATTTTCATCTAGTTTCCAGTGCAAATATCTCAATACTCTTGAAATTAGATCCTGCAACTTGCTGAAAAGTTACTTCTAAGCTGATGCAAGCCGTTGTGTTTTGTGCCTCCATTCTGCATCTTTTATATAATATTAGTTATTATTAGTATGTGAACCATGCAAAGATGTCATCATATATGAAGCCATCTAGTTCCAGTCAGATAAGTAAAGCATAAACTCCACAAAAAACTTGCATCTTCTGCCTCCATTTATTTCTTGTTCGTCCTAAACTGGAATAATTCGAGTGTCAAAAATCCAGAGTTGTGTTTTCAGACAACAGGTAAAAACCATTATGTGCATCATTCAGTTTTAAACTGGGCCAAGTTTTATTGACAGAAAAAAAAAAGGTTTCTAATGTTAACATCCCTGGCGACCTGTCCAGGGTGACCCTGCCTCTCGCCCGGAACGCAGTTGGAGATCGGCACCAGCAACGCCCGACCCCGTTAGGGAGAAGAGTGACCGGAACATGGATGGATGGATGTTAACGTCCTAATAAGAATAAAGCTCGACAGAGAGAGTATATGTTTGCAACAGTGTGACAATGATTCCTAAAGCGGTATTAGCTGAAAACATGCAAACGGAAACTGATTTTATTTCTGTTTTTTAAGCTGTAAAACACTGTTATAAATATTTATAGGTTGACACTTCTTTCATCCTCCACATCGCTACTTCCTTCAGTTTTAAGCACACAATGGACAAAGTGCTGCTGATGTGAGAAAGATCCCAAGCGAGTGCATAAATCAACTGAAGGATAAAGAAATAAAAGGCGGTTTAAAGTGTTTGCACAATATCAGCACAGTAAAGTTTTCTTTGACATGGAGGTGTGGCGTGTGTGTGTCTGTGGTCACTGCAAGTTATAGTACGGCTTGAGGTTGAGTCACCAAATGACCCAGCGGCGGCGTAAAGAACTGGGTGGTTCCCCTGCGAACACAAACCAGCTTCAGGTTTGACAACAGTACAGACAGAATCACCACAACACATGCAGCAGCAAAATGTGCAGAAATCAAACAAAACAAGTCACAATCACAACAGCAGACAAGCAGAGACACGCAGAAGGCAGCCGGCGTGGGGTTATCATCGGAGCAGAGTGAGTCAGCGCTGTGTTGTGATGTCAGCTGCAGCAGGCTGGGAGGAGGGAGTCCTGAACTCCCTCCTTCTGCCCAGAAACATCAGAAACACGAGTTCCTCACAAACCGAAGCATCGGCTGCGCAAGTTTATCAGCCTTTTACTTCAAGAGCTGAAACAACGTGGCAGAAAAATATGGAGAAAAAAAAACAAAACAGGAAGTCTATAAACAGAATGTAGCCACAAAAACAACTAGCTTCCTCTCAGAAAGTGTTAGGCAACATGGCAGCAAACAAAAAACAAAACTGCTAATGCGACGCAACAACTGCAGCGTTTAAAGAACTGCTTTTTCAATGTTCACACTTATAATCAGTCTGAACTGAAGCACAAACTACAGTGCATCTAATTGGGTTTTATGTGACTGAGACATAAAAACCCAGTGAAAGCAAAAAAAGTGGTTTATAGTTTTATCTACAAGATAAAATCTGAAGAGTGTGGCATGCACGTATTCATGCATTAAGCTCGTTTCTGAGGGTGAAGATCTCAGAGGTTTGTTAGAGAACATTAGTGAATAAAAGGAATCATGAAGAACACGTCAGAGAAAAAGAGAGAGCATTAAATAGAGCCAAAAGGCAGATGGTGACTCTGGAGGAGCTGTAATGACGCAAAGTCTCCAAAAAAACCTTTACGAAGGAGTAGCAAGAAGAACGCAACAAATCCCAGATAAAATATGTAAAAAGCCAATAAAGTGACACAGCAAATATGTTATGTATGGAGAAACACAAATACGCTGAACAAACGATGCCAGTGACTGGCAGCATGATGCTGTGGGGATTAACTTCTCCCACTGGCGAATGAAAACTGGTCAGTTATTGGTTGGATGGATGGAGCTAAATGAAGGCAATCCTGGGAGAAAACGTTTCAGCAGCTCTAAACATCCAGCTGGAAAAATTTAAAAAAGGGAATTCGCGATTTAAAATGGCCTAGTCAAAGTTCAGACCTAAAGCCAGTTGAGAGTATGTAGCAAGACTTAAACATTTATGTTCACAGTTATTTTAGGAGATACACTGCAAAAAAACAAAGTTTTATCAAGTATTTTTAATCTAGTTCACTTGAAATTAAACAAAAATAACTTGAAAATAACTTTTCAGCAAGATATAGGAGCTTGTTTTAAGTAAATAATTCCTTAATATTGATTTAAAAAGTATTATTTTCACTGGCAAATTATTTAACATATAATTTAACATTTAAGTGAAATAATCTACCAGTGAAACTAATACTTTATTTAAACAATAATAAAGGTTATTTACTTAAATCAAGCCATTTTATCTTGCAGAAAACTTCTGTGTAAGTTAGTTTTTTCTTATTTAGAGTACTAAAACATTTAAACCATAAACTCGACCATTAAATACTTTTAAGATTTTACGTTTTTGGAGTGTCGACAAAAATTAAGTTTAAAAAATGTGCAAATCTGGTAGAAACTCGGTTCAATAAACCTGTTACTGCTAAAGAAGATGACTCTTTAAATTCATTTTCAGGTTTTTGTCTGTGTAAAAGTTAAAAACCATGTGTCACTTCATTCAATTCTGCTTCAACAATCACATAAAAACCAAATAAAACTCAATAAAATGCTAAACAATGAAGAAGTGTGAATTCCTCAGAATAAAATGCTCATTATTTTTCCTCCACTGTTACTGTGAAAGTCATAATTCATTGAAATTAAATAATATTTTTGATTAAAGTGGTGAATATTACACCTTTCAGAATACACTGTTAGAAATGTCTGGACAAAAAATTAAATCAAAGTTTAAGATATTTACAAGTTAGTGTTACTTTTAACAGATCATAATATTTACAGATTTGGTATTTTTCTCCAACTCCAGACTAATTTTTAACACTTTTAAAACTTTATACAACCTCAAATTTAGTCAAAAATAACAACACAGACGAGCTGCAAACAGGAAGTTAGTTAATGTCTAATCAATTCTAGTTAGTTTGTGTTTTTATCTACATCCTTTCCACAGATTTCTCCTCTCTAGCGGAACAAAAGCTTCTCTATCTTCAGATTTATGACGGCACCCTGTCGCTGTTCAGTGAATCTTGAAATTAGAAAAACTAAATATGTCTATTTAGTTTCTGTGCAACTCCACGTTTCATTCAGGTAATTCACAAACCCCTCCACGCCTTCCTATGCAAGCTGGAAAGATGCAGGAGATAATTTGGGAACGTACCCCAAGCACGAGTGTCTCCGACCGGCTCTGTGGCTGCTTGGCAGCCCCAACTTTGCCACTCGAACATCTTTGTTCATTTTCAAAAGAAGTTCTGATTGGACACCTGTCCTGCGCTAAATCCAAGGTATGAGCATCAAGGCACAGACTGGCGTTTCTGGATTCATCCCACGAGGCTCGTTGTTAGAAAAACCACAAAAAGAAAGAAGTCATCTAGGTCAGAGGTTAAAGCAAAACTGAAAGAATCCCAGGGGAAATGTTCAGGGATCATTTGTATCTCCGGAGAACGCAGGGAAGCCTGCATGGAGGAATGCTGCAGAGTTTAGCCGACGCAGCGTCAGGCATGCCCCAGCAAGGACACCGAGCTTTCTCCAGGAGGAAAACGATGCAGACTTAGCTGCTCTGAGAAATTTGTCGACTTAGTCTCGCCTCTTCAGTAGTTGTGGTTAAAAAAACAGCCAAAATAATCCCACACGTGACAAAGTTTATCTGCATGCCAGAGGTCTTTACAGATCCAAACAGTCCAGGAAAGAAAAAAAAATCCCTGAGAGTTTGAAGGAATGTTTGAAAGTAGCTTGATTACTCTAACTCTGTCACTGTGTTCGCAGAAAGGGGAAGCGTGGATCTGCTGCTGACATCAGTGACACTGCAGGGCAGCGTCACTAAGGGTTAACCTCTTCCTCTGACAGGGCGAGCGCTAGCAGAGTGCCCTAAGGTGGCTGAGGAGCGCGGGACGGCCCACCCTGTCAAGACCTCTGATTTATGCAGAATATCCACAGGTCCAGGCTCAGCTTCAGTGTCAGGTTTCCAAAACAAACCCTTCAGCGGTGAAGTGCTGCTTCTCTCCAAGCCGAATGTCACTGACAGCGCAGGTCGTTACAGAGGAAGCGCTGTGTTTGTGAAAAACAGATCTGACTGCACCGACTGCACGGCTGGCAGATGTTTTCCTTTCTGGCAGAGCCGCTCGACGCGGCTTTCATCGACACGTGGGGATCAGCATGCGGCTCGACCTGAAACCCTCCTTCTGCTGCCCTGAAGCCAACAGGATATTGTTAGTCGGTGCTGGGCAGGCGAGCAGGAGCGGAGAGAGGGGAGGCATGCAAAGTAAAACAAAACATGCAGCTATCTAAATTACACACCACCATCTCTTTTTCATTAGCGTTGTGTGAAATAATATTTACTGACAAAATTCCTTCAGCTGTTTCACATTTTGTCTCATTACGACCAGAAACGTTCATGTATTTTAATGGAATAATTTCTAATAAGTGGAAATAAATCCGTAATGCAAGTCGTGTTTTTACTCTGGTGGCACTAAATGAACTCCAGTGCAACCAAACTACTTCATGAATCAGTTCACAATGATTTACACAGACAATGAGACATTTTGAGTTTTAAATGTGTGCTTGCTTTAAATTTGACCCAGTAAGATAATAACAAAGAGCAAATACTGTAACTAAATATTATCTCATATTTCACAAGATTCATGTAACGGTGAAGAAATTATTCCACAAAAATTCAGACTTTAAGTTACATTTGCTGGTTTTGTACTGATTTTCCTTCTAGATCACAATTAATCTACAGTTGGTGCTAAAATAGATTCACCACAAAACACTAAATCTTACCAAGTAATTTGGTTTAGTTTAGTCGTATTAAACTTAAAATAAGAAAAAAATATTTTTTCAGTAAGATATAGAAGCTTAATATTGATGAAAAATAACTTTCTATTGGCAAATAAATTCACTTATGAGAAAAATGTTGGTATAAATTAAATAATCTGCCAGCAGAACTAGTAATTTTCCATCAACATTAAGGAATAATTTACTGAAAACAAGCTTATATATCTTATTGAAAAAGTTACTTGTTAGTTACTTTGTCTTATGCAAACTTTTGCAAATTAGAGAAGAAGGGAATAAAAAACAAAGAGAATTCATTTTAATTTAATAATTATTTGCTTATTTCATAAAAATAATAAACATGTTAACTAAAAACAAAAACCAATAACAGAGAGCTGCTGCCATGAAATGTAGACTAAATCTGAAAACATGATAAATTACAAACGTCAGGCGTTCTTTATTGCTATAATCGCATCTTTTAAACCTTGCATAGATTTATCACCATTTCTTTCATATGAACTACCCTCAAGAAACATCAATACACTGAAAAAACAAAAACCCCACTGTGTTTTAATCTAAAAGTATCATTACTGTGTATCAATAAGATGCTGCTCGGCCTGCTAAAGCGTTTTCAATGCTCTTATTCTCGCTGTTCTTTCAACCAAATGTCCTTCAGTTGTTCAGACTCTGCAGAAAGACGGATTTTTCCCACAGAGATGTGACAGATTTATTTCAGGAATCCACAGCTTCGAGGTTGCGAACTACTTATCAGCATCTATTGTTTTGGCTCAAGCGTGACACAGAAAATAGATCAAACTGAAATTTAGAAATTATATGAGCTTTACTAGGAAGCTATAACACTAACCTGTATTTAAACCTAAAGTCTGTGAATCTTTGTGGAATAATTTCCTCACAATTACAGACAGAGCTCTTGTGAAATTTGAGGTAAGATTTAGTTAAAATAGATTCAAGCTGGGCACTTAAAATTCAAAATATCTAGTTTGTGCTTTAGTCATTGTGAACTGATGTTCTGAAACTTGAGGCTGTGCTTAAAAGTAGGAGATTTGATCTTTACTGTAAAAATAAAAAAAAACACACTGTATTCACACACACAACTTCCTGCAGTCTCCCAGCAACCAGCACAGCCGTAAATGGACGCGGTGTTTGGAGATTAGCTTGTTTCTTTCAATGGGGAGCCTCGTATTCACTCCTGAAGGTAGCACATTATTTATTGAGCTGAAAATTAAGAAACGCTGATAGTGGGACAACTGTGTTGGAAGCAAACGGCGAAAACTGTTACAGTTAAATTAGCAACTGCCAAGGCTACATTCACATAGCAAGTTTTTAAAGCTCAATTCCAATTTCTTCATGACATCCGATTGTCAGCCATTATTTGTACAGATTTACTGCTTCTGGCTTCTTCTAAGGAAGAATTATGACATAACAGGCAGGAAGACGGTTCAGACCACAGATGCTTTTAACACTATTTAGTGCCACATATAGAAATGTCACAAATCAGGTTTGTCTGTTTGATGCTGCCATCTCTAAAGGGATGGAAATGCTGGTAAGTGATGGAGGAAAATTAACGAAGCCTTCAGTTATTTGGCCTGAGTGCAGAGCTCCTGTGACCTGGTTTTTAGCAACTGCATCCACCTGTGTAAATCTCCTCAACAGGAAGTCAACAAGAACAGAAACAGTGAGATTCAACAACCACGATCAAGCTGTGACTGTCACCATCCGACTCCTAAATTCAGGTGGCTTCTCGTTGACAGAAAAAGAAACCACAGTAAGGTGGTGTTGGACATGCATTTGCAAGCTCTGCCGCTGTCCTGCTGGTTTCGGGTATCTTGGGATAAAGTGTCATATGAATATTTGATGCAGCGAGAGCCACTGATGATTCCCTGTTGAGCTGCATGAGACTTTTACTGAAACCGGCTCAACAGCAGAAGTAATCCAGAAGTGTGGAAATACATTTCACAACCTCTCGCGTCTCGTTTCTTTCTCGCACTTTAAATTGTGCAGTCAGGAGCCATGAAAATGAGCATATTGTGATGTATTGTGGGATTAAACCCAGTCATCCACATGCACTCACCCTCCAGGGCATTTTTAGGACGTTTTACTGCAAATCAGATAACAATGGTATGATAAAAAAAACTTAACGATGTTGAAACATTTTAAATTGCATTTGTTTCAGATGGTTTTGTCTGAACAATTATTTAGTTTTATAGCAGAATCAAAGCGTCTTTATTTTCTGTCTGGTCCGGTTGTTACATTTTAATTCAAATTAAAGATGTTTTACTAGTTTAAGCCTTATTAAAGTCTTATTTATCAGATATAGGGAGATAGTTCTGTGTCTGCATTTGTAATACTCAAATATAGACATTTATGAGGTCACTTGGTGCCAATAAGTCACATTTCATCCATGCTGCTTTGCAATAAATAATTCAACCTCTGGGTTTATTTCTTATTTTTTAATTTTTATTGCACAAATAACAAGGAAAGGAGTTCAGCTGCTAATAAACCTGCCATAAAGCACTGAGTCATTTCTTCAAAACTACTGTAACAGCTATTATATAAATTATAAAAGTACAATAAAAATATGATTATTTTATCTTTAATCCAACATCCCACCAAATCTGTGCACATTCTTATAAACTAACTTCACAGAAACAGCAGCTTCCTTCCTTGACACCAAAATACCTGCAAAACTGAGACGCTTAAATATTTCATGAGCAAGCAGCACAATGTCACTTGAATGCAGGATGTAAACACAAGTAATGTTTGCATGTTCAGGACAAACCAGCTCTGAAGCAGCAAAGTTTCAGGTTTATCTGGAGACGAGGTTTTATTTTACAAGTGAGGAAGTGACACCGAGTGAGTTTAGTCTCTGATAAAGATGTGAAATTAAAAGTTTTCAGGCTCATAATTATGGGATTTACAGCAAACTTTATAAACTGCAGCTTTCATGCATTAGTGGCCACACAGACCTCCAGCAGCTCAGCGATTTTAATTTTACACACCGAGGGAAACTTGATTAACTATAATTGCTTCTTAGCTGCTGTGCAGTAATTTTTATTAACAGGTTCATATCAGATGTTTCAGCTGAATGGGTTTGACTAAGCATTCGGTGGAATAATGAGGAATGACAAAAGGTCTGCGTTCAGCCTAATGCTACCAATAAATATCAAAGTGCATCGCAAAATATTATTTCATTTTATCTGGAGCTAATGCAGAGGTAGAGACAATGAGTGAAAATTACATCTGCTCTAACATATATTCACAATCATCAGTCTCCCATTAAATAATATCTCTGTATTGGAAATCATGGTAAAATAATTTGACAGGATTCTGCCTCCATTTTGTCGATTCCTGTAATCCCTCATAAAAGTGTGAAGAGTGAGTTTGCAGATAAAACAGCGGCATGACCTCCAGTTTCTGCAGCGTTCCCAGAGTTTCTTCATGTGGTCTGCAGGTCCCGACTCCGTACTGGAAAATATGCATCTTGCTTCTTCTTAACGGACTTCACACAATAAATCTCTTGTCTGTTCGGATCATGACCTTCTGTAATCTCAATCCATCAAAATTCATACGGGGTTTTGCAGGACCTTGCAAAATGTGATAACATAAGCAAATGGTATGATCCTGTTCTTTTCTGACGTAAACTAGACACAAGCTGCCTATTCTGCAGTCATGAGGAATGAGACAAATAAGGGAAAGGGTAGCCATGAAGGGCCAGCCTTGTGCTGACTGTGACGAGCGGCCCTCCTTCTCTCCCCGAACACAGCTTTGTCTCAACCAGACAGAAACCTGAGGTCAGACACAAGCAATCTATCTGTTGCCACAGGAGCTTCTCTGACCTGAGCCGGGCCTCCTGAACACCTTAGGCTCCAAACAAGACCTTCTTTTTTAGTTCAAGAACAACGAAGCCATTCAGACGACACTGTTCCCGACGTCAACAAAATCATGATTCCCGAGTCTTAGCGCTGCTTTCTCCAGAAACAATGAGGCTGTTTTTTTGTAAAATACATCCCATGACACTCGACTTATTGGCGATAAAAAAAGAAGAAGACAAAAAACCAGGACGAGGTTCCTCTGTTCGCACCCGTTTGATTATTTCTCCCGTTAAAACCGAACTTTAATGCATTAAATCCTTTTTACAGGCCACTAAAAATAAGTGAAAGAAGAAGGACTCAGGATTTACAAAACCTTCTCAAACGGTAGCATGCACCCCCACATCATGATGCTGCCACTGTGTTTCACAAAGCAAGTTCTGCATTCAGATGTAGCTCCACACATTGAGGTTTGTGTGAGAAAAAAAATGTTTTGGTCTCGTGTGAAATTTCTCCCACACGTTTGCTGTTACTTACGGCTTGAGGTGAACCAAATATTGTCTCTTGGTTTTCTGCTCTCATGTCCTTCATGAAGGCCAGAATCGTGCAGAAGGCGACTGACAACCCACCTGCTGTGAATCTCAGCAGCTCCTCCAAAGTTGCAGTGGGCCTCCTGGATGTTTATCTAACAAATGCACAAACTGTTTGTTCACTAATAAACATCTCAGGACTTCATAAAACTGGTTGTACAAAGAAAAATGTATTTACTTCTAAAGTCAGTCCATTGCACCAGATTTTATTTAAGGGTATCAAAGATAAAGGGGTTAAATACAAACCTGAAGCAAGTGTTTTCAATTTTAATTTGGAAAAAACTCTTTTCACATGTTTTTAGCTGAAAACATGTCTCTAGTTTGAGAGACATACGTGATTCCCAAAGAACAATTAGCAGAACTGAGAAGAAAAATGTTTCATTATTTAAGATTAACACGTAATTAACTTCAATAATTAACTTTATTTGAAGTGTGGCCATAAGATTCACATGACACTGTTATAAACATGACATGTTATGAGCATAAAGGAGTCTTTATGAATGTCTATGACTGTTGTCATGACGATCCCTTCAGTAAATAATGACAAAGTTGTAATAAAAGTTGCATAAAAAGTCAATTAAAAGTGCCAAATAATCACATTTTTAGTGCAAAGTTCCATTAAAACTTGCATTAAAAGTCCATTAAGTGTCAACTTTGCATTAAAAGTGTCATTATTTACCAAATTACACTCATGTCAGTCTTATGCAAACCCCTTCAAACAGTGTTGTGTCGCCTGTAGATCCATCCTATGCATAACAGGTCACCTTCAAAACCACTTCACATCATAACATCACCAAAATAGCCTCACACTGATCCATAACTTTTGCACAGTATTGTTTGTCCTCAGGTTTATTAAGTTTCGCCATGGCAACTAAGGCAGTAAAACTCTGCATCCCAGCCTCTGTCATTATTCCGTCTAAGCCCACAAGGTGCTTCAAACCCACAGCTAAGCCTCCGCTTCACACAGCTTCACATCAAAAGCCCTACCTGGGCGTGTGCGCCAAGGTGAAGCGGCGCTGCAGAGCGATGCTGCGGTTCACCAGCAGCTTGCGAAACAGCAGCGGGGAGTGCCGAGGGGAGTCCCGAGGGGAGTCGCAGGGCGAGCTGGACGCCGACTGCAGCTTGACAGGCTGAGCGCCGGAGCTTTCCAGCACAGCTTCACTCATGCTGCTGAGTAAGAGTTCAACAAACTTTTAAACCGGTTCCTTCAGTCCAAGTTATCCATCTCAGATCAGCAAAATGTTTCACAAGCCTCCGTTATAATAATGAGCTTCATTCTCTGATGGTCCCTGAACGCCGCCAGCTTCAGGATCTTCATCACCTTTCTCCACAGGGCTCTGTGCAATCCACCGTTGATGGACACAGACATGAGTGCAGGAGTGAGCCCTCCCCTCGGCACCAAGCGCCGTGTTTACACAGCGCTGAGCTCTGCCTAAATATGGCCAGGCCTGAATTAAAGTGTTGTTAGCTCATGCCACAGGGGAGCTAGCTGCGTCCAGGGCTCTCTTCACGCAGCAGAGAACCTGCAACAAGCACCAGTTTACATCTGCTTCCTTCAACAACGCAGCAGAGCACAAACAGAGAGCAGCGGCTCTCCTGCAGACGAATGCCAGAGCTGCGCAGCGCTGGGAGGCCAGAGCCGAGGCGCTGCTCGTCACTGAGGACCCACTCTGTCTAAAAACAGAGCGCCAGAGATAAATGATAACGGCAATCCTGGAAATGTCGTTTTAACTTCTGCTCTCATCTCAAGCAGAGGTCGCAGTGCCTTCCCAGTGTTCCTGTGTGGCAATGGAAAAACTGCATTTCATCTTTGACCCACAGACGCTTGGCGACCCGAGTCTCCTCTAAACCAAAACATGGCCTTGTAAATCCAGCTGAAACACACAAACTGACATCCTAAATCTGCTTGTGCCTAAACAATCTGATGATAAGCAAAACGCTGCACAATTTAATCTGCTCCAATAATTTAATCTGCTCCAATCAAACAATAAAGGCTTTAAAGTGACTGAAGATATAAATCGCTGAGTTAATAGTGGAAAGAACATCAGGTTCATAAAATCTCCAACTCCAAAGGGTCTCAAACGACACAACTTAGCGAAATCTCTCGACCTTTTCAACCTCCTTGACGAAAAATTAACAAAAGTAATCTGCAACCATAATAACTTGGTTTCATATTTAGTAATTACTAACAAAATGTAAGAAAGAAGCAGAAGTTTTACACTTTCTGTCTCTGGTTTTGAGTAAAAAGTAGAAAAGCTACAAATTTTACCTTCAGTTTAAATCCCCATAAGATATTTTTTAATTTTTAAGAATTTCATCTAGAAAGAAAACGTTTGCAACGAAATGTCAGTTTTGTCTGGCCTGTTCTAAAAACACTTCCTAAAATAATGTCCTGTCATGTTTTTGCCCAAAGTGTTTTTTTTCTCAAACATCTTTTTAAAAGAAACAGTTGTTGATTTTTTCCCCCAACATCATTTTAAGCAAAAAAAGACTTTATTTTAGGAGACAAGGTGATAAAATGTCTGACTATTTCAGTTTTGAAATGAGGGTAAATTATGAAATTGTTATAATAATGATTAAACAATATATTAGTGTAATAGTAAGCCCTACTTATATTATAATTATAGCGTGATTATAATTACATAAAGAGCTGCCAGTGGAGGCCAGTAGATGGCTCCTGTGGACAAACAAACTCCCACAAATGCAGCCAAACAAACAGCACAACTCATCTGCCATTTTAATCACTCCATATTGATTCAAATCAATAAGGAGAATCAGCTGATCCAATCTAAATTAAATGTTT
Organism: Poeciliopsis gracilis; assembly: GCA_911649635.1. Taxonomy (NCBI): domain Eukaryota; kingdom Metazoa; phylum Chordata; class Actinopteri; order Cyprinodontiformes; family Poeciliidae; genus Poeciliopsis; species Poeciliopsis gracilis. Next base: position 246,487 of record CAJVRI010001524.1, on the reverse strand, counting down.
GCATTTATAGAGAGAATATAGATATATTAAACTTCCACTGTAATGTTTAATTTTTATTTCTGACTCAAAATCCATCAAAAAAAAGAATAAAACAGCAACCAAACAGACATACACGTCTGTTATCACTTAAAAATATATTTTAATAAAATTTTATATTAAAATTACATAAATTTAATGACAGACAGCTGTGTCTGTGTCTCTGCAAAGGCTATGTTAATTTGATATAAAACGAAGATGTGAATTTCTATGAAAAAAATAATGATTTTTTCCCATCTTTATTAATGCAAATTAAAATTTTCTTTACAATATTTGTTCAGACTGCATGTATTTTTTTTAAGGATATAATATATAGTCACCAAAAGCTCCACATAATTCACAATCAGTTCTTTTTCATTTGAAACTAGATGAGTTACAAAAGTCATCATCCCTCTGGATTTATGCAGTAATCCTAAATATTTGCTCTGTTTATGTCTGGTAGTGAAGCTGGGTCCATCTGGGTCGCAGCGGAGAACCTGGAGTTTTCTACCACCTCACAGAAAAAAAAAAAAAAATCCAATTTCAGCCTCTTATAACTGGGATCTCACTCTTCCCTTCCTGATCCGAATGTCAGGACCTTCCTGCTCCATCCAATTATCCACCTCAAACAAGAACTCGAGACACAAACTCCTCTCTGGGAGGCAGAACCTGGACCAGGACGGAGACCCGTGACCTCTCACCCTGACTGCTCCTGAACTTTTGAACGAAGCCCGTGACTCAAAGACTCTCATCTGCTGTGTTGATTCGGATCGGAGAAAAGACCGGCTGCACAAATCCACGTCGTTTCCTGAACTGACGAACGAAGGGATGAGTGGAGCCTGAGTCACAAACCTTTCTTTCCTCCTCCAACCAGAGACATCTGTGCAAAACATACCCAAATAAAAACACGTCTGGAAGAGACAATATGCTCACTTAGCTTCATCCTCTGTTGGCGTGTTTGCACCGGGAACATCCTCGACCAAGAACTTTGGACAAAAGATGGATGTTGATGATTAACCTGCGTTTTCTCTTCAACACTGACGAGGTCGTGGTTCCACTGTTCATTCTGTGCTCCAAGTAAGATTTAAAAAAACGAATCCAAGCATATTTTCTGTGACACAAATAGCAAAAATTATAGCTAGCAAAATATGTAGAGCCACTGCACTGAACCCCGTTGCAAACCTCCTGGTTGCTCCACCAAATACTGATTTCTGAAATCTTCCTGAGTCAAAACATCAATGTTGTTATTTCTAAATTAGTGTGAACTCTGAAAAAACTGCATCTTCTTGTTATTTTAACCGTTTGTCATTTTCTACAAATAAATACTAAATGTTTCAGAGACGTGTCAGGAGTTCATAGAATAAAAGAACAATGTTAATTTTACTCAGACATATACCTACAAAAAATATAAGAAGATAAACTGAACATTTTAGTTGCCTCTTATTTTTTTCCCAGAGCTGAATATCGAGAAGCAACGAGAAGCATCAAGTTGCGTCTGGACTCCACGAAAGAATAAAATATGACAAATAAACCTAAAAGATTTAAAAACTAAAGGGATCAAACTCACAATGTCTCAATCAGGCTGAAACAAAACAACCGAGGACAACATGAGGAAATGAGAAAACAGGAGAAACACTAAGCAAGATAAACTACCAGCACAAATACATTCAATGCAGGTTAGATTATAGATAAAGCATCTCTGATTTATCAAAAATGCAGTACTCTTATCTTCCTGAAGGGGGATGCGGAGCCACCTAACTTACCCAGCCCCTCTGGAGGGTTTCACTGAAGGCGTCGGCTGCTTTGTGTCTGATGACAGATCATCAAGGTGACTGATTGGAGAGTCGCAGCCGAACTGAAAGGGAAGAAGCCTGAACAACTGATCCTTCAAACTCCATCAACGAGAAAATTGCAAGTTGTAATTTTTAGCGAGTAGCAGCACGATTTTAGCATCCGAAGGCTTCTTTTTGCAAGGGTTTATTCTTCAGCCCAAATGTCTACTGGAGCCTCTAGGAGAGGATAAATCTACAGCATTATATATTAATGGCAGCTGCAGGTCAGACTGCCATTAGTGGTGACATTTAAAAAACACACACAGCAAAGCACATCTGAACGTTCATTAGAGAGAAACCCTTGAAAGTTGGAAGACTGATTATAAAAACCGTTCTGCAGAAACAAACCTCTTCTCTGCAGCCGGGATAAAGGCTAATTACAGATCCGCTGATCACCACGACGCTCCGAACACAATCAACTCTTCGTGACTGAAACCGGCAGCAATAATACCAAAAGTCAGTTTCTGTAACTGGAAACATGAACACGGGTGTTTCACTTAACCTCTCAATAATCATTCCACCAGCTAGCGATCGGGCTGGACAATAAATCAATAACAATGTATGTAAATCAATGTCAATAGATGATATGTCTGATAGGCCTTTCACTGAACTCTGATCCATGGCCGCCTTAAGGAAGGAGCGTGCCACCGACTCACTCATTCCTTGGTTACCTAGCAACTCACTCATTCCTTGGTTACCTAGCAACTCACTCGTTCCTTGGTTACCTAGCAACTCAGTCATTCCTTGGTTACCTAGCAACAACTTGAGTAACTGACACAGCAGCAGTTTAAGATTTCAACAACAAGAGAGAAAACTGGGCAAAACAGGAAAGATCATGCCTCCAGTCTGGTAATGTTTCTCTATCAGGTTTAAAAACAACAAAGTTAACCAAAAACCCTTTACATTTCAATTAAAAGCAGGAAGATAGCATTTGTCTCGACTTTAGGGAAGATGCTGACAAAAAGAAAGTCGTTGTTGAAAGAAACGAGTCATGAATGACACTATATCACGTTAAACACACCACAGTAAAACATGGTGGTGGCAGCATGATGCTGTGTAGATGTATTTGAAGCTGCAAAATACTTAAAACCAGACAACAGTAAAAGTCTTCGGCCATCTTTCATTTCTCATCATTTTCCTTGAAAAATAAGAAACAAGTTTGAGAAAAAGCAGCTCATTAAAACCAGCGTTAGGTTTTTGCTGATATTTTCAAACACACGTTTTCATTCAGAGGATTTCCCAAATTAAACCATCTGTTGTCTTCTGAGTGAAGCTTTGAGCAGCTTGTTAAAACCAGGAGAGATAAACACGTTTTTAGACGCATCTGTAAATATTCAACTTTCCACAAAACTCTGGAAAACATTAAGAGGCCACTTAAAATAATCAGTTTCTCTGATTTTACCTTTTATAGGTATATGTTTGAGTATGTTTCTTTTATTCTATGAAATACTGACAACATGTCTGATATTCCAATAAAAATGTTGTATTTATTTGCAGAAAATGAAAAATGGTCAAAATATCGAGAAAAAAATTCAGAGCTTTCAGAAAGAAAACAAGTTAATATTCATTTAGAAATAACAATATTGGTGTTTTAACTCATAAATCAACATTTGGTGGAAACACCAAAAGGTTCAGTGCAGAGGGCTCTTCATGTTTTCCACATCTGTATGATCCTGTTAGATTATAGATAAAACATAAACAAAATCAGCCTCTACTAATCTAAATATGTTCAGTATTCGAGGAAGAATTGTAAATCTTGCTGAGTCTTTGTAAAAGTCGCTGAATTTAAGGGTTTCTGTAATTTAAAGTGAGATGTTAAAATGTCTCGGTTACGCTGACATGGACTCATCCTGAGGAAACGGCACAAAGTGATTCAGAGATGAGCTGAGGATCATTTGGAAAACCTTTTATTTAAAAAGGCGAATCAAACTCTAAAAGGACTTTACATTAAATTAAAGGCAATAATTTAAAGTAAACGACTAATTAGCAGCTTTTTAAAACGTGAGTGGTTTTAAAAGTGGATAAATCCTGATACTGAAGGCTTTTCTTTTTGTGGCATTTTCCATTGTGTTAGAGGACAGTAATGATGAATGCCAAGGCCAGAAAACACTCAGCCATCAGTGTGATGATCACACGGCATCAGATCTATCTGTGTGTCGGCGACTGTTGCGTCTCCACGGCAACCGGGAACTCCTCAATGACAAGCGGCCGGCCGGCTATCTTTGAAACGCCACGTCAGCTGGGAGTATGCCGACGCTCGGCGGCCTTGCAGCCCGTCCTGCCCGTCCTGTTTGTCCAAGGACAAACACTGAACGCTGCAGCCGGCTGGTGATACGACGCATTTTAGTTTTGTGCACTCAGCTCTGCAATTAAAGGGGTAAAAGTACATAAACACAAAGAGTGTGATTATTTTTATAAACTGCAAAGCTTCATCATCATCCGATATGAAATGACTGGATCTTTACAGAATCCTAATGAACCAAAGTAAAGGTTAATTACAGCGCATGCTACGCTAATCTGTGATGCATCATCTTGATGACTTATCATGCTCTTTTATTGTGGATTTTATAAACTAGCAACATTTTATGGTCCTTGTTCAATAAAACATTTAGATATGTAATCTATTTATGATGGCAAAGCTGGTGTAATGACAGTGATGCCATTTTAAACCAATTTTCATGGAAAATGCAGGAACAGAAAAGCCCAATTTCCTTCCAGAGAAGCTGGAGATTTTGCTTTCCATCTTTCAGTGAAGGCAGATATTAATGACTACGATGATTGTCTGACTGGAAGAGTTTATGTAACTAACTGCATTCTTTGGCTTAATGCAAAACATCGTGGTGGCAGTTCTACATTATCACTGAAAAAACTAAATCTTATCAAGTATATCTTAGTGCACTTGAAATAAGACAAAAGTTTTAAGTCCTTAATATTGATGAAGAGATTCTTGAAGAAATCTTCCTGTGGAGCAAGATGTTCTTTATCCAGATTATTTCACTTATAGCTAGAACATTTTCATCAATATTAAAGAAATTACTGACTTAAACTGTTCCAAGATATTTGCACTAGAAAGCAAAAGCACTTGGTGAAATTTGTGTTGTTTCAGTCAATGCAGGAAGAAATTACACGTACATTAACACGTCCACCCTTTCTGCCGTTCTGCTTCACGAAGCTTTTGTTCCAAGTGTAAAAATGTCTTTCATCAAAGCTTACACTCCCTGTTATCCTTACAAACCCTTTCATTTTATGTTAATACTCATTTACAGCTCATTGCATTTGAATATTTTGCAAATTTTTTCTGCATGTCAGTTTTGGAGCACTGACCTTCTGCAGGTGCAAAACAAACCATGAGGAAAAAAATCTCTGAAAGAATAAAATCAGCTCTCATTACAACTTTCCCTCTTTGTGTGAACAGGTGAAACTTCACAAGCACAGCAGAAGCCTGGTTTGAAGATGTTCTGTTTTCCTAAAATAAGGTTTTAAAGTCACGGCTTTAACATTCAGCTTTGCAAAAAAATTAAAAGTTGTGAAAGTGTAGCCTTTGGTCACACGTAATAAACAACTCTGGGTGGCGCGGACGCCGACACCTGAATGTGTTAGTAAAGCTGAGGCGTGTTAATTTACACATTTCCTGTCTGCTTCTGCTAAGCTGCTTCATTTTCACTGCATGTCAGCAGCACGGAGAAAAACTCGACAGGTGGTCGACCGGCGAGTTCTCCGTGGATTAAATCCTGAAAACTACAAAACACAAAAGAAACCAGGAAATAAAAAACAAGCAGTGCATAGTGAAAATTAAGAAAGGCTGTTTCACCAGAGTTTTAAACCATTTACAGCCTTTTTTTAATCACAATAACAAAGAAAACTAACATATCATGTTGAGGCAATTTACATTGAATTTTTGTAAATTAGAAGTTTTATCAATTTAGGTGGATATTTGCTTAATTACTTAATTAATTTTCAGATTCTGAATTGTTATGATTATGTTGGTAACTTTTAGACCCTGACATTAATTTTAGAAATTAAAAATGCACTGCGGAGGAGAGGCGGAGATGTCTTTTGTTTGTCAAATGTCCGGTGTGCTGATGGGAGATTTTGTTTAAATGATTTTATTGACTTAAAGTCACCATATGCCCTAATATTCCAAACTAGAATTAGCCCTGGGTAACATCACCCAGGCGGTTTGATTTTTAAACACTTTTTGAACTTGTAAAATCAAAATTATTATTTTGTATCGATTTTTGCTGTAAATAAACAGCAGCAGCAATTAGCAAACAGCTGGTGGAACTGCTCGTCTCCTGAGCTCATCATTTCAGGCCAACGCGCCTCAGAAAGGTTGTAAACGGCATAACGAGGAGCATTGTTGTGATGACGCGCTGAAGCAGGAGCTTTTAATGCAGAGGGGATCCAGATCAGACGCAAAAACCCTTCAGGGTTTCCTGTTTCATCCAAGAGCAGCGCAGCAGAAATAAATATTCACCGAGAGGCTGCAGCACAAAGGAAGACGTAAAACCAATACCAAACCTTTCACCAACCCAGATGAGGTCGTTTATCAATTATGTTTAAATAAAAAGGTCACACTTGTCTTCTGCTGTTTGAGATGAAGACCATGGATGAGGCTGTGAGAGATTAAAAGGTGAGAACATTAGTGAGTTCTCAACCTTTTGAAGGAACATTTTTTACTCCAGTGGAGAAGAAACATCATGAAATTTACCGACTCACAGATGCAGCATTCGCTCAACATTCCTCCGTTTAATCCAATTTAATCTTCATGCTTTTCGTTTTTATTCACTGTCAAATATAACACACCGCAAACCCAATTCAAGCACTTGCAGAAGCACATTTATGAAACATTTGCATACGACAAAACGCTTCACTTTCTCCCTAATGTCGAAATTGAGAATATCTTCCTTGATTCAATAAACTCAGAAACATTTAGACTACAAATCTAATTTCAACGGGCAGGCTGGGTAGCAGCTGCTCCTCAGATTCAATTTAACAAGAGAACTACACCACAAAAATAAAAATGTGTTGTGTTTGAACAAGGAGCTTTATGTTATCCAAGTAAAAAATGAATTAACTGCAGCAAACATAAACGTATGAAGCAAATTCACCCAAAAAACACCTAATATCCTTCACACTGCACTTATGTGAAGAAAATACCTCAGTAAATGTTAAATGACAATAAAAGTTTCCTCTTAGAAAGTTTTTTCAAAGCAGACAAGAAAGATTAAAACAAAAATAATAATAATAATAATAATAATAATAATAAAGTAACATTCCTGCTCAGTAAATCTCAGAAATTCAGTGAAGTGAAGCAGAAGAAAATAAAAGCTTATATTTGTATCCAATTTACTAAATAAGTACAAAATACTTTTGTTCCATAACTTGTTTTGACATCAAGTTATGGACTTTTTGAATATACTGGGTGATTAAACTGGCAAACCAAATCAATTAATTGCAGGATGTAGGAATAAATGTCCTTTTCTTTCATCAAATTTCAGAAAAGTTTCCCAGGATAATCCGTCAGGGGAATAAAATGTGTTGTATATGAGAGGTAACTAAAATATAAAAAAACAGAAGAAATATTGGGAAATCCAGTTGAAACGAGTCTGAAATATCAGATATGTGAGCCAGACGTCACCTGCCGTTCTGATCACTTTGTGTTGAAACTCTGAAACATCCTGAGGATCAGGAGGTCAAACAGATCAGACAGTAACTAATCATCAAATACAAGAAGAAGAAAGGAGGAGACGTTTGCTGTCGGGAAAACTGTCTGCACATGAGGAAATGTCACAATGTGACAGAAAATCTCTTTTAGCCTCATTTCATTTTGATGGAACTGATGATACTTTAACCATTTGTTTACTGATTATATCTGCTGTGTTTTTCTGCAAGACGTGATTTTCCAGATTGTGTTTAGATGTTTCTGCAGCTGTGATGGTAATTGCCTAAAACGACTGACATGTCGTCATACCTTTAAATGACCCATGACTAACTGACAAAGAAGTTTCTCCTAAAATCCTTATCGGCTCTTTCCTGTCATAAAGCTTTCCCTCCAAGAGGTGAGGGATAGTTCATGAGGTTTGTCTTGTGGTCCATCTGAGATAAGATCAAACTTTGGGTGTGTCTTTTAATCGCTCTGACTATATAACGATGTGATGACGCTGTTTTTTTGTTTGTTTGTGCTCTGCCCAGATTTCCACAAAGCAAAACAAACCAGTGAGGAACGATGACTCGAAGAAGCGGGTCTCTGCTCCTCCTCGTCGACCGGGCCGTGATTCTTAAACCAAGTCGGGTCACGTTGTGACTGAACACCAGCAGATGTTCACCGATGGGATGAATCAGTGGCTCCCTGCTTGCTCCTCATCTGAATTTGTTGTGATTACATCTCGTTTTACCAGCCAAACTAAACCAATTATGGATTTTACACATTTGTTATGTTTGAGTGAGGTGACAAACGGAGATGAAGAGAAAGAAAAGTGAAGCTGCAGTAAAGTTGTAGGTAAATACAGTGACATTAAAGCATCTAGATATTTTAATCTAAATTGTCTTTCCCCATTATCTCCTAGGTTTTAAAAGAGGAGGCGTGATGTAAACATTTCTGCCTCCATTTCTCGTCTGGACTTGTTCAGATCTGGTCTTTCTTACTTTGGCTTTGGTGCTTTTAGACTGCAGGAACCTTTTTAACAAGACCAAAATGAAAGACTCAGACATTTCAGTAGAAACCCCATAGTGTCACAAAACTAATCTAGTCTAGAAACGATCAATCAGATTAATCGTGAAGAATCAATTCCTGAGATAATTGTCAACTAATCTAATAAAATAATGATTAATTGAAGTGTAAAGACTGAGAAAAAGCAGCATACGTAGAGCTGTAACTGAGCTAAAACTGTACAAAACATTTATAAATTTTGTATTTAAGATAACATATTTTGTAAATATGTTTCAGCAAAAACTGATCAAAAGTGGATTAGCTTTAGCTTCGCCTGGTTCAAATTCACTGAAGGATGTTTTTGCATTGGAGGCCATAAAATGTTTTTTGTTTTTTTCAAAAACAGGAAATGAAATATTTATTTGCATCTTCTAACATGTTCCTAATATTGTATTAGAAAACGCTAAAGTGGAAAGTCTATACAATCTGACTTTTTTATCAGATTAATCATCAGAATAATCGCTTACTAAAATAATCGTTAGCTGCAATTTTAATCGAACCTTTAATGGATTTATAGTTTTGCTGTTATTTTAAAGATCCAGAGTTTACATCAATACTTCAGTCTCGTCAACCATTAAATTCCATTAAATTTTTCTTCCTGTTTTAACCAACAAACCCATTTTCCTTTTTTTGCTTCCTTCTGCTACATTTTCATGTAGTCAAAATCATTTTCTTTTGTTACTTTGACATTTTGAGCTACTATTGTCCTGTTTTACGTCTGATTTTGCAGAGCGTTCAGCTTCTTTATCCCTGAAACTAACGCAGATCGAGTCAGAGAACACAACCATTTAATGATGCGACAGCAAGCTTGGGGGCTGTTGGCACAGGTGTGTGCCATCTGACGGCTCTCTCTAATGCCAGAAAAGACAAACAAGGGTGACGCGCAATTTTCTTCTGATATTATACCACTTTAAAAAAGCAGGAAAACAAATCAAACAGGACTCGGGGTTGGACCAGTGATGAGAATGAGGTCAGGAAAAGAGTAAGGACAGAAATGTCTCGTTGGTTTGGAGAGGATCGCGCCGAACATCACGCAGGTTTACAGAGAGCTGCCGCATTCAGAACGCCGACCTGCTGAGCCAGGACCGACTCAGAGGCTGCAGTTTCCACATGGAGGAAAATGCTTTACTCGTCTATTTGAGCGCTCACTAACTAAGCCGCTGCGCTGTTGCTGCCAGATGGATCCGAAACTCTGTTTTCTGCCTTTACAAGCTACTCAGAAATGCATGTGAGGCTCATGACCCACATCGAAGCCCAAACAGCCCTGAGTTTCTGCAAAGAATGAGAATCAGCTTTGGTCACGATAGAAGTGGTTGGGACATTAAATCTGTAAATATTTACAGATTTTCATGACATGTTGGGTCAGGAGAGACAGACATTATTTTAGATCAATTCTTTGCGTTTCGTCACAGTTGAGACACGAAGCTTTTCACTTACCAGGAATCAGTTCTTATGATTCGCCTCACATTTTCTAACATGGTGACAGGATGCCACTGAACGACAGCGACAGGAAGAAAATCCTGCAAATGTCACTCCAGATGTCCATTTTATGATTCCTGTCCATCATGTGGCCGACATCGTCTCTAAAAATAACATGTGAAGTGGGAACAGACTTTGCTGAGGTTTGTAAGTTGGCAAATAAACAACTCAACATAAGAGTGGATGAAGTTTTAGGATCATTCTCAGTTATTATGCTTTTACTGCTGATGGAGACGAGGAAGATAATCTGACTTCATTTTAATCTGATTAGACTAAATATGACAAACCTGCTAAATCATTGCATTACTTCTGTCAACGCTATATTTATTTTATTATTTTTTTAATTGTCATTTGTTTATAATTTGAGAATTAAGGCCAGTTATTATAATTTAAAATAAATTACATCAACTGTTAAACCCTTCAGTCCCTCCAGAAAGTCACAATGTTAAAATTGTTTTCCATATTAAATTTGTGTTTCCAAACTTATCCGAATTTCTTTTTGTGACAAAACTCTTCATCTTTTGTCGAACAGAAACAACAAAGAAATCAGAATAAATTGATCTCAGCCTGATTCTTAACAGCTTAGAGGAATTGTTTTACATTTTCATAGGATGACATGAGGAGACGTCGAACTGTCGGTGGAATCACGACGTTTGCAGCAGCATCTCTTTGACAGAAACTGACTCCTTTCTGACTGATTTCCTGGGCAATGTGAGCGGATCAGCATGAGCGTCACCATCTGCTGAAGGCGAAAACACAAAGCCGAGACGGGCAGCGAAATAAATGTTCCTCCACATCACAAAACATCTCTGGCTTCAAGCAAACAGTTTCATTACGTGTCAGAAAGAAAGACCATCTGCATAAAAAACGCTGTGGAGGCTTCAGAGGAAAAAATGGCTGCACATTTATCACATTAGGAGGATGCATTGAGAACTCATACTAATGCGATGAATTTGCATAAAAAAATATGCATCAGTGTTTAATAAGCTGCACTTTTACACCAGGAAAGAGTCTGTAGGTGAAAATAGTGAGCAGATTTAAGGGTGATAGTGGGCAGATCACGTCTTGGTTCTGAATAATTACAAGCTGTTTGTTTTCTCCTGCTTTCCGATTCATTTGTTTCTGGGCTCCAAACAGAAATCCAATGAAACTCTGGGGAACCCGGTGAGCACGTTTTCCAGAAGAACTTCTTTAAAAGTTTCCCTGCACGTGTCTGAGGTCCCCAACTGTTCAAACTTCGATGTTTGGAGGTAGAAAAGTAACGATAAACTTCTGACATGCATGTATGATTCGTGCAAACACTGAATGATTCATTTAATGATTCATTCAAGAAATGTTGGGATTTTACCTCCAAATTAAATATAAAACGTCTGTCTGGATTAACCACCCTGAGTCCCAGTCAGGGGCCACACAGAGTCACTCCAGGGGCAGGAAATGGCCCCCGGGCCTCACTTTGGACAACCCTGTCATAAAGAGCTCCATTTATCTTTTAGTTTATATCCATTTATGTCACACGGATGGAAAACATTAATCCTGTAGGAAACATGAGGCTGCAGCAGACGGAGACATTTCAGCAGAGCGGTTAATGTGCGCCGCTACAAACTAAACATAAAACAGACGCATAAAACACGACAGCTTGTTTCACTGAAGACAAAATAAAACAACATTATCTGCAGCTCAAATAGCAGGTCTTTATCATAAACATTTCATTTTCAGGCTTTCATCAGGAGGAGCAAAATGTGTATCTGGGTGTTTTCCGCTTGTCTGCAGCTCGTCATGTGTCTCTGCTGTCTCTGCTGTCCTCACTAATTGTTAGCGGCTAACAGCTGAAACACAAACCCAGAGCCTGAGCAGCGTCTCCCTGGACCTCCTTCCCCTCTTTGGGCTGACAGAGAAGAAGCGCAGGCTCTTACATGTTTTCTCTGTCAGAGTATAACGGACTCATGTCCCAGGCGCTGGTCGCTTAAATTCATTTTATAATTAAAATAATCTCTCAAGGTCCAAAGAAGCTGCTCTGACTGCAAGATTCATAAGAGATTAAATAGACCAAAAACTTCTTTTGTCACAACAGATTCAATCTCCATCAATATCTGCAGCTATCAAATGTCATTTTCTTCTTTTATGAACAAAAAAATAATAGTCTAATGATTCCTGCAGTAAAAGCATCAAAGAATTACCTGTGGTTTTGCATGGCACAGAATGTCCTGCACTTTGATTGGTTTCTTTTAATATAATCAGCCGAATCTCTTTAGGCAACAAACAAAGCAAAACAAAAAAGTGTCTGTTGTCTGATTTAAACGCACATATCCATCAGCTGCATTTCATTTTACTGAGAAACCATCTTCCCTGCAGTGTTTACTCCATTTCCCCATTAAATGGTGTCAATTAAGTAACACAACTCGATTAGAGCAGCGTCCGCACAACAACTGATACATGCAGATAAACCCGATTAACCTGCAGGTACTGAACAAAACTGCATGTTACCCATTAATCCCTCCTGTTTGTGACTTTTGTTAACATGAGTCTGGTTAGATAACATTAATTTCTTCTGCGTAAAGCCCTGCCTCCTACTGATAACCTGGTAGGAAACAATTTAATACATTATCCCTGGAAAGTACAACTCCATAGCAACAGATGTAATTTTTCAGCAGTGGAACAGGTTGCTCCTGCCAGAAGTTGACAACAAGTGCAGATTACATTTTATTTATTTAACTACTTGTCCTGTTGCTGGCCAAGGCCTCCAGTTTTTTCCCTCTGAGGGCCAACAAGTGGCCGGAAGACGCTGCTCCTCTATTTGTTAATTCACGGTGACTCAACCTGAAGAGAAGCGATAACGATGCCTCACGCTGTGGAAACGGCCCAGCGGACACGGAGGTGCAGACTGCAACATTTATGAGCCTGTTAATCTGCCTCTGGCTGCATCTTAACAGGCAGAAATGTGAGGAGACAAATACAAAAAAAAGAAAACTATCAGGAAGATAAAACAAGAGCAACAAGAATGAAGGATAAATAAATAAATGTGTTTATAGTTTGAGGCAAAATTGTGCTCAAAAAGGATAAAATGCTATTTGCAGAAACATTTTGCATGAATAAAATATAATCTAATTAGAACCAAACTTCTTTGACGTTGAATTAAGGGATGAACCGATCCACTTTTATCACTTCAGATACCAATACAGACATCCAAGGTTTAGTATCAGCTAATATATGTTATAAATTTATTTGATAACTCTGCAGCAGCACAATTAAATACACCAGTAGCTTCACAAGCCTGGTCAAACATGTAAAAGCAACTTTAATTTGTTGAGTTATACTCCTTTAATTAGGAGAATAACAGCCGATTTAAAATAAATGATAAAACTATAAGTTGACTCCATGTTTAGTAAAACATTTCTAATGTTCAGAAAATGTAATCAGGAATTATAAACATAATGTAAATAATTACAGAACATTAAATCAGACAGATTAGATTTGCACTAATTGATCAGAAACACTGTCACAATACTCGATCTAGAATTTGCAGATAATGATCTAGATTTTATTTTATTTTTTTAAATCAGTAAATAATACCCAATTATCTATGATGTCTTTAAGGTTTAGCCAAATGAACTGGAAGTGATGCAAGTGGTGCTGATGTTGCTAACAGGAAGTCGGGCCTCAGATTAAATTCTGCATTTAACTGCCTTGCAGCATTTTATTGCCCTTTTCAAAATTTTAATGAGTGTTTATCTGTGGATTCTCCAAAGCTTTTCGTAGGAACCTGTCAGACTCACCTGCTTCAGGAAGCAGAGGTTTTCTCCAAACAAACATCATGACTGTCACAATTTTCAACTTAATTGGGTTTTATAGAGTCTGAGGCAGATTGGATATTTTAACAACAGGTGATGGTGATTCTTCTGCGCCTTATTAACTCCACAAATTGATACTTCAATAAATAAAAACACTGTAACCTGTTGCAAACTGACAGGGAATAACAACTGCTTCTTTGAAACCAAACTCCCTCAAGTATTGATGGACCAAAATAAACATGAGAGAGACTCACATAGACAAACATTAAGAGGCCACTTAAAATGATCAGTCTGTCTGATTTTACTCTATATAGGTTTATATTTGAGTAAACTGAACATTGTGCTTTTATTCTATGAACTAATGACAACATGTCTCTGAAATTACAAGCAAAAAAATGTATTTATTAACAGAAAATGAGAAATGTTCAAAATAAAAAGATGCAGAGCTTTTAGACCTCAAATAATGCAAAAAAAAAAAAAATAAATTTTTAAAAATTAGAAACAACAATACTGATGTTTTAACTCAAAGAGTTCAGAGATCAATATTTGGTGGAATAACCAGGAGTTTTCCGGTGGGATTCAGTCCAGTGGACTCTTCATTTTTGCCAGTGCTGTAAATTTAAAAGCTGTTAAGTTTACGTCCAAAGCTAAAGAGAGGAAAAATCTTCTTTCAGGCTTTTTGGACCCTACATAAATTGCCAACCTACACAACCTGTGCTGCAAATGATCTATTTTTATAGATGATTTGAGTCATCTGGAACGATACACAAACAAGGATTGTGAGAAACATAAAAAACGCATTTGGCCAAGGATAAAGCGATGCCAGCGGTGTTGTCGTCGGTGGCTATGAAGCTGGCTGACTCACTGCTCTTACTCCTACCTGCTGCACATCTGAGCCTGTTTGCGTTTCCTACCATCATCATTCAGTAGAGAGCGCAGAGCGTTCACTCTCCCTGGGCAGCGAGAAATGACTTGCTGTGCTTGAAGCAGAGACTGAGGGGAAACTTTTAGTGGGCAGCTGAGCAAACATGGTGCAGATTTTACGTTTATATTCCTGCTGCTTTCATTCATTCACACAAACATCATCACTCTTTTCCACTAACCCACATGAATTCAATCCTTATTTCTATCTTGATGCACGTTATAAAAATTAGAATCCACAATAAATCATTAAATAACCTTTCTGATTAGCAACATTATTTAAGCAAAAGTTTGTTTATAATCAAAGTTATTGATGGTTTTGATTGTAAATGGGTTTTTTTGTTGTCATGTTTTGTATATTTAAAATATCTTCCAGTTGTAGAGTGAATGGGAGGGTGAACTTATTTTATTGCCCCATTATCAATACATTAAATATTATGTATGTATTGTGACAAAAGTTCAGACAACTAAATATTTTTATCTTCCTGCTGTTATTTTCTCACTGCCTCTTCCTTCTTTGAGCTGAACATTAATTTCCATTTTTTTAAGTTGTAGCTGATCTACTTTCCTTTCGTGTTCTGTTTTTTAAGCCAACAGGTGACACATATCAGACATTTGCGTAAACCCCAAAGCGGCCTGCGTATGCAGCTTCATGAATGACTAACGAACCAAGGCCAGAATAAATCACCAAGTCAGAGCGATGAATGAAGCAGCAGTTCCTTCAAAAGATAAAGATTATTGTATTTCAGAGGTGAATCATAGTCTTCACTATGATTCACTGTTCATCCCTCCTGAAACGCTTAATTTGAGATATAAAAACAGATGCTGGTCTGTCATGATAAATGGTCCCAGAAGTTATTGCAATAAACGATAATATTGTGTTTTAGACTGTTTTGAATGACGTCTACCCTCTGCCATAACAGACGTCAGTCAACGGATGCGCTTCAGTAAGAGCTGTCCAAAAACAAGAGATCTGTTAGACTCGTCATAAGGTGTGGTGGAAGTGGTGAGGCAGGATGCTGTAGGCTCAGGCTGAGGTGGAGAAAATTATGATTTAATGTAAATAATGGTGCAAATAATCCAAAAAGTCCAAAACCCAGGCAGCACTGCCGAGCAGAAACCAGGGCTCAACACAGGTAGCAACACGAATGGACTGAGGAGACATTGACATCCGACTGGACGGCAACAAACGACTAGGACCAAAACAAAGGACACAGGTGGGGTTAAATACACTGAGGGTAATTATGGAAACAAGACACACCTGGGAGAAATGAAGGAGAGACAGAAAAAATAAAGAAACTCAAAATGAACACAGAAAAACACAGAACATGACAAGACTAATATTGTCTTCATTTAGTTGACTTCACTTTACTAATGGTCCCAGGGTGCGGTGCGGCCGGCTGCACAAACAGACAAGGATTCAAACCAAACGTGTCATTTTACTGGGTAACTTTTACCGCTGCAGCGATGGACAGCAGCCGTCAGCCATGATGGCTGTCAGCCCTCGGTGTAACACGATCAACGTTCATATACTTCAGAAGTAAGTATGATTAGAAAGATACCAAACATTGGGTTATGGCGAAGCTACGCGTCTAACCATTAGTAGTAACCATGGAGACAACGCTGCGCCCTCGTGTAGCCTAGCATGTATGGAAAAAAGCAGTGTCTCGTCTTTTGTATGCTTTTAATTCTGCTCCACTGTAAAAGGAAGCGCTGTTTATGATATAGTATTATAAATCATTTGGTGTGAATTCAGGCAAGTCGGTAATTAGAACAGCACATCAGGAGGGAGGCGGTTTGGGTCGGTCGGTTTGTAAGCTAGCTGTTTCTAGCTTCTGTAAATCCCGCCGTCTATGAGCCCCGACCAGCTGTGTCACATTCACAGGCAAATTAGTTTGACTCAAACAAGTAGAAACTGGCAAAAACAACTTTGGAAAACATAGTGATGTAATTGCAAAGGGTCAATAGCGCTTGTCCAGTCCTACACACCACTCAGAGTATTTTAACTGAACCCACATTCACCCATTCACTTAAAAGTCTGCAGAAAAACTCCTCTGCAGGTTTGAATAAACAGGCTGAGGTCTCATCTGCAACAATGCAGCTGCTTCCTCTGTCTGATGTGGAGAAAAAGGAGATTTACCGATCTGTCTATGCTTTGGACCCGAGATTAAATGAACACAGCTGCAGAAGAACAAGTGACTTTCCCTGCTGCACCTCTTTCACTGAATTCACGAATCACACAAACCACATCTGCATACAAGCTTTCCACTGAAGCTCTATGAAATCAGAGATCAATCCTTAATTTGGGCAAATGTGGGAAAATATCGCCTGTTTTAAAGTAAGTGTAAATCACACAAGAAGGATTTAAGTGTTAATCTAAGACATGCTGGTTTGTTAAGTGTTAAATCAATTCTAATTAATCTCCAGGAGTTCAATAAACAAACCAAATACAATCAGCCCACTTTAATGACTGGTTGTTAGCAGAAAAGTGGGTTTTATTCCAGCCTCTCAGCGTTCCTGTTATATTTTATCAGAGTCCAATGACGCTTTGTGAGTTGGGACAAGTCACGGCATCGCTTCCTGATAGCGAGTGGCATCAGGGGAGCTGAACTGACAGCGACTTTCTTTCTGCTGCAACCAGTCACGAACATGTTTTGTTGGCTTTGCAGCATTTCCTTTTCTTCCTCTTTGCAAACACGATCCAAATTTGTCACATAATCCCAGTATTAGAGCTGAGCTGCATGACTCAGCGATTGTGTTATCGTGAAAATAGACAGAAAAACTGTTTCTACACAGGAAGTAATGGAGTTTTGTGCCATTTCAGAGGAATCTGTTGGACTCGATCTGTTGTGGGCCTGGTGGTGGCGCAGGGGGTGGACGGTGTGTCACGGGTTCGAGTCCCAGCCTGTCAACCTTTGCCTTATGTCTTCTGTGAAGTAAAGGTCACTAGAAACCAAAAAAAAAATCCTAAAAATTAAGTTTTTATTTTCCTTTTAATCATCTTTTTTGTCCTAGGCATCCATAAGGCGATATGACTAGAAAACCTATAATATAACCGTTTTATATCAGTCAATAGTGCTATATATTCACTGATTTTTGTATTTAAATATCTGAAATCTGTCATGACAGTTACTATGGAGTTGCTATGACAACAATAAACAAGTCACAAGCTTAGAACGAGCTCTCGTCCCATTCCTATCTAACCTACAGACAATATAAGTACATCACAAATGTTAAGTCTTAAGTTTTTATTCCTACTTACGTTCTTCTTCTTTGTGTCATCTAAGCTTTGTGTTGCGTTTGCCTATCAAGATGGCGGTTCAGTGCTGTGGATCACCTCCGGTTCAGACTTGTGGGAAATATTTATTGATTCCGATCACGTAACATAACGATAAACATCGTTACTGATTTACTGTCCAGTCCTTCCTCTCTGTCAAGGTGGTTTTAGGAGGGGGGGGTAGAACAAGAAACAATAACACAAGAGCGAAGAAACTCCACAGTTTATCTCCTCTGGCAGCCTTTGTGTGCAAACAGGTAAGAAGAGCGAGCCGGCGCCTTGCCACAGCCTGACGGATGAGGGTTACAGAGGAGTTTGCCATGAGCCAAACAATCCCTCACAGCTCCTCCATCATTCGTCAAAGTGTGAAGACCTGAACACAAAGTCGAGCCTGGAGAGCAGGAGACTCCCACTCCATCACGCAGCTTCACTTCTTGGCCCTTTTACACCAAAACAAAACAAGTAGCTTCATTTTGGCAGGTAAATTTGATCCAGTAAGTGCATGTTTCTAGGCTAAAGAAACCATACACATTAAACAATGTAGCTTCATTAACCCAACTTTGAAAAAGAAACTGCACACCAGGTCAGGGATAGCATGAAAATTAGAAACGGCACAGTCTCTCATAAAGCTCCTCACAACACGCATAGAGGATAAAATATTCTCGAAGATTCAAGCTGTTGGGCATAATTTGTGCCAATGTCTCCTCAAGACCAGCTCACTGTCCACTGGGGAGAAAATCGACTGTGAGAGCGAAAAATGAGAAGTTGTGAAATCGATGGCTTTTAAACACCAGAGACTGTTTCCATCAATGAACAAAACTCACTGCTGATGAGAGTTATGCAAATTTCTATTGATCCACTTTTACAGTAAACTCTTAGGATGAGAACTAAAACAAATTAAAAGCAAATGACTAATGCATCTAAAAAAAAACCCAAACAAACAGAAAACTAACCATTAGGGAGCAGAACTGAGATTCACTAATGGTTTGCACATTTTTAAAAGCGAAACTGATTTGTGTTTGTTATTTTAATTGATTTATTTGTTCAATTTAACTGTTGTTTTTCAGCAGAGGCATAAAGAGAGACAAAACTGCAGACTTCAGCTAATGACACGTTAGCATGTTAGCCTCAGAGCTACTACAAAACAATAACAGTAATATCATCATCAAAATATTAAATTAATTGAAACAGGTCAAGATTCACAGCAACTAAAAAGAACAAAATTCAGCATATAATAAAATTACATGAGACCATAAAGAAGAAATGTTATTTATTCACCCTGTTATGGCAGAGAATGATGGGAAACGCTTGACGGCTGCCCCACAGACAGCTGCTGAGGTCTTACACATGGAAGATAAATCATATGTGGAAAGTTCAGAGGAAGAAAAAATTAAGTTGAAAAAATAGTCAAAAAGCAGCAGAGATAACCACAGCATCGATATAACTGTTCAGTTTTTCTGCTCTGCTAATCTGCAAAAAAACTTCCAGAAAACACTGAGTCCATTTAAATCGAAGCTAAAACCCCTTAGGTTCAGAGATGCATTTGATTCATAATAACTGGAGGACTTCATGTATATTTATTATTTATCTTGATTATGGGATTTGACAAAATGTAACATTTATTCCTTGTTTAATAACTGATGACTGCATGATGCTGCTGTTGTGCAAAGCACTTTGAACTGCCTTGTTGCTACTCAGATAAACTCGACTTGACTTGCAAAGCTCCAAGAGTTTGGAGGAGATTTGAAAAACGCAAACTTCATGTGGGAGCTGCACCAAAACACACATGATCCAGGACAACATATGGCACTGATTCAGAAACAACATCAGAACCTTTTGACCAAATCTGAAAGAGAACTAGTTGCTCAACGGTTCAACGGCCTCTTTTCAGATGAAAATACATTTTAATTTGATTTAATAATCAATATAGTAGAGTCTGCAGAAAAAAAGGGGACAGAATCCAAGTTGTGCAGAAGCTGAATGTCACAAACATCAAATCCGAACAGGAAGTGCCGCAGGTGGATCGCCTCCAAGTCACGCCACAGTAATCCATCCAAAATGGCCTCAAATGACGAGTAAATACACTACATAAGGTACATGAACATACTTTATCCGTAGTGTAGCAATTCTGAAGTAAATATGCCTTTTTAAACTGGTTTTATATCATTTGATTTCTCATGCAAAGCTGAATTTTGGGTTTCAATACCTCTAAGTCTTAGTTGTCAGAAAACTGAAGTAAATCAGTCTTTGTGTAATGAATCAATATGTTTGCATTAAAACTACAGTAATAATAATAAATAACAGATTTTTATGCAACATTAAAACTGAGGGATACCTTTGGTTCCACTGTTAGCACAAAAAGCTCAGCATAAAATAAAACTTCCTGCAAAACATTTGAACAAAATCTTAATATTGCAAACCGTAATGAAATTTTACAAAAAATAATTTACACACCCTGATAGTTGCATTATGTAGCCAATCTAACAGGTTTACTGCAATGACTAGAGAGAAAATAGTAATTGTATATTAATACTAGTAGGGAATGGGGAGCTTGGTTCATACCCTGTAAGTTAATAAAAGATACAGAGAAGTTGAGGTTAAATGAAATTATTAATTCACTCCTTAATTAAAACAAGCCTGGCCAGAGTGGACTGGTGCTATGAACTGAATGCTCTGCAGAAATAACATGAGGAAAAGAGTGAAATGGTGTCAGATTTGTTTGCAATTTATGCATCTTAAAATAGTTTCATTGAACTGCTACAGATCCTTAAATACAAAACGTCAGAGGAATGCATTGGGGGAACTTATGCTTAGCAGGAAAACAAACCAAAACCCGTGTTTCTGATTTGAGGGTGTGAATATTTGGGGAGACCGTGCAGGGACTTCCGAGGAGGGGGGGGAAGTGTTACCGTCTCAGTGAGGATGGCCACGACATGCGGGGCTTCTTGAGTCCGGGTCTCAGCTTCTCCAGCGTCCGGTTGCGGCACAGGTAGCGCTCGGTGTCCGAGTTAAAGCGCTGTTTGATCCGTATGTGCGTCCTGGGCTGCCGCCACAGATGTTTGGGCGGCTTGGCGAGCCCGGCTCCCTCTCTGCTCAGCGTCGCGCACTCCATTTCTCCCGACAGAACTTCCTCTCGACTTTCCGACAAAACTAACTGCTTAACTACCACTGATGAAGCGAAGGGAATTAGCGCCGGTGAAAATCAAACACGCGCTTCAAACGTGGCAGAGCTGCGCGCGTGGCATGCTGGTGCGCCGCTGTCCACGAGCCGGAGTGCTGAAAGCGCCGCGAGCCGCTCAGCCTGTCCGCTTCCTGCTGCTTCTCTCCTCCCTCTGCTTCGGTCCTGCTCCCCTTTTATTGCTCCCTGACTCAACCTCAGCACCGCCTGCCAGCTTCCTCCCGCCATCTCCATCTGCTTCCCCACAGCCCTGACTGTCAGCCTGCCAATCATGGATATTACACAACGACGTGCTGTCTTTGCTGCATTCATATGAGCAGGTAAACAAACCTCCTGATCTGAAAGCTCATTTATTTCAGTGACTTCATCCTAACAGTGGACATGGAGCTCTGGAGCCCATTGAAAACCCCCTGGTTTTTCCACCAAATATGGATTTCTGAACTCTTCCTGAGTTAAAACGTTAGTATCGTTGGTTCTAAATGAATATGCATCATTTGAGGTCTGAAAGCATTGCACCTTTTTTTTTTTAATCATTTTGACCATTTCTCATTTTCTGCAAATAAAAACTGAACTTTCACTTGGAATTTCAGAAACATGTTGTCATTAGATCATAGAGTAAAAGAGCAGTGTTTATTTTACTCCTATAAAAAATAAAATAAGAGAAACTGTTCATTTATTTCCAGAGTTGTATGTACACATGCACACAGTTGAAGCCAGATATTTACATACACAGAATGAAAAGACACAAAAACTTTATTTTCTCAACGTTTGAAGAACAAATTTTCATGGGTTAGCTTAGTTAAAATTGCCAAAATTATTTGATTGTTAGTTTATAAATAACTGAACAGCTTAGCACCAACATACATTAAATATCTATTACTGTTGTCATAGCAACCTCCCAGACATCTCAGGTGTTCTGGTTCTGGATCCGCAGCCCCAGAACCAGAACGAAACATGGAGAAGAAGCATTCAGTTTCTATGTATCACAAACCTGGAACAAACTTCAAGAAAACTGCAAAACAGCCGAAACGCTGACTACAAACCCAGCTATCTAGAGTTGCTTCTGAAACATTATACAAGAAACATTTCGATGTGCAACAATACCACTTGATAATTGTTGACTGTGTGTCCGTTAACTTTGTATTTTTATGATGTAAAGTTCCTTGAAAAGCCTTGTTGCTGAAATGTGCTACACAAATAAACTTTATAGGCTGATTTAAAAAAAATTGATCCAACGCATTCAGTTTAAAATGAAGTTATTCCTGATTTTGCAAATGTTTGTAAACTTTTAAATTCTAGAAAACTACAACAAAAAAAAAATCTAATAATTTTCATAATTCTGCCTAAGCTAACAGAAGAACATTTTTGTTGGCTTTAGCTTGAGACATTGAGAAGAAAAATGTGTTTACAAAAGAAGCAGACAGAGAAAGAGCAACAGGTAGTCAATACTTTTAACAGGACTTATTGCAGCCTTATGACATAAAAGGTCAGAAATCTGCAGAAATTCATCATTTTGAGGGGAAAACATGAGCTGTGCTAGCAGCTAACAAGCCGTTTATCCAACATGACTTTCAGTGTGAAACAGTGATCATTACTCTGCTGCAGAGAAACTCTTCATCATTAATGTCTTAAAAACCGGAGGTACACATAGGCAGGTTTTATGTCTAGACAGGAAGGACAGAAGCACACACTGCCTTGCTAAATTTATGCATAATAATAGCCTTTTCACATTTTTTGTGCTAAACTTACTAAATGTAGAATGGAGTTGGATGTGATTGTATGTGGTGCACCAGCAGAAGGCAGCAGGAAGTGGCTGAAGCATCTCAACTTTCAACATTTTTATAATAACCAACTGAGACATAATGCATGGTTACTGCATTATGTCTTTTGATACGCAGCTTCGGAGGAAGGAAAGATTTTAGCCATGCTCTCCACAAATCTGGCTACGAAGGAAGAGTGGAGCCGTTTGGAAAAGGATTAGAAAATGTATTTATTTAAATTAAACTTTTTAGGTGTGAGGAGGAAAGCAGACACTGCACCGTGAACAAAAATAAATATAAAATCCTATTAAAATGCATGTTAATTCGTGTCTGGAACATGATGAGATGTGGAAAAGGTCAAGAAACATAAATGCCTTTGCAACACAGGAAATTTACAAGGACTGACACTTGTGACTTTCCAGTGATTGTTTCCTTCCTGCTGTTGCAGTAGCTTTAATTATCGCCTCTAAATATAAAAATTCTCTTTCTATGAGCAAAGCTGCAATACATACTTTCACTCAAAAAGATAAAGATGTTAAAAAAAAACTGTTATATCCTCAGTGGCAGCATGTTATGAACCTGTGGACGGTAAAATCCCTCAGAGCTAATGAGCTGCAGACATTTGACCTGCTGAGTTCAGCAAAATGAAGCCAGACTCCATCATTGTGACAGGCAAACCGAACATCCTGATAAACGTGTCACACATCGTTCCTCCAAACCAACGTACACACGTCAGTTTCTGCAGGGCAGATAGAAACAAAGGTCATGGATCAGAGGTCTGGAGACACTGAAAGGCCAGAGAAACATGTCTCAGAAACTGTAAAACACCCATCAGGTCAGACATCGCCGCTCATTTGGACAGAACATGATGGCTAACAATCCCATAGAATAACAAATACTGCTCTTTTCTAGGAAAGCAGCTTCCTTTTACATACCTACAAAGCTTTTCAAATGTTTTTATCACTTTTTAAACATTCCAGCAGGGGAACAAACAGCAGATACCAGAAGCAGATTGTTAAAAATAGATTATGAGGAATGTATCCAGTAATGAACTGGTTCATCCAGGATGCAAGAAAACAAGAGAGCAAAACTATCCAGTAAAATTATAATAAAATAATACAGATCGCAACATAGCAAGAGACCTGCTGAAATGGTAACAGGGGTGACTATTGTTAACTGCAGAAACAACCCAGTGGAGCAGTCTGTCAGTCAAGCCTCTCAGATAGTGGTGGATTTTATAGGCCTTTGCTTTACATGCAAGTATCAGCCGGCCTCCCAAAATGAAAGAAATCTGAGCCAATTCTTCTTTACCTCTATAAAATAATCTGCCCCGCTGAAAAAGCATGAGAAAGAACAGAAGAAAAAAGGAAATAAAATATTTCTCAGGCTCAAAACTGGAGAGAAAAAAGGAGGAAAGAGAAAAAGACTGAAACGTCTCACTGACCGGAGCTCATCGCGGCTGGCTAAGGCTTGGCTGTAAATCTCCTGCAGTCGTTCAAGTGGGATAACATTAATGGCGGACGGACGCCGCGTCTCTCGTTGATGCTGGTCCTGACACGAATGTCTCCGCCACAGAGGAGACAGCAACAACGGGCCGGAGAAACGGCGGCGGACCATCTGCTGGACGGTCGGAAGAGACTCCCGACGATTCTGCAACGCAAAGGAGAAAATGAAGAATGGTTTTATCAACGAAAGGCTAGAATTTTTTTATTTAATGCAACGGAAACATTTTTAGGTTTTTAGTCTCCATATCTCAGCTCACAGCAACATGTTTTAATGTAGGAGCTGCTACTAAAGGAGAAAGACTCAAAGTTTAAAATACAAGCACAAAATTATCATCTTTAACATGTCAAGATGTGTGTGAAGTTCATCCAGGCTGCAAGGCAGCGAGAGAGAGCAAGACTTTCAGCAGATGGCAGGGAAGCTGGATAGACGTAAATGTCTGCAGCCATTTTAAAAATCTCAGTGGATTTAAATGTAAGAAAAAATGTTTGTAGAATAAAAGAACAATGTTCATTTTACTCAAACATATCATAGAATTGATCATTTTAAGTGTATTTTTTACGTTGTTAAATTTACACAAATTATTTCGGAACTGCAGCGAAATTTAATTGAGTCGAGGTAAAATTATGCAACATATTTTCTCGTGCACATTAGGACAAAATTATTGTTATTACGGTTACCAAAGCTTCAAAACCATCACATCTAATCTGGGCATATATTTTATGTACATTCCTTAGATAAGATCCATGTGTGCATAACAAGATGTGAGCTAAAACGATCACTGTCACAGTTATAAATAGTTTAAATAAATAAGTCTGAATAAACAATGAATCCACATGTGTTGATGAAGGGACATCTGCTCAGTTCGCCCTCAGGGGACGGCAAACGCAACACAAACACTTTTCACATCTGACACTAAGTAAGTAGTTTGTTTGTCTTCTTCCCTAAGCATCAAATTAGCTGTGTGCGTGTTGTGTGTTTGCTTCGCTCTTCTCATCCATTAAATGTCCGGTGATGCGGAGCAAATTGATAAGACGACTGGATGACAGCTTTGTCTGGCTCAGAAAACAACTCTAGATGAGCGGCTTGGTGTTAACAATAAAAAATCAAAATGGCTTCTCTTAGATTAATCAGGTCAAGTCACAAAAGAGAAGAAAGAAAACATGGGAGCTCAAAGAACTTGTGTTTTCTTATGATATTTTGGTTAAATCTGTGTTTTAGAGAAGATCTGAGCGTTGATAGATATTGATCTCAACTGTTCTGATTCTCTCAAACGTGAAAAATAAAACATCAGCTTCTCACTTCACCTGTTCCTGTATTGAACATCTCAGATAAAATCTCTCCTTTGATTTGGCTCCTTTTTTTACTTTTGTTTACAAACATTCCTGCTGCAACCTTTAAATATGAACAACATAATATAAAATTCATCTAAACGTCTTCATCTTTCTGAAGTTTGCATTAGACGCTACCCAACCTCGTTGGAAATGTCGTTTTCACCTGATCTGGTGAGAATGGAAGTAATTTGTGCCGTTGCACAAATCACAGTGAAAGAACTTGAAAACAAACTATTTTAATCTGCTGCTTATTTCTCACCTTTTCCCAGCTGTCCACTCTCGGTGGCAAGAAGGTGAGATTATTGAATGACCTGTTTTGCGAAGCTACAGAGTGGAACAGTGGGTTGGAAAGCCGACATGCGGATGAAACACACGCAGCTGCACATCATTAAAGAGTAAAAATTCAGAGTAGAGATTTATTTAGGTGGTCGTTTGAAGACGAGCTGCAAAAGTATAGTGGAGCTGTTGTCAGTGAGTTGCCGTGGCAACCGGTCTGCCTGTAGCGCAGCTGACACAGAGAGCGAGAATAAAGAAGAATATGAATAATAACCGGATAGTTCGATCGCAGCAGCAAGTGAAAGAATAATGCATAACGATGCATAACGATGTGTGCATTCGTGAAATTTACACATAAACAAAAACATGCAAGATGTCTATAATTACAAAAGTTGTTCATAGGCTAAGGGAGTCCAAAGTGTGGCCCGGGGGCCATTTGTGGCCCTCAAAGTAGCCTTGTGTGGCCTTTTGGGAATTATTTAAATGGGCCTCCAGCAAATGGAGACTTTTTGTGTTTTTCTTTGATTTTCAGCAAAAAATCTTAAATAGAAAAGTGTATGTTCAGATAATAGACCTGCTGTCACAATAACAAACATTGCTGGAATTATTACAATAAACATTACTATTATTGTTTTGAGACTATTTTTGACTATGAATTATAGCATAATTATGCAAGTTCGCCTTCTCAAAGACCAATAAACTTTAATTCTGTAAGAGTTCAAATTAAATGTAATTCTTCTAGATTTAAATCTCATCTTCTTGCTAAAGTTGGGATTTTTATTCACAGTTTATTTACTACAGCACCATCTTTTTGGTTTTGCTTCAACATGTTCCTTTCTCGCTGTGAGGTGTTGGGGGGGGGTTTTTGCCTCCCTCTCTCCCGTCGGCAGCAGAGACGAAGCAGCTGGCTGCGTTATCGCCTGGTCAGCCTCCCGCCACGACACTCGCAGGAAGTGAGAATGAGACGAAGGCACCAAAGCGCCTGCGATCAGACGGGAAGGTGGGTTCTCAGCAGGTTCTGCGTTTGCCACACTTCTCCATTAAGGAAGAGCGCAGCGCCGCGCCGCGCCGCGCCGCGCAGCGCCGCATCAATACCTGTGAGTCAACAACTCGGACAAGTGCTTTGTCATATGTTCAGCTCAGTGCGGCACGACGCAGCCAGGCTTGAACCCCACATCTCTCCTCCATTAAGTCACTGAGAAGTGGCATGTCACTCTGACGCAACATGGCCTGGGAACAAACTCTGACATAAAGGGGATTGAAAATAACTCCATTTTATTTCTGGTATAATATAGACTTCAACATGAGACCTTTTCTTTAACACCCACAGATAAAAACACTGACAAATGCACTCTGAGGATAAATAACAAAACACGTATTCATTTAAGGGTTTCGAGGTTTTTTTAGTATCGACTCCATCTGATAATATATAAAGGTGATTCTGCTGCGCCGTGACAATCGCCAAATGTGTTTATTTCAAACAAGAAACACACAGGAATAAAATAAAATACAGACAGTAGAGAACAAGAACAAAAACACAATATCTAAGAATGCGTAAATTATAATGTCAAAATTTAACTGTAGTCTCTTAAGAGCAGATATAATTTAAATTGAAGTTTTAAAATTACTCTTGGTAATTTATTTTCTATTTAAGCATTTATTGCCTCTATTAGTTTGTAATCTTGTATTTTTTTTTCCTTTTAATGTTGTCGCTCAAACTTCTTCTATTTTCTCATTTGAATTTTTTTTTAAAAAAAGTGGCAATTATTCTTAACTGCAGCTAATCAAAGGCTGTGGAGTCACACAAGAAATCCTCCCGACATCAGCCCTGCTTTTCATGAAAAAACAAACAAGAATCATTCATAATTCAGTCTATTGTGATCAGAATAAAGGAGGATGTTTCACCTCGTTAACGAGGCTGGATGGCTTAATAAACCAAATCTGCAAACTGTCGTTACATGCTAAGCAAAAGACAAAATGTAAATAAATTGGAGTGATGTTCTGCTATTTAACCAGGAAGCAGCTGATGGTGTTGAAAGTTTACTATGATCAAACCAAAAACACAAATCAACCAACATATTTCATAAAATAATCATAAAATAAAAAAGGACTGGATGTATGATGTCTCAACCTTTCTCATTATTACTCATGTTTAAAGACATTTAAGCTTAAAATAAACATTACTGCTTGTGCATTTATTAGATTTCTCAGAGTGTTGATGTCAGGACATAATAATGACATGAAATATGCTAAATGCAGCCGGGCAGACGGGTTGCTTCCAACACGATTGGGCCATGCATTATAATCTTATTTCCAGGAAATTTCCACTCAGCCGCCATCTGCTCTGCAGGACATTTACACTCCTCTATGGTCTCACACGCCAAACATACGCTCACACGTCGAAGAAACTCGGCACACAAACAGCAAAAGAGCTCAGCGTGTGAAAAGTGAGAGACGGCAGAGAACATTAACCCTTCGTAAACTCATCTCAGCGAGAAAAGCAGAGAAGAAGTCAGAGCCGTGGAGGAGAAAACGAACACCGATCCGTTACGACGCCGAGAAGAGCAGAGCGGTTTAAGCCTCCCTGCTGGGTCGACATGTGTGTCGCAGCGGAGACAAAGAAAATAAATACATTTATGTTTAATGTTGCCCAGAAGTAAAGAATGTAATTAACGCTACTCCAATTGTGTCACTTTAAAGCGCCTCGATGTGGGTTTTTCATGATTAACTCTATTAACTCTGCAGGCTGAAAAAGAGCTTTTTCTAAAAGTAAAGTGTTTATTTTCAGTTCATGCAGGGGGAAACTAAAAGATAAAATGACTGAATGTCTCTTAAACATCGGGACGGATTCTACACATAAAAAGACAAACATGAAAAAGCCTCACAAGAGTCTGACTGTTGCTTTTCTATGTTCCTACAACAGGAAGCTGTGCTAAAATTCAATCTTGGGGCAGATGAAAATAATCACAGTGAAAAGGCAATTTGATGAAAGAATTGAGGTTAAAATGAGAATAATTGGAGGTTGGCGAAATTTCATTTTATGTCAAACTTCCATATTTTTTAGAGCTAAAAAGTCTGAACAGAGAAAACTTCACCTTGAATTTATAGCAGATAATTTGACCAAACAGAGAATGGCTGCCATATTTAGACAAAATTATATGTAACAAACCTGTAGAACCAGAATACATTCTCAATATCCTCTTGTTTTTGGCAGTTTGAATGACCCAATTCAAATCTTATCCAAAAAGATTTGGGATCATTTTTAATTTCATATGTGGTACTAAGTCAAATAAACATCCAATTGTTTTCAGTCGTGTCGCTTTTTATCCGACTTTCACATTACTGATGTGAAACAGGCGTCATAAATGATTAAATTTAGTTTGCTTCGCATTAAAAAATAACTAATTAAAAAGGCTCTAAAGATGAGCTAATACATTTTCAAATGAAGGTTTTTCTTCCCCCTAACAAATTCACAATCACATATTCTCTCTGAATACATTAACACTGAAATAGATAAAAGTATTATTAACATTCATCATTAAAGGCTTTTCACTCAGTGGAGCAAAGCTCATTTGATCAGCGCCTCTGTGAGGCTGTTTTTGTTTGAACAAGGAGCTGAAGGAAGAAGAAAACCTTTTATAACCTTGAAACTATTCAAGTTAACATCTTCATTTGACAGGCAGGCAGATAACAGCTGCAGAAAAGAAGAAGGAGAAAAAGAAGAAGAAGACATTAATCTTACTTACCTGAAATCGAGACATTGATGCTGGTTGGACGTCCAACAGTGAGACAGGAGCTGAAAGGAAAACAGAACAACGTGTCAAAGTGATGGACAACTTTAAAGGTCTTCTGATTCTTAAGAAAGAGAAATAAAAATAACACACAGAAACTTTCTGGTTTTCAGGTTTGTCACAATAAACAATAAATTTAGAGAAAGTCAATCATTTCCATTTGCTTGATTTATCGCTTTTCTCTTTTCTCTCTCTTCAGTTTGGTGTTTTGGTCCCAAATATCCCTTTTTTGAAAGATGATTTTGTTTACAGAGACTTTATAATGCATTTTATTTGTTCTTTTCTTTATTTATTTTGGATATTTAACATATCTATGAGTTAGACTGTTTAAATGTTCACTAGAATTTAAAGTTTATTGACCTTCAAGAATGCGATCTTGTGTTTTTATGCCTTTAGTAACATTATATTGCATTAAAATGTTCTCAAAACAACAATATTATAAGTTCTGGTACAATTTATCATCTGGCTAAATTTGTTATTGTGTCAGGCATTAAAGACAAATGCATCATTAGAGATTTAAGTTGTTCTTATTGAGCTTTCAACCTTTTAGTACTTTGATATAATAATTCACTCTTATGAATTTTAATACATTAAATATAGAATAAATAAATAAACGATTTACAAACTTCATCTGACTCATTTCCAGCCAACGAATGGACCAGAGAGAGGAGACACAGGAGCTAAAAGCCCAACCAGAAAGTGAAATAAGTTTATTTAAACACTTTTTATACTTTTAACAATAAAATCGGATCCACTGAGTGGACAAAAGGTTCACGTTTTGAACCTTTTGTAACAAAATTTACCTTTTGTTACCAATCAGAAATGATTGGTAACAAAAGGTAAATTAACTGCAGGTCAACCTGTCCTTCATTAACACCTAATCAGAGCCACAATTAAAGACTCCAGCAGAGTCTTGACCTTTAATGCTTTTATTTGACATTTAATTTACCGGGTTTGTCTGCTTCTCTCTGTCATGACTACTCTACCCACAGGAAAAATTTAATAAACTCACCCTCCATCTATTGTTTAGTGGAGAAAAATGCCACTTTAGAAAATAACTGCTTCTTTGAAAAATCACAATATATCAATAACTATGAAATTAATGTGAAATAGTCCATTATATTATTGTAACAGAAGCATTTTCCAACCTTTAACAACTTTCAATCTGTAAACTTTTACATGAAACAACATTATCTGTTTTTCCAAATATATAATCTATTTACACTTCATTATATTTTCATCTTATTTCCTGATTAGACCAATAAACAAGGTCACCGTCTTTATATGTAACACACAAAATGAAATAAAGTCATTTTTTAAAACAAAATCAATAAATATTTACATTCTATCCATGAATTGATCCTCTTTACCGGGGAAATACTGATTTACTTTCTTCAATGGTTCTTATTAACTTTGGGTAAAAGTGACAATGAACTCACTTATGTTTTTAGAAATATACATTGTAATAATGCAGGTTTTAACTGTTTTTCAATCTAATAAGACAAATGGACTCTGTAATATAAAATACTTTTTTTTTATTAAATCTCAGAGAACTGCAGCAAAAATTGCCATCATGGGGTTGCCATAGCAACCACTGGGTACCATTTACACCCAACCAGCAGCTTTGAGTCAGGAAGAGTCATTATGTCCTACAATCACAAATGTAAACTCTGGGACTTTAACAGCATTAATGAGATTTAGTCAGGATGGTTTAATCAAGATAAAGAACAAAATAAACACTGAAATGTGCGACATGCGATCTGTGATGATGTGGCTCCTCTTCCAAAAGACCTCGGATCTTTGTCAGAAAATATAAACTCCTTAAATTTAATGAAAATAAGGTTGATCCGGAAAATTGAGTCCTTCGAAAAAACCAAAACATGCAGCCAAAAATGATCCTACAGACACAAAACCAGCTCTCTTTCCTTCAAATATATAAAACAGAAACACTAACAAAATGACGCTCCTGCACTTAAAGAATCATTTAAATTCCTGTGGTGTGAGTAAGTATGGAGGACGCTGAGAACAAAATCAGTGGATTTAATTTTCTTCCAAAAATACATGAGGTTTCCGAGATGAATTTCTCACATTTCTTAGGTCAACAATATTCTTCAACTGGTGCAAAGGCAACATCTCCAATGTTGCAGGTTTGTGGATTTTGTCTGAACTTCCACTAGAGGGCAGAAAACCGCAAACTCATCCATCATAACAGTAGAGTACTGATGTAATTATTTTAAGGAAGGAAAGAAGGTGAATACAGACGTATAGTTCAAGCTTCACTTCAACAATGTTTGTGTCTCAACTCTTTCTCTCATAATCTCAGTTCTCTGCAGGATATTCAGTTCAGTCAAAGTGAAGATATTTACAGATTAAGGATTTTTATTCCTACTTATCGGTCATCTGTTAGAATATGTCACTGTGCAGGAGATGCAAACAACTAGAACTGCAGAACAAGTTATACAACTAAATAAAAGTGGAACACGAACTACCAAGACCTGAAAGCCCAGATGTTTGCTTTTTGGAGAGCTGCAATTTATTATCGTCAAATAATCCTGTATTATATTCTGGTTGTAGTGCAGGTCTGTCCAGAAGCAATAAAACCACACGTCACAATATCCAGTTATTACTTTAAATTAGTTTCATGCTACAATGAGAGAAACTGAAGAGCAGAGTAGAGAGTAGACCCTGAATATTTTCATTTTTCATTGTTGATACTTGAACCTCAGCTTTCTGCCCAGAGCAAATAAACAAAGCAATCATTTCCAAAAAGGTTTTTAGGTCTTCACAATATTTTTGATCTCTTTATGGAGTCAGAGCATCACAGAACTAAAAACAGCAGCGACACTATTTGTTCAAACACGAATAAATGGAAAGTATTTTATATTAAACCTGAATCAGGACTTTTATTAAAATATCCAGAACCTCTGAAGGTAAAACCATAAGTTTATAGTTCAATAAAACAAGTTATTCTCAAAGAGTAAGCAGAAATAAAACTGCACTGGATTTCTTAGGAAAGAAAACCTCAACTTCTCAAATTCTTCGAATCAAAACAGCATTTTCCTCTGATGTTTTCTTCTTCGTCAGGGTTTCATTATTAGCTGTCCAGCTCTGTCTGTTTGCTCAGACGGGCAGGATGTGGAGAACTGAGCTGCAGATTTTCACACAGATCAATCTGATCTGCCTCAGCTGGATTCAAACGACTTTGTGAAATACGGAAGCTCATAAAGGCAAATTGTATCTGCCTCTCAGCCTGATTGTAGGCTTTGAAAAAAAGCTCTTCACATCCTTGTTTTAAGCGTGGGGTTTCCTTCCTTTGTGGTACTGTATGGTAAAATAACATATTATCTGTAGAAATAACAAAGCAATTGACAACTTTACACAGAAACTAGAATTTATGTGTCATTCTTTGTTGAAATCAAAGACGAAGAAAAAGATTTGTTATCGATAAAAATTGTGAAATGTTTTGTTTGTCCAAGTAGAAATGGACAATAAATCATTGACAATATTTATCACAATAGAGATTAGACCAATATCTATAGATAATACAACTGATAAAAGTTTCAATAACTTTACTGAACTGCAATCCAGAACCGCACAGCATTCTGGGAGATGTTGGCAGATGAAAGACTTTAGCCACTCAAATCAGCTAAGCTAGGTTTGTGGCATCAACAAACTCACTGAATCTTTGGTTACCTAGCAACAACCTGCAGAGGAACTTGTGGTTACCTAGCAACAACCTGTAGAGATTAAGGTTTTGCCACTGTGCCTCATAACTGCTTAAGAATAAAAAACACAGGCTTGGAGTTAAAACTGTGGATAAAACAGGAAAAGTTGTGTCACTAGTTAGATAGCACTTCAAATATGTAAACAAAAACACGTCAATAAATATTGATATTCACTTACATCATGATATGTTTATCTATGACTGTAAAACATCATGACTGGCCCAATTTGAATAAATGTACTAAGCACTAGAGAGACAACAACACTTAGTTGTTACTAAGTAAAGTAAAATCACTGCTATTTTCAGGAAGACTAAAGTGTTTAAAAAGTGTTAATAGGGTCAAACCTCGTTTGAAAAGCGTTTTTATAACAACTGAAGGTAGCGGTTACTTGTTGGTGCTATAAAATGCCATTATGTGACTGAAAAATACATGTTACCTCCCCTTTAATGAAGTGATGATTCACCATCTTTGATTAGATGTTGCTAACCCAGAGCTCAGTCAAAACTTTTTTTATCAGTTATAAACATTATTTCTTTTTGGCCATCACTAACTGTAGAATGGGAAAAGAATGGAGAACTAATTTAACATTGTAAAACTGCAGAGCAAATTCCACTGAAATGATAGATCTATGCCGGACTACTGTTTGGAACAGGAAGTTAATTTTTAAGCTGCAGCTACAGCACACATCGTGAATCATTACTTGTGATTTAACGCCTTGAAGCAACGCTTTATTTCCAAAGAAGAAAAGAGACAATTCAGTAGCCCAAAAACCTCCTGGCCTCCTGAAACGCTGCTCTGCATTCAGCAGGAGCTTTTTCATCTGAGCTCTTCGCAGCTTAAAAATGCTTTCTGGCAGTGGCAGCCGCAGCAGTGAGAGTTCACTCTGACATTCTGTTGCGATCGTTTCTAAGGGTATCACTTCTCAAAAATAACGACAGCCTGACTTTCCTCAGATGAGAGCTGACATTTGCTGTTTCTCTAAGGAAGACATACTTCCACGAAAAGCCACAAATGTCTCCAACAATTTAATTAACGAAAACGTCGCCATCCGTCATGTAACTGTAATGATCTCTGTTTTTTAATATCAGGAGGTCTCCTGCTAAGACTGTGAGTTCTGCAGCAGAACAACCAAAACTTCAGACACTAATAATCTCTAATTAAGGTAGATACAGCAGGCAGGTGAAATATTCAGTTCAGGTCAATTATAAAGCACAGATTAAAAAAAATAAACCAAAAGGCCGTTTGGTTAAAGTTTCAAAACAATAATCACGTTGATTTTTATAGCAATGTGAAAGCAACCGCAATAGTTAATCCATATTATGCATATCCCTCCATCAAGCAACCACCAACCAACAAGAGAATAATTTAAAACTGCAGATAAAATAAAGAACGTGGACCTTTTCAGGTCTTCCAGGAAGCCTGTTTCAGTAGATCCCATATCCATTTCTGCTCAATCAGTCTGGCATATAATGAGTTTAAAAGACAGACTGGAGGAGCGTTTTTCTACAGAGCACTTAACCTTTTCAAGGTTTAGTCACATTACATCCAACAACTGCATTTTACTGGGATTTTATGGGACAAACCAACACAAGAACACAAAATGTGAACTGGAAGGAAAATGATACGTTGCTTTTGAAGTTTCAGAGAAGAGACGTATCTATTTGTGTCTCCAGGCTGACAGGTTTTAGTCTCCAATTTTTATTTGTGAAACATTCTGAAACCCATGTGACCTTTTTTTCTTCTGCATCACAGTTTTACCTAAAGGTGAAACGCAATACATTGGTGTTTGTGGCTGTAAGTGTAAGTACTTTTGAGTCTGTTCTTCCCAAACCGAGGATCTTCACGCTGAAAGCTAACAGAGCTGTAAACCATTCGGCCCACAGTGCAAAACATGTTTCTATTTAGTTTCATGCAAAACAATACAGCAATATTTCAAATTAGTCTCAGCTAAAAATGCAAATGTTTATATCATGTCAAATGTCTAAAAAGCCTGTCACGAAAAGCAATTAATCAATTAATCACAAGATGAATTAAAATGACCATAATTTCTATTCTGATGATTTCATAATCCATTTTGTTTCTGGTTTCGGTTGTAAGTAGTTTTTATTTCTGTTTAATTTATTGTTTCTGGTTGCTGTGTTGTTATTTTGGACATTTAAAGTGTCTTCCAGTTCCAGTGCGATTTGTTCTTTACAAGATTAAAGTCTATTCAACTTTAATTTTGTTACTATATTACTTGAACTTTGCCTCAAAACAACAATGTTATCATTTATCACATAATTAGTGGGACAATTTATTCGCCAGTAAAACTAACCCTTTGTACATCTCTCTCAAATAAATAAAGAGTTGCTTTTCCAACACTTATTACAAAACCTGCCAAAGGTTTAAGGATAGGATCACAATTAAAAACTAAAACACATATGACCTAAAAACAGCAGATGGAAACGGTTCCATAACGGCAGTAAACATTAGATTTGGCCCATCGTGACACTGACGGTCAGGGCGGCTGTGTTGGCGTCTTCCTCACTGATTCAGTGATAACGATGAGCTGTTTCAATGCAAAGCAGCTCTGGTGACGCGTCTTTATCGCATGCAGCGGGAACAGATTCAGCTCCGTTCAGCTCTTTTCTGTTTCTACTAAAACTGTTTCACTGAACGCTGAATAAGACCGATTCCCACTCTTCTGTTGCAGCCCAACATACAAATAAAGGTAAAACTATACATGATTTTAAATGTTTAAGAGGGTGATCAGCAAAAAAAAAACACTATTTTTTTTTTGACTTTATTTTAAATAATCTTTAGGTTTTCTAGCTGTTGTATGGAACCGAATAAAGCCTAATATAAAGTTTTAAAGCGTCAAAAAATAATACAAGCTTTTGAACATCCCAGAAAAGTCACTGCCTCATCAGGCATAAAATGAAAAAAGCATCACATTTAAATTTTCTCTGTTTTCTGTCCACATAAAATCCACCTAAAAATGAAGCTGCATGCTCGATTAAGAACAAAAACTGTGTGGTCTCTTTCCAACTTGTAACCATGAACTGTAGTGAGGATGGATGTGTGTATATTTGAGTCTATATAAATAATTTAAAGCCGTGCGAATCAATAACAATGTGATAGGCATGTGATCAATATCAACGGATAATACGTCAGATACGATATTCAATTATTTCACTGAAGTCCAATCCAAAAATCGCACAGCACTCCACCTCACAACCTGGTGGCTTCTACTAACTCTCGTGCTCTTTGGTTACCTAGCAACTCACTCATTCTTTGGCTGCCTAGCAACAACCTATTGAGTAAGTGGCAGGGCTGCAGTTTAAGATTTCTCCCTTGTGCCTGATAACTGCTTGAAAGTAATAATTTAAACAACAACATTGTGGATAAAATATAAACGGTCGGATCACCAGTTTGCTAGTATTTCAGATGTTTTAAAGAAAAAAATACAAAATCAATAATTATTGACATCGACTGATACGAAACGCTTGTATTGTGATGCGTCTTTCAGTCATATGTGACAGTCGGCATTGTTGTTTTTCTCTCTTTAGTGACACGTTTAACTCGATTTAACAGCTTTGGTTAGCAGCTCTGTGAATTTGGTGCAGTAAGCGCTCGGGTGCCGCTAAAGTCTCAAACCAAATCGTTCCCCAATTACCTCTTTGGCTCCAATCACACCCTCAAACTGAAGCTGGTTTATATGTGCTAACTGTCGCATTTAAATGAATGGACACAATATTGACTCAGGTTGATAAGAAAACAGAAGATAATTTATATTTAATCACTGTTTTTGCCAGGTTTAAGGCAGTTGAGCACATTTTCTGCTGCATTTTCCATATCATAACGTAGCTGTTTCACATGTGGTGCAGGGAAAACCCTCCACAAGGCGACTCAAAGTGGGTAATAATTAACCCCAGCCGAATTGTCCAATCAGACATTGCATGGGGTGAAATCTCAAGGCGTCTTTGATGCCATCTTTACAGTGACGCACAGCTGATAGCTGATGTGCCTGTTAAAAACCTCTGATAAGAACTACACAGAAGTACTGCTGCACCAGAAACACACTGCTGAGAAAAAAAACGTGACTCACTTGCTCCTTACATCCACAACAGCCATTTATGTACGCCTCCGTGAATCATTACAGTTAATATAGATATGGCAGGTGGGGGTTAGAGCAAAGTATGAAACATAAAACCAGTCAGAAAGGTCCAGCGTCTGGCCCTCATTCAGAAAATTTGCTGCTTCATTATTACTTGCTATATTTAAAAATGACAAATGATTGCCTAACAGTACGCTTTTTTTACACAAATATTCAAAGATCTTGTGAAATGATTGTTGAATTGACCAAAGTTAAGCGTTAAACTATAAAGAATATCAGAGTTTTATGTCTAAACTCCCAGAAAACAAACATATAACCAGCCGTCTGACCTTATAGTCATACAAATATGCATAAAAAACAACCTCACATAACCTTCAGAGCTGCAATTACAATAAACTCCAAATTTTACTCATACATCTTTCCTTTGGCAACTTTACAATCAGATATATGTCTTCTCTTATTTAATCAAAGCCTAGTCATCTTCTCAACAGTAAATTCATTGGAACTGACAAGACAAATACCCGTTTTTCCCTGACACATTATCAGTGAGTCATGCATGACAGACAAAAGGCAAACCGAGGCATGCCTCTGCACACGCATCTCAAACAGATCTCAGATGCTGACGATTGAACGGGGCGGGAAGGGGAGTCGGGCTCAGCGCTGGAGAAGAGCGCCATCTACTGGAGGAGCAAAGGGACGATGGGACAGTCAGCCCTGTTTACGATTGTCAAACTGATGACACTGAGAATTTTTTAAGTTTCCCACGACACAAAAACAGGCCAGACTGAGGAAACCGCTTGGGGCCGTTTGAAAAGTTATGTCACCCCTCTGTGAGTGTAGAAGAAGAAAATCCCTCAAAGAAAGCTCCAAGTGATGATGGATGAAGGAGAAGATCTCACAGGTAAATCCAAAAATAATGGGACAAAGAACGATTTTAAACCACAAATATACAGAAAAATTAGCAATCATTAATCTCCAGATTTCTTTGTTCTTGCATAAGTGAGCAAGAAACGTAAACAGAGACACAACACAAGTGATGAACGTAAAGATAACATCACTTCAATGTTTTTCTGAAGAAAGCAGAAAGGAAAGGCAGAACGTTTGTCTTTGTCGAGAGGAGAAGATGTTCTTTGTCTGCCAGGCGTCACGGAGACGCAGTGAAGGAAGCAGAATGGAGGAAGGAAGGAGATAAAGAGAGGAAAGGAGGATGGGTAAATATTTTGGGGAAACACATTCCATGTTGGTTTACTAAAACCCGAAGAGTCCAACAGGGATTACTGCAGTGAGTAAGTCGGAAACAATGCAGCGACGTCTTCTCTGAAAACATCTTGACAAACATCTTTGACAAAAATGTGCATTTTTGAGAAACTACGACGTTGAATCAATACTGAAAAACATGAATTCTTTTCACAGATGAGGATTTTGTTTTATAGGAGTTTCCAAAACAAACTGAACTGAATGACAGTGACGCAAAACAAAAATCGCTTGTGCTGTTTGCTATTTTCATATTTCTGGGAATGGCATTAGTAGGAATGAAAACAAAGTATAATAATAGCATATTTATTTGCATTTCATATCATCATAAACTATGTGTGTTGACTAAAAGGGGTGTTTATGTTTTTAAGATCAAATATCTACTGCTGCAAATACTCTCTTTTACACACAAGGCAGCCATAATGAGTTCTGAGGTTGAGATTAACAGAGAACCTACAAATTTCAATTTTAAATTCTGACATGTAAGGATATTATTCTTAATGTTTCCCTTTTAACACTTAAAAAACTTCCATGTGGAAATAAAATTGAGAATTGCCCCGGTGGTTGGAGGGAGGGGCCAGGCATTCATCCAGCGGCCTGTCATGATTTTGAGTTAAAAGAAATCTTTAAAGTTGACAGGAAGTGTGAAAATATCACTTGATAATTATGTATTACTGAAAGATTGGAAGATTAACACCTGAGCACCAACTATAAAGTCTGAAAAAATGCAAACAACTCAAATTCAAACATACTTTCTGGATCCAAAAGGACATTAAATAAAAGACATATTTATATATATTTATCTAATGAAGGACTTCTGCAAAGTCAATACGCTGATGGACTGAACTCGCCTGTCTTACTTACTCCAGACTACAGATTACATTATAATCCAATGACGCCACAAGCACAATTTTTTATACAAACTCTTCAACAAAGTTATTACTTTACTCAAAAACATACCATAGCTAATAAATATGATTGCACACATATTAAATATTCTCTATAAAAATGTCAAATACATGTAAAGTTATTTTCCTTCATCATTTCGGTTATGACAACTGTATGTTTAAAAACTTAATTTATACATTTGTTTTATATTACTAATTAAAATCTCACACTTAATTAAATCTCTCTATGTAACTGAGATGATCGTAGGAAGCAGATCAGTTCAATAATTCAATACATCCTTCAGTTCACACTTATATAAAGACACATACAGCTCTGGAAAAAACTAAGAGGCCACTTAAAAGTGCTTCAGAGGTCAAATAATGCAAAGAAAACAAGTTTATATTCATTTAGAAACAACAATACTGATGTTTTGACTCAGAAATCAACATTTGGTGGAACAGCCAGGAGGTTTTTAATGGGGTTCAGTGCAGTGGACTCTTAGTTTTTCCCACATATATAATGTAACTTTAAATTGACGCTTCATGATGAATAACAACAACCGAACTATCATCACTTCAACCTCACAACACGTGAAGCTAAACTCTAAACCACAAGCCGTGTTTTGATTTCCAACCATTTGCATTGAACAACGCGGTGCCAGGGGGGAAGCGGAGCTTCCTCTCTGAGCGCATCATCATCATCATCTCTGCTCGTCAAAGCGCAGGAAAGTTTCACGGAGCGGTTTTTCACTCACCGAGTTTCTCCCTCCGCAGGAGCCGTTTGCGCTGAAGGTCACCGTCACGTTACGCTGCTGCACTTATCGCCGCGGCCCATTTTATGGCCGCAGTTAAAACCTGGTAACTTTAGACTTCAAACTCTGCAACTTGCCACCCGGGCTGCGTGCCCGGCGGCGTCACTGTGACGTCGGCCGGAGGGTCACATGACGGGAAGCGGCGGCACGTAAACAATTTTACTACGCCGAGCACGAGGTCTCTCTCTCTCTCTTTCTCTCTCTCTCTCTGTGTCTCTCTCTCTCTCTCTCTGTCTCTTTCTGTCTCTCTCTGTCTCTTTTTCTCTCTCTCTTTCTTTGTCTCTCTCTCCCTCTCTCTGTTTCTCTCTCTGTGTCTCTCTCTCTCTCAACATGCTTTTCATTAAATCCACATTTATATCTTAGTCTTTTGTTTTATTTCAGCAAATTTCCACTAAACTCATTTAAATCCGGACTAAAATTATAACTGTTTAGCTGCTTTTGAACCATAATAAATGGAATATTCACCATTTTAGCGATGAAACTTCATAAATTGTTTGATTATATGATGTTTGGTTTGTATGTTTTCATGCTGAAATTACTGGACTAATCCAATAAACCTGATTAGTCTGACGTCATCCTAAATGTAATTTTCACCAGCTGATCATAATTAACAGAAAAAAATACCTAAATATTTGCATGTTTGGAATAAATCTATATGAATAATTTTCAATAATATAATTTATTTAACACGACTGTAAAAATATAACTGGATATTTTAAGCGTTTATTTTATTCTAATGATTATGGTTTATGTTTAATAAAACATTTAATTTTTCATAAAACCCATATAAAGGGATTTTTAATACGGGCATATTAAACACTCAACTTTTTACTTCTTTTTTTTTAAAAAACACTATAAACAGATGCAAAAAAAGAAAAAAAGCTTATTTTTATATGCTTATGTTGGTAACAAACATAAGCATATAAAGATTGTAATTTCAGATGCATTTCAGATTGTAATTCTGAAACGCATCGTTAGCTTTAATCTAAATGGAGTCTTGTTTCTTTGCATAGTTATAATGAAAACAATTTGCAAAATATTTTGTTAAATGTATTGTAATTGTGCAGTTTTACTTCTATTTTATGAGGATGACTGCAGTTGAAAATAGCTTTGTATTTAATCGCTGGCACATTGACAGAAACGATTAATCTGCACCGTCTCTGTGATAAATAAAAACCTTTTAGTCGGAGCTGGTCTCATATAAAAATAAATCCATTATGTTACAGAGAAGCACTTTAATCCTTATAATAATCTACTATCTGCTCCATCGTCAGATCTGAAGATCTTTTTTCATTCGTGATTTCTTTTAGTTGTTACATTAACTATTTATATTTATTATTGAATCAATGAATATCCACACAATCAGCTGATCAGCCTTCAATCTTCTCAGTGACAAACAGCCTTATAAGGTGAACCAGTGTGACCACAGCTACCAGTAACTTCACTTTCTCTGACCTTTTAGGGTAATCCTGCAGTGAGTGAGCTTTATCTCTGGTTGC
The DNA here is from genome assembly GCA_911649635.1 of Poeciliopsis gracilis. Lineage (NCBI taxonomy): Eukaryota > Metazoa > Chordata > Actinopteri > Cyprinodontiformes > Poeciliidae > Poeciliopsis > Poeciliopsis gracilis. The sequence goes on along the minus strand of CAJVRI010001524.1, from coordinate 204,348 downwards.
TGAGTTATCGATGCAGCGAAACTTGATATGTGAACGTGTGGGTGGGGGTTGTCAGGGTAAAACAAAAGGCTGGCTCCTCTGGTATGTTTACATACCTACTAACCTCAAATGCGCAAAGACGATGCGGGGATCATTCATTTATTGAACAGCTGCAATTTATTAAAACCCCTGACTCACATCATTGCTGCTTACGACAGCAGCATCATAGTACAGTATCCCAGTAATAAAATAATGTTAACAGACATTAAATGGGATTTATTTAAAGGTGTAAAGTAAAGACAGAAGCCATCTTTAGGATTTGAGGTAATAAAAAGCCTTTACACGTTTTCCATTAAATATTCTTGGCCATTTGGAAAGAACAGTAGATATAAACTATACTTTTCATTGCATATTATATAATATTACCTTTCAAAATGCTCATGCATCATATCACAGATTAACAATTAGATTTTTTTTGACTGCCTGGAAGAAAAGGTCTTGATTTGTACCAATCAGAAAAACTGAAAACATCTTTATTCTTTCAGTTATAACAACTGGAATAGCAACATTTTCACCTTTAAATTCTCAAAAGACACGTTACAGAATTCACCATTTACACAGGTATAATACAGTATCTTGCAAAATTATTTATATTTCTTGAACATTTCACTTTCTGCTACATTACAACCACAAACTTCAATATTTTTACTGGGGTTTTATGTGATGGACAAAAAGTAGCACAGAGCAGAAGAAGAAATGGAAAAAAAATAAATTCTTGCAAACTAAAAGTTTGGCATTCATTTGTATTCTGCCACTTTTACTCTAATACCTGTAGAAATCCATTGTGAATAAGTAATCTAATTAGTAAATATTATAGATTATAAATAATTAGAGACATTTGGTGGTGGCTGCATCATGATGTGGGAATGTTTGCCTTCAGCACACACAGGGAAACTGAGCAGAGTTGATGTGACCAAAGACGGATGGAGATAAATGGAAAACCCATGAGACGCCACAATAAAATATTTAAAGCATTTAGATTACATTATTCTACATGTTCCTGTAGACCTGAAGATTTTAAGGATTCATTTCACCTTTTTTATTTTTCAGGCTAACTCTTTTCTCAAAGGGAAGAAAAGCAGAGTCTGGTAAGAGTTATTTGATTAGAGTCTGAATTTATTGAATCAGCAGCAGTGAAGTAACCGAGTCAAAGTTGATCAAACAAAAATCCAATTTACGATTATATATTTAAACTTAAAGTCCCTTCTGACTGTTGTTGACATGATTGGTGTTGATTTACAGCCCAGAAACAACAGATGATGAGTTGTTGTCCCGTGAAGAAGAGCCTTCTGTCATTTTGTGTACTGAGCGAAGGGAGAGGCTTCGTTCACTTTACCCTGGAGAAAAGACAAAAGAAGTTCAAACAATCCGCCTTTAACATCAGAGCTTCCTGCTGCAGCCTGTTTTGATATCATGGATCTTTTTGACAACTTGCTCTGACAGATCATCAGTAGAGCAGGTGTTTAAATCAGCTAAACAATCACCGCTGTTAGCTTAGCTAATAGCAGCGGTAGCTAAACTTGTGGGCGTCTTCCTTTCTTCCTCTGATTTTTTTTTTATAAATCATTTCCACCATGACATTTGTTAATAAAACATAAATAAAAAGTCTTTTTGTTTCTAGTATGCCTTTTATTTAATTTCCCTTTGGGATTAATCAAGTATATTTGAATTAATTGAACTGAATTTGCATTATTTTCTTTCGAGAGCTCTGCCTCATTTATCAGAACAAACTTATTGATTAAAACTGGTTTTGATCTATGATTATGAACATGCATTAGCATTAGCATGTTCATACTCAAGGATATAATTTATCACACGTTTTAACACGTTAGTCCTTTTTCCTCCTTCTGTTGTTGTCATTTATTAACTCAGTCTTTCCACGTACAATCAGCTTTATCTGCTGCCGCTCCTGTTGGTTATGTATTTTGTATTGTTCTCCCTGTAAATGCACTCGGTTCTAGTCCAGCTCAACGTCCTGACAAGGTTTTACTGCAGCTACAGTCATGGAACAATAAAGACTCTTCTTTAAAAGAAGCTGGTGAAATCCAACACTGCACATTTTCCATTTTAGCTCGATTGAATAAAGGTGATTATTCTGCACTACCTTAGGGTGTGACATGCAGCGGTATTTCACTGGGGCTGAAGTAATAAGTCTAATTTGAAACCCCCTGCTTGATCCTGCATCTGAAATAATAACTGAAGACTCCAGGATGCTGACAGAGTCTGAATACCTGCTGACAAACTGATGGGAGGTTGATAAGTTCTGTTTAGAAAAGAACAAAGCTCTGTCATCAAAGGTTCACCACACTTAATGTCCTTTGAGATATTTTCACACACGTCGACAGTTGCCCTTAGACTTCCTGTTTGCGGAAAGAAAGAGTAGCAAACCAGTGAGCTCACTGCTGCGGGGAAGAAACAAAAAAAACAAACACGACCGCTGAAGTTTAAAATGCTTTCGCCAAACGATACATCAGAAACTATCTTTTTTTCTTTTATTGTCAGTCAGTTTTGTAAAACTCAAGTGTTGTAACAATTTGGCCATTATGAGCTAACACTGCAAAAACACAAAATCTTACCAAATATTTTTGGTTGGTTTCAAGTGCAAATATCTTGAAAAATAAGACAAAAATAATGCACATGTTACTTTTCAGCAAGATACAGGAGATTGTTTCAAGTCAGTAATTCTTGAATAATAATTTTATAAAAGCATTTTTTCCACAGATAGATTTTTTACTCTTATATCATGGGTAAGAATATCTTGTTTGAAATAATCTGCAAGTGGAAATAATTATTTTTTAATCAATATTAAATAACTATTTGCTGAAAATAGCAAATAGTTAGCTAGTTTTGTTTTATGTTTAGTTTAATAATCTGCTCTAGAAACTAGACCAAACATACGTGGTAAGATTTTGTGTTTTTGCAGTGTGAACACTGTAAAAAAATTTGTAATGCAACCAATTTTACTTGTTTGTATAATTACTTGTCTGAACACTGCAAAAAAAAAAATCATGTCAAAATATGTCTAGTTTTAGCCATATTTAACTAGAGTACACTTGAAATAAGACAAGTAACTTTTCAACATGATATAGTAACTTGTTTTAAGTAAATATCTACTTAATATTAATTTTAGAAAGTGTTATTTCTACTGGCAGGTTATTGTACTTATAAGACAACATGTTTCCCATGTTATAAGTGAATAATTTGCCAGTAGAACTGGTACGTTTTCATTAATATTATGGAATTATTAACTAAAAACAAGCTCTATATCTTGCAGAAAAGTTACTTATAAATTAGTTTTGTCTTATTTCATGCGTACTAAGATATTTGCATAAAACTGTAGATCAAAAATACTTGGTAAGAGTTTGTGTTTTTGCAGTGCAAAGCTGTATATTCTGCTTTACTGGAAAACATAAGTTAAAATCAATTTTAAAGCTTTTATCAAAACAGTTTTGTGCTCACCATGGGAAAGTCTTCGAGCCTCTCAAATTTGGACCTGGACGATCTGACACATTTCACCGCTATAACCACCAGTAAGAGGCCAAAGACAATTGTAAAGATGCAGATGACGGCCACCAGGCCAGGACTTTCCGCCAAGCTGTGATTTTCCTTGTTGCCTGAAAGATCTGAGGTCAATCACACAAAGAAAAACTGTAATTAATAGGTTATAAAGAGTGGGCAAAACATAAATTTGGGATTTTTGAATATTTCAGAATCTGTACCAAAATGTCACTAGGTTAGGTGAAAAGGAGGATGGGGGAGAATTGTCTGCTTTGCCCAGCATAGTGTTGCCATAGATTTCCATATCTGACCAATGTCATGCCCTACACTGGATGGCTGGCCATGAGGAAGTTATTGTGATAGATGCCGTAGGAGAAAACAATAAGAAATATAAACATTTTTAGTTTCCCACAAAAGTTCTTGAGCTCTTGGGCTCCTGATCCTAGATTTTTAAACTACTTCCAGTAACTGCTGTATAACATGCTTGACTCTCTGACCAGTCATGGCTTGGACACAGAATGTCTCTGGATGTCCTGGTCTGTTTGTTTCTGGGATATTAGCAGTAGATCTGGTGGCTTTATGCTCTGCAGCTGCTTTCAGCTCATCTTGTAGCTTTGGAGGTCAAATTAGTAAAGACATTTAGATCTATTGTATGTCTTTTGTGGGTGGATTGCAAAACTCTGTAGTTGGTTGGAAACCAACATCTGCAGAGTAATTGCAACATTTCCTGTTGGGTTTCTGTGCTGTTTTCAGTGCCATTTGCTTTGGTTAAAAGTTATTTTTAAAAGTTGATTTAAAATATAGCTGACCTATTATGCTTCATTGAACAGGTTAGAATAAGTTTGTGGGTTATACAAAACATGTTCATTGCCTTTTTTACACAAAATAATTCTTAGACAATGAGATTTTAGTTTGGTCAGTTCTACGCATTTGAGCTCTTTTCACATTGAGCTGTTTTAGGGAGTTTTGTCACTTTAAATCCAAATGTGCTGCTTCTGGCCACGCCTCCCAAATCAATATTTAAATTCGCATGTGAAAATGACTGCAAACAGATGCACAATTGTACATCTTTGAAAAACGTAAGTGGAGCCTCCTGCACAACCAGCTTGAATACAGCAAGTGGTTTCTAAAAGGTGAGTTAACAACAAAACACTTGTCACTTCCAGCAGCCATTGTACAGCGCATCCAGCAGTAAAACCAGCTGATCAAACATGCTGAGCTCTACTTAGGTTGCTAGGTAACGGGCTGGGCTTCACTGGGGTTGCTAGGTGAGGTGGACTGCTTGCTAATTTGTGATATTACATTCAGGAAGTTTTCAAAAAGGGTCATTTTAAAGACTCCAAAAAACATTAACTAATTGCTTTTTTTAGAAGCAGTATAAATCCAAATGTAAGTACAAAAATGTGTAAAATATGACTTTTGTATAATATCTCCTCTTTAAAACATTGTAATTCAGAATAAATCTGAGTCCACACAGTAACCTGACCTGAAGTGGTTTTGTTCCCCGATGTACCAGCTGTGACATTCACAGACTCTGACGTTAGCGGGACTGTCTGGTTCTGAGTGACGGTCTGATCGGACGTTTGGCCGATCGTCGTGTTCAGGGGAGCGCTGCTCGGGCTGGTCGTCTCTGCTGTGGCAGTCTGTGGTGAAGCTGAAGTAAGGTCAGGGGTCGTCTGCGTCGTCGTTTGGAGCTGAGGCGTGACGGTTGATGTTTTCACTGTGGGTGACGATTCTAAGCTCTGGGTTGGACTGGAGGGACTCGTAGCCGTCACAGTAGAGGAAACTGAGCTCCCTGCAAAAGGTAAACAAAAGAAAACAATGTGATTACGTACTTATTGATCAGGTCGAGCTCCGTAAATAATCATTGGAATTTTAGGGCTGAGAGCATATATGACATTTCAATTATTAAAAAATATATTTCCTGTTCACTTTAAAATGACTGCAGGTTCATCCAGAGCACCTAAGCTGCTACCTTGTTTATGCAAGATGATTATTTCCAATGTAAAGGTGTACTTTAAAAACATCGTAGGATGTTTTTAAAGTAAACATCCTATGATTTTGGCTAGCTAAATTAATTTGCCTCTCAACTTGCTCTAAATAAACTCACTTTGATAAAATCAGTAACAGATGTAATAAAACAGGCAAATTCAATCTTGTTTTAGGGCAAATAAAGATCATGAATGCCCTCAAAGAGCCTGTTGGAATATATTGATAAGACCCAGTAACAAGCTATTAAAATATTAATAGATAACCATCTCTGCCTTTGAAAATACTTTTTAAAATGAAATATTGAACATCTTTTCACACTCATGTAATTTGGCCACATACAGATAAAAATGGCTTTAATTTGATTGATAAAATAGTATTGAAGCACAAAACTGTTTTCTTGAAGATTCTCTGGAGTATAACGGGCCACATAAGAAGCTAGGGCGGGCCGAATTCGGCCCCTGGGCCTCGAGTTTGACAAATATTCTAAAACTTCAGACGTTTCTGTGTCGACTTATTTGATGAAAGTTGAAAACATGTAAATACCTCAATGAAGTAAAAGTCACTCATTTCAGAAAGTAAAAGTGATGCTACATAGATTCATTTTACAGAGCAAAATATTTCAAGCACCTTTTTATCTTGAAATTTCAATTATTAAAAACCTATTAAAAACCCAAAATTAGATGAAATCTAATCTTTTGCGATAAGGAAAATGCCTGGAGCTTCTGGGTTGGCCTGCTTTGACTGTTTTTGATGAAAATGAAAATTTCACAAAATGTCAACAAGTGGTAAAGATAAAAAAGAAAAACATTTATAAACCATATAAAAAACTCTCATTGACTGACAAACTTTCCAATTCAGTGGCTTCTCTAATAACTTCATTGACTTTGTTGTGTCTTATTGAGAAGCAGCAGGCTCTACCTTACAGACAGCGTTAACTAAATATGAACCACATCTTTACTTTTGTCCACATACTACAAATATAAATATGATCCATCACTTACAGTTTGAAATGGGTAAACTTTGATAAATGTTGGTTAAACAGCTGAACACGGCGCCTTCCTGTCAGCAGGGAAACACCGTGCGCCACACAACCACCTCCACTAACCTTTCAAAGCTTCCCTCTTCCTGTTTGCATAAATTTGCATCTTGAACGGGACTTAAGAATAAAACTCAGCTCTCAGCACATTAAACTTGTGAATTTAGCAGACAGAGAGGTTTACTCACCGTGGCAGGCTGTCGCTGCGAGCAGGGAGAGCAGGACAGTGAGGTGCATCGCTGCCGGCATGTTGAGAGAGGAAGCGTCTGGCGCTCCGTCATATCAGTGACATTCAAACGCAAACCCGCAGGCTCGCATCCTTGACAGCAGGATGTGTTCAACAGGAGCTGCGAACGTGAGCTGACGCATATCAGATGCTGCAAATATTTGAACAAAGTGGAGTTTGTTTGCGTTGCTGCCGGCAGCTTTCCACAGATTAAAGGCACTTTCTTTACGTTGTTGGGTTTTTTTTTATTCCACTTTCTTTCGCTTTTCTTGTTTCACCTGTTAATTTCCTGATCTGCTGACGTGTGTTTCTAATCGGTTTGGGAATCGATTAGTTGATAATAAACAAATGAAATGTATTTATCTTTTGTATTTTTAACTCTGCTGTAGGAAGTGTTAGGGTCATTGTAGGAAGAGGGAGACATTTCTACCATTGCAGATATATAAAAAAAAACAAAAAACATTCTGCTAACAAATTCAGAAATTTGAAGGTTAATCTCTGAAATTTTCTTAATTTTTTTTTTATTTCCAAATTTGAAAAGTCAAAAAATTGCTAGAAAAATTCATATTTTGAGATTAATTTGAGACATTTTCTAGAGAAAACATGAACATTTCTGAGTCAAAATTATGAGTTTTGGAAAGTTTCTGAATTTAAAAATCTAATTTTTTTTTGCCTTTTCAAACTCAGAAATTAGATTATAAATTTATACTTTCATGCTCAGATACTCCAGTCATATAAACATGCCAATAGGAGCAAAACATATTGATTAGAAATAAAATCAATTTAGGGACTAAAGTTTAGGAAATTCATGTTTAATTCTGCTTTAATGTCATGTAATAAATATTTTCTCCATCTTCATAGGACACAGATTATCATTCATTTTCAAGACAAAACATATCAACAAAAATTTAAAATTTGGAAAAAAATCATCTATAATTTCTTTACAGACTCTTAATTCTCTACATCATTTAGAAAACTGCAATCATACAAATAAGAAAAACTACAAAGATTTAATTGATCAAATTTATCCCAAAAACCCGGATTGATAAATTAATTGGTGGAAACATTTTGTTTCACACATTAAACTGAAAACGTATGTGATAAATATTCAGTTTAACAGGATTCAAGTTTATATTTACAATCTACAGTTCTGTGTAATATTGGCTTTAACTAAAATCATCTTCATCTCAAGCATCATTCAGAAGGAGCCGTAAAGGATAAACAGTCAGCAGAGATTATTTGGCACAAAAGTCTGGAGAACTGGAGTGCACGTTAAGGCAACGGTTCTCATGGTGAAACTGGGTTAAAAACAGTTTGGAATCAAATACGGAAACATTTTAAACAACATTGAATAGAGAGGTACCGCGTCGACGTTTAGCTTTAGTCGAGACAAAACGCTTCAACAATCACAACGTCTGGAAACAGGAATCTCAGCGGTGAGGGCAGTGAAGCTGCTGTCATCCCTGAAAGTCACACACACAAAAAACCCCGAAATTTTAAAAATATGCAGCTCCTCATAGATAAATGCCTTCTGATAGTGGAGGAGGAGTCAGGGTCTGAAAATATAATTAAAATGTTCTCTTGCATTTAATTCACACAGATAATGAGAAGCCTTAAGCTTTTTCCTCCAGCGGTTTAGAAGATGTCGGATCTTCCTGCTGTGAATCCACAGAGCTGCTGTCTGGTGTCAGATTAACCTGCTGGCTCTCATCCTGCCAACAAAACAGACACAAAAAATAAATACATAAAAGTGACTGACGACTGACCAACGTAGACAAAAAACACTGAACTATTGCGTCATGAAAGCTACGTCTCTATTTCTGTTTCTGGGCAAACAGATTAATATCCAGCTGTTTTTTTTCCTCTAATAATCCTTATTATTAGAGTAACGCAGTTTCGGCCATTTAACTCGGTTCATTGAGTTGATGGGCTTTAATGGGATCTTTATTTATTATGCGCTACAGTTGAATATTTTGTATAAAACCCATCTTCATATTTTTATTTTTTTTCAATCAGGATTGTTATCAAAGGAGATAATTCATTTTATTTCCAATTCAATAAAAATTCTCTCAGCATTGTATTTTTGCATTATTGTTCTTATGTTACATGTTTTGTTTGTCTTACATAAACAATCGCTGCTGGTTAAAAATAAAAAAGGACACAAACCAGTTAATCATAACGAGATATTTATGTAGAAAAAGGTTTTTCTTTATTAATGTCAATGCTGATTAATACAGCATTTCATATCAGCAGATATAAAAAATTTACTTCTTTTGTTTAGTTTTAAATATCTGCTAAATACAGCCAAACTACTGAAAACTAAAACTGCTGCTAAGCGAGTTACTCAACAGGTCATTGCTAGGCAACCAAGTTACTCCACAGACTGTTGCTAGGTAACCAAAGAGTGTGGCAGTTGGTGTTTGTTCTGCTTGCATCTCCCAGAATGCTTTGTGGTTCTGGATCAGAGAATTATGAATTGACATCTATCGCGACATATATCGATATTGATTTATTGCCTTCATTCATGTTTAATTCTGCTTTAATTTTTTGGAAATAAATGTTTTCATAAATGCTTTTCTACTTTTTTAAATATCTGTAGTTTTGTTTTTTTTAATTGTTTGTGTTTTGCTGTGAGTTTTGGAAAGTGCTCTCCTGAAAAAGAGACTTTTAAGCTCAGAGAGACATAACTGAATAAATAAAGGTTGCATACATACAATAATTTAAAAAAAGAAATGCTGAAAGACTCTCAAACAGCCAAGAACTATTAATTGAAATAATTTTAAAAGATAAAAACTAATTTAATTTTCCTTTGGGATCAAGAAAGCATTTTTGAATTTAAATAAAAATATTCTAATCTGATGAGAAAAAGATTTCAGAAAAATTTTAAACTGTAAAAAAAATTAAAAACAAAAGAATCACTCACTCTGTGTTTGAGATATGAGAGGTAGGTGTCCCATCCTAACGTGATAAAATTAATGTACACGACACGAAACTTGGGTGACAGAAAGTAAAAGTTGATGGCCTGCGCAGCGGGCCAAACACACCAGTCCATCTGCCGGGAAAAAAAACAGACCAAAACCAACAGATTAACAGAGCAAACACCATTAACGCGAAAGCAAGGCACAATAAAAACAATGCAGCTCTGGGTGTTTTCCATCTACCATTAGATGCTGTTTGTAGATGAACAACCAGGACTTCTTTACATCGACCCAAACGGCAATTTAAAAAAATGCTTCCAATAACCAGTTTCATGCTAAATATTAGCCTCTTTATAGAATTACTTCTTTATTGTATCTGTTCATAAACCTAAAAATATAAACATCTTTGGTTCCAATTACAGCTGCAACTCTTCATCAGATTTAGTTCCAAACTTTGACTAGACTCTCCTAACACTTGAATAATATGGTTGACTTCAACAGTTACATTTTTTGCTGTGGCTCCATGTTTAGGGCATTTTAAAGTCATTTAACCAGAAAAACTTCTTGGACCTTCTTTGTAGCGTGTTGCACTGGATTCTGCATCAGAATGAAGGGAGGTAAATATAAAACACACACCACACTTTTCAGATATTTAAAAAAAATAATTATGCATCCTCTACCAAAATTTGTTTCATTCTGCATCTAACACATAAAATCCCAATAAAATATGCTGAACAACGTGACGAAATGAGAGAAAGTTCAGGGGTGTGAAAACTTTTCCAAGGTTTTCTAAATCCGTATTTTAGTTTTTTACTGTATCAAAGCAGATGATCGTTGGCAAAGATCAAACTGATAACGCTCAACAAATAAATGCAGTTTTGTTGACCTGACATCAATTATGTGACTAAGCAAAGATTTCCCAGATATAACAAGTTGCCATGGCGATCCTCTGGGAACCTTAAAGTTGTTCCAGAGAGAGGTCAACTAGAGGTCGACCACAGTATTATTTCCTTTCTGAAACTTGTTTCCAGCATGGAAAACTACTCGGAATTATAGCTGGAGGAAACGTTGTTTACCACCTGCAGATTTCCAGAATGTTGCTTCAAACGTTTGTTTTTATTCATTTATTCTGTTTTGAACTCCAAACAATTCAGGATGTGATGAGAAACTAGTGGCTGAAAGTGACACAGCATAAATATATCATTTTCATCAGATATTGAGGAGAAATTACCTTTAAACATAATTGAAAACTATATTTTCCATCATTCCTGTTTTTTAAACTTGTGTTCTTCTGATCAAGAGCAAAGAGAACAAAAATGTTATATATTTTACATAAAGTAAAATTCACAGAGTGAACTTCTTTTGTTAGTTAAGAGTCAAAAGTTTATGATGTGTCAGTAATCTCTGCTCTGTGATCGCAGTCACTGCTGATCTCACAAAACCAAAAAGGAAATGTTTGTGATTATGGATACAAGATGACATGATTGTTTTGAGGTTTTCATGTGTGTTCTTACGCAAATCTTGCATGAAATATCTAAGACGGACCAAGGTTATTACAGGTAACTAAAGCCAACAAAACTGTTTTCTCAGTTTTGTTAACTGAAATAAATAAAATCATAGAAAAGACTAATATTCTACTTTTCATTTGTATTAGAGGATTCATTTTGTTCTTGAATCTGAAAATAGAAAAACATTTTTGCTTTAAGTGTTAGCCTTCATAATAAAACATTTTACTCTCTCTCTCTTGGTGAGTTTTATTTTATAGCAGCGGGGTTAAAAGTGCATGTCTCTTCGAATGGAAAAGGTTGCTGACCCTGTCAGAGACACTTCCAGGTGAACTTGCCTTATAAAACTCCCAGAACTTTTCTCTGAACTCCGCCAAGCCGTCCCATAAAGAGCGTCCCTGCAGCAGATCCATACCTGTGCAAAACCAGACATGCGTCAGCCACAGTAGTCATTAAAATCAGATAAGGACCAAAACACAAGCAATGAACTCGACTGAAAACGTCAGTAAGATCCTTAAACAATTTGTCATAAATGTCCTTTGAACTCCATTTAACTCATCTCACTCACAACTTTACATACAACCTTTGACTCAGAGCAGGATTTCTTCAAATCATGCGTCATTATGAAAACGTTTCTCTGCTCACACCCGATCTAGTCTTAAGGAATGTGTGTGTGTGTGTGTGTGCGTGCGTGCGTGCGTGCGTGCGTGAGTGTGAGTGTGTGTGTGTGTGTGTGTGTGTGTGTGTGTGTGTGTGTGTGTGTGTGTGTGTGTGTGTGTGTGTGTGTGTGTGTGTGTGTGTGTGTGTGTGCGTGCGTGCGTGCTGTGTGAGTGTGTGTGTATGCACAGTGGGTGGAGAAAACATCCCGGTCACTGCCTGTAAACACCCCTCCTAGTCCTACCTATGAAATACCACATTCCCAGCGTCGGGGAGGCGATCAGCTGGTCCACCAGAACCTTCTTGCTCAGCGTCTTCAGAGCTTTGCCCACATAAACTCTGTCCAGCCAGCTGTACCAGTAGTGCAGCACTGGGCCCATGGAGCAACCAACCACAAACATTCTGCCTTCAGGAGGAGAAAGTGATGGAAAACATGAGCAGAAGAACCGCTATGAGTCACTGAACAGGTTTAAACACGAAACAGTTTATTCTCTTACATTTGAGCTAAACTATGTGCAAAAAAAGGAGGATTATTTTTAAGGGCGTGCAGCATTTCAGCTCTGACGTTATGAAAATATTAAAGGATTTCACTCTTATTATGAACTTGAGCATTAATGGTCATAGACAGCTTCTGTAATGTCTTTTGTTTTGTTATCAGGGGGCAGGATTATTGAACAACCTCTTTCTTTAAAGCAGCAATGTGGAGAAAACAGTGACATCTAGTGGCAAGGTTGAAAACTTAAATTTTCTTGTTTGTTTATTTTTATATGTGGGCAACTTTAAAACTGTAATACTTTCAACAAATGTTGGGTCCTGAGAAGTGGAGAAAAATAGAAAGGTACCAAATAATCAACCAGACAGTTAAGTTTTCTCTTGATCACTCGCTCAAATGTTGAAAAATATTCTTTTTTTTTTTTTTACTTTTAGGAATGCAGCTGACAATTACTTCAATAATCAATTATTGTATCAATTATTTGGGGAAAAATGACACCCTATGCAAAATTATAATTTAACCACTTAAGCTTATTTTGTACAATATTGAACAAATATTGTACAATAAAAACAAACATTTTATTGCCTAAAATACAATAACGCAGCATTCCTTTAACATAAGCCTGATCATTTGTAGCAAAGGCTCCAACTGCAGTTAAAAAAATACTTTAAGTCATTTTTGTTTCAAAACATGTTGACTATTTTTTCAATTAACCAATTAATAACTGGATACCTAAAGGTGCTTAATTGGAGAACAATATAGCATTTGAACCAGCTGAAAATGCAACAAATTTTAAAGTTTTTGAATCCCAATTGAACCGAGTCCACTCTCAAAACAATTCATTAAAAGTTTAAAACATTAGCTAGAAAGCTTAATGTTGGTAACAGTTTATTTAACCAAAACAGATTTGATGTTAATAATTATTTAAATGAGTCAAAGGTAACCTTAACACTGCCATGGCTTAGATTATCGATCCAGTCTCTCTGCCCGACCCTCACCTGTCCTCCTCCAGTCCCGGACTCGGCCCGGCTCCCTGCGCTTTTCCCGAGTCTGCTGCAGGACGTCTCCCAGCGACAGCATGAGCCCTCCACTCAGCGTGTTGGTGAGCAGCAGGTACCGGCCCTGGAACAGAGGCCTCCAGGAGAACCGAATCCGGACCAGAAACTCTTTACCTGCCCGGGGAAGCATGACGTCCAGAACGCAGAGACAACGCTCTCATCTGTCAAAAAAAGAGAAGGGAATAATGTTTGCTTTGTCTTTGGTTTCAGACAACTTGAGAGCAATCTGACTGTCAGGAGAAATAACAGATTACAGCCCAACATCTAATCCTAACTCAGAGGTATCCAAAGAGTGGATCAGGGGCCATTTGTGGCCCTTGAAATTATTTCCTTTGGCCCCTGCATACAAGTCAAGGATGGTAAAAAATTTGGCTGACAAAATGAGGCAACAGTCTGAAGCACTTTTTGGTGTTTTGGCTCTTTAACAGATTTCATACAAATGTAGTTTATTGTTGATCTGGTAGAACTAAATTAAATAGTAATAAAAACTCACAATAAACTATTTTTAGTCTTTAATGTAATGTAAACTCCTGAACCACCATTAGTTTAAATCAGTTTTGGCCCCCAGTGTAAAAAGTTTGGATATCCTAAACATTTCTGGGAGGTTATGAACTAGAAACCAGTGGGAAAAATTAACTCCCATCGTAACTTTTATGAATATAAAACAGATTAGGCTGGAGAGGAACCTTCAAAAATAAATTAGGTTGTACATGTTTCCCAAAACATTTATAACCTTAATGGTTTAAAAAATATATATGAGCCAGAATATTTAGAAACATGTTTGTGATTTGTGAACATTTTTTCTGATTTGTGAAACTTAAATAAAGGGCGGTTTTGGACCCTTTTTTTTTGCATCTGGATCACACCAAAACGTCTCTAATGACAAAACTACAAGACCTAGACACTTTAGTTAAGAGTCGAATGCTTCGTGGGTCAAAGTTCACGCAGACAGATTCAGCTGCTGCTTCTCTGGTAAAACATTAGCTTCAGCCTTTCTGTGGGGCTTTAAGGTGGAATTAATCACACATTTGTTCCAAACGCGATTAGAATCGGCATTATTATGAACTGTTAAACATACATATTGGCCCATTTGGGACAATTTAATCAGAAACATAAGTGGCAGCTGCTGAATGTCACACGTAACAGACCAAAGGAACAGGAGCAAACCTGAGCCGGTGTTCTGTCGCTTTTCGTTCCCCCACAGATTTATATTTCCGCTCACTCCACTCTAACTAACCGGAAATAATTACAATTATCCTTAATCCGTCAGAATAAATCAAAGGAACAAAAAGGACATACCAACAGTACAGGTTACTACATAAATTTAAAGCATTCTGGCCGGAACAAAAGCACGCATGCGCAGGAAAGAGATTTACACGAATGAAGAAAAAGTTAAAGCGCCACCTTCTGATTAGGAGGGGAATCAACTATCACAAATTTATCATTACACCGTAACCAGAAAAGGTCTTAGCTATTTATTAAAATGTATTAGAAGCATACAAAAAATATGTATGTCTTTACATATTAAAGACATACATACATTAAGTGTTTTTTCAGAGTATTGATTATTTTAATAGTTAAGAAGTAACATATTTTTACACATTTGTACAGAGTGATGCTTTATTTTACAGTACATCGTCACACAGAATCATGTAAACTCCACTTCTGCATTTATTTATTCATTTATTTATTTTGTTAACAAGCAGATGGGAAGCAAGTTGGGAAGCCGAGACACAGAGGGAAGCTTTGGATCTGGGATCACAGACATGACTGCAGCTTAGAGCAAAAATAAAAATACAAAACAAATACTAGGTTATTTGGTTTGAATGAACTGCAGTTCATTTCTTGAATTTAAGGAATGAACTGCATATGAATAGCAAAGACTGAGGAATCCTTAAATAAAGAGAAATGCAAGCCGAAACTCCCAAAGTTCATAAGATGATCTAAAGAGTTGTGGACTCTCTTTCCCCAAAACATGTGCCATGAATCTGAATGTTGCTGGATTCCTTTAATCATTTATTTTGAATAGATATACCTGAGCAGCAGTTCTTTTGAGTGTTTTACCTTTGATCTGACCACAAGTAACTTCAACCTACCACAGCGCCGCCTGCAGACCGCTGCTGAAAAATGTAACTAAAGATCTTTAATTTGTTAATTATTTTATCATGTTCTTAATGCCTCTAAAACATAAACATTATTGTATTTTTAAAATGACAAATTTTATAAAATTGTAAAAGAAATAAAATAATTAAAGTGAGTATTTAAAAAATGATCGATACCTCATGTTCTCCCATTATGAAATAAAAAATATAAAACTAGTTAAAATCATTAAGAGATTTATTAAATGATAGAAATACTACACATAGTTTTATATATTGAATAATAAATGGCTTTATTTTTCAAGAAGTATCTGTCAAACTCGCCCAATTAACTTTTCTGCAATTTGGTCTAAAGATTTTATCATTCCACCGGCTGAGATTTATGCTCAGCTCTTTCCAGTGTTCCTTCGGTATTGATTTTCCTGCAGTGATATTTCTCACAGTGAAAATCATAAAGTCGGTGTCTGCTTTTGTAGAAACGGCACCAGTGGTTACTGCTGACCTCCTGATCAATAATTCAGCCTCTCCGGCAGCGCTTATCAATAATAAATCACCGGTTCATTATTTGAGGTGGAACGTTTCAGGATACTCATCGCGGCCCGTGATTGGTCAGAAGAGCTGTCGCTCCTCTGCGGGGTCTCTTAAGCCCCGCCCACATGTCAGTTTCACAAAGGCCGAGTAAAGATGGCGGCGTTCCAGTGACACAGGAAATGAGTTTGGCTTTCAAAACAAAGCGTTTCTGAAAGCGACCTCTGAGAAATCTAAGCGACATTAATAACTGAACAATTAAGCATTTAATCCCTGTTTATTAGAAATAAGAACATGGCAATTAAATAATATGAAAACTACAAAAAAAGTTTAAATATCTGTCACAAAAGTCCAACAAAATAAATGATTACATCATAAACTCACTAAAACATAACATACTTACATTTGAAGATAAGTCAGAAGTTGTTTTTCTGTCTTTTTAAATTGTAGATGCAGCAAACATTTTACAATTTCACTCAGTGTTATTGTTTTATTTCAGATTTTTAAAATATGTTCTTAAATGCCAGGAAAGAAATGTTGGAATACGTATTAAAAAGCCATATTTGTGGTATTTTATAAAATACACAATAAATGTTAAACTTGTGGACTCAATTCTTGATTTAATATTCACGTAAGTTTTATGAACATTTTGTTCATATGTGTCACTTAAAGCCTCATTTTTATGATATGGTGAGTGTATTAAAACAAATGTACATTCTGGACCACTAACCATGTAAAAAAACTGTTCCTAGGAGCAATCTTTAAGTTGGTGTGCAATAAGCATGTGAATGAATGGCTCTTTTCCAAACAGCTTTAGTTTGTAAAATGTTAATTCTTTCTGTTTATGTTTTACTTTTAGTCCTTAAAATCTAAAAATGGGTGCATGAAAAACTACTGACAAACATCCAGTTTAGTATTTAAAAGTACCAGGAAAGTAATTTGTAAAATAGTTTGATTTATTTGTCCAGACATAAATTGGAGTTCATAACTTGTGGAGTAATGGAGATTGTAGAATAAACTGCATGAGACAATGGTATATATATTGTCTTCAGTAAAGCTTTTGATGGTTATAGTTCAGAGCTGTGCAGTGGAGCAGTTGGTAGCAAGAAGGTCCTGGGTTCGATTCCCGGCCCGGTGTCTTTCTGCACGGAGTTTGCATGTTCTCCCTGTGCATTGTGGGTTCTCTCCGAGTTCTCCGGCTTCCTCTCATAGTCCAAAAACATGACTGTCAGGTTAACAGGTCTCTCTAAATTCTCCGTAGGCATGAGTGTGTGTGTGGTTGTTTGTCTGTCTGTCTCTGTGTTGCCCTGTGGCAGACTGGCGACCTGTCCAGGGTGACCCCGCCTCCCACATGGGACGTTAGCTAGAGAGGCTCCAGCACCTCCCAACCCCACTAGAGACAAGGCTGTTAGAAAATGGATGGATGATATGGTTCACACCCAAATTCGATTTATTTACAAAGTAAAGCAGCTTCTGGATCATTAAAAAGTGCACAAATGATCAGACAATCGTCTGAGTACCAATGGGCCAATCCAATGGTTGGCTTGTAATTATTGCTTTTCATCACATTCCTACAATAATGGCCTGAGTCAATTTTTAAATTTTTTTTTTTTTTTTACAAAAATAATTTGACAAAAATGGAAAAAAAATATCACCTAATTTTTGCAAATTCGGGAAAAAAAACTGCTTTTCTTGTGACAAAAAAAGACATTATTTTGGGAAGATGATGAATCAATATAAATATAAAGATAAATTACTAAAAGAACTTTGATTAAATTATGCACATTCCGCCCTGACTCTGCTCTTGAGTATGTTAACATTCATTTTTTTATACTTATTCCTTTATTTTCTTCCTTGACCGGAGGTCGCTTGAAGTGCTCTTATTTTGAAGTCAGTGACCGGATGTGGAGCTGCTCAGCTTCTCTCTCTTGACAGTGTTGGTGTTTGCGGTGCTGAACACGGCGGACAGCAGCAGCCGATAGAAATCTGCAAAGGTAGGCTTTAATATCCTCATTCTGCTGCACTGACTCGACATCACGATCCAGGTTTCAATGTTCCACGTGTCGGATTCGCCCTGCGCGTTTTTATTCACGTGAAACCGGAGGAAAAAAATGGTTCCGATGGAAACCAGTGGCATTACAGCGTTTGCCCTGACAGCTGTTCCCATTGTGGAAAAGCAGCAAAACGCCTGATATGGATCCGTGAATGAATGAATGAATAAGTGAAGGCTGTAATGGATCTTCGCTTGGGCTCCGGGCCTGTCCCGGTCCCGTCCTGCAACAAAAAGGCGTTTCAACCCTTGAGATGTTTCTGAAACTGGTCCAAACGGGTCAGGGCCCGAAATTAAACAGGGATGAACAAACAATGAGATGAGATGCGTTCAGTTAATGGTGGATTTCTAATGGTTGAACAAAATTATCCTGAAATCCTTACACTGAAATTATTATTTTTTAAACATAATCCATGAATCATCCATTCAAACTGAGCCATTTGGAGTGATGTATGTTAAATCATTCAGTTCCATATTAGGTTTATATTAATTATATTTATTAATCTGTTTAGTGAGGTATAACTAGACAGTTTGTAGTTAAAATGCTGAATTTTAAATGTGGCTTTTGTGTTTAAAACTTGGCTGAAATATAAAAAAATCAAATTGTACAGTAATGCATCTGTTGAGTCAGCTGAGTCTCTGTTTTTAAACTGAATTGATATTTAAAGGAAATATCTTCACATGCTCTGCATGGACATTAGCTGCTGGATCTGCAGGCAGGACTAGATGTTATCTGCAAAACCGGCATCCATCCATGCAATTTCCCTCAATCCTCTTCAAATATCAGGCAGCATGAAACCATATAAAACCGCTGGTAAATTTCAGAATGTTATTTCTTTAAATAAGGATTTTATGCTCGACAGAAGGTGGGGTTGGATGACATTTGAATGCATCTGAATCTCTCTCAGCATCAGCAGTTTTATGAACTGGAATCGGACCAAATTCAAGCGTTAATGGACCGACTGGCTCAACCTTTGAGCAGGAACAAAAGGAAGCCTCACAGGCAGAATGTGCAGAGCAAACCTGCACTATAGCAGTGGAGAGACAAAAATAGGCAAGAGACATTTTGCCCAAAAGCAGCGCAAAGTGTTCCTCAAACAGAGGCGAGGTTTTTATATTTAAACTTTGCTGAATTCACCTGCATTCTGCAACACACACACACACAAAACATCCTCCACATCCTGCCTGCTCTCCTCGCTGCCTCTGTTTTCAGAGTGAGAGAGATGAAAAATGAAAGGATGTCTATTTATAGCGCCCACTCCTCTCATCTGCATCCCCTCGCTTCCTGGAAGAAGGAGGAGGCACGTGATTGGAGGACAAAACGGGAGGAAAATCGCCGTCTCAGGCTGCTGTGGAGCAGGACGGCAGCTGACTAACACACACGCACTGTCTGCTTGTATTAATCAGTAATTACTGTTTCACACGTTTATGGAGAGTTTGTGACATGAGGGACATGTCAGGAGAAACAGCTTCATTTTTTACTGCTAAACTTCAGATCTGAGCACAAACAGACAAATTGCAGCAGTGAGTTTGGTGAAAGATGCAAACACAAGCAGCTTGATGTGAAGTCAGAGACATGCTGACTTCTGTTCAAAACAAAGACATTAATCCTCCGGATGGCACTTTTCTCTGTATACAAGAAAAAAATTATTCTAGTCCAAAATACCCAAAAGTTTTATTTGTTTTTTAGAGCCTGAACTGGTGGAGATTATTTAAAATTCAGTCCTACTGCAGAGCTGGATAGTAACTAGTTACTTTTACTCCAGTAACTTTTTTGAAAACATACTTTTAGGAGTATTTTTTTAGTGAATTGTAGTTTTTACTTTTACTTGAGTCATTTTATTCTGAAGTATTTTTACTCTTACTTGAGTGAAATTTCTGGATTTTCTACCCGGTGAATAAAAAACAAACATGTTTTAACCTGAAATTCACCAGACACAGACACAGACCTGCGGTTTTTGTTAAAGTTTCATAAGTTTTATATTGAAAGAAACTGATTTTTGAAAAAATCTATTTTGCCTGATTGTTACTTATATGAATTATTTTCATTTTCATCCTTAAAATACCAAAATTTCCACTTCATGTAACTTTTACATGTACAATGATTGATAATTTGATCCATTACTCAGTACTTGAGTAAACCTTTTACTAAATACTTTTTTACTCTTACTTGATTACTACTCTTTAGCTTTACATTAGCATAAATATGTTAAATTAGAGCTACTCTTATTTGAATGCAGTTTTTTGGGTGTTTTACTCACCTCCAGTCATTAAGTTAATATTTTTACTGGGCTGGAATCAGTTTTTGTCCTTTTCCATGCCTGATTTTTGCATACATACAAAATACCAAATGTTAATTTTGCACCAAAACCATCCACAACCCATTCAAACCAAATTGATACTGTACTAAACTACAATTTCTATTGCTTTTAAATAATAAAGAAAATAACTGATTAGGCCATTTATTTTTAATTAGTCCTTTTACAGGAGATCTTTCCTGCCCACAACCATCACCACATGCAATAAGCCTCTAAAAAAATCTGAATTAATCACTTACAACATTTAATTTCCTTCTGGGATAAATAAAGTATGTTTGAATGGAATTGAATAGAATTGAATAACCTGATAGTATAGATTTTAAAGTTTAAAAATATTACGCATTAAATTAGTTTTGAAGCTTTAGAGAATCTACTGTGACTCACTTTGAACCCAGTTATGTTAGAAAATGTCTAATTTATAATAAGCAGGCAATAAAACTCAATGGAGTCGTTAAGACCAGCAATGCAGAGTTAAACTGCATGAAACTGTATTAGGGCAGATTGCCAGTTTGATTGGATCAAGAGCAAAACAAGCAGCTGACAAAGTACAGTCATGCCACATCTTGTCTCTCATTGTAGTCTTCTCAGCTTTGAATCATGAAGATGTACTCTTTCGTTGAAAATTAACTCCACCTTACGAGTTCTGGTTTGTGCATTTATACAAAACAATCTGTAGCATAGAAAAGATTTATATTCGTAGCTGCACAGCGGAGCAGTTTGAAGCACTGTTGCATTATTTCCTCGTCCACCGAGAATGTTGCTTTGATTCTTTCATGCATGTTTCAGAAATCCTTTCGTCTCCATGGCAACCATTCAGCTGTGCAAAACACCTGGTTGGACCTAAGGCGCATCTCCTCCTCTGTGACTTCCCCACTCAGCTCCTTCAGACTAGCCAGCAGCAATTAGCAAACACTTGGTGGAACTGAGTTCATTCTACGAGCTACTTCTCAGTGAAAAACTGGTAAAAATATTCCAGTTTTTAAAGAGACAGAGCCGCAATTTCAAGGCACTAAATGATGAGTAACATTTCTTTTAAGTCACATTTGATATATATACTGCATTTCTATAACAACTGAAGGTAACACAGTTATTTGATTGTGCTATAAAATGAAATTGACACTGGAACATACACAATACTTTAGTATTTCCTCCATTTGCTCTTTCTGGTCTGTTGGAATCCTGAAGCCGTAAACTGACTCTTACTCACTTCACACTGATGGATAACTGACCTGGTTTCTCATCTGTTCTCGAGTCTCAGCTGATCTGAGCATGTCCTGACTTTTCAAATCTTCTTTCTCCTTTTAGTTGATTTCTTGAATCTGTAGATTAAGCAGCAATCAAACTTGGGTGGGTCTAAATACTGTTCACAATCAGATTTAGATAATTTATGCCACTTAACTATGACTTAACAAAAAAGAAGAAGAAATTGTAAGTAGGAAATGACTGAAGACATGCTAGTGAGTCCTCTTTCTTAAAAGAAGAAGGTGTTTGGATGATCTGGGATCAGCTGTGGATTATCTGTGCGTCTGCGTTAAGCCAGCTGATTCTGATGCAGTCAGCTGCTACAGCGCCGCTCAGACCCGGATCAATCCAGCTCCTGCAGAACGTCAATCTCCTATAGACGACAGGTTTAGAGGGGAGCTGCATGATGTCAACGTCCTGCACTGAAACAACACTCTTAGTCATGATTGGATTGAAAAAAATGAAAGGGACTCTCTTTGGTTAGAGGATGGAATAAAGAAAATCAGACAACTGTGCACCGATACACTCTTTTCACTTCGGATACAGAAAATTAGTGCTGATTTGACTCAAAAGGTTTGTCTTTTTAAACACAGACATAACTGCACTGAATTACAAATTTATTTGATAATTCTGCACACTTAAATACACCAGTAGCTTCACAAGCTTGGTAATGTAAAAACGACAAAACCTTAATTTGTTCAGTCAGCGCAATTAGGAGAATAACAGCCAATGAAAAATAAGACATGTAAAAATAAACTAACTTTGGTTTCAAATGGTTCAGAAAGTGCAATTAGGAAATCTCAATATAATGTAAAACTTAGAATTAGATTGAATAGATCTGCTTTTAATGATCAGGAACAATGTCACTAATAACCGATCTAGAATTTATCTCAATATCAGAACCGATACAGATGTTAATATCGGTGCATCTCTAGTTTGTCGTTAGTGTAAAACAGATATTGCTCTTTTATTTAAACACTTCACATAATAATTTAATCATTTAAATATTTGAAAATTCAAGGAATATAGAAGGAGAGCTTTTTAAATATTTTTCACAATTTGCTAGCAAACCGATTACCAGCATCGCTCTGCGTATTCAGTGTTTGTGCCTCTTCTTTCGCTCCTAACATCAATGACAAGTGATCCAGCAGCGACTGTCAGTGTCTGTGTCACCGTTTGAGTTTTAACTTTCACGTCACAATTTTCCTGGCATTCAGACTCGACTCTGTCTTGTTTTTACTCATCAGACCTTCAGACTTTAATCACAGTCTAATGGGGCATCATTCACTGCAGATTGTTTAGCTCTCTAATGAGGTAAACTAAAAGCATTCATTAATATTTCTCCATCATTTTCAGTAAAGTCCATTATGCTGTCTCTGATCTTACTGTAACTCTAAATAATTTAGTGTTACACTCTTGGTATGATTTATTGAAATATTAGAACACCTAATACAAAAGCAAGGTTATGCATAAACTCATCAAAATTAAATAGTTCAGTGCAATAATAAAAACAGAAAGAAAAGAGATGAGCTCTTGCTACTGGCACTGCCACACCTTTAGATGCTATTACATTATAATTTTGCAGTACAATAGTGCTTCATGGTTGCAAACTGACATGTAAATAAAGTCTTAAGAAGGTTGATTATTCATGTAAAGTGTTTTTAAATTAGTAATAATATAAATACTCCAAACATTAACTAAATAAGGGGAATTAAAAAATCTCACCTGTGTTGGTCAAAAACCAAATGAAAGCTGCAGAATCCTGCAGCCTGAAACACATTTGCATGGTGAGAATTTGTTAATTACTTTGAGATTAGTGAGCGAAGCCTCTGACTGTAAGCTTCTGTATCAAATTTTAGTTTAGCGGAGGTTAAAGCAGCTCTCTTCTTCGCAGCTTATCTCAGGGAGGCAGAGAAAGGGCTGCAGTAATCTCTCCGCACAGCTCATGCTGAACAGCCACTTCTGAAAGGCAGCAAGAGTCTGAGATGGTGTTTCATGACATCCAGACTTGCAGAAGTGACCAATTATTTTTAACCCCCTGTAATCTCTGCTTAGCTTTGATTTTCAAGCCAGTACTTCAGGTTTGTAGAGTTGCTGCAAGATCAACAGAAAAGTTGCTGGTTTGGGCTCCAGTTACATTTAAACTTTGTTAAAAAGGCTGAATGTCTTGGAGTCACATTTTTAGGAAGAGAAGTCAAAACATTCCTGATAATAATATGGACAATAAATCAATAACAATATATATATCACATTACCGACACATAATCGATATCAATGACAACATGTCTGATATGATATTCAACATGCAAAATATAGACCATGACCCTTTGCGCGCGACGTCACGTTCTCCAGAACTCCGCCCACTTCGCCATGACGAAAGGACGTCAAAACAACCGATCCTTTAAAGCTAGTCTAAAAACAGACATCTGTAACCGATTATCGCTTCTATGTAGTTGATTTCACCTTAAAACTGGATACAGGTTGCTGCGCGGTCGGCTGCACAAACAGACGAGGATGCAAACCAAACTTGTCCTTTTATATTATAACTTTTAATGAGAAAAGATGGCGGCGACGGACAGCAGCATCATAATAACCGTCAGCCCTCGGCGTAACCGCGCATTAGCAGCGAACTGTTTTTACGAGGGAAGAAAATTAACGTTCATATACTTAATAAGTAAGTGCGATTAGAAAGATATCAAAAATCGCTTTATGGAGAAGGTACTGGTCTAAAACCGCATTTGTTACCATGGAGACAATTCACCATGGAGACGTGTAGCCTAGCATGTATGGAAAAAAACTGGTTAGCATCTCGTCTTTTGTGCGTTTTTAAGGCGGTTCCAGTGGAAAGAGAAACGCTGTTTATAACAGTGATATAAATCATGTAGTGTGAATTCAGGTAAAGTCTGTAATTTGATCAGCACGTCAGGAGGGAGAAGGTAAGCTTGCTATTTCCAACTTTTGTAAATGGAGCCTCAGCCAGGTGTGTTATGTTGTCAGACAAATTAGCTGGACGCTGACAAGTAGAAGCTATCGATAAACTGACAAAACAACTTTGGAAAACAATTTCAGTCGCTCTATTTAATACTCCGTCCCTCACATCTTGGGGCTTTGCGAAATCTACTGACTCGCTCCTTGGTTACTAAGCAACTCACTCACTCTTTGGTTACCTAGCAACAACCTTTGCAGTAACTCGCACAGCAGCAGTTTAAGTTTTCACCAATGCGTCACTTAAGGGTTTAAAAATAAAAGCAACAGTGTGGAGTGAAAACTGTGGCTAAAACAGGAATGGTCAGGCCATCTGTTTGGAAGTATTTTAGATATTTAAAACAACAAAAAAATCAATAATTATTGATATTGACTGATATATCACTGAGTCAGCTCAAAGAGAATGTCAATAAAGGATGTTAGAGGCAGAATATCTGCAGAGAGCAGAAAGGCGATAGTAATATGAGTACATGGGTTTCTAATAAAGGTGGCCAAAGCAGAAACTAAACACCAAATGTGATGCGGATTCTAGTGAATTTGTTCCCCAGAAATACTGCTGCCTCATTATAGATTAGTTTTACTGCTGTTGATGCAGTCGGATGGAAAAGGTCGCTGTAGGAGAATAGGCTAAATTCATGGTTTTTTAAAATTGATGTCAAACATGTAAAAAAAAACAAACAAGATTTTTTAGATCTTAAATGTAAAATGTTTACATATTGTTTACAGTTTGGGCTTAATTACTGATTTGAGTGTGTTATTCTGTCATCTAATGGCCTAGTTTTAGTCCGTTTACTCCAGTCAACAATTAATCGATTACTAAATTAGTTTGTAATTGTCTCAGTAATCGATTAATCATGACTGAAATGATTAATCGTTTCAGCCCTACACCTCAGTGCAGTTCAGGTTGCAGCAGGTGGTTGTTTCTCACCTTTACTCAGCGTCAGTGTGTTGGGGAAGGGTCTTGTTCAATTTTTAACAAGCATTTCTCTGTTTCTCGGTGTAAGCTGATAGGCTGCGACTGTGAGATGGGAGCTGTTGTTTTGTTTGTGCGTTATTGGCTGTGAGTTCTTGTGTTCCTCTGCAGCCGAGCTGAGATAACAGTCTAAACATAGAGAAGGGTGCAGGGACTCTCAGAGTCCTGCGCTTCTCTCAGGATTTAACTAGGTCTTTAACCTTCAGCGCTTCTGTTTACATGCTCACATCCTACCGACAGCAGAAGAGACTTTTCTCATTCATGTGGAGTTTGATGAGACCTGTGGTGTGGTCTGTCTCACGCTGCAGGCAAAATGTCTGCTGTGACCTATAGTGAATTTTTGTTAACGCTTTTTAGCTGCCATATTTTACTCAACAGCAAAAATTTACTAAAAATTAAAAAAACATGGAAATTTCTGAGTTAAGCAGAAAATTTTAAATTTGGAGATTCATTTCTGAATTTTTCTAGAAAATTACTTGGAAATTAAAGTGAAAGATTTTTGACTTTTGAAACTATTTTCTTGAAAAAGTGTGGAACTACGAAGGTCCGCATTGTGGGTAGGAATATGACTAGATAGATATGTTAGGAACCAACGCAGAAGAATCAGATTTAAAGCAAACCAGAAACTTAAAAACATACCAAATATTGGTGGCAACCCCCTCCAGAAAGACAACAAAGCCAAGGGAACATGGCCCAGTATTTAAAGCAGACATGCTGGATTGGGTTACTATTTGAGGGACCTACTTGCTGTTTGACCAAAAACTCTTAAGTTACCGCCGTCACAAAGGTGGCTATCAGTGGTGCCATTGTTAGCGTAACTGTCAGGCTACAGCTTTACTGGCTGTAACTTTAGCTGCAAGCATGAAACGTCCTCCAAATAATTCGTGGAAGATCTGAATTCACATAAACTGGAAACAACCCACAAACTGGCCATGTCTCTGTCCAGAGTTGGTCAAAAATAATTATCTGAAAGCTACAAAAACACAAATTTCAGCTTCTGTGTAAATCTCTCCAAGCACGCTATCTGAGCAGTGGATGACCCTGCGTTGTTTGCCAGACACTTTGACTGATTCGCTCCACACGGTTTTACCAATAACAAATCTCAGATTGGTGTTTTTTTTCCCCGCTGACTCTGCAAAGTACTGCTTTGATTAATATCCAAGCAGAAAATGTGCAACTGCTAAGAGCAAATATTTAATCACTGCCACTTCTTATGCTGAGTCAAACAGATGCTGCAGGAATCTCACATCTCATCCGAACTCAGAAACTTGGAAAAACAAGGAACAAGCTTTACATTTTTTAGGCCAAATCAATCACACCAACATAAAACCATTATTTCAAAGAATCAGTCATCTGTCCTTCCATCTGGTGATCAACTGTAACAGCTCTTTCCTTTGGTATTTACTCCTGATGAAAAACATTACAAATATTCACATTTTGTTCTGATTGCAGCCACTTCTTTAAGCAGAGTTTCAAATGCAAAAAGCAAGAAATAAAGCAAATAGAGAAGGAGATTATTAGGGCTGAAACAATTAATCAGATTAATTAGGATGGTTTGATCAAATAACTGTTAGCTGGAGTAAGCAGACTCAAAAAAGGCCAATTGCTTAAAGTACAACATAGTCAGCAGAAATTAAGTCAAAAGTGTACAAAAATACATTTTGTATTTAAGTAAGAAAAACAATTAACGTTGCCTTAATCAATTAAAAGAATAAATAATCATCTGATTATTCTCGATGGAAGGGCTGAGCTTTTCAGATGTTGATGCTGTGAATATTTCTCCTGCTGCAGATTATCAAACGTACACAACAGAATGGTATGTTATTGCACTTATGGCTAATTTTTGTATTTGAAGAGGACTTGAATTATTTTTATGTGTTCCTATTAATGTATCACATAAGCTTAAGTGGTTAAATAAAATATGCCAGTTTTTTTTATCCGATTAATCAAGTAATCATCAAAATAATCAATAGAATAATTGATAACTCAGATAATTGTTAATTGCAGCCCTAAAGATCTTTGAAAACTGGAATAAAATTGAAGCGGATTGTAATTCCAAGTTAGAAGATTTGAGGGTGTGTTAAAATGACAATCATTACTGTTTTTGAATAAACCCTAAATTACATGTAGGCAAGGGAGTTTCACACTGCCACTTTTCTAACTTCTGGATGCAGAAAGCTGTGCTACAGTGATAACAGGAGCTTCACGTCCAGAAAAAGGGCTCATTAAATCTGTTACAAAAAACAAAAAAGATTAAAGATGCTTGTTTTGACTTAATTTTCTTTTAATTTCCAAAATGTTACTTTCTTTTATAGATATCACACCATAGACACAACATCCTCCATCAAAGCTTTTCTCTTTCTTCGTTTCCTCCAGATGGCCTCGGCAACAGCGACCTACGGACAGAAAGAGTCTTCGGACCAGAACTTTGACTACATGTTCAAGATCCTCATCATTGGCAACAGCAGCGTGGGAAAAACCTCCTTCCTGTTCCGCTACGCCGACGACTCGTTCACGCCGGCGTTCGTCAGCACAGTGGGGATCGACTTCAAGGTGAAGACCATCTACAGGAACGACAAGCGGATCAAACTACAGATCTGGGTAAGACCGAGGCAAAACGGTTTTTATCAAAGCAAGCAACCAGTTAAAAGTAATTTATATTCTGATCTAATATTTGATTAGAGCAGAGAGTTTAGTCACATTCCTCCTGATCAATCTTGATCATGTTTGTGGGCGGCTCTATTCACACACTTTTTCAGCCCTGCTTAAAAAAAGAATTGTTTATTATTTAGCTCAGCTTTGCACCATGTTACTGGGATCCATCATTAAAACACATACAGTAGAAATCATGCAAATACATGACGGATGATAAATTGAACAGACAGGGCAATAAAAAAAAATGAATACAGTTAATACAAAATGCTGATAAATTAAAAAAAATGTACACAAAATAGGTTTGTAGGATTAAAAAGCTTCTTAGTTTCCTTTTTTCTGGCTTCAATTCATCTTTAATTAGAGTTAGTCATGTAGGATTCCACTCTTTTATTGCTTTGGAAGTAAAATTATATTTGAGAAAATTTGTTTTTGCCTGAGGAATTTGAAAGCGTCCTGATATCAGAGTTTTGTGACGGCTGCTCCAAAATGTTTGCTTTGTTTTCTTTTGGCTACATCCGGCAGTAAACCTAAGGCTTTTGGGATCCTGTCAAGACTGAAATTCAAGGCTGATGTTTTGAGTGTTTCCACATCTATTTTGTGATTTGCACCAGTCCCTCCTGCAGAAAGACAACCACACAACATGAAGCTGCCACCTCCTCTAGTTCTGCCAGGTGTTTTTCGTCATGCAAGTTTCTCAATGTTTTCCTCTAAATGTAACTATGGATAGATCCATCAAACTCAAGACAGAACTCAACATGTAGATGTTTGCAAACTGTGAGCTGAATTTGTTGGCTTTGGATTCATGGCTTCTTCCTCTCTGATTGGCCTTTCAGTCCATGTTGGATAAACATTAGTTTCATTACAGATAGTGAGACTCTTTTAGCAGCTTCAGCCAACGTTTTTAGAAGATCTTTAGCTTTTGTTCTGCGGTTCAAATGTGTACAAAGCAATAATATTATCACCATATAATCCACATGTGTCAAATTGAGGCTCGTGAGCCGAATCTGCCCCACAGAAATGCATTAATAACATAACATTCGTGGATTTAAATATTATTTTATCAATCAAGTCAAATCAGTTTTTACTTGACTGATAGGGCCAAATTACATCAATTTGAAAAGATACTCATTAAGAAAGCTTTAATTTTTTAACAGTTTATTAATGGGTAGTTCTACCTTCATATTCTGGCCCAAAATGAAAATGAGTTTGGACCTCCTGAATTAGGCTGTCGCAAATTGTTTAGCTGCATTGCAATTTAAACTTCCACATTTCAAGAAACAGTATTTTAAGAGTGAATGTAAACATTTGGTTTTAACTGCAGGACTACATACGTGAGGTTGTTAGTCACAGTTAGTTTGGTCCAGTCGGGTCATATTTCTAATAATATGGTTCTGGTTCTATTGCCTGATTGGAGTTTACATGAACTCTTTGTGCATCCATACGGTTTCTCTGTCTGCCCTCAGTCCAAAAACTTGTCAGAACTGTTCAGTATTTAGGTTTAAGTACAAAACAAAAGCGAGTGTGTGCACACAACTCTGCAGTAAGCAATGGATGGATGTTTCAGACAACCTGCTTTACCTTTCTTCAGTTGTTTTTCTGTAAAAATCTTGAAGCTACTTTCCTAAATGTGTTTGCTGTTTGAGTCTTTATTATCCTCTCACTAATTTACAGATTTTCTGCCTTCTGTGGTGATATATTCAAAAACTAATGTATGGATTTGGTGTTTGCTAATTAGATCGTAAATTAGTTGCTTGCAGCAACTCCGCATCTAGAGAGAGTTTCTGCAAGCAGCAATAAAAGGTTTTTTGCACACAGGAGAGGAAGTTGATGTTTTGTTTCAGGTTTTTTTTCTTTGTTGATGAAAATGTGAGCCAAATAGACATCTGAATTATGATTGCTTCTTCTACACTCATATATTTTGATGCCATTCACATCACTTAGAAAAATGTATTTAATGTGGAATTTCAGAGAGAGTGAACTGCAGTGAAGCAATACCCCATGGTGCAGTACAGTTATGCAAAACAACGTTGCCTCTTCTGCAGAGTTTTCACTCAGGTTGAATATGGAGAAAATAATAAACCAACCCAGAAATAATAAGAGGCTGCGGTCAGCCAAGATGACATATCCGCAGGGGCAAACAGAACGATGTTTTCTTTTGCTTTTCCGACATGTGTTTGTTATTAGAGCTCAAGTGTAAACACAGTGGAAGCATTTAAGAGCAGCTTGCAGGGGAAACAGGATCACTGAGGTTAGCAGAGACGCACTAAACTGGAGAAAACGAGGACCGCTTCCTTTTCCCCTAAATACCACACATCCCTCTCTGTCACATCACAAAAAGCAGACACACCGCTACAGATTTGACAGGAAATAAATAAAAAATGAACCTAAATATGCCTTTTAGAATTTTGTTGCTATGCAGTTACTGCAGTTTATGCTAATCTGATCTGTCATGTTGATTTACCTTCATGTTGTTGGTGTCTGCAGTCTGTTCCCGTTTCCTGTGATTATGTTTATAAGACATCATGGCATGAAAATCAAAATGTTGGACCAGAAATTTTGAATACATCTGTTTATTTGACTCTGATAACGTGAAATTCGTCTTTCCTAACCTAGTAAATAGACAGATGACAGTTATCCTACATAAAATATATAAAATCCCCACATTTAATAGGATTTTATTATTTATATTCCAATTTTATACTAATATCAAGTTTTTTTAATTAGCCAATCTTCACTAGCTGCATGCATTTTTGGGGGGATTTATATAAAGACAATAATTTAAGAAAGGATGTGAGCTCTAATAGATTAAATCAAATCAATTTTCTACTTAAATAAACATTAAAATAGAGATTAAGTTTGTTTTTTTATGTAGAAACACTAGATAATGTATTGTATATAATAGTAATGCAGTATTTACACTTTTCAGTGTGCGCTCTGCTTTTCTGGAATGTTCTGCTTATAATATGAGTTTATATAACACCACTCCATGCTACCTACACTGGCCAGTAGGTATAGCGCTACAGCTCTTATCCTCAGCAGCCTACAGCGCCGTGAGTGGATCTAAATGGCAGCAGGACAAAAAGTCCAGCTTTGTATCTTTACACCGTGAAGGACAGAAACCGCCATCTTGGTTTTTGTATCTCTACTTATTTATTTTCCTTTTTCCACAAGATCATTTAAAGCAAAGTGTGGGTTCCAAAACCATTTGTTGGATAAACTATTGTTTAAAAAGAATTAATTATTCTGATCTCTGAGCCTCTTTGTTGTCACTTGTGCCTTGTGACACGGTGCTCCACTAAAACACACCGATCCTCACCACACTGGATTCGACTCTGGCTTAGAGATGCACCGATCCTGATACCAATACAGATATATAAATTAATCCGATACAGAAAAACAGTGCTGAATTGACTTTAATAGATGTTTATTTTTAATGCAGACATAAATGTACTTAATTATGCGTTTATTTGACAACTCTACACCTGCACTTCACACTTAAAAACACCAATAGCTTCACAAGATTGGTCAAACATGTAAAATCAACACAACTTTCACCTGGTTCAGTGGGTGAAATTAAAAGTGAAACAGCAAATGTAAAATAAATAACAAGTAAACTGAAATAATAAGTTGATTATCTCATTCAAACATGTAAAATAAATGAGATGAAGTTGCTGAGGCTGATTTAGGTCGGCCACATTGTCACTGATTCCTGATCTGGGATTTTTATCCAATACATATATTGATATCATATCGATGCATGCAGAGAGTCTAGAGTCTTTATATTCTGCTCTAGACTCACTTTGATCTAAACGTCTGAAAACATTCTTTGTTAATCTGACATTTTATAAACCTCTGATAGAGGAGTGGTTCTTTCTGTTTTTGTTTTCAGGACACGGCGGGTCAGGAGCGTTACCGTACCATCACCACGGCGTACTACCGAGGAGCCATGGGCTTCATCCTCATGTATGACATCACCAACGAGGAGTCCTTCAACGCCGTCCAGGACTGGTGCGTTTTTGGCTCAAGGAGAGAGTTTTTCTTTTTTCTGTTTTTTTAACGTACGATGCCTCCTGTTTGTGAGCAGGAGGTGCAGGAGGATGATGGATGACGTGTCAGGAAAGCCTGGAAATAGAATAAGAGTCGTGGCTGTAAAAAGATCAAGGATCAGATGATGTCCAGGAATCAGACACTAGTTTTAACCTTTAAGAAAATATTAAGTATGACAATTTTGATAATGCAACTTTTTTAAATTAATTTGAATTTATGATGAGATAAATAAAATTCTTATCATGACAAGAAATTTATCTCGATAAATTATAAATTCCCACTCATATCTGGAAAACGGGCCGTTTCAAAAACTTCCTGATTATTAAAGTCACATTTGAAAGGCATAGCACCGTTACCTAGCAACCCCAGCCAAGCTCTGCACCGTTACCTAGCAACCCCAGCCAAGCTCTGCCCCGTTACCTAGCAACCCCAGTGGAGTTCTGGAACATTAGTTCCGCTGGTTTTACCACTTTATGCTCTTTTCAATGAAAAAAAAAAGTGTTTTGTTGTTCAATTACCATCTAGACAAGATGTCTGTATAATATTCAAAGACGGTTGTATAATTGCGCATCTGTTTGGAGCCATTTTCTTGTGTGAGTGTAAACGCTGAGTCGGGGGTTGTGGCCAGCAGGAGCTCATTTAGATTTAAAGTGACAGCTCAAAATAGGTAGAACTGAGCAGACTAAAATCTAAAAACATTAATAAACATGTTTGTTTATAAACTTATCCTGATCTGTTCAAGGAAACTCAATAGGTCATCTTTAAGTTGACCGAGTCTCTTTAAGTCATAAAGGGTTTGGACTGAGCAAATACACATATTACAGAAGAACAAATGTGTTTTATTGCACAAAAAAATCCTTCATCTGTGATGACGTTTTGTTTCTCGGCTCTTTAATTGTTGCCTGTCATGCTCACGGCCGTCAGAGGAATCATTTGCAGACTTTGAGTTTCCGCTGTAAGCTGGCCGTGTTTTCCCAGGTCGACTCAGATTAAGACGTACTCATGGGACAACGCCCAGGTGCTGCTGGTAGGAAACAAATGTGACATGGAGGATGAGAGGGTGGTGAACGCAGAGAGAGGCCGGCAGCTCTCAGAACATCTTGGTGAGTTTAACTCCCATCCCGTTAAATATGATGCAAGAAACTAGCAACTAAAGATCATTTCAGTCATAGAGATTTTACCAATTACTCTGACATTTAATGATTAATCAGATAAATAAAACTGTCACATTCTGCAGATTTTTCAATTAACCATTTAAGCTTATTTTATACAGTTTTAGGAATCCATAGAAAACAAATAATTCATTTTTTAAAGTTTTTTAAATAAGAAAAACAATTTTATTGACTAAAATGCAACAATACCGAATTCCTTTAGTGTATCTTGATCATTTGTAGCAAAGGATACATCTATAGATAAAAATACTTCTTACAGAAATATGTGAAAAGCCTATTTTTTTCAATTAACTATTAATAATTGGACAGCAAAAGGTGTTTAATAATTTACACAATATTTGAACCAGGTGAAGCTAAAACTGCATCTTGAATTCTGAGTAGAAGATATTCCAACAAACAAAGAAGGTTTTTCATTTTAAATGCAAAATATATATATTATTTAGTTTAACTACTATTATTAATATGTTTCTTTCTCAGCAAATTACCTTTTGTTTGACTGAATACTCCAGTTAGCAATTAATCAATTACGAAATTTGTTGATTATTATTTCTTTAATTGAATAATCATGATTAATCAGATGAAGCTCCTAATCAGAGCCGCAGCTTCCAAGTTTCACAGCTTCCATCTGATAAAGCAGCTATTCCCCGGACCGACCGTATTCAGCTCCTTCAGACTAGCCAGCAGAAACTAGCAAACACTGGTGGGAACTGCACAACTCGAGAAGACCTCCTCCTGGGTGCAACACTGGTTAAAGGGTTAATAGATGATGATGTTGTGATGACTTCCTGAAGGCAAAGTTTCAGGAAGAGTAGGAGTTTTTAAAGAGACAGTAGCCCAATTTCAAGGCGTTAAAATACCAGGACAATTTTCCTTTAAATCATATTTGATATATATCATTTTTACAACAACTGATTGTGACTTGATTGTGCTATAAAATGGCACTTTGTGCCTAGAAAACACATAATCCTGCATCTTTAGTGAGAATCTGTGTTTTCTGCTCCAGGTTTTGAGTTCTTCGAGGCCAGCGCCAAGGACAACATCAACGTGAAGCAGACCTTTGAACGCCTCGTCGACATCATCTGTGAAAAGATGTCTGAGAGTCTGGATGCCGGCGACCCCGCCGTCACGGGGGCCAAGCAGGGGCCCCAGCTGACAGAGCAGTCTGCCCCTCCCCACCAGGACTGTGCATGTTAAAGCTGACTCAGCAACTCTTCCTGCTGTCATTTCCCCTCCGCTCCTTTAGCCGGACCCCCGCTCCTTAGATCCTGACTTCTGCATCCTGTTCGCTCCTCTTCCTGCTCCTTTTTGTTGGCTGATGATCACAAGAGCCGGGCTGGAAAGAGTCTGGGACGCTGCTGCAGGTGGTGTCCCCACATTTTACCGAACGTGTTTCCGTCGAGTTCCTCCACATTCGGGAGACGTTGAGGTGTTTTTAATCCGCGCAGGTGTTGATCTGATGCCAAAGCAAGCCCAGTAAAACCAGAGCGTCTCAGACTCTTTGCAGCGCAGGCTCTTGCCGGTTTCCCCTGATCCTCGGTTTGGTTTTCAAAGAAGGATTTGACGGCGATCATCCTCAGAGTGCCATTTAAATCCTTCCAGAGTTTACAGTTTCATGTCTCGAAGTAAGAGATGAAAGCCTTGGATTTGGCGACCAAGACTGTGGAGTTTCACAGGTGTTTTCAATCCATCTGAGAAATAATCAAAACCCATGTGTTGCATTTCTACGACGGAGTATTAGGGTCACCCTAAGAAAACAAAAAATGTATAATTACAGGAATAAACCTGTGAAATTGTGAGGATAAAGTCAAAATAATACGTAATATTATGACTTTAATCTCATAATGATTTATTCTCTTAATATGACATTATTCTCAAAAGATTAGGACTTTATTCTTGTATTATTTCAATTTTATTCATGTAATATGATTTTATTCTCATATGAGTTTTTTGTATTATTTTGATTTTATTCTTGTATGACTTTTCTCTCAATATTTTACTTTATTCTTGTATTATTTCAACTTTATTCTTGTATTTTTATTTTTCCATTCGTTTCTTATCATTGCCCTTCTACTCCGCCGTACATTTAGATCCAAAATATACACTTAATTTTGTATTTTTACCTACTTACACTTGAAAACTGCAGGAATTAAACCAACATGATCATTTCCTCAGCTCTTCTGAGCATCTTTCATCACCGTTTTTTACTCTTAAATCCTTCTGCAAATTTTTATTTTATATTTTCCAGCCTTGTTCTTTTCATAACCTAAACCAGAGAGAGTAAAAAAGACAAACAAGCTATTGCAAGGTGAAAAAGAGAAAAAATAAAAAGTATATTAATGGATAGAATTTTTTAATTTAATTATATTTATTTCAGATGTACATATAAATGTTGTGCAATATATACATATACATATAATATCTACAGGTATGCACTTCTGGAAAAAGATTATAAAAAGTGTGATGTACTGCGAGGATAGTGGTGGATAAAAAAAGGTGTTTTGTTGTAGGATTTGTTTATCGTTTCCCCGCTTGTGGCTCCTTTCAGGAACGATTCAGTTTCATTCAGTCTCAGAAGAATCACTTCAGAGCATCAGGACGGAAAACTGCACTCAGTTTCACAAAAACCTGATGGAAATTCTGATTATAAAGTTGCTTAAATAATGTTTAAGCAACAACATGTCAAACTGGCAGCACTTTATCGATGCTGATGCTCGACTTTCAGGATAAATGCAACTCTGATCCTGAACTCAGACTTTGTGTTTTTGAGCCGGAAATGAACCATAAATAAAGTAACTCTAAGCTCCAAGTCGGATGATTTGTCACTAAGATTGTAAGAATGGTGAAACATTTTACTGTTCCTCGTTACCCTTAGTAATTATGTGTAAAAATATCTACCTTTAAATCGGTTTAATGCTCTCAGACGCGTTTGGAGTAGATTTTGAAAGTAATGTTTTATGTTATTCTGCGTTTATCTCGTTGCTGATTGGCTGTCTTCAGTGAGGAACCCGAAGGAGAGATTACTGCTGACTCAGTTTGTTGTTGTCACAGGGTATATATTTGTGAAATTTCATTTTTAGATATTAGTTGTTGACAGGTGGGACGCGACAGCATGCAGGTTCTGCTACTAAAATACTGAAGTTACAACTTTGCATTTTCTCTCCAGAGAGATCAAACTTTTAAAAAATGACAGTTATTTTTGTTTAAATGTTTCTTTTCTGGTGTATAAGTTTTTAGATTGCATCTAAAAGCTAGACTTTGATAGGGTATGCAATGCTCTCTACAATCTTTGGCACGCCTGATAAAAAAAAGCATTGCAATGAAATATTGTTTCAGGGCTTTGGATCAGTTTTTGTTCCACTACATGTAGCCAAATTCAACCCAGGAGCCGTTTTCTTGTCGTAATTTCCTTTCTTGCAGCGTAAAGATAAACACACATATGATTCACAATCACTGCAAAAACACAAAAGTATTTTTTGTCTATTTTAATTGTCTGATTCAGAACTAAAAATAATTTTCAAGTACAAGATATAGGAGCTTATTTTAAGTAAATATTTCCTTAATATGAAGTTTTAATCAGTGCTACTTCCACAGGGAGATTAATTTATTTATAATCAGGGAAATGTCTTGCTATAAATGAAAGAATCTGCCAGTCGAACTAGACCCATAAAAAATATTAAGCATTTTATGACATAACTAAAACTCCTGTATTTTGCTGAAAAGTTATTTGTAAATTAGTTTTGTTTTATTTCAGGTGTACTAAGATATTTACACTAGAAAATAGGCACAAAAAAAATACTTGGTAAGATTTTGAGTTTTTGTAGTGTTTGTTACATATGTTGCTTTCACTGATTAGCAAATATGATGAGATTTTTAAATTTGAGCTGTGAAGTTTGATCAAATGCAAAAATGGTTCATTTGTCAATCATAAAATCATGGATTATTTAGTTTTTAGTCCTGCTGATCAAACTAAACCAGAAAATGGCAAAACGGCTCCAGTTGGTTCTGTTGTTATTCATAAAGTAATGGTGAAAAATTGTGACGGAGGTTGAGCTTCAGCGGTCGGGGCAGGTTTCAAACCTTCATCCTGAACTGATTCAATTCAAGCTTCATCCTGAACTGATTCAATTCAAGCTTCATCCTGAACTGATTCAATTCAAGCTTCATCCTGAACTGATTCAATTCAAGCTTCATCCTGAACTGATTCAATTCAAGCATTTAGCGACTCGTTTTCAAGCAGCACGGCTTCATCGTCTGCTGCAACTCAGATGATCCTTTTCCACAGTGACAAACAGCATTTCTGAAACTGAAACTTTGTCAGCGTTCGCGTTGCAGAGCAGCTCCGCTTGTCTGTTGCAGGCTGCCGTGTAAATGCTGGTTTATTTTTGTTTGAGGAGATCTCAGTTCCTGCTGGTTGAACGCTGGGAAGCTTTTAAGAGCTGGAGGAAGGGCAGGCGAAATAAAATAAAATCACCTGTTCGAAAAGTCAACACAGCCGCGCTTTTATGGGGACGTCCTTCCTCTGAACATATTTACTCTTGTTTTATTGCATTTTCCAAAGCTGAAACTGGTTTCCCTCCTTCAACGGAGCACTGTAGATGTGGCTTGTTGTTTTTGCTCCACAAAGCTGGACGAAGATTGATAGACGTGTTTAATGAGGAAAGAAAATAAAAGATGACTAAGACTAAGAAAAATCTGTAATATTAAAATGAACGTAGTGTTTTAATTTTACTTTAAGTGCTTCTAAAATGAGAATGAATCTCCAGCCAGAGTTCAGTGATTTTTCTCCCTGTGAATATTTTACTTCTTACTGGTTGTGACTGTTTTGAGATAAACTGTTCTCCTTTCTAATCCGTCTTCCTCTCCGTCTAAACCTGTAAATACTGTACCTCTCAGTCATACGTGTGGATTGTGTTGTCTCGACTCAGGCTTGCATCCAAACAACAATAACAAAAGAAAAAGACCTGAAAACCCCGAAAAGAGCCATGTTGCACTGTATCTGCATACATTTCTAGGCCTACTTGTGAATGAATGTGTCACTCAGCTATGAAGCAATACACTCTGCAGCAGAAAAACACAAAGCGCCATCCAGCTTGGTAGAGGTTCCTCTACTAGCACGCAGGAACGTGTTTGTTTTTCTTTTTGGTCTTGTATCACTGCCTCTTCAGATCCTTTCAGTTTGGGCCATTAAAGTGAGAGAATATGCTGTGGATGTTTTTATCTGTACTTTGTGGTAAAACAATAAAAATAAATGACTAAAAAAAAAAGCACTTACTTGTTGATTTTGCAGACCAACATCAAGTAGTTATACCTGATTATTTACTTTGACTTCACACCTTTAAAGAATAAATCAAACGCAGAATTCAGTCTGAAAATGTTGGTGTTTACTAAACAAAATAAATTCAAAGAATAAACACATTTTGACAAACTTCACATCTATTATAATGTTAAAATAAAACCATATTATGTCTTAGTGCACTGGAAATAAGACAAAACTAACTTATAAGTAACTTTTCAGCAAGGTAGTTAAGATGTTTTTTTTAATAATCTTGGCAATTATTTTCCTTTTCTCTAATATTGTAAAATGATTTACATTTAAAATAAACACATGCATCAAAGGGGAACATTTTTAAACATTAAATGCTAAATGTTCTTTGCCAGTTGAACTCAGTCTCACATTTAAAAATTTCACAAAGTTTTTGTTCTATATTTCACCTTTATTTAACCAGGAATGTCCCATTGACATTATAAACCTCTTTTTTCAAATGTTATACATTCACACTTAGTCCTAAATCTAAAATAAGTTCAATATAAAACAAATCAATCATCTTTAGTCCATGAAATACCAATTTAACAGATGAGAAAAAAGTTTCTGTAAAAGAGGGAGATCCAAATATAGCAAGACACTGCTTGATTAAAAAATATTTTTTATGAATTGATCTTTAATCAAATTGCTCCCTCCATGCTGCTTTGCGTAATAACATTTCGATAAATTAGTCTAATTAAATCTTTTGGAATTTTGTAGTTTCAACATTTATCCACCAGGGGGAGTAAAACCTCTATCTGAAAATGAAGTGTGAATTTTTCAGAAATATTATATAATGTACATTTCAGGATTCATTAAAGGAGCAGACATTTTCTGAGCAATTATCAGGAGTATTAATTGTCCTAATATTAGGATTTTACAAGTGAAGGTGTTGTCAGTTTGTGCTTTAAAAATCATTTTAATAGGAGTTAAATGTGTTTTTACATGAAGATGCTCCATTTCTGGTTTTTCTAGTTGAGATCCTGTCTATCGATTTCATTTATTCTCATAAAAGAGAAAACAGAATAGGAAGAAATTTTAAGGTAATTTATATGTACCAGAGTTTTTTCATTAGGCTCAAAAAGAAAAGTCATATTGTTCAACACAAACGTTAAAAATGACCAAACACGGAGCAAAATGTTGATTGCTGAGCAGCATTTTAATTGAAAACACGACAGCATCAAGCCAAAACTAACCGTAAGCTAAAGGTGGTGGCAACAGAAAGGTTACGGCTTTTCACATTTTTTTTTTTTTTTAAACAAAACACATTGAAATACAGACACACTTCAGTAAAAAAATAGACAAAATACACACATGTAAAGGTAAATAAGATAAAAGCAAGAGAAACTTGTGCCCCATTCCACACAGATCAGGGCAACATTCGAGTTTGTCCAATACATGCAAACATTTCCCTACAGAAATACAGAGTAAATAGATTATATACTGAGATTATCTCATACCAACCGAAAGTTTACCATTTTCTTACAACCACCTCCTTTACGATGAGGGTAAATGTGCATAATTGCGTAGAAATATCCGTTTGGTCCAGCTTTGAGACTGTAAACAGTCAAAGTAAACACTTTAAAGAACTGGAAATCGAGAAACCATTAAAAGATTCCCCTTCCTCCCAATAGCAAACACACATACGAGGTAGAACAGGATTCCAAATTAGGCAGAAGGCATCTTTGTTCTGGCTGGAATCTAATAAATTAGTCCTATAGGTACGGATATGCATCTAAAGGAAAAGCTAGGAATAACATGATCCTTTTCTGTCTGGTCAGTAACACTGTTAAAGTTCATTTTGTTGAGTTATTTTCTACCTCGTATGCTTACGTTTCACCAATCCTACTTAGTATCAGCCATTAGCCCAAGTGCAATTTGATTCCGATGCCGACTTCCTGTCACGCCCACCAGGAAACGCTAAGAGTTCCCATTCAGATTTGGTTTAAAATCAGAAATAAAGGGCCAAAGCTTAAAAGCAACCACAGAAAATTTGCTTAAATTAATTAGCAAACAGTTACTCTGTGCATGAAATGTGAGCCCACCTCAGACACAAACAATAGAAAAGCTTAACCTGGTAGATTTAAAGCTGCAGTATGTAGCTTTTGGGGAAAAAAATGTTTTTTTGTTGTTGTTTTTTTTTTTTTTACATATTTGTTAAAACTGTCACCATGTTGTTACAGTTTGGTATAAGACAGATAAACAGTAAAAAGATCTTCACTGTCCTACTATTGCCGTCTGTCCAAAAGCAACCAATCGGAGCCAGGAGGCGGGTCTTAGGGCTGATAATCAATCCTATGTATTCAGTAATAGAAGTGAAACAACTTATCATTACAGAAAAGCTGTTTATCAACCATCATTGGCAGCCATTTTAACTAGCTGGAGGTTTCACAACAGGCCATGCTAGCTACAGTTTATAGAAGGTGATTGACAGCGCTAAAGCCCACCTCTAGGCTCTGATTGGTTGTTTCTAGGAGCTCAATTTTGTTCTGATTAGCTGTATCATACCATGCTGTCATGAAATAGTGACATCTTCATCAAATATATACAAGTAATTTTTTAAAATAAAAGTTACACTGCAGCTTTAAGTAGTGAATATGTTAATATTTTCTTTGAGTATTTACAACTAGAACATTAGCCAGTTCTTTTGAGTCTCAAATTAAATTTTAAACCATTTGGAATCTTTAAAATGAGTCAACTCACAATAAACAGACTCACAAATGTAAGACCTATAGGTTAAGTGTTCTCTAACAGCTGCTTGATTCGCATGTTCCTCGGGCCGGCTCGATGATGGCCGGCTGACGTCGCCTGGCAGAATGGGGCGCATCATCGGGGGCTACATACGATACAGAAGAACTAACACGTTTAAAGTCTGTGGAGCTTATTAGCTGTTCGGCGGTTCCGGTCCGGTTCTGCCGTCAGTGCACCTGGACTTCGTGCGGTAACATCTGGCAGCCGCTGTTGACGTGGGTGAGGACCTTCTGCTTTAACTGGGCCACCTGCTCTCTCAGCAGGCTGGCGGTGGAGGCCAGGTCGGTGTTCTGGGTTTTCAGCGTCTTCACCTTGTCCTCCAGCCGGGAGATCCGTTCCAGTTTGCGCCTGCGACATTTGGAGGCGGCGATCCGGTTCCTGAGCCGCTTCCGCTCGGCTTTGATC
Organism: Poeciliopsis gracilis; assembly: GCA_911649635.1. Taxonomy (NCBI): domain Eukaryota; kingdom Metazoa; phylum Chordata; class Actinopteri; order Cyprinodontiformes; family Poeciliidae; genus Poeciliopsis; species Poeciliopsis gracilis. The sequence goes on along the minus strand of CAJVRI010001524.1, from coordinate 162,399 downwards.
CGCTCCTGTGAGTCCATGTCGACGGGAGAGAGCGGCGGGCTCTCCCCGAAGCTCTGGACGTCCGGTACCGTCTGGGGCTCCTCCTTCGGCGGCTGGACCCGGGAGAGCTCCTGCTGGAGCGGGGCTGCCCCCAGGTGATGTGACGGAGGGGGCGGGAAGGGAACCGTGTCCGTGGAGTAGTTGACAGTGGTTCCCAGCGGCCCGCTGCCGTAGCTGTTCAGGTTCGTGTACACCGGTAGGTCCGGCTGTACCGTCACCGGGGGGATGTTCGCCCCGAGGTCCAGGCCGCCGTTAGCCGGGGCGGTTCCGTTCAGCTGGTTCTGCTTGTGTAGGTCCTCCAGCGCCTTCACGAAGCCCTCGGCGAACTCCTGCTCGTCCGTCACCGTCTTCGGGTAGAGGAACTGGGAGCTGGTCGGCGTCGTGGTGACCAGTCCGTTGGACTGGATGATGAGCCGCTCCAGCTCAGGAGACGCCAGCTTGAGCAGACCCAGATCGGGGGAGTTGAGGAGGCTCTCGGCGTCGCGGAGATGCGGTTTGAGGTCTGCGTCGTCCACCAGGGTCAGATTGATGTCCTTCTTCATCATTATTTCCGAGTGTTCGCTGATAATGGAGGCCTGCTCGACACTTCTTCAGAGCGGTGTCCTGTCCATACCCTCAGAAATGACCGGCGGTGTGAGATGTGTCGGCGGGTAAACGGCTGTCTGGTCGTCGCTGAGCCTGGAGCTGCCGTCCGTCAGCCTGATCAACTGAAGCAGAATGTTCGCTGCGCGCGCCGCCTCGAGCGCTTTTACACGGTTACGTTCCATTATGTCACGTCACAGCACGCGCATTGGACAAAAACCACCTTCTCCCCACTACGCTGTGTGACTACAGACAGAAACAGCCTGAACAGAGAAGGAAAAACGACAGAGGTCTCACTCTGGAGCTATTTTCAAAACCAGACAATACTTGGCGGATTTTTCGGGTGTGTTTTGTGTTTTTTCACATCTTGTGTTATGATACAGAGTGCCTGTACAGCAGTATGGATAATTAATATTTTTCTTTCATTTTTAAAATAACCTCACATTAGAATCACAGGATAGTGTAGGTGTTTTGGTGATTAAAAAGCAAAAGCAGAAAAGTTTTAGTTTGGCTTAGTATCAGACAGTGAGAAAAGCAATAATCATGCCTTTTTATAGTGGATGTCTGCTGCATATTGTGGCTGTTTATATTACCATCTGAACTGGTTTGTTCAGTTCATTATATTTTCCCCAAAGGCCAACTAGCTTCTCAGTCAGTTGCACACACTAAAACAAGCAAACTCATCAGTCTTCTTACAGGAAGAAGAAGACTTTACTTTTATTGCTGTCTTACACCCTGTTTAATATTCATCGTTTATTTTCATTACACACTGCAACCTATGTTGAATTTACTCATTTGAATTTTAAACCTTTTAAAAATCCTATAATTTTTATTGTTTTTGTATGTTGTGACAAATGAACTTCCCTATTATTATTATTATTATTATTATTATTATTATTATTATTATTATTATTATTATTATTATTATCCCAGATTAAAATATCAGAGAATATTTATCAATATTCTCATTGCTTAGTTAAAAACCAGCACAAATTTGCCATTTTAAGGAGAAGTCCAATCATACACAGATTATGTTACTTTCTCAAAAATAACACAAAAGCTAATGGCAAGCTTTGACTGTAATTCTGAGCAGTAGCTTTATAAAAATGGCATGAATCACAATATAAATTCAGTTTTAAAGCATCGCCTATGTTATTTTAACTTGACAAACTCAACCTGTAAACTGGCCACGCCCTGTTCTGTACCTGTCAACAGGTAAAACGTGTATATTCTTCCTCTGAACCTTCTTACCTCAAACATAAGAGCGGTTAAAATGGCTAAAATTAAAGGTGACCTTTTTGCTGAGTTAATTTAAAGCCCCGTTTCCCTGGAGATGCAGCGCACGGCCTTTTCTCCGGAGCTGCGCATGTGTTTGTCATAGACGATTTTTGATGATCGCCTCTGTTGCCATGGTAAAGAGGAATAAAGTACAAACGGCGAACAAACTCGCTGCGGCTTGATGCTATCGTGAAAATGTGCAGTCACACGCCTTGATTGTAAAACAAATTAAACATTCAAAACAAGATTTTAATCTCTGTAATAAGAAACACATTCATAAAGTCTGATAATGCTGAAAAGCAAAATTAAATCAGTTTAATTCACATCCAGAAAAATAAAATAATACAAAAAACTCAAATTAATTTGAGCTTTAACAGTTTATAAGTGTGAGGGTATGTTTAACCTTTTCATTTTGATATAAAAAAAAAGATAGTAATACATTTAGTGATGTACAAATGTTTTATTACACAAAAGAAAGCTGTGCTGCATTGGAAAAGTTGCTAATTGTGACATATTTACATTGACGGAGTTCACCCAGACAAGACTGCTCACTTCTCTTTTAAGCCCCCCGGTCTGTTTCCAGACGTCAGCATTCGGGGAAGTTGAGCCTGGTTCGGTTTCGACATTTCCTCTGGTCAATGAACTGCACTGTTGTTTTGGTTTCTGGCTAAGATTTGGTCTCAGATCCAACAGTCACAACACTGAAATGTATTTGTTTTTTCCACATCTCTGTTTCAGAGTGACACAATTTCACTTTCTAGTATGGAACCAAAACATCATTCACTTTTAATTTCTGTATTTAACAACATGGGTGAATTTTAAACCATCCCTAGTAAACCTCATCTGGGTATTTCAAACTATCTATATCAGGTCTTTGTAAATATCTGCACCATTCTATTACGCAGATAATCAATATTCACTCCAAAGTGATGGAATAAAGGCCCTGGTTTTCCTCTTTAAATTTCAGCTTGCATTGGGCAGGTCTGTGCGTCACAGGTAGGCCCATCCATCGCTGCAAAGCTTTGTGCGGGCGGATCACATGGTACACCCTGTGATGTCACATCTCTGGCGGAAATGGAGGTGGATGTGTGTGTCTGGGGAAGGGGGAGAGAAAGGGTAACCAACAGGGGAGAGATACTTTGGTATAAAAGCTGTTTCTCAGAGTACAGTGGGGGTGCTGGGCCTGCAGGCGGTAGCTGGGAAACGATGTATTTATGTCACACACACACACACCGCAGTGTTTCTCATTGTTTCCCCTTTGAGAATAACACAGAATACAAACAAAATGCACGGAAAAGATAAAAACATGACCTTTTACAACGACCGTATTTGCCTCTTTTGTAGATGTTGCTCATGAATAAATATGGCGGTAAAAAAAAGAAACCTTCAAACTGTTAAACAGTTAAAGAATAGAGGATGTTGAAATACATATTTTAAGGGTGGTAAAAAACAATAACAATTACCTTCTGCCAATGTTTAAAGGCCTTCAGTGATCTAATCATGAAACAATTGTGAAATAACATTTACATATAGCAGATATGAAGTTTATTTGCATGTCACATTTCAGCAACATGGCACTTCAACATTTTTCATGAAAACACAAAAATAAATTCTTAACTATTTGACAAACGAGGAACAAACATTTTGTCAAATGCCATCATCAGAAACACCAATACACATCAAATATGTTGGTCAATATTCCACTTATTGTGGAATAATTTTCACTTTTATTTCTCTTTTTGTCATGTTACATCAAACTTCTGTGTATTGCATTGAGGTAAACAAAAAGCCATATACAATTGGGAGGTGGAAGAAACATTTTTAATGGTTTATGAAGGTTTTTTTCAAGCAAAAATAAAAAGGAAAAGTGTGGAGTTCATTTGTATTCAATCCTTTTGAGCTAACCGTTTGGAGAATCATGATCATGTTTTGGTTTATTGAGAACCCAAATGCAGAGACTTCTCTGCCGGTAACAGAATAACTTAATTAAACAAGGAAAACTTACAGGAAGCTGGAAATGGTGACCAGTAAGCGACATTGGAGAATCCAGCAGTGAGAAACGTAAACAGAGAAACTTAAAATCTAAGGAGTGTGATTGCTGCCAATATGCAGGTGTTTGATTTCATACATGGAGAGAAACCAAAAGGATGAATTAAAAGGATCAACAACCAAAAGCGCAAAAAGCCTGACAATAAACCAAGAGAAATAAATAGAAGAATCAGAATATAAGAACCCTAGGAAACTAAATAAAAAAATGAACAGACACAGCAAGATCTTTAAAGCCATAATAATGAAACCAAACATGACAAGATCTGTTTTAGGACCACAAACATAAATAACCAGAAAGTGATGAAAGCACAAACACAAATGAAACCCAAAACCCGAACATCCAGGATAACGACAGCAATCTTTTTCTGCATTTACTGCTCCAAGTTGAGCTTTTATTATTTAGTCTACGTGCTAAATTTGCATGTAAACTCAAATTTCTGCTGATTCTACTTTGAAAAAATAGTCCAGCCTCAGTAGGAGTGAATGGAGAGCTTCTGTTTTCAAGTCTCTGCACAAATTCTGAATTAGATTTTTATCTGGGGGTTTTCTGGCACATTCTATCACATGAATAAGATTAGATCTGAACGTTTCCATTGCAGCTCTGGTTGCAGATTTAGGTTTGCCATGCTGATGGAAGGTTAACATACGCTGCGCTCTCAAGTCTTTTACGTCCTCACACGGGTCTAATTTCAGCATTAATTTGTCTCCACTCTTCTTGCTATTATCTTTTATCAGTTTCCCTATCTGTACTGAAGAAAAACAATCCCCCAGCATTATGCTGCCCCCACCATGTTTCACCATGGAGAAGGTGTGGGTGGTCTGCAATGTTAGTTTCTTCCACACTTATTTCACATGTAGGCCAAAACACATAATTTTGGTTTAATCTGACTGGAACAATGTGTCTCACATGTTAGGTGTGTCCCTTACATTTTTTTCCTTTATTCTCTTCATTATGTATGACAGCTGGATTTTTTTTTCTCAGATTTGGTCTTGTGTGGGACATCTTTTTGATTGTTTTTTAACTTTCTAACAATTTCTTTGGTAATAGCTATGGAACATTAAGATTATATCTACTTCCTTGTAGCCATTTCCTGACCCATAAAGATCAACAACACATCTGCTGTACTAACTGGAACCAACATTTAGTTTTATACTTACTAATAGAATCAAACATGGAGGACCAACATTTAGTTTGGTGAAGAACAGGAATCCAGAGAAACCCCCACTAGTTTATAAATTATGGACTACTTATTCTCATTCTTATTAAAGATGGGGAACCAATATGTAGCTTTACACTTTTACCTTTTTGTCTTTCGCTTGGTTTGTTGTTCTGTTTGTATTTCCGTCTAATGCATGTAAAGCACTTTGAACTGCCCTGTTGCTCCAAATGTGCTACATGAATAAATCTACCTTATCTTATCCTGTATGGCATGCTCACACGTCATATTATGCTTTTACTCTACTGAATCTGGAAGACATGGATTACTAGTTCAGTAAGATTTCACAATTTCATGAAAGCGATCTGAATAAAAACTGTTATCTCTTAACCTTCAGCCTCTCCACCCCTCACCAGTTGTAATTAAATGTACATAAATTATAAAATGATCAAGATGATGTTCGTACAAGGAAAATATATATCTATTTTCAGGGTTTTTTAAAACACCATTTGATAGGGGCGCCAATACTTATGGAAGCTGGTTTACTACAAAAGAATTGCCAAAAAAAACAAAAAACAAAGCAAATTCCTTACACTGATATATAAAGTTGGGTAAAAGGTGATTTACAATTTATTTATGAATTTATTCCAAAGCGTTTTACACAATGAGACGCCAATATGCTGACTTTGAACTTTTCTGAACTGTTGAGATTCTGATTGGGAAACCTACATCAGCTCATTCAGATTTTCCTTAAAATGTAAATGTTCCCTGACAGGTGAAAAGAAAACACAAAACAAAAAACCAGAGAGAACCAACAAAGAGTTAACCAGGTGAAAAATAAACTTTGCTCGTAATATTATTGTAATTCAGTACTTGCATCCAGCTCACAGAAATCAGTCAGATGACTAATGAATCCTTTAAATATGAGTCAGCTTTAAATTGTGGAGCACATTAAGATCTCCAGAAGTATTTGTCATCCTACTCTCTGAATTTGAGCTGCATGTTCAGACAAATTGTGATGAATGGCAGTCAGGAATGTTTGGCATCAGTGATGATGATTCAGCTTTCACCCTGCCCAAAGGAAATTACTTTTTAATGTTTTTTTTTTGTTTTTTTTGTCTCTACTTGGTTGAGCAACATGTGGCTGATGCGTTTTGGGTTTGAAATGTAATTAAAATAAACGAGCAGGGCAGATGTGAATCCATCATCTGGTTCTTTGAGAGTCCTTTGAGGTAAATGAAGAACAAAAAGGAAACATGTTGTTGTTTTTATTGTTGTGCTGACAAATGGTTTGATTAGTGAGAATGGGTGTGAATAAATAATAAGTAATAATTTAGTACCTGAATTACACATATGTGACTCTTTGTTACAGAAACAAAACTGAAACCTTATCTCAGATCTTGTTTCCTTTGTCATACTCACCTTTTCACACAAACGCTGGAGGTTTATTGAGCTTCATTGTTTCAATATTTTGTTTGTAAAACTGATGACTGCCACGAAAGCTAAAGTGGCTTTTAGATTCTGCTTATAAAAGAAAATCTAAAAATATCTGCGAGCTCTACAACCGTTTCCGAGATAGATGTCTGACTCCCATGTTGCATATGGTGCAGTTTTTATAGACCAGATCACAGTTTCATCTGGAACTGTGTTAGTTTTCTCTCCCACTCAATCTCTGTAGTAAATGTTTCTGTAATCTATTTTAATCTGCAAGAACTTCTAATATCTAAATCTACCATTTAACAGATTACAAAATGGTTCATGTAATCAATTAATGAAGCTAAAATTTGATTTCTACTGCTGCTACATACTTTTTAAAAAACACTTAAGTAGAAATTATGTTGCATTAAATTAAAAGTTTTCTAAATCTAATTCAGTTTGTAAGAGATTAAGGACATTTTGAAGATGAAACACATGTACTATACTATCATACTGCCATATGTATTGTCAAAGGAATCAATATTAAATTGACACATATCAATTACTGAAACTTCATAATAAACAGAAACACCAACAATTAATGTACATTTAATCTTTTATTCAAACCAGATCTTTGAAATTCCAAGAACTTGTACGTTCAATAACAAAATTTCTGTACCAAACAACAGATTGTACCCTGCTTTATTAAACCGTTTTCAAAATGTAGCAAGAACATCATAATTAAGAATGACTATTTGTATTGGTTGGAGAACTAATATTTATTTCAGGAATATTTCACTTTTGAATTTAAATTTGGAGTAGAATTAGTACTATGTTGAAATTACAACTTCTTTTTGTTTTTGTTTGTTTTGTTATATTTAAGGCTGATATTCTGTGTAATGCACCATAAACTGACAGGACATGCGCTTTACAATTCAAGTTGTTCCTTTTTTGTTTCTGTTTTTCTGTAAATCTGAGTGACTTAAATTTTTGTGTGCAAACCTTCTGAAAAGAAGGTCGTTCATTCAATCGTTCATGTTCATCTCTTCCTGAAATTTATTTGTAATTTTAGTTGTTCAACACTTGTTTCCACCACCTTACCCATAAAACCTAATAAAGAACATTTAGTCTTTTCACAATGCTCACTTTTTCGCACCATTTTAAAAGTAAAAATGTGGTCCTAATTAACATAAATCAGTATCTGTGTCCCACAAAGCTGCTCCACTGGGCCTGATGACGTGGTTTCAAAGTGTGGGTGAAGTTCCACCGTGACGAAGAATGTAGGAACCCCATGCCGTGACAGAGAAGCGCATTAGCGTGTGCATTGGTGGTTTTTCACATGACACACCTGAACAGACTGCAGCGCATTGACAATTTCAAACTCCAAACCACAAAACCTCTGTAAGCCCACATTTTTCATTGTTAAGCACTGAAGAGAAAAACATGCTGAATTTGTTAAATATTACTTTCCATGCTCCTCTTAAGGTAAAATTAGCTGTTTTTCCTGGTGTAAATGGAAACACAAAGCTCACCATTAAAGTTTTGTTTGTATCAAAAATTGATCTGGGCTTCCCATTATAACCAACTTTTTATAAATCATATTTAACTTTAGCCACAATGTAAATGTTTGCATTTAGCTGCTGTAATCTGTTTTATTAATTACGACATGGAATATTTAATAAAAAGGTCAACAGTGTTCGGTACTGTTGCGCTGCAGTTCTGATCTAATCTAGCCGTAAACGTTGAGAAACATGCCTCATGAACCTCAAGTGGAGATTTCCACACAATTTCCAGCTGAAATTTGAAACTGAAAAAATGTAAATCATATTTGATGGAAAATCTTGTTAAAGTCTCATCAAAACTGAACGCTTTATTTTAAATATTAGAACAGAGGTCATAAAAACACTTTAAATTGATCACTCCAGATTTATTGTTGTCTTTTACAGTACAGTTGGTTCAGAAAGCTTTTTGATCGTGTTAATAGATAAGAGAGACATTTGGAAAACATGTGGGAGAAAAATGTGTTTATGTGCCACATCCGAACAGAAACTTTGCTGTTGCTGCTGCAGTGGCTCAGTGGTTTTCACTGCCACCCCACAGCCTGAAAGTGCTGGGTGTGGATGACTGTTTCTGTATCTCTGGAGCCTTTGCTGTGTCCCCACAATTGACGGAGTTTCATGTTAGGTTGTCTAAATGCTACAGATTGCTCATAAGTTACCGCACAACGTCGACCAATCAAACTTTGAAATTACCAGTGTGGGTTATCAGGTTAGCGAAATATTTAAGATGTATTGGTGATTTTAACGATGTTTCTGCTGGGAAAATGTCCACATGGAAAACTGCTTGCAGACTGTTATGCTTTCTTTTAATTAAATCAAAAAGTTGCTGAAACATGCGGTGGATATATTATAGAAAATGCCTGTTTTGAAAAAGGCTGCATAAGCAGCATAAGCAGATTTTAAATAGCTAAAAAAAATCTAGGTCAGTATTGCTGCAAATAGATTTGGTTTTGCTTTGCTGCACAACACTGAAATTACTTTACTTTTCCTGGCTGATTGAAAAAGTTGTCCTCTTTTTAACTTTTTTCAACTGGATTAAATATTTGCTGGGATTAATGTTGCTTTAATCCCAGCAATGGATGGAATATGGTCGTACAAAGGGGGAAACTCTCTGAAATTGAATTCTGTCTAAAAAGCAACCAAAAGGTAGCCAATGAAGATAAAAAAGAAAAGAAAAACAAATTAAATTGTACAATTGTATAGTTAGACGTCCACAGGAACCCCCCTCCCCCCAAAAAAACTATTCAGACTTTTCTAAAAATGTAGAATTTTTTGTAAAGGAGAGTTCTAATTTAAAATGCCCACATGAAAAAAAAAAGACTTTAAACTGATATGTTCCTCCAGAAACCTAGTTCTCCTGCATAACACACCATCTGCATTAAAGACAAAATTCTGAGATTGAAGTCATAATTCTCAGATTAAAGTCATAATTCCCAGATTAAAGTCATAATTCTCAGAATAAAAATTCAGACAAAAAAGTCAGAAAGCCAAGATTGAACTCAGAATTCTTGTCTGCATACAAACCAAGAAAATACCATATCAAACAAAAATGTAGGCCTAGTACTTTCTCAATTTTTATTGATTTAACAGATGAATTTGAATTTTATCAATATGTCATAACTTATGACATAAGAACTGTACTTACAGCTCATAATCTGTGGAGCTCAGAGATATAAAACTTCAGATACCAGACAGACAAAACATGTTGCATTTTAGATTTAATTTATTTACACGTTGCATGTATTCATAGTCGCGCGCAGGAAAGGCGAGGGAAATCACAAGTGGGGCCTTGTTTGAAGAGGAAGTTTTATATATTATTCAAATTCTGTGGTCGGAATGGAAGAAAATAAAACATTACGTGGAAAAGTGAGGAGGTCCTCTTATCTAAAGAGAGCCAGGCAGACGCCGAGACGAACTGAGCTGGACCTTTTGGGTTTAGTAGAGCCCAGTTGGAGCATCTCCGGGCTAACGCCATTAGCTTCTGCTCAGAAGTGTCTCTGTGCATTCAAAGTTGGCACTTCATGTCCGTTCATTTTCTGAGGTTAGTCATCACTATTCAATGACTTATATCAAATGTAAATCTTCTGAAAATAAGTTTTTACTTCATATGTGTTCATTTAAAAAAAAAAAAATCTTCGCATGGTCATAAATGAATGTAATTTGTAGATGCTAACTAACGGTCGATCACTAGCGAACTTGGCGACCGTTAAGATTTATGTTCGCTTCAGGAAATTGCAGTTTTGGTTTTAACTTTGTAAAACAGCAGCTGTATTTTTGTCTTTGACGTTTCATTCTTAACTCGTAAGTGTTTAATTATAAATGTCTATGTACATATTGATGTGAGTTCATAGCCTAGCATTAAAGAGGCTTTTAAGGCGCTAATGGTTCTGTATCCAGTTGAAAATGTTCATGTAAGATTCTTGTATGTCTTACTGAACAGGCTAACCTGATTGTATATTGGTACATGGTACAGGGTTTAAAAATTATGTTTGAAAAAAATAAAGAAGCCCCATATTGGCTTCTCCAAAGGCTAGAATAGAATAGAATAGAATAGAATAGAATAGAATGAAGAGATGATTATTTTACTGCTGAAAAGGGATTCCCATGGAGAAGGTGAATATACAATGGCCTAGATCAGATAATGGTTTAAAGTGGTGTTTGTTGATAATAGTTTCTTTGTTCTGAAGCTCTGAAAGATGGACAGGAAGGTAATCATAGGAGTACAAACTGTATGAATCAGGGGAGGTCAGAAGCTTCAGCAAAATTGGAGAGACAGTGTACAAGAATTCAGGAGGGGAATGAAATGCAAACTTGTTTCCTGAAAAGGAGAACAAGAGGGTATACCAGAGAGCAAAGCAGTGAAGGCTTGATAACCACTCATGGAGTAAAACAATGTGGCATCTATTCCAATTCCTCTTTAAGTTCCTCCTGAGTTGACTTGATGAGCTCCAGCTGTGAGGATCCACCTGTTGACAGACAATCAGGAGAGGTAGAGCCACACGGACCAACCTGGACACATCCCTGTGGATATGATTAAAACATCTTAAATAAACAGTTAGGATTAACAACTGAGATTTTCTTTTAGTATTTATTAGTTTGCATGTAAATGTCCAGTGGTTTAAGGTAACTTTGATATTTTGTTGAAGTCAGAACAATATGTTCACTTTTTTATAATTAATCTGTCAGATTTGTGCCACATTGCAACCTTTTTTGTGTTTTCAAAGGGAGGACAAATATTTGTCTCAAACATCTCAGAACAAAACATAAGAAATACTAGAGCAGGATTACATAAAACTATCACAGTAGTTGCTATCTTGATTTTTGGGCACTGCATTTGACTGATTTGCATTTGTGAGAAATGAATGGGGAGGGAGGTGCAGAGTATGGGCCGTGATGTTTCCCAGCAGACCGGGATTAGAGGAGCTTCCATAAATATGTTTGGCAGCCTGGTGTTCTCTGTGCCCACCAGTAAAAATAGGCTTTCTTCCCAAGGGACTGATGACGTCTGCAGCCTGCCTGCATCACCAGCCACAAGTCAGCTTCATCTTCATACTGGAAGAGCAGAGACACAGAGTGTGGGGGGAGCATCAGTGATCACCATGGTAACATGTGCAGAGTGACGCAGGTAAAAGCAATACAAAGGAGGAGAGGTGGCGATTGGCTGCCTGGAGCAGCGGCGTTTGTATGTGGAAGAGATGCGTGGGTGGAAAAGAGGAGGAGGAAAACTCAGCAACACAGCACTGAGATTAGCTGCCACACTGCATCACACAGATACACACAGCCTGCTAAGATTTTTAACAGTTCCTCCAATAAATGGAAATGGGATTAGCATGATTTTTAAACAATAAGCTTATAGGCACAACCATGAGCTGCCTTTCTCTCCTCGTTTTCTTCACATAAAATATTGGCTCTACAGAGATACATGTACTTACTGTTCCTTTTTCCCTTTCTTTTATTTTCTCTGAGCATGTTGAAGTGAAATTATTTTTTTTGGCTGACAAAACTGAATTTGACTTAAAGGATTCAAAAACTCTTTTGAATATTTGGTTAATTATATATACAATGTTAGAAAAAATATTTACCTCCCCAAACATTTCTCTTGTTTTTGCTATTTGCTTTGATCTAAATGTTTCAGATCATTAGAGAAAATTTAACTTCAGACAAAGATAACCTGAATTAAAGCATATATCAATTTCTAAAAGATGATTGTTATCAGTGAGTAAGTAACCTTGGCCAGTGAAGTTGATTCTCATTCAGATTCAGACTCTGATGGGTTTCTGGGTTCTTTTGTGACTTTGTGGATTAATAATTTTTCCCATTAGGGAAGCCTTTAATGGGAAGGGTCACCATGTTTTCTTCATTTCTGGATAATGGTTCTCAAGTTTGCTGGAAACCCAAATCCTTAGAAATGTATTTAAACCCCTTTCAGATAGATAGCTGTCAATGACTGGTCAGAGACTGGTGGTTATTAGTTTATTAGTTATTATAAATATCTCAAAAAAATATCTCTTTTTGAGATATTTAACTTGCTTCAAGTTGTCAGGTTATATTTAAGGAAGACTTTTAGTCTACTGGAGTAAGAATAATCAGCCCTAGTTGTAGCTATTTGAGTTAAACCAAATTAATTGCAATTAATTCATGGTTTGTCAATGGCAGCATAATTATTATCATTATTATTATTATTTGTAGATATAGCTTTGTTGGGTAGCATTTCCCCCTTATTCGTATTTACGTCATATGTTTTTTTTGATCACCATTGTTATGACAATAAATTTACCTGGACAATTGTGGTAATTCAGCTTCTTTACTTAACAGAGACAGGGCTTTTATGTAATCAAAAAACATCTTTTCAGGAAAATAGTTAAGGATTTAGTTTGTAAATGTTTAACATTTACAAACTGTAAATGTTTGTAAATTTACAGTCTCTCATAAGCGCCAGATCATAAATAGTTTGATTGTAATGATTAACATAACCAATTAATAGACAGTATGGCTACATTTGTGCTTCTCTTGTGACGTGTCATAAATTATGCTGATCTGCTACTGATCTGATATTAAATTATGAAAAGAATAGGTCATTACACAAAATAATCCAACACTACCACCTAATGGCCATATCTGATATTTACTTTTTGTGTTTGGACATACAATTTGATGCTGTTTTTGCTACAGATTGTATTGAATCAGAAATTCAGCAAGTAACAAGAAACTCCGGAGTTGATTTTGACCTTAATTTTTGTTTTAATTTAAAGTATAAAAGAAGCGAAGGGAAGCAGTTATAGAGACCCATTCTTTTTCTGGCAACATGACCCAAGAATAGGTAGTTATAAGCGATATTGATGCAGCCAGCTTATTATTATTTGACTGACAGCACAGTGTAACATCAGCATGTAAGAGATGTGCTTAAAAAGTTTTTAACTACTGCACTTTTAGAGGATTATTTGAAATGTTGCAACCACTTTAGTTCAGGTGATACTTTATTAAAAATTGACTGTTTGAAAGAAACATTTATAACATTTCAATTGGTATTATGTTTGATAATTTTATAATAATTTTTTTTTATATAATTTTATAAGCCAGCGATGACAGATATTGAAAGCGTGATTTAGTTTACAGAACAGCACTGAGTAATTTTGAGACAAATCAATAGAAAATCAATCATAAGTTAAGGTACTTGAATTTATAGAGTTAACCTGCATTTTTTGCCATTTTTAATTAACACACATAAGTGAAAGTATGTATGTCATGTTTGTTTTTGGTTTTGTGACTGAGAACATTGTGTGCAAAAGCAATACGGCCACTCCTTTTACTGTAAATGAAAATGAAAGTAAATTTTCATTTAGTAAATGAGGAACTATAAAGCAAAGTTCATTGTTTCACTGTCAGCCTGACAAGGAGCACACTGAACAAGGTAAGTTATGTGGTAACCTACCTCATAATCTAGTCTATGATGCATTTAAGTATTGTATTTTAAAACACCTAATCATGAATGGATCCATTGAAGTTCTTTGAAGGTGAATTGTTCTCATCGATTCCTTATATTTATTATTTCATATTCTTTGCATATATTTTCAGTGCTATTCTTTAGGATACAAGTTGTTAATCATATTGAGGTTAAGATGTAGATTTATTTTGATTTTTTTATTGCATTTTTCAGTAATTCTCTCATAGTTTTGAGCTTTGAAGACAAAGGAGAAAAAGGAGGAAGTGAAACTAAAAAAATTCTGATGGTTGTAAGTCTGCAGTCTTCATATAATGTGATGTCCTAAATTACAAGGTAACACATATCTAATGAATTTTTATATTATTCAAGACTTTGTATACACAATTAATCTTCATTTTGTTTTTGTTTAAACAGGAATATAAACTTCTGTCCAAACTGTGGAAATCGAGTGGATAGTTCATATAAATTCTGCCCTCATTGTGGGTTTAAGCTCTATCTCTTAGCTCAAAACAGGATGCAAGGTTAGTTTCTGTTAGGCAAACACTTTGATGTTTCTGTAGTATCTCAGTGTTAACCTTTTACCTATTTTGTTGATGTAAAAACATATAAAATATGAACTTTATATCCCTTTATGGTTTTACAGCGCCCTCTTTCACCTTGATTAGCTTAAAATATCCATCAGTTATCGATACAACTTAGCAATAACTGATGGATATTTAACCTAGAAAGGAATGAGAACTTAGATAACAAATAGTTGTTGTTTTTTAATTCAATAAATGTTATAAATTCAAGACTGTACATAATTCACTGTATCTACCTTTTTTTTTTCTATTTACATTTTCTACCTGATAACTTTTTATGTTAGCCTTTATATACTCCTGGTTTTTGTCTCTTCATTCCTTGCCGGACCAACACATTTTCTCACATGAGCTGTGGGTTCTGAGCTATGGCCACTCCTTTCACTGTAAATGAAAATGAAAGTAAATTTCATTTACTTTCAGTTTACCTGGGTGGACATGTTCTGGGACCTTTTTTGGATTATGGATTGAAAACTGCTCTGTGAAATGGTCACAGATTTGAATATTGTCTAATTCACACTTTGCATGTCTCCACAACTTAATCCCTGAGGTTTTTACCCTAATTTTTATTGACAGCCCTCAGAAGCCTTTTGTTACATGCAGTGGTCTCTGCATGTAGGTCTCTTAAGCAGGTACAACTGGTTCCACACTGTCCCATAATGAGCAAAGTATAAAGCTGGGTTTGAAACTGATCTCAGGGCCACTTAGGCTGCATGTATGTGTGTTTATAGCTTTTTGGTGGGTTGATGGCAGCTAGTGTGCTGCAGAAAACTGAGTGCTTGGTGTGTGTACTTACCACCATGTTGCAGGGTGAGTTTACAATTCTTTAATTGAGGGGTGTGGCAATGGTGTTGTGGAGAACTGGTTCTTCGTTCCTCCTTTGTGTTCTAGCTTGTCTCTTCATTCCTTGGTCATTTACTGTTATATTCCCCCCTCTAGACACCTCTATATTGCGTTTGGGACATAACACTTTACCAGGAATACTCACTTTATAGTGAAATTGAATTATACACAGACTGACTTGATTTTACAAATTGGGTGATGTCTGAAGGGTTATGATCACAAAATTTTTATGCAGTGTCCAAGCAAAAGGTGCTCTATGCATATGTTTCCACAAATTTCAGAATTGTGTAAAATAAAGGAAGATGTGGTATAGTAAAATATCTTAAATATATGAATACTTTTGCAAGGCGTCTACATTAATGACTACATTATTTTTATTTTTTAATTGGGAGTATTTCTTAATTTCCATCTTCTGGCCTACACAAGATGGAAATTAGGGTTGACTGTTTTTTTTTCCTGAAATAGATGCCTCCTCATCAGAAAACCAGCCTGCTGTCACAAAGGAGAACCAAAACAAGGATCAAGATCAGGTTGTACAAGCTGAACAAAAGCATTGGAATGAAACACAGGTAAACATTCCTGGAATAAGTAATTTTCAAGTTAATATTTTTATGGTCCATGGATTTAAGATCTGTTGAATTGTTCAACAAGCCTGTGAGGCTGCACTAGGTGCAGCAAGCAGAATTGCAACTTTATTTTAAGGCTTATGCTAACATTATAAATAATATTTCTTTAGTTATAATTACTTTAATGTCAAATCATTCTTCTTTATTGCTTATAATTGAATGTTCTGTTATTTAAACAGAAGATGAAATCTTAACATTGGTTAAGCCCTTCACCTGTGGGTGCAGAAAACCTATAATACCAAACATGTTATGCTACAGCAGCATTTTGTAAACAAATACCAGTCTCAAATTAGAATCATTTCCCTGACAAAGTAAATGACACGTCATTCCTTAGCAACTTGCAGTGAATTGAATAAACCCAGAGACACATACTGGAAAGAGTTATTACTGGGACCAGGTGGAGCTAATGACTGAATGAAAGTAGTTGAAACTAACCTAAGAAACAGATGTAAGTTATGAAAACTAATGGGTCAAAACTAGAAACCAAAACTGCATGGACAATCCAGTTATGAAGGAATATGTAATTCTACACAAGGAGTTCTTAATTTACCAAACTAGAATAGAAAGAGCCGTCAAAGTCCTGCAAAGGGAAACTAATAGTAGCAACAGATGTAGAGGTTCACAAAAAAAGTTCTTGTAGTGTTACAAACAATATTGTCACCTTTCTAAATTATGGCCTATGTAATTTTTTGACAAAAGTGATTTTCTTTTTGTGCCTAGAACACCACTTAGTCACTTTTGGCAACAAAGACTTGGGCCATTATTTTAGGTACGTGAATATATAAAAAAGTAAGATTAACAATAATAAGATGGCGACAAGAAAACTCGCTGACAGGAAAGCCAGAAGAAAATGAAATCCAGCATAAATAAAAGAAGACCTAGAAAATAAAACAGGAACTAAGTTCTTCAGAGAAATTCAGACTAACAACTACCATTCAAACACAAAATCCTAACTAGTACAGTTTATGGATTGTATTATACAGGATTTTGCCATTGTAGTTACATGATATGAAACTTTGATTAGATGTATTTTGACTTATTCTTTTAGGAACAGAAAGATGTTGATGTCACTGAATCAACCAGGACCAACTCAGATCTAACCAGAAATGATGCCACTAACACTGTCCTAGAGGACACAAGAAAGACGTCCTCACAGAACCAGGTACCATCCACCAATGAGACTATTGTAATCTCCCAGATCAAAGGAAGTTGTACAGAAGGTGAAGGAGCATTTCCCGTGGCTTCTGAGGGTAATGGTCCACCATGTAGTGAGGAAACTACTGGATCAAGCGTGTCTGTCAACCCAATTCAGCCTCTAATAGCCTTCAGTGCTAATCAGACAGAGAAGCACATAAAAGGTATAGTATAACAACCAGATCTATTGTAGACTACTGGTGACAAGCAAATCAAGTTGTATTGATAATTATCTCATTTCTAACTGCATCTCTAGAATGCAGTTCTACTGCTCCTGAATCATCTGAGCAAACATCCCAACAACAAGAAGTGTCAAAACTGTCAACATTTGAAGAACCTGAAGCTACAACAGCATCTAAAGTCAAACTGATTGTGGATGGGAAGCAAAATGATAATAGAAAGCAAATGACTGAAGAACATGTAAGTTGTAAGGAAAACAAAGCAGCTGTTGTTGAAAGTTACCCAAATGATGGCACTTTGCAATATATTGAGGCTTTACCAAACGTTTGTTCTGGAACAAAGGAAACAGACACCTTTTCAAAGGTAGTTATTTGTCACACAATTGTATCTTGTATGTTAATTGGTAATTCTAAATTCTACATAGATTAATTTGAGTATTGTTAAAGACATCCACACACATCTTCCCCCAGGTTTGTGGGGGAAGATGTTTCACACACAGAGAACCTAATCCATATTTCTATGGAAATATGAACTCAAAATCAGAATCCGTACCAATACATTTAATGGACAATATTTTATAGGATCAAGGCTTGTTGTCATAAAAGTTGTGCAATATTTGATTTCAGAAAATTCTTTTATTACAAAAATGCATGTTTGATATTTTGTATTAGGAGCAGAAAGCTGTCGATGTCAGTGACTCTGGTCTTATCAGAAATAACACTCCTAGCACTGTCTTAGAAAACATGAGAGAGACAGAACCACAGAACCAGACACCACATGTTGAAATCCCTCAGATCAAACGAAGTTGTACCAAAGGCACAAAGGTATTTCTTGTCGCTACTGACGGGAATGGTTCACAAGAGTCTGATGAAACTTCTGGATCGAGCCTTTCTGTCAACCCAGCTGAGCCACTTAAACCTTTAGGTGCCAATCAGATAGAGAAGCAATCAAAAGGTACAGTAGGACAATATGCAACCTACTGATGACAAACTACATAATTTGTCTTGATAATTATCTTACTCTGCGTCACTAACCTTATCTGCAGAATGTAGTTCCGCTGCTCCTGAATCATCTGAACAAACTCCTCAACAACAAGAAGTGTCAAAACTGTCAAGATGTAAAGAAGATGAAGAAGCAACAGTGTATAAAGATAGAGTAAGTGTGGGTGAAACTCAATATAATAATGGAAAACAAATCAATAAAGAACATGCAGGTTATAAGGAGAACCAATCAGCTCTTGGAAGTTACCCAGATGAGGGTACTATCAAAGACACTGAGAGTGCCCCAAATGTATGTTCTGAAACAAATGACACAGACACCGTAACTCAGGTAGTTATAAGTCATAAAATGCTATCCAAGTGTATGGTGCTAAGTGTGTGTGAAAGTATGTTGTCACAGTGGCTGACTTCTTGGTGTGATAGATATCTTGGCTCTAACGGCTTGCAGGAATATGCACTCTAGCCCTGCTTTTGTAGAGCTGCATATTGATCATGCCTTTTTTGACATTGGTTTCATTTGTTCCACAGTATAACTTACTGTTTTTAAACTTGTTCTATATCATCTATCTTAAATTTAATCAATCAATCATCAATCAAATTTTATTTGTATAGCACATTTTAGCTACAAGGCATTTCAAAGTGCTTTACATCATAAACAAAAAACACAGAGTCATGCAACATAGAATAAAATACCACCTTTTCCTGCTGCCCAGAACAGGAAAAGGTGTAAAACATTTTAACACGGAATTTAAGCGCCTGTTACCGCCGGACTCCCCCATCCGATCAAACACGGGTATTTGCCGGGCCCCATTGCCCACAACAGGAAAAAAAAATACATTGTTACATATTACATTTCAAATACAATTCTAAACAGGTGTGTTTTTAGTTGAGATTTAAAGGAAGTCAGGGTTTCCGCTGATTTACAGTTTTCTGGAAGTTTGTTCCAAATTTTTGGTCCATAGATGCTGAAAGCTGCTTCTCCTCTTTTGGTTCTGGTAAATGTTTACCACATTTACATGATAAATTGTGGACTTGGATAGTAGGCATATGTTAAATAATGTTTATTGTGCCTTTTTTCAATATGTAGATGGAACTAAGGCTAACTATTTTCTTTTTAAGGAACAGCAGATTGACTCAAATGCAACTAGAGATGTTGCTCCAGCAGAAGACCAATCAGATCACATGGAACAGAAACTACCAAAGAGTGCACAGGAAGGAAATTGTACAGGGGGGGATGCCTTACAGGCTTACTGTGACAACTCATGTTACATTGTTCCTAAGCTATTGCATAAGACTGCATCGCCATTATTGCCTAACAATTCCAGTGTCACTAGAGCTGAGTCAGCTCAACAAACGGATAAAGAAGGAAACCAAGCAGATCAACCTACTGATGTAGAAAGTAACAATGTTGCAATCATTCAAGAAGAACAGGATGGCTCTGTGAAGCCAGATGATAAAAAGACTCCTATAAACAACAGTCAAATGATCAGTAATCAAGATGGCGGTCAACAAATCCAAATAGTTGATACAAACAGCAGACAGAATGAAAAGTCTGTGTCTTCAGCGTCTTCAGACACTGAAGAAAATCCCAATTGTACAGGGGTAATTATTTCACATGTAGAGAAAAAGTTTTGTGATTTGATACTCTTAAAACAGATGCACTGAGTTAGTTTGTTTATATAATGCACTGTATTGCATGCAACGATACTAATTTCAAATAAATTAACTCTTTATTTTCTTTTTTTAAAGGCTTCTGAAGTTCAGTCAGATGAGACAATAAGCTCACAGATGCCAAGAAAAACAGAACAGCAACCAAGCATCAGAGAGCTAGGCGTTTCAGAGCCGTCTTCTCCCCGCAGCCCACTCAGGGAAGGGGACTCAGGTTGTCCAGTGCCACCAAAAACATCTAAGTCCACTGAATTACCAACGTATGTTTTAAACACGTAGGAAATTTCTCTGTAAATATTCTACTAAGTAGTGAAACCATATGTAATTAAATGTTTCAACATACAATAATTTTTAGGGTATACATTTTTAAAATCTTTACGTAATTACAGATTTTGTAGCTGTACTTTAAATGTATCAAAATTGTGCTGTTTAAATAATTTGATATAAAATGTAAATTATCAACTTACTTTTTACATTTTTTGATTCAGTTTTGCAAACAGGGAACATGTACACGTGTACTTCCATGCTGTCACTCCCAAAGACATTGATCCAAAAAACGACAGAATTTTCTTAATGTCTGAAAAACTTTTTGGGAGCTGGACTACATGGGGCCCAGAAATGTACTTCTTCCAGTAGGTTTTATTTTATCTTAACTTATAGTAACTAACATAAAATTGATTGTTGGCACTATATTACTAAATCTTTGCTGGCTTTTTCTCTAATGATAAGGCTTTGTATTTCACAGGAACCCGGGACACAAGCAGTATCTTGTTGATGCAGACTTTTTGATTCCCAAAGATTTAATTCATTTGGACATCCCTTACAAATACTTCATATACAAGCACGGCGAAAAAGGGAAGTATGAGGAGATCTACAACAAAGAAGGAAATTCATTGATCAATAGGTGCCTTTCAATCAAGGAAGAATATTTAAGTCCTGAAGGTACAGTAGATTATTTTTGTTTCCCTTATGTTCACCAGAAGATACTTATTTATTCCTTCAGACAAGTGTGTGGCTATTTATATTGAACAGCATAACAAGAAATACAATAAATAATACAGGTGAAGGTGCAGTTGTGTTGATACTAAGATGTAACTTGTTTTAATTGATTTTTTTATGTGTAAGAAATCCAATAAAATTTCTTTTGGGAAAAGGGGAAAGCAGGAAACAACTTTTCTCAACTGTGGATGTCAGAGAAAAAATTTGGAAAGCAAAATGCGTGGATAGAGTTAAAGTTATTTGTTTAAATTAAATGCAGACTTTTCATTTTCCATATCATCCACGCTACACTGTCTATACCGACTAGTAAATTACAGTGTATTTCACAAATAAGAATTGTTGCACTAACACTAACACTTAAAAAGACTAACACTTAAAATATGTAATTAGTATGTTAAAAACTTATAAAATTAGCTGTGTGTGGCATAAAAATATTCTCGTTAAATGTATCCATTGAATTTTAAGGGTCATGGCATCAGTACGATGATGTCATCTACCTGGAACTTAAACGTCAGTGGCTTTGGGATTCCTTAAGGAGCACTGTGGTTAAAGGAAGAGATCAAGCTGGCAAGGAAATGCTAAAAATGATCTTTGGTCTTCTATCAACATGGAATAAACAAAATGTGGAGAACTTCTTCTTTCTTCTACAACAATTCATATATGAATACAGCTGCCCTTTACTTCATGATGGTAGTACGAAACCATGGGGGCTGTCATATGGTGCAGATCAGGTAAATATCAACGGGACCTCCCCCAAACAATCCCTTTATTGTATGACAAACTTTAAAAAGCACCGTGTTTCACCAAGAATTATTCTAGCAAATCAAGCAAACATGATGTTTATTGATGTAGAATCATATTTGCCGATTGTGTAACTTATATTGCAGGTGAAAAAACTGCTGAGAGATTTTCTGATCAAACTGATCAACCAGCCTCTCTTTCATCCGCTGCATACCGGGGTTGTTGCCTTGCTTGTCAGCAACATGTATCTACCGGGGTTCATGGCAGATCAGTGTTCTACTCTGTGTGATCTCCTTTGCCTGCCCAATAAGGCACAGCATCATTTCGAAACGTTTTGGAAAGACTTTGGAGATCCTTTGGCAGATAAAAGCAGGTAACTGCTTGCATATAGTCACTAATGAAATGATTAAAAGAAAACCTATAAATTTTTTATGTTATAGGAGATTACAAGATTTAAACAGATAATCGTACACAGCCCACCATGATTATTTTTATAATTTGCAAAGGCACATGACATGCCAGAGAGTATATGTAAATTCTGTATTGTTTTAAAAATGTAAATCACCAAGTCAAGAGAGAAACAATTAAAATAGAAAATTTCTACCTTGGACATCAGAGAAACACTGCTAAAGTCTTTTATGAAATATACCTTATATACTAACACGCAATTACACTCATAGTAAGACTATATATCCATCATATCTCATCAAAGTGGCACCTTAAAGTATGAGAAATAGAGGAAATGTTACTAGTGTTTTGCCTACCAACAATAAATCATCAATATTGGCAAAGAGAAGCTTCACTACTATGACATAATAGTACCGTAATAATAAATGTAAGCTGTTGCACCTGTAGTGGCACAAAAAGTGGGTATCCATTAGATGCAGCAGGGCATAGGGGCATTGTTCTACAAGGGGGGTGTGGGGAAAACATGATCTATTCTAAACCCGATAGACCAAAGACGTGCAAGCACACAAGCAGCAAATCAGCCAACACAAAGCTTTTTTTTAAATTCTTTTTTAGCGCTAAAAAAGAGACGCTTACTATCACAGACTAGAAGTGAAAACCAGGGGCCCCGAGTCTAAACAGAATATATTAAAAACGGGAAGATTCGTTGCTTATGATCTAAGAACACGCCTAGTGGTCATCCGATGTCCTGCGTCACCTAAATCTCTATTTCCTTGGAGATGGGAGTGAGGAGATGATTCAGTTTCTGTATCTGTTACAAATACAAAGGCCTTTGTGTGAAAGTATGAGAGTGTAATATGTGTAGAAGCATATGTGTGTATTTGACCTTGGTAAGCGCCTCAACAGGTGCTAAAGCAATGGTTAAAAAATTATCTCTAGTTATTTTCTGTTTTTAACAGCTGTTTGTGTATGTGTAATTATATGATCAATAACAAACAAATTAGACACCCTTCTGCTAGTTTACCTCTCCTCCTCACAAACGAAACGCTGTCCAGCGTGCACCCCTTTGAGAATAGGCTAGAGCTCAATTCTTCTTTTTTTTTTTATTCCAATTGTGTTATTTGATGACAGAGACCTAAAAATGGAGAGGTACAAAAGAAAGTTCTCTGGAACACAAAACAGAATAGACATGTTAAGACGAAAATTGATTTATTAAATCAGTCGTACAGTAGATTGTGGATTCTGTTTTTCATCTATTTTAGCATGCTTGTAAAACAGGTGCAAACTGAAATGGCAAAAATAGTTGTGGTCACTGTGGTGAGATGGAAGCATATATACAATGACAGAAGACAATGGTTGTGAAAATATTTGGAAAGTTTAAATAATATAAAAAAAAAATTATGGGAGATATCGGACAACAATTCAAATATTGAGCTGCAGTATTGCCCAATTGTTCCAGGGCACAACCACTAGCAAACAAATTAAACATTAATAGCCACCAGGGACTAGAAAACCATCACATAGCCAATGTGATATTGGAGGAAAAATAAATCTCTCCTGTGCACAAGAGTCCCCCCCCGTGGCTTAAATGGTTAATATGAATACTTATATTCATGTAATTAATTATTTTGGGCTTGCCCTAGGTTACAGTGTTTTGGTCAATTGAGTAATATTCCTTAATTCCAATTTGAAAGACGTGAGGTTAGATTGGGCTGACAGAGTTGGAGAGCACACAGCGAGATGCTTTGGGGTTTTGGGTTGGGGTTTACTGGTGGAACATGCTGGAACAAGCATGTAGGTATTAACCCTGGAACCCCTGGAATTAGGGGTTCCAGCATTCAATCTTGGGATAGCACAGGTGACTTCTGTCCCCTCCAATATGAAGTTACCTATTGACACAAAGAAGTCCCTGTTCTAAAGGTAAGATTTCAAACAGTTAAGTTCTTTAAGTTCTGGTCAATCATGTCAAGGTCCAACAGAACCAAAACTATGGTTCTTCCACAGTCTGTATTTATGTGGATGCCATTGAACACTTTCATGAGGGCAATCTGTGGTTAATACAGAAACCAGAATGAAGATCAATGTTAGGAAGTCGTTTAACCTGTTGACAGTTTATTCAATCATTGCTGATGAATGGAAGGTTGCTTGTCTTTATGGAGGCTTCAGCTTTTTAGTTTTAAATCATTTTTCAGCTTATAACAGTTAAATTTATAAGTATCTAAATTTTAAGCAGTAGATGATTAAATGTTGAGTAATACTCAAAGTTTTGAGTATTACTTCTGTTTGTACTAAAGTGGGTTTTGCTCCCACTTTAGTACAAACAGAACCTTGAGTTTGCATAGTGTTTTTACAAAATGTGCACATTTAAGTTCAACATTTTTGTTTAAAATTAAAATAGATAATATAACCAAACAATGACCCTCTCTTTGCAGTATCGCAGATGTTGTTAAGAGGTTTTGCGACCTTGCAAGACAACACACAGCAAAGTGGGTCTTGGTCATCCCCTTGATTCATCTGCTGAAAGGAGAAAGCGAGCCGTTTCAGCCAGTTCCACAAATTTTTGATCCACAATTTGATCCCTTGAGGACTGTGAGACAAAGCAAAGGATCTTCAACTTCTGACAGTGGTGCAAAGTAGGACATTTTTATTGCATAATTTTGTAAATGCTACATTTCTCAAATTTCTACTTTAACCTTCTGTGATTTTAAATAGGAGTCTGATCAAAATCATTGAAGATCATGCATACCTTGTGAAGATTGACCAACTTCTTGTGCGATCTTGGATGTCTCTGCTGCATTTGGAAGATCTGATTAACTTTTTGAATAAAGTTCAAGTTGAGCTCCTTGACGTTCTTCATTATATGCAGATCAGAATGAAATCTGACATAAATCATTCCATCTACAAGGTATGTTTGCTTGAAGATCTTAACAATAAATATACATAAAAAATAAATAAAAAGATATTATTGCAATGGGACAAAATGAAAGATGAGTAGTCTACAGAGAATTACAACTTCATGCAATTTTATAAAAATTTAGTGTTAACTGCTGATGTTTTTTTTTCTAACAGGCATTAAAAGACTTGTCTTCTTATCTCATCCAAAAGGAATACAGTCATAAGCACAGGTAAGTAAAAAACAAACCTTTTCACTTTTCAAGTTGTAAAGCTGGAGCAATTTGTATAAATTTCACCTGTAAGTTGTTAAAAAAATTTCTTGTCTAATTTTTGCAATATGGTAAAAAATGTAGGAAAATATATAATTTTTCTTCTAGTTTTGATGACAAATATGGCGAATACTGCCTAAAAACCGCTGTGGGACTACTTGGTTCTGTTTGCCGGAACATAAAAGAACCAGACCGCTGTGATGTTCCTCTTCAGTTCCTTGAGCTCGTCTGCTTGATCTCGAAGATATATGGTCTCACTGATTCTGAGGCAAGAATTGCCAATTAATCTGTCACACCTTATTCACATCTGTGTTTTAACATTTTGTCAAACTTTTACTCAACTAATAATATTCTAATAATTATCACAGGTACGAAAGAGAACCCAGGACGAATCATTCGGAGAGACATTGGAAATTATACCTGAATGGCGAAGAAACACTTTTAACAGCAAACTGTTTAAAGCATGGGGCAACTTGGAGCTTTCTTTTCCCAACGAAATGAATGTAAGAATTATGGGCAGCAATATGATGCCTTATTATTTCAATCACAACTGACCCACACCAATTAACCACACTATTTCCCAGTTTTTTTTTTTAGGTCTGACCCGTCTTCTGATTTGTGCCTATTCTAATTTACCCTTATATCTAGAACACATGCAAATTACATTTCTGTAAACCTGATTTTGATGCAATCTTAAGACGCAAAATAAATAAATAAAAGATAAGATGGCAGCTGCAGTGATTATTCTCCTTGTGCTTTGCATAAAAGCAGGTATCCCTAAAATTCATCTGACTTCACTTAACTTAAATGAAAGCATTGCATATTGTATATTTACAAACTGGAAAAGTTTGTAAACGTTTCATTTTTGTTGCACTTAAAGGGAACAATTTAAATATGCATTTTATCTGATCAGAGCCGATCAAAAATAAAATTGGCAGGTTTTGGTCAATAGCTGATTGATTGGTGCATCTCTAATTGTAGGATTTTGTTGCTCTTTGGAAAATGAAAAACAATTTTCAAATTTGTATTTTTGATAATGTTTCTGTTTAGGGACTGCTTATCTGTTACTATTAAAAAAAATCCCATTTATAGGTCTGGACAAAGCTGCTTTCAGTGTCATTCAGTCATGAGGACCAAACTTCTTTCTGGAAAAACACAATCTTAAAAGACTTTGAAGGAAAACTAAAAAAGGTAGGCATTCTTTATTGGTACTGTACCTTTATGTTTTCAATGTATTTTCTTTACACTAAGATTTGTGTTTACCTACCAGGAGGATCATATTAATCGAATTGGATTCTACTGTAAAATTGTAAAAGAACAAACAGACACAAGTCCACTGCTGTTAATTATTGAAAAATGTGCCTTGGAGGCTGTAGCACATGTTTGCCAGGTAAGATATCATCATGTAATAAACATTTTCACAAGACACAATAAAACTATTCTTTTTAGTGTTTGTATTTGCTGTGAACTGTTTTTTTTTACTGTTGATTCCAAACCTTAGATGAGGATTGCAGAAAATGTACATAGCTTGACTGTGACAAAATAGAGTTTTCAAAAGTATATTAGGCTATGTTTAAAAGAACATTTATGCTTGGCAAATTTAAGTTGTAAAATCTAGTGGACCAGATTCATTTAAAAAAAAATCTTTCTATTATTTGATTATGTGCAATTTGATGTCCAAAAATCCACGTATCATCCATTCTTTCTATTTTATTTTGGGAGTTCGTTACACTTTAGGTCTGACGTGAATTTTACCAGTCAGAAAAAGCTGGTAAAACAAGTAAAATTTGTATAGTAAGTAAAAAAAACAAAACAAAACAAAAAAAACAGGTGACAGGTATTTCTTGTACAGTGACTCAGTTTACAAAAGTACAGTTTTTTATATATATGTGGACCAGTTGTTAACCACAACATAAACTAAAATACTTGGTTACTATTACAAACGTATAAAAAAGGTAGTGGAAATTTATGACCGACTGAGTTGCAGGTTATGGTGATTGTGATAAATGGTCTCCCACACCCTTTGAGCCCGCATCTACTTTTGAAAAATAATCAAGCACTCATTGTGTGTCTCTCCAGACTGGTTTCTTTTTTCTGTGATTTAAGAATACAATTGATTTACCCATCATGAAAATCCTCTGACTGGAAATTTTTTTTTGAAGCTGTTTCTAAAATCATTGTGACCATAATGTTACACTTAATTAATGTCTTTTTTTTTTTCAGGTTAATGCATCTATGGATCAACTGTTGAAAATTCACAATATATCAAAGTTTGGAAAACTGATGTCCGTTGTGGTGCTCAAGTCACGGCTCGCAGATTCTAATGGAAATCATGCTGAAAATGAAGACTTGACAATCCAGTACCTTTTGGACTGGCACATGGCAAAAACTGTCTTCGAAATGGCAGGTAATTGGAACACATACACACACATCTATCTATCTACAGATCGATTGACAAATCTATCTATCTATATATCTATCTATCTAGATAGATGGATGCATCTATCTAGATAGATCCAAACTATCTGGATTTGTCTATCTATCAAGATTTGTCTATCTATCAAGATAGATAGATAGACATTGAAAAATGTTTATCTAGATTGACAGACGCGGCTAGATAGACAGACGCGGCAACTACCTACCTACCTACCTACCTACCTAGATAGATAATCTGTGATATCTGCCTGCCATGTGTTCTGCAGAAATAAAGCGCTCAGTCACAAACAACCTAGCTATTGATTAACCCTCCCAGAACCTTAAGAGCGGGGTCATTTCAACCTCACGAGGTTTTTAGTCTGGCGAGGTCGCACTGACCCTGCGTGTGCTTTTTAAAAAAAAAAATTTTTATTATATCTATTGATTCTCAAGAAGTGTTGTCTACATCAGGGGTTTTCAAAGTATGAAAGGGTGAGCCCCCCTCCAAGGAGCATAATGCCTGCTGCCCGCCCCCCCCATTCACCCAAAAATTATGATCCCACACACAAACAAATGCCACTACAAAAAACCTTCTAATTGCTTTTATTTTAGAACCATCTTTTTAAAATGACACTTTTTCTCAATGAAATTTAATACATGAACATTTTAAAACATTTCCACCCATTTTAATTATTTTATCAGGGCCTTTGTATGGCAAATACGCCCTTTTTTGATTTTTGTAATGATAAGAACCCCAAACTCATTTCTCAACCGTTTTCTCAAACAAATGTTACATCTGAGCTTCTGAGTTTAATGTTTGATACCAACAGTGTTTTCACATCTTAACAAAAACATTTTGATCAGATCTTTGGAACACATCTGTAAATGTTGCACATTTCCTTGAAATTAAAAAATAAATCAAAAACCTAAACAGTTCCAAAATTGTGGAGCTCTTTTTATGGCTGATCTAAACAATTTATCTCGAGCTAAAAGAGCGGCTGTATGAAAGAGCGGAGGCATACAAAAGAAAAAACATTTATCACGCTATGCGCACCCTTTTTCTACCACGGTCCTAAATCATGTGTAACTCATTTTATTTATGATTTTAACTAAACTGGCAACATGGCAACACATTGGCAACATTACTGTTCAGCTCACCTTAGTTTTAGTGGGAATAATGTGCTTGTGCTGTTGATGCGCAAATCCGGTTAATGCGGGGTTGCACCGTGGAGCGGTTTAACCGCAGATCATCTTCAACCAGCAGCCTTGATTGGTATTTGCTTTTTATCATTGCGAGTGCGGAAAACCCACATTCGCAGACATAGGTTGAAGTGAAGGGGATGAGCACGTTTACTAAAAATTTGTCCATTTTTTTCTCTCACATTAGTAGACAGCAAGCGGATAGCTTCTTCGGTTTATTTTTTCCCTCGCACCGCGCCTCCCCTAAAGTGCTCTGGCGCCCCCCAGGGGAGGCGCGCCTCACACTTTGAAAACCGCCGGTCTACATGATAGTAGGCATCTACATCATCAAACTAACTTCAACATTTGAAATAAGATGGACAAGTAGACCATTGCC
Organism: Poeciliopsis gracilis; assembly: GCA_911649635.1. NCBI lineage: Eukaryota > Metazoa > Chordata > Actinopteri > Cyprinodontiformes > Poeciliidae > Poeciliopsis > Poeciliopsis gracilis. The sequence continues at coordinate 132,985 of CAJVRI010001524.1, read as the reverse complement.
TTATAACAGTCAAATCAAAAATGCAACTGCACTTCCCTGAGAAAGATTATAAAGTGAAATGAAAGTGTAAAAGAAGAAACTAGGGAAAAGAAGAGACAGAGAGAAAATAAATAAATAAAAATACACTAACAAAAAAATTGTATAAAATAATTATGAAGTGTGGGTAAAGTAGGAAAGTGGATTGTCAAAGATGTTTAACAAATTTGGTCTTTAAAAATGAAATTCTGCATGTGCTTTTACAAGTTTGTTGTGTGCTTTTTTGTTTCTTCTATCCAGACAAGTAAAAAACATTTTATGAAAATCCAATTTCAAATAAATAAATAAATAAATAAATAAATAACAATTTCCAGTTCTGACATGAGCTTGCTATTACTGGTTTCACAAGTCATTTATTTTCACATTTTATGGAGAAATTGGAAAAGAAATGTAAAATATGAGCATAAATAGATTTTTGTGATATTGCATTAATGTTAACTTGGGCAATAGAATCATAACTGTTCAGAAGAAATTAATCCTCTTCTTTTAATAATAAACTGCTATACTTTGTTTTTTGCTTTTCTTTACTTTTTGTTTAACCTTAATAGCAGTTGTTGTGTAATGTTTTTAAGGTGGAGGAAAAGGCCTGGTTGGCAAACTGTCAGAAGAAGCACAAATTAAGATGAATTTGGGAGCCTCTGTGTTTAAATCTGTCTCCAAAAAGTTCTTCAGTGGGCAGATCAAAATGAAAACATTGCACCAAATTCTCCAGAGAGAACAAAACTTTCTTCGTTTGCTGAAAATAGGTGAGTATGTTTCTCTGTTTCTCTTTACTTTGTTCTTCCAACTATTCTGTTGTTTTAAATGGTTTCTTTTCTGAAATCTAATACTCAAAAGTGTTCCCTTTGTGTTTAGTAACTGTATGTTTCAGTGTACAATATTCACTCAGATAATTAGGCAGTCAATCAATCAATCAATCAAATTTTATTTGTATAGCACATTTCAGCTACAAGGCATTTCAAAGTGCTTTACATCATAAACACAAAACACAAAGTCAAACAACATAGAATAAAATTTTTGACACGGAATTTAAGCGCCTGTTACTGCCGGACTCCGCCGTCCGTTTAACCACGGGTATTCGCCGGGCCCCGTTGCCCACAACAGGAAAAAAAAAGTACATTGTTACATATTACGTTTCAAATACAGTTCTAAACAGGTGTGTTTTTAGTTAAGATTTAAAGGAAGTCAGGGTTTCTGTTGTTTTACAGTTTTCTGGAAGTTTGTGCCAAATTTTTGGTCCACAGATGCTGAAAGCTGCTTCTCCTCTTTTGGTTCTGGTTCTGGGGATGCAGAGCAGACCAGAACCAGAAGACCTGAGAGGTCTGGAAGGTTGATACAACAACAGCAAATCTTTAATGTATTGTGGTGCTAAACCGTTCAGTGATTTGTAAACTAACAACAGTATTTTAAAATCTATTCTTTGAGCTACAGGGAACCAGTGGAGGGACTTTAAAACTGGTGTTATGTGCTCTATCTTCCTGGTTCTAGTGAGAACGAGAGCAGCAGCTTCTGGATCAACTGCAGCTGTTTCATTGATTTGTTGGACAGGCCTGTGAAGACGCTGTTACAATAATCAATGCGACTAAAGATAAACGCATGAATGAGTTTCTCTAGATCTGGCTGAGACATTAGTCCTCTAATCCTGGAGATGTTCTTCAGGTGATAGAAGGCCGATTTTGTTACTGTCTTTATGTGGCTCTGGAGGTTCAGGTCAGAGTCCATCACTACTCCCAGATTTCGGGCCTGATCGCTAGTTTTTTGTTGTAATAACTGAAGCTGTGCATTGACTCTAGATTGTTCCTCTTTAGGTCCAAAAATAATGACTTCAGTTTTGTTTTTGTTCAGTTGGAGAAAGTTTTGGCACATCCACACATTTATCTGTTCTAAGCATTTATTCAGTGATTGGATGGATTCAGAGTGTCATATGTTGGTGGTGAGAGGCGGTGAGGCAGAGGCTGGAGTCCCAGGTAAGATGAATGATGAGTGATTTATTAACAAAAAGCAGTCCAAAAACAACAGTCGACAAACAGTAAACAGCTCGCGGCCAGGCAGCACGGCTGAGCGGAAGCCAGGGCTCAACACTGGTAGCAACTGGTCATACAGGCAGCTTACAAACATGCAGACGTGTGAACTTACGACAAGGACCTGGCGAGGAACAAAGACACAGGAGGAACTAAATACACTGAGGGTAATCAAGGGAACAAGACACACCTGGGAACAATCAAGGGGAAGACAGGACAACGAGGAGACTTGGGACACAGAAAACTCAAATAAACCTAACAGAAAAACACAGAACATGACAGAGTCACCTGGTGACATCGTAATGTAGAGCTGTGTGTCATCCACATAGTTATGGTAGCTAATATTATTTCCTGTTATAACCTGAGCTAGTGGGATCATATAAATATTGAATAAGAGGGGTCCTAGGACTGAACCTTGGGGTACCCCACATGTGACCTTTGACCTCTTTGATGAGAAGTTTCCAATTGAAACAAAGAAATCCCTGTTCTTTATGTAAGATTCAAACCAGCCGAGCACCGAACCGGAGAGTCCAACCCAACTCTCCAGTCGATTCAGTAATATATCATGGTCGACAGTGTCAAAAGCTGCACTGGGGTCCAACAGAACCAACACCGTGGTTCTCCCACAGTCCGTATTTATATGGATGTCATTGAATACTTTTACGAGGGCAGCCTCCGTGCTGTGGTGAGCACGAAAACCAGATTGGAGAGTCAAAGCAGTTGGTCATCATGAGGAAACTATTTAATTGTTTACACAGTTTTTTCAATAACTTTGCTGATGAATGGGAGGTCAGAGGTCAGAGATCGGCCTGTAATTCTGCAGTAGTGATTTGTCCAGATTGTTATTTTCTAGCAGTGGTTTGATTACTGCTGTTTTCAAAGTCTGGGGGAAAATGCCTGATGTAAGTGATGAGTTTACTATTTGAATCAGATCTTAAGCAATAACAGGCAAGACTTTCTTAAAGAAATGTGTGGGTAGGACATCCAGACAGCAGGAGCTTGAACTTAATTGACTTATAATTTCTTCTAGGGTTTTATAATTAAGTGGTTGAAATTGAGTCATTTTTCCTGTATTAGTTTTGTTTGGGTTCAGCAGTGGTTCTGGCTGTAGAGTTGATGTGCAGATTAATCCTCTGATTTTTTGGATTTTCTCTGAAAAGAAGTCAGAAAACTTGTTACAGGCAGCATTAGACTGGAGTTCAGGTGGTAACGTCATAGGAGGGTTTGTGAGCCTGTCAACTGTTGCAAATAAAGCTCGAGCATTGTTAATGTTTTTGTTTATGACATCTGCAAAGAAAGCCTCCCTTGCATGTTTTAGTGTTAAGTGATAGTTGCGTAGTCTTTCTTATAGATGTCAATATGAACGTGAAGTTGAGTTTTACGCCATTTTTGTTCTGCCCTGCGGCAGAGTTGTCTTGCAGATTGAACTGTTTGTGCATTTCTCCATGGAGATTTATTCCTGCCAGTCACAACCTTTACTTTAATTGGGGCAATGGAACCAATGATATATAAAACTTTAGACTGAAAATCATCTACCAACTTATCTACATCATTACAGCTGAAGGTTGAGGAAGAAGAGTAGATTTGATTAAATGTTTCTGCTGTGTTTTCTGTGAAAGAACTTTTTGTGACAGTAGCTGTTTGTCCAAGTGGGTCAAAGAATAAAGAACTTTCAAAGATAACAGCAAAGTGATCCGACAAGGCGACATCAGTTACAGAGACATTGGAAATATTCACACCCTTACTGATAACCAGGTCCAGTGTGTGTCCTTGAGTGTGTGTTGCTTGTTTGACATGTTGTGTTAAACCAAAATTTTCTAAAATATCAGAGAGCTTTTTTGCTCCTCTGTCTTGGGGTTTGTCCACATGAATGTTGAAATGACCAACAATTATTAGACAATCATAATCAATGCATATGAGAGATAGAAGATCATTCAAGTCAGTAAAGAAATTTTCCACGTATGTTGGAGTTTTGTATAAAGTTAGTGTTAAAGTTCGTTTGTAGCCTTTAACCTGAATTCCAAGATACTCAAAAGAACTGAAATGACCAAAAGAGATTTTACTACAGTTTATGGTATTTTTAAATATAGAAGCCACACCTCCTCCTTTTTTATGTTTTCTATTCTCACTTAAAAAATTGTAGTTAGGAGGCGCTGATTCAATTAGTACAATTTGGTCATTATCGTCATTCAACCATGTTTCTGTCAGAAACATAACATCAACATTATACTCAGTGATGAAATAATTAATTAATAGAGCTTTAGCACAGAGTGATCTGATATTTAAAAGAGCTACTTTAAGTGACTTGGAGGCAAAAAGATTTTCAGTCTGAGGTTCCTTTAGGCAGGGAATCACTCCGAGGTTTGAATTAGGACCGCTGTATTTCATATTTCTCTTTTTTGGAAATTTTCTTGTAGTGATCCGGACAGGTAATGTCCTGTTCTGCATTTCCGGGGGGCCAGATGCATTCTGGAGGAAGACGGGTGTAGAGATAATATCTGGTTCCCAGTCTCAGACCTCAGAAACACAGAGGTCACCATCACAGAGTGATGGATCCTCTGGAAAGTCAGGGGCAGGTGGCTTAAACGAAGTGAGGTCTGCTACGTGAGTGCTAAGGAGAGACGTGCCGAGGCGAACCTGTTGATTCATTCCATCTGTAAATTTAAGAAACTCTGGTCCGGAAGACATTTCTTCATTGGTATCTATTGAATCCTGTGAATGATTGGAGGAGCAGAGAGGGAGCGGGGAAGGAGGGAGGGAAGCAGTCGCTCCGTCTCCAGTCGATTTATCAGCTTGTTTTGGAATGTCATGTTCCTGATCCGGGGAGCGTTCCATCCTAGTCAGACATCCTTGAGCCTGTTCTTCTGAAACGATGATCCTGTTGCTGTCCTTGTTGATAAAATAGAAAAGGTTTGCAGTAAGTAGCTTTGTCCCATGTTTATTAAGATTGCGTCCTCCTTTTCCAAAAAGGTGAAAGCGCTGCCAATAGATCCAGAGGTTATCGATGAAGGTCACTGAGCTGGTAGAGCAGCTTTTAATCAGCCATTTGTTGATAGTTAGCAGCCTGGAGTGTTTTTCGTCTCCCCATTGAGGTGATGGAATTGGACCACTGAGAAATAACTTCATTTTCAGTTTTCCCAGAGTGTCCAGAAGAATGTTAAAGTCCTTTTTCAGAATGTCAGACTTTTGCTTTGCCAGGTCGTTGGCTCCGACATGCACAACTAAAGTCTCAATATCTGGCTGATCGGTGGTTAGAGAGAGCAGTTGGTTAAATCAGAAACAGTGTCATCAGGAAAATACATCACTGTTTTCCTGGGATTGAAAACATCACTGATTCCCTTTACTGCCTCATCTCCAACAATAAGCACTTTTGGGATACCTTTTGTTTTCCTGGTGGTCGCTTTGTCCTTTGGAGCTTTGGGGGATCGATGTGGTGGTCTTGCCTCACTGTTGATATTTGAAGGCGAAGTTTCACTCAGAGGCTCAGGCTGGAGTGCAGAAAATCTATTTTTCAGTGGGATTCCCACAGAGTCAGAATGTTTTGAGACTCGTGCTGGTTGCTTTGTCTCTGCTAGCGGGGTCGGTGGAGGCGTTTTGGTTGCAGCTGATTGTTTATCTTTCTTTGGCGGAGCAGGTGTTGAAGTTGAAGGTGGGTTTCGGCTCAGAGCCGGCCACGCTGATTCGTCCAAGTACAAAGATGGCACGTGCAGAGTATATCAAAAGACAACCAAGGCAGGTTAAAATCAACACAGCAGTACCTTAGTTCAGAGTGCATCACCTCCAGTGTGAATTCTCCAGAGTCTAGCTGCAGACTGCCTCCCTGTTGAACAGAGCCCTGCTTTTAAAGCCACAGGCTCCACCCACAGAAAGTCAAATCAAGAAAACAAAACAAAAACTAAGCAATTACACCTAAGTCAAATAAATTCTTAAAGTATACAAAATAATTAATAAGAAAAAACCCCCCAAAAACTTGTAATCCAAAAAATACAATAATCAATTTAACAGCAAACACTCGGTAAGTTCTGAGTGTTTGCTGTTAACACAACTCGCGCAACTCTCTCAATCCGGAAACAAGCCAATTGAAAATAAAGCCGGGAAAATGTTTGAAAATGACAGATAAGGATTAATGTTAACTGAAGCGGGAACACCACGTGTGCACCCACGATGAACTGCGCCAGTTTAAGCTGCAACAAAAAGTAAGTTAGCGATTGTGTATGTTTGTGTACGTGTATGGGCGAGCTAATGCGCCCATACACGTATTAAGAAGGTCCCAGCTTGTGATGGCTCCTTCGTCATGTGGCATTCAGTGGTGGTGTAACCATACAATTAATTTTGTTTGTTGCCAACAACGCCACCTGGGGTTACCACCCAGGAATTAACAATCAAGGACACAGGTCCGGGTTTGCAATAAGCAGGAGACAGGTTTCAAGTCAATAATAATTTATTATCAGAAAATAAAAATACTTGTACCTGAACGAACAGGAATGTCAAAATAAATCCAACTAGGCTTACCAGTAGAAACGACCAGGTCCTGGATGGTAGGCGCCAAAACAAAGAAAATCAAAACAAACACCCGTGAAATCACTCACTCTTTGTAGTTCCCTCCACCTAGTGGTATAAATCACTTCACAAGCACACCAAAAAGGAACGCCACATCCAGGCCCGAGCGCACCACCGGCGGTCTAAAAAATAAAATAAACAAAAGAAAGAAAATTTGTTAAAAATACAGACAATGGAAAAGACATAAAACTGTATTAAAAAAACCCCCATAAAATCCCGGTGTTTGACAGGCGCAGCGAGATGAGCAATGCGATCCAATCCGGAACAGAACGCGATCAGCTGCTCCTCGTTCTGATTTCAAGGGGTTAGGGGGGCGAGACCCACACGCAACAGTTTCTCTCTCTTGACCGCTAATTAAGCGGTCACTCAGTCCAGGCAAATCAGCAGTGTTAAGTGGGTGGCCAACAGTGATGATCCCTAAGATACATGTAAAAAAAAAAAACTGTTTAAAACAACAGGATAAAAATAGGATTTGTCACTGAGTCCACATACCGATCAGGTCCAGCTCCTTTCACTTCCACACAACAGGAGCATTCAAACTTCGACCCTTAACAGGGACCACTCCGCCCACAATCAAACGGGGAGATAACTACCCCTGTACATCTCTGCTGATAAAAAGCTCTATTACTACAATGAGCAAACAATTGTAAATGCGTGGGCAGCCAACCTTACCTGCACTCAGAACACAGACAGCTCAACACGGAAGCGCAACGCGCGACGTGTAAACAGCAAACAGCAAGTGTCGGTCCGCAGCTTACCTCAGCTTTTGTACTGAGCACACTCTGTCGCTATTGGCCCACTTGCAATCACCCTGCCAGCAGGTGCAGCCTCCACCTACTTCCTGCCACAGTCACAATGCATATAGGCATGCCTTTAATAGCACAAATCAGCATGCTATATGTAGACTTTACAAAATTTATTTGAGTGTTTAAATGTTTTGATTGGGACATCTGTTACTGTTCAATAGAATTCTACAAATGGGTACTATTTTTTTATTTTTTTTTGTCGTTATTTCTTTACATTTTATTTGTTTTTCTAGAGTACCTCTGTGATGATGGTCGTTGTAAAGATGAAGACGACATGAGAAGATTTTTGAGACTAAGGAAAGAGGAAGCAGATGCAGTATCCAGTGCAAAAGAGATTATCAGAAATCTCCTACAATTCTGTCAGGAGGTCTCTAAATATGTCAAAGGTGGGTAACATTCACAAAGGACCCTGCAGATAATTTGCATGATGTTTTTGTCCTAAGTGAAACTAACACAAATTGTCCTTTAAAAATGTTAACACATGCTTGTCAAGGTCAATGGGATTTTGCAGTCTAAGGAGCCCCACTACCTTAGACATATATAACAAAATGCAGCCTAGAAGGCTGCATTTGTACCTTCTTTCCCCTCCCAAAAGTAATATTGATTATATGCATAAACTTGCTTTCTGTTGTTACATTTGGAACAACTCATAAGTATTAGGACAACCTATCTCCTGTTGTGAAGGTCTCCTAAATGGTCCTAACAAATAATCAAACTAGAGAAACTCAACTCATGTTCTTTCATCTTAAGATCCCAGCTAATAAGAAAAATCATTTTTATATGCTTTTCAGGCGTGCTTTCTTATTCTCATTGCAAGTATCAACAGTTTTACATTAGTGCCGATGTGTGTGTGCAATGTGTTGGGAATCACAATTTGAATCAATGTCTGATGTGTGAATATTTGTAAGACAAAAAGGATAAAAACAAATCATGACTCTTCATTAAGAGACCTTAAACAACTTATAAAAGGAATAAGACGACTAAATTGAAGTCCAGGCTTGATTCATGTTCTACTGAATATGAATCATGTACTGCAAGAAAAGGAAAAAGCAGAATCATTCTCACAATAGTTGTGAAATGAGTTTTATTTCGAGATTTATTGAAATGTCAACACTTGTCAAAGAATCCTTACATAACAGATAACTAGTCATTTACATAAAACGTATCCACCCAAACTAGGGGGTTGAGAATCCTCATTTAATGTGCATTTTTATTTAATTTCTAATCTACACATTCTCTTTTTAATTCTAGTTGACTTCCAGGGGTTGGACAGAAAGCTTCAACAGAACTTTGAGTCAATGAATTTGAATGAATTGATGGCAGTTTGCTCACTTGATAACAGCAGCTTGGAGGCCACAAAGAAGGTCACTTACTTTAACCTCTCTGATACCATCTATAAAATGGCTTCAGAACTACACAGGATTAAAGACAGCTTGATCTTCAAAAAGTCGTGGACCAACCAAGTGAAAGAACTGTCAAGAGAACACTCTAATGAAGATGACACTGAACACAGTGAAGAAGAGGAAACCGTCTATACTCTTGATCTCATTCATAGCAAAATTTTCCAGAGTTGCTACAGCCAGTATAAAAATCTTTATGACAACATCAAAAGTGGGGAACTTCTACTGGAAGAAGTTGACAACATCTTTGAGGACTACAAAGGAAAGTATGAAGACTTGGGCAAAGATTTAGACATAATGTGCAAGATTGACCGAACTGATAACAGAAAATGGATCAATGAAAGAGTTGAACAGATAAAGCAATACCATGAACACCATTTGGTAATGGACTCTACTGAAATAATCATGAACATCAAGAATGCATTATGTCCAGAAGGAGATTTCAACATCCTGGAGAAATTACTGCAAATGGTAGGTTTCTGTATGTCTGTCACTCTGGGAAGCTTTGTTTATGAAAGCTTTTCAACAAAATATCAGTCCCATATAATTTTTTACTTGAACTCTGGAATATATTTTAAAATTGTTAACCTCACACTTTTTATATACAGTGAAGAAAAAAAACAAAGTTCTTTACTGGTGTCGTTGTTGCGACACCCCTCACCCCTTCTGTTACTCTCTACTCTCTCCGTCTTTACTTCCTCTTCTGAGATGGGAGATGTGCTACCAGCTCTCTGTCTAACAGGTGAATTGAGTTTCCTAATTCTGCTGGGATTTACCCTGTCCAGAACTGAAGTAAACTCTTTAAGCTGGCATCGAGAAACGATTCACCTGGTTTCTGACGGCCTACATCAAGATGTCCCATCCTTCTTCCCCCTGTGAATTAGCCAGACTGAGCAGCCTACAGCCAACTAGTTTCACAGAGCACATCTTTTTTTACAACTTAAACTTGTTACCGAACCAGGTTAGTTTAAGTGAGTCAGGCGAGTCCCCAGGATGATGTTTTATATTTGGGCTAAAGCAACCTATAAAACATTTATTTTTTCCTCCCCAGAATCAAACATCATAGCTATTTTACGACTATCAAAGAACTTTGAGGTGACTCATTAATTGAATGTCCACATTATCTTTTAGATTTTCTTTATGCTAAATATTTTATTAGTAAAGGAATTTTGCAAGGGTCAGTACAGCTTAATTAGGTAACAGAAATAATCAAATAAGTAAACTCAATCATCTGTCATGTTGGGTTCTAATTTTCTTGCCCACATGCAGAACACCACAGAGAAACAGAAAGTAGTTAAAGAAAATCTATTGAAGACTCCGGTCAGGTGATTGAAGGTGAGTGGGTCCAGGGGAGTGGCTCTCAGAGAACTCGGCACACTAAGGAGATAGTGGAGAGGTGGTGAGTTCAAGGGGCATCGGAAAATGGAGTGGAATAAATAAACGGACTGATCTTACTTGTAGGAGTGGTGGAAATGATCTGGGGGGGTATTGACTGTTGGGTCAGGGTCTGTCTCGTCGGTGGGTTTCCCAATGGGTCCAGGTTCCAGGGAAGCCAGCTCGGTTGAGCGGATCTGGAGGGAACTGCAGGAGGCTGCGGCGAAGGGCGGACAGGCAAGATCTGACTGCTGGGGACAGAGGAGCGGTACGACTGCCAAACAGTGATTCCAAGTGAGGAGTGGGGACTCGTGCAACCAGTGGGTATTTTCCATGGCGTCACGGGGGTGGGGCGCTGGTTCCAGAAACCGGGGGAGAAGTCCCTTAACAGAGGAACTCGGCGTCTAGAGGCCCCTGAAGAGGAGAACAACAACAGGAATTACTCAAGAGGTCAACTAGGAGATTACGTTGGAGGGCTCTGACTACCATTGCTGGCAAACACTCAGGCGTCGGAGAACTGGCAGACAGCTCCTCTTGAACCCCAGAGATGATAGGAGATGCAGATCAGGTGTGCAGAAGGCCTCCCTGCCAGGAGGTCCAGCCTGTGGCGTCATCTAGTGCAGTGTTTTTCAACCACTGTGCCGCGGCACACTAGTGTGCCGTGGGTGATCGTCAGGTGTGCCGTGGAAATTATCCAATTTCACCTAATTGGTCTAAAAAGATTTTTTGGAAACAAATTAATTAACTGCAAATAATATGCCATTTTTGAGGGTCTGTGTTGTAGCAGTGACTAGCGGCGTAATCATGTAATTTCCTTATGACAGGATGGCAGTAGGTACATAGCATTGTACGTTAAAACAAGAGAATTAGTGATGCATGAATGTGACAGGTAGCGGTGAGAGCATTGTACCTAGCAAGACTGTGATGACAGTGATTGAAAAGTTTTTAAAAAGAAAAAATGCTAACTTCGGACCCAGATGAAGGCCCTAGTATGAGTGGATATCAACAGAAGGCAAATACAGTGAGCTTTTTCTTTTCCAAATATTATTGCTTCTCTCAGAAAAGGAATTTTTTTCCTGTATTCTGGCTAAGAGAATGCTTGTGGACAGAATTAATCGTGTGATCAATGTGGTCTTAAGCTTAAGACCACATTGTTGTGCCACTGTTCAGGCGTACTTTTGAAGAAGACATGTTAAGTGCAATTTGAAATATCTAATATAAAATATGATACAAATACATTTTTGTGTTTATTTGATTCCTATTCAAGACACTTTGATAAGAACTACTATATATTAATTTTTTTTTAAATTTTCATTTGTTTAGATTTTTGGTTGGTGGTATGCCGACCAAAACAATGAAAACAATGTACCTTGGCTCAAAAACGATTGAAAAACTCTGATCTAGTGGAAAATTGGAGAAGGACTCAAAACCAAAAACCCAAAAAACCCTTTCCCTAACGCTGATACTAAGAACTAAAAAGGGAACCTTTGAGAGAGATGGACGAAATATGGTATTTTGAACCCCAGAACAGAATGAAGAAGGTGTTGCAGCAGGAGAAGGAGGTTGACTGACGAAGGCAGGGATCTCTGATGGTCCGATGACCTCACCATCGATGCAGGGTCTTTCTCTTTGCCTTGGTCTTGATCTTCTTTTTTGTCTCGATATTCATCTTTTCCTTGGTCTTCATCTTTGTCTTTGGGGTCTGAACCCTGCTGATGAGAGAAGTGCGATTTGAAGCCACATGTTGCGGGTCTTACGGATTGGTCCCCATGCGCAGGACAGTCTTTGGCTCGGTGGCCCCGGCTCTTCTTCAGCTGCAGAGTTCTTTGTCCATCTCGGTCTTGACTCGAAGCTGCCTGGAGGATCCAACCAAAAATTCCTCTTTTGTGCTCACCTTTTATAGGGTTTATCCACCCTTTTGGCGCATTTGCATTGGCTGGCACTGTTGTTGTGCTTATTTCATTGGCTCACTGCTTGGACAGATGATCTCATATCCATCACTGTCTTAGAGACATTATATCCTGATGCCTGTGCTAATGTCTCGGTTGCTTAACATTCCTCCTACATCATTTCTTTGACACGTTTAAGTTGTTCAACAATCTATCTCCAAATAAGGCATTAGTCATCTCTGCTCTCCCATTAGTTCCCCTTTTATCCCTAACCTTTCACTTACTATCTACCTCCAGCATATCATCAGTGATCTTTAATTGCAGTTACACATTTTACACCATTTCAAATTCAATGACAAAATCACATTCTTAACTTCTTTAGTTTCTTTGATTTAGCAATCATTTATAATTTTATGATAACCATAACCTATTACTCTTATTATAATCATAATGTGAGTTATTACAGATGTTCTGAAAAGAAACCAAGAATAATCTATTATTGTAAATTATTCTTTTTGATAACCAAAGTTACAGTTACTTGTTTTACTTGTAAGTTTTCCTTAAGTGTAACTGTAAATGTAAGTATTCTTATAAGTAAACCAATATTACTATAAGTATTTTATTTTAAATATCCAATTACTCAAAATGTTTAGATTTTTTTTTTTTTTTTTTTTAACTTTCATGCTTTGAAACAAGGAACAGTCTCAACAATTTTTAAACATCTGCAGGCTGGAAACTTGCTTCCTCATTTTTCAGGAAACCTGCTTGATGATTTCTTATGACTAGATAGAAAAAGAAGTATAAAAATTAAAGCTAAGTTTGCAGGAGACAAAAACAACACACACAACCAGATTTATTTTATTGAAGTCTGGATCTACTGTTGGATGTAGATGTCACTTGTGTGACTAATTTTAAAGATAACTTTATTTGTTACTGTTAACTAAAATCTCCAGCATGGGGAAGTGGGATGATCTCAGATTTTTTTGACACTGGAGATAAGAATAGGAGGTAATGAAAAAATAGAATACAAAGAAAATGCAATTATGTTATTAATAATCTAATATAGAGTAGATATAAGCATGAAATGTACAGAGTTTTGGTTACCTCATTTTCACATGTAAATATGTTATATTTTGTGCAATAAGACTTAAAACTATGTAAAACTAGCAATGTCCTAAACTAGAATGACTTTTCTTTTGTTCATTGATGTACCATGTTGGTGTGCTACATGACTAAAATTAAGACTTTCAATTAAGCAGGAGGTTAAAACAGATTTATGAATAGTTGTTATTTAAGCAGATTTGTGTCATGCAAACAACTAAGGTTTTTCAAAAATATTTTGAAATTGTAAAATGTCCTGAAAACGGTTTCCATTACTTTTAGATCCCATTACATGATTTCACCTGGTGACTTTATATAATTTATATTTTTCAGAATGATGACAGCTCCAAGACAAAGAATTTGAACTACATTGATTCAAGCTTTGTCCGTGCAAAAGATATTCTGAAAGACATAACAGATCAACGCAAGGAGTGTCTTGAAGTCCTCAGTCAAAGTGAAAATTTTATCAAGTGGGTCAAAAAGGAACTTGAAGGTACAGTAGATTTAAGATTTTGTTGCAAAGAATATTACATCTCCTAGTTGCTAAAATAAACTTCTTTTTGCAGATATCAATGAGCTGAAAGTTTTTGTTGACCTGGCATCCATTTCTGCTGGAGAGAATGATCTAGATGTGGATCGAGTGGCTTGTTTTCATGATGCTGTTCTTGGTTATTCATCACTGCTGTATGGGTTGAAACAGAACTCCTGTTTTCAAAATCTCTTGGATTCTCTGTCAGCCCTATGGAAAGCTCTTGAAAATGACAAAAACTTACCAAAAAAACTGGTAATCTTAGAAATTTCTTTTTTTTAATTATTGGAACAGAACAACAGTTGTAAATTGTTAAATGATTGTGAATTGATGGAGGCTATATAATTTCTTGACACATTCTTAATTAAACGTATAAATTGTGACTAAATAGGCCATAATTTCTTGTTTGGAATTAGCCATGAGAAGAAAAACATTTTTCAAAACAAACAATGGGTTGTAAGAAGTGGTTAGTGGAACCCCTACAAACTGATTTGGACAATATAAATAAGCAGGGAACAGGATAGAACTCAAAATATTTTCACTATTGTTTTCTTAGTTAGTTAAAACGTTCTAATGTATCCACTTCATTTTGTAAGAGTATGAGGAAAAATTGTTGGAAGGTAGATCCAATTTTGACGATGTTGAGAATTAATTGCCGTCAGACTGTGAGTGCATCCCAACTAGATATAAACAAAATGGATTGAAAACATCTTCATTTAGAGGTCATTCTTGCAGTAAAGTCCAGAATTATTTGGACCCCTGGTATTTTTACATTTCAAGTTATTTTATTCTACCAATGAGTCATTTTCTGACTGGAATTGATTCAAAGAAATAATAAAACAAGATGTAAGATGTTTTATTTATTTTAATATATTTGTAATTTAATACATGTACATATCTGTAAACATTATGAGATTTGGTTAACTCCCTGAATGGTTTTCTTATTTCAGGTAGATACAGCTCGTCATCTGGATTGGTTGAAAACAGTCAGAGAAACACATGGATCTGTTGAATTTTCTTCTTTGTCCTTGGCTACATCCATTAATGAAAGAGGAATGTATACTATCAGGACCCAAAATCAGAAAAGGGTAAATCTTTATCATTCGTTGTCATTAGTGTTGTGTGCAAAAATACATTCAAATAAATGTATTTATAAGTGGTATGAAAATATCTGAGACTTTTTTAAATACTAAAGAAACTTTAGTACTTAAACCTTACTAAACATTATTTTAAACAGAATGGGCGCTGTAAATCAATAAGTAGTAACAACTGATGTAATTTACAATTTTGTATATATTGAAAGATTGAAAAATTATTATCTTAATTACTTGGATTATGTCCAGAGGATGTCGATTAGATAATTTTCAGATGTATGATATCAGACAGCACTGTAGGGAGCAGCATCTGCTGCTTTCGGATATCAAGCAAGTAAGTCGATTAATTGTTTGCATCTCTAGTTGGTATATAATACAGTAGTGATAGACAAGTCAATCTGAGGTGACGGCAATATCTTTTTGATCTACAAAAATCTTTTCATCTTATCTGTGGTTTTGTAAAATAAACCAAATTTGCTTCATTTCATTATTTCAATTTCTCTTATACAGTTGAATTTAGAATCTTCCCTGAAACTCCAGATTCAAGATGGACAAGGTCAAAGCTTGACATATACTTATGAGGATCTGAAAGAGCTACAAAACAAACTCATGCTCATGTCAGGAAAAAAGCTACAAAATCAGACTGAAGTGGAACGTTTCACTGAGGTGCATTCCATGAATTTCATATTTTTATAATTTTGTGATCAGAAATTTTAACTTTTTAGAGTTATATTTATATACATTTTTATATACTGTATAATTTTCACATATGTTGTAATAACACATGTTCTTTATATTTAGGTGTTTGAAAATGTCCAGAGACTTGCCAAAGCATTTGTAGATCTTCATACAGCAGGAAATCCACTTTTCAGATGCTGGGAAGCCAAGATCTACTGCAAAGATCAAAGTGATCAATGCATCATCATGGAAATCAACTTTTGCAAGACCATTACTATTAAAATAAATGGAAATCTGGTTGAACAACTCGTAGAACTGTCCAGGAAGATGGAGATGTTTATTTCTGACTGGCCAGAATTCATGTACGAAATCCGATCTGATCACTACTACTTAAATTTTTTCACAGCAGAACAAATATTCCATTTATGCAGCATCCTGAGTCCTGCAAATGTAAATACAGAAATAGATGAGCAAGTACTGATGATGCTCTCTTTCATCAAACCTAACTGCTTAGCTTCAGATGTTTGGGGACCATGGCAAATACTCTCCAACCGATATGAGCATGGTAAAATCCTTAACAAAAATTATGACACATTTTCCGCTCGCTTTAGCCATTTAAAACCTGAGGATGGAGTAGAAAATGGAGACCAGACTTTTGGTTTAAGAGAACTAGAAGACTTGTGGAGAGAGTTTATTGGGAACGACAGAATGTTTTTCCATGACATTTTGGACATACGGAGTTTGGGACATTTATTTAAAATGATAGCTGATCCAGAAAAGGATGAATCAGACGAACCAGTACTCTGTGAAAATAAGGATTCTTCCCTAAGAAGGACTCTCCCAAAAGGTCTCATTGCAAAGCAACCAAATCTACTAATCTGCCCACATGACCAGGTTCTGACTTCAAGTATATGCTTGTACATGGACAGTGAATATGAACCTCTACCAAGTTATGACGAGGTTCTCTTGTGTACCCCATCAACATCCTACGAGCAAGTGGAGCTATTCCTGAGGCGATGTCTCACACCTGGGGATATTGGTCAGAAAGTTTACACAATGATTTGGGCAGATCAGCTTGCATATGATGTCAGCTGTGCGATGGAGAAATGTTTTCAGAGACTGAGCACAAAGTTTAAGCATGATTACAGGCTTGTGATCTATTGTAGCTCTGAGAGGGAACACACTTATGTTCCAACTGCATTTAGTCAGTTCAAAAGAGACTTTGTTCCTCAAGAGCCGTTGGGGAAAGTCCAGCAATATTTGTCCAGGCATTTTTCACCCTCCTCAGATCTGAAGGACGCTATGTTTAAAGGGGGCCATACTGTTGGCATTGTCTCATCACATCGTGCTGGAGTTGGTAAGTTTTACAAGTAAAATCATAATTGTGGATAAGATGATCTTTGTTCCCTGTTAATGTTGATGTCATAATTTTAGTCAGCCATATAATAAATAGTTTTTTTTCCCATTTTTTAGGGAAGTCTCTATATGTCCAAAGGCTGTATGAAAAACTGGAAAGATGTGTTGGAGAAGGTACTGCTTTTAAAAAGTGCATTCGCCTCACTGAATCTACCATTGATGACCACCAAGTTCTCCAGTCGTTGTACGACACTCCAACACAAAAGGATATTAAGGTTTTTCACCTTGATGTAACATCATCGGTAAGGAGCGCTATACATACGCGTACATCAGAAAAATTTTTAATATTTTTGAAAAATGGCACATTTTTTTGTTACTTATTTTAGAAAGTGAAACTCAGATTCATTATACTTATGGTGAAATCTCTGAATCCTATTTTCTTTTGAATTGATGTCTATGGCTTACTATCGATAGCTGGTGTGAAGTGCACAAAATTCAGAGACTGAGGTCCAGACAAAAGTCAGGGAGCAAAACAATCTTTAATACATCTGCAGACGGAGAGCAAAAAACACACTGTATTAGGCACAAATTAGATTCGCTCTGACCAACTCAGAGGTGCATAGTTACTTTATTCATCTCTCTCTACTACCGAGGCAGAGACTCAATCTTCTAAGACCAAACAACAGAAACAATGGAAAACATACGGAACCTTGTACGCTCATTCACTGTTATGTTTATGGAATGCGAAAACTAAAAACTCCACGGGAAAAACAGCTAGTTCCCAAAACAACTATCTGGGAAAGATAGTTTCCCAGATAGCAACCCTGGGAAACTTACCTCAGTAGACACATCTTGTCTCATTAGTTTGTACCCCTCTCCCAGCTGCACAGAAAACACCTTGACTGTGATACAAAAAACATTACATTTATATGACACATAAAGAACATCATTTAATATGAATAAAACTTCTTCACACTGGGTTTCCATTTCACTCTGCAATCTGGGTGAAATGCCTGCAAATCATCTGCATTAATTTGAAGGCACATGAGAGAACCTCAACATAACTTGGTAGAGGCTGGCAGATGTCAATGCAGATAATGTGAAGGCTGATGTCTCTTGGCTTCCCCTTAACTATAACTAATAGATTGTGTATGGAGTTTAGGCCAAGCCAGTTTGTTATCCAGTAAAGAACAGGAACATCATGGTTAGTGGACCAGCATTTGGCACCATTGGTAGAGTGAGCAGATGCCCAGTCCTACTGGGAAATTAAATCAGCATATCAACTAAGATGTCTGAAGAAAAAAAGTGCTTCAAAAATCTTGGTAGATGATTGCATTGACTATGGACTTAAGAAAATCTTTTGGACCAGAAACAGCTGATGACATGACACCCCAAACCGTCACTTAGTGTGGAAACGTCACACTGAACTTCAAGCAACATTGACTGTGTGCCTATCCAGTATTCCTAAACACTCTGGGACCTTGAATTATAAATTATGTGCAAACTTTACTTTTAAGGATTGTGGACTACTGAGCAATGGTCCAGACTTGAACAAAGTGACAATTATAGCCCATTTGTAGGATTTGTCTGTGCAGTAAGTGCATATTCGTGAAGTGTTCTTTATGAATATACTTGGATACAACACTCTGTGGACATATCAGCGATCGTCTTCTGGACATTTGCCAAAGCAACAGTCTTGAAATATTTATAATATATGCATTATATATAATGAATATATGAGTTTCACTTTCTGAAATAAATGACACAAATATTTAGTTTTTTCATGACATAAATTTTTTTTTTTTTTATCTGTACTCTATGATCAACATTAATCTGATTTCTTTTCATTTTGACTCTGTCTTTGACTCAAAAAGTGTTGCTTTTTTTACAAAATGTCAATCTCAGGTACAGAAAGGCCTGGATGAATTCCTTTTCAAGTTGTTTTTTTTACGATACTTGATGGATTCAGATGGGCAAATGTGGCGCTGTACTCATAAACACCTCTATATCATGGAGTTAACAGAAACCACAAATGATCAGGCCAGATGTGGCACAAGATTGGTAAGTTGTATAGTATGTTTTATAATAGTGATGATCCTAATGATCACTATGATCATTTTTTTCCTGTTGTGGGCAACGGGGCCCGACGAATACCTGTGTTTGAACGGAGTCCGGCAAAAACAGGTGCTTAAATTCCCTGACAAAAATTTTATTCTATGTTGCATGACTTTGTGTTTTGTGTTTATGATTTCAAAGTAAAGCACTTTGAAATGCCTTGTAGCTGAAATGTGCTATACAAATAAAATTTGATTGATTGATTATGATCATTAGGATCACAGTTATCCTGATGATCCTAATGATCATATAGGATCATTAGGATCCTATGATCCCAATGATCATAGGTTAATCACCTATGATCATAGGTTGGTTACTTTTCATGGTTATTTCTATTTTGTCCAGCACCCTTCCAATTATTTTGGCCACAGGAAAGAAAAATTAATACCTTTAAATCTGATATTTTTATTCACATTTTTCTGTTTAGGTCAGGTAGGATTTCTTAAGTATTGGATTATTACCAGAAAAACAACCAGATTAAAGTTTTTTTGGTGTACCTGTATGACTAGAATTATACATTTTGGGATCCTTTCTCAAGCTTCTTACAAAGGTTTACTGGAATTTTGGCCCAATTACATCTTAAGAACCGGTGTAATTGAGTAGGTTGTAGGCCACCTGGCATGCACATCTTTTTACCTCTGTTCACACACAGATTTTCTTCATTGTCTTTGTTGCTCTTAAAGGCTTTGACAGACTTCATCCAAAGTGCCATATTGACTCTCATTGCTGCAGATGTGCAACAAAGTTTGTTCTCAGAGAGCTATCCTCCTGCCGAACTCGACACCAGTCCCTAGTTGAACTATTTCAACATAGCTCTGTGTGAAGTGTTGTGTTGGATGTAATATGCTCAGACAGTAGTCCCTAGAAAAAATTTAAACCTGGGTCAAAATTTCACCAGCTAAATGCCTAAATAAATAAATAAACTTGGAGCCAGTTGTCGGACACAGCTTTTTTTCTTTCTTTTTTTTTTTTTAAGGTTTTGTTGGGTCTTTTGGCCTTTAATTGAAAGTAGTCCAACAGGAAAGAGGGTAATGAGAGAGGGGGAAGATAGGCCTGTCGCAATAAACGATAAGTCAATTAATCGAACGATAAATTGAAACTATCGACCTCATTGTAATTATCGACTATATCGTTTCTCCCTTCTTTTTTCTCTGACTGTTGATGACACTGAATGAAAAAAGGCTCAACTCCGGTGCTCTCCATTAACTCTCCCTTCCTTACTTCCTTAGTGTAATGCCCAGCGCGCGCTGCACGATCTTATGTCGCCGATTGTCGGCCCATTATCAAAACCTGAGAGACACATTAGCCGACAGAAATCCTCGGTATAACGGTTCGATCGAAATCGTGTTGTGTCCAACAATGAACACAAAATAATAAGTCCAGTTCACTAATTTTGAAACCAGGCATTAATCGATTCCTTACTGCAATCTACCTGCAATGCATGTGGCTATAGTGTCAGTCCTGACTGAATGAAAATCATTATAACTATTTATGTCACGTTAACGGAGAACAGCTGAAAAGTTACCGGGTTTTCTGGTAGAAATTTCGCTCCATCTCCTAGTTATTGATATTTTCTTTACACGAACTGTTGAATAAACATTCATGTTGTTTCTGATGTCCGCTGGACTTCGGGTTGCACCGTGTCAGCTGTTCGGGATTCCCTCCGTGTTTCCCCTCAGAAAGCACAGAGGAGAATCCGCGCTTTCTGATTGGCTACCGGTCACATGCAAAAGGCTGCATCACGCTCCCAGTCTGGGCAAATCCTTGATTTAGATCGTAGCGGCAACAACGATCTAGCGTAACACACGACACAAGTGACGATCTCAGAACGAAGAACGTTCTAAGATTGTCGTTCGGGGTAAAAAAAATCCTGCAGTTTGAACTATTGCATCAGGCAGTCGGATGTCTTCTCTATTTAAATCTAATGATTACTGAAGGGCAACATACTATACAGACTTCATAATCTGCACTCTTTTGGTTGAATGCAGTGTTTATTTCCACTTTGGTTTTATGCTGTTTAGTTTTTATTCAAGTACATTTATTGTTAATGGAAACTAAGAATCTATTTTATTTTTGGTTTTGGTTGTTTTATTTATTTTGTGTATCAGTTCCAGTGTTAAGTGTTCTTTTTAAAGTGCGATTTCTTTGGTAGGAAATCGCACGTATTATTACGTAATTTCCATTAAATCAATGTAAAAAGGTCTTCAAACAATATTATCGTTTATCGCAATAATTTTTTGAGACAATTTATCGCCCAGCAAAATCTGTTATCGTGACAGGCCTATGCGGCAGATGTCGCCAGGCCGGGAATCGAACTAATCGGGACTAAGGCCTTAATACATGTGTCGTGCTATGCTCCTGCACCACCACAACACCTCCGGACACAGCTTTTAAATAAATTCCTGTCTACTACACTTACTCAAAATAGAAAGTTTAATTTGTTTTCATGTCAAAAAGTAACGAAAAAAGTATATTTTTAAACAGTATATGAACATATTTGGTTTCAACTGTTTGTTGTACTAGTGCCATATTTGGAAGTGTTAGCTTTAAAGAGAATGAAGAATAGCTATTGTAACTTATCTAATTCTCTGAATTAAAGTATTTGAATTGATGTTTACTTAAATTGTTTTGTGTCTGTACCTTTAGGGACAAAAGGAAAACTTTGCAATCCCTGACGTTTTCCCAAAAGTGTTGTGTCGACCTCCTAAAGAAGTCATGGCATTGGAAAAGCAAAAAGAGGAAAATTTTTGCACTGACAATAATGACCCTCTTATGGATGAAGAGTGTTTTGGGAGTGAAGCTTTTCAGAGACCATACCAATATCTCACATGTTTTCACAATAGTGAGAATCTTGATAACTTTACTTACAAGGGAATTGAAGGATCTCATTCACATTGTCTTCAGATATTCTTGTTCTACTGTGGCGTCCTGGATCCTTCATGGGCAGAACTTTTTAACTTTGTGTCGTTTCTCAATCTTCAGTTGCAAGCTTGTGAAAATTCAGTCTTCTGCAATGTTGAGTTTGTTGGAGACACTCTTCACGGGTTCAAAAATTTTGTGGTTGAGTTTATGATCTTGATGTCCAAAGACTTTGCGACACCATCATTATGTATCACTGATGAGAGCCTTGGAAAAAAACAAACTGACCTGACTGGAGTAAATGAAAAAGATTTGGCCCCATTCCTCATTCGAAAAAGGTGGGAAACTGAACCTCATCCATACATATTTTTTAATGATGACCACACATCCATGACGTTCATTGGATTTCATCTGAGACTTAATGACCAGAGAGGAGTTGATGCTATAAATCCGTCAACAGGAAAAGTAATAAAGGAAAACATCATGACTCAAAAGCTGTACAGGGGGCTAATTCATCAAAGAGTCCCGTTCAATGTCGATTTTGATCAGCTGCCTAGAGCAGGCAAGATTGAGTATCTGTGTAGTGTACTTGGGATCAAATGGCCAACCGATCCTGATGAAACTTACGAATTGACCACAGACAATATCCTTAAAATGATGGCAATACACATGCGATTTAGGTGTGGCATCCCAGTTATAATCATGGGCGAGACAGGATGTGGTAAGACAAGACTCATAAAGTTCATGTGTGAACTGCGAAGATGTGGAGCAGCAGGAGAGAACATGAAACTGGTCAAGGTTCATGGAGGAACAACATCTAGAATAATTCATGACAAAGTGGTTGAAGCAGAAGCTCTTGCAAAGACAAACAAAGAAAATCATGAATTTGACTCGGTTCTTTTCTTTGATGAGGCAAACACCACAGAAGCCATAAGCAGCATCAAGGAAATCATTTGTGATCATTCAGTTCAGGGGAAAAGCCTTGGTACTCAGACAGGACTACAAATTATTGCTGCATGTAACCCATACAGAAAACATACACCTGAAATGATTGAGAGGCTTGAGGCATCAGGATTGGGCTACAGAGTCCATGCTCAAGAAACACAAGAAAAGTTGGGCTCTATTCCTCTTCGCCAGCTTGTGTATCGTGTCCATGTGTTACCACCTAGCTTGATGCCTCTTGTGTGGGATTTTGGGCAACTCAGTGATTCAGCAGAACAAATGTATATCAAACAAATGGTGCAAAGGCAGGTAAAGGCCAATGAGATTGAAGAACAGCACATTCCAATGATATGTAACGTGTTATCGTCATCTCAACAGTTCATGAGGGAGAAGAAGGATGAATGTAGTTTTGTCAGTCTGAGAGATGTTGAACGTTGCATGCAGGTATTTGTGTGGTTTTACAAGAATCACTTCATGTTTGCCCAAAATCTCAAAGATTCAATGCAGCAACAAACTAAAAGTATAGACATACCAAACTTTTCTTCTGCTAGTGACAAAGTGATCTGGTCACTCTTGATGGCAACTGGAGTTTGCTATCAGTCCTGCTTAGAGAGCAAAGACCAGTATCAGAAAACTATCAGTCGACTTCTTACACCTGAGTACAATCCACAGAGAATACAGCAGGAAATTCAACTCATGCAGGAGCTTCTACTGAGTGGTGTACCCTTGGGAAAGACAATAGCCAGAAATGAAGCTTTGAAGGAAAACTTCTTTATGATGGTCCTTTGTGTTGAGCTAAGAATCCCCTTATTTATTGTTGGGAAACCAGGAAGCTCCAAATCACTATCTAAAACCCTGGTTGCAGATGCTATGCAAGGCCCCACATCACACTCAGACTTGTTTAAAAGACTTAAGCAGATACATCTGGTGTCTTTCCAGTGCAGTCCTCATTCAACCCCTGAAGGAATCATCCACACGTTTAAACAATGTGCCCGATTTCAAGAGAGCAAAAATCTGGATGAATACATCTCTGTGGTCGTTCTTGATGAAATAGGGTTAGCTGAGGATTCCCCGAAAATGCCATTGAAAACACTACACCCATTACTGGAAGAAGGATGTGTTGATGAAAAGCCACAGCCTCATCAGAGGGTTGGTTTTATTGGGATTTCCAACTGGGCATTGGACCCTGCCAAAATGAATCGTGGGATTTTTGTGTCCCGTGGTGATTTAAGTGAGACAGAACTCATCAAAAGTGCTGAAGGAATTTGTGCATCTGAAAGAAACATCCTTGAGAAGATAAAGCATCTCTTTCAGCCCTTTGCAAAAGCATATATAACAGTATGCAAGGAGGGCAGGGGCTTTTTTGGTCTACGGGACTTTTATAGTCTTATAAAGATGATATTTTCCATCACAAAGACCTCAAATAAGTGCCCCACTGTCGATCAAATTGCTGGAGCAGTCCT
The DNA here is from genome assembly GCA_911649635.1 of Poeciliopsis gracilis. Classification (NCBI taxonomy): domain Eukaryota; kingdom Metazoa; phylum Chordata; class Actinopteri; order Cyprinodontiformes; family Poeciliidae; genus Poeciliopsis; species Poeciliopsis gracilis. The sequence goes on along the minus strand of CAJVRI010001524.1, from coordinate 108,762 downwards.
GAGAAACTTCAGTGGAAAAGATGATGTTAAGTTGATTGACATTTTCTTCAGAGAACTCCAGCCTGACTTTTCCAATACATGCACCAGTACCATTGACATGATCGAAGAAAGTATTTTTCCTGCTTCCCAAATGGAGGAAAATCGGTACCTTTTAATCCTTACTAAAAACTATGCAGCACTCCAGATACTTCAACAGATATTTTTGTCTCATCAAGTCCAGCCAGAGATCATCTTTGGGTCCAGTTTCCCAAAGGACCAGGAGTACATGCAGATTTGTAGAAACATCAATCGTGTCAAAGTTTGCATGGAGACCGGACAGACAGTTGTACTTCTGAACCTACAGAATCTGTATGAAAGTCTGTATGATGCACTCAACCAGTACTATGTGACTCTAGGGGGTCAGAAGTACGTTGATCTTGGATTAGGGACGCATCGTGTGAAATGCAGAGTTCATCCAAAGTTCAGGCTCATTGTCATTGAAGAAAAAGAAGTTGTTTATAAGCAGTTTCCAATCCCACTCATTAACCGGCTGGAGAAACACTGCCTGGACATCAACACTGTCCTCAAAATGGAACAGCGGGAGATTGCAGAACAAATACAGGCCTGGGTTAACAAATTTGTCTCAATAGAACTTGACTACTCCACAACCAAGACGTATATTCCAGGAGATGTTTTCATTGGCTATCACTCAGATACATGCTCCTCCGTTGTCCTTCAAGTCACCGAGAAGAAAGATGTTGAACCAGATGATCAAGTCACTTTGAATAAAGTGAAAACTGTTATGCTCAACTGTGCAACCCCCGACTCAGTTGTTCGTTTGGACAAATCTCAACTCCCTCATGACGAAAGAGACCATTGGATGAAGGAATATGTCAAAGAGGACAAGCACAGATCTCTGGGAGACTACATTGCATATCACATAAACCAGTCTGAACATTCACAAGTATCATTCACTGAGGTAATACTTTTTTTCAATTTTATAAAATTGAATTTGTGTTATGTTCATTTTAACTTTGAATCGAAATTGTATTTGCATTTCTTTGTGTATCTACATTATTCTCAACCTTACTTCAGCCTTTTGAGACTTTATGCGCTTTTTGCTATAAGGCTTTCAAGTGTAGATCCATCAATTTTTTACTGACTTTAGATCAGTGGTGTCCAAAGTTGGTCCTCGAGGGCCGGCATCTTGTGCGTTTTAGTTCTCTCCCTGGTTTAACGCACTTAGATCAAATGATGGCTCATTAGAAGACCTAAAAAGAACATTGACATTTGAAAAGGTTGTTACTACCATTAGGGAAAGAATTAAAGCATGAAAGATGCCGACCCTCGAGAACAGACTTTGGGCACCTCTGCATAAGATGGTTAATAAGACGTTAGAGGCACATCTAGCTTGTTGAATAGTGAAGAAGTTGTGTCATGCCTTATGTGCACCTGTAGTTTTGGTCAATTTGTTCAACTTGTTTATTTTTCAGATATTTACATATAGTAAATAATTGTATTCTCAATGATAAATTGTTTTATTGAGGGAAATCTGGGGTGCAGCAAAAATTTGAAATCTCCTCCCACAAAATGGTGCTAATATGAAGTTTTAATTCAGTGTCTATAATATTGTAACATTTGAAATTATTCTTTTTAAATTTCACATATTTTTTTAACAGCCAATAATGTTAATTACATAATTACTATTGCTTTTATTTTCTATTTATTTTAGGTGACAACATTTTCCAGGCTGCTAACTGCAGCTGATGCTGAACAACTGCAAAATGAGATAAAATGTGATGTTGTCAAGCTGCTATTTCTGCTGCAATTTGAAACAGAGTACTCTTTCCTCAAATCAGTCAGGTGTGTATATTTTAATCATCTTAGATGCTACATTTTATTAGATGGAACAAGTAAATCCATTGAAAAGAAAGTATAATAAGAATTAAAAAAGTTTTTTTTAAACTTATGTTTTTATGGAGAAATTGTCAAGTGATCTTTATTAGTTGTAGTGTAAGCTATAACGTCTATTATGAAAATATCTTGGTATTAGGGAATTTCTTGGCTCAGCACAAAAGAACAATGTGCTCATTGTCCAAACTGAGTTTGATGATGACTTTCAAAAAAGAAATATTCTCTCCTCAGCCAAGTAAGTGAAGACATCCCACAATCATGCTTTTGTATGAATTTATGTTAATTCATATTTTTTTTTGCTTTTTTTGTTACACTTGTAAATAATCTTTGCACTTCCCAGGTACTCCTGCATCAATGAAATAAAAAAGGGCCTCATGAGAGATGACACAAACACATTTGTGTACTTTGTCACAAAACTTCCTCGAATGGAAGGGGGAACCTCCTACATTGGATTTCAAGGCGGTTAGTCGCGATCTCATACACAATTATAAACTATTTTATGTCATCAACAATTTCATAAGCTGCCTCCCCCAATACACACTAAAACACTGTTACAAAATTTTTCAAAGCACATTTTGTACAATAAATTGGCATGTATTACTATTCAAAAAGAAATTAAAAAATTCTGTAAATATACTAATTGGAAGATGTTATTTTTAGGTCCTTGGAAGTCTGTTCACATTGATGACCTCAGAAGATCAAGGGAGTTTGTTTCTGATGTTCATTCCTTGAAAAATCTGCGCATTAGTGATCTCTTTGAAGACCCACCCAAGGGTGAGTTATATTACTAAAATGGTAAATGGACTGAACTTATATAGCGCTTTTCCAGTCATTTTAACCACTCAAAGGGCTTTACGCTAGAGCCACATTCACCCATTCCCACTCACAAACGCACACACATTCATACACCGATTCGCAGACCAGTAGGTAATTTGCATTTAAATGCCTTGCCCAGAGGCACATTGACATGTGGCAGGAGGAAGCTAGAATCGAACCTGCAACCTTCCGATTGCAAGACGACTACTCTACCAGACAGCCACAGTCGCCCAGTACTATTACTTAACTAAGTATTATACAGTTTATTTTAGACTAATAAATACACCCCTTATTTTCTTTCATTCAGCCATGGAGGCTGAAGATCAGTTTGGACAACCCCAAAATGACAACATTGCGGTAAGTGAAATTCTCCACTCTTGCACAAATTTGGAAGAATGGTCAAGATTAAAGTCAGTTTACATAGCAAATAAACACTATACTAATCTGAAAGAGGTTGAAGTTGTATTTCAATCTGGAGAGACTCAGACGGAGAAAGAAAGCGATTTGAAAAGTTTATTGACATTCATGAATTAAAGTCTTTGGCGCTCGGGCCCCGGCTGAGGACATCAAGCTATGATTTGCGATAAGCTCGGATGAGCGTTCCCAATCCTGATAGGAATGTCATCCCTTGGGACACGATACTGGTGGTGGAGGTCGGTGAACGAAGTGTGCCTGAAGAACCAGGAGAGTGGAGGTGGAGAAAGGGTGGAGGTGGGTAGCAGCAAAGCGGAAGACGCCATGGATGGACGACCTTATCAACTGGGGCGTGGTCAGTGATTGGCCGTCACATGGCTTGGTCCAGCGTTGATAGGTCGTCAGTGATGAGCGGGATGCGCCGATTGGATGATGCAGGTGGGGCTAAAGAGTCTTCCAGTTTGAATTTATGCATAGGCATCATAACAGGAGGATGAGACAAACAAAAAAAAACCAAAACAAATGGCAACTCACAAAGACTTCAATTATTTGAACTCTGAATGGTAAATTTAAGGTAAGTTATAAGTAAATAATTTAACCTGCCTGATATTTCTTCATTCACTTCATTCATACATTTATACTTCTACTTGTTATACTATTAGTACTGTAGCCCTTTGTAGCCTTTTGGGATCAGAATATGAAAAGAGCACTACAAATAAAATATTTTTATTCTCATTGTCACTTAATTCTGTAATTTTAGTATTCAAAAACTATGCAATAAAAATTGTTTACTTGTTTCAAACTTTTTTTGATCAGGCATTGGGAGATGTTTTTGATACAACGGATCTCGTGAAGACTTGTGTTCAGACTGCCGTGGGAAGGCTTCGAGATGCTGTTGACAGTGGGGAGCTGAGCACAAGGAGAATTGAGAACTTGCTAACACTTCTGAAGGAAAGTAAGAAACTCTTTTGGAAATAGTCAATCTTGTAATTGTTTTTACTTCTATCCACTATTAAAAATAATAAATTGTGACTTAAAGTAAGTAAAAATCTTTACTGATTTTGGTCAGTTACAAAATCTCCTTGTCCCAGGTATTTAAACCATATCAGTAGTTGTGGTATTGTCTTGCAATCAAAGAGTTGGGGGTCCCTGTCATTTGTCATTGCACCTGTGGACAAGGCACTTAACTGCAAGCTGTCTATTGAGCTGCGTTTTGTGTGTGTTTGTGAGTCTGATTGGGTGAATGTGGCTGTAGTGTAATTCACTTTGACAGTCAGTATGAAAAAAAAAGTGATACACAAATTCAGACCATTTACCATTTGTCTCTAAGTAGAAAGTCCGACTTTGATTTGATATTTGTTTTACAAGGGATATGTTCCAAATTAGCCAAGAATAATACTCTTACTGTATCAAGAGTTACAAAGTTGGCCTTCTATCACGTGAAGAACATTAGAGGACTAATGTCTCAGCAGGATCCAGAGAAACTCATTCATACGGTTATCTTTAGTTGCATTGATTACTGCAACACCGTCTTAACAGGTCTGCCCAAAAATTCAAACTTCCTTCCAGCTGCAACTGATCCAGGACGCTGCTGCTCATGTTCTCACTAAAACCAGGAAGTTAGAGCACATCAAACCAGTTTTAAAGTTCCTACACTGGCTCCCTTTAGCTCAAAGAATAGACTTTAAAATTTTGTTAGTTTATAAATTAGTCAATGGCTTAGCACCATAATATATTAAAGATCTGCTGCCGTTGTGGAAACCTAATCATGAAACATCAATCAATATTCTGATGTGCAAAATGTAACGTTCTTGACTGTGTTTTCTGTAACTGTGTATTTTTCTGATTTATTATGTAAAGCACTTTGAAATGCCTTGTCACTGAAAGGTGCTATACAAATAAAATTTTATTTAAGAAAATAAAATCAAATAAAATTGATTTTAAAACAGAAATTATATTGTCCTAAAAAGATGTGAGACAAATATTTTTGGTTTTTAGGTGTATTTGCAGATCTTGTGAGGAAGCATCTCTACTCCTTGTTGAAAGAGTATGAGGCTAACATCCTCCGTCAGCCAAAAGACTGGGTCCTGGATCAAGCTTGTAATGTCAGTGCCCTTCAAGAAGGAGGAACATTTGTGTAAGTCTCTCATTCATTCTATTGGTTTCTTATAATTACAATTATGGTGTCTTCTTTTAAAGGTGTCAATTGGCCACCAGTCAGTAATAGATTTAGTTTATAATGACATGTTACATTCTGGAGGTCAAGTGGGTTTCTGCTGACATAATTACTTCTTACAGACACACACTGTGGAGGAAAATACAAGCAGTCGTGACTCCACTTCTAGCCAACTTGGTTTCAGTCATTGACAAAGATTGCAATTTAGACCTGCTGGTGGATGAAGGGGAGGAGATGAGGAACCTATGGTTTCATATTTTTGGCAGCAAAGAAATGCTCAGTGTGCCTTATGTGAAAGAGACCAAGTAAGTAATTTTTATTTTGTTCAGATAATATTCTTACAACTCAGAGCTTGAGAAAAGATGCAGTGAATCTGTTCAGACTCATAATCACCTTCAATCTTTTTTTTGTTTTTACACAACCAGAATTGTCTTAGGCTTAGAAAAACAGCCTCAGAGGCTCAGAGGCTGTTTTTCTAAGTCTCTTCCACAAAATATTTCAATAACAAAATCACTAGAACTTGTTACATTTTGTGCTGTTTCTTTCATAAATCACAAGTGGGTACAGCAAAATTAACATTTAAGTTGTCAATTCAGGACAACAGGAGGTATTGTGCTGCATTTATCTCAGCAATACATGTCAAGCCTTTGTAGAAAGTCAACATTTTCCAGTCTTTTCAAAGCAAACTCAGTGTAGCAATTCTGTTTTTTGCTAAGCAAAACCTTAAATGCTTATTCTTCTCATTGAAAATGAGTGTTATTTGCATTTTTAAATCCCGTGGACTGCTTGTCGCACAAAACATATGCCATCACTACATTCAGTAGTGAGGCAGGCCGAGTTCGAGCCTGCCTCGAACTCAGCAGGCTCGCTTGCACTTATACAAAAGCTATTCAATGCAGATCTGTGACTATCTCATTCTGAGAGTGGGTTAATAGAGGCGGGCTGACTTCTACCCACAATCAGAGCATTGGTTCTTGCTGCTGGTCATTTTGCCAATTTCCCATTTCATACTGGTACTGTAAAAATAAATGTGCCTTGTCAAATAGTGCCATGTACCAACCTCACATAAATTAAAACCAACTTGTAGACTTTTCTTACTTGGACAACGAACAATTCAAAGGAATTTTTTATGTCTTGTTCATAGTTTACTGTAAAGAATGTTAACTGTAATGTAACTGCTTGGAGCTTAACTCCAAACAGTTAAGCTGAATGTGTATACTTTTATAATTAATTCAAAAGGTATTATGACCTTTAAATAAATAGAGTATGTAGTATCAATTGGATGATTTTTGTACCAGATATTCATTGTTTTGTTTCTCTGACTTTCAGCATGCTGGTTGTGCAAAGCCACAGCATAGGTGGGAACACCATGCGCTGCCGCATGCCCTTCAGCTGGTGTATCAAAGACTTCCTGGATGAGCTCATGATGCAATCATTTAGACATCAAAGTAAATAAACTTTATGAAAATGGTCTTGTTAAAAAATTTTTGTGCTTTTTATTGAACCACTAAAATCTTTCTTTTCAGACTAACCTTTAACAAATGAATATTTTTACATTTTTCTTTCAGGTAATTCATTTCAGTATTTCCATGAGTTGTTCTTGAATACATCATTTGGCAAGTACCTGACTGAAAATGTGAATGAGAAAAGACCTTTTTGAGAGGTACCTTCAGGACTTTGTTTCCATGACCATAAAAGTGGCATCAGATGATGAATTAGAGGTAAGGGTAAATAAAGGTCCAAACCTACTACATTCATATGTGGTTATATTTATGTTAATGGAAATTTCCGTCCAGTGCTCAGATCTTTCAGAAAAGTTAATGGGTAACAAACATCCTGTTGTCCTGATGAAGCTGCCTCCATGTTTAATGTTTAGAAAATTAAAATACCTTGTTAAATGTTATGTGAATGAGTGATTTCTTTAAAAGGTTAAAAGGTCTTTATTGGGTAATGACCTTTTAATGTTCATTAAAAGGTTGTTCATTAAATGCATCCATTTCATATTAAGATTTTTTTTTTAATCATTACAACATTGCCAGAAAATCATTCCAAATGTATTGATTTTTTCTTTTTTTTTTCTTTTTTTTTTATTTTTTTACTTTATTTACTTTACAGTTAAATAAAGCCATTATAAATTCACTTGTGCATTTTCTCCTCAGCTCTTGTTTCAAGCTCTGTCCAGTTGCATTGATGAAGTGCAGAGACTAAAACGAGATGTAGAAAAACCTACTCTTCTTCACATCCACTTTGCCTTCTATTCCTACCGAAAGCGCCTTCAGAACCTCTCACGGATTATTTCTCTTCAACCTGAAATTGTTTCACCTTTACGAAGAAACCAACATGGAAGAAAGTGTCCTGAAATGGTAACAGTATTTTAATTTATGAGCTCAGAAGGACCCCCCATCCTGTTAATGCAAGATAAAGGAGATATTGTGTACAAAAAAACCTAAGGCTATTTTATTTTCTCTGCTTTGGGATTTTTTACACACATGGTGGCTTAGTGAGTTAAATGAATGAATTCAAAATACACAAAGAATGTAATAAAACAAAGTACTGGGTGACTTCATCATTTTTTATGTTTTTGTTTTAGGTTTTAGATGTTTTGGCAGCAAAGGCTTGTGTGGAGAAGCTGGAACCCCAAAATTTAGACTCTGATGCTCTCTGCCGACAATGGATGAGGCAGGTGAAGAGGCTTCAGGTGTCTATGGAGCTGATTTTCTCTCAACATAGTCTCCGTCAGTATGGAAATCGATGCAAAGGAGAACTCCATCCTATCAGGTATGAATCTTTTCCACGGGACTGGTAATAAAAGTTTAATTAGCCGTAAGTTAAGAAACAAAAGAAAAGGAATTTCAAAGAGCAGCAAAGACTGTAGATCAGGAGTATCATCATCCTGTCCTCTAAAAGTTCTGCAACTTTTAGATGTGCCTCTGCTGCACCACACCTGAATAGAATAATAGGTCATTAGCAGGGCTCTGGAGAACTGATCTACACAAGGAGGAGGTAATTAAGCCATTTCATTCCTGTGTTTTGTACCTGTGGCACATCGAAAAACTGCAGGACAGTGGGCCTTGAGGACTGGAGTTTGACAGCCCTGCTGTAGATTATGCAGTTTTTCAGTCTGCACAGTAAGAGAACAAGCAAGTTAGGGAAACACTTCACAGTATTCCCATCCAAGTGGACCAAATTACCTAAATTAAGTTCAGCTACACTAGATTAGAATAGTAAAATCTTGTCTAAAAAGACTAGTAAAATGGTCACTATTATACAATCTAAAAAATCTAAGTTAGTTTGAAGTGAATTCTGTGTCAGAAAGTGCAGGTGTAGTGCTGAGGCAAACGCTGTAGACCCAGGATGAAGTGAAATGATGAATGTTTAATGATGAAAATAATCCAAAATAAGTCCAACAACCAGGCAGCATGGCTGAGCAGAAAGCCAGGGCTCAAAGCCAGTAGCAACTGGAGGAAACAAATGGACAATGGCACAGAATAGACACATACAACTAGGACCCGACAGAGACGCAGACAAAAATACAGAACATGACAGAGTAGTAAGCTGACAACACAACTGCTCTGACATAGATAATAATCGAGGCCATTTTATATATTATTGCATCAAAGTTAATCAGTTTAAAACACCCATCCATATGCTTGTATATTCTTATCACAATGTTGCTAATTTTCATGGTTTTAGGGGCCATTGGCCATTTATGAACAATTGTGTCCTGGAATATGCACAAATCAGTTGATATAAAGTATTATTCTTCAATAGGAATTTATGTGAACCGCACAAAAAAATTTACCTGTTTTTGTGCTATACCAAATATTTTCTGTTTTTTAGCAACGGCTGGAAACGTATTCACATCCTGGCGCTCTTTGTGGAACATCTGCTGCTGGGTTTTAAAAGTGAAGACCTTCAGCTCAAGGAACTGGTCCTACAGCACATGAATACCTTGAGCAAGGTGAGTAGATGCTTGGTGACTTTCAAAGTAAATTATCATCATGACATTTACTGTATTCATTCTTTTTCTATTCATCTATAGTTGGAATCATTTGTTTCTTAATATAAATATTTCTGGTAAATTACCTGAGCAATTATTGTTTTTTTCTACATAGGAAAAAACAAGTCAAAACTCCTGTTATTGCATATATTATTTTTGTAATGATTTTTTTTTTTTAAATCATTAAAGGTCCTTGAGAGAAACTCGGATGTAAAAGTCACCAAGCCTTTCGAAGCTGTGATTGAAAACCTGAAGTCCTGTAAACAAGCAGCACTTAAGCGGCTATTTAAGTAATAACTTCTTTTATATTCTTTTCAAATATGTTGTGGGGAAATGGGACAAATATTCTCCACAATAATTACATACAATTTTATTTAGCTGACTTTAACCTAACTTCCTTAAGGTTTGGAGTTCACTGTGCGGTATGCATGGCAGAGCCTGAGGAGCCTGTGGATTTGCCATGTCATCACATGATTTGCTTGTCATGCATAAAAAAAAGTCTGTTGTCTGGGAACTCATCCTGTCCCACCTGCAGGGAAGATTTACCAGACGACTTTCTTCTCTGTGTCTCTGAGGAAATACAGTAAGCACTGAACCCTTGAATATTGTCAAGTTTGTCAATTAAATTTCTTGTCTTTGGTTGTTTTTCACTTCTCTGATATGAGAAATAATAATTCTTGTCATGTAATAACAATACAGTTACTACCTGACAGTTACATAATTGTATCTTCAATGTGGGAAATCTCAATAAAAATATTTTGGTAAAAAAGTTTATTGTTTCTTTAAATATAGTTTCTTGATAAAATGATCTTGAATATTGAACTTATGTTATTTCATCAGTACAATTAAAATAATGTGCTTAATTATGTGATTCACTTGCTGAAGTTCCATTATATTAATAAGAAATAGAGATAAAGTAGTGTAGAGTTTAGATTGGGCATAAAAAAGGTTTGAGCAAAATTTTCTACATTTTATCTAAGTAGTAAAACCTGGTTAGCTGAAGTGAGGCTAGAAACAGTCTTTAGATTATACTTGATTATTATGTTTTTGCAGGGGTTCCCTGAAGAAAAATGCAGACTTCAGACGGCGCTGCAATGGTTTCTTCATTGATCTGCTTTCTGCTGTGTGCTTCAAAGACAACAAGCCGCCAACCAAAGAAGTAATAACACACCTGTTGTCTTACCTGAGAATCGAGACAGGTACCATTTCTGAAACTTCTCCACAAGAAATAATTAAAAAAATTGTTGCATTTTTCAAATTTTTTAATCACCTACATTTGTCACATTGCAAAATGGTTGTAAATCTACATGCAACAAACCTGAGCTGCTGTCGTCCTGTTGACTATATATCTCCTCTTTTAAGCTATAAATCAATATATAATTGTTTAATGAAGATGTCATGTCACCTACTGGGTTTATGTTTTTTCTTTTTGAAACAGAACATGAACATGTCCAGACCAAAGACTTGTCACCTTTTGACGAGTCGCCTGATAAAAACCCTGTTGTGCGATCTGTAATCCTCAAACTCCTGCTGAAGTTCAGGTAAATTAACTAAATGTTGTTTCACTGCAACAACATTATTTAGATTAATATGGTAATAGAGTATTTATGTTTAGGAGATTACAGCTGTTAGAGTGCACAAATATAAGTTTAAACATTGTTGCTTTATTTTCAGCAAGCTTTTTGATTGTTTATACAAACTGTAGCTTCCAATTGCCACTAACAACTATTTCTATGAACTGCATTCAGGTATTGATTTACATATTTGTTTCAGCTTTGATGAAGTCCAGGAATATTTGCAGAAGCATTTGTCAACAGTGGAAGACAGCAAATTTGTGGATGAAGAGGACAAATCAGAACTTTATGCCTTATACATCAACTGTTTAGAGGTAAAAAAAAAATAAATAAAAAATAGACAAATGTATTTAGATTAATGTTGTCTTACTGATTATCTTTCAGTAAGATAATCAGTAAGTGGTGTGCTGACGTATTTGCCTTCTGTCAATTGCATCCTCTCTCTCCTATCAGTTTGTCTAAAAATGTATCATCAATACCAAGAGTTTTGTTTCATTAGGGACCTTGCAAAATTTGTGCAAACTGAGATAAAACTTCAGTAGATTGAGACTTTCCACCAAATGTTTTTAGTCATGACAATATGTTACATTGTGTAAGGCGTAGTCTGAGATGTACCCTGAGGTCACAGTAGAGAAATGCATACCCTGTTGTTTATATGTTTACAAAAAGTCTGATGTCTGAGGTCAGTTCCTGGAACATTATCAGTTGCAACACTTGTAAACAAATTAATATAACTTAGCTTAAGTTATATTAATATAACTTGCATTAATTTGTAAGTTAATATGTTAAAAAATTTACAACTTCAGTTTTTTCTATAAGAAATTAAATAATAAACTAGTGTGATCTGATTATTTAATGTTGTTTTCTGGAATATTTAATGTTCTTGAGGGGAGGGCTTTCTAGTGGACTTTGAATAACCAGCCTGTTTTTGTCACCAAAAATGTCTAGCAGTTAATTATAAATGAGGTTGAAATTACAGTAAAATTCCTGTGAAATTGTTTTGCAGGACGCCATGTGGGAGAAAATGTCTCTGGGAAGCAACAACACTGAAGAGTTACAATCTTACAAAAAAGAAACAGAGTTTCTTGGCTTCTGTTTGAGGGAAGCAGCTTCCATTTCAGAGACGGTGTCTATTCAACACCTGCAGCACATCGCCGAGTTGCGGATGATACTCACGATGGCTGCCCAGCTAATCAGTGACAAACTTTCTGGTGAGAAAGAATAACTTAAAATAACTTATAATTCCAACAGATTATCGAGTTTATTTGCAGCAATAAAGAAATATTTATTAATTCACACTATTGTTTCAGCCAAAATTGGTCCAGATGAAGAACATGGTGATTTTCAGAACATGGTGACAAGGCTCTGTGAGGACAGTGGCAACGATTGGTATCGTGTTTACCTGATACGCAAGATCAGTGAATTACAGGGTGTGGAGCAAGTCCAATCTTTGGCTAAAGAAACAGAGTTCAGTTGGCTTTTTCCAGAAGAGATCAAAAAACAGGTATGGATTTTTCTACCAACTTAAAAACATTGATATAAAACCGTATGCCATATAATGACTGAACATAACTCCAGTTTTATAGGGCGCAACCAGGTATTTGTTGAAAAGTATTAGTGTGAACTATTTGTTTATTTTTATCTACGGTAATGTGAAAATAATGATTGTGTAATTTCAAAATATGTCAAAATGACAGTATGCATTTTGAACTCTGTTCATTGTGTAAGCAGAATGAAGATGGAGGCCTGATGGACCAGTTTCTGATGTACGGTGACGAGTACAAAACCGTTAGAGATGCAGTTGCTAAGGCGCTAATTGATGGTGACGTCGATCAGATAGAAGAAGTATTGGAGGTATGTTTTTATTTTCTAAATGTTCAGTCATCCCCCTTCAAATGTTTGTTTAGACTTTCTTAACCCATGTTATGGATCAGATATTTAAATAATCAACTGACATTATTTGATGTAGTTTCTTTTCTTTCCTCATTTAGCAATGCACAGCAACATCAAGAAATAGAACGGTGTTTGTCCTTCTGGCTCTCTTCCGAGAGGTCACCACTCTTTACAGATCTCCAAATACAAGTCTCCATCCTACAGCTGAGGTATAAATAGTCCTCAGATATCCAATATGCATTTTTTCATCTTACAAAAACTAACTGTGTTAGGCCTGGGCAACATATCCAAACACCTATGTGTAAAATTCAATGTAAATCTTCCAAGTGTATTAATAATTTGGTATTAATATTATCTTGTTTGTCATTGAAAAAATTTAACCTCATGATTTTATATCTGGCATTCAGAGCATTTTTATTTATGTGTTGAACTGATGCTAAAAAATTGTTTTTGTTTCTGGTAGACATGCAAAGCATTTGATGAGTTTATCGAAGGCTCAGATTATTTGTGTGATAAAGAAATGAGGGACTTTGCATCCACCTTGATCAACAACAAATTGGGAGGACTCTCCATTAAGTCAGACCACATTCCTGCAGGCAACATTGCCATTGAGCTGGCTGTTCATCTGGCTGTCATCCTGCTCACCACAAACAATGATTTGCTATTGCCACTCAAGCAACTTGGTTTGTTTCCTGATAACATGCAGGTATTTCACTTTTTTTGTTGTCTTCTGTCCTGAATTTCTTATTCTCAGAGTGCCTGCTGCTGCTTTTTGGATGGTCTCACAAATATGATCTTTATATGGATTTTAAAATTTTATTTAGAACCATTTTCAAAAGCTGAATAAATGCTAAAGTCAAGTAACTTTTGTCAGTGGTCAGAAATTTAGGACAATTGTGACTATAATTACAACTGATTTTTAATTGCTCTTCTTCTTATAGGGAGCTTTTATACCCACAATGCCTGATGATATGGTAGCTGTTGCTCAAGCCGCAATCCAACAAGATTGTGGTAAGCCCACCTGGTATGGTAAGTATCCATCTTTTATTGTACTTTTTGTTGAATATTAATAGAACTTTTTGAGTAAGTTACATTTTTCTTGTGAGTTGGCATCAGTTAAAACTAGATTGAAATAAACTATACTTTTTCTAACCCCTTTGTAAATTATTTTGTTGGGGTATATATGTATTTTTTTAATGTAAAATCAATTTACAAAAGTCTCACTTAGATTAAAATAAATAAAACCAAAATCAAACTGGGAAGCATAGCTCATCGTTTAATAATATTGCTGTGGACAGGAATTTATTCTTTTGTTGATTTTTACAGCAGTTCTTTGTTATTTTATTTTGTTTTCCACAGTGTGTCGTAACAATCATCCATGCTTCGTTGATGCGGTAAGTCATATAATGCTGTTTTTTTACAATTATGTGGTATTTATCTGCCCTTTCTGTACAGTATTTTTATTCTTTTATCTGGTTTTCCTAGTGTTGATAAGTGTGATGGACCAAGTTAAAAAACAGGAGGATTCACAGGATATATTTAGAAAAAGTAGGGTTTTTATTTTAACTCAAAAATCATAAATGACAAAAGATAAACTGAGCTCATAAAAAGAGGTCAAAGAAACAAAACTGAACTCAGGCAAAAGTGTAAGCAAACTAGCTGCACAAACAAACATAACTGACCTAACAAAGAAATGTCACACAGGGGTTTATATACTGGCTGATCAGACCAAGACACAATAGAGGTAACTAAAGAATACAAATAAAACAAAAACAAATAGTACAGCTAAGTTTGGCTAAACTAAAGACCCAAAAATGAAAATCAAAAATAAACTTTAAATACTAATGTTTACTTAAATACAAAACTTATCTAAACAAAACTACCATATCCCCCTGCCAGCAGGAACTAGTGGTGTAATCCAATCAGCACTTAAGCTTACTGAGTTCTGGCCCTCATCCTTTTTTTGACATCAGGGTGTGGCCATAGATTTGGCCATCACAATAAGCAATAAATGGCTGAAAGTATTTGTTTCTGTCTTTTTACTATTTGCTACAGTGTGGCCTCCCTATGGAGAGAGGGAAATGTTTGGAGTGTGGCGAGGAGGTTGGAGGAGAAGAACATAAAGCCTTGCAAGGATTCACACCAGTTCCAGTACAGCAGTAAGTGCGATTAGTTTCCACTCTATCTGTTTTTGTTACATGATGATGTAAAAAAATTCTGAAGTCCTCAAACTATTTACACCAGTTAATCTACTGGCCTAAAAGATGTTTGGAAATATTAATAGTCATTTGGGAAAGTCATTATTTATTTAGATAAGTAAAAATAAGCTGTAGGTCTAAACATTAATCTGTACTGTTCTACTGAGGTAGAGACAGGAATTAAAAGGCACTTCAGCCAAACCTTTCAATGCACTTTAGAATCAGTCGCACCATCCTGTCCATAACTCTTCATTTAGTTCAGTGACCATGTCAGAGAGGATTTTTATGGATTGATTTAGTTGCCTCTGCATAACGGTGAAAATGTTTTCTGCACATCTACACCAAGTAGTCAGGGGTCTAAATTCTAAGCCATCAAAATGACAGACAACCATCAGATTTTAAAAACAAAAACAGTCGAATATGAAAAAGTATCCCATTCATATCTATATCTATATCTATATATATTTAAATTTCAGTTGATAATGCTTATTTTTTTAGGGATCAGACAAAATGTGGTCATATCCTTGGAGACCCTGAGAGAAGAAACAACCTAGATGCTCTGGACACCAAAAACATGTCTCTGACTCCGTTCACGCTGGTCAGGCTGGTTACACATTTGGCCATGTTGCTCGGCACTTCGAAGAACTGTAAGGTAAGACAGAGAAGAAGAGTAGAATGATCACTGAAAATATGTTTTTCCTTTATGAAAGCTTAAAGTATTATGCATTGTTTTTATAGCAGCTCATGAAATTATTGCTTTTGCTCTAAACTATTGCAGTTATGTTCTATGATGGAAGAAGTACTGTGTGTGTGTGTGTATATATATATATATATATATATATATATATATATATATATATATATATATATATATATATGAGCTGACTGGATAGCTCAATTGATAAGGCGTCAGTATATCACCCGAGAGTCCTTAGGCAAGACCCTTCAAGCTACTGCCTACCTCATACCATGAGAGATACTAAGTTGCGTAACATGCCGGCTCAGACGTCGCCCGGCCAAACAAGGTCTGCGTCAGGTGTTGGGGAACCAGAGCACCTTGATGACAAATGGGCTACTGGAACAAGACGGAAATGGGCGAGAGATGAAAATGTGGATCTGTTGGAATGCTACTTCTCAAGTAACCCTAGTCAGAGAGGTTACATGCAAAGACTGGGGAAGGAATGGTTACTTCGACATCCCCAGTCAACACTAAGCGCCAAACAACTAGTAGCTCAGTGTTCCAACATCCGCAAACGGCAACTGCTATCACAACTTGAGATTGACGAGATACAACACAAATGCTACGGCAAATGGGAGGAACCCGGATGTCAGAACTGTGGGGACTTAACTACAAGTCCCCACCCAGTGAGGGGATACACGGCCCCAGTGAGCGAATCAGACCTGAACGAGACAGCTGCTGACCTGAGAGAGAGAATCATGACCCGAATGACAACCAGGCCTCCCAGGCGCCAATTACAACGGCTGAGTGAAGTACCATCAGAAAGTCTCATTGAGAATGTGAATGCAGCATTGAGAACGATCCCTACCAATACCATAACAGAAACCAAAACCGGAAACCAATGGGTCTACATGAGACCCAATACCCACCATGGAAAAAGACGGTTAGAGGCTAAAATCAAGGTAACAAGGAGGGAAGTGAGCCAACTGTCAGAGCTCCACAAGGGTACAATGAAAAGACCAGTACCCAGAAAGTACAGACAGATGCCCATACCTGAAGCACTCGAAACTGCCAAACAGAGGCTCCAAGCCTTGGCCAGCCGCCTAAAGAGATACACAAGGGAGAATGAATCCAGAAGGATTAATCGGCTCTTCTCCACTCAACCAGCTAAGGTGTACTCTCAATGGCAGGGTAATAATAACAGAGCAGACCCACCAAGGCTGGAGACGGAACAATACTGGAAAGGCATATGGGAAAGGGAGGCGTCCCACAACAGCAATGCACAGTGGTTGATCTCTCACGAGAGGACCATAGCAACCTCCCTGAGCAAGCCCCGGTAACCATCACTGTGACAGATGTCCAAGAAAGAGTCTCAGGTATGAAAAACTGGACAGCACCAGGGCCTGACATGATCCATGCCTACTGGCTAAAGAAACTCACTGCCCTCCATGAGCGACTGGCAGGCCAAATGAACCAGCTGCTACAAAGTGGGACTCACCCTGAATGGTTAACTGAAGGGGCGGACAATCCTAATCCAGAAGGATCCATCAAAGGGTCCAGACCCACCCAACTACCGACCAATAACCTGCCTCTCCACAACCTGGAAGCTCATGTCAGGCATCATAGCGGCCAAGATAAGCAAACACATGGATAAACACATGAGCATGGCACAGAAAGGTATCGGTGTAAATAGCAGAGGAGCCAAACACCAACTCCTCATAGACCGCACAGTTGCCCGAGACTGCAAAACCCGACACACCAACCTGTGCATGGCTTGGATTGATTACAAGAAAGCCTATGACTCAATGCTGCATACTTGGATCATTGAATGCTTAGAGATGTATAACATCAACAGGACTCTGAGAGCCTTCATTGCAAATTCGATGAGGCTATGGAAAACCACCCTTGAAGCCAACTGCAAACCACTTGCACAAGTGTCCATCAAATGTGGCATATACCAAGGAGATGCTCTGTCCCCGCTACTGTTCTGCATAGGCCTGAAC
Organism: Poeciliopsis gracilis; assembly: GCA_911649635.1. Lineage (NCBI taxonomy): Eukaryota > Metazoa > Chordata > Actinopteri > Cyprinodontiformes > Poeciliidae > Poeciliopsis > Poeciliopsis gracilis. The sequence continues at coordinate 91,116 of CAJVRI010001524.1, read as the reverse complement.
CCCCCTCAGCCAAATTATCAACAAGACTGGCTACGGATACCGACTCAAAAAATGGGGCCAACATCAGTCACCTTCTCTACATGGATGACATCAAGCTGTACGCCAAGAGTGAGCGAGACATCGACTCACTGATCCATACCACCAGGATCTACAGCACGGACATTGGGATGTCATTCGGACTAGAGAAGTGTGGTCGGCTGATAACAAAGAGGGGAAGGTGATCCGCACAGAAGGGGTCTCACTCCCAGAAGGAACAATAGCAGACATAGAGGACAGTTACAAGTACCTAGGTATACCACAAGCAAATGGCAACTTCGATGAGGTCACAAGGAAAGGAGCCACAGCTAAATACCTCCAGCGAATAAGGCAAGTCCTGAGAAGCCAGCTAAATGGCAAGAACAAAATCCGTGCGATAAACAGCTACGCCCTGCCAGTAATCAGATACCCTGCTGGAATAATTAGCTGGCCAAAGGAGGAGATAAAAGCCACAGATATTAAGACTAGAAAGCTACTAACAATGCATGGAGGGTTCCATCCCAAATCCAGCACCCTGAGACTGTACACGAGCCGCAAGGAAGGAGGCAGAGGACTAGTGAGTGTGAGCACCACTGTCCAGGACGAAACAACTAAGATCCATAAATACATCAGGGACAAAGCCTCAACAGACAATGTGCTCAGTGAATGTCTCAGACAACAGGGAACGGAGATTGAGGTGCCAGAGATACCATCATGGGAGGACAAGCCCCTACATGGGATGTACCACCAGCAAATGACTGAAGTGGCTGATATCAGTAAATCCTACCAATGGCTGGAAAAAGCTGGACTCAAGGACAGCACAGAGGCCCTCATCCTGGCCGCCCAGGAACAGGCCCTAAACACCAGAGCAATAGAGGCCCAGATCTACCACACCAGACAAGACCCAAGGTGTAGGTTGTGCAAGGAGGCCCCTGAGACAGTCCAGCACATAACAGCAGGGTGCAAGATACTGGCAGGAAAAGCGTACATGGAACGACATAACCAAGTGGCAGGCATAGTGTACAGAAACATCTGTGCAGAATATGGACTGGAAACCCCGAGATCAAAGTGGGAAACACCCCCAAAGGTGGTGGAGAATGCCAGAGCTAAGATCCTGTGGGACTTCCAGATCCAGACAGACAGAATGGTAATGGCGAACCAACCAGACATTGTCGTAGTGGATAAACAACAGAGGAAAGCCGTTGTGGTAGATGTAGCAATACCAAGTGATTGCAACATCAGGAAAAAGGAGCACGAGAAACTGGAGAAATACCAGACCAAATCCTTAGGGAGGAACTGGAGAGGGCCTGGAAGGTGAAGACCACAGTGGTGCCTGTGGTCATCGGGGCCCTCGGGGCAGTCACCCCCAAACTGGAGCAGTGGCTACAACAGATCCCAGGAACAACATCAGACATCTCAGTCCAGAAATGTGCAGTCCTTGGCACAGCCAAGATACTGCGCAGGACCTCAAGCTCCCAGGCCTCAAGGTAGAGGACCCGAGCTCAGAGGATAAGAACCACCCACGGTGGGTGAGAAGGGAATTTTATTTATATATATATATTATTATTGAAGTCATTTAGTTTTGTTTAGTTTAGCTAAAATGTCCAGCAAAACAGCAAAAAATATTTTACAGTTTTTTGTTTTTCTTTCTAATTTCTTTTTCTAGTCCATCCAGCAGATCATCCATCCACCTGTGGAAGATGTTGATCTTTTTCTCAGTCAGCACATAATGAAGGATCTGGAGCAGCTGTCCCAGGCATTGGCAAAAGGAGCGGATGATGCTGTTACCACTGCCCACTTGATTCTCAAATCCCTTCAAGAACCAGTGCAGACCAATGACCGTAAGTAGTACACCACACAGTCATTATATAACTGTTTAACACATTATATTGTTGTTATAAATCTCAAATACATGAGCGCCTCCTGTAGCACTGTGAAACGATGTGCACAATTTTCTTTTGTCTTTGTTCTCTTGGGTTTTTATTGTTGAATCGTTCCATGATTCAACACTAAAAAAAAAATTCTGTTTTAAAGTTTTACTAATATGATCTGTTTTACTTCCCTCAGAAAACATTGATGCTCAACTTTCTACAAAAGCATCTAGAAACACCTGGGAGACATCAGTGGCTACTGACATCATGACCCCTAAACTGAGGGTAATGTCTCCTCTTTTACTCACTTTTTCTATTAAAGTCTGAATCAAATATCAGCTAATTGACTTTGATGTCAGGAGACCAATCAGAGTTATCGGCTGTGAAAAATAAATTTGTTCCATTAATTTAATATACACAACTAATTGCATCTTTCCATTGAAGGAGTCATCATGAAGGAGGAAAAAATTATTTTAGAATAATATTTATTGAAACAATCCACATGGAAAAGTTAACATTTTATTAAAATTGTAAAGAAAAAGTCATCCTGTCATAACAATTTGAAGACAAAGAAATAAATCAATTTGGGGCAAATGTTTATTACCTTCAGAAAAACGTAACTTTTGAACTAAATCACAAAATCCAGATGGCCTGCTAAAGTTGAGATGAAAATCCAAACTTCAAAGGTTCATGCTATAACAAGAATCTTAAAAATGTTATGATCTACGGAGAGACTTTTGTCCACATATTTTGAATAACTAAAATCACAGGAATCCAATTGGTGGGATTTTAAATATCAATCAGTCATTGCTTCTTTTTGAGAGACTGACATTTTCCGTTGTTAGTATTTTTAACATTTGTTGACATTTCTAGCAGATTTATGTTCAACCAGAATAATATATTTCATTGTTGTGACAAACTTAACCATCAATAATCTTTTTGTCTAGATTCTTGATCAACTCCTGCAGGAAGCTAAAGGCCACATTACAAACGATTCCCGTGTTTCTTCAAACTTCATTCTGAGAATCACTTTTGGCGACGACTGTAAATTCCTCCCATCGCTGCAGCAAACATCTGAGGTTCACAGTTCAGCAGTGTGGAGCTGCAGGCAGAGGCTGTCATTGCTCAGCCTCACACACAGCATAGAGTACAAGAATCTCAAAGAGGAGCTGCCGCTGCTCTGGAAGTTTCTGCAAAAAGTGAGTTTATACCAGAAACGAATATTTAATCTGTCAGCTACACCACAAAAACACAAAATCTTACGAAATATTTTTGGTCTAGATTCTTGTGTATTTTAGTCCACAAACTTACATTAACTTACAAGTACTTTTTGAGCAAGATGTAGGAGCTCATTTCAAGTCAATAATTCCTTAATATTAATCACTAATTACACTAGCAGATTACTTCAGTCATGGGAAAATTTCTTGTTTTAAGTTAAATAATCTGTCAATAATCTGCCATTGGAACCAGTTCTTTTCAGTTAATAATAATGATTTATTGACGTAAAATAAGCTTCCATATCTTGCTGAAAAGTTACTTGTAAGTTATTTTTGTCTTATATCAAATTCTGAAATTACAGTTTAGGGATTTTGGCAATCCACAATAATTTTAAAGTAGTTTCAATTGTGACTTTAGTGTTTCCTTTTTTAAGTTAATTATTAGACGTGCAACACAGTCCAATATTTAATTAGAAAAAAACGTCTTCTGATGAAAATAGTCATTTTAACAGCACGTTTTAAGGTAAAATTAAGAAATGACCAAGGATGTAGAATAAAAGTATAACTAGAAACACTTTTTGTTCTTTCAGGAGAAAGAATATCGACAGATTAAGTTTCTGCCAGATATTGTGACGTTGCAGAACTGTTTGGTGAGAAAGTACCAGAATGCCTCTGAACAGATTGTTGGTTCCATTTCTGATTTCTTAGAAAATCAAAAAGGTAATTTGAAATTTTATAGAGCAAATCTTTTTATAATACCCAGCTTTAGAGTAATTTATTGGCCTGGTATCTTTAAATTGTAGTGAATGACTTTCATTCTTTCTAATCGTTCAGGCTCACAGACGAGGCCATGGTATGAAAAACAAATCCAAATATTTTTGCAGACGTGGAACCTGCTAAGAACACATGTAGCAACCAGTAAGTACAACATTACCTACTGTATTCTGGTTTATTTTTGGGAGGTAGATTGAAAATAATTTGCATTGTTTTTGTATTTTTATTGATGTCTCCTGTCCTCACAAAATAAACTTACGCTTAAGAAAACTTAAACAAAAGGCAAACTTTATTTCAAACTGTTTACTGCCGTGCAATTCTGGATTGGAGTTCCATAAAATTGTTGAAAATTCTATCAGACATATTATCTATTGATATTGATCGCGTGTCTATCACAGTATAAATTATTTCCTGTGATTGGACTGGTGATCTGTGAGGATGTACCACACCTCTTTCCCAATGCCTGCGGGTGAAAGACTCCGGCTTAAAATGTTGCAATGCAAACAAAGATTTAAATAGATTTAAACTAATTTTCACTTTAAAAGAATATCTGCTTGTTGTTGAATCAGCAATATGAATATACCTGTCCTCTCTTCCTAAAAAAAACAGATGAGCTAAAAATCCCAGAGGAATTTTGCAGTACCGATCTGGACATGAGCAGCCCCCTGCAGTACCTCTTTCCCCGGCGTCAGGGTCCAGGACTGTGTGCCACTGGCCTGGTCAGTTACCTGGTGACCCTGCAGAATGAGCTGGTGAACGCTGTTCACCGCCACTCTGGAGAAGAACCCAGGTACAAAACATATTTAATACCATACTTCAGAGCTACACTGAAAACAAAGTTTCTGTTTTACACCATCACAAAACAGAAGAACTCTAAAGATTTATTAATAAAGAACAAGTTTTATCTGTTTTCTATTGCTTTATTCGTCTTTTGGACAAAGAACATAAAGCAGAAGATTTTAATTTACGTTTTATTTATGAAACACAGCTACCAGGTTGCTATTGCAGACCTGATGGATGAGCATGTGATCAGCTACGATGTGGAGAAAGACCTGCTGCCTCTGGTTCTGTCAAACTGCCAGTACAGCCTGCAACGCGGCCAAGAGACGATATCCGAATACGACCTGCCGCGAATCCAGCAACAGATCCTCACACGCTTCTTACAGGAAAAACCTCTCATCACCCGCACTGTGAGTCAGCAGAGTTTAATTACAGTCACTCAGTGAGCGTAAACAGAAACAGGAAATGAAGTTAAACTGATTGTTGAACTTTCACTAAGACAGGAGTAAGTCTAGAAACAACAAATCTATGTACTATAAGTGAAACCTAAACCTTTTGTTTTCTTGGTATATTGCACAATTTGTTGCTTTAATCATATTGCTGTATTTTATTGACTGAACTAAACTGTTTTTTTCTCAGGGAATTCCCACTCTGATCAACGCACAAGGCAAAGACTATGAGTCTGTTTTCAAAGCTATTAAAGGAAAAATCCCACAGGTAATTTTTAAACTGTCCAGTTTGATTTACAAAACAAAAATCATTTTCTATAGTTAATGTAATAAACAACAAAAACATATTTATTATTAAACTGAATTATAACCATCTATAAATGTGTCTGATTTACTAATCAGTAAATAAAAATAAATAAGTGAACAAGTAATTATCAGTAAATACAATTAATTAGTTGTGGGTGGAATAGATAGAAGATAAATAGATTAGAAAACAATTAAGTAAATATGTATCTGAAAAGTAATTTAATAAAGGTAAGTTGGTCACTAAAAGTCAACAAGAATGTAAACAGAAGTAATTCAGTAAAAGTGATCTACAATCAGTAATTGCATTAGCAGATAGTTTTTTGTACATGGACTCTCGATGCTCATGCCTTTAATTCATGGTTACGTTGCCAGGATGTTCATGGATGGGTTTTTCTTTCTGTTTCAGGTTTTACTGACCAAGATGACCCGGAACAGAATATCCAGAGAGCTCGACTCGTTAAGTGAGGTGTGTGAAGCGCTGAAGATTGTTGATCTACTCGTGGGATTCCTGTCAATGACTGGTGGTGATCCCAGTATGCCACTGGTCACTTACCTCCACGATGTATTAAAGATGGACCAGAACATTGATGAGCACATACAGAAGGTAGGCACATCTGGCAGGGACAGACAGATGCTATTTGTTTAGACAATCATCAAAATAAACAAAAATAATGTAAAAATGACACCATTACTCTATTTCAGTTCTTTAGACGTGTAATGTCATGTTTGCATTGACTGTATGTTTTCTTCAGGCTTTGAGGAAATGTAACCTAGAACATTGTGTCTTCTTATGGCAACTTCTGTCCTCCCTCAAATCTGAAAACATGCTGCCTCTTAAAACGGTACGTACCTATTTTACATTTGTTAAATCTGCAGTATAATGTTTCTGTTACTACTACTTTTACAGAAAAAAGTGACATAAACAACCAAAAACATACTGTAACATAAGTTACTAAGCTTTAGTGCATCACTGTAGGTTGATGTATTCACCTTTCAGGTCACACTCTGCGAAATTATTCCATGCCATTTTCTACCCCATTTCACTATTTAAGGCTCCCTTTTTTAAGTGTTTCTATTCTTTTGCTATTGTCTTTTTTTTTTACATTTTCAAAATTAAGACTGCTTCCATGTGGGTCCAACTACAATCAGACAAAAACCTTTTTAACTGAACTACTGAGGGATTTCACTGAGTAGAAGTCACAATCTGTTATCACTTCCATGAACTTGAAAACAAAGTTTTGTTACACCAAGAAATTATCTGGTTATTATTACAAGACACCAACTTCTCTCTAGATTTGTTTTCTAAAAAGGAAGTTTGAATTAATACCTTAAATTTATCATGAAGTTAGTTTTACACCCAAAATAGCAAGATAATTAATCCAATGAACATTTGTATTATTTATGTCTACCAACCAACATAAATAAAAACTTAATTTTTAGCTTGTTTCTCCTTTTTGACCTCATAAGACCTCTTTGAAAGGATTTTAAAACAACTTCTACCATCTTAAAATTTGCAGTTTACTACACATTTGAAGGTTTAAGGCAGTTTAATACAGCGTATTCTTTTGATCCAAATGCGTTCTAAGAAGCCCAGAATAAACACGCTTTTGCTTGATGTTTGTATATGAAGGATCCGTTTTTGGATCATACTAAAGAGTATAAGGAGCCGCTGACTGAACAAAACAAGGCTGATCTGAAGGGCTTCATGTCTCGTGGAAACGCTGGACAATCTCCAGCAGGACAATGGCTGCTGGAGATGCATGAGTTCATCCTGCTGGTTCTGAGCCGTCCTCACATCACTGATCGCTACAAACCGTCATGGAGGTAAAATACACATAACCGGATTTAATTTATACTTTTTAATTTAACGATTGATTTTCCAGCTTCTTTCTAGATTGGAGTTCTAAAAAGGTTTGAATTAACTCCTTAAACTTAGCATTGAGTTAGCTTTCCCCAAGTCAGCGTGCTTGGGTTTCTTAATATTTTGTTTTGATAGACTTGAGAAAATAAAGTGATTTTTACCTGATATTTTTTCATAGTGTAAAAGAGTCGATGGCGATCTACATGGATGAGAAAGAAGTTGAGATTCCTCAGTATGTGGAGGAAAACTTCCCTGAAAATCTGCAGCTTTCGCAGATTCTGGAGGCTTGGAAATATATCGTCACATCCAAACAGGAGTGGATGAAGGAGGGATGAGGCGACTGCTGAAGTTCTTCCATTTCTTTCTGATTTTTTTTTTTTCTTTGAACGAAGACATTTTTTAAGACATCTGTAGGTTTTTCTAGTATTTTTTGTCACTTTATGACAGTAATTATTAAAACTCATTTACTTCTAACCAATCATGAACAAAATGATCTCAATTGGAATTAATGATGCATTAGTTCATGTTATTAGTCAATGTTTTTGTTCTCCTAAAAATGTCATTTAGTCAATATTTTATTTTCAGATTGTTGTGTTTCATAAACTAGGTCATCTATTTGGGATGACAAATTCATTAAGATTTGAAATTAATTAAATTGTTTTTATTTTTTTAACTTAAATATTTGCTAAGTTTTTTTTTTTCCCTTTATTGAAATATGCTAAAGTACAGACATGGGTTTCAGCTTAAAATTCTCTTATCAATACAATTTTGCTGATTCATATAAAAAACTGTTGGACATACTTAAAAATGTTTTTACTTGTTTTAAACACATTTACTTTTTTGAATGATTTATTTAGAAGACTAATAGCAGAAGAGTTTGGCATTGAGCATTTAAGATTTGAAATCATAAAAAATACAAAGGTTTTTTTTTTTCTTTTACTTAAATATTTGCTATTGTACCAAATTTTTCCATTTATTAAGCAATGCATAACTACCTATGTTAAAAGCTCTCAGCAATACAATCATTTTGAGTTTATAGTGAAAATGTTGGACATATTTGGAAAAATGTTTTTACTTATTTTAAATTTACATTTTTTAAATAATGTAATATAAAAAATAATTTTGTTGCTTCTATTTACAAAATTTCAAGTTATTTTATTGTTTTAATGAAATTGTTGCTTAGAACAATGGAATTGTGATGCAAGTGATAAATTAGCATGTTTTTATTCTTACTATGTTTGTATCTCAGAATGTAACTTAGAAGTCAGATAAGTTTAGAGTCATTTTAAGTCATAACAGCTGTTCATCAAGTATGAAGTTATATTTTTGAATATTCTGTTTATTTTTCTTTTGTGGAGACAATTATGCTTTAACCATAAATATGTTAACATTTTGATATTAAAAAATGACAATAAGTACTGATTTTCATTTGGAATATAAAGTCAAGAACTTTTAAAATACTTTTTTCTTTAGGGATTACTTTTAGTTTACTATTCTTTTATCTTCACTGTCAAACCATTATGTGATTAATAAAGTATTGTTGGGGGAAATCAATTATGTTTTAATTATAAGTGATTGCTTTTGTTTTGATTGTACTTCTCAATGGAATTAAAATCATCAAAAATAATCTTGACTATTTAATGATCTTTTTAATTTGTGAGAAGTTGTCATGTTTTATTGTAAAACAGTGAAAAACTTATTAGATTCTGTCAGATTTAAATATTTTGTTTCTGTGAATATGGATGGTTTTGACTGATTTTTAATTTATAAACCCTTAAGATTTAATTCGATAAATATTTAATTTTACTTTGCAGTTGTCGCAAATTTAATCTCTTTGATTACATTTTAAATCAGGCCATTATTTATTTCTAGAATAAAATAATAGATGTGTATTTGATGTAAATGTTACTGTAAGACTTTAACTTTGACTTGGAGCTTATTCTTTTAGTTTCAAAGTAAATTAAACAACCTTAAAACCAAATTATTTTTCTAGACACAGATGAAAAGATGCTAAAGTACCTCTAGTTAATAAATGAAACCATTATTGAAAAATAAATATTCTCAGAAAACAAACTGCTTTCAAAACATTTTTTATTCTCACGTTCTTCTGTACATAAATTACATTAATGTGTGTTAGAAAAATAAAAGAAAACTCAACATATGTTGGACTTTTCCATTTTCATGTGAAGAATATGAGAATCTTTTCATGCATTACCTTGAAAATGTTTTTAACTAAAGATCAGGAGCTGAAAAGGTTCAGTCTGATGTTTCTCCAGATGGCATCATATCAAACGTACAACTAAAGTAAATAAAAAGACATTTAAAAAAATATTCGTTTGGACTGGACACTTCCTACATCATCTGAGCTTAGAAGTTCACAACACAACAGATGGATATTCCTCCACAGTTTGACAAAAATTTCTAAAGATGAGAAGACAAATTAAAAATAAAAAAAAAAATACAATCAGCACAGCTTATGTGTTGAATGCATTATGAACCGCTCAGTTAATAGGTTGTTTGGGTCAGTGCTGGTTCTTCATTCCCTGAGGTTTGCCCGTTTTCTTATCGGTCGGCGGCTGCTGGCCCCGTCCAGGACCGGACATCCCTCTGCCGCGGCCGCCAAACACACCTGCAAATCAAACGATCAACACGTGTTTAAACTCCGACATCTGATCTCCTCTAGGAGTAAAACAAGTCAGGAGATTCAACTGTGGAAAGTTTTATCAGAGGAAACAAACAGGAAGTAGTTCTGTTCACCTCGGCCGGGTCCTCCTCTTCCTTTGCCCTGCTGCTTGTTCTGCTGGGAGCCGCCACGGCCGCGCCCCTTCGACAGAACCTCCTCCTTCACCATGTCAATGATCTCATCAGGGATGCGCAGGTACTTGATCGTGCTTCCACGGATGTAGCACTCAGGCATCCTCCAGAACTTGTCTCCATCCTGTGGGGGAAAATAAGTGCCGATAATTTAGTCTTTGAAGACTAAAAGCCTCAATGATACACGAAAAAAAATAGTGATGAAAATAATGACTGATTGAGAAGTTGTGATCATGAAGACAACAAATGGAAACTGCTAGAAATTTTTAAGAACTATTGTTACAAAGGAACAGTTTATTTGGTATTTTAAGGTGATTTCAAGTCAAATATCAAATCTGTTTTAACCTTTCTGAAACTTTTTATTTGCTAAACCAATTTTCTATCAATATTTCAGAAAAAAAAACTTCATTCAGTTCAGCATCTTGAACTTTTAAAAAAAAAATCTGAGGAAAAATGGTAGAATCAAGTTCACAAACAGGAAGGATTTAAGGAAGAAGAAACAATTTACAAAAAGCTTTAGTCTAAACATATTACACGCAGTAGTTTCTTGATTAAAAATGATGGTTTTTGCATGTCTTTAACCAAAACCTGCTGGATTTTTCTCTGCTGTACGTTTTACAGGCTAAACAGAGAGACACAAAGACAGTTACAAAGTTGGCCTTCTATCACCTGAAGAACATTTCCAGGATTAAAGAACTAATATCCCAACAATATATTGAGAAATTCATAGATGTTTTCATCGTTAGTCGCATTGATTACTGTAACAGTATCTTCAGAAAACTGCCTAATAACAGATAATCAATCAGCTGTAGCTGATCCAGCATGTTGCTGCTGGCGTTCTGACTAAAACCAAGAAGACTGAGGACATCACCCAGTTCTGGAATCCTTTCTCTAGCTTCCTGTAGCTCAGAGATGCTTTAAGTCATGTAAAAAGCATATTTAATTTGAGTACATTAGAAGGTGATTGACTATGACTTTACCCTGGATGTGCAGATGACTTCTCTCAGGTTGATGTTCATCCAGTTGTCGCAGCTCACCAGGTGGCCGTTGTAGGTTTCCCCATTTTTAAGCTCAACCAGCTGGAAAACAAAACAAATCATCACAGAACGCAAATAATTAATTATCAGTCCTCAGCACAGGAGACATTACAGTTAATGATATACATCAGGATGATCATTAAGTTCTGTTTGTGCCAAACACATCATAACATGTGCTTCACAAACGACATTGTACTTCAATGTGTGGGTTATGAGCATTAAAACTGAATTATTTGGGAGTTGGTGTCTCCTCACCATGGGATGGTTCTGGGCAGTTTTCAGCAGAGACAATGGAAGCTGAAAAATAAATACCAAGATATATTTTCATAAAGCGCAATCAAAGCAACTGCTAACACGTTATCCATTAGTATGCAACGAGTTATATAAAGACGTATTACGGTATCAACGACAAACATGACCTTCATGGAAGTAAGTATGAATATTTATAAAATTACAAGTCAAGTTTATAACTCATGAAATACTTATTTGAGTAACGACGACCTCATTTAGCCACAGATGCTAACATCAGTTAGCTGTCGGCTCAACAGTTTCCTGGTTTACAAACCTATAAACTGTGTTTCTGTCAGTCAAACTTACGCTTTCCATCTTGGACTAATAAAAGAAATCAACCGATCAGATTAAATCGTTATTTACTCACCATTATGGTTATATTTGTTTCTATTTCTTGTCTCCTGCGACAAATAACACGGCTTTTCCCACCTACACTTCTTCTTCGCCTCCTAATGGTAGGGGGCTGAATCTTATAGTGCTGCCCCCTGCTGCTGAAAACGTGCATCTTCAGTGGCTTTGAGTTCATCTGCCTGTATGCCTCTTTTTTTTTTTTTTTTTTTTTGCTTCTAATGGATGAAAAAGCTTTCAGTGTATCTCGTTAAGTAGTTGTCCAGCAATGAGACGAGTTTAGTAAGTGAAAAGGAAGACAGCTTTAAAAAATGATTGAGAGGGAATTGTGTCAACAATTTAACCCCAGCAAGTGCACGTTTGAATAACAAATCACAATTGCATGGGGAAAATTGCAGAAAGCAGAATATATTTTGTAATATATCTGGCCTAACCCTCTTTCCTACCTATTGGACTAAATAAACTTGTGTAACGCAGAGGTTTACTGGATTGTTCAGTCTTTTTTTCCATTGGAAACACCGTTAAAAAAAAAAAAGAAGAAATACTCTTAAAACTGTAATTTCAAAAAAAAAAATTACAGCAATAAATAAATAAATTCTGAGAAAACATTAAAACACATTTCTGAAAACAAGAATTCATTTGGTGGCGGTAAATAAGCGCATCACCAGCTAGTTTACAGACCGCTAACGACACACAGAAGAAGAAGAAAATTCCACGTCAACGTCATGACGTTGCCCTCCACGCACCACGTAGAATGAAGGAGAACGGGCCAGTTTCCTCTGATTGTGGCAGAAGGAGCCGTCAGCTTAGGGGGGGCTTCGACTCTCTGCGGGGATCTGCTTCAGTTTACTAACCGAGAAGAAGCGACGGATTCTAGGCGACATTTCAGGCGATGGATAACAGCAGCCGGACTGTGGTTGTGACAGGTCGGTGTCTCGTTTCGGCGCTGTTGTTGTCGTGCTGCCGGGAGTGAATGAAGTCAAGGAAAAGTTGGAGAAGATGACAGCTGCTCTGCCCTTAATGGCGTCAGGTTGTTCTGAGCTGCACTTGTGTCCTGAAAGAAACGCTTTGTTGCTCACTTTGCAGAGTTATGCGCTTGCTTTTAATACACAGCTGCTGAGCTTCTTATTATTATGACAGCACAATAGACTTTACAGATTATTTGTTTTCTAACATAAATTAATAATTGCACGTTGTCTTTCTTAAATCAATGGTTTTTTTCCCCTTGGATTGTTTATGCATCATGTCCTTTAAACGTAATATATCTTTTTTAACCTACCTTATCTCGAGTTTTAAGCAATAACTTATCCTGTTTGTCTAAAATAAAGTAGTTTATTATTATGATTATTCATTAATAGTTATTAATATCTATTGACAGCAAAAGGAAAAGAAAAGGCTGCATTTTATAATATTCAGATGTTTTATAATTACTTTTATACATTTAATTATGGTTTCACCTTAATTGTAACTTTTTATATTTTGGTTTTATTTGCTTTTAAAGAGTGAGGATCTGCATCCTCATTAGATCTCTTATTAATTAGCAGCCCAATATTGTTCCAGAGCTTTTATGTTTGTACTATATTGCTTTATGTGTAAAATATCTCTTCTTATGTTTATTGTTTTACTTAAAAAGCTGTTAAATACTTATTGTTTCTAGTTATCAAATATGTTAATATCTTTTCCATCAGTAAATAACAAACTTATTCTAAAGTATTACCAGTTTTGATGAGTGAAAACATATTTTTATGATTTATTTTTGTTGTTAAAAACTACATTTGCGAGGTGTGATTTCATATCTCGCTATGTTGAGTCAATGCTTTCTAAGTGCACAAAGCACAGTCCTGACTGTTGCCTTCACACAGGAGCTCCAGACTGAGATTTTGTGCAATCAGACACAAAAGAGTGCAGAGACTCGCAGCCCCATCCGAAGGGCTGGATGTGTAGATTGCTTGGGAACAGTTCCTGCACAATAGCGGGCCGGCTGGCAGCTGCTGGCCCCTCGCTCTGCTCCTTTTCAGCAGCCTGTCAGACAGACTGATCCTTTCTCCACCCAACCCCCAGGGACCCGCTGACCCCGGGACGGGTGGAGGAGAAGGGGCAGGGGGGGGATCAGTCGTATATCCCTATATAAACAAGCCTGGCTGAACAACCATTAGCTGTCCAGATATTTTTCTTCAGTCTTTATGATGCTCTACATGAAGTGGTGATAATTGCTCATGCTCTGTAGGAAAGTGTGTTTGTTTTTCACCTTTTTGTTTAATGACAGGCTTGTTTTCATCTGCATTTCAGCGCTAAAACTTATAACATCTGTACTTTCTTATAAATTAAACTGAGTAATCACATTTTTTCTGCATGAATATGATTAAGAAAAGTTTGTTTTTACTTTCACACACCCATGATTGTAATCTTGAGTAAAGTAAACATTGGGTCTCTTGCAGGTTTTGGACCATTTGGAGAACACACCGTCAACGCCAGCTGGGTAGCAGTGCAGGTATTTCCTTCATCTGTTTGTTTTATTTGGCCTCATTAATAATATTATATGTGTAATCATAAAAATGTAGAGAGAGAAAATGGAAGTAAAGTCTTAACATTTCTCTCCTTGCAGTAGCAACATTTAAAGCTTGTAATGCCTCCGTGTTCATTTTTGTTTTTGTTCACATTTGGAGATGTTTGTATTTCGGACAGTTATGTGACACTTTAATGGTCGCCGATCGGCCGGCTTCACCCTGCGCCGCGCTGTATGTCGGGGGCTGCAGTGGGGGGATGATGGTGGTTGTCAGGGTGTCTAGACGGACTTGATAAGGATATTAGAGCCAAACAAAAGGCCGTATTGAGGCAGGGTCACAGACACGGCCAGACCAACCTCCTTTAACACCGATGAGGGGTCAGCGACCTCTGTGACTTGTCCTAAATCGAGACGACGGGGGGAAGGGAGACGTCCACTGGCTGTAAATTCAACACAAACTGTCTTCCGTATGAAATCTATGATTGCATCTGTTTTAATATGAATAATGGAGACTTTGGGTGGAAATATGTAGGCCTGTCACAATAACAAATTTTGCTGGACGATAAATTATTTATCGCCCAGAATTTATTGCAATAAATGATAATATTGTTGTTTTGAGAACATTTTCAAGTAATATAATACCAATAATGACATAAAAATGCAGGAGCACATTCTCAAAGATCAATAAACTTTGAATTCTAATGAACATTGAAACGCTAGAACTGGAAAACATTTGAAATATCCAAAATAATTAAAGAAACCAGCAGAAACAACAAATAAAACTAGAAAACCTCTGAAGAAATTTAAACGGGGCCTGTAGTAAATTAAGGAAGAAAAACAAACTTCTACAAGTTATTTGGAACTAAATTATATATTTTTTAAAAGTCACCGAAATTTTAAAAAACAACTTTGAAAAACATCCAAAACAGCTTTAAAATATTACAAATGTCTCCCTCACACCTTTACAGGTAAATAAAAATCAGTCATAAATCAGGAACTTCTGCACAGAAATCTGTTTTATTTCTGTCAAACTGTGATAGTTGCTGTTATTATTTCTGCTGTTGAGTTTCTTTAGACATAAAGGTTTCGTTTTTGTCAGGAAATGAAGAAACTTGGATTGGGGAACAATGTGGACCTGCATGTACATGAGGTTCCTGTAGAGTACCAGAAAGTCCAGAGTTTGGTTCCCTCATTGTGGAAGCAATTTCATCCACGGGTAAGACGAGCAAATCTCACACATCTGGTGTTTTAACCATGTTTATAAAGGTTCAATTTGGTCCCTAATATGTCTGAGACTGATCTGGAAAAAACTAAGAGCCGCTGCTCTGAACCCGATGGAAAACCTGCTGGTTATTCCACCAAATGTTATTTCTGAACTCTTCCTGAGTTAAAACATGAGTACCGTTGTTTATAAATGAATGTAAACTTGCTTTCTTTGCATTACTTGAGGTCTGACAATAACAATAACATCTTATTTGTTATTTGTTATTTTGACCATTTCTCATTTTCTGCACATAAATGCAAAATTTTTGCATTTATCAGAGACATGTTGTCAGGAGTTGATAGAATAAACAGACAATGTTTATTTTACTCAAACTTAAACCTATAAAAGGTAAAATCAGAGAAACTGATCATTTTAAGTGGTCTCTTAATTTTTTCCTGAGCTGTAAATTGTCTGATTGACTCAGATTTGATCTAATTTAGACTCTTGGATCAACACCGTGTTCAGACTTTCAACTAAACTACACCCAGTCATACTCTTTGACCTTAAAACAACTTTCACAATAAGACATTTTGCTTCAATTTAACTTGTTTAAACTTATAGCAACATTGTTGTAAGTGAGTGAGTCTAACAATCGGTTGCTTGTCCAGCTCATCGTCCATGTGGGAGTCTCAGGGATGGCCACCACTGTGACGCTGGAGAAGTGTGGCAGAAACCACGGCTACAAAGGTCTGGACAACAGCAGCTTCTGTCCAGACTCACAGTGTTGCATTGTGGGAGGCCCAGACTGTATCAACTCAGTTATTGACATGGAGTCCGTCTGCAAGAGAGTGACTGCGACAGCAGGACTGGGAGTAGCTGTGACCGTCTCCAAAGATGCTGGAAGGTGAAGCGGATCTTTGTTTTTATTTTGTGTCTCCGTCAGAGCTGAGTGGAGAAAATAAAAAATGGACTCAAATAAGAGTAAAACCACTTCATTATGTTTTTACTCGTGTAAAAATAAAAACCAAGAAATTAATTAGCAAGAATTGATCAAAAAGCAAACATGTAAAACATTTAACATATAAAAAACATCATCATCAGATGGACCAAAATATAAAGTTATGTGAAAATGTTGGTATTTTAAGGACCAAAATGACAATTTATGTAAATTACAAAATAATAAAATTAGGCAAAAGAAGCAAAACTCGGTTTCTTTAAAGTATAAAATTTATGAAACTTTAACAAAAACTGCAGGTCTGTTTCTGTTTCTGTTTCTGTGAATTTTTGGTTTAAACATGTTTGTTTTCATTCAGTGGGAAGAAAATGCTGAAATTTTACTCAAGTAAGAGTAAAAATGTTCCTAAAAGCATTTTTTGCTAAAAGGTTACTAAAGTAAATGTAACTAGTTACTACCCAACAACAGCTTTTCCTGTTTTTGAAAGTTTGCATTAGAAAAGTTTGACGAAAACAAAAAAATCTTTGAAATGCCTTGTTGCTGAAAGGTGGTCAGAAATAAAATTTGATTGATTGATTGACTGAAAATTCAAAATACTTTCCTCTATTTTGCAAAAAACAGTTTGAAAGCTCATTCAAGTAGTTTTTGGTTTTTCCAGGAAAAGTTACTGTGCTAAAGTAGAAACACATTTTCAGAATAATCTAAAACAAATAAATAAAATCTAATCGATATTTATCAGTATGAATTGCAAAATTGGCAGTAACTACTTAAATTTACTCTATTACATTTACTTGACATTTTTGTGAAGTATTTGTACTTGAGTAATTTTATTTTTAAGTATTTCTACTCTTGAGTAAAAACACATGCAGTTTTTATTAAAGTTTCTGAAGTTTTTTTTTCGAAAGAAACTGATATAAGAAAAATTTTCTTATGTCTGATTTTGTTATTTTTTGCTACTTATATGAATTATTGTCATTTTGGTCCTTAAAATACACAATATTTCCACTTAACTATATTTTGGTTCATCTGATGATGCACTTTTTAAAAATATTAAATGATTGATAATTTGAGTAGACTTTTTACCAAATACTTTTTACTTTTACTTGAATAAAAATATGGACTACTGCTCTTACTTTGGTGTAACTCTGGGTTCTCTGCTGATATGAAACGTTTGTATCGTGATACGTTTCTCGATCGTATCGTCCAACCCTGTGGGTTCAGGACTGATTTGTGCAGCATAAGAACGAGTGTAAAGTGTTGACTTTGTCTTTAGATTCTCCAGGTTTGACTTGTTTTAGCAGAAAAATGGAACAAATGAGTTATAAAAACCCAGTTTGACTAGAGATCGATGTAGCAGAGGGAAGGTCAGTGGAGAAAGAAGTCGGTGTCACTGTTGGTATCGAGAGGATCCTGGGTTTGAATCATGGCGTTTGCATGTTTATTTCTTTGTACTTTCATAGTGAAGAATTATTGGTGTAGTAAAATCTATGCAGCATTAATCTCTCATGGTTACATAGCAATTATGATTTAAAAGCCATGCACTGGCTCTACAAACTTTCATAGAAATGTATAACTGGAGCAGATTTTAAATGATTTCACTCTGACTCCATGTGAAATGTGTTGCAGCAACAAAAATAGGTTGTCGTGAATAAAAGTGTGACCTTTGCCTCTGTTGCTGTGATCACATTTCAGCAGAGTCGCTACAAACCCAGAGGAAAAGCTTGAATGGATCTCAGTCTGTCTGCTCCATTTACACCCAAATAGATCTGTTACTGAGCCGCTGTGACGGGAATCCACTGTTTTAATTTGCATCGCTGCAACATAAAAGTAAATCTCAGTAGTTTTGCTTACTTTAATTGCATGCAGTTCTTTAAATATCCTGGAGTAAATATATATTTATCCATAAAACTGAAACTTTCAATATCTAGCAAGTTATTTTTGCAATTTACCGTCTATTAAAAGATTATCAGATTAACGTCACTCCGTGCTGCAATGGGAGTAAAATTACTGTAATTCTCTCCAGTTTTGGCTTAATTTCTGATTTGCACTGGTTGTTCTTTCAGTAATTGTTTTTTCTTTGACTCCAGTTAATGATTTATCTATTATTAAGTTTGAAGATTATTTCAATATCAATCTGATTGATTGTTTCACCCCCTGCACTACTGTAAATTAAAATTATTATTTGATTTCAGTTGTAAAACCTGAACCAACTGAATGTTTTAAGCTGTAACAACTGGACTTGTCACAATTATACATTTTCCTGGATGATAAATTGTCCCAGACATTTTACGATACGCGATAATATCGTGTTGAGACCATTTTCAAGTCATAATGCAAGAACGCATTGTTACAGGTCAATAAACTTTAATTTCTGATCAACATGTAACACTGGACCTGGAAGACAAACTACTGGCCTTCAAAATAAAGGCCAGTAGAGACCAAATTACTTGGTCTCTGCCAGTTATTGGAAGAAAAAAAGAACAATTATAAATTATGCAAATAAAAGTTATTGAATCTGTTTTGTTTTCTTATGTCAGTAATTGATTTATTGATTATTATGATAGGCCCAGTAATACCTTAATTTTCTGTTCTGCCTAGTAACAAATATTGCTGAATGATTGTCTCAAAGATTATTGCGATAAACTGTAATATTGCTTGAAGACCTTTTTAAACTGATGTAACGTTAATGACATAATAATGCTCATCCTGTTAAAAATAAATACATTATTTTCAAAAGAACATTTAACACTGGAACTGTTAAAGAAAATAAACAAAACAACCAAAAATAAATAAAATTAACTCAGTTTCTGTTAACAAAACAGAAATAAAAACTATTATCAATAATAACTAAACAACATAAAACCAAAGTGGAAATAAAAACTACATTCAACCAAAAGAGTGCAGATTATGAAGTCTGTATCTATATCTCCCATCAATAATCAATAGAGGTTTAGAAGATGGGCAAATCTGACTTTTTCATCCAGTGTCATCAATAGAAAGAGAAAAAGGCAGGAAGAAACGAAAAGCCGATAAATTAAAATGATACTTTTCATTTACTGCCTCCCTGCTTCCTGCTTTGGTTGCATTTAACCTCTTCATTCGTCTCGTTTTCGGCTCTTTTTCTCAGGTACCTCTGCGACTTCACCTACTACACGTCCCTGTACCTGAGCCGCGGCCGCTCCGCCTTCATCCACGTGCCTCCTCTGGGAAAGCCTTACAGCGGGGAGGAGCTGGGCCGCGCGCTGCAGGCCATCATCAGGGAGATGCTGGAGCTCCTGGACCAGGCGGAGGACCAGATCCACTGCCAGCAGCACATCCACTAAGTGACCTCCCGCCAGCGTCTCCAGCCCGAGCCACACAAGAGTAATTGCACTTGACCACAAGTAGCCAAAACTTCCTTTTCTTGTTTTTTTTTTCTTGCTCTTAATTTACTGAACTTTTGAGATTTGGCCTTTTTTTTATATCACTATATATGTCTCTGTTTTACCTTCGTCACTTAAAGCCTCCCCGTGGTGAGAAGATAAAACGGGAGTCTAAAGGCAACATTTCAGTTTAAAATCTGATTTAAGAGATGCACGAAAGCAAATCGCTGCTTTTGTTTTATATTTGGTCACAAATGGAGATACAAAGAGTCTGTGATGTGACGTTAAATACGATCTAAAAGCCCAAATGTGACTCCTATTAATGCACCTTGTAGGGTTAGGGTTACTGTAGGAGACACATTTGGGACTCTGTAGCATCAGATCGAGATATTTTTTTCTTTTTTTACATGTTCAATTCCTAAATATCTAGAAGATGTCCATGTACATAACACAACATGGTTTAAGTAGAAATGTTTAGCTGTAAGCTTCATTCTCCGTCACCTTTTGTGTCCTGAACTCATCCGTCTTCTTTCCTTTTTGGTGTTGAATTGTTTCCGAGTCGGTTTTCTTTATAAGAAGTTGTGAATTTGCCTTCCTTTACAAAGGTTATTTAAATCAGGGAACGGGTTGGTTCCAGCTCATACTTCCCCAGTTTGTTGGCCCAGTTCTGACAGAAATAAATAAATCTGCCCCGCCGAGATCTGACCCCGGACTGTGCAATGAAACTTTACGGATCTCGTTCACTGGAATCCTTCTGAAAGTCGGGATTTTATTACGGCTGCACACCTGTTGACAAAAGGCTCAAGTCTTTAAGTTTCCTGGCAGAAATTAAAAACAAATTATTTCTTTTAAGGTCAGTAAACAAAGAAAATACTGGAAAATGTTTATTTCTTCCATTTTAGTGTTTCAGATCAGAGAGAAATCTGAGTCAGTGATTCAAATTTAATTTCTCAAAGAAACAATCCGGATATTTGGAAATTCATTTTCATTCATAACCAGCTTGGTTTTTCTTTTGTTCCTCTTTTAAAAAACGCTTTGTTTTCTATTCGTCTAAATATATTCACCCGTTGGATGTTTTATTGCTGCTTTAACAAATCAGCCATAAAAAAGCAACATTTGTGTTTTTTCCACTTTGTTCTAGTGCGTATCTTTTTTTAATTGTCTTTATTTGAACAAAATCAGTTTTTCTTTTTGGTTATTTTTTTGTCAAAAAGTTGAATTTTGTTGATGATGACTGATTTATAAAAGCTTTACACAGATTAAAGCCTCCCTAACGGTGAATATTGCAGAATCAAAGCACTAAAATCAGCTGATGTGAAACTGCATCCGGGAGCTAAACACCGATGCTACATTTCTATATCATTTCATGCTTTTTTTGTATTTAAACTCAAGATGCTTGAAGATTTTAATTAAGTGCATCTTAAACTCTTGAGGAAAAAATGCCAGCAGTTTGCAGCTCGAAGCCAAATGTAGATTTTTCTGTCTTGTTTTTGCAGCTTTTCCTTCCTAATCCAAACTCTCTGACCTCAGTGAGTCACTTTTATCGTAGCTTCTTATTTTAAGTGTCATGTTGACGTGCTGAAGTCGGACGCAGAGTTTTCGGTCAGAACTGGGCCTTTGACTTTATTTCTGTTGCACTTTCTTTTTTTTGTAAATTGGTTTAATCTGTTCTGAAACAGCATTTGTCAAACAATGTGAATGGTTGCATGTTTTTTTTTTTATTTTCTGTCACTTTAAAACGAATCATGTAGCTTTCCACGACCACTTTAACTTGTTTTTTCTTTCCAACAATTATGAGATTTAATATTTGTATCTTTCAGTGAGTTTTACTTATTCTGTTTTTATTATGATTATTATTCCAGAGCTTTGTGTTTTGTTTTGTTGCATAAACTGGCTTCCCTTTTTGCTGTCTTGTTTCTTTTAATACCCAGGACAGTTTAGAGCTCCTCACTTCTTTTCAGTTTGCCTCAGCCGCTTCTTTTTAAAGTTTTATAGCTAGACTTGTTCATGTTTTAACATTGTTATACAGCTTGGATTCATTGAGTTTTAGTAAATTATCCCTAATTTTAACACTGCCGTTGAAATGTGGATCCAGGGAAGAGTTGTGATGACATGATTGGATCGTGGAGCCACTTAAATTTCATCCTGTTAGGTTTAAAAATCTTTGCAGTGATTAAACCTTAGAGCACAGCTTTGTCCTGAGTTGTTGTAAATATTGGCAGGTTATTGTGTGGCTTTGTGAGGGTTGTGAAGAAGGCTGTCTGCAGATTTTCTGCCTCAAGCTAACCTTTGAGGTGACCTCTGACCCTCTCCTGTGCCTTGTTGCTGTTTGTGTCCTGAAAAAGGCCTTACTAATTCTCCGTGGGTCAGATCTGAGAAATATTATCGATGCTGTCCGTACAGACGTGTGGCTACCTCACAAATACTGTTTTGGTTTTAATCTCAGTGTGTGCTCAGTTGTGCACCTGCATCGTTGCTCTGTGACATGTTGACGGTTCTCTGAAAGGTTTCTTTGTGTTATTATGCACTGTTACAGTCTTTAATCTCACTTTGTAAAATAAAGGCTTTGAAATAAAGAAATTAAATGATGACATTAAATATCTTTCTGTTTCATTTTCTTACAACTCAGCGGTGATGCCAAATTAAAGCACTGATTATTTTAAGAAAACGTCCACGAACTTTGATTCAAGCTTGGAGTGTTTCTGAACATCAGCTTTCAAGTATTGGCACGGATTTAATCGATTTCTGGGTTTTTGCCATTCAAACACACAAATATACTTTGGCATAAATCAGGAAACAGGAAGGATTTGCAGTAGCAGACCATCTTTCCGGTAATCTGATGCCTCTGACTGAAGACGGGTGCTGTAAGCCAACCACTTGACTCATGACATTCCAACAATTCAACATTTGGACAACAGAGACAATATTCTACAGTAGCATTTCCTGTGTGACACCATCAGTTGTCACCAGCCACTGCTAATCTACTTCATTTGCTTTTGTTTATCCTTTTGTCTCTGTCTGGTAAAGAAATGTTGAAGTTGTTCTGATATGATCGATGGAAGAAATGGTTTGAATTTCGTCCCATTCTCCTTGGACCATTAGCAAAATCCCCTTTTAAACTCCTCTGGTAAATCAGGTGTTATTTGAGCTTTTGAGATGCTAATCAGCTGCTCCCAGAGGTAAAAACATACATTTGTTGCCATGGTTACACATAACTGTCAGAAAGTAAAATGGTAAGGGCAGCAATGATTCCATCTGCATCCAAATGTGTTCTACCTCATCCAAAAAAATCTGAACAGTTTATAAGAGGAATAAATCAGAATTAACGTAACAGAGCTATGGAACATGGTGTCACCATAAACCCAATTCTAGAAAATTAATTAAAAGAAAAAAAATTCACAGAGTGAACACTCTTTTTCAATAATCTGTCTGTGTTGCTCCCCCAAACCCCCCCACCTCCCTCGGTTACGTCACACGTTGCGCGGCGCAGGGAAGTTCGTCACCGCCGCTGGGCTGTTGGTCCCGCTGAAGCTATCGAGGTTCTGATCGTTTCCATTTTTGTTTGGGTTCAAATTCGGACTCTTGGCGACGCTTTCTGAAAGATAAATCAACAAATAGACACTGCGCATTGTTTAGTCGTCTGTTACGAGCACCGGAAACAGCAGAGTAAAGCGAAAGTTAAGGCACAAAAATGAGTGTGGAGGCGTACGGGCCGAGTTCCCAGACCCTCACCTTCCTGGACACCGAAGAAGCGGAGCTGCTCGGAGCGGACACCCAGGGCTCCGAGTACGACTTCACCGACTTCACTCTTCCGAGCCAGACCCAAACACAAGGCCAGACCCAGAGCCAGTTGGACGGACAGGTTCGAGTCTTTCATTTTCAGCAGAAGGCGCGGCGCTGACGTTAGCTTGCCGCTGCTAGCCCGCTATTATTAAAACCACTAGCCTCCTTAGCTTAGCTTAAGCTAACGTTTGCTAAGACCGTTAAGTACGCTCTTAAAGTTTCTCCAGTTGTCTCACCTCCTTATTTCTGACATCTAAATCAAACAGAGTCACGGAAATGTCTCCAGTTGTTTGGGATGACAGTAGTTTCACCGTTGACAATCTGTCAACGTGTCCACATCCTCACTGTGCGCCTTCCTCAGCCGTTAGCTGGTCTGTTAGCACCGAGTTTGTCTCACAATGATCGTCTCTACCACATGTTGGAGGCTAAATTACTGTTCTCAGTGAGAAGAACAGCTTCTCTGGAGAAAGTTTATTCAATCATAAGTAAACCTGTTTGGTGAACCTGGTGCTCAGATGAAAGTATAGTTATCTGTAATGGCGCTTATGGGGAAAAAAACGCATGTGGAAGGTGAAAATCACACATAAAATGGACCAGTAATTTATTTCCTACGCATTCGACAGATCAATGGTCCTGATGAGGGTCTTCACAATGGAGGAATGGATGACTCTGTGGCCAAAACCAGCCAGTTGTTGGGCGAGCTCAACTTTGAGGAGGATGAAGAAGACACCTACTACACCAAAGATCTTCCAATACACGCATGCAGGTACTGTGAGAGGAACCAGAACATCCTGGGATGTTCTACTGCTCTGTTTTTCCCATATTATTCCTCTGACACTCAATCCTCTTTGACACCTAAACCTGAGACACATTTTATGTTTCTAACTATGTTAAAGTAGCACCTTTCAGATGAACCTTCTGGACTTTGATCAGCCATCTGTTATTTTTGGTTAGTTTGGGGTCAGGTTGTGGGCACAGCAGCCTCAGCAGCCTCAGCAGCCTCAGCAGCAGGCACTCAGGCCAACTCCTCCAGGGGAATCCCCAGTCATTTCCAGACTAGCTGAGAAACATAATCTCTCCTGCTTGTCCTATTTTTTCCTCTGGCATCCATTGTTTGTGTTCTATATTTTTAGTAGAATAACATGTTGAGTGATACAGAGCTTTTCTTGTATTTAAGATATAGTGATGATGGAGACCCAGAGCTCAGACAGACACAGAGGGGAATCCCTGAAACACTTTAGATATGTGGCTCAAAAGTCTCATCCGGGAGTCTTTCCAGTTAGTTGGAAATATAAACAAATGCAGCAACTGATCGGACGTGTTCTTTGTTGCACGTCAGTGTCACTGGATTCATTCTTCCAGCTGCTTATTTCAAGCAGTTTAAATGAAAATTGTCTTCTATAGCCACTATGAATAGGGAGTATAAATAAGGCTGAATTTTTATAGGTTTTGGCTTTAAATTGTGCTACAATGATGATGCAATTAAAACTGATTCACAGAGGAAACTGGTCTTCCAAGTTGACTGGATATAGCATGATTTATATGATCTGACTCATATAAATCAGAGCTGTTGTATAAGCACTCTGATCCTTGGAAGAAAAATGTATCGTTTCTTTCCTTGTTAAATTATTTCTCATGGTTGTAGCAGCACTGCAGCGCATCACCATCCTGCATTAGTGACATCCGTTTTATTGGAAACTATTTGTAACTTTACTCACTACTTTGTGCAGATTTGTTTCAGATAAACACTCCTTTTTTACAGTTCTTTGTTTCACCTCTGTCCTGCATTTTCTGAAAGCACACACTGCTGTGATTTTAACTTGTGAATGACACAGTGATGCATAAAGAGACGGGGCTTTCTGTGGAGCAGTTTATTATGTTATTAAATTGTCTGCTGTTGACCATTAACTGTTTATAAGCAGGCAAATCAGATAAATATATTTTTGTAAAGTTGTTTCGCAGGCCCAGCCTGTGGTTAGAATTTAAAATAATGTAATATTAAATGATGTAAAATGCTAAATATCTAGATTTGTGGGATGAAACGTGTCTTTGTTTTGCAGCTACTGCGGCATCCATGACCCAGCGTGTGTGGTGTACTGCAACACCAGTAAGAAGTGGTTCTGTAACGGCCGTGGTAACACGTCTGGCAGGTCTGTGATCTCATCTTCCTCTGATCATCACACGTTCTGTAAGATCATCACACCATGACTGTGGCATCAATAATCAGGAAATATTGGCTTGAAAACAGTCAGATTGTTGGAATGTGGATGTGTATTTTTCTGTTGATTCTGTCACAGTGAAGCCAATATTACCAAACGTGTGGTTTATTTCTAAACTACTATATTGTGTCATTAAACTGTCTTAAAATGTGGTATGTAGAGCAATTTATGCATTATAGAATACTGTCAATAAACACTACAGTTATTTAAAGCAATTAGAGAACACGTAAAATAATCAGTTTCTCTAATTTCACTTCTTATAGTTACATATTTGAGTAAAATGAGCACTGTTCTTTTATCCTATGAACTACTGACAAAATGTCTCTGATATTCCAAGCGAAAGTTTATTATTTGCAGAAAATGAGATGCAAATAATGCAGAGAAAACAAGTTCATATTCATTTAGAAACAATACTAAAGTTTTAAGTCGGAAGAGTTCAGAAATCAATGTTTGGTGGAGGTTTTTAATGGGGTTCGCTGCAGTGGGCTCTTTGTTTTTTCCAGAGTTGTATATATGTAACTATTTCAGCATCTTTGGTGACTTTATGTGTCCTTTGTTTCTCCTCCAGCCACATCGTGAACCACATGGTGAGGGCCAAATGTAAAGAGGTGACGCTGCATAAAGACGGGCCTCTGGGCGAAACGGTGCTGGAGTGCTACAACTGCGGCTGTCGCAACGTCTTCCTGCTGGGCTTCATCCCAGCGAAAGCCGACTCTGTGGTGGTGCTGCTCTGCAGGTAAAGGCAATCATCCAGAGCCTGGTTTATTACTGCTCCTAAACTTTCTATTACACTCTTAATGCAAACAATGTATGATGAAGGTTCCTGTTGTAGCACTTATTTCATATGTTGTCTACAGTCCGGTGAACAGCTATGTTTCTGCTGACTTAGTTTAAAAGCAGGGATTTTAAACTGCATCTTTGGTGATTTTATGTGTCCTTTGTTTCTCCTCCAGCCA
This sequence comes from Poeciliopsis gracilis, assembly GCA_911649635.1. Taxonomy (NCBI): domain Eukaryota; kingdom Metazoa; phylum Chordata; class Actinopteri; order Cyprinodontiformes; family Poeciliidae; genus Poeciliopsis; species Poeciliopsis gracilis. The sequence continues at coordinate 64,368 of CAJVRI010001524.1, read as the reverse complement.
TATTGTGAACCACATGGTGAGGTTATGTATATATTTCTGAGGGGGAAACAGTCAAAATCTAAAATGATTGTTTTAGATTCTCTTCTCTACCAAATCTGCTCCTGAAACAGGCTTAAAGCTTTGTTAGGTGGTTAACCTCAAACAGTCTTATTTATCCACTAGTTGGTTCCCTGTCATGGAAAATAATGAATTTAATGACATTTTAATAGAAAAAGCAACTAGGAAGGCAACTGAACTGTGACAACACTGTAGGTGTTGACGTAACTTTGATGTAAGAGCAGAAACGTTCTGATTTCTGAAAGAAAACTGTATAATAATAGTTATATTTACTTTCCCTTTGGGATTAATTAAGTATTTTTTAATTGCCACATATCGGTTAATTAAAAAAAATGGTTTAAGTGAACAAAGTTGTATTTATTTTGCTTCAGGCAAGTTAAAGATAAGTTGGAACTGAAAATAAGTTTTGGTTTTGGTTCGTTTGGACTTTGTTTACACACCTGTTGCAGAGTGACGTGATGCGCCTCGGCTGCCTCAGTCTGGCTGGTGAAAGATGCTCCACTGCAGAATTAAATATGGGTGGGAATATTTAAACACTTGCTGACCTTTGCCCCTTACAAATCAACAAACAGCTGATCTTATTCACTTATATTTTGTGTTGTATTTTAGTTTTACAGTTTGGAGATTTATCCGTCAATTTGCTGAAAATGTGAATTACATCCTCACATGATTGTGCTCCAGTTTCCGTGCATCATTGTTGGAGCTTTCTCACCTTCTTCTGATGCCACTTTTTGATCTCATTGTATGTGAGGATCACAGCAACAATGAAATGTCTTTAACCTGCAGGATTAAATCAGAAGAGCGCTCGGTTTCCTGTAAATCCTCTCCAGTAAAAGTTGCAATTAACTTGTTTAAATGAGCTTTTCCTTATCCGAGCTACAAAAAAACATTGACGGTGATCACTTTGTGGTGTTTCTAAACACTTCAACTTTGTTTTAGGGCTGAAACGATTAATCAGATCATTTGATTATTGACATAATTGTCATCTAATGTAGTAATCGATTAATTAATTAGAGTATACCGGCTGAAAAATAATTAAATTAACCGAAATGTTCAAAATGTCTTTTATTTTGTATTGATTATAAAAATCAACTTTATTTTACCCAAAACTCATCAAGTGGCTTAATTTTAGCTTCAGCTAATTCACTAATAAAATGTTCACTTTTTTATTTAAAAAAAAAATTGAATTGTTTATTTTAATAAATTTTAATGTATTTCTAACATTATATAAAAAGCTCCAAGTTGTCAAATGAAAAATCAGCTGGATTTTTATTCAATTAACCATCAGAATCGTTGATTCACTAAAGTAATAGTTGGCTGCAGCCCTGCTTTGTTTTATTCTGAAGTCGTTTTCTCTGCGGTGCTGAAGCTGCATGATGTTTTGGTCCATTTAACTTTACAAGCTCACTGAGAACTTTCTGGTCTCCTAATTATGATTATCTTTAACAACTAACAAAGATAATCGAAGTTAACAGCTTCTGAATTGTTCTCCTTTGCATCTCAAAACCTGGGAAAATATATTTTATCCGCCTTTTTCAGAGCAAGAAAATCTGAGAAGTTGATATAAAAGATCAAAGAGCCAGAAAGTTTTCTGACTACTTTGATTTAATTTGTTTCTAAAGACAAAATTACGTCTAGATTAGAGAAAAGCTTTTCAGTGGGAGCCTTCAGATTACAGTTCAGTTTGCTACGTCTGTATTTGTTCATGATGCAGCTGCAGGCCGAAGCACGCGTTGTTTGTGTTTGCACAATAGGCTGTAAAATATCCACGGAGTTATTAAATTGTCTTTGTTAAATATTTACTTTCTGATTTAATTTTCGCGCGCAGGCAGCCGTGCGCGAGCCAGAGCAGCTTGAAAGACATCAACTGGGACAGCTCCCAGTGGCAGCCGCTGATCCAGGACCGCTGCTTCCTGTCCTGGTTGGTGAAGATCCCGTCAGAGCAAGAGCAGCTCCGCGCCCGTCAGATCACCGCCCAGCAGATCAACAAGCTGGAGGAGCTCTGGAAGGTAGCAGAGCTGCTTTATGAGGCGTTCAGAGCTTCCTGCAGCTGCAGGAAACGCCCTCCGCTGCTTAGATTCACGGGCCGGCTCAGTCTGACTGTTTCATTTTTTATTTTAAGGACAATCCTGGCGCTACTTTGGAAGACCTGGAGAAACCCGGAGTGGATGAGGAACCCCAGCATGTGCTGCTGCGCTACGAAGACGCCTACCAGTACCAGAACATCTTCGGCCCTTTGGTCAAACTGGAGGCCGACTACGACAAAAAGCTAAAGGAGTCACAGGTACAAAATACAGGAGGAGGAGAGTTTAAATCATAACGGATAAAGAAATGGGATTTTTGATTCCTATCTCAAACATTACTGCACAGATTTTTTTTGGGATTTCATATTCTTTAATCTTCCAGGTTATTTTTGACATTTTGTGGAGTTAACAAAACCTCCCAAGCATTTCTGCATTCCCTCGATGAAATGACAATGAGTCAAATACCAACAATCCAGTTTCTCTCTTAATTCAGTCTTTTGTCTTAAATTCTGTAAAAGCAAATTTTATGATTTGTGATTCACTTTGCTGTTTGAGTTTAGTATAAGGTTAAGGACGTACAGCTATGCAAAAAAAGGGATCATTTTGAAAAGTGCAGCACATTTTTTTCCCTTTATAATGATTTTTTTAAAATTGATTTTACTCTCCAACAGTTTTCTAAACCCCCTTATCTGCTGCTTGGAATCATTTCATCACGAAAATTATCTAAATATGACAAACTTAGCATTTAATAAAACAGTGTTTGTTTTTTGTTTTTTGGTTGTTTTGTAATTTCTTAGTAGAATGAAAGATAATAATAATAAACAGGAAAGTATTAACTTTATTGAAACAAACCAACATTGGCCTTATTATTTAGGTTACCACTGCTAATATATGTGGAAAATAACAATGTATAATGTGCAATATTTACCAAAATCACTTTAAACGAGCAACATCTTGGAGTATTTAATGTAAAGTTTTAATGTTATATCTGAATCCTCTGTGTCTCGTCAGTTTAAAACAGAATCCTCAGTGACTAAAGGTGAGGAGTTATGAATGAGGCGTAGTTTTAATAAACAGAGATTATTTCTCCACACGGCGTTCAGCTGAGTTCATGTTGAGTCCTAATAGAACCGCAGTCGGTTCTGTTCGCCGCCAGGTTCAAACGTCTCCATCGTATTGAGAAGGTCAACTTTCAGTATGAAGAGTTTCTGACTGATGTGTGTAAAAGTTGCAGGAAATAAAATCTCATTGACTGAACTCGCTTCCCCTGCAATTCAACACAGCAGCCATGGTTGCCGTAGCAACGTTTCTCGCCGCAAAAAGAGAGAAATGCATGAGAAAAACTCACATTGGTTTTTATTTTTAAACACTTGTGGCTTTACTGATTCTACTTCCACAGATGTTCAGTTGTTTTGTTTTCTTTTTCAGACTCAAGACAATATAACCGTCAGGTGGGACCTGGGGTTAAACAAAAAGCGGATTGCATATTTCACACTTCCCAAGACGGATTCAGGTGGTAATGCTTTTAACGTTGTTTCCTCCAGTGGTTCTGTGGTGTCGCTGTAGCTCCCTCCAAAATCCCCTCAGTCATCAGACTTGCATGCTGCCTCCCTCCTTCCTGCATTTTTTGGTGGCATCCCTACATTTTTATTTATTTTTTTATTTTTTCACGAGTTTGCTGTCATGAGTATTAGGGCGTGGCTGATGTTTTTATTACTTTTCAGCATAAGCAGGTTGGTAACTTGTTTGTTTTTGGTGAATCCCAGACATGCGGCTGATGCAGGGCGATGAGATCTGCCTGCGCTACAAAGGAGATCTGGCTCCTCTGTGGAAAGGCATCGGCCACGTCATCAAAGTCCCCGACAGTATCCTTTATGTTCCCAGCTGTGCTCAACAAATCAATGTCTAAAAAATGTTAAAAGTGCAGCTGTGTTGTTTTTTTTCCTTAATCGCTTGTTTTTAAAGACTATGGGGATGAAATTGCCATTGAGCTGCGCAGCAGCGTCGGAGCGCCTGTGGAAATCCCTCATAACTTCCAAGTGGATTTTGTTTGGAAATCAACTTCCTTTGATAGGTTTGTGACATTTTTAAAGATTTGAATTAGGAGTGCATCGATTTATCATCCAGCCGATTTCCTTCATTTTGGGAGATCAGTGATCGGCCAATCTTATCCACCGATGTTATCAACCTCTGCAGAAATCTAAAAATCAGCCTCTGTGCTTTTCTTTTGACTGACAAACCGGCCAACCGGGTTATGTCTGCACATTTACATTTAATAGTCTCCCCATTGTTGCCAATTCAGCAACTTTCTTGATATATTGAGCAGAATTTCAGACAAAAAATGGTATCGGCCAAAATTGGAATTGGTAAGTTAGGCTTTTTAAAAGATTGGCCAGAAAACTGCAACCAGTGCACTCCTAATTTAAATTATAAAAATAAAGATACTGGCAATCTGAAAAAGTCTCTGGTTTGTTTCAGTTTTTACTATATCCTTTTATTTTCTGGAAAAATTATTATATTTCTCAATTCATTTCCATTATAACCGTCCCATTGCAAGTTTAAATGACCAGGAGCTTCAGGAAAGTTATGTCTAAAAAATACAGAATTTTAAAAATGTTTTACATAATTTATTTAGAATTATTTTACAATTATATATTAGTCTGAGCTGCATATCAGTGTGTAAAGTCTGTGTGAATGTGGCTGTAGAGTGAAGCAGCATCCAGTGATTATTTCAACTTTGTCTTAATTTAAATATCAGTACTGATTCCAGTTCAGCAGCAATCTTCCTTAAAAGTCCTTATTTTAAAGAGGTTTTAAAAGCTAAAGGTTGCACATCTGGACTTGGAGTCGTTTTTGATTCTTTGTTCAGGATGCAGAGCGCCCTGAAGACGTTTGCTGTCGATGAAACCTCCGTGTCCGGTTACATTTACCACAAACTTCTGGGTCACGAGGTCGAAGACGTCACCATCAAGTGCCAGCTGCCGAAGCGCTTCACCGCTCCGGGCCTGCCGGACCTGAACCACTCACAGGTCAGAGTCAAACTCTCATCACCCTCCACTATTTGCATCTAATGTTGTAGTTTTCTCATTTATTGTTTATTTGTATTAAAAACGGCACCTTTGTTCAGGTTTACGCTGTAAAGACGGTGCTGCAGCGGCCGCTCAGTCTCATCCAGGGGCCGCCCGGCACCGGGAAGACCGTCACCTCCGCCACGATCGTGTACCACCTGTCCCGACAGGGAAACGGGTGAGACGCATCTTCCTTAAATTTAGACACGCTCTAGTTGCCAAGACTTCCTAAAGCAGTTTTACTGTTTCTGTGTTTGGTCCTGCAGACCAGTCCTGGTGTGCGCTCCCAGTAACATCGCCGTGGATCAGCTGACGGAGAAGATCGACAAGACCGGCCTGAAGGTCGTCAGGTTGTGCGCCAAGAGCCGGGAGGCCATCGAGTCTCCGGTCTCTTTCCTGGCGCTCCACAACCAGATCAGCAACATGGACAGGTCAGTGGAGGAGAAGCAACTTCAAACACTTAAACGTGTTTTAATATTCGTTGTTAAGTCAGTTAATCAATCAATCAGCCACATTTCAATTAACTCCATTTGTAAGGCATTTCAAGGCTCTTTACTTCAATAAAACATGAAAATATAAAGTCAGAATGTCTTAGAGTGCCGTCGTCACACATCAGATTGTTGATGATGTTTCCATAGGAACCAGGTGGGTTTTTAGATTTAAAGGCTCTCAGTGTTTCAGCTTCTTTCACAATTTTCTGGAAGTTTATTCCAGATTTGTGGTGCATAGAAGCTGAATGCTGCAATCATGTTTGGTTCTGGTTAAGTTAGAAAATGTTAACAATTAATTAATCAAATTAATAGTTAACTGAACTGAACAGACTAAAATTAATTTGGCTAAAAAAGCAACATATTCAAAGCAGTAATGAAGCCAAAACTTTATAGAAACATTTTGCATTTAAGATAAAAACACTTTTTTCTGTAAACATGTTTTAGTAAAAACTCTTGAGGTGGCATTTTTAACTTCATTTGGTTTTTGCTTTTATCCTATAAAATATTGAAACTGAAATAATTGTTAGCTGCAGCCCAACAATCACCAATTTGTTGATCTAAACTCTCCTACGGATTCAAACCTTTGGGACCCATCATGTTAGATTATGAAAACAACTGAAATCAAAACCATTAAATCAATGTTAAATTTGTTCAGCTGAATGTGTCTGATATTTGTAATTGCTGCAGATGTAAATGTTGCTGATTGAAGCTGCTTGTCTTATGGGGGACAGCGTTGAGCTGTGGGTGAGTTTTAGCGTCTCCTCTCGGTCTCTGCAGCATGCCGGAGCTCCAGAAGCTGCAGCAGCTGAAGGATGAGACCGGAGAGCTGTCGTCTGCTGACGAGAAACGCTACCGGGCTCTGAAGCGCACCGCCGAGAGGGAGCTGCTCATGGTGAGAGCTCAGGGTTCTCTGTGTGCGAAAAATAAGATCATCCATAAAACAGTGACGGACTGTGGAATAAACTCTGTTTGGTTCATGGTGTCTGCATCCTTAAAAAGTCGGAAGTTCATAAAGTAAATAGTAAGTTGCCCTCATGTGGCACGACTATTAATTTAATATGTTGCTGTTTTTCTGTCGGGACCTTTGTGTCAGGAAAGGTCCCGACAGTTGAATATTGTGTTGATGCTGTTCAGACGCAAGGAATCAATCTTCTGTCTCCTCTTCATCGTGCAGAACGCTGACGTGATTTGCTGCACCTGCGTTGGAGCCGGAGATCCGCGTCTGGCCAAGATGCAGTTCCGGTCCATTCTGATCGACGAGAGCACCCAGGCCACCGAGCCGGAGTGCATGGTCCCGGTGGTACTGGGAGCAAAGCAGGTACCGTTACAGGAATGCAGCAAAACAACGTCTCCATGCTAAACGCTGCTTCATTACAGAAACAACCTTCATTCTCCTCTGACGGCTAAATCAGAGTCTGATGGATTTCAAGGAAAGTGTTTGATATTCAAACAGGAATTATTTACAGTTGGATATTTTCAAACACCCGATGAAAAGAGACTTTTTTTTCACTGTCTGAAGTTGAGGCCAATCCTCTCTTGTTTTTTAGGTGAATTAAGGTAAATTTTAAGTCTATTTTAGTTAAATAAATCTAAAATCTATTTGCTAAATGCCAAAAAACTTTTTTTTTTCTTTTTAGAGATTTTTTTTGTGGTTTAGCATTTAATTTGATCAGGAAGGTAATTTAAACTTTGAAAGAAATTAGAAATATTCCTAATTTGTCAATATACTTATTGTGTAATCAAATGAAATGTTGGTCTTTATTTTACATGTTCAACTAAGTTAATGAAATTGGGGGACTTTTTGTTAAGTTAGTGTTTTGTTGTGGGGCCGGTCATGTGCATCGGGAGAGAGAGAGACATTTACAAACAAAGTTTTGATATATTTTAGTTTACATCGTCTCTCCTGTAGAATGTGAAATTCTGTCAGAGGACATTCACAGACAGGAATAAATTCGATAATCGTTAAGTTTTAGTTCATTAGTATTGTTTTCATTTCCAATGTTTGGTGCTTGAAAAGTCAGAAAACTTACCCTGAAGATGTTTTGAAGGTATAAACCCGTTTTGGTTGTGAAGTTCTGCTCCACACGGGGAACTCAGCTGCCCGACTCGCCTGTTTTGCAGCTGATTCTGGTGGGCGACCACTGCCAGCTGGGTCCGGTGGTGATGTGTAAGAAAGCGGCAAAGGCGGGTTTGTCCCAGTCTCTGTTCGAGCGACTGGTGGTGCTGGGAATCCGGCCGATCCGCCTGCAGGTCCAGTACCGCATGCACCCGGCTCTCAGTGCCTTCCCGTCCAACATCTTCTACGAGGGCTCCCTGCAGAACGGCGTCACAGCCGGTGAGCCCAAATAATCTGGTTTCCTGACATGTCTGGGTTCCTCCTGCAGGTTAAGAAAAACAAATCTCTTTTTCTCTCAGCTGATCGCATCAAGAAAGGCTTCGACTTCCAGTGGCCTCAGCCGGACAAACCCATGTTCTTCTACGTGACTCAGGGTCAGGAGGAGATCGCCAGTTCTGGAACATCATACCTGAACAGGTACCAACAGCCATCTTCTGTGATTGCTTTTCATAATTTAATCCAAAGATCAAAAATATTTAAGGATATGAATCAAAGTCTAGGCCGTTGTCATAAAGATCGCAATAAGCAATTAGTTAAAATAAATTAAAATGAGTTCAGTTATTTCCTTTGATTAATGATTCATATTTTTGAAGAGCAGTTTTGTTTAGAGAAACATTAAAATCCAATTTACGCTGCAAAAACTGAAAATCTTACCAACTACTTTTTGGTCTGGTTTCTAGTGCCAAACACTAAATAAAATTAAAAAGTAACTTTTCAACAAAAAAATAGGAGCTTGATTTAAGTAGAAAATTACTTAATATTGAAGCTGAAAAGCTTCTTATTAGTTAGTTTTGTCTTAATTCAAGTGCAATAAATATTTGCAGTGGAAACGAAACCAAACATTCTTGGTAAAAGACGTGTTTGTGCCGTAAATAAGACGGTTTATTGGTTTTGGTGGTTATTTCTGATATTTAAAATGGCTTCCAGTTCCAGTGTAAACTATTCTTTACAAATTAAAGTTTATTATTCTTTGAGGACACCAACTTGCATTATTTGAAAATGGTCTTAAAACAACAATATTATTGTTTATCGCTGGATCAATTCATTCCTCCAGCTTAAGCTCTTACTGTTTTTACATCAGAACTGCTGATCCAATCTGGAACAACAGATCCAATCTTGTTGTTTCCTCTGTTTTTAAGATGGATGTTTAAATTCACCTGATGTTTTCCAGGACCGAGGCAGCAAACGTGGAGAAAATCACCACCAGGTTGCTGAAGGCCGGAGCGAAGCCGGACCAGATCGGCATCATCACGCCGTACGAGGGCCAGCGCTCCTACCTGGTCCAGTACATGCAGTTCAGCGGCTCCCTGCACACCAAGCTGTATCAGGTACTGTTTGGAAATCTTGCCGTTAAATTGAAAACTCAGAGTCTGGTGAAGATGGCAAGTGAGATTATCAACAATGTTCTCCAGGCGAACATCAGACAAGCTCAGAACATTTTGTCTGATGGGTCACAAGTCCTCACATCAGAAGGTTCAGGGTTCTCCTGTGCAAATATAACCGTCTGAAACATTGATTGATTGGTACCTGATCAGTGGCAGACAGAGCAGCAGGAGGACCAGGCGATGACCAAGAGCAGAATACAGAGGATGTGTTGGACATGAATGGAAATGGTTTTAGGGATGTGCTGCCGTTCTGACATCTGTTGTTTTTATGTATTTATTTATGGTTGCTGTCCTTTTGGACGGGCTTCTTTTATTGTTGTACTGCAGTTTGGCTCCTGCTTCCAAGTTAAATTTCTCCAATGGGAGACGAATAAAATTATCTTATCAACTTCACCTGTATCGTTTCTGGACAGCAAGTGGAAATCGCCAGTGTGGACGCCTTCCAGGGCAGAGAGAAGGACTTCATCATCCTGTCCTGTGTTCGAGCCAATGAGCATCAGGGCATCGGTTTCCTGAATGACCCGCGGCGTCTGAATGTGGCGCTGACCAGAGCAAAGTAAGTAGTGACCCTGCAGACCCAAACAACCAAACCTCACCAAGCATTTCTGGTCTAGTTTCTAGTGCAAATATCTTAATGCACATGAAATAAGCCGGTCATTTCTTAATATTGATGAATAGGCACCAATACCATTCACAGATTGTTTTACGTATAGCCAGATATTTTGCCAGTAGAGTTAATACATTTTCATCAATATTAAGGAATTATTGGCTTTTAAATAAGCTCCTGTTTCTTGCTAAAAGTTACTTAATTTAGTTTGTCTTATTTCATGTGTACTAAGATATTTGCTGTAGAAACAAGAAATACTTGAGGATTTTGTATTTTTGCAGAGATCAACTGAAAACATAAATAAACTGAGTTAAAATTGTTCTTCAAAAAATGTTAATGATAGATATGGAAATTATCACGTCGTTCTAATTGATTAAATTGATTAAATGTGGCTCTGGCTTTTCTATATTTGACAGTGGCCTAAACTCTGGCTCATATTTTTAAATATTTTGATCTCTGGATTAAATTAAGAATAATTCTGTGTTTTTGCAGCATGGCCCATGATATTTATAAATACAAAATGACCCTTTTACTCTTTTTAAGACGCATCTAAGCCACGTCAGTTATTAGTTTTATTTAAAATATCCAGGTTATTTTCTCTTTCTCAGCTTTTAACCCGCTGTCCTGTGTGTGCTTCAGGTACGGAGTGATCATCGTGGGGAACCCCAAAGCGCTGTCCAAGCAGCCGCTGTGGAACAACCTGCTGAACTACTACAAGGAGCAGAAGGTTCTGGTGGAGGGCCCGCTCAACAACCTCAGAGAGAGCCTCATGCAGTTCAGCAAGCCTCGCAAACTGGTCAACACCATCAACCCGGTGCGGGACTTGCTCATCTGAAACCAGTTTTCCTCTGATGTTTGGGTTAAGTGAACTAATATTGTTGTGCGTTGAATGTCAGGGAGGACGTTTCATGAGCACCGCCATGTATGACGCCCGCGAGGCGCTCATCCCAGGCTCCGCCTACGACCGCAGCAGCGCCGGTATTTACTCACCGTTTTAACATCGCAGGTCGTCTCTACAGTCGCCTGCGTTTGTCCTCCACTCATGTGCTGAATTGTGTTTCAGCTGGACGTCCGTCCAACATGTACTTCCAAACTCACGATCAGATCGGGATGATCGGAACCGGGCCGGGTCAGATGGCGGCCATGAACATCCCGATACCCTTCAACCTGGTGATGCCCCCGATGCCGCCGCCCAGCTATCTGGGTCAGACCAACGGCCCGGCTGCAGGTACTCAGAACGTCTGCTTCCTCTGTGCCATTGCAGCTTCTCGCACTTTAAGGGAGTGAAACAAAACGAGACACTGGAAGGTCTGCGGTTCGCTACGGCCAAAGAGGAAAACATGGAAACTTCTCCACTGTTTGGTTTTTCACGCCTGATAGTTTGATGCAACATTTGTTGGTGCAGTTCACTTTCTCATTGCTCTGTGTTAAACGATCCAAAGCCTTTGAAAAACCTTTTCCCCTCCTCGCCTGTGGGGGCGCTGCACCAATAATGACTGAAGGAAACAACTCAAAAATTCTCAGAAGGCAGATTTCTGAGCAACTTCCTTCTTCATGAAATGTAAATAAAAATGTCGTCGGATTTTTGTGGTGGTTTCATTTGTCTTAAAACCCACAAGCTACTCCTGCTGCTAGCACTGGACTCTTATTGTATTTACAAGCATTTTTAAACTGCCACCACAAAATCTGCACATTTTTTCTGCAAAAGCAAAACATTGAAACAATCCCAAAATCCTGGAGGAACAGATATTTAAACGGTTTTAATATATTTTGGCCCAAAATACCGATGGCTTTCTGTTTCTGGTGTGAATATAATTTATTTGGATTCTCGGTTGTTTTGTAGATTTTATTTTTTTCTCACCTCTGTGTTTCTTCCTTCGTCTTCAGGCCGCGGTGCCATGAAGGGTAAACCTGGCCGTGGAGGAAGGCAGCGGGTCCGCGGCTCGGCTCACCAGGGCAACGGGCCCAACAGCCAGGCCAGCCAGGACGGGGCTTCCCAGTCCTTCTCCCAGGGGCCGCTGACTCAGGGTTACATCTCCATGAGCCAGCCCTCTCAGATGAGCCAACCTGGCCTCTCCCAGCCAGAGTTGTCCCAGGTGATGGACAGGATTTATCCACATCTACCTTTCATCTCAAAAAATATCTAAACTTCAGGCTTTTCCTCTTGATTTTTAGTCTTTGTTTTATTTTTGTGATGTTTGGATAAATTTGGTTGCATTTCAGTTTACAAATTCAACAAAAAACTGTTTGAAATGCACAACATATCTATTTATCCTTAGTATCTCAACATTAGAACAAAAAAAAAACAAACTTCTTTTGCCTAATTATTGGATAATTAGCCTTTAACTTATTGAAAACTTATTGGAAGTAACTTTTCTATAAATCCATGTGGTTGAGATGGAAATGATCCATTTTCTGTGTGATCAGGGAAATGTGTTTTCCATTCACCTTATAACAAATCATGCTGATGTTTAGGACGTTAGGCTGATGTTTCTGATGCTTCCTGTCTTCTTCTTCTTCTGCAGGATAGCTACCTGGGCGATGAGTTCAAGTCCCAGATCGACGTGGCTCTGTCCCAGGACTCGACTTACCAGGGTGAACGTGCGTACCAGCATGGCGGGGTGACTGGACTGTCACAGTACTAAAGTGTAAGTTGCTGCAGTTCGCTCACTAACGCGTTTATTTAACCAGTCAGTGAATCAGTCAGTGAAGGAACAACTAGAGAAACGGTTAATAGTTTAAATAAACACAAGAAAAGTATTGCAAATTCTCAGCTTCCCTTCATGAAATGACCTGATTGATTTCTTACCGTTTCAGGCCTTGTATTAATATCTGATATCAATATTAAGTTTTCATAACGGTGCTTCCTGAATATACAAAGATCTGTAATTAATTTGGAAAATATATGCATCATTAAATACACAAATTGTTTAAAGCCGTCATGCAGTTAACCAGCCACTCAGTGTGTAAATCAGAAAATATGAAACTATTTACTACAAAATTAATGATTTAATATTTAACCAACTCAACCAAAGTTACTCATTATTTATAAGTTTTAGTCCTTTATTTATTCTCTTCAGTTCATTTAACATCTTGATAGCAGTGAGCTGAGTAAATATAAAATTAACTGATGATTTTTGCACTTAATCGCCTGAGTATTAATGTTTTTTATTTTTGATTTAGTATTAATTAAAATCAAAATAAACTTTAAAGCTGCAGTTTGTTACGTTGATTAAAACATTTAAGATAATCTGTGAAAAGATCCTCCTTTAGCTAATGTTGCTGTCTGAAGAAATGCACCGGTCCTGACCAAACACGGCCAATCAGACCCAGAAGCGTCTTAGAGCTGTCAATCAAGCTCATGTACTCGCTGCTCAATGTGCTAATGGCAGAGAAACGGCTTGGTGTAGCAGGAAAACCATTTATCTGCTGCCATCAGTGGCTATGCTAACTAGCCTGAGCATTCACATGCTAGCTACTATCAGAGACCACAGGGGCGAGAGAGGAATGATTGACAGCGTTAAGACCCGCCTCCAATTTCTGATTGGTTGCTTCCAATTAGCACTGGGAGAAAACAGAGGAGCTTCATAGCTTTTTCTTTTTTCCCCTGCCGTTCTGTAACAACATGACATTTTAAAAATATGTTTTCTTACATTCTGCAGCTTTAAATACACAGTGAACCAAAATCAATCTGAAAAGCGGCTTTCTGTGTTCCAGGTTGCCTGAAGAAGGGAGCTAGGCTTGAGCTGAGCTTAGTTCATCAGCTTTTTAATCTGGGAAATAATAAAAACATAAAATGGATACCTGTTTTCCTCTGCTACATCCGAAGCACCACCAAGTGAAAGCGACGGGATAGCGAAACCAAACCGATGACCAGCGAGAGAATGGGAGGGAAGAAGAAGAAGAAGAAGGAGAGAGCGCTAACAGACGGGCAGCGAGACGGAAAGAGGCCGCGTGAGCGAGCGAGCGAGAGGCGGGAGGCGACGCCCGCGCTGAGTGAAGGAGGAAAGTCGAGGATCTGGCGGCATCAGGTCGGGCTGCTGAGGGAAACAGACGAGAGATCCGCGGTCTCTCCTGAGAATCCAAGAGGCTCCGCTCCCCCAAACCCCAACCCCGGCCGTCCGTCCGTCCACACCCGCAGCTTCTGGGAAACGCTCCAGGATCAAAGCCAATCAGTGGAATTTTGAAGAACTCTTAACAATTTGGACAGAAACTGTGTCAGAAACAAAACGACCCTCCCTCCCCCCGACCTCACCTGAAGGCGGGCTGACCGCCAACCTGCCTCAACGTCCCAGAGAATTAAAAACGATTCGGCTCGTCGGGGGAGGACACCCCGCCGGGCCCGGACTCCTCGGCAGCCTCCGCAGGAAGCAGCAGTCGACTCTCCCTCTCAGAGGACGCAGGAACACTCCAGTCTGACGTCGAAATGCCTTCGTTTGCCTCGGGAACCGCCGGCGCCGTCACAAGGTCTCCAGCGAGGCGGCGGCGGACGCGGCGGCGCGCGGACTTCAGGCAGGCATGAGACGCAAATCCCGCCGACCGACGTGGTGACCGCCACGGGACAGTTTTTCTTCTCTGAATACCTTTCTTACCACAGAGCACAAAATTGCATAAAAAATAATAATAGTTGGTGAAACTATCAAAACATGACCAGCAGTGAATATTTGGCTCGGTGTCGTTTGATGTTTCAGCTTAAGGCTTTTTTTCCTACTGTAATCTCACGACAGCGGGGGGTTGTTGGCGTTTGGCTTCATGACCAGATTTATTTTATTTTTGACTGTACTCTGTGTGCTTAGATTGGCGAATGCTTAAACGCTTTGTGCTGAGGGGTTCCTCGGTGGGGGGGAAAGTGTTTTTTCTTTTTTTTTTCCACACCCGATGAACGAATCCCCGCTTGAGTTGGGAGGGGAACAAGTGTGGAGGGAAACGACGAGGCAATCGATCCACTGAGAGGTAGAAAAGGAAGGTGGCTGAGGGAGGAACCCGTTCAGAAACAAAATATTTATGAAGAAAAGGTGTGGCTGTTTGGCCAAACTACCGTGGAGCTGTAATTGGGGACACGATTAACCCTGTCATTTAAAAACTTCCTGATCAGCAGGATCGCCGTCAGCTCTGATCAGATGACGGCGAGACGAAATAAAAAGATAAAAATACTAATCAGTGCCTAAAACCATTCAACCTTCAGATGAAAAGCTGCAGCACAGCCATGAATGTAGTTAGGAGTTGAACTACCAGCATCTGACGACCCGTTAGAGCAAGATGGCCGCCACAAAAAGGAGATTTTGTTGAATCGGCGAGGTTGATGTTGGTCGTGACGAAAAGCCACCTTCCTTCTCTGTGGAGTAAAAACCGGCTGGTAGAGTTTATTTTACCTTCAGTGGCGTTTTGATTTGTCCAAAGCTGTTCTGCTTGCTTTATGTATTTTATTCCTTTTTGGAGATTTATGATGTTTTAGCTTCCTGGAGATCTGAGAGCCTTTTTGTTGTTCAATCAGTTGCTGCTGTGTGCATCATGATCAGCGGGTGGCGTTGTGTGTTTTTGGCCCATTTTTACAAAGATTTCTCTTTTGTAGCATTTTGCTGACTACAGGAAGGAGGCAGACGCCGTTTTCCTTCCCTCACCTGGACTTTTGTATCCTCCCAACTGTCCGATGGGATTGTAGTTTTGTAAGCAGCACTTCCTGTAAGAATGTAGTCCTCACCTGCTTCTCACGTCTGCAGACATGTGACAATCCTGTTCTGGGTAGATGACGTTTAACTCAGTTTTTGTTCACATCCGGCTCTCATTTGTGCTATAAATTATTTTAACCCGCTCCACCGAAGGCCTAACACGTTGACAGCTTTAATGGAAAACGCTGCCCTAATATAGTTTTGTTGTTTTTCCATCATCGGAGCGGCGGTCGGTTGAAACGCGCTGTGATTTTTATTTTAGAAGTGATTCAGTAGATTTGCTCAAACATCTGCATCCGGTCTGAATATTTGAGTTCAGAGATTAAATTCGTGGATTTAATGTGATGTAAATAGAGTTTGAAGCAGTGGATATTCTTTGCAGTGCTGTTTTATCACAAGACGGTGTTTCCCTTGGTAACTGAATCAATAAAGGTGGTCGATTTGAGCGTCAGTGACCTGAACTTTATTTGCATATAGAAATAAACATATATATATATATATTTATACACAGAGGCAGCAGCTGTTATGATGCGGTCAGCTCTGCCTTTTTGTTCCGTTTTCTCTTCTTCAGCTGTCCGTGTTTCTGTCTCTGAATGCTCTCCTGGATTTTCTGCTTGAATTTCTTCTTCTGGCTCCGGATCTTCTGCAGCTCGGCCTTCCTCTTGGCCTCCAGGTCCGGGTCCTGACACGGCAAATCAACGGCAGCAACTTTAACACTCGGCAGCAGACAGGACGGTAAATAAAAGATCCTACTGACTTATTTACACTGAAGCACTTTAGTTTAAAAAAATAAAACATTTCTCTTAAGCCTGGGGTGTTTAAAGTGGCCATTTGTGACCCTTGACATTATTTTGACCAACAAAATAGAAAACGATTCATGACCCAGACATTTGGAAACCGTCTCTAAGGCGACAGCCTGGAGGCCTTTTTATGTTTTGGATCTTTTAAAGATACAGATTTCCTACATTTATTTATTTTTAGTAGTAAAATCTAAAACTGAGCTGCTTGTTATTGTAAAATGCGTTTTTAATAACTCACCTGGTGAAATGAAACGTTTTGTTTGTGGGCCTCCAGTAGCTTAAACTAACCATTAATTAAAGTTAAAATTGAAAATAGATCCAATGTCCATAAAAACAGCAGCAGAAACTTTATAGGATTGAAAGACGTCACAATATAAGACTTTCATTTCAGTCAATATCAATAATTATTGATTAGTTTTTTGTAAGTTTCTTTAGTTGCTAGGTAACCACAAGTTATTCTACAGGCTGTTGCCAGGTAACCAGAGTGAGTTCGTGGATTCTAACTGGCAGGCTGAGCGGTTGAAGCCTTTCCTTTGACTACATCCCCCAGAATGCTGTGCGGTTCTGATTGGAAGCAGTGAATATTCCTTCAGATGTTTTATCTACCAGCACTGATCACATTTCTATCTCTGGATATATCGTTAGTGATTAAATTTTAAAGCAAAACATGTACTGTGCCTACAGTCACCACACATGAAGTGCACTTAAAGTGATTTAAAACCATCTTACAAGTAACTTTTCAGCATGAAATAGGAGTTTGTTTTAAGTAAATAATGTCTTAATATTCATTTTAATAAGGACTAGTTACAAATAAAATAATATGTCAGTGGAACAAGACGTTTTAACTCAGAATATGGGAAATAGTTCTTGCTAAAGGTAATTTTTCATTAACTTTGAACCATACTGGAATCAACACGTCTCTTTCTGAACATTTATAATAACTAATAAATGAATTGATCTGTGATATGTGCAGCTGTTAGTCACCTTCCCCTCCAGGATCAGCTGTTTCCGCTTGTTAATCTCCTTTTTCTCGTCAAAGTCCGTCGATTCCAGCCTCTGGAACACAATTTTAAAGAAATTCACATTTTTACCTCATGGCTGCCAATGAAGCAACAACTAGAGGAAGTTTTTTTCCTTTTTAGTTGACAAAATACATAAATCCTTAATGCAAAGAAGAACGTACAATTTCACACTCCCGCCGAGTCACGTTGACCTGTGTGAGGATCTTCAGGACTTCTTTCTCCTCCATGGGATATTCCTTCAGCTTCGTCTCTGCAGGACAAATAAATAAAATAAAATCTGTCTGAACTGAACGATTGATTTATCAAGCGTGAAATGGAAACGTTTCTAAGAAAGAGTGCAAGAAACAAGATTGTGGAGATCAGATCAAATTTGAGGGAAGTAATATAATATTACATATTTTCTTATCAAAAGAGGAGACTGGTGGAAAATTTTATGTAGGTAGATAATATATCCAACATCAGATTAATAGTCATATTAAAGTTTTACTCCACAGAACTCATTACCAATAAATCAAAAGGATAAATGAAAGTAATTATTGAATCATAAATAAAAACAATGGGAAAAAACTCAAAATTTTTTACATATTTTCTCTGGGTTTGAAAAAAAAGGGTGTTCTTAATTCACTCTCTCGCTCTTCCGTTACCTAGCAACAGCCTGTGCAGCAACTTGTGGTTACCTAGCAACGGTTTGTTGAGTTTTAAGATTTCGCCACTTTGCATTATAACAGCTTAAAATAGAAAAAAGCATGGCAATATTTCAGATATTTACATTTTAAAATAAAGTTTAGATTTATTAGATATATTTTAGTTTTTTCATACTTTGACCTTTTTGAATTCTGCACCTAAAGGTTAACTCAAGTATTTTGATTATATCTACATTAGTTGGGGAATAAATACTCAATAGAAGATACCATTTTCAAAAACATGTGTTAAACACATAAGAAGGATATTATATCTGTAATTTCAGCACACTTTAGCTAGTTTTATAAACGTAGTTAGTTTTCCCACCATTACTATTTTCATTTATTTTAGTTTTTATTTTACTATGGTAACGTTCAGACTTACTGGTCTGCTCCTCGATCGAATGCACCAGATGGATGTCATACTGCGTCACCAGTGTGATCGACACGCCGTTCCTCCCTACAAGAAAAAAATCAAACATGACATTTATTCACCCAATCATTCAATTCAGATTAAACATGGCCGCCTCGATGTTTGCCAGTGCGGACCAGCCTGCTACCTGCTCTCGCTGTTCTCCCGACTCTGTGGATGTAGATCTTGGGAAGTCCTGGGGTGTTATGGTTGATGACAACCTGGACTGTTGGAATATCCAAACCCCTAAAGTCAGAGCAAACAGAAACATCAGAACAAACCCGGTAACCGTCCTGAAGCGGGTCCAATCGACTGTAATTCACCTGGCAGCCACATCCGTCGCGATCAGGATTTTATAGACGCTGGCCTTGAACTTGGCCAGGTTGGCGAATCGTTGTTTCTGGAGAAACAAAATGGTGGCCATTTATTTTAAATGACCATTTCTCAGGCAAGAATACACTGCAAAAACACAAACTCTAGTTTGTAGTGCAAATAACTTAGTACATTTAAAATGATGCAAACTTAAAGTAACATTTTAGCGAGACGTAGGAGCTTGTTTTAAGTAACAAGTCCTTAATCTTATTGAATAAGTTGTAGTTCCATTGGGAAATGTTTTCACTCATAAGATTCCAAAAGTGAAACAATCTGCTATTGATGAAACGGCTTTTTCATCAATAATAAGGAATTATCGACTGAAATAAATCATTTGTAGGTAAATTTTGTCTTATTTCAGGTAACTAATATATTTGCACTAGAAACTGGGTCAAAATTACTTGGAAAAAATGTAGATTTCTTTGCAGTGAAACTGATCAGAACATGCTGCTTTGGGTGAAGATGGCTGTTCATTACTGACATTTCTGATGAATTATTCTGACCTGTTTCATCATGGAGTGCAGACAGATTGTGGGAAAGTTGAACGCCTGCAGCATCATGGTCAGAATCTGGCAGCTCCTAAAAAAATGATATATTGATTCATTTTTCTCTACCTGATCAATGCAGGATAATGAAACTTTGCGGCTCTTTACTTGCAGGTGTTGGTGAAGATGATGATGGACCAGTCGTCATGCTGGTCTGTGAAGGTCTGGATCAGGTGGACCAGGTACGCGTCCTTCACCTTGTCTGGAGTCAGGATGTACCGCTGGTCCAGCTCCTCCACCGTCCGCGTCCTGACGCCAGCAATGATGTCAACAACAACTAATCGGTTATTAAATAAGACTAATTTAGACAGTCAGAGCAAAAACTGTCAATAAAATATACTTTTTCTTTTTAAAAACTGTTTGTCTGTAAATATGTTCTACCAAAACGTTCTCAAGCTTTAACTTCATCTGGTTCAAATCCTGTGGAAAAAAATAAAAAAATCTTGCGCACGTTTTTAGTTATTGATCAGTTAATCAAAACAATCAAACATCAGTATTGATAAAGAGTATTTTTGATGCTTTGCTACAAAACATTGAGAATCCTGTTTTTATTCATTTTAGGCAACAAAATGTTTATTTAGGAAGAAATTTAATTATTTGGTCATTTGCATTTTTATATATTCCTAATATTTTAAAAAGAATCTGATTAATTGTCAGAATGATCGATTGCAGAACTAAAACCATCACAATTCAAGAGTTTACAGAAAGTGGAAGAATAAAAGCAGTTTTATCGCTCAACTCCTTTTTAAATTGAAGTTCAGAGCAAAATCAAAAAACGTCAAAGTATTTAGCAGCATTTTACATGAAAGACAAACAGAAACTCGTCCATATTTGTGAAGTTCAGGGAAAATAATACACATTAGTTTAGAATCTATAAATAGAAACCTACAAATCTTGCTTTCAGCCTCGCTGAGTCGACACTTTTTCCTCCAAATTTCAGCAATTTTTTCTGGAGTATTTTGATTAAATTTGACTCAAAAGTTTCCAGGTTTCATCTTGAGCTGAAACTTTAACTGATAAAGTTGGACTTTGCTCGGCGGAGCCGGCGGTTCTGGACGACGGTGGGGTTGACTCACTCGGACGTGCTCTCCCAGAAGAACGGCTTGTTCATGGCGATGCTCTTCAGCTCCTGCAGCGTGTCCGTCAGCGTGGCGCTGAACAGCAGCGTCTGCCGTTTGGCCGGTAAGACGCTCAGGATCACCTCCAGGTCTTTGGTGAAGTCGGTGCAGCCCTGCTCCAGCAGCCGGTCCGCTTCGTCCAAAATCTACACAAAAACACAATAAAACACAATAAAAGAGTCAAAGTGGGCAAAAACAAATCTGCTTCAGGAACTTTAACTTCAGGTTTATGTGTTTCTGACTTCAGCTTCAGGAGCAATAAATCAATTAATCTGATGATAAATTAAAACAAATTTAATAACTTTTTCTCTTCTTTCTCTCTTTGCATCAAAAACTGAAGGATAAAACTTCAATCTGCTGCTTTGAACTCAGTTAAACATTTTATTAAGAACCATTTTGTTTACAGAGATTTTCTAATTAAACATATTTGTCATTTCATTATTTTGCATATTTAAAATGTCTTCCGGTTTCAGTGTTTAATGTTTATTAGAAATAAAAGTTTATTAATCTTTGAAAATGTGTTCTTGTTTTATTAAAACAACAATATTATTTTTTATCGCAGTAACTTCTGGGACAATTTATCATCCAGCAAAAAGTGTTTTTGTGATGTAAAATGTTCAAAAATGGTTTCATTTGACCTGCCTGGATATCACATTTTACAATTATTGTGATAAACAATAATACTGTTATTTTGACACCATTTTCAAGTTAAATATTTAATAATAATTCAGGATCACAGTCATAAAAACGAGCAACGATATAAATAATACTTAACACTAGAACTGGAAAATATTTCAAATCTCCAACATAAAACAACCAAAAACAAATCAGAAATTAAAAACACATCTGAAAGCATAAATAAAATCAATAAATAATACTCTGTAAACAAAACCGCACTTTAAGAAATATTAGTAAATTATTGATCTCTCAGTTTTTCATGCAATTAATTAATTGGTTGATTAATTGCAACAGATTTAAATCTTTGTTCCATCAGTGATCAAATGTTTTTTTTCTCACCAAGAACTTGATCTTCCTCATGTTGAAGGTGTTGGAGCTGCGGATGTGGTCGGCCAGCCGACCCGGCGTTGCCACGACAACGTGAGGCTGGTTGGACAGCTCCAGCGCCTGGCTCACCATGTCTGTCCAGATGACGCCACACAGGAAACCAGTCACTCACAAGGCAGAAATTAAAACTGGGAGCAACATTTTCCACTTTAGTCTATAAATGTTTGTTTCTCTTCATTTAAACACAGAAATCAAGCGGCGTTGGATTCTGATGCAGCCGGTTCTGACTAAACGTAGTTACCCATTCCTCCGACGACGATGCAGTCTCTCAGACCCAGAGGTTTTCCCAGGACTCTGAACTGCTCCGCAATCTGATAGGCCAGCTCCCTGCGTGACATCACACGACAAGCTTTACAAAATAAAACTCAGAAATAGAGAATCTGGTGACGTATGGGATTAGTCTATGGGATACCAAACATGTTTGTTACATTTTTTACACAAAATGATTCTTAGATAATGAGGTTTTATTCAGCTCAGTTCTGTTTCAAGGCATCTTGTGACTTTAAATTAAAGGTGCTACTTGGTGGGTAAATATGCAACCGTACATCTTTGAAAAGTAGAAGTCGATCCTCCTGCACAAACAATAATTCAGAAAGTGGTTTCTGGATGGAAACAAAACACTTCATATTTATATTCCTATTCAACTGTTTATTTTTTCAGTGGCTTTATTCAGAGTGAAATGTCAAGACAATAATCTTTATTTTTGAATTTTAAAAACTTCAATTATAAATGCTATTTATATGCTGAGGCGAGACTTGGTGTGGATCTGTGACCTCTGACCTGGTAGGCGTGAGAACCAGGCAGAAGATGCCGTACGGCTCCTCCGACAGTTTCTGCAGCACCGGCAACACGAAGGCCGCCGTTTTCCCACTTCCTGTCTTGGCGCAGCCCATGCAGTCGCGTCCTGAGAGAAAAGACGGATCTGGGTCAGAACCAGAGCAAACGCAAGGCGACTGGTTCTGCTGAAAGTGCTAAAAACTGACAGCCTTTTTCTTTTCTAAGAATAAATAAGCGTATTAAACAAATGATTGTTTAATACACTTGTTTTAAACTTGTATAACTTTGAAACTGACATACAAAAAATAAGATTCTGTTAAACAAGCTGAAATAAAAGACAAATCCATCATAATAAGTTTATACAGCTTTACATTTACCACCATAGACATGCAGACACATATATAAACATTACTTCAAAAACTCTGAATGTTGTTTTAGATCTATTTTTTGGGGGCATTAAGTTGTAAAATATTAATCTTTTTTTATTTTCATTTGTTTCAACATCTCACAGAAACTTTTCTGTAAAGTTTTTCTATTTTTCTTTATTTTAAACTGATAGAAAATTTCTTAAAAATGGCTAAATATTTCCTGAACTAGATTTATCAAAGATGATAAGTTTCTTTTTTTAAAAGGTCAAACCAAAAGAGGCAAATAATTGCAGACCTCTGGTCTATAAAATACATCCAGATTTGTAGTTTAAACGTGACAAAACGAGGACATTAAAACTATCCAAACAAATAATTGTAGTAAATCTCATCAGTGAATGTTGGTCGATCTGTTGCAGATTGTAGATTAAAAAGAGCTGAACGTCTCTTATGTTTTACTCTTAAACCATAAAATGTGGGCTAAATGCAGCTGGTGTCCTGAGCTGAAGCAGAGGAGCCGATACCTTCCAGGATGGGAGGGATGCAGTTCTCCTGGACCGCAGTGGGTTTGTTGAGCCCCAGATGTTTACATTGTTTCACCAGCCAGTCCGACAGACCCACGGACGACAAGTCGCTCATTTTAGATTATTTTAAATCAAAAACACTCTACATTAACAGTTGTGAGAGCTTTTTTAGGCTAAAACACACTCCCTTCGCGTAATCCTCGTGTTTGCTCCACAGCCGCCATGATATCAGAACGCCATGATGTCCGGAAGCGTCAGAACGTGACGCTCCCGGAAGTGGATAGGCGCTCATTGTTGCCCCCTGCTGATCAAATGATGAATAAGAAAAAACATGTGGGTTCATCTGTTTGGGTTTATGATGTTTGAAAGCTTTTTTAAATGTTAATTTCAATCATTTTAACCCACAGTTACGGAAACCATACATTTAATATCAGAATATTACACCAACCTGATAATAAAAACATTTTAACAAAAATGTGGGAATAATTACTAATTTTTATGTTCAAAATGTCCTTTTGATTTTGCAGATATGAGCTTAATCCGAACCCACATTGATTTATGTTTTATTTTTTAAATCAGTCATCAAATAACTTGTGATCAACACTTCAAAACACTGCAACAATTTTAACATTTTGTGTAAAAAGGGAGCATAGGCCTATATTTTTGCCTATTTTACGCATCAAATTGCATTAAAGTCATTGCAGTCTTATAATCATATAAATCACTAAGACGAAACATCAAAATGAGGTACAAATAATCCACAGCAAAAAATGTTATTTACACTTTTTTGTAATCCTCAAATATTTTCTTTATTATAATTTTAAATTAGACATATATTAATATGACTGTATAAAATATCTAAAATAAAAAATATAAGCCAGCAGGTGGCGACAATGTTTTATTTAAAGCAAAGATGAGATACACGTAGATCATGACAATAAATAACTAAAACAATAAATGTTCTGACTCTAGCCAGTTACTGTTAATAAATGTCACTTGTTTCATTGATAATAATCATTTTTACCACTTCTGCGGAAGCATATCATACAATGAAGGCGACAGTAATAACCTCAGTGGATCGATTATCGCTGGCAATCAATACAGAAGAGGATCTCCAAACTATCTGAAGTCAATCATCTTGTGTTTGGGAAGATTACTGACAGATGGAAAGATTTAAAAAGAGCATTGAGCCCAGCTTTATGTTTAGGGAAAAGTCAAGACAACCAGAGCCGCCATCTTGGACTTAAAAAGGCGCAAATTTTTAGAGTTTATAAAAGTGTTTACCTGAAAAGACTGAAGAGTCAAAGTTGAATCTGTATGATCTGCTGAAAGCAACAAACCAAAGCCCAGCATATCATGGTATGTTTATGCAGAGGTGGAAACGTATTTCAGAGTGAAATATGACCAACATGGCCGCCAGGTGAAGGACTGTGTTCAGGACGGAGCTGAAGCTGAATGAGAGCAGCTGTGAAATTAATTTTCTAATGTCCACAATGACCTACATTAGTGTGCAGAAAACCATGAGGTCACTAAATACTCAGCAGCTGCTCTTAATGCCTAGCAGCTGTTATTCCGTCTCATAATTTACAAATGTTCACTTTGTTTCTGTCCTGAACTGTAACACATGCAGCAGTTTTACAGATTCATCTTGTTTTTGCAGCAGGATTTCTCACACGTCTTTTATGGAGTTAAATGATGAATCGACAAAGAGCCTCGGATCGATAAAAGCTTTTTTATTTTCTCCTTGTAGCAGAGAAATCAAACTGAGATTGTTCAGTTTTGATTAATGACCAGACATGTCCACCCGGTTAATACCCAGTGTTTTTATCTTCTCACGACCTTTTCTTGTGTTACATAAGATGTTAGTAACCTTTATTTGTCATGTTATATTCAGAATTGACTGATCAGTGCTGTCCTGGATTTTCAGCCTTCTGTTCGTCTCCATCTGCTCTGACTTCAGTTCACTCCGCTTCGGCGTTGCTCTCTCTGATTCATGCAGACGGACTGAGCGAAGGAAAAGACCTGCAGGATTTTTCAACAAAATCTGCTTCACAGAAGGTTTGCATCACTTCATGTTTTACTTTTGAGAGTAAAGGATGAAGGAATTCACCCTGCAAGTTGATCTGTGAACAAGCAAAATGATGTGATAAAAAATGTACAAAATCATTTCAAGTTGTAACACTTGTCCAAAAGCAAAAGGAAAAAGATAAAGAAATGCAGTAAATGAGGAACTGGAAGATTTTGTTTTTACATCCAAATTGAGAAATGTCAATTTTGAAATTCGTAAATAAATGCCTAAAGTCTAATAGGTTGTTTGGGCCATTGGCGATATGAAAAAAGGACGAGTAAATTTCCACCAAAACTCAAAATTTTCTAGAAAAAAAAAGAAAAATATTTCATCTTCAAAAGCTGAAAAAAACTGACATATTCTGTAAAAAATAGTGGAAATCAAACAATTAATCACTGAAATCTAGAAAGTTTTGAGTTTCAAAAGTGGAATAGATTTTACTTTTTCAAAAATTCAAATTCCAAATTTGACATTTGGAAATTTTCAAGTTTCTTCATTTTTTTCTCTCATATTTTGGACTTTTGAAACTCAGAAGTTTTTCTAAAAGAAATTCTGAAATTAATCTAAAAATTTTGAGTGTTTTGGCAGATTTATTTTTATTTTTTTTTTCTTTCTACAAAAGGCTTAAAATACTTCGGTACTTTATCAGATATTTTTGTTTGTAAGCTGCAGTATGAGTTAATATTTTCAGTCCTGATTTAATGAAGATTTTAAAACTGATCTCAAGTTTTCAAGTTGAACTAGAAACAACAACAATAATGTGATTTATTATAGAAAACCTAAATCTAATCTTATTGTTCTGCTTTTTCATTGTTGTATTTCAGTTAAAAGTTTCAAAGCAACATTTAATTAATCTGATGAAAACATTCACAGACCTTTATTTCCAGGGACTCAAATGTAATTTAAAATTTGACAGAACGTATTTCAAGGACATGCTCAGGCTGCTGAAAGGTCAGCATTTGCACATGAAGTTGTTTTGGTGAGCTGAAAGTTGTCTTTTTAGTTGCAACAACAAAATAAATTAATCAACTGCAAACGCAGGAGTGGACAAATCATTATTTGTTTTTACTCAGAGAGAAAAACGAAACAGCCAAATTGACAAGATTAAAAAGGGAGGACATTCAGAAAACGGTGATGAATAAAATAAAGCCTTCAGGACATGCAGGCCGGAGAAAAGCTCTCCAATAGATGAGCCTGTCATTACCGACTCCAGACATAATGAGGGATTTTATTCAGAATGAGCTGCACAAGGTGAAAAGCATCAAAACCTGGGAGGGTAAACAACTGGAAAGGTTGGAAACGGATGGGAAATATAGCAAAATGAAACCCTCAGTCCACAGAGCGTCATCTGGGAGCACAGATGCATTCCAGATGTTTCGGTCCACA
This sequence comes from Poeciliopsis gracilis, assembly GCA_911649635.1. Taxonomy (NCBI): domain Eukaryota; kingdom Metazoa; phylum Chordata; class Actinopteri; order Cyprinodontiformes; family Poeciliidae; genus Poeciliopsis; species Poeciliopsis gracilis. The sequence continues at coordinate 37,817 of CAJVRI010001524.1, read as the reverse complement.
TGCGGCAGGAGCAGCTGGAGGATCGCTGACGAGTACAGAGATATCCGGCCGGACTGGACAGAACTTCACCACCCAACTACGACACGCAGCTCTGCTTTACGACGTCACCAGGTGACCCTGAACACATCCAAGGACTGAACACGGGCTTCTGGACCTGCCACAACTTTCTCCAGAACAGAAACAAAACTGGACCTAAAGAGGAACGATCCAGATCAGACCTGAACCTTCAGAGCCGCATAAACACAACTAGAAAGTCGGCCTTCGGTCTCCTGAAGAACATTTCCAGGATTAAAGGGTTTAGAGAAACTCATCCATGACCAAAAGTAAAAACATCTAAATTATACTCAAGTAAAAGTAGCTGCACAAATCATTCCTGAACCTGTTCAGCCGGACAAAATGGCCGAAAATCACAATATAAACATTTCATATCAGCAGCGGTTCCCAAAGTTATACTCAAGTAAGAGTAGAACAACTTCAAAATATTTCTGTAAAAGTAAAAGATAGTCACTCAAGAAGTTACTCATGTATTTGATTAAAAAAAAAATCTGCTCAAGTACTCAATAACTGATCAAATTATCAGTCATATAATATTTAAAAATTGCATCATCAGATGGACCAAAACATAAAGTTAAGTGGAAATTTGGGTATTTTAAAAAGTTCTGGTTCTACATCCCCAGAACCAAACGTGTAGAAGCAGCATCCAGCGAAACAGCCGAAATACTGACGGCCTAAAAAACCAGCTGGTTGGAATCACTTTCGATTAATAGTAAATGGAAAATTGATCAGCATTTGCAGTGTATTGATTATTCTCATGATGGCGTTTTAGAAATGAAATGATGTTTTTTAAGTGATATACAAATAAACTTGATTTCACTAATAACAATTCAAAACACTCTGCAAACAGCGACTCTGGAGATTTCAGAGGTGAAGAAACAGATTATTCTGTTGGTGTCGTTCAAACAGCTGATCTCCATCTGGTTCTGGTCCATTTCCCATAAACTACTCTATCAAACAGCAGAAACAGAGTGCAGATTTTCTCTGCTGAATTCTGCAGAACAGTCTTATCTTGTTAAACGTTTTAAAAAGGAAACATTTCTCTGCTTGCACACATTTTGTTTGCATGGATGGAAACTTGTGAGTGTGACTCATCGCTGTTTGACTAAAGAGGGATGAAGATCCCTGCAGAGACCGTCTGCACACTCCGTCTCCTGCAGCTGATTATTTCCTCTGCTGGAGGCAGACGCCTGGACGTTCAGCGCCGTCTTTCCCAGAGCGTCCAGCTGTGCTGCAAACGGCCCAAAATCAACGGAGAAGCGTCGGTTCTGCAAACCAGCAGCCTCAGTGGGTCGTGGTTCTGTGAGGCAGAGATCCGATGTGCCCCACGCTGCCGCCCTGCAGCCCAGAGGAGCAGTCAGCTGCGCCGCTGAAACGGGCCACTGAGCAGAACGATTGCACGATCACATCTGAGCCTCCAGAACTTCACTGCAGATACTTTAAATCAGGGTTGAGCTGCTGAACTGATGCATTTAAAAAATCCTCTACAACAGGAATAGTTTTGGACAGATTCATATTTGAATGTGTTGAGAGATATTAGTGATATCAAAAAACAGAAAACAGAAAATTTTACCAAGTATTTTGGTCTATTTCAATCAATCAATCAATCAATCAATCAATCAATCAATCAATCAATCAATCAATCAATCAATCAATCAATCAATCAATCAATCAATCAATCAATCAATCAATCCAATTTTATTTGTAAAGCATCTTTCAGCAACAAGGCATTTCAAACTGCTTTACATCAAAAATACAAATTAATAGAACAGTCAACGATTGCAGCATGATTTTGTCATCGTTGCACATCAGATTATTGATTATTGTTTCATTGATTATGTTTCAAATGCAGCAACTCTAAACTGCTGAGTTTTTAGTCGAGTTTTAAAGGAGCTCAGCGTTTCGGCTGTTCAGCAGTTTTCTGGAAGTTTGTTCCAGATTTGTGGCTCATAGATTCTGAATGTTGCTTCTCCTCGTTTGGTTCTGGTTCTGGGGATGTGGAGCAGAACCAGAACCAGAAGACCTGAGAGGTTCTGGACGGTTGAGCTTTAGTGTGTTGTGGTGTTAAGCCATTCAGTGATTTATAAACTAAGAGTAAAGTCTATTCTCTGAGCTGCAGGGAGCCAGAACTGGGCGTTGTGCTCTAACTTCCTGGTTTTAGTCAGAACCTCAGCAGCACCGTTCTGGATCAGCTGCAGCTGGAGGATTATTTTTGTTTAGACCTGTGAATTCGCTGTTGCAGTGATCAATGAGACGAACGATAAACACACGGATGAGTTTCTCTGGATCTCGCTGAGTCATTAATCCTGGAGATGTTCTTCAGGCGATAGAAGGCCGACTTTGTGACTGTCTTTATGTGACTCTGAATGTTCGGATCAGAATCCATCACTGCTCCCAGGTTTCAGGGCTGATTGCTGCTTTTTAGTTGTATTAACCAAAGAATATAAAATGTAGCCTTATCTCAAAAACTCAAAATACTTTTGAATATTTCAGTTACTACACATGTGAAAAAGTTTAATTTATTTCTGTTATTTTCTATAATTATCACAATGAAGGAAACGCTGAAATTTAGTTTGCCTGAAAATTAGAAGATCACATGAAACCAATAAAAAGGGATTTTCTGCACAGAAACATGAGCCTGCTGAAAATGATTTACACTTTATGGGTTTGACCAAATTAATAACAAAAAACAACTTATTACTGTAAGTTTATCTTTCACAAACTCACATTTAGGTTCAAAATCTACAACTGGATAAATCTATTTAACTTAAAGACAGTAGACACAACTAACTGTGGCTCAAATGTTTTACAGTGCAGGAGTAGAGAAAGCAGACATTTTACTCAAATTAAAGTAAAAAGTACAGAGCAGAGAAAATACTCATAAAGCTACATGTGTCCGCCCAAACGCGACTCTAGTAACTGTAACTCGTTGCTGACAAACTGCTGATTTCAGGCTGACGGTTTCTAGTCTGTTCGCATCGTGCCCGGCAGGGGGCGCTGTGGAGGCCCCTCTGAGGTTGCTCAATGGGATCCCGGTGTGATCGGGCTCGGAAGCGGGAGGGGAGAGCAGGGCACTCAAGTTCTGGAGGAGGTCGGAGCTGGACGCGGTCCGCTGCCCGACTTGCATCGACATTCCTCCGTCTGTTCCGCCCGCACAGCTGAGCCAAACGTTCTCGGTGCGTAATTACGCACGGGCACGACGGATCCACGCCGCCACCGGCCGTGGGAACCCGCGGACAAAGGACGGCGGGCAGGCAGGCAGGCGGGCTGGAGAAACCGCCTGACTTCAGAGGAGAGAAGTGTGGTTGGGAAGGAAACGGGGGGATCTGGAGTCGGAAGTGACTCGTGGTTTTACTCTTGAGAAATGTAAGGCGAGGAAAGGATTTCAGGAAGAAAGTCAGACTGGGCCACACGGACTTCTGACAGGAACAACTCCTATAAAACATCAGCATCCAGATCATCGGAGCATGGGGTGAGTTAGTGATCTGATCTTTCAGATCCCTCCAGAAAATGCGAAATGTTTGAAAGTGAACTTTGTTTATTTTTCCAAGGGAATCGATGGGGTTTAACTGCAGCAGGGAAATATTTCTAATCAGTCTGTATGAGACGCTTTTCTCTTTGTTGGAACCATAAAACAACCCAGAGAGGGGGATCCTTCACGCAGAGCCTGACCTACTTTCCTCACGTCTCTGTTTAAACAGTTGTGACCGCAAAAAGGTCAAATTGACGGTATAATTGATTTGCTGCCTTTGCGATCACTGCAGCTTTTCAGCTCTACCTGGGATGTTGATCCTAGAGGCCAGTGAAGCTCCTTCAGAATAAATTACGTTCAGCTTTGGATCATTTCCGATTCCTGTGCAGAGGATCCCGGCTGGGGTTTGCTTTGGGAATCTCCTGGTGACGCTTCGCTCTGTCTCTTTGACTCTGCGTCTGAGTTCAAGCCGTAAATATTTCATAGACCAGCCTGCAGCTAAAACTCACATAAATCCCCCTTTGGGTCTCCATAATGGGACTCGGTTACCTGCACAGATTAGGAGTGTTTTAGATTGCACTTTTTTTTTTTTTTGCACATTATGAGAAAACTTTGACTTTTTTTTAATTTCCCTTTTGGATTAATAAAAATATTTGTAGAATAAATTGAAATGTAAATAAACACAATTAAAGATTTGATTAGCTCTAAGATGCTAATCCCAAATTTTGCTTCTTTTAATTTTTACCACACAAATGACTCTTAACAATAATCCAAAATTGCGTCTCTGAAAATATTACAGGTTTTTGTAGAGAATGACATCCAACCATCTGAGGCCTGTAACAATAACAAATCTTACTGGATGATAAATCGTCCCAAATATTATCGCGATAAACGATATTATTGTTGTTTTGAGACTATTTAAATGTAATATATTGATAGTGGCTAACAATGCAAGTTTGAGGAACAATATTAATCATTATCTTAATTCATTATGCCATGAATTGCTTATTAAGACAGACCTACCAACGCATTTAGCAGAACAGGTTATAGTTCATTAACCTTTTCTCTTTTCTTCCAGGGTGAATTATATCACAAAATACCAATTTTTCTTTCTATAAGATAATTTCAAACAAGTAGTAAAGACTTCATGTTGGAGAGAAAATGTGTGATTCATAGATAAACGATGGATTTTTAAATAAATAAATGTTCATATCACAACCAGACGTTTTGATATGAACATCTGACATTGCAAAGCTCTGCAGTTAAACAAGCTTTCACTTAATTTATCAAACAGACTAAAACGTCGTCGTTATCATCTTAGTGATTAGCAAGATGAGTGAGGTTAGCACAGTTAGCACCAGAGCTACAGTCCTTCGGTTTTAGATGCGTCTCCAACACGCCTGCACTCCATCAGCTCTGCAGGCCGGTTAACGAGCCCTTCGTTTGGTTCAGGCGTGTCGGAGCTCAGATTTATCTAAACGTTGCAGGACTTCAGCTCTCCAGGACTGGACTTGTCTGTCCTTCGCTGCAGAGAGAGTAGATCTGATTTCTTTTCTGGAACGTGTTTTTTTTCTCTCTGACAGACAGAATTGGACGCATAAACAGGATAAACCAGAGCAACTTTACTCTGACACAGAGTCTGTCCCTGGTTGAAAGTTTAAAAGCCTGATTGCTTAAATCCATCTGTAGCAGAAGCATCTCCTGCTGGGTAGTTTTACAAAACAACAATACTGATGCATCTGTGGACGAACGTCACTCAGTTTTAACTTTTATCCTGATGAGTGACCTGGTGCACTACGCGATAAACTCATATTATTATAATTATTATTATTATTTTAAAATCAAATTGGTGTACCTTAATTTCACTTGTAATTCATTTTCACATTTTCAAAGCCCAAAGCTGCAAATCTTTGTGGACGATTTCCACAAACGGATATTTAGTGGAAATATTGTCTGATAAGTTTTGAAGAGGAGGTTTAATTCTTCTTGCCTGAGTTTTTCTCTGGTGTTTATGCACATTTTGATCTTCTGAAAAACATCAAAGCAAAGCTGTAACTGCATTCTTAAAAGTTTTTCTTCCTTCCTAAACACATCTGACCTAAATCCTGTTAATGCCACTTCAAACGTGAAGCTTCTCTCTGTGGAAAAGTTAGGAACCGAAACCGAGAATTAACGGCAGAAAACCAATAACGACTGTCTTGCTTTATTTGACGCTCCAGTTCGCCTGACAGTGTGGACTTTCTTTCTCCTGGTTGTGCTGCAGCGGAGATATCTGAGCTGTAAAATGTACCCGCGACACCGTGAGAGGTAGAAACCCGCCGCCGTGTCTGTGTCGTGGTTCTGCATGTCAGGGATGGGCGATGACCAAACCGTCCAAAGATCTCCCTCCCTAAAACCGTTTACGAGAACCAAGTTGTTCATGCATAATTTATTAGTGTCTGATTATAAATTCACCATTATTAGTGTGAAATCATTTGGTTTGAAACTCAGAAGTTTAACATCAGGTATTGGCATGTTGGGAATAATCCGCCCATCCCTGCTGAATGAAACATTGATGAAGCGAATCCCCCATCATTCCACTGCTGTGATGTCAATCCTTCCCTGAGTGTCTGTGGAAACTGCATCCGAGGCGCTGCAGACGCTTCGTGCTTGTCGTGTTGTGAAGATGTTGTCAGTGCAACTCCTGCCGTCGTCGCCTGATGTCCTTTTATTGTGTTTCGTCCTCCTGTCAGCAGATCCGTCTGCTGCGGCTCATCAGACGCTCTTTGCATGTCAAGCCTTCATGTTTAAAATAACTACAGCTGATTAATGAAGTGCTGCTTCAATGTGCAGCGAACCAAATTATATGTGCTACTTCAAGCAAAAAGTTCCTGTTTATGCTGACTGACGGAAACTGGTATAAATTTCTTGTTTGCATATTTTCAGTTTACAGAAAAAAACAAAACAATTCAGACTAGATATGATTTTACCTCTGAGTTTTTTAGAGATGTGGCTAAAAAATGTATCAAAATATTGTAGCTTACAATGCAAAAACACAAAACTTTACCAAGTATTTTTGGTCTAGATTTTAGTGCAAATATTTATTTATTGTGTTTATTTGTGTATTTAAGGACCCCCATCAGTCTCTGCCTTCGTAGAGACGATTCTTTCTGGGTTCATTACAATAAAAATCTTTTTCAAATATTACAGAGAAGATCTAATGGTTTTTCTTAAAACACATAAAATTAAATTGAACACAAAATTCGAATCAACGACTTACAAACATTACAAAAAGTCACAGCACAGCTGTTTCAACAACATCAAAACTTAACAAAAAAAACTTTTTAAAGTGCACCAATAACTTTTACACTTTGAATAAGAAAAACTGACTTACAAGTAACTTTTCAGCAAGAATTAGGAGATTATTTTAAGTAAATATTTCCTTAATATTGATGAAAAAGTTCAGGTTCCTCAGGCAAATTATTTCAACCATAACATGGAAAAAATGTTAGTCCAGCAGTTGAACTAGAACTTTTTTAAAAACAATATTAATTACTTACAGCAAGCAGAAAACTTAGATGAAAAGTTACCTGTCAGTTAGTTTTGTCTTATTTCAAATGTTTTAGTTTTTGTCCTATAAACTAGGACAATAACGACTTTTCTTCACTTCTAACAAGATATATTTTCAGTTTAAAATAAAACCTTTTTTTATCTGTATTCAAAAATTATCTTTCTAAAAACTTACTTTGAATTTAGTTTTATCTTATTCCATATTTGCACAAGAAATTGTACCAGAAATACTTTGTAAGGTTTTGTTTTTGGGGTGTAAATTTACACTGTCTGACAAAACAAGTTGTTGCAACTTGTTGCAATGATTCAGTTTTAAAGTTTAAAGGTGATGGTGGAAGAGGCACCAGAGGGCAAACAGTTTGCAGAACAAGAGGAGCCAAAAGGTTGCAGATTTTAGCTTTATAGTGAATGAAGATGCTGCTGTAGACAGAATTAGACTCACATGGCCGAGTGGGATGGAGGCCGCATTGTGGCGATTCTTCAGGCCTGGTGGTCGTATTGTGAAGTTGACCTAAATGTGGGAAACAGATCTGAAAGACGCCACTTCATGATGACGTCAAGTGATCTTTTTTAGAAAGCTCGGTCTGCAAGTAGACGACTGTTTGTTTGCCTTTCAGCTCAGAGGGCAACACTACAGTTCGCTCACAAACTAAAACTGTTATAACTGGTTATTCTGCTTTGTGTTGGTTACTGATTTTAAAACTACAGGTTTACTTCCATCAACATCAAAGCAGAAATATCTGCATTTGGTGCCGCCGCTCAGAGGAAAAGACTGATGATTAGTGAACTGTTCAACATCAATTCTGAATCAACAACCATCGTGTGACTGCAGGGTTGCACTGTAAACATCCATCCTCCACTCAGGAGCAAGAATGGCGAGCCGAACAAGATGGCCGCTCACCTCCTCTGCTTCCATAAGGCTGAAATAATCGTCAATTGGTGCATACAGACTCAAAAAAAGTGCATTTGCAGAAAGAACAACTTTCTCAAACCAGTAATTAAGTCAAATCTGTAAAAAATAAATATTTAAGATAAAACAAACCCCTCTGTCTATAAATACGTTCCACCTAAAACTCATTGCGTGGCAAAGTTTTAGCTTCACCAGCGTCAAATTCTGTAAACAAAATCTCATGTTGAGCACTTTTTACTATCTAATTATTAATAGGTTGATCTAAGACATGACTGCACTGCATTGATGTTAAATCAAGCAGAAAGCATTGAGCTTTTCACATGGTAGTAGTTTTTTTTAGCTACAGATCTTAAAGTGTTCACTAAAGGAATGCCATGTCACCACGTTTTAGGCAATAAATGTTTACTTATTTAACAAAGGAATGTAATTATTTCTGTCTGTTAATGCATCTCTAATATAGCATAAAAGGTTTAAAGTGGGTAAAATAAAAATCTGCAGTATGTTCTATTTTTTATTTTTATTTTATTTTATTAATTGTCAGAATAATCAATAAAGCAAAACATGGAAACCATAACAGACTGCAGTTCTAAAACATTGAAGAAAATTTACATAATTGTTCACAACTTTTCCTTCTCTTTGCTGATTGGCCGCGTGGAAATTCAGCCAGAGGAATTGAGTTGAATGGGAGAAACCCCAGGTGGAGCACTGCAGGTAGATGAAAATCGAACGTAGAAAGAGAATGGCTTCAGTTCCTGGTCCAGTTTAGAAATGAGTCTGGTTAATAATCACACATCACAGAATCTGCACATGAAAAATCCAGTTTGGGTTTGGACAGAACTGAATGAAATGGGCCAAGATGCCTAAGAAATGTGAGAAAAAGTCCTTCAGCTTCACTTCATGTTGCTAAATGATTTCTGGACCAGACAGACAGAGCAGGACAGTAACTAATTACATTTACGTGAGAAACTTATTTTTTTTAAAATGGACTTTTATGAGTATTTTAACCAGTGTTGTTTTGCATCCAGTGAAAACAAACATGCTAACAAATAAACTGGACAGTAATTTAGCTGTAATTTAGTGATATTTCCACAGTTGCAGTTTAGAAATGAAATTCTGAATCCTTAGCGACCGAGACGAGACCCAATGCGGTGGAGACCGGACTGCAGCTCAACAACACTGATTTTTACAACGCAGTACTTTTGTACTTGAGTAATTTTACTATGAAGTACTGAGTAAAGGTTCTGGATTCTCTACCTACTGAATATAAACATGTTTTCACCAAAAATTCACCAAAAACAGACACATGTTAACAAAAACTGCAGTGTTTTGTTCAAGTTTCATAAGTTCTATATTGAGAAAAATTGATTTGGAAAATAAATTTTGCCTGGTTTTGTTACTTATATGAATTATTTTCATTTTGGCCCTTAAAATATCAAAGCTTCCACTTAAATGTATCTGTTGTTCTGTCTGACGATGTAATTTTTAAATACTAATTGATTGATTATTAGTACTTCTGCAGCCTTTTCACCAAATACTTTTCACTCTCACTGAAGTCAGAGTGAAAACAACGTTTTTCAGTCTTTGGATGCTTTTCCCACCTCAGCAAACAGATAATAAAACCCAACTTGGGGAATGTTTTACTGAAACTGAAAGTAAAGGAGCAAACAGAACTAATATCCTCTTTTCTATTTTATTATTTGGTTTAGAGGCAGCAGTGTTGCAGCAGGAACTCTCATAAATCTCTGAGTCTAGCTGAAGTTTTATTACGTATTTTAATTAAGTGGGCAGTTTTAACTGAAGCAGCTGGTCTGTGTGTGGGAGCTTTTGTAACTGCTGCTCAGGAGACTTGCTGATTTATCTGGAGAAGGTGCCAGACTTTGGCTTTTCTTGTGATTTCTCTTCATTTTGTCACCATGAAGCTGCAGAACAATGTGCAGATCAGCTCTCCCTCTCTGACCTTTGGTGCAATGAATGCTTCGTCTTTGTGTCACCTTCACAATCTAGTTATCAATCAAACGCCTGCAAGCGGAGCTCACATTTTCAGGATTCCTCCAATCCTTCGAAGCATTCCTGACATAGTTAGAGAATATGAGACATGGCTCGTGTCGGGTTCTGGTCTGTGCTGCCAAAGCGATGACCTGCTGAGCAGCAGCGTGAGCTGGCGTTTTCCCTCGCTGTGCTATTTTAATCCGCCGCCGAAAGCAGTGCGTGTTGTGTTGCCCAGCAGAGCCAATAAGTGGACCCGGGCTTGCAGCCTGAGAGGTCGGAGGAAGTGGACCCTTAAAGGAGAAGTGGCGTCTGACGAGCAAAAGCGGAACGGCTTAAAAGAACAGCGACCACACTCAGTCGCTTCTCTGCGTCTGAACGCGCAGATGGTGGAAAATGATGCCCAGCTCAACGTGTTTGGACAGTTTATTTACTTTTTTCTCTCTGAAAGATGCAGAAAGTGAGGTCTGTGTTTGTGACTCATGAGTTGAAACATGTTGGTTTTCCTTCGTCGTCGTTAAATAATTAGTCGGCGTTGACTTTCTGCAGCCTCTCGCCATCTGAGCAGCAATACTGTTTAACTTCCCCACATTGTGACACTTTGAAACCACAAATGTATTGAGAGTTATGAAGGGCGGACACAATCAATCAGATTCATCGTGATTATTCGATTATTGAAGTAATCGTCAACTAATTTAGGAATCGATTAATTGTTAAGGAAAGGCTGAACACATTCAGAAGAACTGAATCATCTGGATGTAAAAACTGGAAACTTCTCTCCTAAAATCCAAACCTTTTTCATGCACCTTCTGCTTTCTTTAGAAATGTTCTTATAAAAACCGTCTACTTATCTTCACAGTGTGATCACTGCAGATCCGCAGCTTTAGTCATTTGTGCGCCTCTGCACAGCAGGCAGAATCGCACCTTCTCCCGTCTTTTCTCAGGCTCTCTGTCCTCTTTGGCCACTTCAAGTGTGAACTTCAGTTTCAAGGGATAACCGGTGCAATTTATGGCTCTCACTTTAAAATCTCCCTCTGCCTCCACTCTCTTTACGAGCTCACAAAGCCTTAAGGCCTCGTTACTGGCAGTTTGACGTGCATTTTGTCAATGAGTCGCTGATTGTGTTTGACGGCCAGGCAGGAGAGAGCAGCTCTCTCACCGATTGGAGGAAGGGAAGAGACTGTGTGTGTGTGTGTGTGTGTGTGTGTGTGTGTGTGTGTGTGTGTGTGTGTGTGTGTGTGTGTGTGTGGGGGGTGTGTGTGTGTGTGGGGGTGTGTGTGTGTGTGTGTGTGTGCGTGCGCACCATGATAAAACTAAATGGTGAATAAGAAGCACTTCTCAAATCCTGTGTATTATTTTTGCTTTGTTTGCAAGTTAAGGTCGGTGTGCCATATTTTAACACAAATTAATTAAAATAATTCAGCCTGAGTTTGGAAAAAAATTGTAAAATATTCCAGACTTTCTCGTGCTGCATGCAGCTGCTGCTTTCGGAAACTTTTCACTTCTAAATCGAGATTTAATTCAGCCACATCCAACTGCATTCAAATTAGCTTCATTAGCATTAGCTTCATTAGCGTTAGCTTCATTAACATTAGCTTCATTAGCGTTAGCTTTCTAGAGCAGTGCTCATAAAGGTGGAGGAAAGATGAAGGAAAAAAAATTGAATATTTTAAATCTGTTAATTTAAAATGTTTATTTTTAATGAGATATGTTAAAATAACTGAATGAAATGTTATTTCTGATCCTCTTTTCTGATTGGCTACCAGTCAAATTTATCAAGTTGCTTTGCTCCTTAAGCTACTATAGCAACCAAGAAATGGAAAAAAAAATAAAAAAAATAAAAAACCCACATAACTGTTGGAATAATCAGGAGCCGCTGCATCTCTGTGGAAAATGTTTCCTCCTGTATCTGATGAGTTTGATATCACAGACAGATAATGTTCAGTCTGTTACTTGTGTAAATTATTGCTGATCTGTGACACATTCAAGGACCAAAATATAAAATAATAAATGTCTACTCAAGCTGAAAACTGCTGAGAGATGAATTCCTGACAGTTTCCTGCAGAATTAAATCGTTCCCATGAAAATCCCGTTCAGTGGCAACTTTATCCAGCTGCAAACTGAACTAAAGTTTCATTTTTCACCTCGTCATGCAGTTTTTAGCTCACATTTTATCTTTTTTTTATCAGTTGTTGCTTCTTCCTACTGTTTCAACTGCGTTAGCTTAATATTACATCCCAAAATCAGAGAATAAGTGCAGAATAATCCATGGTTTTAATCTACAACAAGGAGATTAATGATAATATGTTTGATTTGGACTGAAAACTGTTTCATGTGAGTTTAATTTCAGAGTCGAAACCGTGTGGGGAAATGAGCATTTTCTGCATATTTTGTGTTTTTTTTTTTTTTGTTTTTTTTTTTTTACCAATTACAAAAAGTTTCAGTTTAATTCGGATAATATTAACCAAATGTCAGGACAAACAGAAAAAGTTACAAACTGATCAATATTTCATCCCACATCAGAGCATTTTCTTGAAATAATTTCACTTAATTTAAAAACTTAAATGTTGTGATAAAATTAAAAAATTTTTTTAATCAGATTTTTTTCCATATTGTGATCTTACGAAGAAGTTACACAGAACCTCTTAACATATTTGATATTTAAAATTCAAATAACATTTTTTTAGGTTCTGCCAGGAATTTTTCATTTAAATAGAATTTTCCTTGTGGTTTAAAGTGCATTAAACTATTTACATATAATAAGCAAATCCTACTGAACATCTAATTTTCTGCTTTATTTTGCAGAAAATAAAAATAAAAAGGCAAATGTTACCATTTAGCGTCAAACATTTCAACAGACGCAGTGAAACAGGAATTAGAAGTGATTGGTCAGAAAAAAAGGAAAAACATTAAGGCCAGATTTGCAGAAAAGCTGCAATGACTGCTGTCATATTGATTGTATTTTCTTTTGTTAGTAAGAAAACTGAGCATGAGTGCAGAGGACGTCCATCAGAGTCTCCCTGTTCTGTCAGATCCTCGGCGTTCATGCCCCGCTTGTGCAGTGAAATCTTTTTCTGCACACCAGAGAGAGGAGGAGGAAGAGGATGTCGGTTTTCTCAGATCTGTGCTGCAATCGATTTATCAGGAGGGAGGAATGGAGCTGATGGCCGTAGCAACTCTTGTGCCATCTAGAAGGTGTCTGAGCTCCGATCGATTAAACTTCCTCTCACCTCAACGGCCATAAAGATTTCACTGAGGCAAACTTTCAGAGGTTTTATTAAAGGAAAGAGCTGCTCTTGCAGCAGCAGTCGCTGAATCAAAATTATGTTTCTGCAGACATGAAATGTCACATGAAGAACCAGAAATCATGTCTGGACTCGGCTCTTTTTCTGCTCGATTTCTTTTCTCTCGCAAATAAAGTATTTAATATTTATTCATCTGTTTCATTCAGATAAACATATTTATTATAATAAGATATTAATTCCCACTTTTGTTTCTGGTCACTTGTGACTGCAGACACTTTGAAAACTATCTGATTTGCTACCATGATGGAAGCAGCGAGTATCAGATGCTTAGTGGGGTGAAAACGTCGTATTTGAGCCATAAAAAGTCAGATTTATGGGCTTTGAGTCGCATTTGCTTAAGACACTGAGTTTGTTTGAACTTGTCAGGATGAAAATGATTAATTTGATCTCTTTCCAGTCACTGGATGAATGACTTATTTCTGCACCGAGAACCAAAATCACAAAGATAAACAAACTCAGTGGCCATATTTTTTTCCCAATTAAAAATGCTAATTAAATGTATTGTAAATTGATAATAATTGTTATTTAATTGTACAATATGTTCATGAAACAAAATAGAAAGTTTGCACTAAAATTCTGATATTTCTTTATTTCTAACTTTTCATTTTGGTTTAGAAAATGTTTTATTCTAAATCTGGCAACAAAAATGAAAACTTTCTACCAAAGTTCTTCCTGCCTTCAGTTTAACGACTCAAATCTGTTCAGTAAAAAGCTGCTGAATGTTTGTGGCCTCAGTTATAAAAACAAATAAAAAACATGGCTCATAAAAGAAAAACATATATTTTTCCTTTTTGAATCTCATCCTAAAAACATAAAAATCAGCTTCATTTGCTTCAGGGTCAAATTTGAATCGTTCTTAATCTGCAATCAGGGCCATAAAAATGTATCTAAGAGCCACAAGTGGCCCCCCAACCACACTTTGGACACCCCCAATTTATTATCCAGGATCCATGTTTTCTATGAATTCAAAGCAGAAAAATATTTTTTATTAATTATTTTATTGTTGGTTATATCAGTAATGAGATTTTCAACATCTTAATTATGTTTTTCTGATATCTTGCAGCTGTATTTCGATCCTGTGTGGATTAAAGATCATTTCTAAATAAATCCTTCACTCAGTCAAACTGTATGTTGCCTGAACAGTCAAAACCCCAAATTAGTAATTAAAAGCCCAAATTGGACGTGACATTCAAGCTAAGCTCATGCAAACCTTCAACCAGAACGAAAGAGGTTTTTACTTCTTGAACTCTGACCTTTGGAGGGTTAAAACTCCTCTTTGTTAGCAGCCTGTTTGCGTCCAACCAGCCACGCTCTCACAGCATGTGGTCTATGGTAATTAGATCAAGTTTTTCTTGATAATGTATTATTTTGTGGTGCAAGTAGACGCTCCTGTGGATTACTCCTGAATATAGTCTGTGTTCTCACCTCAGGAGAGCGTTAATCCAGCTTTAATCTGCTCATTTCATCAAACATGGCCGTGACGCTTCCTGTCTGAGCCGATTAGCTCGACGGGCTTTTTCACAGTGACGTCGCAGCCGGGCCAATTAATTTCTGCCAGGGCTGACGAGCCGTCAGTCATCGCTTCTCATTAAGATGTGAACACGATAGGAGGGAAATCCTGGTTTACTCTCTGATAAATTATAGTTTCTTCCCCTGTTTATTCGCTTATTGTCAGCTTTATTTGTTACGCAGCCAGATGATTCGTTTAATTAAGTCTAATGAGGCGTTTCTGAGTTGCTGATTCATATCTGCTGTTGTGACATTCAGGTGAAATGTAGGACACTCTGATTTGAAGGAATAGGCTTGGACAGAACGTTCTTATTAAAATCCCACGTTTGGGTTTCGGTTTTGATAACGTCTCAAAAGGCAATAAGCTTTTAGTTTATTAACTCCTGGTTGTAAAAAGGCTTTTCATCCAGAGCAAAGATAAAAAACAAAAAAAGCTTCTTTTATTTGCTTTTGTTTCTATTGTAACTGAATATCTCTGCAACTGGAGGACACAACAACTTCCCAGTTATCTGTGCAGCTGTGGGTGCAGTTTCAGTGAATTATGTCTGATATCGCTGTGGAGCTCGTTTCTCAGTATTGGTGATTTGGGTGTGATCATGCTGAGACTGGGCTGTAATGTTTCTGGGCACAACGCGCGATAATACAACAGAGGAAGAATATTAAAAACACATTTCAACGTCTGACTGCATAAAAACACAATTCAGACAGAAACAACAAACAGGATTTTGAATATTTCTCTTCCAGGTTTCTTTGCTGCTTTGCTGTTCATTGTTAAAACAGCTTCTCTAAAAAGACCATAGTTAACGAGCTGCAGGATGTATTCTGCTTTTCAGCAGTTGCCATGTTAATGTGTTGATCATATCTGAAGACATTTAGTTTTATTTGTGACAAGAAATTCTTATTTTTTATTGTTCTATGTTCCTCAAAACCAGTAATGAACCCAAGATGTTATTGGACTGTTGGGGCTTAAGGTAGTACAGCCTGGAAAGAAAAGGTTATTCTTCATTTATCATTATTTACATCTCCAAATAATGTGAATTTGGTTCTGATAACTTATAGGAAACGTTCTGCTCAAAAATCACGTTTTAAAATGGAAGAAAGTCGTTTTTTATTTATCCCACAGTGGGGAAATTCACTTGTTACAGCGACACAGTAACAATATATGCCCCACTGAATGTAAATCAATTTTAAAAACAATATAAACAAGAATTTTGTATTTTCATTTGGGTCTCTGCTGCATCTAGAAACAGTCCAGCTGCTAAAAATAAGTTGGTAATTTGTAGTGTCTGGAAAACAATACGTTTCAAAAAGCTTCTGATTTTTAAATAAGGCCCAGCCCCGTTACCTAGCAACCGTGGCAGAGCCCAGCCCCGTTACCTAGCAACCACGGCAGAGCCCAGCCCCGTTACCTAGCAACCACGGCGGAGCCCAGCCCCGTTACCTAGCAACCACGGCGGAGCCCAGCCCCGTTACCTAGCAACCACGGCAGAGCCCAGCCCCGTTACCTAGCAACCCAAGCTGAGCTCCAACATGTCTGGTTAGCTGATTTTACCTGCCTTTACCAACTGTGCAGTGATATAATGCGAGACATTAATGAAAAAAGGCTTATGAGTCGTTTTATACGTTGTTCATGAATACCTGACGTCTGTTGCTTAGTTGCATTGAGAATCATTTTAATTTCTCCTCAGACAGTTTGGCGTTTTGTCATTCATTTCCTTCCACTTTGTGGTTGCTGGAGGACGTTAAACTTGTATCTGAAGTTCTTCTGTGTTTCTGCAGCTGCTGTCATCCTCAACCTGAATAACACCGTATAAATCAGCTTTCTCGGCTCTGTTGCTATTGTCTATTGTTAACTGTGGCAGAAACAATAACGACTATTGTTTGGATGCAAATGTTCAGTAATGCCTATGAAATCTGCCTGGAACGGTTGCTCATATAGGCGGTGCTGACCCATATAAACCGTATTTTCTCCTGCTCAGAGGACCGTTGCCTCCTCCCAGTTCGCATTATTGCCATAATGTTGGTATATAGCTGCAGAAGAAGCGCCTCATTGCATGCATTGACATTCTGCAAACTCTATTAGCTGTGTGGTGTTGCATGAATTCACCATTGGGCCTCCTTTGGTCCATCAGTGTCCTGTATGTCTCTTGGTTCTGTTCGTCCCACAGCCAGTGTTTGTAGTTTGTCTTACAAGAGAAGAATGACTAATTGGACTGCTGGGGGTTTGCAGAGCTTCAGCCTCTCTGCACCCAAAACATTATTATATCATCACAGTTTCACTGACCTCAGGGTCCTTGGAAAACAATCATGATATTGTGTTTTCTTTTAATGATGAGCTCTGATGTGGTCGCCTTCTGGCTTTCAGCCGTGTGCTTAAGATGTCCAAGCATCAGAAATACGGGTTTTAAAACACCTCTAATGCATTTAGCCAAGTTTTTTCTTTGAATCTGGAAAAAAGACCATTTTATCTATTTTTCATATACTACTACTAGTACTACTATTAGTACTACTGCTGCCACTCCTCCTCCTCTTACTGCTGCTTTGTCTCTGAAGCGTTCAGACTGACGTTGTGCTCTTGTCTCGTTGTTTTAAGGGAGCAGCCCATCTTCAGCACCAGAGCTCATGTCTTCCAGATCGACCCGGCGACCAAACGTAACTGGTTGCCGGCCAGTAAACACGCCGTCGCCGTGTCCTTCTTCTACGACGCCAGCCGCAACGTCTACCGCATCATCAGCGTGGGCGGGACGAAGGTGGGGAGCCCAGCTCATCATCGGCTGACACGCAGTTTATCAGGATTTATGTTTCTGTGCAAGTTTCATGGCGAATGTAGCATAGAAATTGACTAACTTCTTGCTTGAAAAATCTGTTTTCTTGATGTGACATTTCTTTGGGAAAAAATTACTTTAGAATCTGAATAACTCACTGATTTTTCTGATGATTGAGTAATTGAATAAAAAATTGTACCCAATTTATTCTCTTCTGTAGTAGCTACTTATGCTACATAAAACAGAAAAAACATTCCAGGCCATGAATTTCCCTGCTCTGGTCAAAATGTTTCCAGATTCTTCAAATAAAGGAGGGATGATTTGCCATGGTTAGCAGCTGCACATGCTGTCAGAATGATATTTCTAACCCATTTCTCTTGTTAGTTCTGTGCGATAGCTTAAAGCACGCGGGACTCTAGCAGAACGTCTCCGTCAAAATGGAGAACACACAAGACAGTTGTGCCAGTTTCCCCCTCTGAGACTGGAGGCTTTTGGAGGAGAGACTAAAAGAAACAAATCTGGCAACAAATGCACCTGAAGCGATCGAATTCACTGGAGGATTTTATGGAAGCAACTTCGCTTTAGCACATCAAACTTTTCCCTCTTTCTGCGTCCTGGTTGTTGGGAACTTGTTTCTATTTCTATTCTGTATCTGAAAGGAGGCCTAAATGCAGGAACAATCAGTTAAAAAAACTAGTATTTGGTTTGAACTGCAGCTGATAACTCTCAGGAATCATCTTCGGATGTCAGTGAAATCCGACATGTTTAACATGCTTTCATGCCTTGTTGGGGGATTTTGAACATGGAACAAGCAGCAGGGAACATATTAAGGATAACTACAGACTTGGAGACGATGAAACAGAGTTCATTCAAGATTTTAGGGGAAACCTGCGAGGCGTGGACTGCAGCTGGTGCTTCAAAGGCCACAGATGTTTCCAGAACTGGGCTGCAGCTGTCACATCTTATCCAGAAGCATCTTAATGACCAAAACTGAAACATTTTCTCAGTCGATCCAGAGCTTTCTGTTCAAGTTGAAGTAAAAAAATGTCATAATTTTAGAAATCAAACAGTGTGAGCTTGGGCAGAGAGGGGCAGAGAGGGGCAGGGAGGGGCAGGGAGGGGCAGGGAGGGGCAGGGAGGGTTTGGGGATGTTGACCCGATGGAGGTCAGAACCATCCAGGATTTTACATTGTTCTTGTTTAGAAAATCATTAACAGGCGAGTTTTAAGTGTCTCTGCCTCAGACAGATGGGATTTCTGTCTCATTTTCTCTCTTTTTTAAATGTTGCATCCTTTAATTCATCACTTACAAGCATTTTCTTCCTGATCTAACTTTGTGTTTTTATTATTTTTTTCCCCAGGCCATCATCAACAGCACCATCACGCCCAACATGACGTTCACCAAAACGTCCCAGAAGTTCGGCCAGTGGGCCGACAGCCGGGCCAACACCGTCTACGGTCTGGGTTTCTCCACGGAGCAGCAGCTGCAGCAGGTACCGACGGAGCGTTGCTGCAGCGTAAATATGCTTTGTGTTAGCTCATCTTGTAGGAGCTTGCAAACATTCAGATGGTGTCTGAAAACTGACCTTTTCTTTTTTCCCAACCAAGCTTCCTTTGGTGGCATTAATTTATATTCCACTTCTGACCTTTTTTGTTTTGCTCCGTCTTCAGAACTTGGATCTTAATCTGCATGATGCATAAGCAGAAATAGAGGACAGATAGCGCATCGATACAGCTGTAAACTCATCCGACTTTAACGATTCAGGGTCTGAAGTCTCCCTTTTCTCCTCCTGCACATGAAGTTTGCAGAGCAGTTTAAGGAGGTGAAGGAGGCGGCTCGTCTGGCCAGAGAAAAATCCCAGGAGAGGTTTGAACTGGCCAACCCCGGACTCAACATCGCAGCTCCTCAGGTGAACGTTTTCCTCCTTCTCTGGCTCATCACAGCTAAAATAGATGCACTACACTTTAGTCTCAGGAATTAAAGAGTTTCCCCCAGAAATCCATCACTTTGTGTTAAAAACAGGAAATTTTGGAAATGAAACATCAACAGCAAAGAAAATACAGCAGTTTTAAGTAGATCTACTGTTTCTATACTCTGTGTATGTATAATATAATCAAGTGCATGTGGAAAACGCTTCTTTAGGACACCAGCCACATGAAGAAGTGTGGTTTGTATTGTTAGCAGCAAATTGCATCTGCATCTATTCATATTTTCAGATTTACTGATGCTTTCATTGAGCAGACAGTGGAGAACATGGTAAAACTAACAATCCGGACAATATGGACAGTTTTGGGGGAGTTGATCTTCATTACGGAGCAACATTGGGGCCATAATGTTTGCTTAAAAGATAAAAAGTTTAAACTTAAAAAAAAAAAGATCTGAAACTAAATAGATATTTTAAAAGCATGCTCTTTCTTCTTTTTGTGGGAAATGTTTGAGTGTTAAACCCTGAAATAAACGGTGCCTTTGTTGTCAGTTGCTATGGCAACGTGCGGCACAACTGGAGTTGTGTTGTTCTTCAAAGGTTTTTCTGTGCTGTGGCGCTCTGCTCTGAATTAATCAAACCTACGTCTCCAGGTTTCATCTCGGTAACGAGATTGTCTTACCGCCGCGGCGAATGACCTTCAGCACTGCCAGAAATTTCCTGATGTAAACAATAACGCACAGAGGCTCCTTACTATGAACGCACATCTGGAATGTTCCTTTTTCACCAGCAGTGGCTTCCTGCTAACTTCCACTAAGACCCGGCCTGACACACAGCAGGACGTGGATTATCTGCAGGCGATGGAGCGGAATAGGGCAGCAGTGGCTCCTCCTCCGTTATAATGTGTGACCTTTAGAGCAGGAGTGGCCAAAATGCGGCTCGGGGGCCATTTGTGGCCCTTGCACTGATGTTGTGTGGCCCCCAAGTGACTCAAAATTATGTTGGTAACAATTTTTATCCTGATTACAAATTAAAAATCTCCATTTGCATCTATGGGCCAAATTACATGAAATACAACATAAAGTATTCATGTTTTTATTTTTATTGAGCTTAACAAAAGGTAAAACCAAGAGACTTTTACTCAAAAAACCAAGTTTGCTCCACCCAAATCAGCTTTTATTCTTTCATAAACTTAAACACAGCAAGCATTTTGAAATAAAGTGACCCAAATCCTGTTATTATTACTGAAAATACATTCATTCAATCAAGCCCAAAGGAAACTGAAACTAGATATCTTCTTTAAAACTGCTACATTATTGTAGCAAAAAAGTTTGAGCGTAAACTCAGACATTTTCTAGGACAACAGGAAAAAAAAACCTTCTCATTTTCAGATTAATAAAAGAAACTTTCTGCAAAAACCTTGACATTTGAAAATTTCAGAATTTTCAAATGTCAAATTTTTTTCAGAGAAAATTGAAATTCCTTTAAAATTTAAAGGAATATTTTCTTTGAACATTTTTATTTTCAAATCAATTTTCAAAGAAAAAGACATTTCCTTTGAAAAGTTTTCTAGAAAATTTAATCAAAATATCAGTTTTTGGCAGAAATTTACGCCTCTTTTCCAACTACAATACAGATTTTGCAGGTTTTGGATATCGGGCTCCTTCATTCGCTTGATTTTAGATTGTTTATGTTTTTGTTTTTTTTTACTTTTGAGTCAACAGTTTTGTCCATCCAAAGTTTGTTTAGAGGAAGTATAAATCCTCTATAAACTACAGCGGTACTGTGTAGTTTATGTGGCCGACTGCTGGCGTTATTGGGTCAACTAAATATAATGAACTACTTTCATTTGAGTGTTTGTTACAAGAACTTTCTATCCTGACAGGCTTATTAAAAATAGAGACAGAAATTCAGGTTATATCCCCCAGACTGAGAAGCACTGCATCACAGGAGCTTTAATGGCGTCTATTTCTGTTCCCGGGACTCATGATGGTGTTGCATAAAGAGAAAACGTGTTTTAAAGCGTTGAGAAAAAAATTTCTCATTTTTAATTTCACTGTTTGTATAAACTTTATTCTGTTGTTTGTCCCTATTAACTCTGCTGATTCTGCAGAAATTTATGATGAACGTAAGAAATTCACTTCTGAGGCAGCTGGGGTTTCATTAAGCTATTGATTAATCTAACTATTGATTCATTTATTAAGTTACTAATGAAATCCATGATTCAGACACCGTCCGTCCGTCCGTCCGTCCGTCCATCCATCTGTCTTTTTGCTCTCTTAATCCCGTCCTGTCTTCCTGACCTCGGTGTCGTCATGGCAGCAGAGCGGTAACATCCAGCACATTTATTTCTATTAGAAACTCACACAAACCCACCAGGGATTAGATAAATCCCCGTCTGGTTGCTCCATTATTCCCTCATCGGTTAACTCCATTAAAAGATCCCATGCATTACAAATGGAGATCGTTGGCAGTAAAAAATGTCGGCACTGAAGGTGTGCTGACGGCCAGTAATGACTGAAACTCTAGAAAGAAGAATGAGGGATCAGGCTAAAGAGGGAGCTGACTCATCTATAATCGAAAGGAATCTGGCTGCTACTGCAGGAGCAACGGGCAACTTTCACCCTGCAACGCTGCTGGTTTCTCACTGAACTTGACGGCATTCCAGTGAAGACAGAAACATTTTCTTCAAAATCATTCCACCTCCACGATGGGTAGCACTTTATTTAAAGGGATTTGAATAAGACTGACATGACACTGTTTGACTGTTTGACTGTTTTATGAAGTGTCACTCAGTAAATGACACTTTTAAGGAAAAGTTGACACTTTTAATGGACTTTTTAGTACATCTTTGCATTATTTACCAAATTATACTTCATGACAATGTTGCTAAACATTCATGAAGACTCCGTCATGTTAGGCAGTGTAATGTCTGTCTTATGCAGACCCCTTTGCATAAAGTGTTACCCAAAAGGTGATGATAAGAGACATGAAGAAGATGATTCTCCAGCGGAATGAAACACATTTCTTAGAAACGTCAGGAGGGCTGGGATTCATTCTGCAAAATTGTAGAGATAAATTTCACATAAAAAGGTTTTGAAATCCCAGCGTTGCTGTGATTGTTTATTAGCTTCCTCTGCCAAGTATGAGTGTGTCTCCTTGGAGTCTCAACATGGATCCCAAACAGACGAGCGTTTGTTTGTTTGTGTGCTGCGGTTTGAGCGCTGGGTGTAAGTCTTAACAAAGAGCCACTCAGCAGGTCTGTGAGGCTGCAGAGTCACGCTGCCAGCAGCGGCTTCGGCTCTGAAACGCTCAGATAACCGCTGATGGTTTGTCTCTGCTATTTATTTAGCCCAGCTGAGAGAAAACTCTCCTGGATGCAGCGGCACTCGAAGCATCAATACTGATAAGGTCAGCTGCTCGAGACAGCCAGAGCAGAAATGGAGCAATATTTTACCACAGTGTGTGACATTTAATGGCCACCGCGTGGTAATAATTGTTTTAAGCTAAGCTGCTGTTTTCCCCAGAAATGAGCTGCAGAGGAATAAATGAAAGCTTAGCAGGCTCAAGGTCAAAACGTTTTCTTGCTGAGTTTTCATCTGCGATGCTCTATCACGTTAAAGAACAGGATATAACACTTTTATTGACGTTGCATTTAAACACAATGAGAAACAGATAAAGTTTCCACATTAACGGCCCAGATGATGGATCTGTGCGGACGGCTCTAAATAGGTTTCCTGGAGAATAAGCCCGGCCTCAATCAATATTACTGATGACTTAATCTAATATGAGCACCGAGCGATGCAATGGATTGCTGTTGATACTTATAATAAAGTTTGTGCCATCTGGGTCACATTGTAGCATAAGCAGGGCTCTGGTGTTATGAATGAAGCTATTTTTACTCGAGATGGTTTTTCCATTTATCTGTGAGGTTGATCCAGTTTCATTGATTACTTTCTCTAAAGATTGTGATGGTGCAGGTTCATTATATGAGGGAATTGCATGATTATTCTGATTTATGCATCAAAGTTTATGGCCCTAATTGATCTTTTGTTAACCTCAAAAATGTGCCTCAAAGTTATTTGCTGCTGTTTTGTGCATTTAAACATTGAAAATTAAAATTTTTCAATGTTTGACCTGCTTTTGAGATCAAATTGGCTAAAATTCAACTTAAGACATTTTGATCTTGGTTTAATCTTTTTACCTATTTCCTAATCTCTCTCTCTCACACACCCCCCCCCCCCCACACACACACACACACGCACACACTGCAATGTCAGACTTTCGGAGGTTTAGTGGAAAAAACAAAAGTTCAACTTGGACTTATTCCTTCTTAACTAACCTGTAAAAATAAAGTTCATGACATCAGATTTAGAAAAATACAGAATATGTTTTTTTTACAGTTTGACAGTAAAAAAAATTACATTTTCAAGAACCACAAAAATGTCAAGTTTAAATCCTATTAAACCTCCAGATTCAGCTGCATTATTTGGCTTTTGTCCATTACTGAATAATTTCACACCTTACTGAAAAAACTTTGAATATTAGCTTGTGCTGAGACATGCTAACAGCGTTACTGCATGTGATTTAAAGTACTTTGTGGCTTTTATGTTAAATTTCCATCATTTTTTACTGAAATCACATAATTTTAGCAGAACATTAATACATAACTTCTAATGTTATGGTAATGTTGCAGAAGAAAATAGATCCTCTTTTAGATTTTGGTTTTGCATTTTTGTGTAAAAACCATGACAAATATTTATTTTCCTTCGTGAAAAACTCAGTCAGGCCTTGAACAAACCACCATGTTGAGTCTAAAGTGGAGATGTTTCTGCTACAATCTGCTGCGCTGTTGGCTAAAACTCTCCCCAGCATGTTGGTGCAAGCATTTCATTCCAGCTGTCAAGCTTTGAGAGAGAAATTATGATTATTTTTTTGCACTCCTGGGACCCTAAGATTGTTTTCCTGTCTTCTATATTATGCAAAACACTTCAGTCATCCCTTATTTCCTAATATTTTGCTATCAAGCTGGTTTTGATCGGTGCCATTCGAATATTTCTGAAGGCCTTTAAAGGTTCTTTGAACTTGCAGCTTTTTATCTTCTTTGTTCAGATCTCAAGTATTGCAGCAGGTTTTCAGAGGACTGACTGAGGAGTCGTGACGTGACAAAAACTCAACCAAAGTTCGGACCTGAATCAAACCACAGCACAGAGAAAAATGCAGTGAAAACACAAGTGGAACCTCTAATGAACTGAAATAATTTCCCTCTTTCTTTTGACCAGGGTTCTGTTGTTGGCAGCGCCAAAACAACATTGGCTGTTATGAGTTGGACTGGGTTATTTTCAACTGTTCCTGCTGTGATGTAAACAAAAAAATGTCACATTCTTTATCTAAATGCCACTCCAGAGGAATCCCAGCTGTGAAAACTCATCTTACATGAACCGTCTCCCGCTGAGGAGACGATGTAGGAAAGCACCGACTGGAGACTTAATTAATACACTAAAATACAGTTCTCTAATACTTTAATGAGTGGGAAAAAAAACAAAATAAAAGCTGAAGATTGAAGCCTGATTGAAGCAGTTTCTGGAATACATAAATATCTGCTTCACCGACGTCGTAAAACTATTTACATGAACAACTACAACTGTGTAAAATCAGTTTAATCCTTTCCTACAAGCACTTGGAAGTATTTTAATAGTTTTGACATCTATAACTTATAGTAGGAGTGAATATTTATTGTATTGCTTATCATTTATCGTGAGAAACTTCGGAATTTTGATTTATCATCCAATTAATGTTGTTTATTAAAACTCAGAACTGTCCGTATTGCCGGCTTTGTTAGATTTTGTATTTTCTCCACTGCTTGTTTACTGAATATTTATCGATATATATCAATACATTTGAAAATGTGGCTAAATACAGTTACTGTGAGCAGTTTATTGATATAAATCACACTTCTTCATTTTACTGGTGTCTTAAAGAAGTGTATAACAGATGAGTATGTTTCTAAAATTACTTTATTGATCCCAACAGAAAAATTAAATGATGTTGTAACTAATTTAATAAATTAATAATTAATTTAGAATAGCAGTATTTGTGTTTGCTGCAGCTATACAGCAACAAAAACAAGCAATAAATGGTCATTATTGGCACTTTTATTGTTATTACAATAATACAGCAATTTTTTTTATTTCACCTTCATTAAACAGGTTGTCTGTCATTTACAAGAGAGTAGGCCTGTTGCAACAAGCAATAAATCAATTTATCACGTTATAAATTTAAACAAGCTCAATAATTTTCATTTGCATGACGCATTGCTTTTTCTCTTCTATCTTTCTACCAAAAACTGGACGACAAAAGTCTCGAGTCTGATGCTTTGGTCTCAACTTGCTCTTTTTTGAAGTACAGTTTTGTTTACAGAGTCGTTATAATTCATTTTATTTATTTTGCTTATTTATTTGGGATGTTTAAAATGTTTTCCAGTTCCAGTATCAAAAGCTCTTTATAATTTAAAGTTTATTCATCTTTGAAAACGTGTTCTTGCATTAATATGACATCATTACCGTTGTAATACTTGAAAATGGTCTCACAACAACAATATTATGCCATATATCATGCAGCAATATTTGACCTGCCTTGATAAAAACAAACAAAATTCAAAACGCAGCAATGAAACAAGAAAATAAGAAATTTGACTCAGTTAGATAAGCTAATAACAAAAAAATTATCTTAAAATTATTGTGATGAAACTTTAAGACTGCCTCTACCCCCAATGGACAGTTTGTCATATTTGCCTCTTTTTCTCAGGTTTGAACTCTAATAAGTCAGTTTTCTCTGAAAAAAATCAGAGCAGCCCATTAAATATTCATTATTTTCAGAAGAAATGTTCACATATTGATGTCTACTTCAGTTTTTCCTCACGTGTTCAGACTTCAGTGAAGAAACAAGCGCAGAGTAACATTAACCAGAGTAACTGGAGGGAGGCTGTGGTGAAGACGCGGCTCGGGAGCAGCGTGGTCAGTGCAAGGCTCCAGCATGCAGCAGAGCCTCGGGCTTCACAGAAAACACGTTCTGCCTCTGATACGCGAGCGGCAGCAGGGGATCCGCCTGCAGTGAAGCTCCGGCTTTCTGCCGTATTTACACAGCTCCAACATGAGATGCAGGAGTCAGTGAGATGAGACTGAAAAATGACTAACTGAAATCAGCAGTGGGGAGACGGTAATTAGGTCTTTGGAGAGCGGTCGTATTTACTGGGACGTTTTAATAAATGTTGTGTATTCTGGTTTTTATTGAGGTAAACCTTCTTTTTGTAATGGGAAATTAAAACAGCACTGGTATTTTTTTAAGCACTGCTGGAAAACAGATGAAAGTAAAACGCTAAATTTTTGTATAATTTCTCACGACAACTGTTGTATGTGTAGCAGGCTTTTATTTCAACAATATTATAATGTGAAGTTGGTCAACAGCAGGAACCTACAGTGGGTTGCTACGTAAGCGTACCATTTGAATTTAACTCTCAGGGAAAAGACAGATGAGCTCCACTCTGAGCTCAATGCAGCAGCAGTTATCAGTCTTACTGTGTTTGTGGCGTCGCTCAGCTCTGATGAGTTTGGAGACAGAAACGGGTTAAAAACAACAAAAACTCAGATCCACAGTGAACGTAAACATCTTAATCTCCCTACTATGAAACGCTACAGCTGGTTCGTCTGTTGTATGTTTGAATCTATGCAGAAGGAGAAGGAAGCAAAACCAACACATCAATATTTTAAACCTCCGACTTTAAAGGTTTAAAAAGCAACTTAAAGGAGTTGAGCTGTGCAAGAATGAGCACAGGTTTGCTGTTTAGTGGGTGGGATAGGTGAACGAAGGGAGGTCTGAGTGGATGCATCAATAAATAAATAAAAGGGTCTCGATGAAACACAGGAACTTTATAAAGCTGGGGGATGGGAGACCAGTGCTGGGATAAATAAGTAAAGAGTGTGGATGTAGCTAAGACAAACAGCGCTGCTGAGACTTTGTGATAAAAGCTCTCAGGAAGTTGTTTAAATTTTAAACTATCAGGGATATCATCAGTGTAATAGTGCAGATTAAATTAGACATATGAAGTACAGGCCCATCGGTGGCTCATCGGCAAACCCAACGAGGAACAAAGGACAGGTGGGATTAAATGCACAGAGGGTAACCATGGAGACGAGACACACCTGGGAGAAATAAAGGGGAGACAGGACAACACGGAGACTCAGAAAACTCAAAATAAACAGAGAAAAACACAAATTATGACAGGCTCATTTTTATTTTTCCCAAAAAGAAATGCTTTTCTGCCATTGCACTTGCTGTCTGAGTCACATCTGAAACTGGAAGTGAATTCCTGAAAGGAATGTGATGGCGCACAGAGACAGTCGCATCAAAGCCACGAGAAGTCTGTGGCGTGATTGGGGGATGTGTTTTTTAAACTTTATTCGCAGATATACTGTATTTAGACAGAGTGAAACATTTGTTATGCCTCAAGAAAAACCAATACAGATAAATAGCATTTTAGAAAAAGCTAAGAGACTTTGGTTCCCAATAGTACATTCAAAGCAGTACAGATTTCAGTTGTTTTAATAGCTACTTTTTGTCAGAGTGTTTGATAGTCCGGATATAAAACTTAACTTTATTGTAAAATGCAGCAAGGGATGGCTTCCTCTACCTGGAACAATGAATATTTAGCTAGGAACAATAAAGGATTAATGAGGAAATAATGTTTGGGCCATTTTCTCTAGTCATTTATCGATTCACCTGCATTTCATCCTTAAAACGCTTTTCATTCACTAACATTCTTTTTGGTAGCATAACTTACTTTATCACGCTGTGATAAACGGTTGAAGTACGACAACATGCCAGCACGATGAATGACGGTAACCATGGTGACCAGTGAGAAATCAAAAGCAGGCGGGGTTTTATGCAGTCAGATTGTGCGCGGATTCACCGTGTTTACAAACGAATAATCCCTCAGTCAAGATGTTGACTCATCTGCCAACATTTTGGTGCCAGATTTCACACCTTTACGGTTCTACTAGAGTCCAAACCTCAGTGGACTGAGTCCTTTATGACAGCAAATGATGGCACAACAAATTATTAGACATTAGATGTGCATTATGTGTGTTTTTACCTGATTCAGCCAAGGAGCTGGTTGAATCAGTTTGGTTTTATTTCTGCCTTTTTTGTCCATAACCGACTTTAGGCTCTTATCCTGCATCAGTGAAAACGAGGAGTGTGGAGCGTGACTCTAAATTTATGTACAGAACCAAACAGATAAATCACTGTTTTCTTAAAATGCTTATGATTATTTTTATCTAATCCATGTTTCTTTCTTGTGTTTTCTCCCCCCCTGCTGCATCTTGGGATACGTTCATCCGTCTCAGCTCTCGCAGGTGCGTAATGGCCACACATCACCAACAATCGAACAGCAGTGAAAAGACGAGCCTCTTAGAGATTCAGTCGGATGGTAGCGTAAATGTTGCATGGCCTATCAGGCTTAATATTTCATCTTTACGCTGATCAGAGTCGACTTCAGAGAAAAGTTAGCTGCAGTCAGCCAGTGAGACGGAGAAGCAATAACAGCAATGCAGGATTTAAGTGTAACTGTATAAATTATTTAAACATGAACAGTCTTTACATCATACACACAGGAACACGGATGTGTTTCTTTACAGCTGATTATTTTATCTCAGTCTCTCACAGAGCATCTATACTTGACACAAGTATTTTAAATCCTTAATGACTCAAACTTTATCTGCTGCATGGATTATTGCAACGTGCAACTGATCTGTTGGACCAAAGTCGCATTTTCCTCCTCTTGGGGCTCAGAGATTGTCCACAGGACTCAGCTTTGTGTTTTAACTCCACATCCATCCACAAAGGGGAAAATAAACAGAAAGCTGCTGAGCTAAAAGATAATCAACTTTGGTCCTCAGGGGAGTGCAGCCACGCTCGCTCATATGAATAATAAAGGCTTATTCTGCATTGCAGGGTTTCAACATTAAGAGTTCAAGTTTAGGTTTTTATGCAAGAAAGCAAAAATACCTAATTCATCATCTTAGATGCCCTAATATAGTTCTGTTCTGAAGTTTACACTAATATTGTATTAATTTGGGGTTTCCTGTGTGGAATAAACACAAAACAAATAACTTCAGTGAGAGTCCTCATAAGTTTAAAATAAATAGTTATTATCCATCAGCAAATTACAACACTGTTTTATATATTGTATATTTGATATTTTGTTGCTTTTTGGTCAAATTAATTCAGGTTCATTTAAATGTGTTGGTTTCATGGCGATGACCAAACTTTTACTCCAAAGATTTTCTACAGGTTGACATTCAAATATTTCTATTTTATTCAGTTTATATAAATAATTAATTCACAACATGTCATCACAAGTCAATTCAATTCAATTATGTTTAAATTCCAGTTGAATCGAGTTAGTAATAGATCTCACAGTCATCCATTCATTGATTCTAGTTCTGAAACAATAAATCGTATTAATAGGAATAGGTCAATTATTGAAATAATAAAGCATTTTTCTTTTTTTAAACAGGAATTGAACAGCATAAATTGTGCTTCTATGTTGTTGTGAATAAAGTCACAGATTCTGCCAAGAAGTACATGAACAGAGGGACGTTGCCAAAGCAAGTTTAAGGATATGAATCACAAAACATCCAATTTACATCAAATTCTGTCTTGAATATAGAATTAATAAACACTGTAGTTTTATGCTCTGATTAAACAAGCAGCTCCTTGAATGACCTGAACTTTTACCAGCACTGTTTCAGGATTTGGCTCACTCTTGTTGTCCATGACTGCTGCTGATTTGCTTCAAATTTAACTTATCAGCAGACTCTCAACCTGCAGCGCTACATGTTTGGTTTTTTTGCATACATGATTTTTAATCACTCGTAAACACCAGATGAAGCTATGGTACAAGAATCAGCTCATCAGTAATTTCCTGTTGAGTCCAATCAGCCCTGCGAGGCTGCATGGAGACAAACAGCTGGGTTGTGTGACCGGTGAACTTCTGCGTTGTGTGTGTATGGTGATCGGACAAACCACAAAGCACCAAGTCTGGGTTTGGAGGCGGTCTCCGTTTATTGATCTGTCAATCGGGAGATATTAGCATTAGCACATAGCATGTGCTCCAGTTCTC
The DNA here is from genome assembly GCA_911649635.1 of Poeciliopsis gracilis. Lineage (NCBI taxonomy): Eukaryota > Metazoa > Chordata > Actinopteri > Cyprinodontiformes > Poeciliidae > Poeciliopsis > Poeciliopsis gracilis. The sequence goes on along the minus strand of CAJVRI010001524.1, from coordinate 7,161 downwards.
CAGCCCGATCTCTCCCCAGTGGAACAAATGACAAAAAGGGCGCCAGACTAACATACCTGTCAATCGGGAGATATTAGCATTAGCACATAGCATGTGCTCCAGTTCTCCAGCCCGATCTATACAAAATAATAATGTTATAAAGGCGTAATAACTCAAATGAAAGCACTCAAATGAAAGCATCTAAACACATATAACAAAAAAATGACAGGGTTCCAATGGACCACAAAACTTGCCTCTCCCCAGTGGAACAAATGACAAAAAGGGAAGAGGAAATGAGTAACTTAACATTTATAGCAATCCTGGAGGACCCCGAACAAGAGAAGAAGAAAGTAAGGCGGAGCTGGAGGACCAAACCCCCCATAGCAGACACAGAAGAACACAAAAACAACCAGAAGCAGATGGACAAATACATTAAAGAAAACATGTTTGTGTAAATATACAACTATTAAAATAGTCCCAGTTACATTCACCCCACTAGATTTACACAAAATTATGAAACCATAAGGAAAATAAACAAAAAAAAAAAAAAAAAAAAACACAATACAGGCCAAAAATTACCACAGCCAATGGGCAAAGTCAGCAAAAGAGTCATCTACTAAAAGATGAAGTGGTTACAGAAACCTATCAAACAGGATGCGGTGCCCTATACACCACACCGTTTTGGCCAATTACAATATTCAGAAAGAAGAGCATGTACATGCCATTCATGTACTCAACAAGGCACTATTCCAAAAACACAACAATCAAGTGACCAAAGAGGAAGTACTGAGAAAAACAAACAAAAAAAGAATTTATATGGCTGTAATAGAAAAACAAACAAACAAAAAAAGAATTTATACAGCTGTAACTGTGTGACTCCCAGAAACAGGCTGAGTCTGGGCCATAGACTCAATCAACCTACGCACCGGCTTAATAATCCTACCCAGACGCGTAGTGACCCTGTGACCTAATCCCCTGTCCTGGAGGTCATGCAAGTCCCCTTGGCGACTATGTGACTCAATGGAAGGGAGTAAAGGAGCACCTGCACCAGCCCACCCAAGGGAGGCAGAAGACTCGCTCTCACATGACGACTGTGCCTGAACCCAGGATGCCGTACGGGCCTCACTAGACTCACTGGCACAAGGAGGGATACCAGTCCCCAGGGTGCCACTTCCTCTCTCTGAGGAGGAGGAAGCATCAGGCTCCTCAGGGATAGCAACAGAGCTAACAGAATGCTGCTCACCCGATGAAGGGTCCAAGGGCAAGAAGTTAATCTGGAGCAGGAGATTGCGATGAACAGTCCTTTCACGTCCCTGACGAATCCCTAATCCTATAGAGGTTAAGGCCGGGTTTGGAAGCGACCACCTCAAAAACTGTGGACTCCCATTTATCTGACAGCTTACGTTTCCCTCTCGCGCTCTTGTTTGCCAACAGCACCCGGTCCCCCACCAACAGAGGCAAGCCCCTGACCCTTTTGTTGTACTGTCTTGATTGATGTCCCTGCTCAGCGGCACTGTGTTCTTGAGCCAGGACCATAGCAGAGTGCAGATCATCCATGAGGGACTTGACATAGGCATTGTAATCACAAACCGTGTCATCACAGAGAACACTCTTGAAAATAAGATCAACCGGTAACCGTGGAACACGTCCAAACATCAGGTAAAAGGGTGCATACCCAGTCGTTTCATGTGCAGTACAATTGTACACAAATGTCATCGACTGAAGCATTTGCGGCCACTTATGTTTCACTCTAGGGGGCAGAGATCTCAACATGCTCCCCAAAGTCCGGTTAAACCTCTCCGTAACGCCATTCCCCATGGGATGGTAGGGCGTAGTGTGCGATTTCATAATGCCACCCATGTTCAATAACTCCGCCACCAACTCACTCTCAAAGCATGGGCCCTGGTCAGAGTGTATGCGCTGAGGAAAACCATATACACAGAAGAAACCCTCCCACAGCTTCTTTGCCACACTCTTAGCTGACTGGTCACGACAGGTGAAGGCATGCGCCAACTTAGTAAAGTGGTCAGTGATCACAAGTACATCTACAGACTTGTTGCTGCTGTCTTCAGCCGACCAGAAATCAATGCACACCAACTCAAGCGGGGCACAGGTCTTTATACTCTCCAGTGGTGCCCTGGCAGCTGGTTCAGGAGTCTTACTGAGAACACACCTTGAACACTGTCTTACATAGTTACGCACATCTTTGTCCATATCAAGCCAAAAAAAAACGTTGACGAGCCAGCGACAAAGTGCGCGGCTGGCCTTGGTGGCCAGCGTTGTCATGTATGCCAGAAAGTACCACTGACTGCAGAGACTGTGGTACGACAAATTGGAAGCGCTTGCGTTTCATTAAGGGGTCTTTGGTGACGCGGTAAAGAATCCCATCCGAAAGCACAAGTCTGTCCCACTGCTTCAAAAGTTTTAAGGTCTGCTGACACTCGTTGTAGCGTTCACGTCTAGAAGGCCTCCGCTTCCTGGTCACATAATGGAGAACCCTGGAGAGCGTGGCATCGTGCTCCTGTTGAGACTGAAGCTCTGCTTTGGATAGCACAGAAGAAGCATCAGCATTAGGAGCAACTACTGATGGCAAGCGGTCAGCCAGGGATGTGGCCCGGTGTCTGGTCGCCACCTCCCAGTTGCAGGTGGACGATAACACAGAAGAGACATCATCCTCAGACATGGAGACATTGACAGCCATCGAGAACGGTAAATCAACCAAAGACTGGGGGTGGCAAGTCAGATGGAAAGCTGCCTGTACAGACTCATCCGTCACTTCACAAGCCTGTTTCAACAGGTCAACATAGGGTTCTGCCAGCACATGTTCAGCCAACGACCCAACAAATGGCCTTCTGCTTAGAGCATCTGCCACAACATTCAACCTGCCCGGGACATACTTGATGTCAAAGGTGTATGGAGAAAGCTTGGAGACCCAGCGTTGCTCACAAGCATCCAGTTTTGGCTTGGTCAGAATGTACGTGAGAGGGTTGTTATCGGTCCAAACAGTGAATTTATGACCCTTGAGCCAATGACTGAACTTATCACACACTGCCCATTTAAGAGCCAAAAACTCAAGTCTATGAGCAGGGTACTTGGTTTGGCCACGACTGAGGGACTTGCTAGCGAAAGCAACTGGTCTTGCCCTCTCCTCACCCACCGGTACCTGAGAAAGAACAGCACCCAGACCATCAGTGGAGGCATCTGTGGAGAGGATGAAGGGCCTGTCAAAATCCGGGTGTGCCAAAACCACAGAATTGAGGAGTGCATTTTTCAGCTGCACAAAGGCTTCCTCACATTCAGGGGTCCAGTCAAGTGGCGTCAGATTCCTGAATGTCCCAGGTCTCACATGACGGCCGCTGCCCTTGTGTCTCCTCTTCTGGCCTGCAGTCAAGGCAAAAAGCGGCTTGGCAACACGAGAACATGCAGGGATGAAATGCTGGTAAAATATCACCATCCCAAGAAACGATCTAACCTTCTGTGGAGATGGAGTGCGACCATCAGCCTCCATTAGATCTGCCTTTGTGAAGCCAGATATTACTCTCACCTTCTCCTCATCAACAGAAACACCAGAGGCACTCACGACATGTCCAAGAAATGCCACAGACCGTCTCAGGAAGTGACACTTTTTCTGAGAGAGTTTCAAATTGCTGGACCGGAGCCGGGAGAATACAACGCTCAAACGGTTCAACGATTCCTCTTCAGAAGGCGCAAACACCAACAGGTCATCCAAGTAGCAGAGGAGACTGGAGAAGTTTAAGTCACCAAAGATACTAAGCATCATGCGCATGAACGATGCAGGACTGTTACAGAGACCTTGGGGGAGACGGTTATACTCATACAGGCCAAGTGGTGTAGTAAAGGCTGTGAAACGTCTGTCGGACTCATGCAGGGGCACATTGTAAAACCCAGAGGTCAGATCCATGGTGCTAAAGAAGGCATTCCCGCCCAGTGCAGCAAGACAGTCAGCTTGGTGGGGTAGTGGATGAGCATCTTTAACTGTTCTGGCGTTAAGCCAACGGAAATCAGTACATATTCTCAAGTCACCATTCTTCTTCCACACCAACACCAAGGGTGAAGCATATTCACTGATCGACTTACTGATTATGCCTTTCATCTCCATCTCTGATAGCACTTCCCTCAACACTTGATAATGTGCTGGGGGCACTCTGCGGAAAGGCAACCTGAAGGGGCGAGCATCAGAAAGATGGATCCGATGGACAAACCCTTTTGCTTCCCCACAGTCCAAATGGTCCTTAGAGAACACATCCTGAAAGCTCAACAACAGATCAGCCAGCTTCCTCTTCCACTCATCAGACACTTCACAACCCTCCAAGTCCACATCACCAAGGCCACAGTTCTTCAGCATCTGCATAGGATCTGATGATTCACATCCTACTGAGAGTGAGGAAGTAGTCTGGCTAGACTGGACTACGGAAGAGCCCGGGGCGACAGGAAAGTCCTCAACAGCCACACACGGGAATACGTCAGCTAACTTACTATTGCGGCGCAATAGAAGAGGCTTATCAGTGGGATTAAGAACCTTTATGGGAATCCAACGATCACCCCACATCGGTGTAATGACCCGACCAACCAAGATGTTCTTTGGTGTGGAGCGAGCTGAAGTCGGTTCTACAATAACAGTGCTCCCAGGTGACACAGGAGCAGAGGGGGGAAGCCTTCCCCAAACAATATATTCTTTTCGGGGCAGCAGCGTAACAGCCTGCTGCAATTTCACAGTACCCACCTTGTCAGGTACCCTCCGAGTTCTGCCACCTAGAGGTGCAACTCAGCAACTGGAGGAACTGTTCACAATCAGGGTCAGTAGTATGAGAGGACATCATCTCCCAGTATTTCCCATCAGACTTCATTCTTTGGATCACTGGTCGAAGCACATTTGTGCCAATGATCAACTCATCCCTCTGTCCAGGAACAAGGAACATCGGCACTAGACAGTTAAGGCCGTAGAGCTCTATGCTCAGCTCATAAATGCATTTAGGTCGTGTGATAAGTCCACCACAACCGACAAGAACAACCCTTTCAGGGATAGGTTGCGGAGACAGGACAACACCCGCCTCTCTCAGCCTAGCCTCTCCCATATCACTCAGTGTACATGACATACTACCTGAGTCCAGCATCCCTCTCAGTGACGCCTGGCCACCAATCAACACAGGAGCATAAAACAACTCACTAGCTTCCTCAACTTTTTGTGACCCAACCAATATTATTGTTTTCTCTTTGGGGAAGCTTTCACAGCAGTCAACATACTCTGAGTGTGGATCAACAGAATTAGTGAGGGTGTTGTGTACAATGCCCATGCTGCCCCTCTCATCACATAGGCTGGTTAGTTTAAATCAACATGTGAAGCAGCATTTGAGGATCTCTGTCCCACCGCCTGCTTGCAGTCACGTTTCACATGTCCTGGCTCAAAACAGTTAAGGCATAACCTGAATAATCTGCAGTGTGAATGTGTGGAGTGTTCACTGGATCCACAAACTCGACAGGCATGGGGCTGTGTTCGCTGGGGGACTTGAGATCGACTGGCTCTCTGACGACCAGTAGCCAGTGAGGAATTACACAGAGAGAGGACCCTGTCAAACATGGTGACCATCTGTTGAGAAACAGGTTCAACAGTGGCAACACTGCATGCTCCAGTGTGCTGCAGGGTTGCCATGGGATCGTGCGATGAATCAGCACTGTCAACCGCCTGTGTATTCGCCACTATGCTCCTGACTTTCCTCACCCGACCATCCAGGCAACGCTGAACCTCAGCTGCTGTCCACTGTTCAGGTGGTTTCATTTGAAGCGACAAGGAAAGTGTGGGGTCAGGGCAGTGACTGATAAACATCATCACAACCTCTGCACGAGGGTCCTCCACGCATTTACCACGCCTGCGGAGGCACTCATCCACAGCATCAATGGACTTATTAAGGCGGATCCAATAGTCCATAGCGTCTTCCCCAGCCTTTGGAACAGTACCATAAAAATCTCTCATAGGCAGGTTGGAACATGTGAGTTCACTGAAGTGGTGCTTTAAGACATCAAAAACAGCATTAATTAAACCACCACCACACAGTTCAGGGCGGCACCGTAGAGAGACCTTCACCACATCACGGGCTTTGCCTGTTAATCTTGACATTAGCAGCCCATATTGTTCTTCAGGAGTCCCACAGTTAGCCCTAGACAGGTAACATCTCATCAGATCCTCCCATTCTTGGATGGAAAACGTGTCACTATTGTCACCTCTGTAGAATGGAGGGGCTTTGGCTTCAGACTGCACCACAACCTTAACATGGGGAGGCTCCAGCAGAGTAGGAGAAGCAGTAGTAGCAGGGAACTCCTGGGAGTGGCTGGCCTGTTGTGCTGTGCACATTTTGGCTGTAATATTGTCTCCAATTTGTTTTGCAAGGTCAGATATTAAACCACTGAGTGCCTCATGTGAAACATGTGCAGGCTGTGATTTAACAAGAGGAACTGGTGTGGAGTTTGCGACGGGCACAAACTGTGGATTTATTGCAGATTGGTCAACTGTGCTTTCGTTGTGACCAGGTGCCACAGGCCTACCCCTCCCAAAACACAGTGAAGCATTATGGGGATTTATTGCAGGGCCAAAACTGACACCCCTGCCTACATACTCAAGTTCAGGCAGATTTGCATGAGACATGTCAGAACTGCAACAAAGCGTACAAATAAAATAAAAATAACAATAAAGATAAAAAAAAGAGAGAGAAAAAAAAGAGAAAGTTTACACACCCAAGGCAAATGCAGGAAAGAAAAGAAAAAAAAACTTTTAATGGAAAAGTTTGTTTTGTGGTTGTCGAGCGCCTAGCGCAACAAAAGGTAGTGATATTAAACCTGTCAGACAGCACTCAGGGCAAAGCGGCTCTAGCGGCGCAGCTCGGGACCAGAAGGCAGCCAGAGATCGTCACGGCTAAGCAGGACTGGGGAGCGCTGCCGCAGACTCGACGGAGATGTCTCGGGTCGAACGGCACCAAGTGTGACCGGTGAACTTCTGCGTTGTGTGTGTATGGTGATCGGACAAACCACAAAGCACCAAGTCTGGGTTTGGAGGCGGTCTCCGTTTATTGATCTGTCAATCGGGAGATATTAGCATTAGCACATAGCATGTGCTCCAGTTCTCCAGCCCGATCTCTCCCCAGTGGAACAAATGACAAAAAGGGCGCC